>OY796677.1:10876677-13276677 GCA_963680715.1 Tetragnatha montana | reverse complement strand
CCGAAAGGACTAATTGAATAAACACGTCACATCCAATCACAGCTTTGACCACCAAAATGTACTGCCTACCTCTCTGTCAATCATTGAATTTCACGTGCTGCCTAATGCTTTCCCGTGCTACTTATATAGAAATTTGAAAATAACCTTTTGGACCCTCTGTTAGGATTTTTCTCTGTGGACCAGAATGTGTGTTAAAACTAACTCAACTGTAACACTATAACAAGACGTTTCTACTGAGAGACTTATTGCTTTAACCAAATTTCGTTCTCTCAATTTTTGATGCAGAACAAAATTACATCTTATCCACCCCAAAACCCCGTTTTCCTTTACTTCCCCACAAAATTCTTAAGAAAAATATCCCTTTAGAGTTGAATTCCCCATTCCAGTTACACACTTTTCTTTCACCAAACACATCATTTTGGAGTTAAAATAATAGGAACAAACAGTTTTAAAGCCACCCTAAATGCTTAAAAACCTTACAAGAAAAACTACATCTACCCTCACTACCACATACTTATATTTTACCGTTCCCCTCATTCTCAAATTCCCCACAAAGATGTTTTTAAAGACTCGACACAATTTTTTTTCTTAAAAAAAAAGCGAAACCCAAGTACTTTTCCGGTATCTGGCAACCCCTCCCATAATCCCTCGCGCGCGGGGACCGGAGGAATGGAGGTTTATTATTAATAAAGCGCATTCCTTCTTTTCCCCCGTCTTACATATCTATTTTTTAATTAAAACAGACGCTAGGTTTTGTCCCGACGATGCTTATTTTTTTTTATTATTTTCTTCGTAGGTTGGTCTTTAATAAGGAAGCTTCCTCCTTTACCGAGGAATCCGGATTTTGTTTTGTTTTCTCGGGTTGTTGCATAGGGTTATTTTAGAAATAGAGGGAGTATCGGACAAATATCAGTTTATATTTAAAATACAAAAATTAGAATTAAATTTTAAAGTTGTGACTGTAATTCTTAAACTTCTTTAACCATTATAATAGTATGGCCATTGAAACCTAATAATATGTTTACACATTTTATGCATTCACTAAGCCTTGACATTTTCATATTCTAGTACAATTACAGAAACATTTAAATGGGTTAGAAGCCGACAGGTAAAAATGGTTTATAATAACTTTGCTAGTGTTCGGCACTAGTTAACTAGAACTAGTTGCAACTAGTAGTTAACTACCGATCAACTAGTAGTTTAACTACTTTTGGTTTAAACTAGTTTAACTAGTAGTTGAACTACTTTTTTTAATAACTACTAGTTGAAACTACTTTCAAATTTTCAACTACTTTAAAAAAAAATTTTTGTTTAAAATTTCAAAAATATTTAAAAATTTTATCAAAATATACAAAAATTACACTGCTATTTATAACTACAATGTTATGGTAGAGTACTCAAATACCATAACCAGAAATAAAGCGCCGTTTTGAGCGAAGCATAAAGTTTTTTGTGATATAGATAAGAAAGATTATTAGAATTTGGGCAAAAAATAGGTTATGAAATTAAATAGACTAGTTAACTAGTAGTTAACTACTTTGGGAAATAGTTAACTACTAGTTGCAACTAGTCCCAGGAAAAAATAGTTAACTACTAGTTGCAACTAGATTTTCCCAGACTAGTTAGTAGTTGGTAGTTAACTACTTTTTGACCACTAGTTGCCGAACACTAAACTTTACTATGCTTCTTGTGTCAAATTCGTAATTTATTATAGTTCGACCGCCACGAGAAAAACTTTTGACGTCGTACAATATCGTGGCGATTGTTATGGAAACGGGTTATTCCCATCAATTTTGGGGGAGATGGTAATTCATAAACGCTGAAAAAAAGGTTTTGTGCCAAATCTGTGTGATTATCATTTAGATTTAACCTTCTTTACAAACTTTTATATTTCTTACAAAGTTTTTCTCGTGGTGGTGGAATATACTGAAATTTTACTTTAAAAAACTTATAGTTTAATGTTATGTTCCCTAATTTATCAGTCGTACTAATCTACCAAAGGTATATAAGGTATTTTTTTAAGAAGTACACAAAGTAAAAAAAAATAATGGCAAGTTTTCCTCCCATTTCGAATACAGATACAAAAGTTATCCCGGATCGTCATTTTTTTTTTGTTTTTAAACCAGAATTCTTAAGAATAATGGAGATATTTCTCGAACGGCCAAGCTTCTGATTTTCTCAAGGAAGAAAATGTTTTATATTCCTTATTCCAAAAATATAACTCAGAAAATCATCAGATTTTCCAAGAAGTAATTATTGAAATTATTATTTATCTGCTTCTTCAATTTAAAAATTATACTCCGTTCTGGATAAAAACACGTCTCTATATTTTAAAAATGGCAAAAAAAATTAATTTGATTGGATTTCGATACTTTTGTTTCAAAATTATGAATTTTCAACTAGGTTTTGTTGATCAAGGGGGTTACTGGGCAAGATATACAATTAACGGGTAAGATAAACAGGCAGCACCATATATCTTACAGGAATTAAGAAGGGAAAGGAGACATGAGAGAAAAACTTTTGAAATATAGGAAGTTAGGAAAAAAGAAGAATAAAAAACACAATATATTTTTAAAACTAATCCGGAATTGTGTAAAACTATTGAAAGACAAGTAGCATTAGAGAAACACGCATTCCGATCAGATTGATTGTCTGCTTTTTATACCCAGAAAAACATTGTTGACTTTTTTAGTGGTGAGTATTGTCACGCACGGTCACCATACCAAACGCTTTCTGCGTGTATTAACCTTATGGGTTTGTGTGTAGTGTCTGTATTTGCTTTTCATTGAATTGTAGCGTTCGATTTTTGGGACCTGGAAGAAGAATAATTAATTTGTTTCCTCTTCTGAGGGGGAAAGGGATGGAAAGGAAGTTTAATCAGTTAGGTCACAAATAAGGCAGAGATGGAAGGGATGGATGCATTTTGGCTATGTAGCTTCGCTTTTTTAATAACGGTTTGAGTTTTTTTTTCTTAATTTATTTATCGATCAGTAATGTCTGCCTTACTCGGAATTGGTAAACCCAGGAAGACCATAAATGAATCACTTATTTCAGAAACATGCCAAACGCCACTTTTCTTGTTTTGAGATAAACGAGAAAAACTGTATAGAAGCTCACTATATTTTTATGAAGGTGTTTAGTAATTTTTTTTCTTAAAGTAGACCTCATTTGGGTATTTTATAGACAAAAATAATTTTTTTAACATTTTTATTCTTTGCATAAAAAATTATTGAAATTTTTGCATTTGAAAGGTTTCTGCAATAAACAGAGTATTCAGGTCTATTTTCATAGCTTAACTCTAATTCTTTTAAGGATTTGGTAATGAAAGTGGGAATATCAGTTGAAAATAGCATTTCCATATTAAATATCCCATAAAATTATTATAGAGTTCTTATTTTTTCTCTTTTGGTTATTAGATGTACAAATACTTAGTTTTATAAATTATTTCAACTCTAGACTCAAAAATAGTGGTCAGCCAATTCAAAATGTTACTATAGACATCTTTGAAGTCAATTAGATAGTTGTTTAGAAGTAACTTTGTGGACAGTGAAACAATTTTGCTTTAAAAGCCTACAAAATTAGTTAATTAATTCAATATTATGATCTGGGGTATAGATTTGATGTCCACTTTTAATAAAGTGATTCATGAATCCAAAATATCAATCACATGGATGTAATAAATGGCCACAGGCATGGAAATTTTAAATACATAGGTACCAAAATGTCCTTAGTCTTGAGATTCGTACAAAAACTTTAAAAATATCGGTTTTACTATGGCTTGATGGACCTAACCTCTAAGGAATGACTCTTTTCCAATAGCATATAGTTTTTGTATGCGATTAAATAACAAACTGCAGCCCCAAACAAGCGGTAGATGAGACGGCATGAGCGAAATTCCCCGCAATTTAGGTGCAGAAACCAGTCAAGCGACGTCGTTTGACATGTTTCTGCACTAAAGCTGAAATTTAACATGCTGGAAAACTATTTTAAAATCTCGTTATTTTTATTATTCTTACACTAAAATGTGCGTTTACCCCTACAGAATCATATGACACCAATAACTCATTTTTGAAAAAAATTGGCGTTTGACATGTTTCTGAAATAAGTGATTCAAATATGTGGCATGAAAAGTAACAAGATATGAACAAATATTCTAGAACCTTCTAATGACTTCATTACGTTATTATTATCATTGTAAAAAGTTATATTAAGACACTATAAAGGTATCTCCAATGATAATCTAAATAGTTATTTTAAAGTTACGAATGTTTTGGATATAGTAGAAGTGTCAAAAAAAGTAAACCTCTTTCTCTCTACATAAAGAACAACCTGTAATACACACAAGAATTTTCCAAATCGAATTTTTCGTTGCTTGCCAACTACATATCTATTCTACTATTTATTTTGTTTAGTGGCAATCTATCCACATTTTAAAACTGAAATCTCAAGAAATCCGGTTAAATTTTTAATATTCCAAAATTTATTATATACAACTTATAAAAACTTATTTACTGGTGAGTATTATATTGTTTTTCGTTTTCGAGGGGGATAAGTTTACTGATGACAATTAAAATTCAAGAAAAGTACAAAGACTCGCTATTCCAAATGGGACCAGGGAAAAAAATTCTGGTACACCAAAACGAAACTAACAATAAGAGGGTAGCTAAAGTGGACCTAGACAATCATAAGGATTCTCCGTTAAAGATCTACAAAAGGCGATTTTCAAAGGGCCCGTTCAACAGAACAAAACATAATTTAGTGAAAAGATTAATTGCATAAGGTACAGCAGAATACTTCATCATTCTTAACAATAAATTTCATCTAAATTGGAACACTTGTAAACCGTGGTATGAGTTGTAAAAAGTGCAATATCAAGAGCTCAGCTATAGAATGCTATTTGTCGAGGTACTTCTTGAGGTGCAAATACAGGTGGAAGTCACATTCCACAGGTTCGACAAGTGTGCAAATTCCCAACTAATTGACAGAGTATGCAATGAATTTTTTCATTCAATTATGTCTTGTTCTTGTTTAGTTAAATAGGCCTTAAATCGTAACGCCTTCGAACTACATTACATCCTAGCTCTTTAACGTTGCCCGTTTACATCTCCTACTGTTCGAAATAGCTTGTCTAGGTTCCCTCTATCCATACTATCAGTTTTAAATTTTCAGTTCTGTATACTTATTATCTGGTCTAAATGTATATTTTCTATTCTACAAGAAGGGTTGATTTAAATTCATTTAAACAATTTATAGAATTTATTTAATAAATTTGAAAATTATAAATTAATATTTCCTTTTAGCCAAAATTCTTTTAGAGGCTCTACTGTGTTACAGTTAGTTTTATTTACATTTTTTTATGTTTGTGTGTTAATCTCGTTTATGACACATCAGCTGATGATTATTTTTTGGAAATGAGTAAATAATAAACAATACTATTCTGTTCATCAAACTTCGTGTGACGTTGCTAAAGTATTTTGATGCATTTATCAGTTAATTAAGTATTTATATTACATTTTATAACTACAGCAGTGAGGTATCTTTTGTACTAGTAACTCATGAATTATCTATTGTACTAGTAACTTAAAACTATTTATGTAACGGCAAGTGGCATCAGCAAGCACGAGGATACAATTGAAAACAAATATTCATAGAACGGAACAGGGCTTAGCACAGAACATCAATGCTGTTTGTACATATCTTAAGTAAATTTACCTACAATAAATTTTTGCTATTTTTATAATATCGAGTGGGTAAAATATGCTAATATAGAGTGTTTTCAGGTGACGTCACAACCGGTTATTTTCTTTTAACTGTGTACCCCCTGTAGGGCTTTTAACTGTTGCTAAGACCGTTGTTTATCTGTTGCTAAGGTATGGGATCACGTGATTGCAAATGCTCCAATAGAAAAATTCCTCGGCTTGTCGTTTTCTGTAACTGTTAACCTCTGTAGGGAAAAAAACTGTAACTCTTCTGTTGCTAAGGCCGTTGTTAAGTCCGAGTCATGTGATTGAAAATGCTCTTTTACCTACAGACACCTTTGGCAAAATGGCGCAGAATGTGTGCCATTAAAACCCCTAACCAAAACCATCGGCGAAAATTTAACGGTCTATTTATCACATAAATCCCACTTACGTCGCGGCAACACGGTCCGAGTCTCCTCTGACACTGACAGCCGTACATATTAATTCCTTCCTGAGCGGAAAAAATCGCACCTCGTTAACCAATTAAGCCAATCAGCGCTCGGAGCGTTTCTCTCCATAAACACCGAGGTGTCGAGGCGGACACGGGCGCCCTTTAATCATTCTTTTTTTTTTTTTGTTCTTTGGAATTTTTTTCTTGTCTGGTCTTTTCTTTTCGACGGTGCTGGTCCGTAGAGTAAGAAAATACAGCGTGCTCAAAGAACCCTGTTCTTGCATTGAAGAAATCGTGACAACATATCTTGAACCTAGGGCACTAATTTTTAGAGTTGGGAGAGAGGGAACCTTTATTAAAATCTTATTCAAATTATTTGATTTAATACAAATCAATATAAAATTACTTCGTGATTCCAGGTTAACGTGATTTTGTTTGAAAGGCCGGGATTTTTCTGAATATTGTCGTACATCATGACATTGTTTTTATTTTCAATTCGTCTTTGGTAGTACTTTTGCAGTTGTCATCACAAAAGCAGGTTAAATTAATTCGACTAAATTAAAATAACTTTCAAGTTCTTCCAGTAGAGGAAACAACCGAACAAAAAAAATCAAAATACTTTAATATTCAATTGGTTAACGTAATATTAAAATGTAAAATTAAGCTTTAAGAAAATAAAATAAACTTTGTCTTTAAGAATTTGTTTAAACTTTAGCACTAGAATTAAAAAAAGAACGACGATACTTAGCCTGGTTCAACCCCAGTCCTGTAAAACGTTTTTACTTTACAAGCGTGAAACATTTGAATCGCGTAAGCGGTAGGAAACAGTGTTCAAAAATTACGCGGGCTAGTTCAGATTGGTTATAGCAGACATCAAAATGTTGAAAGATATCCTAAGAATATGAGTAGCAAAAGGAAGGTTATAAATTAATTTGAGTGATGAACTTGTCATGAAATATTCATTTAAAAGTGCTAAAATTTCATACAAAGATAAAGGTTGTACTAGGATGCACACTGCTACTTCATTAAGTTATTAGTCAAATGGTTGTCTGACCATGACTTTGTCTAAACAAAAATACGGGGAGTGATGATAACCCCATATTGAATTTTTAAAATTATATAAATTATTAAACTATGTTATTTTACTGGTGATTTACTTACTTTAAAAATTATGCCAGTTGAAGCAAGAACCTGATATCTCCCCTTACAATTTATATTTACTTAAGAGGATTTTTGGCGTGCTTTAGGGTTACTACTGTATAAACTTTGCGTAGGATAGGATAGGATAGGGTAAATATGGGAGTCAAAACAGCAGCCCTTGTATATTTGTACAAGGCCATCTGGGCATATGAGAGTTTTAGTTAGTTATCGCGTTTCAAAAATTCAAGCGAATGATAAAGACCTCCTTAGATTTTTTTTTCAAAATGTAGCTACTTATTGATTTATTACCCTCAATCTTAAACATCTATTACAACGCAGTTTTTTTTTCACTCTGTTAAGTCTCTATGAAAGTTGAAATGAGGCCCAGGTTTTTCTTTTTGAAACACTTGTAGTTTAGGAGCCCATATCTGGCCACAGGCAAAGATTCTAAGGAAACAATAGAGTATTTTCAGGTGACGTCACAACCGGTTATTTTCTTTTAACTGTGTACCTTCTGTAGGGCTTTTAACTGTTGCTAAGGCCGTTGTTTATCTGTTGCTAAGGCGGTTTTTAGGTATGGTATCACGTGATTGCAAATGCTCCAATAGAAGAATTCCACGGCTAGTCATTTTCTGTAACTGTTAACCTCTGTAGGGCAAAAAACTGTAACATCTTCTGTTGCTAAGCCCGTTGTTAGGTCCGAGTCATGTGATTGAAAATTCTCTATTGTTGGAAGTGTATTATCTCTAAATTGGTGAAACTCACTGTGAATAAAATTGGTTTTAAAGTGGAGATACCTGGTTCTTGCTCCAAAGTCCTCAATTGCTCTTAACAATCTTTTCATCACAAATAAAGTATAGTGCTGTCCTTTAAAAACAACCCATTGTTTCATATTTTCTTCATTAAAAGCTTAATAACAAGGATAATTAAATCGAATAAAAAACTGTACTAGCGGCTCATCCTCCCTAACATTTTAGTGCTAAGCATTTTTAATTCCAACTCTCCATTACAAATTGGCAGCCAATTAAGTAAGAATTTGAAAAAAAACCCACTTTTTCCTAGAAGGACTCTAATTGGCGGACTGAGCTAAAACTTTAATATTTTATTCTCATAGTAATAGGATAACTTAAAAACGCGCGAAAAATGCTCTAAAATCTTTATAACATGCATTTTTACAAAATATGCAAATCTGAAGCACATTTTTTGCCAAAAATCTACATTTTCTCAGCTTGTTTAAAAAATAAGTAAATAAACCGTTCTTTGACCAGTTTTTACACCCCTGACACTCTAAAGGGCATAGAAAGACAGGGTATATGAGATGGTAAAATTATTTAATTATTTAATTAAAAAATCTCAATGGGTTGTTTTTAGGGTACAATTTGGAGTGGGTTGTTTTTAAAGGACAGCTTTATAAATTCTTAAAATTTAAACCTTTAAAAATAAAATGAATGTATTACATACATGATACATAGAAATTTCAGTCGCAATATCCCAAGATAATAAATTTACGTGTTAAATTTGAAAAGAATTTCAAACAAAACAATTGCATTAACAAAAAGTAACAGCTACCGTCACCGCCGCTGATTTTGAAAATTTTATTTTTGAACAGTTAGAACTCTCACTACGCAAAAACTATTCAATGAAAAATAATAAAATTTTGAATATTAGTAGAAAAATGTATGAGTATAATTTAGTTCCAAAAGCTAATTGATGAAAGGTTATTAGTTCTGGAAATTTTTATTATCAAAGTCAAAAACTATTTTTTTCCGCTCCTAGTTCGCTCTCAGAAGAAACAATTAGCAGCAGAAGTATGATTTTTTTTTCCACCTGCATACTCTTAGATATGAAGTTTTCACCTCACCATCCTTTTATTGAAATTTTTAATTAATGTTGTAGTAATTAAATTTTAAAGTTAAAATAATGATTTATTTTTACGTCAAACAAAAAAGTTCCATACTCTTACGACAAAAATTTGACTGAGTTATACCACTTAGAATTTTGTTGATTTTAGAGCGAAAAGCTCTATTTAAAATTTAGAATAGAGCTTCTTGCTCTAATCAACAAACGAGTTAGCTATAGAGTGTTTTCAGGTGACGTCATAACCGGTTATTTTCTTTCAACTGTTAATCTTCTGTAGGGCTTTTAACTGTTGCTATGGCGGTTTTTAGTTATGGGGTCACTTGGCTCCAATAGAAGAATTCCAGGGCGAGTCATTTTCTGTAACTGTTAACCTTCTGTAGGGCAAAAAACTGTAACTTTCTGTTGCTAAGGCCGTTGTTATTCATCATGTGATTTAAAATGCTCTATTGAGCCACTTCAAGAGTGGACTCGACACCCTGTATAAAAGAACTGAGACATCATGTCTCTGCTGTCAATGCAAAGTAGGTAAATGCCAAATTATTTAAAGCCCAACACTGTTCAAGAAGGTGCGCAGCCAATGCGTTCTCTACTTTCTACCCATTCTACGGTTCTTTTCATTTCTTTTCTTCAGTGTTGTCCTTTTCGTCGCTTGTCGCGGTGTGTCATTTTCCGCTTCATTTCGAACCGTCTCTTTTTTTATTATTCTTTGTCGCGGAGGTGTGTTGATAAGAGTGGTCCGATGAGTCTTCATTAGGTTGATGGCGCAGTGAAACTCGAAGTGTACTATTGTAGAGAATCCATCCGATGACACTCAATGCAATCGGCCAGCGGCTGCTGAAGCAGTGGAAAGGGGACGAGTACATATTATAGGTCAGGGCCGTATCCAAGGGGTGGGGTTTAGGGGTTCAAACCCCCCCCCCCCCGAAATTTTGACATAAATTTTTATACTGCTATTTTTCTTGAAAATTACGTCTCACAAGGAGCGATATCCTCTTCGGGTATAACCCAAAGGGTCTCAAAATGAGTCAAAACCCTACTTTTAAGGGTAAAATTTCCAAAATATTTCTGGGGGAGGACCCCCAAGCCCCCTCGAAATTTTGAAATCTATTAAGTATACGGGTTTTCCTTCAAACTTGTGTGATTTACAAGGAGTGGTCCTCTTTAATGTAACCTAAAGTGTCCCAAAATGAGTTAAAATGCCACTTTAGGGGAAAAATTCAAAACATTTTCTGGAGTAGGAACCTAAAAACCCCCTTAACATTTCGCCATTTTTTACAATATACCTTCTTTTTACCTTGAAAATTCGGCCACTTACAATGAGTGGTGCTCTATGGGTGTAATCTAAAGGGTCTCAGAAATGAGCTAAAACACTCTTTTGAGGGGCAAATTTCCAAAAATTTTCTGGGGGAGGACCCCCAGACCCCCCTTTTACTTCGAATTCATATTGTTTATACAATATTGAAATTTAGTGCATCAAAATTTCAATCCAGTGTTGTCATCTAAAGCTTAACATATAAAAGTACCCGTAAGGAGGTTATTTGAGTCAACCCCCTCCCCTTCCGAAACAAAAGTCTGGTTACGGCCCTGTTATAAGTATAATGAAAATAGTCACCACTATAATGTTGTAAAAATTAAATTGTAGAATAAAAACAATCGATTATTTAACTGTACAGGGCCAACTTTCATATTCTTAATTCTCGGAAAATTATCTGTTTGTAATTAACGAAAGAGGAATGGCGTGTAGAATTGGGTTATGGCGCTTTTCTGATTCAAAACCTGGGATGACAAATGTAGAGGATTACTCCAAAATTACCAAATACAACACGTCAAACGCAAAGCTGTAGAAAAATAATGTCCCGCACATAATAAGATATTATATTAGGCTAAGGCAGGGGTTCTCAAACTTTCCAACACCACGACCCACTTTTTATAAACAAACTCTAACGTGACCCACCTCATTTTCAGTTAATTTTCCCATACCCCCTACAAGACTTCAGCTCTGTGCGCGTGGGGTTTGGTCATCAACTATTTTGTTTCTATAATAAATTACATGCAAGTATTAGAGATTATATGAATTTTTTACTAATTAAAGAAGAAATACTTGAACCTAAGCGTATATATTTTTTTTGATTGTGTGAGCAATAATGAGGTCCACAATCAAAAGGGGGAACAGTGGGTCGCGACCCACAGTTTGAGAACCTCTGGGCTAAGGTATTGAAAATCAGGTCCTTTTTAATTTCTAAGGAATTAACATCTCAGCAGCAAGTTCATAATCCACAAATTAAATCGAATTTAGCTGTTTCTTGTTGCTTTTTTTTCATCAAATAAAGCGTTTTGAACTGCTTTACAATCCTTCAGCCTGATACAACGTATCATTTGGTGCGGGAATTTTTCTACAAATATATAAGTTAAAAGTTGGTTTGGAGTGTTATGGACCGATAGTCATCATTTGCCCCACCACGGGATTTTATATCTGAGTAGAAGGTTTTGAATCTAACACATAAAACTTGTGAATTTTCGATGTATGGAAACAACAAAATAATGTTTTACAACATCAAAAGAAATTTTAACGTATTCTTTACACCAGTACAATATCACTTTAGAGCTTGTCATGTGCCTACAGCACACAACGTAATTAAGTTATGGAAGATAAGATGCTAATAATTGTTAAAATAGAATTAAATCTATATATATTTTTAAACAACTTTTATACTGGTGACGATTAGCTTTGTTTAGTTAGAAATTCACAGCTGCTCGTAGATAAATGGTTTGGTAAAATTTCCGTTAAAAGGTGAGCACGGAATTAATATAATCAACTGCAGTGTTTGACCCAATTTTCAAGTTTATGTCGCAATAACAGCAAATTATTTTTCAAATGATATTAAAAATATCACGTGGTTATTTGTTCAATGTACTTCAAAAACTCTATTAAAAATTATTTAAAAAATTTTTTTTCACATGTTCCACTAAATAATGTTGTACCCCAAATTTACTATCAAGACTTGGGCCAAAGCTATCATACCGTAAAAATTATTTACCTTATTTGGTAAAGTAAGACATTATTTGGTAAACTACTAAATAAATCAAGGTTGGGGTATTCAAAATAAGTTATCCAGTTATTAATAAAAGCTTATTACTCCTATATCTACTATGGATTACGTTCAATTAAGTCCGGGTACAAAATTATTCCCCAAAACACTTAAATTCGTTCTGGACCGAGTTATTTTATTTCAGAATAAAATTCACTGATAGGTAATTCAGGTTTTTTTTTCGGAACTCATACTTACTAATTTCTGAGCGAATACTATTCTTTAAACACTCATATGGACAATGGACTCTAACCGTCTGACGTCACACGGAACCAACACGTGACCTACTGAGCTTGCGATTGGTTACCACAGATACTACACTAGTAGATCTACTAGTGTAGTATCTGTGGTAACCAATGGACTCTAACCGCCTATCTGGTTCGAGACTTCACGGAACCAACACGTGACCTACAACTGAGCTTGCGATTGGTTACCACAGATACTACACTAGTAGATCTACTAGTGTAGTATCTGTGGTAACCAATCGCAAGCTCAGTAGGTCACTTGTTGGTTCCGTGTGACGTCCGGCCGCTAGTTGAGGCGCAGGCAGGGTGCGTGAGGCAGAGCGACTCACGGCGAAACTCTGCATGCTGTGTATCTGAATGCGACAGCGCTAGTTACGGCGCATCGTGACCTGCGCAGTTCAAGCAGGAACCGTGGCTCACCATACTCAGTCATTGAAGGGCAGTTTTCAACGGGTGACTGCAGTGAGCGGCGTGGGATTTACTTCGGCGTGGTTGTCATTTCCATTGGTTTTTTTTTTGATATTTTGCTCCAGAATGGATAAAGTAAAGTTATTAATTGCAAAATATTTTCGCGCTACTCGCATCTTCTTTTTCATATTTTTAACATTATTTGAACCTAAAACACCATATTTTGAGGGGACGCTCCAAATATTTCGGGTGACGGTTAAATTTATTTAGCTTTCAGAGTTTATTTTTATTAAAATAGCTTAATAATATTAATATTATATATTCAGCTATAATATAATATTTTCATCTTAGTTTTATAACTTCTTTAATGAGGTTGAAAATTTTAAATTGTTTAATGGAATTGCAGGTTATAAGTCGTGATAGTGATCTATTTGATAGTAGAGAAAGATGGGATACCTTAATGCCCTATGCTGTAAGAATTTTTTTTTTACAATTATCTATTACTAGCTGATATGCCCGGCCTTGCACGGGTGGAGTGTATCAATTTATTAAAATTTTCTCAAGTTACATGCCTAATTTTCTGTAACCATAATTACCAATCATCCTGGTAGTTTTTCATATCCCGGTGTTCCCAGTATTTTTTCATATCCCGGTGCCTTTTTCATCTTGGTGTCCCCGGTGCCTTTTCATCTCGGTGTTCCCGGTGCATTTTCATCACCGTGCTCCCTGTGCCTTTTCCCTCCCGGTTCCAACTGTGTAAATCTAACCTAACCATCCAGTTTCGGTGTTGCTCATTTAATTACGACAGTTACCCAATTATCCATTCTAAGTGAAAAAAATCCATTAAAATTATTACAGACTTTTGAAATCCCAAAATTTGTAAATACCCCCTGTTTAAATTGAAAAAAAAAATCCCGTTAAACTACACCAAAGAAACAAATTATAAGGTTAAATAACAAATTGATCTAGTGTTTCTATCATCAACTTTCTACAAAAACTGCATGATGTAATCTTTACTTTAACCAGTCTAATTCTTAAAACTTTCTATTTCAACTTAAAGTTTCATGGAAAATGAAGTTTTTAATAAGAAAATACTGTTATAAAGTTTTTTATAAGGGTCGTTTTTAATTTTTTAAATTATTAATAACCTTTTTAAAACATTTAAAACAATTTTAGCCAAGTTTTATCTTTAAATACTTTGTTTTATGTTTAAAATTGTTTTTGTTGTATTATTTGCAACAATGCGAGTTAAACAGATCTTCTTAAGTGGAGAAATAAGGCGAATTTTACAAAAAAAGCCTAAAAGGGGGTGAAGGGGTGGTTTTAGAAATTTGGAAATGATGTCATTGTCTTTCCCCCGTCCCCATACGTATGTGTACCAAGTTTGGTTCGATTCGGACGGGTAGTTTTGGAGAAATTGAGCCAAATCTGTTCCGGACAAACCCAGGAACCCAGGCAGGAACCCAGGGACACCTTCATTATATATAGAGAGATAATAAGCCTCAGAAAATTAAGCTTTTTTTATCATTTCTCATCTCGGGAAATGTCACACAAACTGTTTCAATCACAATAAAAAATAATTAATATTTTAAATAGGCCTTATTCAACAAAAAAAAATTAGAATGAGCAGATTTTATCCTTAATTTACTGTGAATTTGGGGCCATATTTAGAATGACAAAACACGTAGAAGAAGCGAGAAAGGTACGGAAAATCGCAAACGGGGAATTTAAGGGGACGCGGTACCTTTTTTTGGACAAAAATCGAAAAAAAAAAATTTTTTAATGGAAACTAATCTATATGCATTTGTCTATCACCCTACAAATTTTCAAAACTTTTTATTGAAAATTATTCCAATTGTAGTGAATTTCATGTTTGAGAATATACACTTCTCTATGGCGATTGGAAACTTCAAGTGCGCTTTTCTCAGAACCACTATTTCAGTGTTTAAAATGCTAAGGCTTTTTATCTATTGGACCAAATCTCTTAAATTTTTTTCTGGCTATTGTTGGGAGCATGTTTAACAAAAATTTGTATGGGATTTTGGATATTCATCTTAGATTTTTTTAAAACAATTGCTGAATTTTGAATTTTAGCATTTTTAGGTCTTTTTTGGCTAGTGATTCAGGGAAAAAATCATTTTCAGTACTTAAAATGGTACTAACCTTAAACCAATACAAAATTTTGTTGTACACAGTTTAATGTCTTTGAATACCAAATTTTATGAGTGTAGGTCAATTATTGTAGGAGGAGTAGCATTTTAAAAACACCTCATAAATTTTAAGTTTAAAAAAAAAAAACTCATAAAATTTGAATTTTTAGGTATTTCAAATTCATAATATATTTAACATAAGGAAAATACATATATTACCAGCAAAAAGTATTAAATAACAATAAATTTAAAAATTTTTTCCAGAAAGGTACCGCGTCCCCTTAAATAGTTCCACAAACACCAAAACAGTTACTAAATTATCAAAAAACAATCATCAGACATTAATGTAATACGAAAGTTATTGTCAGTGTATAATTACTTGTAAGTATGTACGACAGGTGGCGCCAGAAACATACACTTGCAAATAATTATATATTGTACGCTAGATTTCTATTACTTTACCTTCACAATATATTGAGAGAAGACTATTTTTGATAATAAGTAATTGTTCTAGTGTTTGTGGAACTAATGAACCACAAAAAGTGTAAAAGCAATCCGCATAGATTCGAATCGCGGAACAATATGGCGGCATATAGCGAATTGTCGGAAAGTTCACGGCGCATGCGCCACAGAATGCCTGCGACCCAACTAGCGAACATATCTCCGTGAGGCAGGGTAAAGTGATAATCAAATGATCACGTGATCGTGAGTCGCTCTGCCTCGCGCACCCTTCCTGCGCTTCAACTAGCGGCCGGCCATTGCAAGCTCAGTTGTAGGTCACGTGTTGGTTCCGTGAAGTCTCGAACCAGATAGGCGGTTAGAGTCCATTGCAGTCATTTTTTTTTAAATCTTAATGTATTCAGAATGACTTAAAATCTTTTGAAAACATTTTATTATACCTTTAAAAGCGCTAATTTTTAATTTATTTTCAATTAAAAAGAGCTTCGTTTCGGTCTGAGCTGAAACAGATTGTGACGGAACGCGTGCCTTGTTCATTTCAATCACGTGCCTTGTTCAATAGAGCATTTTCAATCACGTGACTCGGACCTAACAACCGCCTTAGCAACAGACGAGTTGACCTACAGCTGCTAATAGTTAAAAGAAAATAGCTGGTTGTGGTGTCAAGAGCGAATGCTTCTAATGGAGCATTTGAAATCACGTGACCCCACACCTAGCAACTGCCATAGCAACATATACCGGATACCGCTACACATAGCAACATGCACGTTGACCTACAGCAGTAAGCAGTTAAAAGAAAATAACTGGTCGTGACGTCACCTGAAAACACTCTAAACGTCTAAACTCTAAACCAAGAAGTAAATAAAATTTGGCCATACATGACAAATTCTACCCACACATTCATTCAGGCTCATTGCCAAATTTTTAGAGATACATATACACCAGACAAATTATTAAATATTTTTACTGGTGAGCATAATCGTCTCAGCCGTACTACATCTTCTATTTGATGGCCTAACAAGGAGTCTTGGTATACAGATGTGTAAGACAGTTGCGAGAGCAGCTAACATTCCTGCTCCACATCCAAACTGTGTTAGCCCGATAAAAGGGACCAGGCTCTTCCATTTGCGATAACTCCATTCGGAGCGGGGGAAGAGATTTAATTGCCGTTTCGCTGTGCAGGGAATTGGCGCTTTATCTTGCGTGGCCAAACAATGCTGTTACAGAGATAGAGATGCCAACACAAACTGTAGTTTGTTTTATGTAGTACTAGTAGAACAATGGAGGATATTTATAATGTGATTTTTTTTTATTTTTGCTGTGTAGATATGTCTCACAGAAATATTAATGGAGAACATTTCCATGAAAAAGACGTTATTGTTTTTATGAGAAAACAATAAGGAATCCGATCCAAATTTTTTTTAACGAAACACTTATGATCAAACCATTATGTATAAGTTATTAGATAAAACAGCATAAAGTTAATATAACTTTCCAAAATTTGTATAGATTTATCTAAATAAATTAAGTACTATAACCTTTTATTTAAAACGCATACTATAGAGCAGGGATGGCGAACCTTTCTCGATTAGTGTGCCATTATAATACGGTTTTAGATTTTCAGGTGTCAAGTGTGCCACTTGTTATATTTATTTAGAAATCGTCTTTGAACCCTTAAAAATATGAAATCCGCATTTGATAGCCAATAGTCTAACAAGGGTTTTCAACAGTGGCGTTTATAGGAATTTATTTCGAGAGGGGTTCAAAATTATTCCTCGGCCCCTCCCATGCATTTTTAATAGGTTTAATGTGCCTTTTTAGTACATTTTTAGTTAGAACTAGCTGATATGCCCGCCGTAGTTCGGGGGAAAAAAGGCTAACCAAACTGTGTGTTAAAATAAATAAGTATTTTCTTCACTGTATTCCTTTCCGAGGCGTCATTTAGATGCAACTGCCTTCCTGCTAGAATTCCTTTTTGATGCCATACTACTTCCTTAAGATGTAAAAAACCCTTTATAAATACAACCTGTTTATATTTAATGTGTGAAATCACCATCCCCGTTTTAAAAGAGTAATTTTTCAAAATAGAAAAAAGTCATGGGACCTTCTGAACCCCCCTTATTTTTTTCTTTTTAATGTCCTTTCCTCCCTCCATCCATTTCTGCAATTTATATAAATGTATAATTGAGGCAAATTTCTCCGCCTTCGCTTCATAATAAAGTTATATTATTGAACAACAATTTCTATGAATAAAACTTATTTTCCCCTCATCCCGCTAAATTTTAAATACAAAACAATTCAATATACATACTTTTATAAGATTTTAAACAAAACCTTAAAAAAAAAAAACGGTTTAGAACTGAAGTGTTTATTACCATTTTTTAGTAGTGAGAATTTTTTTTAATCAGGGGGAGACCCCCTGAACCCCCCCCCCCCTTTGTTGATTTATCACCAACTCATTCATTGAAAGATATTTCAAACATGAAATACAAGTAAACATCATTTTGCATCCACACAAACTATTGAAAATGCTTCCGATAAAATATTTTTTAATTTGAACTTTGCTGAAAATACTTAAATTTGATTAAATAGAAAAAATAATAAAATTTTTCAGTGGAACTGTTTTTGGTTATCATAAAAAAATTATTTAATCATCAAAAATTATTTCTTTGTCAGATTTTTAAAAAATTCACCTGTTATAAAACATTTTTCAATAAATATTTCCAACAATAGAGGTTTTGCATCACCTGGAAGGAGCAATAACCGTAATAAATTTAATATTGATGGCTAGCATAAGAATTTAGAAAAGGGGCAAAAAAGGATCCTTGGAATGCTTTGATTCTGATAATTCTTTTTTGCAAACCTTCCTGGTTATGTGCGGACCAACATGCTAAAATTTCATTACAATCACATTAATAATGTGGGTGCTAGAATCCAAAAACTAAAAACTTGAGTGAATATTCAAATCCCCGTGCACCCCCTCTAGAATTGAATATCGAAAAATCCAGAAATTACTTTCTTTGAAATACTCTCAAGAAGGTATTACCAACAGTTCACTTCGTTATATTGATTTCTCGGTATTGTTTTCTTTGAAAATGTAAAACTTTGCTTATGCTCAGCAAAAACGGGGTTTTGGAATTTTCAGACCTCTTCAAATTTGAATATCCAAAATCTGAAAAATGCCTTTCTAGATATTGTTGCTAGGTATCTTCCTGCGAAATAACGAAGATCTGGGGTCATTTTGGACGCCGCTGGGCTCAAAAACGTCGAAAACTCTCCAAACCCCCCTGTGGGTCAGAAAAAAGATATTTCGAAAAATCCCTTCTTAGTGCGCGTATACACCATAAGGTCTTCAACCCTACCAAGTTTCGAGTCTTTAGCCCCGGTAGATTTTGCTGTGCGTTGCTGAGTGAGTGAGTGAGTGAGTGAGTGAGTGAGTGAGTGGTAAAGCTCTTTTATTATTATAGACTAGCTGATATGCCCGCCGTTGCTCGGGGGATAAAAGGCTTATCAAACTGTGTGTTAAAATAAATAAGAATTATCGTTTACATGCAATAGAGTCAACAGTCTTCCCGCTAGGATTCTTTTTTGATGCCATACCACTTCGTTAAGATGTAAAAAAATACCTTTAAAAATGCCACCTGTTTAGATTTAATGTGTGAAATCCCCATCCCCGTTTTTAAAGAGTAATTTTTCAAAATAGAAAAAAAGTCAGGGGACCTTCTGAACCCCATTATTTTTTTCTCTTTTGTCCTTTTCTCCCTCCATCCATTTCTGCAATTGGTATAAATGTAAATTTGAGGCAAATTTCTCCGCCTTCGCTTCACAATAAAGATATATTATTGAACAGCAATGTCTATAGATAGAACTTATTTCCCCCTCATCCCGCTAAATTTTTATAAAATACAAAACAATTAAATATACTACATACTTTTATACTTTTTTAAGATATTAAAAAACCGGTTCAGAATTAGTGTTTATAACCATTTTTTAACAATGATATTTTTTTTAAAAATCAGGGGGAGACCCCCTGAACCCCCCTTTGCTGATTTATCACCAACTCATTCATTGAAAGAAATTTTAAACATGAAATAAAAGTAAACATCATTTGCATCAACACTGAAAATGCCTGTGATAAAATATTGTTTAATTTGAACTTTGCTGGAAATACTTAAATTTGATTAAATAGAAAAAAGAATAAAATTTTTCAGTGGAACGGTTTCTGGTTATTATTAAAAAAAATTATTTAATAATTAAAAATTTCTTAAATTTAAAAATAAAATTTATCATATTTTTAAAAATTTACCTGTTATAAAACATTTCAAAATAAATATTTCCAACAATAGAGGTTTTGCGTGTCCTGGAAAGAGCAATAGCCGCAATAAATTTAACATTGAAGGCTAAGCATAAGAATTTAGAAAAGGGACAAAAAAGGCTCCTTGGAATGCTTTGATTCAGAAAATTCTTTTCAGCAAACCTTCCTGGTTGTGTGAGGAACAACACGCTAAAATTTCATAACAATCACATTAATAATGTGGGTGCTAGGATCCAAAAACTAAAAACTGGAGTGAATATTCAAACACCCGTGCACCCCCTCCAGAATGGAATATCGAAAAATCCAGAAATTACTTTCTTTGAAATTCTCTCAAGAAGGTATTACCAACAGTTCAATTCGTAATATCGATTTCTCGGTATTGTTTTCTTCGAAAATATAAAACTTGGTTTATGCTCAGCTAAAACGGGTTTTTGGAATATTCAGACCTCTTAAAATTCGAATATCCAAAATCTGAAAAATGCCTTTCTAGAAATTGTTGCTAGGTACCTTCTTGCGAAATAACAAAGATCTGGAGTCATTTGGGACGCCGCTGGGCTCAAAAACGTCGAAAACGCTCCAAACCCCCCTGTGGGTCAGAAAAAAGATATTTCGAAAAATCCCTTCTTAGTGCGCGTATACACCGTAAGGTCTTTGACCCTACCAAGTTTCGAGTCCTTAGCCCCGGTAGATTTTGCTGTGCGTTGCTGAGTGAGTGAGTGAGTGTGTGAGTGAGTGAGTGGTAAAGCTCTTTTATTATTATAGATATGCGTCTTGGAGAACTTAACATAATATATGAAATTTATTAATATAAGAAAAGTTCCAAATAATTAGGTTCCAAGTACCAAAGGGGGTCTCCCTAAAATTTTTTGAAATTTGACTCTAAAAAACAGGTTTTCAACTTGTTTTGGTTCACCTCTAGTCCGAATTTTGGACATACATTTTTAGAAATTTAATAAATATTTAAAACAGATATTAAATTTTTTGTTGAACTTATAATAATAAAGTTCCAAGCAACAGAGGGGGTCTTGGGTTCTCCCCCAGGAAGTTTTTGAAAGTTTGACCCTACAAAACTGGGTTTTAACTTGTTTTGGTATATACTTAGTCCGAATTTCGGGGGAGGGGCAGGGTCTCCTCGCCTCCCCCCTATATACACCCCTGGTTTCCAACTTACAAGTACTCAAGGGGTGCAATCGAAAGCACAAGGCTAGTGGCGGGCCGCAAAGTAATCAAGCTTCTTTTGCATCCATGATTTTGTTTTCTTACGGCCTGATGTCAGTTTTCCTAAGAGAGAGGGTTGAGATTTGCTTATCTTTGCTGACAAAAGGGCACAAGGGGGTCAAAAATGACTAAAAAAGGGTTATGTAATATTTGAACGTATGCTTGTAAAGAGAAGGTGTGAAGATACTACTATAGTTTGAAAAAAATTAGTGGATATATAGATTTTTGCCTCTACCTCTTTTAAATTTTACGTAAAAGGGTGTTCCTCTAGAAATTTTTGTAAATTTTCCTGAAACATAAAAGTTAACCTCACTTTTGGATACCCCCCTTATGGTAATGTGGATCGTCGCACCAAGGGGGAATTCAAGATATAGCTACAACCTCTCTCTTTTCCCCGAATTTCAAACTCATATTCTACCATAGACCAAACCATACCATTTTCAAACGACCAAAAGTCTCTGTAACCTAAGGGGGGTTCGGGGGTCCTCACTCGAAAAATTTTTGAATTTCAGTAAGCTAAAGAGTGTTCTGAAGCTGCTTTTAGGGAGTATTCAGGGGACTTTGCGGGTCACCAGTTTGAAATCTCAGGTTATGAACGAAAGTTTTTTTTTTTAAGTTTATTTTTGTGAATGTCGCGTGCCACCGAAAAACCGGTCGCGTGCCACCCAGTGGCACGCGTGCCATAGGTTCGCCATCACTGCTATAGAGCATTCGCACATGACGTCACTTGGAGGACAAAACGTTGCTAAGGCTGTTGTTAGGGGCGGGAACTAGAAGCATCCAATAGAAGCATTCGCACATGATGTCACTGGCGGGCAAACACAACGTTGCTAAGGCCGTTGTTAGGCCGAGTCATGTGATTGAAAATGCTCTATTGTTTTTAAAGGCTTGCCATTGATATAATTATTATTATCATTAATTTAAAAATTAATCTAGATAAGTTAACCATATGTATATAGTATAGAGCACTTGCAATCACATGACTTGAACCTTGGCAACAGACGCGTTGACCTACAGCTGTTAACAGTTAAAAGAAAATAACTGGTCGTGACGTCACCTGAAAACACTCTATTAACTTAAAAATTAATCTAGATAAGTTAACTATATTGGTGAATTAAACTTTAAATACTATGATCCTTACAGTTCTTAATACTGCAGCCTTTTTTAAATTTGAACTAAACCAAACGTAAGTTGTCTTTAAATTTGGATGAAAAAAACATTTTTACCATTGCAAAACGTAGTTTATGTTGTCAATAGAGTATTTTCAGGTGACGTCACAACCGGTTATTTTCTTTTAACTGTGTACCTTCTGTAGGGCTTTTAACTGTTGCTAAGGCATGGTCTTATGGCATGGTTTATCTGTTGCTAAGGCGGTTTTTAGGTTTGGGATCATGTGATTGCAAATCCTCCAATAGAAGAATTCCACGGCTGGTCATTTTTTGTTACTGTTAACCTCTGTAGGGCAAAAAACTGTAACATCTTCTGTTGCTAAGGCCGTTGCTAGGTCCGAGCCATGCGATTGAAAATGCTCTATTATTTAAAATTTTCTAAATATACTAGGGGAGAGCGGGGCACCTTTCAACAGTTTCGTTTTCGATTAAAATCATTTTCTCGTTTGTTATGAGGTTAATTTAAATGCTACCTGGTGTCAAGTAATGTTTCTTATCATAACAACATCTGTCCGTGGTATTCCTACCATTTCACCTTTTAGTTTTTTTGTAATCGAGTGGAGTCGTTTTTGACGTCCAAAAGTAACTTTTGAATTTATTTTAAAAAATCAGATTTTAACAACTTTTTATTAATTTAGGTGATTGATTTTTACATATGTTATTAAATAAAGTCTTCTGCTTCTATGTATACCTTTTTCAAACCGATATCTTTATTCTAAAGCGTTTGAGGGGTCTTGAACCGTGACGACTAAAGGTGGGGCACCTTTCAACACTTATGGCGGGGCAGGTTTCAACACCACAAAAATTCGTTTTGCTTAGCATATTGTGCTTTCGCAATGCTTTTTCTTGAAGTAAACGCTCTTAAATAACTTATTCAAGAAATAATAGCATTGTATTAGAGTTAATTATTTATTTTTAGCGAAAAAACAGCTGAAAATCGATTTAGATCATTTATTCAAATACACATATAATTTTTAACGGTAAGGCTACCATACGATTCACAACAGCAATTTTATGCATTTAGTAGTTATCAGCATTGATTTAAATAAAATTATTTAAAATATACCACTTTGATGACTATAGTAATTAACAAAATTTAAAATAAATTAAAAGCGATTAAAAAAATAAAATTTTTGGTGAATTCTGAAGAAAAACAGTTGAATTAACAATATCTTTTCGGAATATAACTCAAAAGAACTTTTAA
Organism: Tetragnatha montana; assembly: GCA_963680715.1. Classification (NCBI taxonomy): domain Eukaryota; kingdom Metazoa; phylum Arthropoda; class Arachnida; order Araneae; family Tetragnathidae; genus Tetragnatha; species Tetragnatha montana. The sequence continues at coordinate 13,253,288 of OY796677.1, read as the reverse complement.
ATGAAAAAATAAAGAAACATCCCACTTAGTTGTGTGGAAAAACTCCTAACCTACGAAACAACAGAAAAACTCCAAAATTTGCAAAAAAATTTACTTTTTTTACTCTAAATTAATGAAATGTATTTGTTATAATGTATATTTCAATATAATAAACTTAAAATCAACTGAAACTTTTAAAATTTTAAAATTAACCCACTGTTGAATCGTGCCCCGCCTGTGTTGAAACCTGCCCCACCCGAGAACCTTTTTTAAAACGCAATTTTGGACCTTTTAATTTTCTCAAGGAACTTGGGTAAAATTACACAATGTGTCCGAAAGTCCATGGTAGGATATGCAAGTTAAAGTTTTATGATCCGTCAATTCGTTTGGTCACAAAAAATAAAAACCGAAATCTGTTGAAAGGTGCCCCCCTCTCCCCTACTCTTAATGTCATGGTTTGGCAACACTCGTTATGCTAATATGTTCGTTATTACGTCATTACCACGATAAAACTGCCTCCCACTCTCCCTGTATTATTGGAGACGCTTAATATTCCAAAACACTTATTGCTTGAAATCTCACGTTTAATTTTCTAGAAAAAAATTCAAAACTTCATAGTTTTATGCTAAAAAGTTCATACACAACATATGCTGGTTCACTACACAATCTAGTAATAATGTAGTATGCAGCAAAAAATCTTATTATATTTTATCACCCGAAAGCATTAATAACAGTTTTTGATATGCTACTCCCACTTAAACTAATGCTGTTAGCTTATCATTCAAGACATACAAAAGCGCTTCCATCAAAACGATACCCATTCTTTTTCATGCAACCTCCTTTTTTAAAAACTTCCTTTCGTGACATTATTACTGAAGCATTAACCGTACTAAAGAAAGCGAGATGCACTATTAAATTATCGGCGGACTCCGTGACCTTTTTCAAATCCTTATCTTTTCTGCTTTTAAAAAAAACTCCCTATTGTAAGGATTCTCTTTCCAAATCCTTTTCGCTTTACTAAACAATATAAAAAGACGAACAAGGAATGATGATGATGATGATAATAATAATAAGCCACATCGCCAGGATAATAATAAAAACACATTGGATCCGGGATTCGCCGCTGAATCCCTTCAAAGTTTATCACTGAAGACATCTATACTCACGCGCTTTGCACTAATACTAAGTGTTGTTTAAACAGTGAAGTAAATCAGAAAGCTCGAGATAAAAAAAGTTGGAAATCTTAGAAGAATGAAGTAAATAGCTTCTCACATAACTAACCCTGATTTTTTTTAGGGAGGAGCGAGGGTTATAACCGTAAAACGTAATCGCATAAAGTTTTTGTTTTTTACTCATTTGTGTAGAAAAAGGCATGACCTATGGAGAATTTCAGGCATTATGAAAATTACTTTGTTTCGGAAATATCATGCATGATGCTACAAAGTTGATATATTCGCCAACTTAAAGAATTTTTGTATTCGCTATTTATAAAACATACAATTTGTTTTACCAAAATTTAAAAAATATTTTACTTTCTTTATAGTACATTAACAAACAAATCTCCATACTATGTAAAATAATATTGTTACAATAAAAAAAAAGCATTCAGCCACCTACCAACAAATTCAATTAATAAAAAAGGTTAATTACATATTTATTTCAATACTTGGTTAGGGCTTCAAGAGAAAATAATACATCAATTTGGAACGGTTCAGATACTATTTATGATTTTGACGTTCCAATTCACCTCAAATATGTTCAATAGGGTTAATGTACTTACTCTGAGCAGGCGATTCCAGTTGTTCCATTTTCTTCATGCCAAACCATTGTGGTCTTTTATCATATGGAAAGTGGCATTGTCATGCTCAAAAATATTCGCTCATAACGTAAAATTTCCACGACGTTGGGAGCGCAGAATATACTGGGTCTTTGCATTCAGTTTACCAGTTGTTTCGACTAAATGTTTGTTCAGATTACTTATTGTTTTAGAAACATGTATCGGATGCATTTTATTACGATCTATGTATTTAATTTCCAGCTTAGGCTGCAGTATGTTCTCCTTATGTCTGTCACTGTATGTATTTCTTTTCTGTGTCTTGATTTTAATAAATCTGGTCTCTCTGGGAGCACCGAGAGGGCGTCGGTACAATTAATAAAATAATGTTAAAGAAAATAATCCAATTAAAATCAAAATTGGCTATATAATTAAAATTCCTTTTGGTATATTATTCCCTCAAAAGCCTATACTAGACAGCAACTTAAGTTGACCCTACGACGTCACTAATAAACAAAGTAGTTCCCATCTCGGTGTCTGAATTTTGAGTGAACTGAAGAACGTCAGTTTAAAAATATAATTATTTTGTTAAACCCATGTATACATAGTGCTCTTCAATCACAATTTGCGCACCGAAACTCCTCCTAGCAACCCATCAGGCTTTGTGTTTACCGATTTCTCCTTCCGCATTTGTGGCCTACTGGGTTCAAGAAACGTTGCTGTCGAGTATAATCGAATTTATATCCTGATACTTAATAATTCTGTTCAAAATATAAGAAGGAGGTTAAAGACTTGATTGTTTATGCACTCCAACCCCTCCCTCCATTTGGGCAGTGGGCCAGTTACGTTAAAGTTTCTAATGTTAGTGATTTTCATGCGTGGTGAAATACAGTCAAATACTATTTGGTTTTACAAATCAAATTCTGCCCAGGTCTATCAGTCGGAGCCCATCCGTCCATTTCCGTTTCATTAGCCTTCAGGGCTGGTGAGCTAATTACTTAGGTTATGTCAAAGCCGAGTGGCTAGCTCAACGCTGGACCCTCAGTTGATTCCCCAAGCTAGTTTGGTGCTTATTTTATCGCCCCCGGAAGGATGAAGGGCTGAGTTGACCCAAGCAAAAGCCGCAAGGCATCGAACCTGGGTCGGTATTGCTCGTAGCCAGACACGCTGACCACTACACCACCGCGGCCACTATTTAGTTTATAATTTTTTTTATTTAGGTTTTCCTTTCATTTCACTAACTAATTATATTATAATCATTGTAATTTATATCTAATTCACATTTATTTATTCCTAATTTCATCCCCTAACTTTTTATACCACTACACCACCGCGGCTACTATTTAGTTTTTAGTTAAATTTTTTTCAACTTTACGTTTTCCTTTCATATCCCTTATAGTAGGGGAGCCCATGATGCTAAATGTGGATTTACTCGAGCGCGTCAGATAATCATAGGGGAGATACCTTGCATGCTTTTGAGTAACTCCACCAAATATAAGCTCTCCATGTTGGTGGGTAAGTTTAGAACAGCCCGTCAAAATTTGAAAGAAAACTAGTTACATGGACATACTCGAGCGCGTCAGATTGGCTACCAAGACAGTTTACAACTAGTTGAGCCTAGTATCCTGGCTACTAGACTATAAACATTTTGTTTCGTACATTTTTCTCAAAAAAAGCGATAGAGTCTTACCGGTCTTGGCTTTACTTTGCAACTTTGTGACCCTCCCGCTCCCTTATCCACCGCTCAAATCGGCAGATTTTAGAAATTGTACACTTTTTAGTTGGTAACTAACCTACCTTATCATTATCTGACTCGCTCGAGTATGTCCATTTAACTATTTTTTTTTTACAAATCTGACGGGCTGTTCTAAACTTACCCACCAACATAGAGAGCTTATATTTGGTGGAGTTACTCAAAAGCATGCAAGGTATCCCCCCTATGATTATCTGACGCGCTCGAGTTACTACCCAAAAACACTCTGGGCTCCCCTACTATTAACTAAGGCTGAGCGCGCACGAGTGAGTAAAGTCACGGCGACCAGTAGTATCACTAGTATCAAAATATCACTAGAAAACAATGGATCTCTATGAAGAAATTCTTGTCAATCGGCCAAGAGTTACGTAGAGTCACGTCGCCTAGTGCGCGCACTCTAACTTGTTTCAATAGCCATGGCGACAATTTTGTCTTTGTCACCGTGACAAAAGTCGCTCGTGCGCGCTCAGCCTAACTGTATTATAATCATTGTAATTTATATCTAATTTACATTTATTTATTCCTAATTTCATCCCCTAGCTTTTTAATGAAAAAACGTATCTTTCGTGAACCGAAAGTTCGTTTTACATTGTTTTAAACAACATTAATAAATTGCATTGAATAGAACCGAGACAAAATAAACGAACTAATTTTTTTTATCCTGACTCACTCCACTTTAAATCAAGTGGGCTCGTGCATTTATACATAATATCCCGCTTTCTTACCCAAGTCTTTTTACTGATGCCAAAACACAAAAGGGAAAAGATAGATAAAAGACAATTAATTCAATCACGCGCCCTTTGCTCTGCTCGGTCGTTTTTTCCCGCGAGTGGGTCCGCATTTCAGCTGCGAATAAACTGCAAATCACGCTTATTATTATTATTGTTATTATTATCGTTATTTTCAAAGGACTCTGAAAAAAAATAACGAAAAGAAAGGAAGCGATTGTTGCGAAAATTAGTTTGTTATCCTTATCAGTTTGGAAGGAAGAGAGGAGCAAATCGATTATTTATTCCTTTATTTTCGGAGAAGCACTATCGATAGAAGAAGGGGGAAGTGGCAGGGACAAAAGAGGATGGGGAAAAAATGGCTCGACTTCGACATCACTCTTTGTTTTAGAGGAGAGCCGTGCGATGTTAGATTATCTTTGATGGTTTTTGCCTCAATCTATTTTAAATGCATGTTAACTAGGGGGACCTGCCACTTTGGACAATGTTTTTTTGTGTAGTTAAGGGATTACAATGTTCTTTTAAGTGATTGTTGTTTAAGTTCATTTTAAAGTGATGGTGAGAAATTGAAAGGTGCAAGTGACGGTTTTTAGAAAAATGGTTTTAATTTCGGTAAAAGATCACGAGTCAGATGCATTACCTATTATTACAATGGTACTTTAAATGGGGAAAAATATTTAATTTGAAACTTAATGTGACATAAAACCAGGGTTTGATCATCGTTTGGCAATCAGAAAAGAAAAAAAACATTTTTTAATCATTACTGCTGATAGTAGTTTTAATTATTATCTGCGATAATTTTTTTCTGTGTAATAAGTACTTTTTGTTCCAAAATATAAAAATCATTTGTCACCTAAAAAATAGCCAATTAGCCAACGGAGAGATACCTGGATTATTCTCTGAAAAATACTGAAGAGAAAGCCTATCCACAACAAATAAGATTGGCGGATTTCGGAGAAGTGTGAACGATTTGTTTTGGCTCTGCTTGAATTTTATTTTTTGATAGAAACATTTTTCATCATGAATAGAGTGTTTTCAGGTGACGTCACAACCGGTTATTTTCTTTTAACTGTGTATCTTCTGTAGGGCTTTTAATTGTTGCTAACGCCTTTGTTTATCTGTTGCTAAGGCGGTTTTTAGGTATGGGATCACGTGATTGCAAATGCTCCAATAGAAGAATTCCACGGCTAGTCATTTACTGTAACTGTTAACCTCTGTAGGGCAAAAAACTGTAACATTTTCTGTTGCTAAGGCCGTTGTTAGGTCCGAGTCTTGTGATTGAAAATGATCTATTAATAATTATTATCGGAGTAAAACCATATCGCTCAAAGGTAAACATTATTTTTTTATGGAAACCAATAAAACTCAAAATCTGATCACTAGTAGTTTGCCTCCAAACCAGACCCTAATTTTAAATACTACTCAAAATTCAATCATTAAAGCAGATTTCGGAGAACAATCGTGATTATTAAATTCAAACCCTGCACAAAACATCACAATAAATATCATTTTTTTAAAAATCCAGAGGATTTGTCATTCACATCTGAAAAGAAAGGTATACTTTTATTCTTAATAAAAGTATACGCAAAATATTTCGAGACGACATTTAGTAAAAATGGGAACATTTTGTTTCCTTAGTTCACAGTAAACAAATGATATCACGTAAAAGTTTGTTGCAGTACATCATATCTGTCAACAGTAAATAGTTTTGCATACATGTATTCAAACGGGGAGGCGGTTGTATTAGATACAAAGAATTTTCAACGGGAAAACAGTCTTTATACAATCATGCAAAACAAAATAAATCCAATATTTTGAGTATAAAAGCTGGCCAAGAAATGAAAAAATTGTCTCTCCATAAAGGTTTTTCATCTATGGTGGTTAAAAAACACACAAAATTTTATATTACTGCAATATATTATTCTATCTGTTTACTTTCTTATTATATAAGGAGAGTTGATTTCTTACTTTAACATTTAATACACAAACATTTTCTAAGTGAGTTATAAGAGCAGAGAACGCTACGACAAACCTGACTAATACTTTTTAATTTAAAGTTACAGTATCTGTCTTACTAATTACTTACTTAAAATCTGTTACAAAGTAGGCAGAGCACTCAATCATTGATGACGTTAAGAGGCCTTATTACAATTAATGATCAATTAAATATGGTTCTAGGGATGCCCCATCATGGACAGAAGTCTCTTGTAGTACTTAAATTTCCTAGCGTTGTAAATTGTCCTCCAGTAATGAAATTTCAGAAACGCAGTATTCCATCCAATTAGATTTATAGAAAAATGTGGTCGTACCAACACCCTCTATATGGAGGGTTCAGAATAGAAGTGAACCAAGTCCACTTTAGTTACTTTTGAGCTACAGAGGTTTAAAGTTAAAGCTTCAATACAAAATTAATGTTAACACTTTTTAAAATTAACATTTTTAGCGGATATTATCAGAACTAGGACTTGGTTCATTATTGCCCTAAAATTTTACATAGTTGTTGCATGTTATAGCGTTGCTAAATCAAAAATGTCAAAAAGTAGATTTGGCCCTCCATGCCTCCATACATAAAGCCTTACAACTCGGACGTGTGACGTCAGAGCTGTGTGAAAATTGGTTAAATTGTTATGTGAATCCTAAAAACTTACTTTCTAACTGTACTTTTTGTTTTTAATAATTTAGTGGTGACTAATAAACGATTATATCGACAACTTTCTTTCCTCAGTTTATCACACTTTAATTTTAAGTCAACTTTTCTCCTAGACTTGCTTTCAAAACTCAGGTGTATTTTCAGAGGTTTCTTTCGGCTATATTACATTCAAGTTTAGTAGCTTCATACACATTTTTTCATAACAGAAGTGTGTTTTGGTCTGTATAATCATGTCATCGATTAAAATACTTACATCTATTGTTTTAGCTTGTGAATGAGAAATTCTATTGTTGAACATTAATATCTAATGTCTCGGAAAGAGGCTATTTGGGATACATACAATACATGGGTTGTAGAAAAAGAAAATGAAGTTAAGAATTTCTATTTTGTATAGCTGTTGACTTTTGGTACCAATAACACAAATGAAAAATTTCATGAATTCTGAATGAAAGAAAAACCCCTTCTTCTTGGTTTCTACAAGAACCTTAATATTTATATTGCTTCCCGTATAGGCTTTTACAATAAATTGTATATTTAGTGTGGTTTGGCTTAGGGGTTTTTGGGTCTGAAATATTAAAAATTGTTCATAATTATTGAATTTTTAATATTACCTCTACACAAACTATCGGTTGGTAACCACTGCTTACAACAAAACTGGTACAACAAAAAACATGAGAAAAAGAACAAGAATAGGGGAGATCCTGTAGGTATTTTGAATGTTCCAGCTTAAAAAAAAACTTTATAGTCCTATGCGTAGTTTACTACAATAACTATGAAAGAAAAAAAAGACGAACAACTTAAAAACGCAACGTCAAAAATAAAAACTATACACCCATAAACACAACTCTAAATCGAGAGGGGGAAACACGACATTCTCAAAAAAAAAAAAAAAAAAAAGACAACTCAACTTCATCTTCCACCCCTCAAAGTGTGCGTGATGACCCCCCGTCCTCTTTCATTATAAATAGAAAGGGTATTTCTCGAATTACCCAGAACACCCCCCATTTGAGTGATGCGCCGCTGTAACTGGAACCGCCGTGAAACTCTATTAGAGAGGGAAGAAGTCATCACGAGACAAAGACGGAGAATCGAAAGAAGCGCGTTTTTATTCCCTTTTGTTTCTTGTTTCATGCTCCATCATCCCGTTTTTTTTCTTTGGCTCTGCGCTTAAACTCTGGTTCTGGTCAGGCAGAAAGGTACCTACTAGATGGAATGAAGATTTTGAAAACAACGTTTTATACTTCCCTCTTATTTGAAGAAGAAGGTGCTTAAGTAGCCAGGCTAGCTACTGAATTTTCCAGCACCCCTACTCGAACTTGGATTTCCCCGTTAGCAACCACCTAGAGAAGAAACTCATGCTTCTTTCTTTACGTCACAAGAGGCGGAGAAAGAGAATCTCTATCCTTGAATTCTTTAATATACCCCTCCGAAAGTCAATTATAGCTATGACCACCAAATTGTACTGCCTCTTCGGTCTTTGTACTGCCTAAGGCTGAGCGCGCACGAGCGACTTTTGTCACGGTGACAAAGACAAAATAGTCGCCATGGCTATTGAAACAAGTTAGAGTGCGCGCACGAGGCGACGTGACTCTACGTGACTCTTGGCCTATTGCCAAGAATTTCTTCATAGAGATCCATTGTTTTCTAGTGATATTTTTAATACTAGTGATACTGGTTGCCGTGACTTTAATCACTCGTGCGCGCTCAGCCTAAGTCTGTCAATAACTACTGACTTTGCTGTGTTGCCTTCGACCATGAAATGAAGAATGAATTTCTCTTTAGACCCTCCGTTCAGCTTTTTCTCTTAAGTTTCGGGGATGCAAGATCCCCTTCGCCAACGCTCAGTTACTTCAACGTTGACGAAGGGGATCTTGCATCCCTGAAACAATTCTAAGCATTTTTAACATATTTTTCTATGTCCAAATAAAACGTTGTTATAAAATTTTTCATCATTTTTGTAAAACATTTATGTAGTTACTAAAGAGAAGACTTTATAGTATAGGATGTCTACTAGGGTTATAATAAGAGTTTAAAATTTATAGTTATAAGTACGTAGAAAACCTCGAAAAATCAGATCAAAACTTTATTTTGCCACTTTTAAAAATGAGGCAGCGTATTTCCTCAAAAACGAATCGTCGTTTGACGATCATAAAAAAACAAATCATGTTTTAAACATCACTGGTGATCAGAAATTTTTATGTTTGTATGTAATGATTATTCTCTGGGCAATATTTTTTTAATCAAAAAATAAAATTACTTTTTGTCGCGAGAAGATTGCCAATTCGCCAACGGAGAGATATCATTACTATTCTGAAGAAACTGCCAGAGAAAACGTCTATCCTCGAAAAATAAAGATTTACGGTTTTTGGCGAGGTGCCAACGATAAGTTTTGGCACTATTTGATTTTTATTTTTTGACTAAAATATTTTTAATTGTGAATTAATCATTTTTAACTGAGTAAAACCTTATCTCTTAAAAGTAATAATGAATTTTAATCGAAACCAATTAAACTCAGGATTAAATTTAAGTTTCATACTTCAATCCAGGCCCGATTTTTAAAATATTACTTAATATTTAGTCATTAAACTAGGTTTTGGCAATCAAACGTGAACATTAAATTCAAACCCTGCTTATGATTTCCTTTAATAAAAAAAATAATTACTTTCTCCAATTTGGCTTCATAGTCACCACTTAATTTATTAAACAATAATATTTATAGTATTTATTAAAAACGAAAGTTTACGCAAATTTTTGAGATTGTCCTATATATTTAAACGTCGTTGGAAATGTCTCACCTATCGACTAAGTTTTTTAAATAGAGTTGTTTATGACATACCAATAATAAAATGGAGGTTCTTGGTGGTAGAAGCAGATATCCCCTCTTTCTATTCAAATTTACTTTAGATTACTTTTGGAGATAGTCTGAAATATTGGCGTGCTTTAGGGTTGCTGTATAAACTTTGCGTAAGTTAGGACAAATACTGCAAAATAGCAACCCTTGTACACAGTATATGGGTTTTGCCTTTTCTCGTGTAAAAGCCTGCGGTAAAAAATGATCAGTATTCCTTTAAAATTTCCAAGAGTAACACTCCATTGAAAATTATAATCATCAGAAAAATAAAGACGCTATCTGATTTTTTAAAATACATAGAAAAACATTTAGACTAAGTATATGAAAGAATGAAGAAGATGAGGACAAAGCAGCTCTTAGGAGTAAGCAACTGTCCCAAATCAGCCGAACGGCTAACTATGAATGAATGGTTAACTAGTCTTTGTAGCCAACTGTGGATGCCAATAAAGTCGCCAACCAGTTAAACAATAAAATATTTAGTTTTTTAAATTTATTTGGCATTATTTATGAAAGAAAGTAAGCTAATAAATTTTTAATCACTAATTTTTTATACTTTTTATCTCTTCTTTAGGTATTTTTCAAAACTTATAACAGCGATTTCCACGACTTTTAACACCTCATAATGTTAAAGTATAGGATAGTTGTAACTAAAATGACGGAAAGATCAATTCTCGCGGTGAGCCGTTGTCCAGTCTCTCTCTCTATATATATAGGGTCTCTATAGGCAAAGGTAAAGTAAGGGCTAGCGCGCACGGGCGACTTTTGTCACGGTGACAAAGACAAAAACAACGTTGCTAAGGCTGTTGTTAGGGGCGGGACATAGAAGCATCCAATAGAAGCATTCGCACATGACATCACTGGAGGATCAAAACAACGTTGCTAAGGCAGTGGTTAGGTAAAGTCATGTGATTGAAAATTATCTATTGTTTTCTAGTGATATTTTTGATGCTAGTAATCCTGGTCGCCGTGACTTTAGTCACTCGTGCGCGCCCAGCCTTAATGAAAGTACCGATCGCAATTGAATCGTCAGTTTGAAAAAGGAAAAAGTCCAAAAACTGTCAAATTGACTTCTTGTGATAAAAAAAATCTCCAAGCTTTCTTCTACACTGAACTGGGAAGGGGGAAAATAACTATTCCCCATAAGCAGATAAAGCCCTTTGAATATGGCGAAATTGATGTTCATTCATTGTATTTTTCATTTAAATTTAAAATGTGTGCTATTTTTTTTCTTTTTACAATCTTTCAGTAAACTAATCCAAAATATTTTTTTTTTAACTTAAAAGTGTTTTATCTTTTGTTATAGAGCAATTTCAATCACATGACTCGGACCTAACAACGGCCTTAGCAACAGAAGAGTTACAGTTCTTTGCCCTACAGAGGTTAACAGTTACAGAAAATTACTAGCCGTGAAATTCTTCTATTGGAGCATTTGCAATCACGTGATCCCATACCTAAAAACCGCCTTAGCAACAGATAAACAACGGCCTTAGCAACATATAAACAACGGCCTTAGCAAAAGTTAAAAGCCCTACAGTAGATACACAGTTAAAAGAAAATAACCGGTTGTGACGTCACATGAAAACACTCTATACAGTGAATGTTTGACTACATTGATATTCACTTACTTCATTGACACTGTCTTGAATACTCAGATTCATTACAATTCTTGATTTTATTTGCCTTAGTCTCATTATTTTTCCCTTTCCTGCTGTCAACCGAGGAAAAATATAATTTAATGCCGATTAAAGCGGTTGTTAAGATTTTGTTCAGCTGAAATTTCATAAGTTTGGAAAAGGGAATAAGTCCATCGATTTTTTTTTCAACTGTAAAATATTTTTGAATATACTTATATCTTATCGATGATTGTTCTGTATTATATATAGGATCTTGAATTTCCAGTAAAAGTTTGGTGTATTTGCAACGAAAATTCTATTACTTACGCAGTTTTTATCGATTTTGTCAAAACTTGTTTTTTTTTTTGGACTTGTTCCTTTTTCAAACTGGCGATTAAATTACCATGCTCGTTTTCAGATACGAATGTGAAGGTGAGTTGTCTGCAATACACGACGTGCCTGTAGAACACATTTTACGGTGACGTGAGTATTGTTGCAAGAAAAACAATTTCCCTAACGCAGCCGAGCGTTGCAGGGAAAGCTTTTTAATCCTTCTTTGAAGAAGTATGATTGTGATTTTGCATTACAGTGATTGATTCCAATTTTTTAAACCCTTTATCCTAAGTTCATCCAAATTATTGTTGAATTAAAGATAAAAGGGTAAGATAAAACGGGGATTTTAAAACTGTTCTTATTAATAAAATGTAATGTTTCTTGGCATGCAGAAAACATTACATTTTATAAATATAGACGGTTAAAATCCCTATACCTATTTTAACCACTTTATCCGACCCTATTGAATACAAAAGAAACTTTTGCAATTCATCATTATCGCAATTTATCAGTATTGGTCCTTAATTATCCATAATAACTTCCATCTTACAAAATTACACAAAATGCAGATGATTGCTTTGTAAAACTTTTCTGTCTGTATACAACATGGCCGGTTATCCAAATTAAAATACATTAAAAAACTTTTTATCTTAAAAAGTATCTTATAAAATAAAACCTCGTTATTTCGAACTTTGGTACCTCGAAGAAAAATAATAAGCCAAAACCACCAAACCGATGATAAACAGAGATAATGGTTTTTCATCCTAAAATTTACCCATAAATAGGTATTAAATTATCCAATTCATTATCGTACTATTTTTTAAAGGTTCCAATAGCGGAAGCGTTTTGTTTAAATATTTAACCGGGGATGCGCTTAAACTACCTTTACATTTTAATATTTCCCACATTCTGAGGTTTTAAAGCCTTTTCTGTCAATTTTTTAAAATTTACTTTGTTTTGTTTGTAATTTACTTTTTACATCGCAAGTGAGATTCATTACATAGCTTCTTCAAGAACCCAAACACACCAATAGCAATAACAATAGCAATTTTCTAGGCCTTAATAAAAGGGGGGAAAATCGCAAATTTTCAAGTTTCTTTAATTTTTAATTAACATTGGTGTTAATTCAACTAAAATAACAAATAAAACCCTACATATTACACATGCAAATTAACGATTTTTTTTCTATTTTGAGGCCTGAAAAAGTGCTATTTTCGCATGCTAATACCTCCTCGAATATATAATATAGATAAGATATTTTCATGCTACTTTTTTCTGCGCGTTTTTCATTACATTGCAAGCAATTTTCTCACGGAATTTTTCTTCCTAAGTTTTTGAATTAATATTTTTAGCTTCTCTATTTCGCCGCTAGAGGCGCTATAAGCCATCTCAATGATTTCCCCATGGTCACTTCCTAAAGGTTCACCTTACTTCCATGACCCTAAGAAACGTTGGTTCCATATAAAACGATTGAAACGGACTTTTGAAACACCATAACGATCATTCACAAACTCCAACCATTCATTATAATAACGCAACGATCCTTCCCACAATTCAAAGCCCATTTACTAGAAACTACAATCCTCTCAATGCATCCTGACACTTCCGATCCGCTAATATCCATAATGGGTCATTCATTGCCCAATGAGTAAAAGCTCCCATTACTTTCTTTACTCATCTTTCCCCGCATTTCATATTCATGACGTCGGCGATATCGCTGTCGAGAAATCGCATTACAAACAACGCGCCCCAATCAACCAAATTCTAAAAGGGTTTTGACGTACCTTTCTCGGAGAAAAAAGCGTTTCGGTAATAACAAAACGACGGACCGGCTTTGCAGAGAGGAACCAGAGGTGCCCCTCGTCAGAGTGTCTTTTCGGAATGGTGGGTCTGTTGGTCTGGACTTTTCTGTAAGAAGAACAATAAAAGTGTGATGAAAGCACAGTTTTTAAATTTAATGATCAAACTTTATCACCAAAACCTGGTTTAATAATTAAGTTTGAGGCCAAAAAGCTGATGATCGGATTTAGAGTTTTATTGGTTTTGCTTAAAAGTCATGATAAATTTTGAGCAAAGGTTTTACTCAGATTGTAATCATTAATCCATAATGGAAAATATTTCAATCAAAAAATAAAACTCAAATCGCGCAAAAACATGTAGCTCACACCCCGCCAAAACCGCCAATCTATATTTTCGAGGATACTAAGCGTTCTTTTTAGTATATTTTCAGAATTTACGAGTTATCTCGTTTGATAATTTGGTTATCTTTTGTACGACAAAAATTATTTTTATTTTTAAGAGCAAAATATATAACTCAGGAAATAATGATCGCAGATAATCATTAAAATTATGGATATCAGTAATGATTGTGACGGGAGTTTGTCTATTCTGATCGCTAAACAATGAACCATGTTTGATGAAAAAAGCTGCCTGAATTTTTAAAAGTGGCAAAAAAAATTTCACCCGATTTTGAGTTGTTTCTCTGTCTCCATAATTATAAATTTAAATCCCTTGTTAAAACTTTGCATACTAAGAATCAAAAAGTGACAACAGTCACCACTTAAATATTTATTAAATTATATATAAGAGCTTCAACTATTATTAATCATTACAGAATGATAATAATATTTTTCTCGACGTTTTGTATTGATCAAATAATACGAAACGCTTGACCTATTGAAATTAAGGCTATCTCTAAGAAACTTTATTGCAGTCTTTCCATTATACAGTTGCCACACTTTTTTAAACAACACACACAAGTCAAGAGCAGCCTTCGTCTGTTGTGCGTCCAACTGGTAACTCGTATCAGTCAGTCAAGAGAGTAAATGATTATCCACGGCTTACTAGATACTTATACAGGCTACCCGAGTACGGAAATCATTGCAAATCCAGATGGCAATACTGGACCAACTGGCAAAGCATATTCACAGTGTTGAAGGCGGTGGGTGATATAGGTAGGTCTTGTAGCGCTCCAAGTGGGAAAAGTTGTCAAATGGTTTTCATTGTTTAAAACTCGGCTAGCCTGTATAAGTATCTAGTAAGCCGTGGATTATCAGACAAATTTAAATTGCAATATATGTAAAGGAAAGTAAACGATACTTTAATGAATCTTTTAATACCACTATTAGATTACATTAATGCAGAATTCGAAATTTGCCGAGGTCCACTGGTCCGAGACCAATGAAAAACGTCACTAACGCACTACTGTCAGAAAATTACTGGTCCGGCCAACCAGTGTCAAAAAAATTTCCCACTCTCCAGTTCTAGCCATCTTTTTTGCCGCAAAACTAATTCGATTAACATTTAATCAATTAAAGTACTTAATAAATAAGAATCAAAATTACCATATCTCGTTTGTTTTAAAAAAAATAGAGATGGCAGTTCAAACTGAACACATAAATTTTCATGCTAAATATTAAAAAAAAATTCTTGTTAAAACATGTGTGGCAACTTCATTATGATAAGCCTGCCAAAAAATTTAGAGAGGAAAAGGCTCCTATGAATTATATGCGCGTTTCGTATTATTTGTATAACACAAAACTTTGAAAATGTTGTTTTCTAAACAATGTTATAAAATTTGGAATGGTTCCATTTCTTAAATATAATTTAATAAATATTTAAGCGGTGACTTTTGTCACTTTTTTATTCTTAGTATGTAAGGTTTAGTCAGAGATTTAAATTGATAATTTCAATTGAAATTATAGTTAAGAGGATAATGGATTTTAAATTTACAAAAGGTTGTCCCTAAAAATTCCAATTTTAGACTTAATGGTCTACGGAATTCTACAAGTTGGGAACGACTGATCTACACCCACAAAACATATTAACATATTTACAGTTAACATTGACTTCATCCCAGGTGAGTATATTTCACAAAAAAATCCTTTAAAAAAAGATGGTATCTTTCTGCTTGTCCCCTCCCACGGCGTGACGTATGGGCGCTGTCGTCCAATCGCGGCGGGACCTGCCAAGTGACGTGGCGGTATGAAGGAGTGGGGGAAATGACGCACTCCATCAACAGGAAGTGATGCCAGATCAATCCAGTTAAAAGTGTCAGTGTGGAGAAATATATCGCCGGCATCGTTTGGAAACAAGATAGGGGGTGGATTTTATTGTCTTGGGATGGCTTTGGAAATGGATTCAGACATTTTTCTTTTCTGGGAAAATATGGATACGAGAAAGGAACATGTTTTAAAGATGGGGTGTAGATGGAGTATTTTATATGATTCAGTTGACCCGTAACGGTGTTCCGGGTAATATTTGAATTTCACACTCTCCTTTTTCTTACACTTTTATTCCATTCTACATTTGTTCTTTTTTCTTTACCTCCATTTATATAATAATATTTCCTATTACTAATACTAGGGGAGAGCGGGGCACCTTTCAACAGATTTCGGTTTTTATTTTTTGTGACCATACGAATTGACGGATCATAAAACTTTAACTTGCATATCCTACTATGGACTTTCGGATACATTGTGTAATTTTACCCAAATGGTGGGGCAGGTTTCAACACAGGCGGAGCACGTTTCAACAGTGGGATAATTTTAAAATTTAAAAGTTTCAGTTGATTTTAAGTTTATTATATTGAAATATACATTATAGCAAATACATTTCATTAATTTAGAGTAAAAAAAGTGAAATTTTTTGCAAATTTTGGAGTTTTTCTGTTGTTTCGTAGGTTATGAGTTTTTTCACACAACTAAGTGTGATGTTTCTTTATTTCTTAATTTAAAAGTTCTTTTGAGTTATATTCCGAAAATATATTGTTAATTCGACTGTTTTTCTTCAGAATTCACCAAATATTTTATTTTTTTAATCGCTTTTAATTTATTTTAAATTTTGCTAATTACTATAGTCATCAAAGTGGTATATCTTAAATAATTTTATTTAAATCAATGCTGATAACTACTAAATGCATAAAATTGCTGTTGTGAATCGAATGGTAGCCTTACCGTTAAAAATTATATGTGTATTTGAGTAAATTATCTAAATCGATTTTCAGCTGTTTTTTCTCTAAAAATAAATAATTAACTCTAATACAATGCTATTATTTCTTGAATAAGTTATTTAAGAGCGTTTACTTCAAGAAAAAGCATTGCGAAAGCACAATATGCTAAGCAAAACGAATTTTTGTGGTGTTGAAACCTGCCCCGCCCTAAGTGTTGAAAGGTACCCCACCTTTAGTCGTCACGGTTCAAGACCCCTCAAACGCTTTAGAATAAAGATATCGGTTTGAAAAAGGTATACATAGAAGCAGAAGACTTTATTTAATAACATATGTAAAAATCAATCGCCTAAATTAATAAAAAGTTGTTAAAATCTGATTTTTTAAAATAAATTCAAAAGTTACTTTTGGACGTCAAAAACGACTCCACTCGATTACAAAAAACTAAAAGGTGAAATGGTAGGAATACCACGGACAGATGTTGTTATGCTAAGAAACATTACTTGACACCAGGTGGAATTTATATTAACCTCATAACAAACGAGAAAACGATTTTAATCGAAAACGAAACTGTTGAAAGGTGCCCCGCTCTCCCCTATAATGTAGGAAATATAATAATACTTCCTATTAATACTATAATGTAGGAAATATAATAATACTTCCTATTAATATTATAATGTAGAAAATATTATAATATTTCCTATTAATTCTTTAATGTGGGAAATATAATAATATTTTCTATTAATACTAGTATAATGTAGGAAATATAATATTTCCTATTAATACTAGTATAATGTAGGAAATATAATATTATTTCCTATTAATACTATAATGTAGGAAATATAATATTATTTCCTATTAATACTATAATGTAGGAAATATAATAATACTTCCTATTAATACTATAATATAGGAAATATAATATTTCCTATAGAGATTTGAAACGGTAGGTGCAGAGCTGCCGTTTCTTTCTCCCGTGTGCTCCTGGCGCCCACTCTTACAAGTAATTGTACACTGATAATGCAAATGCCGCTAACATTAAATGCCCATTACTTTCGTTTATATCTGAAGATTTTTTTTTGGTAATTAGTAGATGTTCTAAATTTTATGGAACAATATAAAAAGGGCCCAAAAAAGTGTAAAAGAAATCCACATACGATTCGAATCTCGGAACAATATGGCGGGCGAGAGCTCTGAAGTTATCGTCTTCAAACCTCCCGTACGAGTAATTTTTCACCGTTTCCGTACAGTTCTCGTTTCTTCTACGTGTTTGTCTTTCTGAATATGGCCCTAAATCTCTCGTGACCATTGAGGGCTTTGCTGCAAGAACGAGGTATATCCACTTTAAAATCAAATGTATGGAGCATTTTCAATCACATGACTCGGACCTAACAACGGCCTAGCAACAGAAGATGTTACAGTTTTTTGCCCTACAGAGGTTAACAGTTACAGAAAATGACTAGCCGTGGAATTCTTCTATTGGAGCATTTGCAATCACGTGATCCCATACCTAAGAACCACCTTAGCAACAGATAAACAACAGCCATAGTAACAGTTAAAAGCCCTACAGAAGATACACAGTTAACAGAAAATAACCGGTTGCGACGTCACCTGAAAACACTCTATAGTCAGACCGCCGCGAGAAAAACTTTTGAAATCGTACAATATTGTGGCGGTTTTTAAGGAAGTGGAATTTTATCACACAATTTTGGAGTAGATGGTCATTTATAAACGATAAAAAAATATTTTGTGCAAAATCTCTGAGTGGCTATCATTTAGTTTTTCTGTCAAATTTTTTCTCGTAAAGTTTCAACTGAACTTTCGATTATTTTTGGCGATTTCTATGTTCTGTGCTTAAGGCATTGTAAAAGCGCTGCTTTTAAAAAGTTGATTTTCAACCGGTGATTAGTTTTAGGGGCTCTCTCTAGTTAACAAAGTGAATTTCAACTGTTCTGGCTACCTAAAAACCTGTTATTTTTGGGACAAAACGTATCTAGATCTACCAATGGAAATTTATTCTGAAAAAATATAAGCGGTCATAAATTTATGGATAAAGAATAAGTACTACAAGGTTCTTGCAAAGATCAGTATGACTAAGCTGTTGATGTTCAGGAAAATTTAGAGAAATGCGGCAAAAAATTTTTGTAAAGTTATAATTTTTTCCCATACGAGCAAATTTTTACATAGACTTATTTTTATCTTCCAATGCATTAATTATAAAGAAACAAATATTTGAACTAAAAAATTAGGGGTGAAAATAGCTCTGTAATATTTGTTAAAGTTTGGCGTTTTCATATTTTTAAAATTCCTATTTCATGAATTTTATATAGAGGTTTAAAAAGAATTTTCATTCAAATCTCAATTACTAATTCTTAGTAATAACTAAGAAAAGAACAAATAAAAATAATATGGTTAGATTCTGCGATTTTTATCATTGATCATTTTAATGTAAAAGAATCATTATTATTATAATTATTTTAAAGAAAACATATCAATCTAAGAATAATAATTCAAAATAGTTGAATCAATAACTCAAAAAGTAAACTTTTTAAATATGTACGAATTAGCCATGATTTTAAATTTATTTGTCAATAACTCTATTTTTTATTTCATTATCGAAAAAAAGCAATGTATGTACCTTTACTCTCCTTGTTTAAATATAGAACTGGTGAACTAATAAAAGCTTTAATTGAAAGCGTGCTCCGAAAACCGCCTAAAGAAGGCAACATTTTTTAAGAATATGTCTTCTTAGAAGAATTCAAATTAATCTTGTATTTATTTTCAGTTATTTTGCAAAAAAAATTAAACAAAACGCAATTATTTTTTAATTAAAATTCCCTAAATATCTTTCAAAATAATATTAGCCTTTCCACAGCCAGATTCAATCTTCAAACTCAGCCAGAATAAATAATTAAACGCGAAATGATTCCACCTATCAAATTTAATTTCCAGAAACACCCACTCCATCTAGGCGAAAAACAAATTTAATTATTTTCCTGAGAAGCCGAGAATCTCCAGTTACATCTCAACGCTACTCACCTGTGATGTTTTCCCCCTATGTTTTTGTCCCAGAAAAAAAATTCGTCGTAGAAAAACAAAGGTGAAAAAAAATGAATCATTTTCTAACGGCATTCGCTTTAGAAAATTCCTTCTTAAATTTTAATTTATATTCATGCTTATTGCCTCCATATGTCGAGATTTAATGGGTAAAAGCGGTTTTGGATAAATTGTAAAGGTGCCAATTCCCTTCATTTTCAATATCGTAAAAAGGTTGAATTATATGGATTATTTATTTTCGGAAGCACACTGATTATAACCTTATGAAACTCAAAAAGAAAATAGAATGTAACCATTTAATAAAATTCCACACGTGGCAAAGGAATTTCTTTGTAAGATATTTTCATTAAATGATAAAACGTCAAGTTTCATTCGTTCTCTTATGACAAAAAAAAGTCAAATATATTATCTTGTAGCATTCAAAACAACTTAATCCATACAAATTACTGTCTCCAATAAACTTCAATATACTAAAGGAATAAGATTTATCGAGTTAAAATTAATAGCAATCAAAGTATCTGAATCTTACAGTGTTTTAAAATTCTTTCACGCTGAACCTTATGAAATGAAAAATACCAGAATCAATTTTCAATCTTGACTTATCCCGGTTATTATACGATATGATAATAAATATTCCTAGTAAAAATTGTTGACTCTCAAAACATCAAAACAAAATAAAACTTTTATTAAAATCCTGAAATAAATAATAGCAGAGCCCAAAGAAAGATGAAAAAAGTTTCCGCCATATTTTCAATAAATAATTAGTTACTTATTACTTCTTCTTGGGAGTTTAAATTTCATGAGGGGCTATTCATAAAATTAATCTAGAACTTTAAGGTACAATAGAGCATTCGCACATGACGTCACTTGGAGGACAAAAACAACGTTGCTAAGGCTGTTGTTAGGGGCGGGGAATAGAAGTATCCAATAGAAGCATTTCTGAAATAATAAACATGACGTCACTTGGCGAATAAACAACGTTGCTAAGGCCGTTGTTAGGCAGAGTCATGTGATTGAAAATGCTCTATGAGGTATTTGCATAAGTGAGGGATTTGCTTAATTTTACACTTTTTTGATGCGTTATAGTTTAAAACACTCAATTATCAGATTTTTAAGTTCAAAAATATGTTTTAAATAACTTAAAATTCAATTTTATTTTTTCCAAAACACTAGTAATGTCACGTAATCAAAAAACAGGATTTGACGTCACAGCGCACTCGAAACTAGTGAATTTACTGTCTTCCAATGATCGGAAAACGAAATACTATTGGATGTGACGTCACAGCGCTTGTAAACAACAGTGTTTCTGTTTTCGTGCCAAAGCGCAAAACGAATTCCAAAAATTTATGTATCTCAGAAACTAGGAAATTCAGAAACTTCATTTAAACGTCATTCTGTATGTTTTTTTATCTACTATTTTAATAAAATTTAACCTACTACTTCAAAGATTGTTGAAAATAGGGGACTTCCATAAATTATGTTAGGTCGAAAAGGGGGGAGGGGTTCAGAAAAATCTTAGGGAAATCTCACCAGGCGGGAGGGGAGAGTTAATTAAAATCTCACGTCAATTTTTAGCTAGGAGAAAAACGTTTTTTCTATTATTTATTTTAGCACACATTTAAGAAAATTCGCATATCAATCAAACCATCGAATCATTAATGATAATTACAGTATATGACTTTTTTATTTCAACATGGAATTATATCAAAACGTTTGAAACTTGTATATTAAGCGTCATGTCGACAAGACAAGGACACCCTAAAGTAGGTGTTAGAAAGAATTTTATCACCAAAAAACTTATGAATGTTAGTTTTAAAAATATATAGTGCTTTCCTTTAAAAACAACCCACTGTTTCATATTTTCTTCATTAAAAGCTTAATAAAAAGGGTAATTAAATCGAACAAAAAACTGTACTAGCGGCTCATCCTCCCTAACATTTTAGTGCTAAGCATTTTTAATTCTAACTATCCATTACAAATTGGCAGCCAATTAAGTAAGAATTTGAAAAAAAACCACTTTTTCCTAGAAGGACTCTAATTGGCCGACTGAGCTAAAACTTTAATATTTTATTCTCATAGTAATGGGATAACATAAAAACAAGCGAAAAATGCTCTAAAGTCTTTGTAACATGCATTTTTACAAAATCTGTAAATCTGAAGCATATTTTTTGCCAAAAATCTACATTATCTCAGCTTGTTTAAAAAATAAGTAAGTAAACCGTTCTTTGACCAGTTTTTACACCCCTGACACTCTAAAGGGCATAGAAAGACAGGGTATATGAGATGGAAAAATTATTTTAATTATTTAATTAAAAAATCTCAATGGGTTTTTTTTAGGGTACAATTTGGAGTGGGTTGTTTTTAAAGGACAGCACTATAATTACTCCAGAAACCAAATTTTGTAAAAAGAAAAATCTGTTTAAATAGTGGAAATTTTCCTCTATAGGAAGCGAATTTTTGCTGAAACTTTAGATTTTTCTCCAAATCATACATAAAATGAAAGTCGTTAGGGGGGGAGTTACGGAACGAAACCCACAATTTGCTACCACAGGTTGTTACATTTAAAGTCATATTTCTAATACACATAAAACTAAATATTGGGAGCTGGAGGTATTTAACACTAGAAAGACGGCAGTATGCTGTATACCTAGAAAGACTGAGTGGGCCTTTTTGGCCCCTCCTTGATTTTTTGCATACGGAGCTAATTATACATTTAAAATATAATAATACCATATAAATAACTGTTAGAGTATAAGATAGAGACTCAATCTTCAGATTTCTATAGGATTTTAGAATTTTTAACTATTAAAATAAATTGTAATTATGGCCATCAAAAGTGCTTTGACTATATTTTTATCCATAGATCTGATAAATGAGTTGCTACTCTAGATAAATGACACTGATACGAAAAATTAATAAAACCCATTCAATAAATAAAGCAAAGTTTTTAAAACTGATCTGTTTATTAGTGTTTTTGCACATTTGGAGCAATGGTTACAAAGCACTTCTCTAAATTCGCATTTTCCACAAACCGATTTCTTACTGTCTAAACATGTCTTTAAGGTATGTTTTCCTTTACAGGATACTATAATTCTACATAATATAACCCTTTTTGTCACTGCTTTCTTCTCTGTTTATGCTTTTTTCCCCTTTTATAGTAGAAATGGTTGTTTCTTTGGTAGACACGAAAGGGGCACGGAGCTCTTCACAAAATCTCAAGATGAAATTTCTACGACTTAATTTCTTTTTTCCCGTTTTTTTCCTTGTATAAGATTCATACATTTACAGCAGAGATATCTAATATGTAATAGAAAACATGCATAGGTCAACGGCTAGAGCCTGATTTGGAGTTATACTGCCGTATCATTTGATCCACAATGATGTCAACTCCATACTTAGTTTTGTTGTAGTAAGCCATAGTATTCGGCTTTTTCTTTTCCTTATAGTTGTCGATAACTACGTTGTGTTGCAGTTAAGGTTATGTCTTTATTTTTTTAAATAAACAATTGTTGAATATAGATTTTTTTTTCCTAATTTTGCAGTTGGCCGAACCCCTCTACGGTCTTTTCTAAAGTGTTCCAACCAGGCTAGTTTTGCTTGGGATTTTAGTTTTTCACACAGTTTTACTATTGTAAAATAGCTGTCAGTTGTTATGTTCCTTTCTTTTCCCAAGTATGGCTGGGTACACTTCACAACGCATCATTTTCAATGCCTCAACAGGTAATGAAGGTTAGCAGTTTCCCCATACAAAGAAAACAGCTGTTACAGTTCAAGTTGTAAAATGTATTTCTTTTATGAGAAACAAACCCTATTGGTCACCTTGTAGGCCAAAATTCAATGGTGAGAACCGTTATCTTTATGGTGGGCAGTTGGGCACCATAAACTCATCCTTTGAAATGTCCTCCCCTCGACCACAACCCCTACTGAGAAAGGGGCGTTCTAAACCGAACCGAATCGAATTGAATGGAACTTGTAAGAGATAACAAACAAAAGAAGATCCCCTCCCCTTTCTATAAGAAAATT
Organism: Tetragnatha montana; assembly: GCA_963680715.1. Lineage (NCBI taxonomy): Eukaryota > Metazoa > Arthropoda > Arachnida > Araneae > Tetragnathidae > Tetragnatha > Tetragnatha montana. The sequence goes on along the minus strand of OY796677.1, from coordinate 13,229,579 downwards.
TCATGGAAATACGAGCGGAACGAAGCAAGGAAAACACAGCAGAGGTGGTACGGTCCAAAAAAGCCCGCTCCGTCTTTCTAGGTATACGGTTCGCTATCTTTGCTCCTATGGGACTAAAATGAAAACGGTTTGGTATGCACTTTAATAGAACCAAATAAGGAAAAGTCAGAAAATTTCAAGCCATTCGGTTGATTAGTGTTGAAATTATTAAGCCGCAAACAGCGCGATGGGCCAAAAAAGCCCATCCCGTCTTTTTAGTGTTAAAAGATCATAAGAAATAACATCAAAATTTGGTGTAGTGGCAAAAGTTTAACAACTACAACATTGTGAAGTGAAATATTTTAAAAAAGTTAATAAACCATTCATAACGCTAATGAGTATATGCATTTTGGACCCCACTGGTTCAGGGATAAGTCTGTAGCGAGCTAACTCACCACTATAGAGCATTTTCAGTTACATGACTCGGACCTAACAACGGCCTTAGCAACAGAAGGGTTACAGTTTTTTGCCCTACAGAGGTTAACAGTCACAGAAAATGACTAGCTGTGGAATTCTTCTATTGGAGCATTTGCAATCACGTGATCCCATACCAAAAAACCGCCTTAGCAACAGATAAACAACTGCCTTAGCAACAGTTAAAAGCCCTACAGAAGATACACAGTTAAAAACAAATAATCGGTTGTGACGTCACCTGAAAACACTCTATAAGAGTCAGATTATTGAAAAGTGAGTATAAATACCGACTGAAGCTTCTACTACACATCTAAGCAGTTTATTTTTGAGTCGTATGATGATCTTCGGATCGGTATCACGGTGATTCACATCTTGCCACAAGTCAATTTAAAAACACAGAATGTTGCAGAGAGCTATCAGAAAGTATAACGCAATGATGGAGTAACCCCTCAAGAAATCATTAATCAAAAAAACAAAGCAACACAAACCCTCAAAAGTAATCGCCAGTGAATTTTTAATACACGGCAAAAGTAACAGGGGTTTTTATCATCCCTAAAAATAAAGATAAGAACCGGGTTTTGAGAAATGATAAACTCAAATCCACCCCCCCTTCCGCGTATAACTGTCAATAACAAACGCAGCGGAAGAAGGGCCAACTTTCCCGAAGATTAATTTCGGGATAGCTGTTAAAAAATTAAAGTAATTAGCTACTCTTCTGCCCCGGAGCGTCTTTTGTTTATTAATATCATCTGCATACTTTTTCCCTTTTTGCGTTTCTTTTTTTATGGGGGGGAGGGAATGAAGAAGAGTAATTGGGTGCCTGGTAAGAGGTAAATATCTGGGAAATACGCTGAAGATGAATTTATTCATCCTGTGTGCTTCAATTGTTAATTAAAACTTCTACGGTTTTAAGAATGTGTGTGCGTTTGCGGGCCTTGACGGTTAATGCTGTAAATAATTTTGTTATGCGAGGCAATGGTACTGTCTGTCTATCTTTCACAAGTTGAGCTCTCGTTAACATTTCTGTTGCCTAGGCAACAGGACTCTCCTCATTTTCAACGGGGGAAATGGACTCTAATCGCCTATCTGGTTCGAGACTTCACGGAACCAACACGTGACCTACAACTGAGCTTGCAATGGACTCTAACCGCCTATCTGGTTCGAGACTTCACGGAACCAACACGTGACCTACAACTGAGCTTGCAATTGGTTACCACAGATATTACACTAGTAGATCTACTAGTGTAGTATCTGTGGTAACCAATCGCAAGCTCAGTAGGTCACGTGTTGGTTCCGTGTGACGTCAGACGGTTAGAGTCCATTGGTTACCACAGATACTATACTAGTAGATCTACTAGTGTAGCATCTGTGGTAACCAATGGACTCTAACCGTCTGACGTCACACGGAACCAACACGTGACCTACTGAGCTTGCGATTGACCTACTGAGCTTGCATTGGTTACCACAGATACTATACTAGTAGATCTACTAGTGTAGCATCTGTGGTAACCAATGGACTCTAACCGTCTGACGTCACACGGAACCAACACGTGACCTACTGAGCTTGCGATTGGTTACCACAGATACTACACTAGTAGATCTACTAGTGTAGTGTCTGTGGTAACCAATTGCAAGCTCAGTTGTAGGTCACGTGTTGGTTCCGTGAAGTCTCGAACCAGATAGGCGGTTAGAGTCCATTGCAAGCTCAGTAGGTCACGTGTTGGTTCCGTGTGACGTCAGACGGTTAGAGTCCATTGTTGCATTCAATCACTAGTCCTTTTTGTTTATTATTTTAACAGTTCACTAATACCAACTTCTAACATAACTGCTTTAATGGACTCTAACCGCCTATCTGGTTCGAGACTATAAAAAGTCACGTGTCGGTGGTAAACAAACTCTCAATATCAAATCATATCTCATTATCATCATATCTCACTACAAACTCTACTAGTGTAGTTAGTATCTGTGGTAACCAATTGCAAGCTCAGTAGGTCACGTGTTGGTTCCGTATGACGTCAGACGGTTAAAGTCCATTCCAAGAAAAAGACCGTACTTGTGATCCTCAAAAATTCTGCCAATAGTTCTTCATTGGCTTTAATCCCCGCCAAATCATAATACGATTTATCCCTATTTACAATGAACCAGTCTTGTTTCTCTAGCAACCGCCACAACCAGACAACTAAGCGAGAGCTCATCTTGTGGTAGACAGAGAGTAAGAGAAACATGAAAAATATGTTTATTTTCAGTTTTTGAATTGTTTATTAATTAATGGTTCAGGTAATTAATATTGTTAAGAACTACAAGCCCGGTGGCGTAGTGGTATTGCATCTTGCTGCCACTGGTTGTAAAAATGCAAATGTAAAATCCTTTTCTAAGTTTGCTGATTCGCAGATAAAGTAAAATGATGAAAAAGTATGTATTTTAGAAATTTTATTTCTGAATCTTGAATAGTTCTGGGTTGAACATGTAACGCTAGATTCTCAAAAAAACTCCACAACAATAGATGTAATTCAGGTTCTTTATGATGGAAACATGGTTCACAAACATTTTAAACAGAAGAAACTCGATTTAAAAAAAAATAGTATAATTAGATGTTTTTCGGAAAATCTGACGATTCTTTTTTGTTTCCCGGTCCCTTTGAAAGAAGAGACATCAATTGTGATTATGATTGATCGATTGTGTCGAGAGTAATTTACGCATTGTGGAAATTTACTCTTTTAAAATTAACATTACTTAAAGAAACTCGCAAATGAATAATTCAAAAAAACAATTTTGTTTGGATTATCGCTTCATTGCGTAATTAAATGAATGTGTGAAAACTGAAAAATGAAGATATGCTTTGGCTTCCATGGGTAAATTATTTAGGTGATACTAAAATATACAACAATTGCTTTTCTACTGGTGAGAATAAAAGTATTTCAAGGCTTTAACTAGACTTTTGGTTTTTTTTCGGGGAGGGAGTTGAATTAACAGTACTTTTGAGATACAGAGTACTTTTATACTTTAAGTTTTAGCTGACTTACACTATTACTTTTCATTTTGTAAATTTAAAATTTGTAGAAATAATGTGAATCTTTAGTAAAATTTTGCGTCTGGAGGTCCAAATCAGAAATTTCCCCCTCAACATAGTGTTTTAGCTCATTTTTAGACCCTTTAGATTACAACCAAAGAGCACTTCTAATTGTAAGTCAGAATTTTCTAGAAAAAAAGTGGAGTTTGATAAACAGACAAATATCGAGAGGAGTCTAGGGGTCCTACTCCAGAAAAATTTTGGAAATTTGCACTATAAATAGAGTTTTTAGCTCATTTTAAGATTTATTTAGGTAACACCGAAAGAGGACCACTCCTTTAAAGTCACAAAAGTTTCAAGAAAAACAGCACATAATAAATTTTAAAACTTCAAAGGGTTTTAGGGTCCTCCCTTAGAAAATCTTTAGAATTTTTACTTTTACGAGTAGTGTTTGAAATTAACAGGACCTAGAGAAACCCTCTAATGAATAATTCGATAACAGATTCTTGAAGATTTGCGTAATATTTTTTCGAATAATTGCTTCATGACCGAAAACGTATGAAGATTTGATTTAGGATTTTAGGGTCGCAGTAGATCAGCGGTTCTTAAACTTTCGATCGCCGCGGCCTCCCTTTATGTATCAGTCAGACATCGCGGCCCCCAAGATTTTGAACACCCAGGGATGTGTGGCGGAGCGGAATTGCGACCCTTGTAATTTATTCAAAGTTATATTTTCCTAGGTTAACTTTAACCGTAGCTTTATGTTTCAATATATATGTTACGGACAATGTGATAAATTCCGTGGAATTTATGAATGAAATTTATCACTTTGCCCGCCTCCACTTCGGGCATTATTAATAATGCCCGATTAATCACTTTGCCCATAACATATATACAAAGCTTGGAAATTGTCTTATCCACGTTCCATGTTCACGTTTCTCTTGCTCCCCTATCTTTTCTGTCTCGCTCGATGTTGAGCTTAAACTTTAATCTAGGTATATCTATAAAAGCCAAATACCACTGACTGACTGACTGGTTCACTCATTCATTCATTCACTGGTAAGTAAGGAACACTCAACACGGAATCTCCGAAACTACTGGACCCAGAGGCTTGAAATTTGACAGAGACCTTCCTCTCAGCTATGGGACGCGCACTAAGAACGGATTTAAAAATCCAACGACTCCTTCCCCGTTTTTCGGCGCTTTTTCTACTCCGTTTTTCCCATTGAAATAGCATTATGCATTGTTGAAATGCGTAAATTGCAGTAGGTTTATTTCTCTCTTGAGGTTTCGTCTGGCCTCATGTGATAAAATATAATTTCAAAAATTTCATAATTTATAACAAATTAAGACGAAAAACAGTGTAAATTTCTGTTTAAAAATTATAACAATTTTCAGGAAACATATAAATTCAAATAATTAATTTTGAAACAACATTTTCCTTTATTTGTAATTTTAATTTTTTTCTAAAATAAATATATTTATGGAAAGGCTAAAATAAATGGTTTCCATGGAAACAGAGCTGAAATTATTTCATTGTTTCACGGGGCATGGTTTACTAGACTTATACATTCACTAAATTTTTATTGTTAAGTACTAGAAAACCGTTTTTACTAAGAAGTTGGCTATCATGATAAAAGAAAAATAAAATTTATCAAGCATTTTATTATTTTGATAAAAATGTTTTTATTTTTGGAGATGTAGGATCATGCAAATAAAAATGGATTCTTTATCATTTTTGAATATAAAATAAATTAGGTGATGTTAAATATTTTGCTTTGGCGGTGGGAGTTTTGACTGAATTACACATAGGGATTATTTTTTGATTAAATAAATATCATTTTTTGAAAACGATAGAAACTTCATATTACGGTTTGTAACATCCTGTAGGAAATTATTCCCAAGGGGCTCAAAGAGGGTTGTGATTTTTACTTTCTAAGTTTTTATCAAGGGATTTATAAAAACCGAAGCGTAATTTTTGAAAAGGACATCGGAAATACTTCATAGAAATTTTGTTTAAGATTTTATACTATAAATTTCAAAAGACTGATGATTTCAATTGGATTGTTCTTTTACAGCCACAGTAATATGCGGGACGGGATACGTTAGGGTATATTTTCACAGTAAGAAAACCGGGATGAAAAAGACGACGGGGACGACGGGATGATAAGTGATTGCTAACCAGGAAAAGAAAAACCATATAACTCAATAAACCTGATGATTTAAATTGGATTGTTCTTTAACAACCAAAGTTAAAAGCGGGGCGGGATGAGTTAGGGTATATTTTCAAAGTAAGGAACCGGGAAGAAAAACACGACGGGGGTGACGGGATGATAAGTGACTGCTAATCCAGAAAAAGAAAAGACATATAACTTGATAAACCTGATGATTTCAATTTGATTGTTCTTTACAGCGAAGGTAACAGCCAAATTTAAATGCGGGACGGGATGAGTTAGGGTGTATTTTCACAGTTAGGAACTGGGATGAAAAAGACGACGGGGACGACGGGATGATAAGTGACTGCCAATCCAGAAAAAGAAAAGACATATAAAACTTGATAAACCTGATGATTTATTTCAATTTGATTGTTATTTACAGCGAAGGTAACAGCCAAATTTAAATGCGGGACGCGATGAGTTAGGGTATATTTTTACAGTTAAGAACTGGGATGAAAAAGACGACGGGGACGACGGGATGATAAGTTCCAGAAAAAGAAAAGACATAACTTGAAAAACTTTTTAAAATATTTATAAACTCAACCTTGAGTTTATAAATATTCTCTCTTTATAAATATTCTCTCTTACAAATATTCTCTATCAAACCTCTTGAGTTTATAAAATATTTATAAACTCAACCCGTGCAAGGCTGGGTAAGTCAGCTAGTCTATATCTATAAAAGCCAAATACCACTGACCGACTGACTCACTCATTCATTCATTCATTCACTGGTAAGTAAGGAACACTCAACACGGAATCTCCGAAACTACTGGACCCAGAGGTTTGAAATTTGACAGAGACGTTTCTCTCAGCTATGCGACGCGCACTAAGAAACGATTTTAAAATCCAACGACTCCTTCCCTGTTTTTCGGCGCTTTTTCTACTCCGTTTTTCCCATTGAAATAGCATTATGCATTGTTGAAATGCCTAAATTGCAGTAGGTTTATTTCTGTCTTGAGGTTTTGTCTGACCTCATGTGATAAAATATAATTTTAAAAATTTCATAATTTATAACAAATTAAGACGAAAAACACAGTGTAAATTTCTTTTTCAAAATTATAACAATTTTCAGGAAACATATAAATTCAAATAATTAATTTTGAAACAACATTTTCCTTTATTTGTAATTTTAATTTTTTTCTAAAATAAATATATTTATGGAAAGGCTAAAATAAATGGTTTCCATGGAAACAGAGCTGAAATTATTTCATTGTTTCATGGGGCATGGTTTACTAGACTTATACATTCACTAAATTTTTATTCTTAAGTACTAGAAAACCGTTTTTACTAAGAAGTTGGGCTATCATGATAAAAAGAAAATGAGATTTATCAAGCATTTTATTATTTTTATAAAAATGTTTTTATTTTTGGAGATGTAGGATCATACAAATAAAAAATGGATTCTTAATAATTTTTGAATATAGATTAAATTAGGTATAGTTAAATATTTTGCTTTAGCGGCGGGAGTTGTTGACTGAATTAAACATCGGGATTATTTTTTGATTAAATTAATATCATTTTTAGAAAACGATAGAAATTTCATAAAATACGGTTTGTAACATTCTGTAGGAAATTATTCCCAAGGGGTTCAAAGAGGGTTGTGATTTTTACTTCCTAAGTTTTTATCAAGTGATTTATAAAAACCGAAGCGTAATTTTTGAAAAGGACATCGGAAATACTTCATAGAAATTTTGTTTAAGATTTTAAACTATAAATTTCAAAAGACTGATGATTTCAATTGGATTTTTCTTTTACAGCCACAGTAAAATGCGGGACGGGATACATTTGGGTATATTTTCACAGTAAGAAACCGGGATGAAAAAGACGACGGGGGTGACGGGATGATAAGTGATTGCTAACCAGGAAAAGAAAAACCATATAACTCAATAAACCTGATGATTTAAATTCGATTGTTCTTTAACAGCCAAAGTTAAAAGCGGGGCGGGATGAGTTAGGGTATATTTTCAAAGTAAGGAACCGGGAAGAAAAACACAACGGGGGTGACGGGATGATAAGTGACTGCTAATCCAGAAAAAGAAAAGACATATAACTTGATAAACCTGATGATTTCAATTTGATTGTTCTTTACAGCGAAGGTAACAGCCAAATTTAAATGCGGGACGGGATGAGTTAGGGTGTATTTTCACAGTTAGGAACTGGGATGAAAAAGACGACGGGGACGACGGGATGATAAGTGACTGGTAATCCAGAAAAAGAAAAGACATAACTTGAAAACCTTTTTAAAATATTTATGAATTAACTCAACCCGTGCAAGGCCGGGTAAGTCAGCTAGTGTAACAATAAAATTTATTTGTGCCATACGAGCTTTTTCCTTGTTGAGTTAACGACATTGAATATTAAGCACCGAGGCCCCTCAGATGTATACCAGACTTTAATTTCAGGGGGTGGTTGACTCAACGTTATTTCTAAGGAACCCCTTAACGAGAAAATAAAGTTCTAGATCAATTAAGAGTATTATTTAAATTTTGTTGCGCACTATGTTAAAATTTTAAAATTACTCTAAATAAAAAAGGGGGTATGGGGGTCACCCCCATAAAACTTTTGAAAATTTGCCTGTAAAAGTAATGCTTTAGCTCAATTTGATACATTCTTGGTTTCACCCGAAGAGAACAGCAGTTCTTGTAAGCCACAGAACTTTCAAGGAAAAAAATATATATAGAAGTCAAAACATAGAGGGGGACTAGGGATTCTCCCCCAGAAAATATTTTGAAATTTGCCCTTTTAAAATAGTGTTTTATCTCATTTCGTAACTATTAGGGGAACACTTAAATTTAACGCTTCGGATTCCCGAAATGAAGTTTACATTCACGGCTATTGAAGGGTTAACTTATGAAACTTCGCAGACCCCATAGAAAGGCTCGGCAGCCCCCGGAATCGCGATTAATAATAACGCGCAGTAGAAGAAAGAAGAAGAGGGGGGAACACGATGGAGCACCTAGGCCCGAAGGGCCTTCTATCTCCGGTATAACTGGCAGATTTGTTTTGCCTAAAACAGAAGGGTTAGATGCAAAGCATGGTGTATCAGAGGTTTTTTTACACTAAGCTTCCTGAAGGAAACTTTTAGAGAATTTTGAGATTGGTCAATCACATGCAAATCATTTGCTACTCGGTAGTAGCATACAGAATCTCCCGCAGAAGAGCTCTAGGGCGTTTTTTGTATCGCGCGAATCGAGGGTCATAGTTTTTGATGTTTTGTACGCAGCTATTTTCGCTGCTTTCTACATTAGCAAAGAATTTCACCGCAAGTTTAGAGAAGAAGTCCCTAAGAGTGGGTACATCAAGGTCCCTACGTATAGCAATATTTCGATAGTAGTATGGTGCGTTGAGTATTAGCCTGAGAACCCTCATTTGTGAGGCTTCTAGTTTGTTGAAAGAGGTCTTGGCCGCTTGGCCCCAAACACAACAAGCATAGGAGAGAACTGGTCTTAACACAGATTTATATGCCATCAGTTTGGTATTGATTGACACATGGGATCTACCATTTAAGAGGGGAAACAGTTCTCTGACTCCAACTCCAAATTTGTCTTTAGTGTTTTTTATGTGCTTGGCCCAGGTTAATCGCCTGTCCAGTGTGACGCCTAAATAAAGTACTTCATTAGTCCAAGGTATTAGTGTATTGTTCAGCACAGGGGGAGGGGGGAGTTGTCTGTTATGCGAGAACAGGATTGATTGAGATTTGCTTACATTGATATCTATCTTCCAATGTTTTAACCAGATGCTAATTTCAGAAAGAGCATCATTTAGTTGTTTTACAACTTTATTAGGATCCTTATCCTGAGCCAGCAGTGCCGTATCATCAGCATATAGACAAAGCTGCACCAGCGGCTGCTTGGGTATGTCATTCACATAGATATTGAATAGGTGCGGACCCAGCACTGAGCCTTGCGGCGTTCCAGCGCGTATTACCCTAGGTGAGGAAAGATGATTTTTCACTCTCACTCTGAAAGTACGATTTGTCAAGTACGAATGAATAAGTTTCACAAAGCAGTGGGGTGTATTGGCTTGTAATAGTTTGTAAAGTACTCCATTTATCCATACTCTATCAAATGCCTTAGCTACATCTAAGAGGACCCCGCCAGTGGATCGTCTGGCGAGGAACCCATCATGAATATGTTCTACCACCCTTAAGAGTTGGTGTTGAGTAGATAACTTGGGACGAAAACCAAATTGTTCGGGAGCCATTATAGGGTTAACATGAACAAGGAGTCTTTTGACCAACAGACTTTCCGTTAGCTTGGCAAGAGAGGGAAGTAAGCTAATGGGACGGTAGCTTACCGGGTCAGCAGGGTTCTTATTTGGTTTTAACAGAGGCACAATTACTGCTTGTTTCCATTCTGTAGGAAAAACCTTTAGTTTAAACACCATGTTTACTAGCATAGTTATTATGAATATCATTTTCATAGGCAAATGTTTAAGTATTTCGTTTGTCAGTTGATCACCTCCTGGACTCTTTTTTATTTTTGAGTTTTTGATATACGCAATTACCTCTGAGGGATTTCTTCAATGTGCGTTTCAGATAGTTTTGATAGTACACGCGTGTTTACCTCATTTTCAAAATCAGCATCACCATTTTCATTTTCGCAAAATTGAGCCTCCAAGCTATCAGCTAGCATTTCGGCTTTTTCCGACACAGTAAAAGCAGTACTATTATTTTTTGACAACACTGGGATAGTCGTTTTCTTGTTTTTGGCACGTCGGTATTTTATTACCTTCCACAGTGAGTTATCTTGAGGATTTAGGGCCTCCATTTCCTCCCTAAATTTGCGTTCCCTAAATTTGTTTAGCGCCAGCCTAAATTCGGCTTGTAACCTGTTGAGTTTTGTCTTATCTCTAGGCGACCTGGTACCCTGCCACGTTTTTCTGGCCAGGTTCTTAGCTCTAAGTAGAGGACGAAGAGACATGGGCAAGGTATTTGCTTGCGTAGAGGGAACATATCTACCTGTATTTTCCCTTATAGTCATTATGTTAGACACTGTATTTTTCACAAGTACATCTAAGTCGTGTTCAGTTTCAGGCATTACAGCAGGAAAATCAACATTACTCAACTGTTCAGTAAATTTTTCCCAATTTGGGCGGAAAAAGGGTTCCGGTTTAGGCACCGAGAACATTGTTTCCACAATCACAGGGTTGTGATCACTAGGTAATTCCGCTACGGACGTGAGTTTTAGATCATACGGAAACTCCCTTTTTACTAGAAGGTCAATAATGGACGGGCTGCCATCGTAGTGGAAGTGTGTTGGAGAATCAGGCGCTAAAATATCAAGTTCCGCGGCTTTCGCAAAATTTAGCAGCCTTTTACCTTGCACGTTTGTGGATCTGCAGTTCCACTGACGGTGGTGTGCATTAAAATCTCCCACAAGCAGGGCTTCCCTGCCCAAACACAGTAGGGTTTCGAAATCTAGCGTAAACATGGGATCAGTACCTGGTTTTACATAGACCGAGGCAATAAGTAGGGCACCAGTAGGACCCATAACAGTTATAGCTGTTGCATCAATAAACCTAAAAGGCGGCAGATTAGTGAACGAGTGAACATGATGCGAAACACAGTTTTTTACGAAGATTGCTGTCCCTCCTTTCCAACCAACACGAGGGTTACTATACAGCACATAGTTGGGCATTTTTGGACTATCATTTCTACCGAAAAATGTTTCCTGTACACATACTATATCAGGGGAATGTTTATTCACAAACACACGCAGTTCGTTCATTTTGTTTCGTAAACCGTTAGCGTTCCAGTACACTAGTTTCAGACCTTTAATATTAGATATACACGAGCTAATATTGACCCAGTAAAGCAAATAACTTGTCGTTTTGTGAGCTGGCATTTTCAGCCTTGGAGATTCGTTCCTCAAACTTTTCAGTGGAACCGAAAATACCTGTGAGGATGTTAGAAAACCTTATGAAAAGACTCATATTTTTAAGTACATCAGACATATCAGCAGTGTTTGATGCAGGTGGAGTTTGATTTGGAGCATTTTGTACCTTTTTAAGTATATCAGAGTACGCAATACCGGGGTCAGCTTTTTTGGACGTGAAGGTTTTTGGTTGAGTATTTTCAGTTTGTTTTTGGTTTGGTTTTCCAGTCTGTTTTTGATTTCGTTTTTGATTTTTTGGTTTAGGAAACATTTCGCACCCTACCCAGTTAGCACAATGATCACCCTTACAGTTTGCACACGTTGGTTTAGCATCAGTACCCTTTTTGTCACAGTTTCCGACATTGTGTGCCCCAGCACAAAAAACACATTTTATTGGCATGGCGCAGTTGTGGGAAGAGTGGTTAAAACCCTGACAACGATAGCACTGAGGAACACCTTTCCTCTTAACATATGGCACAACGCTAACGATTAAGTTGTCTATCTCGTAGACATTAAATATGTCCCTAGCGCCCTCACACCTGGCAATGTGCACCTGGAATAGAGGCATAAATGATTTATTTGTAGTGCTGCGCATTTGGTTTATCTCAAGAACCTCGAAACCTTTATCGCACAAGTCAGTTTTGATCACGCTTTTATCAGCATTGATCGGTAGACCCCTGATTACGGCTTTTACCGGTTTTTTGTCACGTGGAACACGGAAAAAGTACGGAGATTCCCTTTTATCCAAAGTGGAAGTCAACACTCTATGTTCATTTTCAGAGTTTACATATAGATACAAGTTTGGACCTCGGATTTTAGCAGACAAGTCAGGGACAAGTTTTTTCAGATCGGCAACAAACAGCGAAGAGTTTGTGGGTAAGGGCATGATCACAGGTTGTATACGAGGAGGTTTGGGTTTCGTAATCACATCATCAACTTCAGAGTAAACAGACATGTTATCAGCACCATCGTAATTCGGAAAGATGGGCTTAAGGAGCTGGAGTTCGCCGTCTAATACAGTACGGTTACCAACATTAGTATCAGACAAATCATCATTAACTACAGAACAATCCATTACAACATTATCAGAACTTCTGTTGTTGTTTGCGTTGTTGCTATGTTTGAGCGTCGGGTTCGATCGGCGCGGCGTTTTTTCGGCACGCAAGTCGGACGAAGCGGGCGCATTGCGTCGTTTTCGCGGGTTTACAGGCTTGAAGAATTTCTCAATAAGATAATTTAACATATTCAACTCACCATTGGCTTGTTCTAACTTTCCGATAAGTGCAGCCTCGATGCCGGTCATCGCAGTCGCAGCCTGACGAACCTCGTCGTGGCGGTGTTGCAGTCCTCGGACGGCTTCTAGGTCGCGCGCGAGGGAATCCCGCTCGTTTTCCTTCGCGACCAACTGTGCGTTGATCTCCTCTGCGGACTTCTCCGGTTTCTCTACAGGGAGTTGTAGGTCAGAGCGAACCGTACCGAGTCCGGGGTCAAACCCTTCCAGAGGGCGATCCATGGGAGGATCCTTGCTTGCCATATCACGCAAGGCTCAAGGCCTTCCCGGGAAATCCAACGGTGGGGACAGCTTAGTAAAAATTGGTCCAGGCGGGAATTTAGCACGCCTTCTTCACCTTGCTTGATGCGTATGCCAGAGGGGGAGTAAAGCACCCTCGCTTCTCACGCAATCCCGGCGGGAAAAAAGCACGCCTGCTTCTCTGTACGCTGTCACACTTGGTGCTTCAGGCAGGAGCGTTCAAATAACACGTCCTGAAATGTGGATGCTAAAATGAAGTCTGTGAATGCGAAAGCTAACTCAAATTCTAATTTAACTCAATATAAAATTTACAACAATAGCTTTTTTACTGGTGAGTATAAAAAAATACATTTCTTTGAATTCAGTGGGGTTAAAGATCATTCATAAATATAATTTCATAAATGAATTTCATACATATTCAAGGCCGTAACTATACTAGACTGCAACTTAAGTTGACCCTACCACGTCACTAATAAACAAAGTAGTTCCAATCGCGGTGTCTGAATTTTGAGTGAAATAAAGAACGTCAATTTAAAAATATGATTATTTTGTTAAACCCATGCATTTATAGTGCTTTTCAATCACGATTTGCCTACCGAAACTCCTCCTAGCAATCCAACAGGTGGTGTGTTTATCGATTTCTCCTTCCGCATTTGTGACGTACTGGGTTCAAGAACCGTTGCAACCAAGTACAGACGTGTGTGTGGGGGGGGGGGTCCGGGAGAGAGATGAATCAACAGTATTTTTGAGCTACCTCTTTAGGAGTACTTTTTTACTTTAAGTTTGAGCTGACTTACACAATTAATTTTCATTTTGTAAATTTAAAAATTTATAGAAACAATGTGAATCCTTTGTAAAATTGTAGGGGGTCTGCGTCTGGAGGTCCAAACTAGTAATTTCCCCCTCAATATAGTGTTTTAGCTCAATTTTAGACCCTTTAGATTACATCCAAAGAACACTTCTAATTGTAAGTCACAGAATTTTCTAGAAAAAAAGTGTAGTATGATAAACGGAAAAATATCGAGGGTAGTCTAAGGGTCCTACTCCATAAAAATTTTGATACTTTTTAGGTAACGCCCAAAGATGACCTCTCCTTTGAAGTCACAAAAGTTTCAAGATAAACAGCACATAATAAATTTTAAACTTCAAGGGGTTTCGGGGTCCTCCCCTTGAAAATCCTTAGAATTTTTACTTTAAAAGTAGTGTTTTGACTCATTTTTGGTTACACTCGAAGAGAACCACTCCTTGTAAGTCACGTAATTTTCAAAGCAATAGACAGAACAAAAATTGATGGCTAATTTTTTTTTTTTTTGGGGGGGGAAGGAGGATTAAACCACTAAATCCCTCCCCTTGTATAAGTACCGCCCTGTACATATGTAATGTTCATAAAATTATGCTAATTTAGTGAAAAGAGTTTTTTGGATGAAAAATGTACTCTACTGCCTAGGAACCTTAGGAAGTAAATTTTTTTCTCCATATTCATGGTAATGAGGTATTAGCATGAGTGAGGGATTTGCTTAATTTTATAATTTTTTTGATACGTTATGGTTTAAAACTCCCAAATTTCTGATTTTTAAGTTCGAAAATGTGTTTTAAATAATTTAAAATTCAATTGTATTTTCGCCAAAACGCCAGAAATGTCACGCGATAAGAAAACGGGCTTCTACTGGTTGTGACGTCACAGCCCACGAAAACCATTGTGTTTAACGTTCTCACGTGATCAGAAAACGGGCTTCTGTTGGATGTGACGTCACAGCACTCGATTTGTGATTCGAAAGTGTTTTCGCGCCCAAACAAAAAACCGAAATTTCAAAAATTTATATCTCAGAAACTAGGCTACGAAAATGCTTGATGTAAACGTCATTCTTCATGGTTATTTATCTACTATTTTAATAAAATGTTTAATCTCAAAGCTTGAAAATACCTCTTTATCAATGAAAATACCTTTTATCATCTCTCTCTCTTCCTTTATCAATGCCTTTTGTGAATTAATCCCTATTGGAAAATTTTTCCAATAGCGAAGGGCCGTATTCAGATCTCCGTAAACGGCGAAACCGCCTGCGCGAATCAGTCGAATTTGTATTGATTAGTATACGAATTCTGCAGATTCGCGCAGGCGGTTTTGCCGTTTACGGAGATCTGAATACGTAATACACCCCTAAATCTGTTCTGGGAATGTCAAGTCATTCAAGCAGATAGTGGAGGACTAATCAATAGTAACCACTTTTTAATGTTCGGCACTAGTTAACTAGAACTAGTTGCAACTAGTAGTTAACTACTGATCAACTAGTAGTTTAACTACTTTTTGTTTAAACTGGTTCAACTATTAGTTGAACTACTTTTTTTAATAACTACTAGTTGAAACTACTTTCAAAATTTCAACTCCTTTAAAAAAAATCTTATTAAAATTTTTATCAAAATATAGAAAAAAATTGTACTGTAACAAATTTAATTAAGATGGTAGACTACTCAAAATACCATAACCAGAATTAAAGGCCCTTTTGCGCGTTTTTTGTGATATAGATAAGAAAGATGTATTAGAATTTTTTGCAAAAACTAGGCTATGAAATTAAATAGACTAGTTAACTACTTTGGGAAAAAGTTTACTACTAGTTGTAACTAGTCCCAGGAAAAAATAGTTAACTACTAGTTGCAACTAGATTTTCTCAGACTAGTTAGTAGTTGGTAGTTAACTATTTTTTGACCACTAGTTGCCGAACACTACCACTTTTCCATTACAGTCGGCCATACTTGTTCTTGCCTTCCTCCGCTCTAATGCGTTGCCTCTTAAGCCATGCCCAATCCATGCATGGAGGAAACGCTTGCTAGCCCGAGTTTACACTTATTGTCCGCTAACCAGCGATAATGGTGAAATACTCACCCCCTTTGAAAATACCTTATTTGCCAATATTTCCCACAAAAATCTAGTTCTCCAAGAAAAGATTTATAGCACTTCACAGCAACACGGGGATTAGCAGATACGAAGGAAAAACCACAGCGCACACAATCCTACTACCTCCACCCCCCGGAAACAATATTAAACTCCCCCTTCCTACCTCTACATGGCAAACTAGATCTCAAACAGTTAAGAGACAGTCTCCAAACAAACGCAGGGACCCACAACGAGCATTCTCCGCACGCGACCGGGGTGGATATCCCCCCTCGAAGAAGAAAAGAACAAACACAGCAGCAGAAGAACCCCGCGAAAAACCCAGATGCATATCTCCCCTCTTCACTCCAGTTTATTCTCTCTTATTTATTTACAGCCGCATCTTTTATTATTTGCAGCCTTCCTATTGTCGAGCCGGATTTTTACTTCGGAGAACTTTTTTTTCTTTTCTTCGAATAAATGATCTTTAGATTTCCTTTTCTTCCACGGGACATTCTTTTTCTGTGGGCCAGAGAGATACCCCGAAGATGGAGTTCGCTAGACTGCAAATCGGTTGCAACCCCGTGAGAGCATCAAATAGTAAACGGGAAAGAGAAATCCTTAGCCGAGGTGAACGCAAGAATCGCAGTGATACACCTCATTAAGACGGTATTTCTGTCATGGTCTCATATAGTATAAAAAAGAAATAGAAGTGGAGTGAGCATTTCCATCGAATCGACTCCGAAAAAGAATACCCGACATCCTGACCCTAGGACGTCACTAACAAACAAATTAGTTTCCAGCGCGGTGTCTGAGTTTTGAGTGATATGAAGAATGTCAATTTAAAATATGATTATTTTGTTAAACCCATGTATTGTCTTTTTATCACGATTTGCGTACCGAAACTCCTCCTAGCAACCCAACAGGCTTTCTGTTTACGCAGTTTCTGCTTCCGCGTAATGACACCATAGGGTCAGAAACGTTGCTGTTGAAGAAGAAGTTGCTGGGAAGAGTTTCGGTACGCAGATCGTGATAAAAAAAAACGTTATAGAGCATTTGCAATCAAAAGGTACGTTGTCCTCCAGCAGTTTACAGTTAAAAGAAAATAACTGGCCATGACGTCATGTGCGACTGCTCTGTATATAAATGGGTTTAACAAAATAATCATAGTTTTAAATTGACGTTCTTCATTTCACTCAAAATTCAGACACTACGTTGGGAATAGACGACATTAGTCATTACGTCACTTGCTTGTTTGGAAACGTTGATTCCTTCCGTGATTGGTTCCGTACGGATTTACTTGGATTTACTTCCGATCACGGAACCAATCACGGATAGAATCAACGTTTCCAAACAAGCAAGTGACGTCACACTAATGTCGTCTATTACTTCGTTAGTGACGTCATAAGGTACGGTCAGCCAGAAAATCAGCATGGTATGTCTTCAAAAAATCTGCCCTATCTCCCCATTCACGACCCCTCCAACAATAGCGAAGGAGTCCGAAGTCACCCCCTAAGTCAATTAGCAGACACCCGATAGTGACTTCTCGCTCCTCCCCGAGGGCTGTCTTTTGTTGGAGGGACCATTGAAGGGGGTTGATTGCGGTTTTCCTATTGTCCGATAACCAGATATACTGCAGATTTTTTGAACAGATACCATGCTGATTTTCTGGCTGACCGTACTACCCATAGGGTCAGGAATCGTTGCTGCCGAGTATATAGCAACCCAAAATGCTTTCTGTTCATGCAATTTTTGCTTCTGCGTAGTAATGTTAAGTATTAGTTTTTATTTGTATTTTAATTAAATTGTTTGACTATGTGAGTGGTGAGTTTGCTCGACACAAAGCCTGTGAGGGTCTGGCTATTATCATCTCACTCTACGATAGATGCCGCTCTTTTTCCCACCCTTTTCCAGAGTGATTTTTCTGGTGTGGCGGTAAATAATATCATATCCCATATTCACGCTACCGGGAGCTTTTTTCTCTATCTTCATTCGATATCTCCCTGTATGGTCTGTTTGATTTTTCCCCAGTTTGTTTACCTTTTTCTTTGTTAGTTCGCATCTGCCATCGATATCGTTTGGGGGTGAAATATTCCAGAGATCGAACGGTTTCGAGAAAGAGAAGTAAAGCTTTTATTAAAGGGTCGCTTCGCTTGTTCTTCGGGTGGAATACCACGGGGTGAATCGGAGCACTTTTAAACTTTCAACGTTAAAAAAAAGAAACTTAAGATATTTTTTTTTAAATTTTTTTATCGGAATATTTGGTCTTGCTCTGCTCTTAAGGTTTCGAGTGTAAGCAAAACTTGTTTTTGCAATTATATTATGTAAACTTTTACCAATTATAAAGGTGTTCCGATACGCCCCACAGATTGATGAATCGGAACACCATCTAAAGTACGCAAAGTACGGCCTGCGGGCCAAGTGCGGCCCTTCGGACGAGTCAATCCGGCCCGCGGCATGGTTTTCAATAACCCCTACAATTACACATAGAACAAAATGTTTTTTACATGACCACCATTTAGCTACACTACTGCAAATCAGCCCATCCCAGTTTCTACCATATTATGAAAAACTTTTAGAATCTCAGTATCACAGTTTCATCTCTGTCACTATGCGTCTTCCTACTCTTCTAAAGAACAATCAATTTTGTAACTTTTTTTCCCAAATTTTTTAAAATTGTAGCATATAATATAAGTTGTGTGTGATGTAAAAATTAATCTCATTAATCTAAAAATTATCACCATAAAAATTTGTATTGTTATTTTTTTTGTTTCCGGCCCACCTGGATAATTATTTTATCTGGCCCTCCCCTTAAAAAGTTTGCCCATGTCTGGTTTAAAGTCTTAATTTTTCCTATTCAGATTCTTATTGAAGGAGTCAATAGCAATTAGAAGGGACATATAACATATAAGAACAATGTTATACACCTAAAATCTGTTTGTATTTCGTCTGGGAGTGTCTAAGGTCAATCCAAAACATAACGCGAAAAGAAGCAGGAAGAACTACATATAATACTAAATATAGCTAAAACTTCGTTCCTGTAATAACGGACCTCTATAACATCTATAATAGAATTCTGTACGTTTAAAAGCCAATAAAACACTTCAAATACTATCGCAATTTTAACACTTTCAGTCCTATATTAGACTGCAACGTTACTTGACCTTGGAGAAATAAGCTGAGAACAAACAAACAAAGTAGTTCCCAGCGCGGTGTCAGAAATTTGAGTAAAATTTAGAAATATGATTAGTTTGTTTAAAACCATGTATAGCGTCTTTTTATCACGATTTGCGTACTGAAACTCCTCCTAGCAACCCAACAGGCTTTCTGTTTACTCAGTTTTACCCCTAAATTTTCCATTAAATCTAATTTTGGTACCAACTTTTTCCAATTCACCATGTTCTATACTCGACAGCAACGTTTCCTGAACCCAGTACGTCACTAGGGGGAAGAAGAAAATGGTTAAACGGAAAGCCTGTTGGGTTGCTATGAGGAGTTTGGGTACGCAAATCGTGATAGAAGGACGTTATATACTATACATGGGTTTAACAAGATAATCATGTTTTTAAATTGACGTTCTTCATTTCATCCAGAATTCAGACACCGCGATGGGAACTACTTTGTTGGCTAGTAGTGTTCGGCACTAGTTAACTAGAACTAGTTGCAACTAGTAGTTAACTACCGATCAACTAGTAGTTTAACTACTTTTGGTTTAAACTAGTTTAACTAGTAGTTGAACTACTATTTTTAAAAACTACTAGTTGAAACTACTTTCAAATTTTCAACTACTTAAAAAAAAAATTTGTTTAAAATTTCGAAAATATTTAAAATTTTTATCAAAATATACAAAAATTACACTGCTATTTATAACTCCAATGTCATGGTAGAGTACTTAAATACCATAACCAGAAATAAAGCGCCGTTTTGAGCGAAGCATAAAGTTTTTTGTGATATAGATAAGAAAGATGTATTAGAATTTGGGCAAAAAATAGGTTATGAAATTAAATAGACTAGTTAACTAGTAGTTAACTACTTTGGGAAATAGTTAACTACTAGTTGCAACTAGTCCCAGGAAAAAATAGTTAACTACTAGTTGCAACTAGATTTTCCCAGACTAGTTAGTAGTTGGTAGTTAACTACTTTTTGACCACTAGTTGCCGAACACTATTGGCTAGTGACGTCACAGGGTCAACTAACGTTGCTGTCTAGTATAGAACATCTCATTCAAAACTGATGAACACCAGAAAGACGCGCCCTCTCTCAATCAGCTCATGCTTACTTGTTGCATCAAAAAATCGCAATCCTCTCTCCTTTAACCCGATACCATGACGTCATCCTCAGCAGTTGATGAATATCGGAATCCCGGCTTTTAATGAACAGGAATCCAGGAACATATTGATTCCGGCAGTGGAATTACCTGTCCACCTTAATTACAAATTCCTGCGCTTTCCGCCCTCCTCTCGGAACGGAGAAGGGAAAAAAAAAACATGATGCCTCTTTTTCAGGCCCTCTGATTGGCTAACGATTTATCGGGTGCTTGAAATTGTTGCCATCTTGCAACAACTTAATTGGCGCGCTATTAAACTTCCACTCGTAATTAGAGTAACTCAATAAAGTCGGTCTTTTGTTTGGAGAAGGAAGGAGATAGCTCAACTCGGCTTCTCTATTACTTTAATTGGTTCTCCATTCCTTTTTTTTTTATGCGTTCGTTATTTTTTTTTTTTTAGTCTATCGGAATTTTTTTTCTCTGGTGCTTTTATCTTTTGAGGTAGTAAATATCGTATTTATTTGTGAATGAAACCGATATATTAATAGTTAGGAGGAGCTTTTGTTAACTTTTTTTGTGGCAGCCTTTTTTTTTGGAAAAGAACTCAATTAGGTGTTGTGTTAGATAAAAGTTTCTTGTTCGGTATAATTGAGGTGTTGAGAAACAAGCTGAATAATATAACACTACAGTATAAAATCGATGACAGTATTAGAGGATAAAAAACTTTTCATCCCCTAATTGCGTTGCTTAAAAACTTTTTGTATTTAGTGACAAATGGAGATTTTCTGTTGAAAAATTTAATCATGTATTTAATGCACTTCATTTCTATTTAAATACTTCATTTGTAATTTCAAAATACAATTGTTAGGCAGATTGCAAACTCTTCGGTTTTTATTAAGATTATAAAATAAGTATATAGTAAACGCCTATGAGCGCAATTATTTCTGCGAAAAATTTAAATTTTTTAGATCAATTTAGAGACGAGATGTTTAGGTGGAAGTTGTGCTTAGTTATACCTTTTTATTTGTACTTATATATTGTTTTGGGCATTCAAAAAGCAATTTTTTAATCGCTCTATAAAAAAAGTTTAAAACTGGTTATTCAGATTTAATTCTTACTACAAACCGGGATCCCACGACCAAAAGTCATGTCAGATTTCAAAAACATTGAAGTTTTTAATTTCTTTAAGGCCTATAGTACTACTGTTTCAATCTCTGTCATCTAAGATGAACATCGCAAGTGATATCATAGTTAGAAATATAATTTAATCAGTAATAATTAAAATCCTTCAAACGCTTGAAAGAATTTATAAATTCAAAAGAGAGCATAAAATTACCATATTAGATAAACATCATTTTGCCCAACAGTTTTAATACTTACTCTTTGACTGGTGAGCTCCAGTTAAGACGCCATAAGACTTTAATGAGGTGTGGTCAATATGTTTAAGCGCTGTTTGAGTTTTATTTTATTGATCGAAATATTTTAACTGGTGGCATAACTAACCTAACTAATAAGGCAACTTTTTAAGACTAATTAAAAGAAATCGTTGAAATCTGTTCCTTTTACACATACTTGATATTTCAAAAACCAAGAACATTTTTTTAGCAATCCTGTAACAAAAAATAACTTGCGAGGTAATCTTTATTAATTTTACTTTAGGAATGTAAAATAATATTAGCAGGTTGTCTACTAAACCTTACCTTGATATGGGTCATTCCATGTCAAATCAACCAAAAATTCTCGAATCTCAACCAGACCCTCTCGGGTTTTAATGAAACTATCAGGAATTGAGTGAAAAAAAATTTTACTATTTAATTTTCTGATTAATTTTTTTATTAAATTAAAAAAAAATGGCAGAAAATCCAATTTATGGCTTTTTAACTTAGCATAACTCCAGTTCCATTTTTCCGAAAAACTCTATCACTCTATTAAAGATAATTTTACAACCTTTAATTTGATATAAAGTATGACTATCTCCACAAAAAAAAATTATTTTCATGAGAAAAAAGGTTTTAAATAAAAGTTGATATCCTGGAATTTTTTTTTCAAATTATACATATTTTTTGTACCATTATAAGGTATGAAATCTGAAAATTATAGAATGGGGCAGCCATGGAATCAGGAATTATAGCAAGAGTTGTTTTAAAGTACATTAAAGTGATCAAATATGGCGCAGTACCTACTCCATGCAACCATATTTTGGGGACTATTTCCTCTCTTCAAACATAGTAGCCCTTCCGATCGAAAACTTCAACTAAGCTAAACCCAAGAAACAGAAAAATCGTTTGACATTCCTCGTGATTTATCTACCCCAAACCGAATTCAAGTTTCTCGGTTTTCTTTCGAACTTGTCGCACATATCGCTGTGACGCTAACCCTTTCGTTCAGGTGGTTAAGATAGTTGACAAACGTCACGCTTCGGGTCTGGATGTCAAATATAGTTCGGATAACGAGATTTCGAAGGAAATGCGGTGTTTGCTTGCTTTTATTTTTTCAGAAATAAACTTTTATGAGAAAATGCGTTCGGAAATTATGTTTGATCGTAACACAAGAAAAACAAGAATGACTCTAGCAAAAATATTTTAAGGATTTAAAGAGCATATTTATGGTAGCTCGTTTCACTTATTTATTTCTTAAATTCTTGATGATTGAGTCCTTTTTTAAGGGGACACATACCTTTTAAAAGTCCAAAATGGAGGGAAGAAATGGGTATCTTTAAAGGGCTGCAATTTTTTAAATATTGCATACCTGGATTAGATTTCAGGTGATATGGTTAATCAAACATTCTTTTATTGAAAAAAAGTTAAACGAAAAAAAATTATAATTTTTTTAAAAAAAAATAGAGGTTATTGTGAAACATAATTTTAAAGTCCATTTTTTAGTCCGCGCAGCTTTTTGAAAAAAGTAATTGATATTTTCAACCAATTTTTTTTTCTGGAGAAAGGGATATATATAATCTTTAAATTAATGAAGCAAGAAACCTCTATGTTAAATTTTAAAACAGTAATAAAATTTTTAATTTGAATTTTGTAAATTTTGAAAAAAAATGTCCCTTTAAATGCTTATAAAATAAAATATTCTTATTCAAATGACAATCTGGTTCATTAATGTAAAGATTATATATATCCCTTTCTCCAGGAAAAAAATTGGGTGAAAATATCAATTAATTTTTTCAAAAAGCTGCGCGGACTAAAGAATTTTTTTAATAAAAGAATGTTTGATTAACCATATCACCTGAAATCTAATTCAGGTATGCAATATTTAAAAAATTGCAGCCCTTTAAAAATACCCATTCCTCCCCTCCATTTTGGACTTTTAAAAGGTATGTGTCCCCTTAAACAAATAAAGGCAGTTTAATTCAACTTGAAAATATTTTCTCTGTACTTATTGTCCCTCTCCATATTTACATATTTTATAATATCCTATCCTCATCTCTATTCATTCCTGACGCCGTCTCTCAATTTATCTACTATCTATATTTCTCTTACTGCAATATTTCTAACATCTTCTCATCAACTCTTCTCTCTGACATCTTCTAACATTCTTTTTGGTACTTACGTATTATCCTATCGACCGTGCTGCGGAATCCAAAGAGCATCACCAAATCTTATAGATGTGTGGCTGGGAGCATAATTTTTTCCAAATATTTGATAAGACCAAAGGAATTTTTCTTACGTATTGTCGCGTCGACCGTTAGTTTTAAAGGCACATTCTTTGTTTATGCATTTTCATTTTCTCCGCTCAGTCGCTGGGATAACACAAAAGTATCAAAAGAATAAGTGTCTAAGTGAAATTAATATCTTGTAGAAATAAGTGAAATTACGTCAAAAAACGTTGATTAACATTTAAGTTCCAAAGCATATCGGAACTGAATTTGGTTGGGATAAATGTTATGGTGTTTTGAAAATTTTTTTATTTTTATCTGTAAGCTCTTAAAACGCAACTTAAAATGTTCAATTATACATTTTAATGTTTTGCATGAGTTGTTTTTTGTGTTCCTATCGTATAAGGGGAAGGGAAACTATTTTTTCTTTTCCATCACAACTACCATAAAATTCTATAAAATTGGAGATTTTCGAGTCGATTCGAACATTTGGTGCTATTATATACAACAGGGTACCACTATTGTTGGACGCTATTGTTGGCCATTATAATCCACTATCCAGTATAACAAACAAAAAACAAGTGGCACCCTTTTGTATAATGAAACCGAACATTTTGGTAAATCAATTATTGAATGGAACATTTTGGTCAATCAATTATTGAATCGAACATTTTGGTAAATCAATTATTGAATCGAACATTTTCGAAAATAATTATTAAATCCAACAAATAAACCATTGTTGAAAACTTTGGTTTTCTTTGTTTCAACGCAACAATGTAAATGACTGTTCGAAACAATGAAAATTTCCTAACTTCTTCACTCAAAAACTTTTTTTCAAAAACGTCTTACGTATTTGAAAGCGCTCATTTATTTGCTTTAAAAAAGGTTATTTATCTACTTCGAAAACTCGAAACGATTATTTTCGAGTTTTTTTTTCAATCTATATTTGATTGATAATTTCTTATTCACGTCGATTACTTCGACAAATCTCAATCGACTTTTGAATCGTCGAAAATCCATCCGAAGTTGACTAACCATGAACAACTCATCGGATTTCGATGTGGAGACCTCCCTCAAGTACCTAGAGGAGAGAGGAGGATACCGTTTGGTCTGCAACCTCGGATCGGGATCATTCGGTGACGTTTACAGGATGACTCACCCCAAGAAACACCAGGACGTTGCAGTCAAACTGGTAAAGATATCGGAAAAGTACCTCCGGGAGTGGATCCTCTGGTCGAAGCTCGACTTCAAGTACATCCTCCCTCTGATGTCAGTCATCAATATGGAGGACTTGAACATAAGGGCCTACGTCATGCCCTTGCAAGAACGAAGTCTGGCGGACGCCGTGGAGGATGAGGACTTCCGACAACAGCGAGGGAGCCTTGGATGCCTCAAGAGGTGGCTTTACCAAGTGCTGAAGGCCATGGAGTACCTCAGGTCCCGCCGCATGTGCCATTTGGACATCAAGTCCGATAATGTCCTGATCTCCAAGGACTCTAGAGCCATGCTCTGTGACTTCTCCTTTATAAATACGACAGCTGATGGACCAGTCAAAAGGTATGGGTTGTTAGCAGAATTTTGTGATAGTTTACTTTTTGTTTAACTTTTACTATAAAAATCGCATAATGGTATATTATTCGCTTATTACATTATAGTATAATCGCATATTTGTCTGATAATCAATGAGGGAATTGCATAGGTGAGGGATTTGCTTAATTTTACACTTTTTTGATACGTTATAGTTTAAAACTCTCAAATATCAGATTTTAAAGTTCAAAAATATGTTTTAAATAACTTAAAATTCGATTTTATTTTTGCCAAAACACTAGTAAAGTAATGTGATCAAAAAACGGGATTTGACGTCACAGCGCCGTCGAAACTAGTGAATTGCTGAAAATAAAAGAAATCAAACTTATCATAAAACCAAAACACGCATAAAACTCGTCTGTTTCTCTTATAGTGAACGGCCAGAAAAAGAAAAAATTGAAACTTTGAATCCTAATAATTCCAAAACCAATTAATATTTTTTGAAAAACAAAACGCCAATCTTTTTATAAAAAATATTTGTAGGTGTCTTTAAAATATCATAGTTTTTTAGTTAAAACTTTATGAAAAATAGCAGAATGAAGCAAGCTAAGCATACAATAACATAGCGGGTCCAAGCGCTGTGACGTCACACAGCAGCCATAACGAAATTACTGTTTTTCCCGCCAATACTGGAAACGACATTTTAAAAATTAATATCTTGGGGAATAGTTTTCCGATTTCAATAACTTTTACGTCATTTTTCATGGATTTTCATCCTCTATGATAATAAAATTTAAAAAAAACACGTGCAATTCCCTCATTGTTACCGATTAATAATGTTGACCGTACCGGGATCCGTTCATTTGTCCGACGCTTATTTGCGCTACTGCTCTCCTTCCCGTTGTTCAGTATTGACGATGATAATGATGATGTCGGGTAACTGATTTTCGGGATTTCGAACCCAGATCCAATTGCACGATATATTATTTACTTATTATCCTCTTTTTGACACATAAGACCCAAAACGTTTTATGTCCGGAAATACCATCAGAAAATGGGACTCTCCAGTATGAAAATTAGAATACGTACTACTGCCATATCTTATACTATACAATGAATCTTTTCACTTATATATATTTTGGCTTTGTGAGAATACAGCTTTTTATTCTACAATACGTCCTAGATCATTAGCGTTGCAACTGTGCCTCCCTAGTTATTACTCGTAATACATTCGTCTATTTCCCCTTGAATCATTGTTTACATTTAGTTATGAAACAACCTGTATATTGACATTCTTTTTTATCTGCAACAGGAGTCACGTGGGCCTGCCCTACATCTACCGTCCACCAGAGATGTGCAAGATAGAGGGGTCAGCTCGAGTAGACGGAGAGTGTCTGGACCTGTGGGCATTCGGAGCCATGAGTCTCGAGGCGCTGACCGGGGACCCCATCTACAAGAACATTGAAAAGGTTGACATCTGGAAAGCGGACGTCTGTCCTCACTTCAGAAACGCTCTACAGGTAACTTTTCTTCTTTTTTTAAAAAGAGAGAACGCAACATTACCTCTAACAGGTTTCGGTATTCATGTAGTATGAGCTCACCAGTTTTTAGATGTATATTTTTGGATTCATTATGATCGGTAGTTCTAGTATTTGGTACGAATTCTGTGAAAAAGATCTTTCTTCAAGCATGGTGAGATTAGATCTCGCCAAACTTCTGTTAATACTACTTATTCTACAATTCCTGCTGGTAGAAGCCATTTTCGCGTTGAAATGGTTTTCGCCCAAATTTGGCTTTATTTGCCAAAAACCTTATTAACGGAAATTTTTGCATTATTTCCAACTTCTGACCACTGAGCTATAAACAAACTGGAGTGACAACCTCTGATGATATAACATGCGACCGAACGTGCCGGCGCGGATGGTCACAATTGCCCGGTTCGCTTGAGCGAACCGGGCAAAACAAACGAATTTCTCCATTTACTAACATTGTGTGAGTTGAACTATTTCTAGAAAACCCCCTTTTTTAAAAATATTTTGAGCAACATTTAGAATGGTCGTATCATGCTGTGCATACAATTGTGCCAACAGATGGGGAAAACTAAAAGAAGATGGAAATCTTCTCCGCGTAGACACAAACTTCGATAAGGTGTGATGCGGTTTCGGCACGCTCAGTTGTCACTCCAGTTTGTTTATAGCTCAGTGCTTCTGACATTTTTAATGACTAACTTGCACTTATTTTTTATCTGTTCTTTACACAGTTCCGAATTTGCATAAGTTCTCTTTCTTCGCGTGACATATTGTACGAATTCTGCACTAAATATCGTTCGAGATCAAATTGAAAATACAAACATTCCATGATTACTCATCAGCTGTTCTAAGAGCTAAAGAAACAGTGGAAAAAAAAACAATAAAAATAAAGGAGATAAGGTTAGACTTCTAGAGAGAGGTTAAGGTTGCTTCTTGAAATGAGGTTATTTTCTTTTACATATTAATGATTTTGTTTTCACAAAAGTTCAATCGTTTGCAAACTACTAATATATAAAAAGTAAAAAAAACGGTAAAAGATAAAAAAAAATGTGAAAATTCCGCCTTTAGGCTAATAGATTGTACACTTCTGTATATTTCTAATATACCACACAAGAAATTTTAGAGTTGATAACGCGGTTTATTATGTAGGCTCATAATTGAATATTTTGCAGGATGTCACCTTCTTCGACAACCTGAGCCGCAATTTCCCCTCCGACCCCCAGGACGAGGGTGAAAGAAGACTGGCGCTGGACTTTGTCCACGGGTTCCTCATGACTGATCCCAAAAAACGAGTGAAGGCAGATTCAGCCAAGTCCCACTACTTCCTGGGCAAGGGACGAAAGTGCTTTTTGAAAAAAGACTGCATTTGGATAAAAAGTGAGTAAAATATTTGCAATATCAAACATTTCTTTATTTTTTAAAAACTGGAAGACTAAAATTACCACTTTAATATTTAAAAGATAACAGTTTCATTATTTGTAATTTCTTGAAGAACATTTTTTTTCGACTATTTATTTTTAGTTGAGATGTAAAAGAAAGATTAATTTTCTTATAAAATGTAATTCCGAATACAAATATATTCGGAAGAAAGCTACATATTGAGGTTCATCTTTTAAATACTAACAGTAAGCAGTAGTTTAATTACAACATTATAAGATATGTTATTCATTAAGTGTGTATATTAACGTAAAGCAAAATTATCTTATTTTTAAATGTTTAAAAAATTTTAACTTTAATGGAGTGAAATGCGAATAAATTTGCTTTAAATTCCCTTCATATTTTACTTTTAAATCTGAACTGTGTTCAAAATACTATAGAGATTGAAAACTTTTTCGAGACCCTGATGCTTCTGTCAATTTGAAAAATTACTTTTGGGGGATAAGCATTTATAAAAAACATAACATAAATTTTATAAAAAGTATGTCTATGTAAAGATTTTGTAACCAATAACCAATGAAAATGAAAGTAACTTATATTTTCCTCATTTATATAGGTGTCGTAGCAGAAGAAACAGAATCTAGCCCACTGCAAAGTTCAGAACCCGAGTCCTCAGGCCCAGTTGAAGGTCAGGAACAGCCCCCATCAAAACACAAAGGAGCTGAAAAGACCAAGAAAGGCATCGGCCAAAGACTGCGAGGAGCCTGGAAAAGGGTCAAAGGGTTCTTCAAGAAAAAGGACGAGAACATCATCATTCTGGATGACAGACTGGTTCCTCCGAACTCAGTAGCAGACGGTCAGCCCCTAGCCTCACTCGAAACTCCAGTCTTACCAGAGCCAGTCCGAGCACCGGAGCAGAATAAGGAAGATATTCCTCCTGCTGAGACGGTGGACCGTCCCTCTACCCAACCAATGCCAGAGGAAAACAAGGCTTCAAATGATTCTGAAGTTTCAACCACTTTGGAGGATGTCCGAAGCCTGTTACACTCACTGGTGGATAGAGTCGCTGCCGAAGTGCCCTGGAAGATTTACACTTGCAATGGGGCTAAATCAGCAAGGTACAGACCACCTTCAACGCTACAGAGTCACCCTATAGGAATGATGAATCCAGCATACATGTTACCTGAAAAGCCACCAAAAATTTACACTTCTTATGGAGCCAAATCAGCTAGATACAGACCGCCAGCTACTGGACATCCCATAAGCAAAATGAATCAAGAAACCATCTTAGATGAGGTGCATAGCAAGATTTACACTTGCAACGGGGCAAAATCAGCTAGATACAGACCACCACCATCTCCTAGACAAGGTCATCCCATAGACATAATAGATCCAGCACCCATGTTCTCACACAGAAAGAGCTTTGAAAATACCATTGAATTTGAAGTTAAAGACGTACTGGATTCGATCATTTCCATTGTTGCCATAGAATCCGATGTAAGGAAACAACACGAGTAAAATAGTGAAACGCTGAGAACATCTGGGAATGTCAAGTCTACTTGGGCCAATAACATAAAGAACACACATCTTGAAGTCCATCTTGGACAGATGGCCTTAGAAATTATATCGGAGATATTCCTGAAGACGCTATCCAAATCTTCACAGACGGCAGCCGAAAAGACAATCTTGCAGGAAGTGGACTCTATAACAGGGCTCCTACTCAAGAATTTACACTCCAGCAGCGATTGCTCGGTATTTCTAATTGCTGGCAATTAATGAGGAGCTTGCTGCAGTTTTGACCCATTACAGTGACTTTAGTGACTCTGGATTTTGTCAGACAGTCAAAGCTCGCTAAAACATCTGAGTGGTTGGTTGGTTGGTTGGTTGGTTGGTTGGTGTTTTATGGCGCATGATCCACATTAGGATATTATGCTCCAGACAAGACAAATTAAAACTATTTAGAAGGCAAAAGGCCTTTATCGGATGCACTCTATACATCTTTCATTTAAAATAAATTATATGTTATAAAAGGTGATGAAACATATATAGTTAAAACTTATACATGATGGATAAAACCTATACGATGAATGAAGTAAAGGACAAGTCTAAAATTTGATGAATGGGATAAAATTTCTGATAAGTTAAAATTTGAGCGATTAAATACAAGATTTCTCCGGGTATTAAAAATAGGACATTCACACACGATATGTAAAACGGAAAAAGGAACGTCCCGGTGATTTCACAGAGGAGCCTGCTCCCCACAGAGCAGATGACGATGTGTGAACCGTTTATGGCCAATTCGGAGTCTGCAGATTAAATCTTCCTCCCGACGATCCAAAGTAAAATCTCGGCGAAGACTGATCAATGGCATAACCGAATGAAGCTCGTTTCCCAGCTGTCCTGCCACTCGGAACAAAACAACATCTGAGTGATTGGACATCAGTAACCGATGATACCAGCATTTCTATACTTCGGTGGCGACAGCTGCAATACAGCGAACGAGCCTGAAGAACATGAGAAGGTTCTAATCCGATGGGCGAAAGTGCCACCCGCGGAGGATTGCAACTTTAAGTTACTGATATGGCAACAAGCTTAAAATTACTTTCATGACCATAACACAAGTTAGTGACGGTTCTCCAGCCAGAAGGAATTAGTGTATGGCTCTCGAATCGTCTAATCTGAGTCGTGTCAGAAGCACAAGAAGAAAAGGATCTCCTTAAAAAGTATTTCTCCTGGTAAAAGCCCCCAGTCTATCTGAGTCATCAACGTGTCTCATCTTCCAACCCAATTTTCAGTTTCAAAAACCGAGTTTCAGGCACAGGGGGTTGTCATAGAAGCCCTGTTGCCAACAGTGCATTTTGCACACAAATTTTTTGGGGTGTAGAGTAGCAGGCCTCCTCGTTGGTGCACCCTGGGTAACGCTAAATCTGCTACAGACACAAACTTTTTAATAAAAATTTGCAATCAATCGTTTATTTTTTTTATTAAAATATGAATTTACTAGCTTTTAACGAGACTTAGGGAATTCAAAATACCACGAGAACTATTTACAATCCTACATCTTCCGATTTCAGTAAAATAAAGAGAGGTAACGGAAAAATAGAAACGTGAGCATAATAGAAGTTTTTCAGGGTTATTCTGGTGCGCACGAGAACCATCTGCGCCCTTATTCGAGTTTACGAAGCTATTTTAATGAGAATTCGGATTAAACCTCAATTTCTCTAAAGAAACGCCTTGAATAAGAATAAGGGGAAATGTTGTAGGTAATTGGAAAGATAGGTATTCTTACAAATATACAGGATGCTGCATGATATGTGTCTAATTTCAAAGGTTCTTGAATCCATCAGCATTGCTTTTAATTCGTTTGTAATAAACCATGATACGTGTCCATCCCCTTTGACTTTTTAACCCCTACAGATATAGTCATAAAAGTGGTGTCTAGGTGTACTTAAGTGACCATGCCCTATCTGATGCAAAAACTTTCAACGTCCCCTAGCGGAAATGTTAGGAGCTATAATTTTTATTTTAAAGAGTTATAGCGATTCGCTAAAAAATAAAGGTCAAAAAAAGGTTTCAAAAAATAAAACTTAAAGAGTGTCAAACTCTCTATGTTTTATAATTTTTTTTAATAAATATTTTTCACCATCACCCAAACCGTAGTTTTCAAAGTAATCATGATTTTTAACCGAAACCGATTCCGAACAAAATCAGTTAATGAGTTTCACATAGATAATAAGATATTACTCAAAATTTAATCATTAAACCAGGTTTTGGGCATCAAACTTGATCATTAAATCTGGACCCTGATCATGAGTGATCCACCCTTTCTGATGAATCACCCATTCAAGAAGGAAATCGTTAGAGGGAAGAGTGAGAAGACAATTTACACATTTTAATCTAGAAAATTCCTACTATTACTAACTACTACTAGGGGAGAGCGGGGCAGGTTTCAACAAATTCGTTTTCGATTAAAATCATATTCTCGTTTGTTATGAGGTTAATTTAAATGCCATCTGGTGTCAAATAATGTTTATTATCAAAACAACCACAAGAACTTTTAAATTAAAAAATAAAGAAAAATCACACTTAGTAGTTCTGTGGAAAAACTCATAACCTACAAAACAACAGAAAAACTCCAAAATTTGCAAAAAAAAAAAATACTTTTTTTACTCTAAATTAATGAAATGTATTTATTATAATGTATACTTCAATAAAATAAACTTAAAATCAACTGAAGCTTTTAAATTTTTTAAATTAACCCACTGTTGAAACGTGCCCCACCTACTGTTGAAGAACAGAAGAGAACCTTTTTTAAAACGCAATTTTGGACCTTTTAATTTTCTCAAGGAATTTGGATAAAATTACACTATGTGTCCGAATGTCCATGGTAGGATATGCAAGTAAAAGTTTTATGATTCGTCAATTCGTTAGGTTACAAAAAAATAAAAACCGAAATCTGTTGAAAGGTGCCCCCCTCTCCCCTACTACTTCGAGACTTCAACGTTTCTTGGCTTTTGAATTCCTACTAAATGAACAAAAAATGTGATGTCTCTGATGTCCGAATAAGGATATAAACCCTTCCATATTTATTATAAATTCATTCAATTTTCTTATGTTTGAGTACTAAAGAACATTGATAAACCTTTAAAGGATATAACGATAAACCTTAAAGGATTATTGATAAACCTTAAAGGATAAACATTTAAAGGATATAAACCCTTCCATATTTATTATAAATTCATTCAATTTTCTTATGTTTGAGTACTAAACAGGAAAAACAAGAACAAATACAAATAAACAGCTTTATTTTTAAAATAAAGTTTTATTATTTACTCTTTGACTGGTGGCCTTTAGTTAAATTCGGAATCTTCTTTGTAGAAGAAATCCTTGAAGAGCTCTGTTACTTTTACACATGTCTGATAATTAAAAAACAAAGAACATTTTTTACAATCCCGACACAAAATAACCACAGTATTATTATCTCATTATGTTACTGAGACTGCTAAGAAAATAGTTGAGATTTTGCTATTTCCTTGAACAAGTAATATTATTAGTTGAAGTGGTGTGTTTCTTATACGTAAAGAAATTTAATTCCATTTTAACTAAAGGTTTTGAAATTATGTTGTTCACGTTCATTTGATATTGCGACTATTTATGATTTGAACTATATTAATAAATCTGAAATAATCACTAAAGAACTAAAGTGGGAGGAAATGGCTCCATTTTTAGCTATTTTCATATTTTAAGTTTTATATCGTCAAAACTATTACTTTTTATACATATTTCTTTTATATGGATATTAACATATTATTACTTCAGAAAATTTCCGTCCAAGTTTATTATTATTTTTAATTGTAAGAAGTTCAAACTTGGCTTTAAAAATTATGTCCTATTTCAGCCTGGGGTTAAATAAGACAATCGTGGAGTAAAGTGGGTCACATTGCACAAGGATGGTTAGATAATATAAGGTTCCAAATTACTGATTTGGTTACTTAATTCACATACATCATTACCATCAATCAGTATCACAAGAAAACATTATTTTGGACAAAGTTTATCTCCTGTTTTAGCATTTCATATCTTCATGTTTAACTTTATATGCACTAAAAAAAGTTAAATAAGTATTTCTGCTTCATGATTTGATATAATCCCATTTTTTGCTCTGAAATGTGCAGTACAATACTAACTTCATTAAGTTAAAATATTATTTGTTGACATTTATGAATTAAGACATTCTCATCTATCAGTTTCATGTAAGTTGTGAAAAGCTATTCTCCTCATTCTAATTTGCAGATAAAGCTGTCGCTCTTGATTTTATTAAGAGTTCTGATTTTATTTTGTCAGCTAATTGCTTGGTCTCCATTCAATACCTCATGGACATTCTATGAAAAGATTAGGTGACGCAGCTTGTTACTTATTGTCATATTGATGAGTAATATTTATTAGATCTTTCAAATAAAAATGAAATCCACAGTCTTCCAGTACTTTTAGTTAGCCGAAAATGTTCTCAAAAACTTTCTTTCATGAGAAAATATTTCAAAATAGTGCCTTAGTTTATTAAAATATTTAGTGATTTTCATAATTTTGTAAATCATGTATTTTTTGGACTAAATTTCGCAGTTTGAAATCATTATTTTTTAAGTTGATATATAAGCATGAATCTATATTTTTTTTAAAGATAGAGAATGTTGTCAACAGATTAAAATAAATAATTTAAAAAAAAATCAATTTAAAATAGTCACAGGGTTACCCCGTGTCACATTTTACACCAAACTATCCTATAGTCCGACAACCACTAGAAAAACTTTCGAAGTCGAATAATATTGTAGCAATCGGTTATTCCCCTCAATTTTAGAGTCATGGGAATATTTCTAAACGCCGAAAAAAAGTTTTGAGCAAAACCTATCATGCTTTTCAAAAATTCAATATTCTTATTTTATGCAACAGTCTTATTATTTACTCTTTGACTGGTGACATTTAGTTAAGGGCGCATAAAGCCTTATCTGCTATGGAAAAATTGTATTTTTAGGCCAAAGCTAATAAAAATTGCAAGTTAGTAAACTAAACACTTTAAACTAATGTTTCCCAATATCTTATGTAGTTTAGACTACTTATAGTTTAACTTAATAAAAGGTTCTTTCCTTTTTAACCAGCGTTCGAAATTGGGGTGTTTTGCTGGTCCGGGACAACTAAAAAACGGCTCGGACCAGTGGAATCAGAAAATCACTGGTCCGCCGGACCAGTGATTTCTCGAGCTCGTGTAAAATCATTTAGACGATTTGTTCAGAGATAGCGGTATTTTAAGTTCATTTGATGATTGCATTTGGTGAAGCAAGTACATATTTTTGACAGAACCCGAAAAATGGTGATATGGGATAGGGAAGTCCCCGGCGAAAGAGAATAATTATTATTAATATTTATTGATTTTTAACATTACTACATTTTGTACTCACATTCAGTGCAATAGTTACTTTATAATAATGTATAAACCGGTCTTTTTTAATTTGTCAGACCAGTGATTTTTGTTGCGGACCAGTAAGATTGGGCAAAGCACTGGTCCGCAGGACCACTGTTTTATTTTCCCAATTTCTAACGCTGTTTTTAACTTTATTTGAGGTTACCCAAGGTATACATGTATGCTAATTAAAAATTTCCATTTTGCCTGTTAAAATAAAGTTAGAAAATCTCCCAATTGAAGAATATTTTTTTTTATCTTCAAAGATCTGTTCCTTTCACACGTACCTGATAAATTACAAAAAAAAAATATGATCTAAAATAATTAAAACACATTAATTCTCCTATGCTTCAGGGGGTGCGATATTTTTAATACTACACAGTAAAACAACGAGAGGTAACGGAAAAGAACAAAAAAGTGAGCACAATAGAAGTCTTGGTTGGTTATTCTGATGCGTATGGGAACAATTTGCGTCGTTACACGAGTTATACACAGCTAGTTCTTTTCTATATTAATTCTGACTACACCATAATTTCTTTGAAGAAA
Source organism: Tetragnatha montana (assembly GCA_963680715.1). Taxonomy (NCBI): domain Eukaryota; kingdom Metazoa; phylum Arthropoda; class Arachnida; order Araneae; family Tetragnathidae; genus Tetragnatha; species Tetragnatha montana. The sequence continues at coordinate 13,193,819 of OY796677.1, read as the reverse complement.
CGCGTTAAATATTAAAGTAAATGCTGTTGTTAATTGAAGAGTGATATATATTCTTGCAAACATATAAAAACGAGTTTTATATAAGTATTTTAAGAGGGGTACGAGTTAATGAGAGTTTATATTTATTTTCAGATATTTATTGTTTTGTAAAGGTAAATTTTTATTTGAGTTTAGTACTGTTTAAAAAGTAGGAGTACTTTTGGAGGTAATATACAAATATATTTTCACCTATCAACGTAATTGAGTACAACAACTAACAACATAATAAAGTATACAATACTAAAAAGTTGGTTACAAAAAATTCAATTTAAATTTGATTGATATAGAATTAATTAAAATGTCACATTTTACCCCTTGTCACACTCTACACCACCCTATGGAAACGAGTTATTGCCTCAATTTTGGGGGGATGGGAATTTATAAACGCTGAAAAAAACGTTTTGTGCATCATCAGAGTGATTATCATTTAGATTTGAACTTCTTTTCAATTTGCGTTTTTCTGTCAAAGTTGTACTCGTGGCGTTCGGACTTTAAAATTGTTTAGGTATTACATAATTAATTTAACATCCACCCAACTATTAATTCATTCAAACGTTTGTTTGAAATTTTTTAAACTTCACAAGTTTTTAATTTTCCAATAGTGGAGAAACTTTATTTTCTCCAACATATTTAATATTCACTCTTTGACTGGTGAGAATTAGTTAAGGGCTCCTGAAAACTAGTAGGAGAAATCCTTGAAGATCTGTTCCTTTTACCACATAACAAATATTTCAAAAACTAAGAACATTTTTAGCAATCCCGACACAAAATAACTACCGTAAGTTAATCTTTATTAACATTTCTTTGGGAAAGTGAGATCACGTCGTTTTCATAAAATTTATATAAAACAGGTTGTCTTCTAAACATTAGGTTGCATTATGTTACTGACTGAGACTCTTAAAAATAGTTGTGATTCTCCTTGACAAGCTCATAATTTATATGAAGCTTCGTTTCTTACTTTCAGAAATATAATTTCAATTTTGACTTGAGTTATTTGAAATTCTGTTGTGCCAAACTCATTTGATGGCAATTTATTTTTTCATTACATAAATAAATCTGAAATAAACACTTTAGAACTACCTATTTCAGCTTGTTCTTAAGGTTTTAAAGGCATTTCAGGGAATAGGTACTTTCCAATCTTACCGACTCAGTATTAATAAAAACATTTTTCAATATTTGGGATACTACAATGTTATGGTATTACAACATAAATAGTAATATATTCACCTCAGAAACTTTTTTGGGGTTGATTATAGTTAAAGATAATATTTCCAACAAGAATTGACTTTCTAAAAATGTTCCATACAATTTAGCAATGTTTTAATTTTTTCCTTACTAAATAAATAATATTTTCTCCTTTTGTTTCTGAAGTGGTTTTTATAGCATAAATAGTCCATCTACTATGAAAAAATTGTATTTTTTAGGCCAAAGGTAAGAAAAATGTTTGCAAGTAAGTAAAATAAATACTTTAAACTAATGTTTCCCAATATCTTTTATCCCAAACTCATGTGGTTTTTGACTACTTATAGTTAAATTAATTATAAAAAATACGGTCTTTTCTGTACTAACTTTCATAGATGTTACAGGAGGTCAGGAAATGTTGCCTATTAGATTCAGAGCAGTATTTAAAATCAATCAAATGCTACTTTGAAGTGATAATTTTTTTTAGTTCGAAAAGAGTTAGTAATAAACTTTATTTCAACGCAACAGTTTTAATACTTACTCTTTGACTGGTGACCTTTAGATAAGGGAGACAAGATTTTAACGATGTGTGGACGATATGCTTTGTCACAATTTTAGTTTTACGTTATATTGATCGAAATTTTTAAAGAGAGAGACGCAATAATATGGAGATTTCTTAAGACTATTAGAAGAAATCCTTGAAGTTGAGTTCCATTTACATACCTGATATTTCAAAAACTAAGAGCAGTTTTAGATATCCCGACACAAAATATAACTACCACAAGACCAACATAACTAGTAATTTTACTTTGATGGATGTAAAATCATATTGTTTTAAAATTTTTATGAGCAGGTTCTCTTCTAGACCGTAAGTCTTATTATATTACTGAGTTTTGATTCTGCTATTTCCTTGACAGTCATAAATGTTAATTAGTTAAAGCAGCAATTCTTTTACTACGAGAAATTAAAGTTTATTCCATTGTGAGTTGCGTTATTTGAAATTAAGTTATGTAAGTGCATGTTCATTTGATACTGCAGTGCAATGAGGGAATTGCATAGGTGAGGGATTTGCTTAATTTTACACTTTTTTGATACGTTATAGTTTAAAACTCTCAAATATCAGATTTTAAAGTTCGAAAATATGTTTTAAATAACTTAAAATTCGATTTTATTTTTGCCAAAACACTAGTAAAGTCATGTGATCAAAAAACGGGATTTGACGTCACAGCGCCGTCGAAACTAGTGAATTGTTGAAAATAAAAGACTTATCACAAAACCAAAACAAGCATAAAACTCGTCTGTTTCTCTAGTGAACGGCCAGAAAAAGAAAAAATTAAAACTTTGAATCCTAATAATTCCAAAACCAATTAATATTTTTTGAAAAACAAAATGCCAATCTTTTTATTAAAAATATTTGTATGTGTCTTTAAAATATCATGGTTTTTTAGTTAAAACTTTGTGAAGAATAGCAGAATGAAGCAAGCTAAGCATACAATAACATAGCGGGTCCAAGTGGGTCCAAGCTCTGTGACGTCACACAGCAGCCATAACGAAATTATTGTTTTTCCCGGCAATACTGGAAACGACAGTTTAAAAATTAATATCTTGGGGAATAGTTTTCCGATTTCAATAATTTTTATGCCATTTTTCATGGATTTTCATCCTCTATCATAATAAAATTTTTAAAAAAAACCGTGCAATTCCCTCATTATTTATGTTTTGAACTAAATCATTTAAGAACAGGGTTTAAATCACGCTCCATCGCCAAAAACTGGTTAGTGATTAAAGTTTTGAGTAATATCTTGAAAATCGTGTCTGGTTGGAGGGTGTGAAACCCGTGATCGGATTTCGATTGGAATTAATTTCGATAAAAAGTAATGATTACTTTTGAGAGATATAGTATTACTCTGATAATAAAGATTAAGTTATGATGAAAGATATTTCTACCAAAAAATAAAACTTAAAACAGCGCGAATTCATATCGTTCACAACTCGCAAAAACTATCAATCTAATTTTCCGAGAAAAGGGGTTTCCTTTGGTATTTTTTTATAACAAATCGAGGTACCGAATCGGTAGCGAATTGGTGAAAATGAAAAACAAAATTATTTTTATATTTTGGAACAGAAAATATAACTCAGAAAATAATGATTACAGATAACCATTAAAATTATGATCACAAGTACTCAATGGAACCACATTTGGGGACTATTTCTCTCTTCAAACATAGTGGCTTCTCGGATCGAAAACTTCAACTAAGCTAAACCCAAGAAACAGAAAAATCGCTTGACATTCCTCGTGATTTATGTAGTACCCCAGACCGAATTCAAGTTTCTCGGTTTTCTTTCGAACTTGTCGCACATATCTCGGTGACGCTAACCCTCTCGTTCAGGTGGTTAAGATAGTTGACAAACGCCACGTTTTGGGTCTGGACGTCAAATATAGTTCGGATCAGAGATATTTTTAACTCCTCTGAGGGAGTATATTTCATTCCTTGAAAATTGGAAATACTCTTTAAAAAACTAGCCAGGAGTATTTTCTCTCTTTGAATTTTTCACAAAGGTTTAGCTTAAACCTTCAGCCACGGCATTCTAATTATCATACTTTTTAATTGTGTTTCCATAAAGGAATAGTATTTTTTTTTATTTATTGTTCTGATGCTTAGATAGTTTTATTGGAGTTTGTTTGATTGAAACCCATTCATTTTCATTAATTTCATTTTGCCCATTAAAAAATAAGTGTTTTTAATAGAAATTTTGTCTTCGTAAATGTAGTTCTTATACTATTTCCGTATTTTACTCCTCATAATTGAATTTCACTCCTCCTAAAAAAGTAAAGGAGTATTTTTACTCCACCAAAAAAATCCTAGGAATAACACTGGTTTGGATAACGAGATTTTGAAGGAAATAGAAGGAAATGCGGTGTTTGTTTGCTTTTATTTTTCCAGAAATAAACTTTTATGCGTAAAAGTTCGGAAATCATGCTTGATCGTAACGCAAGAAAAACGGTTAAATGTAAATCGAAATACTTTTGCAAACGTATTAACGAATTAAACGTAAAAGTATTAATTATGAATCCATATTTTTCCTGACAGTATGACTATTTGATTCAGAATAATACATATATGTGGAGTTTTTTGGTTACAAAAATGAATGCACCTGATTAGAGAAAATAAGAACATGCATATTCTACCCTCCAAAAACAAAAAAACTCCCAAAAGTTGACATCTTAAAATTATTTTTTAAAGAGGTCAGCCTTTTTTTACCTAAGTTTTATTGTACTCTTTAAATCTTCAATAATCCTTTTTTATTTGGGTTTATATCCTTTTTTATTTGTTTTTTTTTATTTAATGTTTGCATAAGTTGTTTTTAAAACTAATTACCCTATCGCAAAAAGGCTACTATTTTACCCTTTCGATCATATCTATCAAAAAATTTTATAAAATTTGATATTTTCGAGTTGAATCGAACATTTTGGAAAATCAGTTATTAAATCCAACAATAAAACCATTGTTGAAAATTTATAGTAAAATTCGTTGTTTCAACGCAACAATGGAAATGACTGTTCGAAACAATGAAAATTTCATAATTTCTTCACTCAAAGAACTTTTTTCAAAAACGTCATACGTATTTTGAAAGCGCTTATTTATTTGCTTTAAAAAAGCTATTTATCTACATCGAAAACTCGATAATAATATAATCGAGTTTTTTGTTTCAATCCATTTGATTGATAATCTTATTCAAGTCGATTGCTTCGACAAATATCGATCGATTTTCGAATTGTCGACAATCCATCCGAAGTTGACTAACTATGAGCAACTCATCGGATTTCGACGTGGACACCTCCCTCAAGTACCTAGAGGAGAGAGGAGGGTACCGTTTGGTCTGCAACCTGGGATCGGGATCCTTCGGTGACGTTTACAGGATGACTCACCCCAAGAAACACCAGGACGTTGCAGTCAAACTGGTCAAGATATCGGAAAAGTACCTCCGGGAGTGGATCTTCTGGTCGAAGCTCGACTTCAAGTACATCCTCCCTCTGATGTCAGTCATCAATATGGAGGACTTGGGCATGAGGGCATACGTCATGCCCTTGCAAGATCGAAGTCTGGCGGACGCCGTGGAGGATGACGACTTCCGACAAAAGCGAGGGAGCCTTGGATGCCTCAAGAGGTGGCTTTACCAAGTGCTGAAGGCAATGGAGTACCTCAGGTCCCGCCGCATGTGCCATTTGGACATCAAGTCCGATAATGTCCTGATCTCCAAGGACTCTAGAGCCATTCTTTGTGACTTCTCCTTTATAAATACGACAGCTGATGGACCAGTCAAAAGGTATGGGTTGTTAGCAGCATTTTGTGATAGTTTACTTTTCGTTTTACTTTTGCGATAAAAATCGCATATTGGTATAGTAGCATGATATTCATTTATTGAATTGAAAATTGAATCATTAAATTAGCGTTGAATATTTTTTTTTATTTCCAATGGCAGAGCACAACACACACACACTATGACCGGGGTCATCGCTCCAGACATGCCGAAATCAGTACTTTCTTCTCGTTACCCAGTGGGCACCTGTGGACCGAAGCCACGGAGGTGAAGTACTGTTGCCCACGCCACACACACATTCGCAGGCACAACCCCTTTTTACAGGGGGGCCACATTCATTCATCACACACACACACAAGGACAGAAACTAACATCCATGCCAAACGGGGATTCGAACCCCAGACGTACGGCTTCGCAGTCAGATGCTCTAACCACTAGGCCAGTACGTCGGCGTTGAATATAAACCAACAAAAAACATAACAGGTTTCATACTACAACTGGGTGCCACTTACGATATGCAGCATAATGATGAGAGTCCGGTTCATCACCTAGATTTGGTTTTTATTTGATAATCTATATTTCCCTTTCATGTTAATTAGTTATTTTGGTATATTATATTGGTACAATCGCATATTAGTATGAAAATGTATAATTACCGATTAATAATGTTGGCCGTACCATATGTTATTTACTTATTATCCTCTTCATGACACATAAGGCCTTAAAGAAGACGAAACGGCCTAAGTCGGGCTGTAATATGTCTCAACGCTTTCCATAAACATGTCTACGGATACCATCAGATATATGGGACTCCTGTATGAACATTAGAATACGTACTGGCCTATTTCATAATATGCAATGAATTCTATCACTCAATTATGTTTTGATTTTTTTAACTTGCCTTTTGAGAATATCGCTTTTTGTACTACAATATGTCTTAGATCTTTAATTCTGCATTTGTGCATCCCCATTATTATCCGTCATAAGCTCGTCTATTTAATAATTGTTTACATTCAGTTATGAAACACCCTGTATTTTAACATTCCTTTCTCTCTGCAACAGGAGTCACGTGGGCCTGCCCTACATCTACCGTCCACCAGAGATGTGCAAGATAGAGGGGTCAGCTAGAGTGGACGGAGAGTGTCTGGACCTGTGGGCGTTCGGAGCCATGAGTCTCGAGGCGCTGACCGGGGACCCCATCTACAAGAACATTGAAAAGGTTGACATCTGGAAGGCGGACGTCTGTCCTCACTTCAGGAACGCTCTACAGGTAAACTTTCTTCTTTTTTTAAAGAAAGATTGTTTGTCAATTGTTTGGTCAATTTTGACCCCCCCCCCAATTCCCCCTTCAGCAAAAATAAGCAAATCCGAAACCCCCCTCTCATAATTACATAAAAAAACTGCCTGACCCCCTTTGTTCTTTTTTTGTACAAAATCTTTAGTATTGCTTACTTAGATTTCTGAAATTCATTGTTCTCCGTAAACATTTCGTAAAAGAAAGAACGCTTACATAGCCTTTTTAACACGATTCAATATTGATGCAGTATAAGCTCACCAGTTTTTAAATTTATATTTTGGATTCATGTTGATCGCTAGGTTTGCATTTATAACCTAAGTGATCAGTCTAAAATTTCTTCAAATTTGGTGATATCAGACGTCGCCAAGTAACTGGTAATACAACATCTACATCTAAATCCCTGCTAACAGAAGGCATTTTCAAATTGAAATACGTAGTTATCACCAAATTTTGGAGAAAACCTCGATTACGGAATATTACCTATGTTCATGTAATCAGAACCTCCAAAAGCTGGGTTCACGGAAATAAAATCGTTCCTAGTTGGCAAAATTTATCTTAAGAGAAAAACATAACGTCAAGCAACATAACATTTAACTATTCCATACTTCTGGCACTTTTAATGACTAACTTGTATATTTGTATCTGTTTTTTACACAGTACCGAATTTGCATAATTTCTCTTTGTGACACATTGTGCAAATTCTGCATTACATATCGTTCGAGATTAAATTAAAAAATACAAATATTTTATGAGAACTCAACCGCTGTTCTAAGAGATTGCGAAACAGCGAATAAAATTTGATAAAAATAAAGGAAATAAGGTTAGACTTCTAGAGAAATGAAGCTATACAAATTTTAGGCAATCGTTTGCAAACTTATGTTGTAAAATGCAAAAGAATAATAAATAAATAAATATGTAAATAGATCAAGAAAATTGTGTAAATTCCGCGATCAGGCTGATAGTTTGTACACTTCTGTATATTTCTAACACACCACACACGAAATTTTAACGTTGATAACGTGGTTTTTTTTATGCAAACTGATAATTGAATCTTTCCCAGGATGTCACCTTCTTCGACAACCTGAGCCGCAATTTCCCCTCCGACCCCCTGGACGAGGGTGAAAGAAGAATTGCACTGGACTTTGTCCATGGGTTCCTCATGACCGACCCTAAAAAACGAGTGAAGGCGGCTGCAGCCAAGTCCCACTACTTCCTGGGCAAGGGACGAAAGTGTTTTTTGAAAAAAGACTGCATTTGGATGAAAAGTGAGTAGCATCTCTGCATTATCAAACATTTGTTTTAGAAACTGAACGACTAAACTTACAAAGTTAGTATTTAAAAGTAAAAATGCCGTATGAATTGAATCTTAAGTCACCATAATTTTAAATTAGATATTTTAGCTGATGCTTTTAGTCTCATTTGGTCACCTAGAAGTGATCATTGTTATTTTTATTTAAAAGAACCTTTGTAACTATACTTGTATTAAGTTTATTGGAAAAAGAAACATATATTTGTTTATTTACAAAATGTAATCGCAAATACAGGTGTATTTGGAAGAAAACTACATATTGTGATTCGTATTTTAAATATTTACAGTAAGCAGTAGTTTAAAAGAAGAAAATTTAGTTATTTAATTCATAAAATGTGCTTTACTTTAAGAGAAAAATGCAAATAACTTTGCTTTGATATTTACTTACAAATCTGAATTGTGGTCAAAATATTTTATAGTTTGTGAAATTTGGTGAGACCCTAATGCTTCCGTAAACGTAAAACATTTTTTGGAGGGATAAACATTTATACAAACACAACATAAATTTTAAAACAAAAACCCCTATGTAGCCATTTTTTTTCTAAATATTTGTTATGAAATATAAACATTACCTTATGTTTACTGATTATATAAACGATTTGTTAATGAAAAGAAAAACGCATTTAAGATTATGCTAATAGGTTTTATTTACCTAGAGTATCACTTAAATTAAATTTAAGCATTCAACTCTTACTAAGATTTTTTTAAATATCTAAACATTATACTTCAAAGATTTTTATACTAATTCATATAGGATGAGTTTATTTAAGTTTTGTTCATAATGAGATTTATTTTCTTAATCATATTAGTTTTATTAAGTAACCAATTTATTTTCATAGCAGACAAAACCGAATCTGCTCCACTGCAAAGTTCAGACCTGGAGTCCTCAAGCCCAGTCGAGGGTCAAGAACAGCCCCCATTCAAAGACAAAGGAGCTGAAAAGACCCGGAAAGGCATCGGCCAAAGACTGAGAGGAGCCTGGAAAAGGGTCAAAGGCTTCTTCAAGAAAAAGGACAAGACCATCATCGTTCTTGAAGACAGTATGGTCCCTCCGAACTCAGTGGAAGACGGTCGGCCCCTAGCCTCACTCGACATTCCTGTCTTTCTAGAGCCCGTCAGCGCACCGGAGCAGAATGATAAAGATCTTCCTCCTGCTGAGACGGTGGACCGTCCCTCTACCCAACCGATGCCAGAGGAAAACAAGGCTTCAAATGACTCTGGAGTTTCAACCACTTTGGATGATGTCCGAAGCCTGTTACACTCACTGGTGGATAGAGTGGCTGCTGAAGTACCGAGGAAGATTTATACCTACAACGGGGCTAAATCAGCAAGGTACAGACCGCCATCTTATCGACAGATACATCCGACAAGCCCGATGAATCCAGCATCTTACTATGGGGCGAAATCAGCTAGATACAGACCACCATCTACCCGACAGACTCACTCAATAGGAATGTTGAATCCAGCAGACATGTTAGCTGAAGAGCCAATAAAACTCTACACTTGCAATGGAGCCAAATCAGCTAGATACAGACCACCTCCATCTTCTAAACAGACTCATCTCATAGACACAATAGATCCAACAACAATGTTCGAAAATCCACACATAAAGAACTTTGAAAGCACCATTGAATTTGTAGTTAAAGACGTACTGGATTCCATTATTTCTATTGTTGCCATAGAGTCCGATGTAAGAAAACTAGATGAGTAAGATAGTAAAACACCAAGAACATCGAGGACTGTAAAATCTGCTGGAGAAAATAACCGATCAGGATGATCCAAAAAGCTGCCGGACCACCAACTGCATGAAAGGTTGGTCGGTTGATTTGGGTTTGGTTTGATGACTGTTTTGTGGCGCAAGAATCAAGAATGATCATATTGCTTCTTCAACGTGCCCATCGAGCTGAACGCGTCATCTGCCTCCCTCGAAGAATCGCGACAAACTCAGACTTCAAGACATCAAAGTCGTCATTTGGGACGAGGCCAGCATGATACCCAGGAAAGCCCTCGAGATCATCGATCGTACTCTTCGTGACGTGATGGGCAACGAGACCCCTTTTGGCGGGAAACGTTTCGTTTTAGGTGGAGATTTCCGTCAAGTCCTTCCCGTCGTAAAGAAAGCATCACGAAGGCAAATCATCGACGAGTGTCTCAAGTCTTATCACCTCTGGCCTCTTTTCGAAGTTCACCATCTCTACGTTAACATGCGAGCAATCGAAGGAGAAGAATTTGCAAGCTGGCTTTTGAAGTACGGAAACGGAGAGTCAGACTCACTTGTCGTCGAAGAATCTTCCGCTTTGGTCTGCACAGACTGGTTTTTCGAAGACGTTACGGACTTAACGAAGGATCTCATCACCAGAATCATTCTATCTCCACAGAATGACGCATCAAGACACTCAAGTCTTATCACATCTGGCCTCTTTTTGAAGTTCACCATCTCTACGTTAACATGCGAGCAATCGAAGGAGAAGAATTTGCAAGCTGGCTTTTGAAGTACGGAAACGGAGAGTCAGACTCACTTGTCATCGAAGAATCTTCTGCTTTGGTCTGCACAGACTGGTTTTTCGAAGACGTTACGGACGTAACGAAGGATCTCATCACCAGAATCATATTCTATCACCACAGAATGACGAAGTCAACAGAATGAATGAGAAGATTCTTTCCAAAATACCAGGAGAAAAAGTAACTTGTCGCAGCATCGATAAAGTGACCATCAGCGGAATTGATAAAAGCGACGCCAGAGAAGAAGAAGCAACATTGAGGTACGCGGACGAGTATCTCAACTCACTCACCCAGTCCGGAATGCCACCGCATAAGCTCAAGTTAGTTGGATGCATATACCTAGTCATGCTCAGTGTTATTCCTAGGATTTTTCTGGAGGAGTAAAAATACTCCGTGACTTTTTTTTAGGAGGAGTGAAATTGAATTATGAGGAGGTGAAATACGGAAATAGCATGAACTACATTATACAGATACACGAAAACCACAATCAAACTCCCTAAGCATCAGAACAATAAATGAAAAAAAAATACTATGGCTGTATGAAAACACCATTAAAAAAGTATGATAATTAGGGTGCCGGGGATTTTGGCAATTGGCTTTTTCCAGAAGTCGGGCGAAAATGTCTCCGTAGAGATCAGTTGGTGTTTTGAGTAGAAAAATATTATTTGTTGATTTCGGTGGGGCTTCGATGCATTTTTTTAAGCTAAACCTTTGTGAAAAATTCCAAGAGTGAGAAAATACTCCTGGCTAGTTTTTTTAAGAGTATTTCTGATTTTCAAGGAGTGAAATACTCTCTCAGAGGAGTTAAAAATATCTCTGGTCATGCTCATAAGAAACGTTTCGATAGCCGACGGACTCTGCAATGGTACCCGCATCTTGGTGAAACGAATAGGTTGCAGAGTGTTGGTATGACAGATTATCACAGGAGAACGAAAGAACACTGTAGTGGATATACCGCAAATTCAGCTCAACACCTCGAGTGGACACTTCCAGTTGCCTCTTGTGCTTTACCGAAGACAGTTCCCAGTTTGACTGGTTGTTCGTTGACTATCAATAAAAGCCAAGAACAGACATTCGAACATTTCTATTAAGCTGAAATTTCATAAGTTTGATGAAAGGAATAAGTCCATCAAATTTTTCAACTGTAAAATATTTTTTAATGTACTTGCATTTTTCTCGATGATTGTTCTGTATTCTAAACACCATTTTAAATGTTCATTAAAAATTTGTCGGTTACACAACGAAACCTCTCGTCACCTCTTCACTAAATTACGGTAGACATACCAACACGTTTGAAGAGAAAATTAATAACTTCCCTATATCATCTTTTCACAAGCAAATATACGAGTTCTATCGCAGTTTTAATTATCTTAAGTATCGCAATCGCTTCTACAATTAAAATACTTTAAGCCTTTTTTTTTTTTTTTCAAAATAAAGCAGTTACGAATTTGTTAGAATCTTGATCCTATCGCACAACAGTTTGACACAAAATTGCTTCCTTCCCTCCCATTTTTCCCAGATTCAACTCCAATCCTTTTTTTTATAATCAAATCCGAGAAAAAAAATCTCTGAAACTTTTAAACACCCAATAAACACCCAAACCTTTTAATAACACTTTAAGCGGAGTGAACTCGGAAACAAACGGATAAAAAAAGTTCCCCTGTGGCCAACTCCGGACAGCTGTTCAACACTAACTACCTTCTCAAGAGTAGAACACTTAAAAAAAGGTCGCTCAGTTTCCCCCTCGCAGCAGCTGACTTTTAATTTCGACCCCCCCTTTGGCTTGACGACATCTTGACAGTCGCAATTTCCCCCCGAAGACCCCCGGGGGTCCAAAGAGAGAGAGGAGGAGAATTTACGCCCAAAATTAAACCGAAAGGTTCGCCGGGAAAAAACCAACTTCCCTCGGGGAAAATCGGTGAAGTCTCGGCTGGAGCGAGAGGTTGAAAAAGTGTGGCAGTAATCGTTGGACGACCGACCCTGGGTGTTTTTGTTGATTTTTTTTTCTGCTCCTGGTGGGATAGTGTGGCCTCGGGATGCTAGGGGGTTTTTTTTCAAGTGGGGGAGTAGTTTTCTTTTTTAATCTCTTGTGCATGTTCTCGAAGTTTAAGTTGGGGGATTTCTTTGATACAGTGTGTTAGTTAATGAAAATCTTTATTGGTTTGATGTGAACACGGTCACCAGTTTAAAAGTTAAGAAATTTATTTTCTTATATATAAAAATCTGTGTAATAATTCACAAATTTGTTTCCAACAGATATCAAGTTAATGTATTTGGCACTAAAATTAGACCTGTTAAATCTTAAGCATAAATTATACAATGTATGTTCTCCGTCAAAATATAAAATTATAGAAACTAAATGGTCATTCTACTGGGTTTTGGAAACCTCGACCAATTAATATACGTAATCATATTTTAAACAATCAAAGTTATATTTTAGTCTTTAACCAATTTTACTCTTTTGACTAACGTGATTTCATCATTAAAAACAGTATTCAACCAATAAATAGAGGAGGCTTCATTTTTTAAGTAATTGCATTTAGTAAGGAATAGTATCAGTAATAAATAATGCTTTTTAAAAAAGTTTCTAATAAGTAAAAAATAACCTGGAAAACAGCATAAGTAAAGCTTTTTATTTTTATGGACATGGATTTTGAAAGAGAAAATAATTTAATTAAAGAAACAAAATCTATAAACAATTATTTTTAATATATAAATTCTTACTTTATGCAAGAAAAAGACGCATGAAATACAAGAGAATGATTAAAATTATAACATGAGAAGACTACAAGACAAATTTGTAAGATATTACCCACCTAATAGTTAGGTCTAAAGTGTAGAAAGAGCTCCAGTTGTGTTTAAATTCTTGGTGTCAAGTCACGATAAAGATATGAACCCGATAACAAATTAATTTTCCGATACTCCGTTTTCCAGATACATGAGCAGCATTTCAAGGAACGCGGAAATAAAACACAAAAAAAATCGGGAAAAAAGAACAAAAGAATGTTGGATACACGAATAGAATAAACACCGGAAAGGAAAAAAAAGAAACAAACAACTTTCTTTGGGGAAGAAGGGCAAACACATAATTAACATTCTTCGTCGGAGAAAAATCAACACGAAATTGTTCAAATTCTAAACGAAGTTAAGGTGAAGAGAAGTGAAAAAGAAATCGCCTAGCTAAGCAAACTGACTAATAACACACGCGGTGAATTTTTTTTTCGTGTTTCGCCGCCAAAAAGAAGGTAATGGGGACGCCAAATGAGGAAAAAGGTTGTTCCCTGGAAATTCTTCGGCCTGACGATTTTTACACACCATTTCCTTTCGAAAGGGGGGAACGAACTAACCAAAAATCAAAAGTCCTCTTTTTAGGGATAAAAGACTTTAAAAAAAAACCGCTCTCCTTTGATACTTTTAAAGACCGCATTAAAAATGTCTCGGGAAATTTTAAAGCGTTCGAAAATCAAACCTCTATCGGCTGCTACTTTTTTTTCCCCCCGCTCGCATAATCGCATGAGATTCCCTTAAAAGGGAAATGATGGTGAAAAGAAGAGGGGAAATAAATCGAACAAAAGTGGACCGCCGAGGAATATATTTATCATCATCTACAAAAAAAAAAAAAAGATGGCGGATAAAGAGTAAATTTTCAAAAAAAAACAGCACCCACCTTCTACTAAGTGTTTTAATTTCGTGGTGAGTCGTCAGCAAGAAAGGTAATATTGATAAAATCGCGGTCTCCTGCTCCCTCTCAAAGAAAATTAGCGCCCATATTTTTCTTTTCGTTTCTTTTTTTTACTAGTGGTTTTGAAGAAGGGAAATGAGCTGTCGGAAACGTCGGAGTCGGCACTTCATTTTCCCAAAACGCCGAACCTTTTATTATTACATGGAATGAAACTTTTTTTTTTCCTTCTTTCAAATTTCGGGTCTTGATTTTTTTTTGTAGGATCTCGCCATTCTGGGAGTCTTTAAAATGAAGGGGAATTTCAAAAGAGCCTATTAGTAGCACGAAAACACGTGTTCAGGTTCTCTTTACGTGATGAAAGAACTTTGATTTTTGCGAACTGTTATTGTAATTTCACCAATAAAACATTACTATACAAATATTTGAAGTTGGAAGATCTGCGCTCAAGGCCTGTAACTAGAACTTCGCTTTGTGTGGAAGTATTTGACTCAAAATAGAGAATTGCAGAATGTCTTAAAATTTGAAGTTTTGAATTTAAACTTAATGAAAATTCTCTCCTGAATCCGAAAATACAATTGGGTTTTCTCAAAAAAAAAAATTCTGTATTAATTTTTAGACATTTTATTACACACCAATTTTATTAACATAATTTCCATGGAAATACAGAGAAACCCCGATAGGACATCCTTTAGGAAATCCTTTGGGACCAATGAAATCTGACGTTAAATGCGGGAAATCGTTAAATGCGGGAAACGTTAAATCGGGGTTTCACTGTACACTTACTTTGAAAACTAGTGAAAACATAAAAAAAAACTAGAGCTCAATGGCTTTCAAAGCGAAATGATTGAAAATGGCACGCGTGACGTCACAACCTGTTTCAGCTCAGACCGAAAAGAAGCTCTTTTTAATTAAAAGTAACTTAAAATTAGCGCTTTTAAAGGTATATTAAAAAGGTTTTTCTGAAGGTTTTAAGCCATTATGAATAAATTAAGATTTTTTTTTAAAAAATTGACTGCAATTGTCCATTAGTTCCAAGCTCTAAAAAAGCTCTTTAGAGTACTAGAAGCCCAGTGGCGTAGAGGAAGCGCTTTGCGCTCCCACACCACAGGCCCGGGGTTCAAATCCCGGTCCACGGGCAAGGCAGACTCAGCCCTTCATCCCTCCGGGGTCGATAAAATGAGTACCAAGGTTACTTGGGGAAATCAAGAGGGGGTTAGCATTAAGCTAGCCACTCCTCAGCTGAGTGTGACTTTCAAGTCACACGTTCTGTAACAGTTCAGCTCATGGCCTCACCCAGTGAGGCTAGTTATACTGGAGTTTGAAGGTCCAACGGCCTAGGTACTCCCTCAAACACCCCCCACTTGAGTACTACTTACTGGTGGAACTTAATCTTGGAGTATTTAATGTTACAATTTGTGTATAATAGTATTGCTTCCCAAGCAAAGAGATGGTTTGGAGGTCCTCCCCCAAAATGAGGTACTATTTGCATAAGTGAGGGTTGCTTAATTTTACACTTTTTTGATACTTAATAGTTTAAAACTCTCAAATATCAGATTTTTAAGTTCAAAAATATCCCAAATAGCAATGTAAGGTTTAAAAAACGTTGGCATAACCTTACCCCGCCAACCCATTTAACGTTGGCGAAGGGTTTTCAGGACAACCCCGTTAACCCTACGGCAAGGTGAGGCTCACCTTGCCTAGTTGACGCTAATTAAGGTTTCTGTAACCCTGCCAAATCAACATTACGAAGGGTTTCCAATGCAATGGTAAGGCATCACAGGGTTATAGGTATAGGGTTTATAGGGTTAGAAAAATAACCTTCCGAACACCTTATTTTTGGAAGGTTGAAAAAAACCCTTTAATTAACCCTACTTAAATAGTATTTAAGGTTTAAAGCACCATGTACTAACCTTATGATATTAACCAATCCAGGTTGTCAGGATAACCCTGCTAACACGTTAAATCCACCTTCAATGAGCCTTAACAAGCCTTTTAGATGCAGGGTTGCGGAAAGGTTCCCATATCAAGCGTAATAAGGCAATTCCACGGGTAACTGACTGACATTTTCTAAGAAAAACACTTAGTATTTAGTAATTTTCATCCCAAAAATAAATTAAAAACAATTTCCACCCAGTTTATCTTGTTAGTTAAATCTATAATAGCAGAGTTAAATTTTCAAATATGTTATTTCTATTTTTGAAAAATTTTAATCAACAAGGTAATTGACTGACATTTATGAAACATTTATGTCAGTCAATTACCTCGTTGATTAAGATTTTTCAAAAATAGAAATAACAACATATTTGAAAATTTAACTGTGCCATTAGATTTAACTAACAAGAAAGCAATATACTGGGTGGAAATTGGTTTTTTATAATTTATTTTTGGGAAGAAAATTACAAAATACTAAGTGTTTTTCTTAAAAAAATGTCAGTCAGTTACCCATGGAATTGCCCAATACAGGTTATGAATTATGGGGTGATACAATGTAAAGATTTTAGTTTGGTATGGGGTTCACCAAATTTAGCTTTATGTACTCTTTCTTAGAAGTTTCTTAGTTGAATTTTGTCAAAATTGCTCCTGAAATATTTCAGGCTATATTTTCAATATTTTTTACATAAATAATAACATTCACAATCACAAAATTTAGCAAAAAAACCTGTAATTACAAAATTTTGCTAACCACATACTCAACTAAAATGTATAACTTAGAAAACAGCTTGCAAATCTTAATTACTTAAAATGCAATAAATAGAAGCAAGTTCTTCAATCTGATATGAAATCCTTACCTTTGAAATGGTCCTCAACAACCATGTGAATATTGTAAATTCTTAAAATTACCATATTTTAGGCTGATTTTAGTTAACTAAATTGTACAAAATATTGTTAATACTGTATATTTTCCTAACTTTGAAGTAACTAAATAACCTCCTTTGAAGCAATTGAAAATAATTACTAAGATTTACATAGTAATGAAATTGATAAAAAACTGATAAGCACAAAATTTTCAAAACACCTTTTAAGTGAGACAAGCGAATTTAATTTATTTGAACACAGAAACAAAATTGCACAAGCATTTATAAATAAAATATTGAAAATTTTGCTTTATACACAGGACTCTTTCACACTTTTTCTTTTTCATTTCTTTTGTCTCTGGAAAAAATATAGTTTGTTTATTGATTAGTTATACTGTTTATTTAACTTAACAAAAAAATCTACTAAAGAATAAATAAACTTTTAATCTCAGCATAATATATGAGAATTGCGCTTAAGTAATAAGTTACATTTAAAAGCCTTACAAAGCCTTACATACATTTAAAAAGTTCAAGCCGGCCAATACTCAACATATTAAATAAATCATAACTGAAAAACAGTTTCATCATACCTTTTGATACTTTTATTCACTTAATTGCATTTTAAAATTGATATTAAGTCATAAAAAATTACCTTCGAGCAATCCTGAATTTTGCGTGAATGAACTAACAGCATCCCTTAATTGATTTTCCTTAGTCTTTTCCTTATTTAGTAGACCTGTTTCGATACTTCATGAAAACCTAATGAAAAAAAATGAACAAAATCTCTACACTCAAACAGATATATTAGTAAAAAGTTATATTTTTAATGTCCAAATTAATCAACTTATATCTAATTTTTTGTTGTCAAAAATTTGTTTAAACTTTTATCTATCAGTATCAACAACTGAAATTTCACATTTCCATGTTAAACCATTAATTATTTTAATTTATTTTGATGTTTTCATAACTGAAAATGTTTTAAATAGACATTTTTAGGATTTTTCCCATTAAAATATATAATTTTGAGGTTTTTATCTCATTTACAACAGTGTGTGAAGCAGATATAATAGCTGGTAGAGAAAAATTTAAAAAATATGTATAATAAAAATCCCAGTAAATTTTTAAGTCTAGTAAATATTGTCTTATGAGTTATTCCATAAATATTTTTATTTTAATGTAAAAAGTTTTAAAATAAAGGCTTGAAAATAAATTATTTGAATTTATTTTGGCGTTTTCATAGCTGATAGTTTTCAAATGGACAATTATTGAATTTTTCCTATTAAAAATATTAAAAATTTTGTGGTTTCCATCTCATCGTTTCAAATTGTTAACTAAACATATATCAATACAATTATACTGACATAAAAGCCGGCGAGTTTATAATCAAATAAAATAATGAAAACAAGCATCAAAAGTTAACAAAGTGGTTAAATAAATGAATAAATAGTTATAAAAACACTTACTTTTTATGTAAATACGCTTCACTTGATATGTCCAATTCAAAAAGACCGCTGCAAAAAATGGCGCCCGTTTGTTTTGGACATCATCCTGGCGTGCTGATCGTGGATTGGCTGGGAAATTCATGCGTGCGTCAGTCACATGGCATGGTCTCAATAAGGTTTCAAAACCTTTCTTCCCCTTGCTCTTTCAATGATTGAAGGAAACACCTTATTCATAACATTGGGAAAACGTTATACGGCAAACTTTTTTCGGAACAACTCAACTGGGTTGGCAGTACAACCTTTCTATAACATTTGAAGAGGGTTGTATAGCAAATCATATTTTGGGCCAACCCAATACCAATGAAATGAGAAGGTGAGCCATAAGGTTACATGCTATCGGGGTATGTTTTAAATACTAATTTAAAATTCTCTTTTATTTTTGCCAAAACAGTAGTAAAGTCACGTGATCCCAAAATGGGATTTGACATCACAGCGCCCACGTAACTAGTGTTTTACTGTTTTTCAATGATCGGAAAACGGGATACTATTGGATGTGACGTCACAGCGCTTGTAAACAACAGTGTTTCTGTTTTCGCGCCAAAACGCAAAACGAAATTTCAAAAATTTATATCTCAGAAACTAGGAAAATCAGAAACTTCATTTAAACGTCATTCTGCATGGTTTTTTATCTACTATTTTAATAAAATTTAATTTCAAAATGTATAAATACCTCATTGCTTTGAAATTTGTTCCAAAAATGTAGTGTATTAACTTTATCTCATGGGCATTGAAACTTCTTATTTGTCTTCATTTAATCATCTGTTATTTGTTTGGGGAAGATACACTAATCACTCCCGCTGTGGATTCGCCACTGTTTAACGAAGATAAGTACCCTGTGTTTGGAACTACATTTTTAAATAAAAACTAGCTGGTTTGACCCGGCAAAGCCGCGTCTTACCAGCTAGATTACGCGCCTTTGGCGCTGATGCGAGCTTCGCTCGTTACTACCTCACGCTTGCAGCGCAGTTAAATTTTTTACAATTAATTTTTTTTTAGCTGCATCGTCAGCGCTACACTACTTAATATTTTCAATCAAATTATAGTCAATCAAATATATATTTTTCTAACCACAACTAATTTATTCTTATGCGTCATCTGAAGAGAAAGAAGTAATACTTTAATTAAACCTGTACCAGTAATTTTTTTTATAAATCCAATTTGCCTAGTATCCTGTTGCGATAAATCTAGTAAAACGTCAAAACATTGAAGTTTGATAATTTCAAAGTAGATTTTCTTCACGCTCTTTAAAAGACGTTTTGCCTGTGTTTGTAAAAATATTAACTGAAAACAATGGGGCAAATTGAAATAAATTAATAATTTAAAAATGGAATGTTTTGAAGGAACGTGACATATTATTGGCTCATCTAGGGGTGGAAATCTTTCGATCAAGACCGAGTTTGTCCAAATCGATTCAGGGGTTCGGGCTGGCGGCAGGCCGAACGGAACCTCCCCATAGAGTTAACATGGGGGCAAAACGAAAAAACCGCATAATTTAAAAATGGAATGTTTTGGAGGAACGTGATATATTATTGGCTCATCTAGGGGTGGAGAGCTTTCGATCAAGATCGAGTTTGTCCAAATCGGAACGGGGGTGCGGCCTGGCGGCCGGCCGAAAGAAAAACCAAATTATTTTAATATATAGAGCATTTTCAATCACATGACTCGGACCTAACAACGGCCCTAGCAACAGAAATGTTACAGTTTTTTGCCCTACAGAGGTTAACAGTTACAAAAATGACTAGCCGTGGAATTCTTCTATTGGAGCATTTGCAATCACGTGACCCCATACCTAAAAACCGCCTTAGCAACAGATAAACAACGGTCTTAGCAACAGTTAAAAGCCCTACAGTAGATACACAGTTAAAAGAAAATAACCGGTTGTGACGTCACCTGAAAACACTCTATAAGATAACAATTTGTTGCACCATAATAAAGAACCAATATGATTTTGTATTGTCACGATTTTTATACGTTAATAGGGATTTCAAATCTTTTGTAATCATGTTTTGGGCAATTTTTAACCCCCCCCTTATCCCTTTTTAGCACAAATATAAACAAATCGTTACCTTCCCCTTATTAAAAATTGGGTACTGATGTTTCAAAATAGCACTTTTTCAGGCATCAAAAAAGGAAAAGTTCAAAAATTTGCAAGTTTTTTTTTTATTTTTTTGATTAAAATTTTTCTTAATTTCACTAAAAAGATTCAAAACTACATAATAACTCTGAAAAACTTGCAAATTTTCGAATTTTAACCATTTTTGATAAGGGTTATTTTCACATGCTAATATCCCCTGATCCCCTCAAATATACACAATATTTTCATGAAATTTTTTTCAGTAAGTTACTTATAACAGTGGCAACAATAATCTCACTGAGATGTTTGCTCTATCTCCTTTAGTTTCTTAATTATTTTTTTAACCTTTTTATTCTGCCGCTAGGGGCGCTGTAAGACCTTTTAATGGATTCTCCAGGGTCACTTATCTAGGGGTAGACCTTACTTCTAGGACCCTAGGAGACGTTGGTTCCAAATGAAAGCCGTGAAACGGTCTTTTGAAACACCCTCAATAAATATTGTAAATGTTGGATAATATTTCTTAAAAAGGCACTTAAACTTGATATTGAGGGAAAATAGCTTTGGAGAAAAAAGTGGTTTAAAAGATACGATTCAAATTCTAAACACTAATAGCTGCGAAAACTTTTTTCTATTTGAGGAAGTGCTTCTTGAAAAGAAGATAATTCAACATTTACCTAATTTGTGAAAGATATTGTCACATTTTCTTTAGCCTATGAAACACTTATAAAAATTAAAGATACTTTTTTATGGAAAACAGTTAAATGAATTAAGATGTTTTCCTGCTGTTTATAATATATATAAATAATTTTATAATTATGTGTTTATTTTGTTTCGTTACAAAGCAGTTTAACCGTAATAATGTTTCTCCTACGACAATATTTTTTTAATTCTATATCCTAATTTAAATACGATAGTTAAATTTTAAAAATAAAAAAAACAATCAATTTTAACATATCTGATTAACGAGGGTTTACAGCTGCTCTTGCCCCGATTATCAGGGAATAAATAAAGGTATAAAAAATATGTGAAATCCTTTGCATCGCCATTGGGCAATTTATGGGAAAGAAATCTTTTTGTATGAAGCAAGGTGGATAGTTAGAACCCTTCAAGGTTAATATAAAAGGAATTATTGATTCAATGCTACTATTACTGACATTCTGATTATATATCATCAAAGTGGTAGTTTAATTGTTAGGTAGAGTCATCCAAGTTTAAAAATTGTAAATACATGAAATTTATAAATCAATTTTATGTTGTTATTATACTGGTGATAAATCAATTCGTCCTTACAATACACACTTATTAAAAAAATTCTTAGCCAATCATTATGCTTTGACTTACTTATAAAACTTTTTAAAGGTTGTGCCCTTAATCGTCTTCAAATGAACAACCGATTTTTCACTGTTGTAATTTGAAGGCAAACTCTTAAGAACAAAAACTGTTTATGAAAAAGTTTAATTATGATAAAAGAACACTGGAATTTCACTTCTACTCCTAACCGTTTGCCCAAAATAACACCTTTTATTGCTTAAGTTTAGGTAATTTTTGTCCACTCTCTAGCTCCTAAGGATTGCTTCTCAGACCCCTTTTCTAGGAAGATTTTTCGGTTTGGGAAGTCCATAATATGGCAAATTGACCTTTTGCTGCTTAATAAATCTCCAAGTCTCTTGAATTTGGTGAAATCGACAGTGAATAAATTATAATAGTTAAGGTTACGTATACATCCAGAAATTTGGAAATGTTCAAAAAAAATTATTCATATTAATTTCGATGTTTAATTCGATCATGAGTTTTACACCTCCAACCGGAAACGATTCTAAGGGTCTTACTCCAAATTTAATCATTAAACCAGGTTTTGGTGATTAAATTCAAACCCTGGAAATCAATAATTATTATCTGAGTAAAACCGTATCGCACAAAAGTAGCAATTTATTGAATTTGAAACAAAACCAATAAAACTCAAGATCGGATTTGAGTAATATTCCTCAATCCACGCCCGATTTTTAAAATATATGTATATATGAATCAAAATTAAATCATCAAACTTAGTTTTTTCGATCAAACGTGATTAATTGTGAGGCGGAAAGCGAAAAGGGACCTCTTGTCGGCAAAGTTGATTTCGAGGAAAACCCGAAAAACCGGAAGAAGGTTTCTCTCGATTATCGATCCTTGGACCCTTTAGAACCGAATAGTATTGGGTTTGGGCACAATTTTAGGCGAATTTAGCCGTTGGAATCATTCCTAACTCTGAAAAATAACGAGAGGGTAGCATTTTGAAAGTATAAGGTCGTTTTTCGCGAAATCCACTTATTCTATTATTTACTGGCGATTCGTCATTTTTTGAGCTACAAGGATGATGATGGTCTTAAAATCTTCATAAATCTGTACAGATTGAGAAAAAAATAATAACTCAATTTCGACAAACGCCGACAAGAGGTCCCTTTTCGCTTCCCGCCTCACAATTAATTCAAACCCTTTTTATAAAAATCCCCTTTAAAAATTCACAAAACCCAACGCTCATCATCTTCAACATTCACCGCTCTAATCCCCCATATTACTCAACGCTCACAAAGTGTCAAACTCCCTCAGCTCTAACCACGATATTATTTCCTTAACTAATTTTCAACGGTCTCTCTCTCTGCAAACGGGCACTTTAAAAATTAGCATAATTCCTCGTCACCACAGGATCGTCCGCTTTAACAAGACACTTCTGAGTCTCAAGTGGGAAAAGGTGTCTGGCTTAAATTGGGGGCTTAGAGGAGATAAGGCTGCAAAAATGTTTTCGGTGGAGGGGAAATTCCGAAATTTTAAATTAATTCCGCTTAGGCGAAAGTAATGTGTTGATTTTGTAAGAAAGCGGTTTTAAAGTTCTTTAACTTGCTTTTAATGCTGTGTTGAGAATGTAGAAGAAGTAGAAGAGGAGACTTTTTTTTTAAAAGGGAATATATCGGTTTTGGATAATAATCGGAATATAAAATGTTCTCCAATGCGTAAATATAGTGTGTGACTTTTTATAAAGTATCTTTTTATTTACAAATATTAAGGAGTGCGTCAGTTTATAAACGTATTTATTTATACAGGGTGATTCAAAACTCATGGGCAAAATTGAAAGTGGATGTAGACTACCCAAAGACTACGGAAAAGGGTATCCCAAAGCAATCCTGATTTGCTAGAATGCGGACAAAAGTTGTCAGAAGCGATAAAAATGGGTTATTGTGAGCAAATGGTTCGTTGCGGAAACAAAACTCTAATACTGATTATCATGTTTTAATCCATTTATCAAAACAAACAAAAGGTTTAGTCCTAAAGAGTCCTCTTAAAATGAGCCATTATGATAACTGTCATTGTTACCATTACCTTTTATCAAAATTGTTTTTAGACTTTTTAGATATTTTTGGATTCATCGGGATTGTCTAGCCTTGCTAGACAATTCCGAGATAAGTAACAACAACAACCTTTTATCAGGGTGATTCTGAATTTTCTTTGAGTAGTCTACATCCCCTATCATTTTAGTCTACAAGTTTTGTTATTAAGTATATGTCTAGATTTTGTTATTAAGTATATGTCTAGATTTTGTTATTAAGATCATATTTTTTTATCCTACGTGACGAAATTTGGATGAGAGCTTTGATTGGTTTGGCAGAAGTATGACATTCAGTCATTCCTTATAAGGGATTGCCAGTCTCCTAAAGAGAAGAAAAATGAGAAAGTGTATTTTTATAGACTCAAAATATCGTCAAACATGTGAATGTTGATTCTATGGAAGTTTTATGTATGAGGGTTAATCAAAAATTCTATTGTAACTAAATATATTGATTTTTTAATTTACCACAAAAAAATATTTGTTACGTGAGAATTGTCCATTTAGAGTTTACTTAAGTTGAATAAAATACAATTAAAAACTATACTGAAATATAGAAGTAAATGCCTGGATTGGATATACTCAAAGATCTTATGACTTAAAAGTAAAAAGAAGGTACGAGAGCTCATTGAGCTTTAGTCAATATTTATACTGCATTTAATATTTATATTAATATTAATATTTATACTATTAATATTTATACTGCATTATCCCTACAAATGTGAGTTGTGTAGAACCTAGGCGTACCCCTAGTTCCCCCTGTCCAGAAATCCTACTGAAATTAAGTTTTAATACAAAAAATATGAAGGATCCATTGTCTCATCCAGCCACTAAAAAAATCCCACCAAAAAAGAACTCACCAGTAAAAAAGAAGAAATAAAACCCGGACGCAAAATCAGTGGCCAAGTCACCTCTGCGACAAAAAAGAACGTCCCCCACAGGGAGGGCTGTCTGTCCCCTTAGACCCCCGGGGGAGGTCGGACACTGTACGGGTTTTACGGTTATACCCACCCCCGTTCTCTGATGGGTCCCTCAGGGGAGTCTCGGGTTAAAAGACGATTCCGCTCTATTTAGGACCGGGTAGCTCTCTATCTTGGGGATACCCGAGTTGTTTGGAGGAAAAGAAAATGTCACCGTATACTGTACTAGTAGACGCCTGATTTTTAGGGGGAGAGGTTTGTTGGAGAAGCTTTGTGATTGTTTGGATTTATTGTCAGGTAAACGGAGCTAGTGTTTTAATGTGTTTCTTGGTCTGATTTGGTTGACGATGAACTGTATGTAATGCAATATTTATGAGGTGCAAAAATGTAATAGTTGATGATTACTGGATTTTTCGCAAAAAGTCAAACCTCATTCGAATTTTTATACAATAAAGTTGAGAAAAGTACATTGATTATAGTTGTAGTCAAAGAATACAGCCAAACTAGCTAGATTTGGGGTAGACTTGAAACCTTCGATCTGTACCAGAACTTTAAAAAATCAATCATTCTCCCAGTTTGAACTATTTTCTTGTTCATGTGGCAACATTTGAAAACTTATTTAAGCTACGAGCGACTATACCACACAGCAAATTTAGTTGACCCTATGACGTGTCACTAACAAACAAAGTAGTTCCCATCGCGGTGTCTGAATTTTGAGTGAAAGGAAGAACGTCAATTTAAAAATATGATTATTTTGTTAAACCCATGTATATATAGTACTCTTCAATCACGCGATTTGCGTACCAAAACTCCTCCTAGCAACCCAACAGGCTTTGTGTTTACCGATTTCTCCTTCCGCATTTGTGACGTACTGGGTTCAAGAAACGTTTCAGTCAAGTATAGTGTTTTAATGTGTTTCTTGGTCTGATTTGGTAGACGATGAACTGTAAATGTATGAAATGCGACACCCTTAAATATAGAAATGTAATCAATGTGGTGCAGAAATTTATTATTTACAAGATATATCCAATTGCATTTACTAAAATAGTCAAAATAGTCTTAAATTGGGCATGTGTTTTATTTTTTAACAGAACGGGAAATTTATTAGGACAATAAGACATTACGAGAAAATTACAAAATGTAATAGAGTAGAGAAAAAGAAGGTACACATACATTGAAAAAATAATGATGGAGTACCAAAAGAGTACAGGGATCGTTCTTAGAGCCTAGTAATCGATACTTTGTTATGGCACCGAATCTTTGCTGCCTATTATTACAATTTTAAAGTTATTAATCAAATAGAGCATTTTCAAGCACATGACTCGAACTTAACAACGCGCCTTAGCAACAGTTAAAAGCCCTGCAAAAAGTTAACATTTACAGAAAATAACTGGTCGTGCAATTCTTTTATTGGAGCATTTGCAATCACGTGACCCCACACCTAACAACCGCAATAACAACAGATACCTCGTTAACTAGCAACCGCCTTAGCAACAGTTAAAAGCCCTGCACAAGGTTTAACAGTTAAAAGAAAATAACTGGTAGTGACGTCACCTGAAAATACTCTATATCATCATCAACATTTTTTTTGGCGAAGAATATATATTATTAAGTTCACACTTTGCTAAAACGTAACAATCTGGAAAGTGATATAACCTCTTTATTAAAAGAATAAAAATTCTTAATGCAGTATAGTTTGGGAAAATTTTCGTGTAATATCTTTTACAATATTTTTCTTAGCATATTTGTTTACTCAATAATTGAGAGTTAATGGAGTTAATTTTAAGAGTTTCAATTGGATAATTTCATGCATTCAAGGTTCTACAAAAAATGGAGGTGGGAAATAGTTAATTCTTCAAGATTTTAGTCCATAATTATATTTTGCATTTTACAGTACTGAATTGCTCATAATTTTTATGTGTTTCTGTGAGAAATGTGCTTACATCATGTAATGGGGGTTCAGTATGCCAGTAATCTCCTCTATGTGTTAGGTATTTGTTTACACTACTGGTAAAACACTTTACAAAAAATTGAAATATTAGGTCTGTGTTTTCTTAAACTCACCAGTAAAAATTTTAAATAAACTTGCATATGATTCAGATTAATAACCAACATGCGTACATGTTGATGAAACTTTTAAATTAGCTTATTAGTTATACATGACAGCAACGTTTCCGGACCCTATGATGTCACTAACTAACAAAGTTCTAGTTCCCAGACCGGTGTCTGAATTTTGAGTGAAATGAAGAATGTCAACATAAAAATATGATTATTTTGTCAAATCCATGTAAATAGTAAATCGTCTTTTTATTACGATTTGAGTACCAAAACTCCTCGTAGCAACCCAACCGGTTTTCTGTTTACGCAGTTTCTGCTTCCGCGTTGTGACGTCATAGGGTCAGGAAACGTTGGTGTCGAGGTATAGCTTATTTTATCTTTTCTTTTGCTCTGAAACGAGCACTAACCCTTCTGGATTTCATTTTTCACATTTTAAATTTGTCAAGTTTTCAATAACTGATGCTTTTTTTAATTCCACTTATTTACGCATAAAGTCTCAAAGAGTACATTAAAGATTATTTGCATCATACAAAGTATTTGAGTGGACTTGTTGAAACACACTGTATATTGTATTTTATAGTTGTTATAAATATAGACATAGGTGGGAATGGTATGTTTACATGAAAGTTGATTCTCCGTAAAAACAAATTTGAAAGATTGAGAACTTTCATTTTTCACCAGCACACACAACCCATCTTCCCATTGTAAAAACTCACCTTCAGAACTAACGTTATCCGTAATGGATTTGCCAATGCTTAGTAATCTTAAAAATGCAACACATACTTAGGCAGTTGGGATTATTGCGGTAAAACTTAAACCGTTCTTTATCACTACTATTAATTTGTTTGTATAGAGCATTTTCAATCACGTGACCCCACACCTAGCAACAGGTGCGTTGTCCTACAGCAGCTAACAGTTATAATAAAACGTCTGGTCGTGCTGTCATGTGCGGATGCTCTATTACATATAGTTTCATTGTTTTAAACAATACTAAGCTTTTTATTAAGACAAGATTATACAGATACTCCCATTTCGAGAAATTTTTATAGGTATTATTTCTTATAAACAATTTAGTGGTAATTTTCGTCAATAAGTATTTTTAACTACTGCAATAATTTTGGGCATTTTTTATTTATTCTTCGCAAGGAATCTTTCTGTGCAGAATATTGATGAACTTGTGGGTATTAAAATGGTTTACACTGATCAGAAGCTTAAAATCACTAGCTGTATTTTCATGTGAAACTCTACATGATTAGGACCTACCCTAATAATTAAAAAAACACAGTCCTTCCCTAAGCGAGAAGTCTACTCTTTATGTTCGTTTCACAGCATACTAACGACATTCAAGGAATAGTCGTTTTACAGGAGATACAAGTTCTTGCAGAAAAGCGATGCTTTAAAGCAAGCGTATGAATCCAAGCGTGAGGATTACCTGGTTACATAACATGTTATTTTCAAGTCCACATTTAATATAATTTCAATGAGTCTTAAATAGGTACTTCTGCAATGGGTTTAAACTGATATTTTTCTTTACCATGCAAAGAAACAGATTTTGTTATGTTGTTCCTAAGTCGCCCTTATAGTCGGTTTATACATTAATTAACAATTAGGGGGTACTGACTTTTCAGATTCAAAATCATTTTGTGGCAAAAACATTGGCTCATAAGTCTCAAAAATATCTTTCATCATATAAAATTATAAAAAATATCTCACGGATAATCAGATGTTGTTTCAGGCTGAAGCATTGAAAAACAGGTTAATTATTTTCAACTTCCAAGGAACAAAATGATGTTTGGAGCGAGGTGGTTTTAGAAAAACAAAACAGCATATCAACAATTCATAACAGAGCATTTTCAATCACATGACTCGGACCTAACAACGGCCTTAGCAACAGAAGGTTACAGTTTTTTGCCCTACAGAAGGTTAACAGTTACAGAAAATGACTGGTCGTGGAATTCTTCTATTGGAGCATTTGCAATCACGTGACCCTATACCTAAAAACCGCCTTAGCAACAGATAAACAACGGCCGTAGCAACTGTTAAAAGCCCTACAGAAGGTACACAGTTAAAAGAAAATAACCGGTTGTGACGTCACCTGAAAACACTCTATTCTTTGTAGCACTAGTAAATTTAATATTTTTTAAAAAATGATAAATCATGACTCTATTAACCGTTCCTCAGGGATAACAAATTTGTTAGCCCCAGAGAGTTACAATAAGTCTCTACTTTTCACTAATTTAAATAAATTATGCTATAATTGAGCGTTACTCCTAAAATATATTTCCCCTACTTTAAACAAACGATAAATTATCACTAAATCAACATTTATTTACTCTAAAATCAACTCTAAAACCGGCTTTTGAACACTCCCTTCTTCATCCATCCTTCATCTCTTCACATCACTTCCATCGGCAGTTCCCTCAATAAAACCGGCTTCGTCGCAAAAAGCTCCACGCCGAATTCATTAATCTAATGAGAGCGCGAGCCTCGCTTAATCTGAACGCGGAAGAGTTTAATCTAACTGCAACCGTGACCCGGAATAATAGCCTTTTTAAGGCACGCCCGGTATGCGGGGCAGGTAGGCGACTTTTATTGATAACTTTCCGATCCCAGGGTTTTAGCATATCTCCTTCTCTGTGTTGGGGGAAATTGGATGAGTATGTTGTGGAACCGGCGATGCGGAAACGGGGTTTTCGTTTTTGGTGTCACGGGAGGATGGATTTTTGGTATTTATTTAATTACGCGGGGTTTTAGAGTTTATGAAGTGTCTACCTGATTGAACTTGTTAGGGATTTCCAGCTGGACCGAGATATTGGCAGCGCGGCGAAAATTAAATTTTTCGCTGTTGAAGAAGGATCGAGTTTGTGTCTTGAGCAGAATGGACGAGCGTTATTGTTCGGTTCATACGTAGCCTAACTTTTATAAACCGACACTTCAAACCTTCACAACACGTTTAAGAACACTTTTTTGTACTGAAATTTACAACACTTTGTGTTAGATTTCAACCTTTCTTGGCAATGAACGGAAGAAAAACTGAGATGTCAGATCGTCTGTGAGCTCTCATTGGCTGGCGCGTGGAATTCTAAATGAATACACTACGTCGCAAAATCAAAAATACTTAACATTTTACGAAAATTATGACATGTATTATATGCATGGATTTAACAAACTTATTATACTTCTAAATTAAAGTGTCTAATTTTCCAAGGCATTTGGACATTGCGCTGGGAACTACTTCCTTGATTTGCTATCAGCTTCTTTCTCTATTCCCAAGACAGTTTATTATTAAAGGTTTGTCCTTTTTTTCTGAATGTGATTATTAACACTATTGCATCTTTTGGTAAGATTAGGGTTATGACAAAGTCACCAGTCAAATAGTTAAATTATTAAAAATATTAAAGAAAGGTTATGGCCTTAATAACGTGCATGGTTCCGCATTCAGATCTTTTAATAAAGAGGTAGGGGAGAGGGGGGCACCTTTCAACAGATTTCGGTTTTTATTTTTAGTGACCAAACGAATTGACGGATCATAAAACTTTAACTTGCATATCCTACCATGGACTTTCGGACACATTGTGTAATTTTACCCAAGTTCCTTGAAAAAATTAAAAGGTCCAAAATTGCGTTTTAAAACAAAATGTCGTCCTTGTGCAATGCTTGCAATGAGAAAATCACTGCTCCCGAGGATGTTGTTACTTGTTCCGGTCCATGTAAACAAGCGTTTCACTTCTTTTGTGCTGGCTATTCTGAGAAGTCCTTTCGTGCTATAAAATGTGCTATAAAATCCAAAAGCAAGAAACATTTTTGTATTAAATGTCAACCAAGTGTCCTCCCTAAGTCGAAGCCCAGCAATCTAGATCATATCTCCAACGATCCAGTCAGTGATCAAGAAATCGAGTCTGAATCCTCAAATTCAGGACAGTCCAACCTGACTTCTATCGAAAACGTGAATCCAATGTGTTTAACCAAAGTAGATGAGCCAAAAGATCAATATTCTGATTTAAAATCGTTTATCTCTACCAAATTCTCTGAGTATACGGCTAATTTGGAATATCACAACGGCGTTGTGAGTGATCTTGTATCCAACATCCAGGAACTCAGAACTGAAATCTTGAATCTTAAGAAAAATCAATCAAGAATTGAAGCGGAAAACACCCAATTAAAATCTGATTTATCCCAAATAAAATGTGAACTTATGGAACTCCAACAATATAGTAGACGTCTGAACGTGGAAATATCTGACTTACCAGAGGCATCAGGTGAAGTAATTCAAGTGATCACAGAGAATATAATGAAATCTTTGGACATAAATCCACCAAGCCAAATCTCAGTAGTCCACAGAGTTCCGACGATGAAAAAGGATAAAATAAAGCCAATTATAATGCAGTTTAACTCAGTAGAGGAAAAAACAAGGTTTATGACGGCTGCGAAACAGAAGAGAATCACAGCAGATTTAATTAATCCTGATTTTAAAAATGTTCCTGTTTATATTAACGATCATCTATGTCCAGATTTGAAAAGACTACTGTCTCAGTGTAAAACTTTCAAACGGGAAAATGACTACAGTTTCTGTTGGTGCAAAAACGGCAAAATATTTCTAAGGAAATCGGAGGGATCCAAAATTTACAGAATCAAGAATGTAAGTGATCTTCTCAACATAACAAATGGCTAGTTTAGATGAAAATGATCTTAATTTGATCATCAAGGATCTCAGGGATTTCCCATATTTCTTTTCAACACCAATCAGAACTGATTTTCAAATTCTTAGTGACGTAAATATTTTTCATGTAAATATCAGAAGCATGAGACAAAACTTTGACGAATTTATAGCAGTGTTTGATAAGTGTTTGTTTACGTTTGATATTATTATTATGAGTGAAATTTGGATAGATTCATTTGAGACTGGCTTGTATAATTTACATGGTTACCGTCTATTTTCTAACTGTAGACCAAATAATAGATCTGGTGGGATAATTATTTATGTTAAAGAAAATCTTGATTTCTCTTTAAGTAATAGCGATACAATTAGTTCTGCTGAATATTTGTGTATGTATAGTAAAATATTAGATTTATACATTTTAGCCTGTTACAGGTCACATTCTTTCACACCTAGTTTTTTTATAACAGAACTCAATACACTTTGCTAAAAAATTGTAAATCTAAAAATATCGTATTAATTGGAGATCTAAATATAGACATTCTAAAAAATGACCCAGATTCGAATGTTTATATGGATTTTTTGTATGACAAGGGTTTCAAATCATGTTTAAATATTCCAACTAGAATAACAGAAAAATCAAAAAGTTGTATTGACCACATTTTTATCAGAACCAAAACATTTCTTGTTAAAACTGGTTGTCTTTTAAACAGCTTAACTGATCATTATCCAATTGTTTGCAAATTAAGTACTGCAAAGTCAATAAATTCTGAAGAAAATAATGTAGGTAATTCAAAATACTGTATAGACCATGGAAAATTTGAGGCCCTTGTCAGCAGTGTTGATTTTAAAAATTCTTTGGGATGTATTGATGATTATGTGTCTTTTGAAAATTTAGTGCTTGATGTTTTTAAAAATTCAACTCATAATATTTCTTATCCTAAAGCAAAAAAGAAGAAAAATGGTTGGATAACAACAGAGATTATAAGTCTGATAAATGAAAAAGAAAAATTGTACCGTAAATTTAGAAAAAATATTTATGATGTAAATATAAAAAATCGTTACAAGGAGGCTCAAAATAAATTAAAAAGACAAATTAAATTAGCTAAAACAAGTTATTATTGTAATGAGTTTTCAAAATGTAGTAAAAACAGGCAAAAGGAATGGAATCTTATAAATAATATTTTTGGCAAAAATAGCAAAAAAAGGATAATTCCTAACACTATAAATTATAAAATTTTGGCAGATAACTTCAATCATTTTTTCGTTAATGTTGCAGACTCCAAACGAGATCATCATGCTCTCTCAATTACTACTACTTATTCAAATGTCAATTCCTTTTATCTTTATGATACAAGTATACAAGAAATAAATAATGTCCTAAATTCAATATGTGAAAATAAAGCTGTTGGTTATGATAAAATCCCAATTAAACTGTATAAAATGATATTTAAGCATAATCCCCATGAGTTTACGAGATTAATAAACAGCTTGTTAAAGGATGGAAATTTCCCAGACAGTTTGAAAGTGGCAGTTGTTACTCCCATTTTTAAATCTGGAGATAAAGAAAATTTAACAAACTATAGACCAATATCTGTTTTACCAATTTTTTCAAAAATTATAGAAAAGATTATGAGGGACAAATTAACTTGCTTTTTGGACTCATCTAATTTCATTGCTAAAAATCAATACGGATTTAAAAAGGGATTTAGCACTGAAAATGCTTTGCATAAATTTTTTACCTTAATTTACAATAACATAAATAATAACTTAAAAACTGTTGCAATTTTCATAGATATATCAAAGGCTTTTGACTCAATAAACCATGATCTGTTAATTCAAAAATTATCAAGGGCAGGTATTAGAGGAGAGCAGCTACTGTGGTTTAGATCTTATTTAAAAAATAGAAAACAATGTGTAAAACTAGGGGATAATTTAAGTGATTTCGAATTTATAAAGAAGGGAGTACCTCAGGGATCCATTTTGGGCCCTTTGCTGTTTTTAATTTTCATAAATGATCTATGTGAGTTAAGACTTTTTGGAAAAATTATATCATACGCAGATGATACTGTATTGGTTTACTCTGCTCAAAATTATACTACTTTAGAAAAAAATATAAACACAGATTTAATTAAGCTAAAGGATTGGTTTCAAAAAAATGATATCTCAATAAACAGTAATAAAACAAAGTACATAAATTTTAGTTTAATTCAGAGGACTAGTTTAGATCTTAATATAACATATCATGATTGTTTCAATATCGTTAATTGTAATTGTTTAAATCTTGAACGAGTAAATAGCTTTAAATATTTAGGTTTACACATCGACCAAAACTTAAAATATGCATCTCACATTGAATTTTTGAAAAATAAACTCCGTTATTATTTATTTATATTTTTTCATTTGAAAAATTATGTAGATAGATCCTTTTTAAAAATCCTATACTATTCATGGATACAATCTATTTTACAATATGGAATTATTTTCTGGGGGGGTGATTATTTGTCAAATCTGTTACCTTTAATAAACTTACAAAAAAGATTACTTAAGTATATAAACGATGACCATCTTTTATCTATAAAGAAACTTTTTTACTTCAGAACATTACTTTATATACATAACAACTTTATCTTGTTTGATAGCTCTAATACCTATTATGATCTCAGAAAACCACCTCTTCTAGATACTCCGAAACCCAACAAAGAAATTTTACGTAAAAGTTTTGTCTACCAGGGTCCTTTCTACTACAATAAACTACCTATGCAATTAACTACAAATTCCAATAAATTTTCTTTTAAAAGGGAATTATTTAATTTTTTATTGAACTCGGATGATTATGTATTTTCTTGATAAATATTCACATTTTGCTCATTTAGTTCTCAGTTTATTTTCATCTAACGTCGTTTGTTTTATATCATATATATTTGTCTTTGTCCATATGGTCTAGTGTGTTCTTATCTTTTATTTAAATTGGGTTGTATTTTTGTATAGAGCCACAAAGTAACTGTAATATTTTTCTGTGCTGTCCATTGCCATGTCTTGTAATTATTTCTATTTTTATATTTATGTACTTAATTTCTTTTTATTTATATATGTTTAAATCGAAAAACTTTTTGTTTCACTTGGAAGGGCCAATTTCGGCCCCTTAGTGAACAATATAATGTCGCATTTTTTTTTCTCTCTCTCTCTCAAAAAAAAAAAAAAAAAAAAAAAAAAAAGGTTCTCGGGTGGGGCAGGTTTCAACACAGGCGGGGCACGTTTCAACAGTGGGATAATTTTAAAATTTTAAAAGTTTCAGTTGATTTTAAGTTTATTATATTGAAATATACATTATAACAAATACATTTCATTAATTTAGAGTAAAAAAAGTGAAATTTTTTGCAAATTTTGGAGTTTTTCTGTTGTTTCGTAGGTTATGAGTTTTTCCACACAACTAAGTGTGATGTTTCTTTATTGTTTAATTTAAAAGTTCTTTTGAGTTATATTCCGAAAATATATTGTTAATTCAACTGTTTTTCTTCAGAATTCACCAAAAATTTTATTTTTTTAATCGCTTTTAATTCATTTTAAATTTTTCTAATTACTATAGTCATCAAAGTGGTATATCTTAAATAATTTTATTTAAATCAATGCTGATAACTACTAAATGCATAAAATTGCTGTTGTGAATCGTATGGTAGCCTTACCGTTAAAAATTATATGTGTATTTGAGTAAATTATCTAAATCGATTTTCAGCTGTTTTTTCGCTAAAAATAAATAATTAACTCAAAAACAATGCTATTATTTCTTGAATAAGTTATTTAAGAGCGTTTACTTCAAGAAAAAGCATTGCGAAAGCACAACATGCTAAGCAAAACGAATTTTAGTGGTGTTGAAACCTGCCCCGCCCTAAGTGTTGAAAGGTGCCCCACCTTTAGTCGTCACGGTTCAAGACCCCTCAAACGCTTTAGAATAAAGATATGGGTTTGAAAAAGGTATACATAGAAGCAGAAGACCTTATTTAATAACATATGTAAAAATCAATCACCTAAACTAATAAAAAGTTTGTAAAATCCGATTTTTTAAAAGAAATTCAAAATTTACTTTTGGACGTCAAAAACGACTCCACTCGATTACAAAAAAACTAAAAGGTGAAATGGTAGGAATACCACAGACAGATGTTGTTATGATAAGAAACATTAATTGACACCAGGTGGCATTTAAATTAACCTCATAACTAACGAGAAAATGATTTTAATCGAAAACGAAACTGTTGAAAGGTGCCCCGCTCTCCCCTACTTCTTCAATTACCTATTGATAAAGTGAGACAGCAGATTTTCCTGATAACCCAGTTTTTCACATAAACCTAATAACTATACTGTAATCGACAGCAACGTTAGTTGACCCTATGACGTTACTAACAAACAAAGTAGTTCCCATCGCGGTGTTTCAATTTTGAGTGAAATGAAGAACGTCAATTGAAAAATATGATTAATCTGTTAACCGATGTATATATAGCGTCTTTTTATCACGATTTTCGTAGCGAATTGTGTAAATTCATTTTCTCCTTCCGCGTAGTGACGTACTGGGTTCAGGAAACGTTGCTGTCGAGTATAGTACAGTTTCTGTTGACACTTTATTGTGTTGGGGTAGTATTCTGAGTGTTTGAAAAGTGTTGTTATTCAGAAACGTGTTCTAAAAATAGTTTTGTAAAATATGTTGGGATGAAAATTAATGCTTAAAATATAGTTTTTAGAATCTGGAGATGAATAATAATGTTAATTTCAAAACGCAATGAAGTCATTAAAAAGTCATACCTTCAATGCTGTCTTTAAGCGTTTTAAACGTAAATTTATTAAGATAATTTAACCAAAAGAGTGAATGATTTATTTATATTTATAAAATAAAATGTCTCATAATATTTCAGCGACATAAAAGTTTCATTTAATTGTTTCATGCGTCACGTAATTTATTTCTTAAATTTTCATGAAACTACCTATAAAAAAGCCTTATACCAAATTTCCCATATTGACCATAAATTGTTTTAATACTTATAACGTTGCACGTTTCATACCTTTCAGGAATGATCGTTCTATGGGCTCTTTTTACCATCTATATTTATAATTCTCTTACGTGGCTCACGAATTTGGCGGTATTTGTTTTCTCCCGTTGGCAACGGTTGGTTTGTTGTGGTTTTGTGTTTTGTTTACGTTTTGGCGAGTGTATGTACAATGTTCGTAATCACGAAACGCTCAATAACCTGGGTTCAAATCCAGGTAGTACACAATCTCAGCTAGGCTGTACCAGCGTATGGCGAGCGAGCGTAGCGAGCACAGGATTGCGAAGCATTCCTAGGGGAACTGCGTCAGCAGTTCCCGGGGGTTGGCGAGCGATAGCGAGCAGGAAGCGAAGCCCCCTAGTCATTTTAATAATTTTAGAACCCTTAGATTACTTCCGATTCGACACAATGCATATTTCCGTATTTTACTTCACCTTTTTCGACATAAATCTTTGTGTAACTTGCGTAATCGAAGTTACAATACTAGATCAACTGC
Organism: Tetragnatha montana; assembly: GCA_963680715.1. Lineage (NCBI taxonomy): Eukaryota > Metazoa > Arthropoda > Arachnida > Araneae > Tetragnathidae > Tetragnatha > Tetragnatha montana. The sequence continues at coordinate 13,156,583 of OY796677.1, read as the reverse complement.
AAGCTATCAGATACCTAAATTTTCCAAAGATATATTTTCAAAAAGTTTCTATTATCTTGCACCTAAATTATATAACAGTTTACCTCTAAATTTAATTACTATTACTAAATATTCAACTTTTAAAAGAAAACTACATGACTTCATAATAAATATTGACGACTTGGATTCATATTTTTCCCTCAATTGAAGCAATCTATTTATAATCAGTTCTCCAGCTTATTGCCATTATTTATTTACTCATTTTCTTAAGTTGTTATAATTTTTTTTTCATTTATTTTGTATTTTATGTAATATACATTCTCTGTCGCCTGAACGGGAATTGTCAATTTTCCCCTTGGCGTCAAATGTTTTTTTTCCTTGTGTTTTTGTAAAAAAATTTTGTGCAGTAAATAAAGTTATTATTACTTTGGCCGCTTTTCACTGTATCCTACGTCTACCTATCTGGTGTTAATATGAAAACCAGCCCACAAAATCGCCCACAACATGGTTCCGTTGCTGAAAAGTAAGAGCCACCCTAATTTCTATAAGGAGTGAAATTTTCGTAGAAATCAACGTAGAATTTAATGTATAAAGTGAAGAATTGTGAATTTTATTTTAATACCATTTATTTTAAAAATATGTTATGGTCTTATCAAGTACTTTATGTTGGACTTTTGCTAAATTTTTGCGATGGAATCATTATGTAATTAAATATATCTCAATCCCTATCTCTCACCATGAAAGGTGGGACGCCTATTAGTGGGCTGTTGGGACTATACTCGAAAACAATGTTACCATACTCTATGACGTCATTACCCGGAAGCAGAAACTGCGTAAACAGAAAGCCTGTTGAGTTGGCAGGAGGAGTTTCGGTACGCAAATCGTTATAAAAAAAGACGCTAAGGCGGGTTTAACAAAATAATCACATTTTTAAATTGACGTTCTTCATAGAGTGTGTTCAGGTGACGACACAACCGGTTATTTTCTTTTAACTGTGTACCTTCTGTAGGGCTTTTAACTGTTGCTAAGGCCGTTGTTTATCTGTTGCTAAGGCGGTTTTTAGGTATGGGATCACGTGATTGCAAATGCTCCAATAGAAGAATTCCACGGCTAGTCATTTCATCATAGTCACTAGTCACGCTTTAAAATTTATATTTAAGCAGCCTCTGAAAAGTTAAGCTATAAGTCAATTATAATGAAGCACCATATTTAGATATTGGGGTCAGTGTACCAATTGTGTCACATAATTATCTAGGTTGGAGGCTTGTTCAGATCAAATTCATATTCTGGAATTCAGTGAATATTTAGTTCTTATGTGTGAAGCAAAAATATTACAAAAGCTTACTATCACGGACTTCGTTATCGCAATAAAATATTTTCTCCCTGAGACTATACGTCAAAATGTTAATTTATAATTTTATAATATTATTATAACATACGAGGAAAACGTTTCGCCAAAACCCATATGCAAGAGTCTTGCAACTAAACTTCTATGTCGGAATGGGATAGCTAAAATTATTCCTAAGCTCCTTCCCCCATCCCGCGTATATTATTGGTTAAATGTAAATTAATTAGAACATTTTTAACAGTGGTTCCCAACCAGTGATACGTAAAGTGGCAACATAAATTCGAGAACTAACAGATATTCGAGCGCTTTAAAACGAAAAAAGATGGAAAAATATATTCTTGCCGATGACTTTCGGCTTTTAAAGTGGGGAAAACAGTCACCACTTAAAAGTTAAAAATAATTTTTCATACTATAAATATCAATTTAAATTAAAATTATTGATCTCTTAAAAACGACACTCTTTTTAATGGATTTTGGAGATTGAACTATCATTACAAAAATTTCTTCATCGTGATTTAAAATTATTTTTTTTTCTAAAAATAATTACTTATATTTCGCCATGTCATAAATTTCTATGGTAAATTGTACGAGGAAAGGATACGATACTACGTAAAAAAGGTTCCAAATTTAGAATTAGTGATAATGGTTAAAAATAAAGCTGGATAAATTTTACTTTTTTGTTAAAAGCTTTGTATTTAGGTAAATAAACGTATAAGTATTGATAGGCTTACCATACGTCTTGGTTTACCCAGGACAGTCCTGGGTTTCAGAGGCTGTCCTGGGAAATGTCCTGGGTCCCAAAATGTGTCTTGGGTTTTAGTAATTTTAAGACAGGACAAAAGTTTTTGGTAAATTTTCAATAAAAATTTTCAAACTGCATTTTTTTACCTACTTCTATGGCTTCACTTAACTTTTAAGTAAAGTTTTCACTTTACACTTTTGTTAAAGTTAGTAAATTTGAATGGATTAATTTGACAACTGAAATTACCTGGAATGATCTAGAACAGAATGGACCGATTGTGAATGAAGTTGTGAGAGATTCCATTAATATTGATGACATGTTTGATGAGCGTACTTTGTTGAACCAGGTTATAAAAAAGCAAAGTGAAGGTTGGGACTCAAATGGTACTGATACTTACTATTGAAGAAAAATGGAGGTCTATATTTCAGGTGTTAAAAGAAACCAATGTTTCATGTTACAACGTTTTAAAGCTAATGGAATTAGTAATGTATTTGCCTGGGACATCTGCTCCAGTTGAGAGAGTCTTCTCAATTATGGGTAACATTTGGACTGCTGAAAGGGGCAGACTTTCTCTTTGTACTGTCAAACACCTTTTAAATGTGAAAATTAACTCTGAACTTATATTGCTGTGAATTTTACGATGCTATTAAATCAAACAAAGAATTTTTGAAAAAAAAAAGTCATGTCAAGTGAAAAGTACAAATAATGAAATAAAGTCAATTATTTAAGTTCAAAAGTTTAATTTTTTTTGTATGGATGTTTTTATTGGGTTTTTAATCTCCTTCGATGGACCTATACGATAAAAGTGTCCTGGGTTGGACTCCTGAAAATATGGTAAGCCTAAGTATTGATGATATTTCTCTCGTTTTATAAACTTTAAATATTTTGTGAATTGTGTGTTAGGGCTAACACAATATTAGGGCTAACGTATGATTTTCGTCTTTTATTTATATAACTTTCCTATTCTACAATAAACATAACCTGTTAACATAAAATCGTGTAAAAAACTAAAAATTTTAAATTTTTATAACAAGGAACCAAAACTGTACATGTTTCTCTGAAAAATATATAATACTGTGAAATGCTTGTTGAATATGAAAGCGAAAAAATTGAATAAAATTTAAACCTTTCTCACTATTAATAGACATTGTTTTTTGTCATTTTAAACAGTGCGAGTTTCAGTAAAAAGCTATATTCAGACATTACATTTGAAACAAACTAAAACCATGTCCGTCAAGTTGTACGGGGAACTTTAGCCTAATCATACGAAAATAGTGCCAATCGTTTGTGCTTCGTTTGTGCTCGTTTGTGCTCTAAAAATTTTCGTTTGTGCTCGTGCGCAAGTTCGATTTTTTTTAAAAACAAAAATCCCCCGTACAACTTGACGTTTACGGGGAACTTTCACCAAATTAAACAAATGTGGTATCATTCGTTTGTGCTTCGTTTGTGCTCGTTTGTGCCCTAAAAATTTTCGTTTGTGCTCAAAAATTTCTATGAGATTTTTGAAAAAAACATTTGCGCGGGAAATTCAAATCTTACGGGGAACTTTCACCAAATTGAAAATGAGTGGTACCATTCGAAAGAGCTTTGTTTGTGCTCGTTTGTGCCCTAAAAATTTTCGTTAGTGCTCAAAAATTAGTGCCGAAAATTTTCAAAAAACCGTTTCCGGATAATAGAACACTAAACTTCCCACCATCCTAATCGAACAGCACCGGTCTCATTCGAAAGATCTTCGTTTGTGCGGCAAAAATTTTCGTTTGTGCTCGTGCGCAAGTTCTATTTTTTTTTGTATTAACCAAAATCCCCCGTACAACTTGACGTTTTTGAAATTATTGACACTTTCACCGAATTAAACGAACGTGGTATCATTCGAAAGAGCTTCGTTTGTGCTCGTTTGTGCCCTAAAAATTTTCGTTTGTGCTCAAAAATTAGTGCCGAAAATTTTCAAAAAACCGTTTCCGGATAATAGAACACTAAACTTCCCACCATCCTAATCGAACAGCACCGGTCTCATTCGAAAGATCTTCGTTTGTGCTCGTTTGTGCCGCAAAAATTTTCGTTTGTGCTCGTGCGCAAGTTCTATTTTTTTGTATTAACCAAAATCCCCCGTACAACTTGACGTTTTTGAAATTATTGACACTTTCACCGAATTGAACGAACGTGGTATCATTCGAAAGAGCTTCGTTTGTGCTCGTTTGTGCCCCAAAAATTTTCGTTTGTGCTCAAAAATTAGTGCCGAAAATTTTCAAAAAACCGTTTCCGGATAATAGAACACTAAACTTCCCAATATCCTAATCGAACAGCACCGGTCTCATTCGAAAGATCTTCGTTTGTGCTCGTTTGTGCCGCAAAAATTTTCGTTTGTGCTCGTGCGCAAGTTCGATTTTTTTTGTATTAACCAAAATCCCCCGTACAACTTGACGTTTTCGAAATTATTGACACTTTCACCGAATTGAACGAACGTGGTATCATTCGAAAGAGCTTCGTTTGTGCTCGTTTGTGCCCTAAAAATTTTCGTTTGTGCTCAAAAATTAGTGCCGAAAATTTTCAAAAAACCGTTTCCGGATAATAGAACACTAAACTTCCCACCGTCCTAATCGAACAGCACCGGTCTCATTCGAAAGAGCTTCGTTTGTGCTCGTTTGTGCCGCAAAAATTTTCGTTTGTGCTCGTGCGCAAGTTCGATTTTTTTGAGTTACGGACATTTTTTATGTGACCCCCTGGCCAGACTTCTAACCAGCAGAATCAAACCAAACTGGTTTCGCTCGAAAGAGCTTTGAATGTGTTCAAATATGCGCCAAGAAATTTCGTTTGTGCTCAAAAATTAACACCGAATTTATTTTTTTAAAATTTTCAATCGAACGGACGAGATCAAACGGAACCGGTCTCATTCGAAACATCTTCGTTTGTCCACGTTTGTGCACACAAACTTTTCGTTCGTGCTCAAAAATTTAATTAGCGAATTAATCGCAATTCCTGATAAAAGGAATTTTAGATAATATTAATACTCACCACTTTAATTCTAAACTTTAATCTTATATATATCATTATCTGAATAAATTATTTTCCTGAAAATAGTGGTGAGTAAAATTTTGCAAAATGGATTAATGCAAGGTTTCTCGCGCTTTTAAGACTAGCTGCCCCCGTGCCGGACTCCTAACCAGCAGAATAAACATAACTGATGTCGTTCCAAAGACATTTGAATGTGTTTAAATGTGAACCAAAAGTTTTCGTTTGTGCACTGAATTTAGTGCCGAATTTTTAAAAATAATTTTCGAAAAATCAAATTTTTTATCAGCACGTTCACACACAACTGGTATCATTCGAAAGATCATCGTTTGTGCACACAAAAGTTTCGTTTATGCACGTGCGCTAGAACGATTTTTTTAGTTAAGGACATTTTTCTGTAACTCGACGTCAAGTTAGCCGGGACAAACTATAGCCGAATCACACAAGAGTGGTATTATTCGAAAGATCATCGTTTGTGCACGTTTGTGAACGCAAAAGTTTTGTTTGTGCACGTGCGCTAGAACGATTTTTTTTTAGTTAAGGACATTTTTTATATGATCCCCCTTGCCGGACTTCTATCAAGCAGAATCAAACAAAACTGGTGTTGTTCAAAAGAACTTTGAATGTGTTCAAATATGCACCAAAAAGTTTCGTTTGTGCGCATAAATTAATACCGAATTTTTTTAAAAAAAATTTCAAAAAATCGAAATATCCAATTTTGTGGGCTTAAATGATGACTTTCTGTAGACTTATTGATTTAAAATTTTAATATGTTGTAACTATAGTCCTTCTATATAACATATTAAAATTTCAAGGTCCTGGGACATTTAGGGGGCCGTAAAGTATTGAAACATGTAAAGAAACTAGAATAATTTATAAATCGAGAACTAATTATCTGAATCCTTAATGCGATACATAAAATTCTTTGCTCAATCGTATCCTAAAACATATTAAAATCTCAAATGACTGCCATTGCTTTTGCGAAAAATTTGAAGCAAAACAAAAATACTTTGACCCTAAATTCTGAACGCAATATGGAGACGGTCCCCTAAAAATTTCCAATTCTTGAAACCGCTTACGATAAGCTTTTCAACGATATAAAGCACTTTACTGTCAGTCAAAAAGTAAACAAACCGAGAACTCAAATTGGCAAATAATTCCGGGTCGTTTCCGTTAAGGACCAGTAAACTCCGTTTTACTTTAAAAAATACTGGATGACATCAGAATCACCATGGAAACCCATAATTCTGGAAAAACCTTGCCACAAGTGTCCTTTACTCATAAGTAAATTCAAAAAAAAAAATTTAAATAATAATTATCGATATATTATCAATTTGTGCACTTGTGTTTTCTTAGAGGAAACCGGACTTTTTTTTCAAACTCTTAAAAAGTACATAAATTACTGCGCGATTTTTACCAAATTCCAATATGTTGTACATCTGGTAGTATACTAAAATAAACTGATAACTATCGATTGATTTATTATATATTATAAGGTTTTTTAAGGATATTACGGACAACCTTCGGACGCAATTTGAGGTCTTTCTTATCAAGCGAAATCATAATGGAATACGCCGTTTTAATTGCCTATAAAAGGCACATAACACGTTCAAATTTCAAAGTTATACAACAAATATAAAAAAAAGTTATTCCATAGCGGATATTTTACCGAAAAATGTCCTGAACTCAAAAAAATCGCACTCACTCACATGCACAAACGAAACTTTTGCGTGTCCAAACGATGATCTTTCGAATGATACCACGTTTGTTCAATTCGGTGAAAGTGTCAATAATTTCGAAAACGTCAAGTTGTACGGGGGATTTCGGTTAATACAAAAAAAATCGAACTTGCGCACGAGCACAAACGAAAATTTTTGCGGAACAAACAAGCACAAACGAAGATATTTCGAATGAGACCGGTGCTGTTCGATTAGGATGGTGGGAAGTTTAGTGTTCTATTATCCGGAAACGGTTTTTTTAAAATTTTCGGCACTAATTTTTGAGCACAAACGAAAATTTTTAGGGCACAAACGAGCACAAACGAAGCTCTTTCGAATGATACCACGTTCGTTCAATTCGGTGAAAGTGTCAATAATTTCGAAAACGTCAAGTTGTACGGGGGATTTCGGTTAATACAAAAAAAAATCGAACTTGCGCACGAGCACAAACGAAAATTTTTGCAGCACAAACGAGCACAAACGAAGCTCTTTCGAATGAGACCGGTGCTGTTCGATTAGGATGGTGGGAAGTATAGTGTTCTATTATCCGGAAACGGTTTTTTGAAAATTTTCGGCACTAATTTTTGAGCACAAACGAAAATTTTTAGGGCACAAACGAGCACAAACGAAGCTCTTTCGAATGATACCACGTTCGTTCAATTCGGTGAAAGTGTCAATAATTTCGAAAACGTCAAGTTGTACGGGGGATTTCGGTTAATACAAAAAATATCGAACTTGCGCACGAGCACAAACGAAAATTTTTGCGGCACAAACGAGCACAAACGAAGCTCTTTCGAATGAGACCGGTGCTGTTCGATTAGGATGGTGGGAAGTTTAGTGTTCTATTATCCGGAAACGGTTTTTTGAAAATTTTCGGCACTAATTTTTGAGCACAAACGAAAATTTTTAGGGCACAAACGAAGCTCTTTCGAATGATACCACGTTCGTTCAATTCGGTGAAAGTGTCAATAATTTCGAAAACGTCAAGTTGTACGGGGGATTTCGGTTAATACAAAAAAAATCGAACTTGCGCACGAGCACAAATGAAAATTTTTGCGGCACAAACGAGCACAAACGAAGCTCTTTCGAATGAGACCGGTGCTGTTCGATTAGGATGGTGGGAAGTTTAGTGTTCTATTATCCGGAAACGGTTTTTGAAAATTTTCGGCACTAATTTTTGAGCACAAACGAAAATTTTTAGGGCACAAACGAAGCTCTTTCGAATGATACCACGTTCGATCAATTCGGTGAAAGTGTCAATAATTTCGAAAACGTCAAGTTGTACGGGGGATTTCGGTTAATACAAAAAAAATCGAACTTGCGCACGAGCACAAACGAAAATTTTTGCAGCACAAACGAGCACAAACGAAGCTCTTTCGAATGAGACCGGTGCTGTTCGATTAAGATGGTGGGAAGTTTAGTGTTCTATTATCCGGAAACGGTTTTTTGAAAATTTTCGGCACTAATTTTTGAGCACATACGAAAATTTTTAGGGCACAAACGAGCACAAACGAAGTTCTTTCGAATGATACCACGTTCGTTCAATTCGGTGAAAGTGTCAATAATTTCGAAAACGTCAAGTTGTACGGGGGATTTCGGTTAATACAAAAAATATCGAACTTGCGCACGAGCACAAACGAAAATTTTTGCGGCACAAACGAGCACAAACGAAGCTCTTTCGAATGAGACCGGTGCTGTTCGATTAGGATGGTGGGAAGTTTAGTGTTCTATTATCCGGAAACGGTTTTTTGAAAATTTTCGGCACTAATTTTTGAGCACAAACGAAAATTTTTAGGGCACAAACGAGCACAAACGAAGCTCTTTCGAATGATACCACGTTCGTTCAATTCGGTGAAAGTGTCAATAATTTCGAAAACGTCAAGTTGTACGGGGGATTTCGGTTAATACAAAAAAAAATCGAACTTGCGCACGAGCACAAACGAAAATTTTTGCGGCACAAACAAGCACAAACGAAGCTCGAATGAGACCGGTGCTGTTCGATTAGGATGGTGGGAAGTTTAGTGTTCTATTATCCGGAAACGGTTTTTTGAAAATTTTCGGCACTAATTTTTGAGCACAAACGAAAATTTTTAGGGCACAAATGAGCACAAACGAAGCTCTTTCGAATGATACCACGTTCGTTCAATTCGGTGAAAGTGTCAATAATTTCGAAAACGTCAAGTTGTACGGGGGATTTCGGTTAATACAAAAAAAATCGAACTTGCGCACGAGCACAAACGAAAATTTTTGCGGCACAAACGAGCACAAACGAAGCTCTTTCGAATGAGACCGGTGCTGTTCGATTAGGATGGTGGGAAGTTTAGTGTTCTATTATCCGGAAACGGTTTTTTGAAAATTTTCGGCACTAATTTTTGAGCACAAACGAAAATTTTTAGGGCACAAACGAGCACAAACGAAGCTCTTTCGAATGATACCACGTTCGTTCAATTCGGTGAAAGTGTCAATAATTTCGAAAACGTCAAGTTGTACGGGGGATTTCGGTTAATACAAAAAAAATCGAACTTGCGCACGAGCACAAATGAAAATTTTTGCGGCACAAACGAGCACAAACGAAGCTCTTTCGAATGAGACCGGTGCTGTTCGATTAGGATGGTGGGAAGTTTAGTGTTCTATTATCCGGAAACGGTTTTTTGAAAATTTTCGGCACTAATTTTTGAGCACAAGCGAAAATTTTTAGGGCACAATCGAGCACAAACGAAGCTCTTTCGAATGTTACCACTCATTTTCAATTTGGTGAAAGTTCCCCGTAAGATTTGAATTTCCCGCGCAAATGTTTTTGTCAAAAATCTCATAGAAATTTTTGAGCACAAACGAAAATTTTTAGGGCACAAACGAGCACAAACGAAGCACAAACGAATGATACCACATTTGTTTAATTTGGTGAAAGTTCCCCGTAAACGTCAAGTTTTACGGGGGATTTTTGTTTTTAAAAAAAATCGAACTTGCGCACGAGCACAAACGAAAATTTTTAGAGCACAAACGAGCACAAACGAAGCACAAACGATTGGCACTATTTTCGTATGATTAGGCTAAAGTTCCCCGTACAACTTGACGGACATACTAAAACCCACAAATTTAATTAAAAACCTCAGATAGCACTTACTTTCTAACAGATTAATAGAACGAATACAAAGTTCTTAAACTAATTCCACATCCCTCTTCGTTAATTCTACCTCCACAGTGAAAATAGTTGCTTTAAAATGCAGAAAGACACACAACTACAAGATTAAAATTTCGGTTGGAATAATTTTCTAGTATTCGTGCGAGAATTCTTATTCTTGTTGGGATATTCCTTGAATTGCAATACTTCAAAACTATTCTTTCTATTATACAAAAAACTTAATAGTACTAGCTCTGATAAATGTATTTTCTTATCAGACGCGGCTAAACGAGATTAAATCGTATCAACCAAGACGTTTCGTTTTCTTGAAATTTTTCTAGAAAGTTCTTGAGAGAAAAGGAATTAGAGTACATTCCTTTCTGAACATCTTAACTTAAAATTCCGATGGTCCGAAAAAAAAAAGCGTATTAACAAAATAGTTTATGCAGGATTTATATTATTATTCTATGAATATGGGAATCCCACTGGGATTGACGATAGAAACTTAGAGAGATTCATTTTCGGAACGCAGCAAACACTGAATTCAATTCAATGGGATAAACAAATGGGATGAGAAAGAGAAATAAATTCACACATTTATACCTTCAAATAGTTTGTTTCATCCATCTTGAAATTTGAAATTTTTCTCTTCGCTATCAATTTAAAAGAGTTTACCTGTTGGTATTAGGTTGTATAGTTATTAGATTCTCAATAAATTGTACATATAGACACCTCAGACGCGTAAAAACCTAAATGAGCTGATATCCAAGTTATCTCTTTTGTTAAATTTTCCTTTTTAGAACGTTCAACGTTCTTTTGAAATTTGGATATCAAATACTGTTTTATTAAATTAATTTTGAAACTAAAAGTGAAGTTCTTTTATGTTGCTGAATTCGCTGGAAAGTTGGCTTAATGGACTTTTGATCTGAGGTGAAAATATCACATTTTATTTCGACTTGAATCAGTGTATGGTTGAATTACAGTTCTTGCAAGTTAGTCACCACTGAAAAAGTGAAATAAGATAATTCGAATATTAATATTGTTTTTAACTTTAAAGTTTAAGTAATCTTATTTTTAAGATGAAGACTAAGGTAAATGTGGGTATTAGGGTGCATCAAACGCCCCATGATTTTTAAATTTTTATAATATTGCTTTGTACCCAAGTTATTTTTGTTCCAAATACTTCAAAACTGATACGTATGAAGTTTTGTAAAAATAAAATAATATTTAATGGGTCCACATCGAGCTTAAAGTTTTGAACTTTTGGTCATTTTTTGTGAAAAGTGCAATAATTCCAAAGATAAAGTCGTCACAATTTGTTCTTAATTTTTTTATAAAAAGCTACATATATGCTGTATATAATGACTCAAGTTTCATTAATCTAGCATTGTTCAGTCAGGCGCTATAATTTTTTTTACGTTTGAAGAATATAAAGTAAAGTTGTTTTTGTTACAATACTCTAAGTGATAACTCGAGAACTTATTGAATTAGAGACATGAAATTTGGGCCATTTTGTCATAATTTGATATGATTTCAATAGATATGTGAACAAACATCTTTAATTTGTATTTTTTAAATTAAAAATTTTTAAATAATTTATTAATAATGTATTAATAATTTTTTTAAAAATGGTATCCTAAAAACCTAGTTTATATAATATTTTATGCTTAGTACAAACACTTTTACCAAAATTAACCAGTTTGAATTTTAATAATTCTACCCTACATAAGAAATAAAGGTCTTTAACTAGTTGTACCTAAAAAAAGTACTACAGAAAAAGTTATGTATCTATATAACTTTTTTTTAAATTATTATAAAATGATACATAGAAAGTTCAGTAAGTACTACTAAGTATATTCAAGAACATTTAGTTAATCCACCAGACAGAAACTTCACAAAAGTATCACAATTTTTAAAGTATCACTTTAACATATTAGAAATTTAAATATATATATTCAAGAACAGTTTAACCAAGGGGCATTGTGACTGTATCACAAGTTAACCATCATGTAACATATTTGGGAGTAATGAAATTGGCAAAGTCATGCAGTTTAACTAGCTGTTGATTTGAAACTATTTTTTCCAGTAGGTAAGAGTTTGATTTGATCTTCAAGAAGACACATTTTTATGGCGTACAGCAATTTAGCCACCCAACGTGCTCTATGAACGGCTCCCGGTCGACTCCGTTTCACTTGTGTATTTTTTGGATAATCTAGGTACATTAAGCAAAGCTTGGCGAATTCCATGTAATCCTCTCTGCATTTCCCAGAATTGATGGCACATTCTGCTACGTGCTGCTGCAGTGGCTTTAAGTTCATGCACAATACTTCCAACTTTCACTGGAACGCTTTCTGAGTTAAAAGGTTTTTAATTACTCTTATCAATATTATCAAAGTTGTCGCGAAAATTTTTGAATATGATGATATCTGGTGATTTGTAGTCTTATTATTATTTGCAAGTCTTTAAAAACACGTGTCAATATTACTTCCCCAATATGGTGTCTACAAGATGTCTAAAGAAGTGCTCCCCCTAATTTTTTTCTGCACGCTGACGCAGGCAGCAGTTACATGGCCTGTATTTGAAGCAGTAGTGTCAGAAGTCATATTTACCACAGTTTGTTCACACTTCCAAGAAGCTAGGTGATCATAAATTAACTCAGAAATCACCGACCCATATTTTTATCTTTTTCCAGAGTATATGCTGGCACCCCAAGAAGTTTTTGCTTTTGACAGTCTCCAACAACTATTGTAAGACGCTCTTCTGACTTATACTTACTGGTCAATGTTTTTGTAAGTTTAGTATCCCAATGGCAAAGTTGTATATTCTGGGAAGTCCCATTGTTCTCTGCAAGAATTCGAAAGTTCTTCAGATACTCGTCTTCTGGACCTATCGACTGTTGCATACGAAGCTGCAACGGAAGAAGTTTCTCCTCCAAGTTCTTCAATTAAAGCGTTCGTATAGGCTACTTGCTGTGTTGGAGTCATATTCAAACGCGTTGCTATTGACATGAGATTAGGTCTCTTTACCAGGTCATGGCGTATGAAAACGTTTATCCCTTTTTTTTTAACCCGATGATGACTTCTGCTGGGCTCACTTGTTGTTGGTACATCAATATCACTCTATCTGTACATTCAGGATCATTATTTAATTTGAGAAAATCATCTCGTGCGGAAAAACTCATTTTAGTCTTTCTTTTTTCTTCCAACAAAAGGCGTTTTTCTTTCCTTTTGATTTTTTCCAAAAGGCTCTTATCACGTGATCCGACTTTGATCCGTCACTTTTCATTGATTGAAGAAATAAAAGATCTTCCTGATTTTATTACCAACTTCTTCACATCTTTATGCCATATTGAAAATGTAGAACTAAGTGTGTTTTCCATATCTGCAATTTTTAATGCTGTAATAGAATTAGACCTCCTATCAATAGGTATAGCTCTTGTTTTGCATTTGCATCTAATAGTGCTATTATTCTTTGTCATGCTTTTCAGTCACTTATTATAGGAATATTAGCTTTTTCATAAAAAAAAGATTTTACCTGTGAGAGGACTATCTTTGAGGACTCCCATTTTGTTCTCTTTTCATCAATAGGAAAAAAAATATTTATGAGAGTCCGAGATAAAATGAGAGTCCGAGAAATCACAAATAAAAATAATTACCCCAATACTAGAGCAGATGAAAAGCTTTAAGTGCATTAATAGCATCCAATTTAATGAAATAAAGGATAATTTAATTAATAATTAATCAAAATTAGCTCTACCCCGTGCTGCCATCTACTCTCGGGTGAAAGGGAAAATCCCAATTTTCGATCAGGAAGCGTTAGAAATACTGCTTAAATTATTTTTTTAATTTATTTCCTTTGCGATTGAAACATATTTTATATGTTTAAATCCGTTATAATTTTCCTAGATTGTCTGAAAAAATTTGCTAAGGATTTAATTTAAAATTTAGTACACAAAAATCGGATTTTATGTGTTTTAAATGAAAAATCCGAAATTTCAAAGCGTTTGTGGACCCATTTAAAGTCTACGGAACACAAAAATATTTGGCAGGACAACTTTTTATGAGTAAAGGAACATTTTTAGATTGGGTACAAAGCGATTTGTTTCTAGAGGGGCGTTTGATGCACCCTAGTGGGTATAGTGGACACTTTAAGGAAATTTTTCGCTTAAATTCTCTATAAGTATCAATCTATTTGCCTGGAAACGGTTACCATCCTATTATTAGATGAACTGGATCTTCTTCTTTCGATTTTACCAATAAACACTGTAATTAGATCGCGGAAAGTATTTTTAATTAATTTTTTAAAAGTACTCCAAATTGCTTCTATAGTGGCCACATCGATGGATCTGATGTTTCTATGGTGGACACCTTTTGCATCAAAAGTGGACACCTCTCTTTTTCTGCTTATATGATAAGGTTTATGCATGAAATTGAGTAGGTGTGATAATTTAGTCCTAAAAAAATCTTCCTCCTAGCGAAATATATTTTAGATCAAAATAAAATTAGTTTCGTTTGACTTAGAATAACAGACTTGACGGTTTCTTGCCCATAGCCTACCTTGTAGCTGATTTGAGAGGAATTTCCCGAAGCCAGAATGAAACCTAATTCGTACAACACCCGTTTTAAAGCCTAATCAACAGTTTATGAAGAAAATCTGATTCAATTTAAAAATTATTTATATTTCCATTGCAGTGACCACTATTGGAAAATCTAAGATTTTGTGTTGGTAAAGTGGTCACCCCCCTAAATCCTCGTAAAGTTAAAATTTTCAAATAAATTTTCTTCAGTATGATTGTATACACTCTACTTTATCTAAATATAAATTTAAAAGTCAATTAAAACGTAATAAATACTAAAAAATCAGTTCCGACTTAACCGTTTCCTAACGCGATTCAATAAGCAAAATCAAATTTCAGTCACTCGGCCGATGGTGTTATTTTCAAAGACTTAAATATCCTTCCCATGCTGATTTATAGTATCGGTGGTTATTTAACTGATTACCTGATAGCATAACCTACTATGCCTATGAATTTTAATGCTATTTGATGTATCTAACTCTTATTATTTTAAATTAATCAACTAGGTGGCCACTATTGGGACAGTGTCCACTATACCCACATTTACCTTACCAGTTCTGCATATTTATTTCAACGTAGACCTGTAGTACATATCAATTTGCACATGTGTTTACTTTTAAAACATTGGTTTGGTGATTGTTTTATGGCAAGAGAATGTTTTACAGCCGTATTCACAGCCATTTTCGTCGGTGTTATCCAGCAGCTAAAGAAAAAAATTAGCTTTTCGCTGACTCTGATTGGTGGAATCCTTCTTTGGCCAAGAATTTAACACTGACGCAGATGGCTGTGAATATGGCTGTTAGAGAGCATGAGAGATGACGTAATTTCAAAAGTCTTCTTGAGTTGACTCGGGTTTTTTCTTCCGATTTAACCAATCAATTTTAATCTCGCATAATTACCGATCATTACAAAAAAAAATACTTTTTTAAAGTGTTATATTATACATATAAGCTTCATGATTCCATAAAAAAAGCTAAAAAATATGAACTTACTATATAAACCTACTACTATTACTCGTTAATGGGCATAATGTGAATGACATTAGAATGTAATCAAACTCATAAACAATCAGCTTCAGAAAAATAAGGTACATTTACCCCTCAAGTCAACCGATTCTGAACGTTTCACCTATTAATAATCGTGAAGGGATATCATAAACGCTGAAAAATCGTTCCATGCAAAAATCTGTGTGACTATCATTTATGTTTGAACTGCTTTTTAAAGTTTACCATTCTTGTTTATGTTTTTCTCGTGGTAGTCGGACTTAAAAAATTATATTAGAAATTAGAATTTTAAATCTAAACCATCTAAATTTAAATTCACTCAAACGCTTGTTGAGTACTAATAATTAATCTGCACAAGCATGAATAATAAAGCATTTCAACTTTATTTTGTCCAACAGTCTTCATATTTACTCTTCCACTATAGTGACATTTAGATAAGAGCTCATCTCTTGAAAACTCGTAGGTAATTTATAAACGCTGAAAGAACGTTGTGCCAAATAAAATATTGATTTTCTGTCATAGTTTGTATCATGGCGGTCGGACTTAGAAATTTGTTAGAAATTATTTATTAGAAATTAAATTTAATCAATCAATATTCAAATTCATTCAAACGAGTGTCTGATATTTAAAAGTTCATGCATGATTTCATTCAGTAGACTTTCACATTCAACAGATTACATCATTCTAATATAGGAAAAGTAAAATCTTATACCTCGCAGGTGGGACATGGGTGCACAAAATTATGTCTAACATGTCAAATTTCACGAGGGGGTGAAGAATTTTAATCAACCTAAAATTTTTATGGGGGGTTGTTTAAACAATAAATAATCAGACAAAAAACAAGTCTTACTCATGGGGAACGAGACAAGCGCAGTCTTACACCTTGTTGAAAATGGCTCATTCCTATGGTTAAACCTTGGGTTATGGATTTTTTATTCAAAAACTTTCTATAGATAGGTTTCTATGAGAAATGTCACCTGTAAATTTAATATTTTTTTATTTTTATCTATATAGGGACTTATAACACTTTCCCTAACGAAATAAACAGTGAACAATAATTTATTGTAGTTTTGCGACGACCAAAAACAACTAATCGTATTATAATGGCGTTAAATAAAATAACAGTGATTTTGTCGCGAGCTCTCGGTCTATAGAGTGTTTTCAGGTGACGTCACGACCGGTTCTTTTCTTTTAACTGTTAACTTTCTGTAGGGCTTTTAACTGTTGCTAAGGCCGTTGTTTATCTGTTGCTAAGGCGGTTTTTAGGTATGAGATCACGTGATTGCAAATGCTCCAATAGAAGAATTCCACGGCTAGTCATTTTCTGTAACTGTTATCCTTCTGTAGGGCAAAAAACTGTAACCTTCGGTTGCTAAGGCCGTTGTTAGGTCCGAGTCATGTGATGGAAAATGCTCTATTCGCTTAAGATTTTGGATATTTTATTCTACTTATTCCTAAAAAATCTACAAGATATTTACTATAGTACTTTCAGACATCTGTAAATACAAATTAACCTTCGTATTAAATAAGTCGAAGATTTGAATGAAACAAATCTGTCCCATCCGTAAAAGATTAAAACAGTCGTTAAGCTTATCATCTCATAAAAACCTCGACTTTTTCTGGGCAAATATCGATATGCTAACTTTCTGAAGCAAAAAAAAAAAATCGATTCTCATTGACTCTTTGTGAAAGCACCGAACCACGTGATTCGTCCCTATTAACTGCCACCGTGGAACCGTCTCAGTCCCCGCTCAAGAAAAAAAATAAATAAAAAAGAACTTTGAAAGGTTGTTCATGGAAGGAATCACTTTCGCTGGTCCTAATTTTCTTCCAAACCAGAGAAATTAAAAGGGGAATGAAAGCAAGAAGAAAAAAAAACTGTTCCTAGGAGGGGATCATCCTGTGTGGGTTAGAAATTGAAGAATAAAATCTAGCTAAAAAATAAAAGGAACCGTCCTATCTCATTAACTTTAGATCTCTCTTTTAGAAAAGGAGTGAAGTAAAAAGTGCGATTACTCGTCAAGGTTCGCTGCATTTCTTAATGTAAATACTGGTGACCGTTAGAAGAAGGACATTTTAAAAGTGGATATACCCACTTTTGAGAGACGGCAGGTGTTACTTTTGACCAACCCTAGTAGAACAGCAAATATCAAATATGTCAAGTTTACGTAACTGCTACAAGTAAACGACATTTGGTCATACATGGCAAAAATTGTACGAATCTAGACTGGTAGTCCATGGTAGGATATGCAAGTAAAAGGTTTATGATTCGTCAATTCGTTTGGTCACAAAAAATAAAAAACAGAAATCTAATAAAAGGCGTCTTACTCTTTCCTACCTCATTGTATAACACACTTCACTTTTGCGGAGCACGGGTCTGGCTACGAACTAAGCGCTTTGCCAGTATAACACACCATAATTATTGTGTTAATCAGTGTATTTTATAACCCATTTAAACAATCTAACGTTTTTAGTGGTGAGTACTTTCGCCTGTCTTCCTTGTTAAATTTAATTGTGATTTAGTGATCTAGTCCAGTAGGATTTCTATGCAACTACATGACCTTTAAACACGCTGTAAAAATTTTTGTATTGTAAATGTAATTAATTTTTGTTGTGAAAATCGCTATAACATTAATTCAAGGTTTTAAGCTTATCGTGCAAAACTATTCTAAACTTAATCATTGTGCTAAATAACTCCCACCGTACATTTTAATTTAAAACCCACAAGATAGATACACAATATTACCGCTTTAATCAACAACGTATGAATAAGTCCTCCGTAAAAAAGCCAATCCCCAAACAAAGTTTAGCCCTAAATACAAACTTGGCTAAAACTATAGCAAAAAAAAGATCATTGTGCAGAACTTTTGTCTGGCGGTTCTTTAATTATTTTAATCCGACCTTCTCTCCAAAAATATTATTTTTTCTCCCCCCCCCCCCTCCTTGCAGCTGGTTATTCTAAGACGCATAATTAGTTTTTACTCTCATAATTACTTAAAGGGATCAACTTAATATCCTGTGGGCATTTCCTTGATATGCGTTTTCTTGTTGAATAATTAAAAGAGTTAATTATTAAGCTAGACAAAAATGAAAGAAAATGCCCTTGGAGAGATAGGAAGAGTTTTGTTGGGAATTTTTTTGCACCCCAAGTGTGCTTTCGTTAGCTGTAGAAGGAGGATTTGTGGTTTATAAAGCAGTGATGCGTGGTTGGGAAGGATAGAAGTGCTATGAATAGGAAGTGTTTCGGATATGGCAACAAAATGCATTAATATGGCGAGTGGCATGAGAATTATACTCACCACTTTAATAGACAGCTTTTTTTGAGCAATTTATAAATACCGACTACAAAGTTAGTGATAGGGAACATTGTCTAGGACAGTAGTTGAGGTATTTTCACGTTTTGAGATTAAATTTTATTAAAATAGTAGATAAAAACCATGAAGAATGACTTTTACATCAAGTATTTTTGTAGCCTAGTTACTGATATATAAATGTTTGTAATTTCGTTTTTTGTTTGGGCGCGAAAACACTTTCGAATCACAAATCGTGCGCTGGGACGTCACATCCAATAGAAGCCCGTTTTCATACATGTTAAAACAGTAAACACAATGGTTTTCGTGCGCTGTGACATCACATCCAATAGAAACCCGTTTTCTGCTCACATGACTCTTCTGGCCTTTTTGGCAAAAATAAAATTGAATTTTAAAATATTTAAACCACATTTTAGAACTTAAAAATAAGAAAGTTGGAAGTTTCAAACCATAACGTAGAAAAAGTATAAAATTAAGCAAATCCCTCACTCATGAAAATACAGTTGACTACTTTTAAACTATTGCTTAATGTCATTTTTATGCATCTAAAACATTCGAAAATCCTGTAAAAGTGGCTAAAATAACTTTTTAATAAGCTTAAATTCGAAAATTTTCTAGGTGAGGACCCCGCAGACTCCCCTTAACCATCTATGGTTTATATATCAATAATTTAAGTGTTTTTTAAGATGAAAACCGGAAAACTTCAGGTGGGGGTACAATATCATTTGGAGGTAGCAAAGGGTATACGCCCTTTTCACAAGGGGTTTCTTTATATTCAAAATATGGTAAAGAATTACTTTTGAATCAAATTTCATAAAAAGGTGGAGTTGAATTATTATCCTAATTATTTCAAATTAAGTATAAGTATTTTAAGGTGCATTGAAAACTTAACTTTTGAATAATATTGTCCTGTTTTTGAAATCATTCAAACTATTGTTTGAGTCTTAAAAGAGCGAAAACAAATCAACAATACATTTATTAAATGATTTATTTTGTCCAACCGTTTTAATATTCACTCTTTTACTGGTGACAATTAGTTAAGGGCGCACATCTTGAAAACTAGTATAGTAGGGGAATTCCTTAAAGAACTGTTCCTTTCACACACCATATACTATTTCAAAAACTAAGAACAATTTTAGCAATCCCGTCATAAAATAACTACCGCAAGGTAATCTATTTATTTTCCTTTAATTGAAGTGAAATATCCCATTTTCATAAAATTAATATAAGCAGGTTGTCTTCTATATAACCTTAGGTCTCATTAAGTTACTGACTGAGACTGCTAAAAAAGAGTTTTTAAGCTAAAAAAAAAAAAGAGTCCTTTTTTTAAAGTTTTGATTTGCTGTCAAAGTTTTTCTCGTGGCTGTCGGACTATACTGTATTATATTTTTATGTTATTATGGTGGATTTGGTCTGGTTTAGTTTGTGTTTTATGGCAACAGAGACTATACGTTTCAGTGAATGAGGTAGAAAAATGAAGTTGGCGAGGACAGGTAATTGGATCGGGTTTACAGAAAGGTTTTAGAAAATGCCTATAAAAGTGGGGTCTACGGACTAAAATAGCGCCAAAATGGCGAATTTTCCCCAAGATCAACGAGGGTTGCCAATAAGAGAACAATACCTAAAACCAGATGACTTCAAACACCATCACATTTAGTCATTTATCGCCTTGGCAAAAGGTAAGATTTGGAGAAAATCTACTAAACCCCTCTTATTAGATTATCACCATCAGAGATATTTTTAACTCCTCTGAGAGAGTATTTCACTCCTTGAAAATCGGAAATACTCTTTAAAAAACTAGCCAGGAGTATTTTTCACAAAGGTTTAGCTTAAAAAATGTACCGCGTGGCCCCACCGAAATCAACAAATAATATTTTTCTATTCAAAACACCAATTGATCTCTGCGGAGGCGGAGACATTTCCGCCCGACTTCTGGCGAAAGCCAATTGCCAAAAGCCAGGGCACCCTAATTATCATACTTTTTAAATGTGTTTTCATGCAGTCGTAGTATTTTTTTCTTTTATTGTTCTGATGCTTAGGGAGTTTGATTGCGTTTTTCGTGTCTCAGAGTAGATCATGCTATTTCCGTATTTCACTCCTCAAAATTCAATTTCACTCCTCCTAAAAAAAGTCAAGGAGTATTTTTACTCCTCCAAAAAATCCTAGGA
This sequence comes from Tetragnatha montana, assembly GCA_963680715.1. Taxonomy (NCBI): domain Eukaryota; kingdom Metazoa; phylum Arthropoda; class Arachnida; order Araneae; family Tetragnathidae; genus Tetragnatha; species Tetragnatha montana. Next base: position 13,135,607 of record OY796677.1, on the reverse strand, counting down.
ATAACACTGATCACCATGGTTTCGATTCGAATACAGGATGCGGGTGTGAAAAGTGCGAACGCCAAGAGAGCGATTTTGTCGTCGAATAAATTGACCCGCCTTCCCTAATAACACAGCTCATACCAATTATGTCAAGTTTACGTAACTGCAACTAGAAGTAAACGAAATTTGGTCCTTTATGTCAAATGACGAATTTGACTGCTTGGGTTGTATGAGACAATAGCCACGGTTCCCTACAATGGGGACAGGTATTCAAAGCACTGTCTATAATATAAAACCTCTATGCCGTAGAGTATTTTTATGCTGTGTTTTAATTGTCAAAAAATTAACACCGAGAAAGCGTGCGTTTAGTAGGAACTAAGTCAAGTAAAGTGTTTTGAAAGATGAAAAATCTAGAAAACTGGAGTAACGATGTCCTGCGTTGTTATGTACTAAGCAAAACGTGTTTGGATGAACTTTGCTTGGAGGGTAGAATTTTTTTCCAGGAGTTCAAATTAAGGTGTTACATGGTAAAGGTCTTATTTTCTAGCTTATATGTTATTTTCTCTTGAACGAAGTATGTTCAAAACCTGCTTTAGCATGACACATTCAAATGCTATTTTTTATACCCCTCCTATTTAGAATAGGCGTATAAAGGCACGCGATTTTCCCACTATCCTCCCTTACCCCCTCTCCGTTACTATCAGATCTTAATTTTTACAACCTCAAACCAATATGTTTCAATAATAGAGATAAAATTTACTCAGTAATGTCGGGTTGCTAGGATAAATGTCCTTGTGTAATTCAATAAATTCAAAAAAAGTATGAAAAAATATTAGTGTTGGGTCATTCCACGTCAAATCAACACACTTTTTGGCATGACCATCTCGGATTTTTTGAAATTTGGTACACATGTTCTACTTATAGAAACTCGGAAAAGTACCAACTTTCATTTAAAAAATATCAATTGGTTCTGGAATTACAGGTGCGCAAAGTGGTCAAAAATGGGCCAAAAACGGACCAACATAAGTTCTTTAAATTGCTCTAGAGGATCTTCTAATTGGGTTATACAAATGAAGTTGGTGTCATTTTAAAGTATTTTAAATGTTCTTTTTAATGGTACAAAATGTGCTACAAAATTTTGAAAAACAATATATTTTACAAAACAAAATAGATTTAAAAGTTCGATTTCTGTCAAATGTACCACTTTTAATATTTTGAAAAAAATTCCAGGAATAGATAATATTATTCTAAATAATCTGGTAAAATTATAGGATGGGACAAACACGGGATCAGTGTCAAAAACCAATTAAACCAAAGTTCGATTTTTCTAATATCCCCTTAAAAATTTTTAAAACTATTTTTTTTTCATTGATTGGATGCGAATTGAGTTGTATTTGACAGCTGTTGACAATTAGGCCCCCTGCACGAACGTGGTGTACCCCGGGCTGCATATTTACTTTATGTGCATTGTTACAATACAACGGCCTGAATTAGTATACAGATTGTAAATATGAAGCCCAAGGTACACCAAGTTTGTGCACGGGGCCTAATTGTCAACAGCAGTCAAGTACAATTCAATTCGCATCCAATCAATGAAAAAAAAATTAGTTTTAAAAATTTTTAAGAGGATATTAGAAAAATAGAACTTTGGTTTAATTAGTTTTTGACACTGATCCTGTTTTTGTCCCATCCTATAATTTCACCATATTATTTAGAATAATATTAACTATTCCTGGAATTTCAAAATTTTAAAAGTGGTACATTTGATAGAAATCGAACTTTTAATTCTATTTTGTTTTGTAAAATATATTGTTTTTCAAAATTTTAAAGCACATTTTATACCATTAAAAAGAACATGTAAAATACTTTAAAATGACACCAACTTCATCTGTATAACCCAATTAGAAGATCCTCTAGAGCAATTTAAATAACTTATGTGGGTCCATTTTTTGGCCCATTTTTGACCACTTTGCGCACCTGTAATTCCAGAAATAATTGATATTTTTTTATGAAAGTTGGTACTTTTCCGAGTTTCTGTAAGTTGAACATGTGTACCAAATTTCAAGTAAATCCGAGATGGTCATGCCAAAAAGTGTGTTGATTTGACGTGGAATGACCCTGTTGTTTACCCAGATAGCAATGTAGGGCTGTTACAGCCCTGCCGTAGCCCTGCGGCGTAATCCCGTGTAAGGCTGTCGCAGGGTTGTTACGACAGCCCTGTTTACCCTGTGACAGGGTAAAACCGACCTCTGCTAGTTGACGCTTTGTAGGGCTTTGGCAGGGCTGGAATGAAAGCCCTGCGAAGGGCTGGAACGAAAGCCCTGCGACAGGGCTGGAATGAAAGCCCTGCGACAACGTCGTCACGTCTAGGTCTTTTAAATTGGCTATTAAACTTTATTTAAAACTTAATATAGTGTTATAAATTAGGTTTGTTGGAGGGTATTCCGAATTTTCTCCATAGTTCTAGGTTTAATATTGCATTTCATATTTTTCCTGAGTTTTTTGAATTATGTGATGACACAAAATTTTCCCCGAAATATTGCACTATATATATACAGTGGTACATATTTTCAGGAATAATTTTGTATCACATAATTCAACAAAGAAAATAAAAAATACAAAATGCAATTCTTAACCTTTAACTCTGGTAATAATTTATCTATACAATTTACTAATCTAATATTAAGTACTTTGCTCTCATTAAATAACTTCTTTTTGAATATTTAATTGATACATTTTATGGTATAAAAAAACTTTAAATATTCTACATTTTTAAACTCCTTTGTAAAAGTTAAGAAGTTTTCCAAACAACCATTGAAGGAGATACCGAGGGAATTTCTGTTAGCAATTCTTTAAAACAAAATGCAAGAAAACAATACTGCTGTACTGCTATTTGGGATAACATGGTTCTGAGGAAGAAGTAAAAATTAATTATAAAACTCCCTTAAATAAACAAAATATACTCAGAATCCCCATGAATCAGAGAAAGACATAAACATAAGAACATTTTTAATTAAAAATACGCAGAATATTATCAAGAATTTTATTTTAACACACAATGCTAGAAAAAGTATTACACTGACAATAACACAAACTAGACTAATATAGCTTCTGGATTAACATAGAGTACAGAGAGAAATAAGCATAAAAAATCCGTTAAATATACAAAATATACTAATAACAGGATCCCATATAGATCAGAGGTCAGGTAAATTTAAATTAGAAATACACTCAAGGTTCTCATTCTTAGAATTCAAATTATGGCCACATAAAAAGTAATTTTTACTGAATTAGAATGTTAAGACTGCATACCATGCAGGAACTTTGCCAACTAAAGTTATAGAACAGTATTTGCTATTCCATAAAAAACTGGGTTAGAGAAACATTTTCAGTAGAAGTATATTTTAAAAGCTAAAATTGACAAGAGATTGTTCTTGCTTAAAATACCACATGAGTAAATTTTATAATTAAGAATATCCTACATAAGGAGCCATCAAAGCATACTGGTTCTACTCATAGACTCAAATCATACTAAGGATACTCATGAAATGAAGGGAAATATTGAACTAAATGGAAGTTCATTTGCACATTTATAAATAAAATGACATTAAAAAGAGAGGGAAAATTATCCCCCATCAACTTTTAACTTAGCAAATATTTGTTTTATTATATTTTTAATATTTTTTTTTCATTAATGAAAAAAAATACTATTGCTATATGAAACACAATTAAAAAGTATGATAATTAGGATGCCTTGGCTAAAGGTTTAACATAAACCTTTGCGAAAAATTCAAAGAGTGAAAATACTCCTGGCCAGTTTTTTAAAGAGTATTTCCAGTATTTAAAGAGTAAGAAAAAATTAAAATTATACACTTCGGAGATTTTCATTCCTTACAAGTGCCTTTTGAATCTATTTAAATAATACATATAAAGAAGAAACACAAGGAAAAAAATTACAAGATACATCATACAAAATAATTAATACAAGAAAATAAAATATAAAATAGATAATTACAATTATCAGGACTGGCAAAGGTGTCGATAATGCAATATAAAAACTTCTTTGTAACTATTAAAAAAGATAGCGAGGTAATTTTTGTTAGCAATTCTTTAAAACAAAATACAAGAAAACAATATTGTACTGCTATTTGGGATAACATGTTCTAAGGAAGAAGTAAATATTAATTATAAAACTCCCTTAAATAAACAAAATATACTCAGAATCCCCATAGACATAAACATAAGAAAATTTTTAATTAAAAATACGCAGAATTTATCAAGAATTTTATTTTAACACACAAAAAATTAAAATTAGTTTAAAATTTATGGTTTCCATCTTTTTCCAAAATTCTCTTGTCTCTGAAAAAAAGAGGAAACATATAATGAAAATCATTCAGTATGAGACTATTTCAGCAGTGTATAAATAAATATTCGGTAAAAATATCTTGCTTGTGTGCCAGAAATTAACATTTTGGAGAAAAAAAAATTCTTTCTCAGATATCCAGTCACCAGTTCTATTAACCCATTCTAGCTGACTTCAAAACAAGCCACATTTGTGTATTACATTAATGATTCTCAACCTGTTGGACGTTTTTAAGTGGTCCCTAAATTATAGAACTTTTGGCCTAATAATAGAAAACAGCTGATACAGGAGATGATTATAGATTAACTGATATTCATTTTATTTATGCAGCGTGTTTCATAAATCCAAAATTTAAGAATGTGGAACATTTTTTAATGAAGTCATACATAAAATTACCTGCGTGCAATCCTAAATTTGGATTGTATGAACCAATCACTTATGGCATCCCTTACTATATTTTCCTTACTTTCTTTGTAGGTCTTTAAACATACTTCTGAAAAGAAAAATATTTTGCTCAAAATAAAACCTAGAAATGGAAAACCGTTTTTTATCCGGGTTTATATCTTTCCGGAAAAATTGAAAAATTTATTTAAAAATACTGATTTCAGAATTTTAAGAAAGATTAGAAATTTTGTATTTGATGTTCTTAAAAATAAAGTTTTAAAAATCATTTAAAAATGTACAATAAACATTCCCCCCAAAGAAGTTTGATTCCACTCAGAAAAAATGAAAGTTCTTAACTAAAAATGTTTACAGAAATTAATCATATTACATTACAATGTTTTATTCTTTAGATATTTTTTATGTTTACCATCACACATGAAAACATAACGCCGTTCTGCAAAAGTAAAATTTTCGAAATTCTGCATTTTCGAAATTCGGAGTGGCAACAGCTGTGTCACAGCTTACGGTGTGTTTGTTTACGCTCTCCAAACTTTAGCTATTTCTTATTAATTAATACAAGTATTTATTGATATTTACTATTTTTATTTAATATTTAGTAACCAAACACCCTTTGGTGTCAATATTTTTTGCGTAAATTCAGTCACCCAAGAGATAGAGCAACCATCATGAACTGCGTTCTTTGCCAAGAAGAAATAAGAGGTACGGAGGACTTATTACGGTGTACGGGAAATTGCAGCGATACGTACCACTTCCACTGCGGTGGATTTTTGGAAGATGCATTTCGTAGGATGAAGCCAGAAACGAAAGCTAAATGGAAGTGCGTAGGGTGTAAAACCCGGCGGGTAACTCCTCGTGATCAAGAGAGCGGCCCTTCTACCCTGAAAAAAGATGATCCAAAAGATCGGCCAAAAGATGTTCCAAAAGATTGTGATCAAGAAAGAAGCCATTCTACCTTGAAAAAAGATGATCCAAAAGATCGTAATCAAGAGAGCGACCCTGCTACCTTGAAAAGGGATGATTCAAAAGATCGGCAGCCATCTTATCCAATCCCCAATAGTGCTTACCTAGAGCAAATCACCAGCCTGAAGTCATTCATTAAAGATCAATTTGCGGAATATTCAATTAGCCTGAACCACAATGAGTACCTTATCCAAAAGCTGACAGAATCAATAGAAAGCTTGAAAAATGAAGTGAAATCGTTAAAGGAAGAAAATGCAAGCCTGAAGTCGGAAAACGCCCGTAACAAAGAGGATTTAGCTATTTTGAAATCAGAAACTCTGGAGCTACAACAATACTCTAGGCGCATGAACTTGGAGATTTCCGAACTTCCAGAAGCACCAAACGAAGACACCAAACAGCTAGTGAAATCGGTACTCGTAGCATTGGATGTAAACAACTTCGATCACGCTACAGTGATTCATCGTGTGCCCTCATCTCGTGTAGACAAGCCAAAACCAATTATTGTTCAGTTTTCTTCAAAAGCCGAAAGAGACAAATGCCTTGTTGCGGCGAAAGCAAAACGACTCAAAGCCTCGGACATTAACAGTAGCTTTGACTCAGTTCCAGTTTACCTAAACGAGCATCTCGCTCCAGGTATGAAAAAGCTGCTTCACATGTGCAAACAATTCAAGCGTGACAATAACTTTCAATTCTGCTGGGTGAGGGATGGCAAGTTGTTTTTGCGTCAAAAAGAAAACTCAAGAGTGTTCAAAGTCCAAAAAGATTCCGACCTAAGTAATATAACCTTTTCATCTTAATTCAAATTAGCTCTATTTTCGATTGCAATGCCACATTGAACACTCTTGAAGATCTTGAGCAATTCCTTCTCTTTTCACCCTTCAACAATGCCTGTTTTAATATAGTACATTTCAACATTCAAAGTGTCCGTACCAAATTCGATGAACTGATTTGTTTGCTTTCCAATTATTTATGTTTTATAGATGTTTTGATTTTGTCTGAAACATGGTTATCTAAAGAGGAAATTCAACTTTACAATATTAACGGTTTTAACACATATCATTATTGTAGAAATTATAATAGATCAGGAGGTGTGCTAATTTATTTTAAGAGTAATTATGATTTCCAACAATTGAACTATGAAATGCTTTCTGCTGAAATGGTTGTTATGGCAAGCAAATCTCTTAATCTTTGTATTATTTCATTATATAGATCCCATTCTTTTACAGTTAATAATTTTTTAATAGAATTAGAACCTATAATATCGGATATTTCCTGCAAAAACATTATATTCATAGGTGATATAAATATTGATATTCTCAACCTAAACAACAATAGTAATATGTACTTAGATCTTTTAAATGTAAATGGATTTTCATCTCATATAAATAATATAACTCGTATTTCATCCGGTACCTGCATTGATCATATATTTTCACGAACAGATCCTTCCTATGAAAACCAAATATACTCTGCTCGATTTATTAATAGCATCTCTGACCATTTTCCTATTATTTGTAAACTAGTTTTCAGTAGTAATAATAAAATCTCATCAACTGATCAAATAAAACATAAATTAATTAACTACAAAAAAATTGAGGACTATTTGAAAAACTACGATTTTAAAGTTAACGGAACTGACGCATCGTCCTGCTTTTCTGACTTCCATGGTAAATTAGGTGCGATAAAAAGTAACTTTAGCTTTTATCCTAAAAATAATTCAAGGTTGAATAAGAATGAATGGTTTAATATGGATATATTCGGTATTATAAAATCTAAACAAGCACTATATAAAAAAACTTTGCGTTACCCTGGCAATAATTTATACAAAACAGCCTATAAAACCACAGTTAAAGTTTTAAAAAATAAAATCAGAATAGCTAAAAATATCTTTTACGAAACAAAATTTAATGAATGTGATTCTAGTCGTAAACAGTGGAAGCTGGTTAACGACATTTTAGGCAAGAGTAAAAATAATAATACCTTGCCTGATCACACAAGCTTTGATCAATTAGCTAATAATCTAAATTCATATTTTTCCTCAATATACAATGGTATAACTCCCTCAAACGATGACTATAAAAAATATTTGGTGTCTGGTGTGAATTCTTTTATGTGGTTTGATATAGATTATACTGAAATTATAACATGTATCCGTGGACTTAAATCCAAAAAATGCCCTGGTTCTGATGGAATCGACGCAAAAATTTTAAAAAGTTTATCAAATTCTCATTTATATATCTTGGCCAAACTATTTAATAACCTTGTAAAAGAAGGTGTCTTTCCAAAATCACTGAAACTCTCAATTGTTACTCCTATTTTTAAGAAAGGAAACAAAAATGATTACTCCAACTATAGACCAATCTCTATTTTACCGTTACTATCTAAAATATTCGAGCAAATAATTAAGAATAGGTTATTTTCATATCTAAATCACATAAATTTCTTCTCTTGTAATCAGTATGGCTTTTTGCCAAATTCAAATACCGAGAAAGCTTTGAATGAGTTTACTGGATTTATATATAATAGTGTGAACAATAATAAAAAAACTGCTGCTGTCTATTTAGATATATCTAAAGCCTTTGATTCAGTAAATCACTGCATCCTGTTACAAAAACTATTTTTTGTCGGCATCAGAGGACATTTTTACAATTTTATTGAGTCATATTTGTCAAATCGCGTTCAGATCGTTAAAATTTACAATACTCTCAGCAGATGCCTCCCAATAAACTGCGGCGTTTTTCAGGGATCAACTTTAGGACCTTTATTATTTCTAATATTTATTAACGACCTATGTAACTTAAAATTATATGGAAAATTAATAAGTTACGCAGATGACACGGTATTACTTTATTCGTTGGATTCAATCGATGATCTAAACTTTATGATAAATGATGACCTTGTAAAAATTCGTGATTGGTTTTTTCAAAACAAACTAAATTTGAACGTTAACAAAACAAAATATATGACCTTTAACCTCATTAAAAACCGTTCGTATCAGCTCTCTATTAAATACCACGAAAACTTCTGTAATAGTTATGGAAATTGTAATTGTAACCATATCGATCAAGTGTCAACTATCAAATACCTTGGACTCCATATTGATTCCAACTTAAAGTGGAAATCTCATACTCAAAATATCTCTGACAAACTAAGATTTGTTATGTTTAATTTTTATCACCTTAAACAAAAAATAAGTAATAAGCTTCTAATTAATTTGTATTATTCGTGGGTACATTCACAATTAATTTACGGCTTAACTATTTGGGGTGGGGATTATTTGGTAAATTTAAAAAGAATCAGCAAATTACAGGAAAGGTTTTTAAGGTTTTTTTTTAATAATACCAACTCGATTACTATAAACCACTTCAAATTACTGAATATTCTACCTCTTCGTCATCTTTTTTTTTATAAAATATGCCTGTATCTTTTTTTGAACCCACTGGAATGTACAAGACGTAACACTATAAATCCTCGAAGACCTAATGTAATTTATAATATTCCTAAGCCAAAAAAAACAATATTTTGTAATAATTTTCAATATATAGCCCCCAAACTGTATAATATGTTACCACTTGAAATCCAAAATAGCCCATCCAAACACTTATTTAAAAAAAAACTAAAAGAATTTTTGTTTACAATAGAAAATATTGAAACTTTTTTAATGTAGCTATTTTTGTTTTTATACATATTTTTTTGTAATTTTAAATCTGTATGACTGATAATTTTGTTTTTATTTTACTGACACCCTGTTTGCCACTCATATATTTTCTTATTTAAATATATATTTGGTCACCTAAATGGACTAGTAGGTCCCAGGTGATTATGGTTCTCTTTTTTTTTTTTCTTTTTGTAATTTTGTGTTGTGTGTTTTAAGTGTTTCTCTTGATTAAATAAATAAATAATAAAAAAAAAAAAAAAAAAAAAAATTTAATGTATTTTTTTTCTTATCCAAATAGGTTTACTTCCATTTGAAAAAAAAATAAATTAATAGAAAGTTTAATAAATATAGTTTCATATGTAATAAGCTGATGTACAAGAAGTTGTTTTGTTTAAAAGAATATAAAACAAAAATAATTTTCCCAATTGATTAAATTTAAACAAAATAATTTTCCCATTCCGATTTCAGTGTGAATTCTTTTTTTTTCTCTCACATGTTCTGATGAAAAATACTATCTTTAGTACTACAAGCAAATTATAATCTAATTTTATTAATATTATTTTTGAAATAAAATCAAACTACTAATATTTGAAATAATTGGAACATTGAATCATAACAGATTAAAGACCAAGTTAACAAGAAAACACAAAAATATATTAAACAGAAGAAATGAGAAGAAGTAGGCATACAATATATTAGTTTCAATGACTATAAAAACAAATAAAATTTTGTAAAATAATTTCGGTTACACATATCAAAGTTGTATATTATTTAAATGCATTTTTCATGAAATGTAAAATAAGCCTCGATATTTTTCTCAAAGCGATTTGGATAATGGCCAATTTGGATAGTTAAGAATTCTCATAATTGCTATTCTAATGGATTTTTTACATCTGATGGAAGTTTAAGAATTGAGAAAATTAATGCAAAGTTATTTAGATCTACAGTTCTTTTCGCGAATTTTAAATAAATAATTTATGATCCAATTTACTTTAATGAGCTTTACTTATTAGTGAAGCTTGAACAATTTAAACCGATAAAACAATCTAAAAAATTTTGAATTCGAAGAGGCAACATTCATTCAGAAAACCTTCCACTTATCCACGACTTTGAATAATATATACGTTAAACTTAACAAGTTACCAGAGCCCTGCATGCGCTCGATTTAGCGCGCCAAGCGCGTCTCTTTAAAATCAGATCGTCATACAAACTTTCAGCGCGCCGAGGCAACACGCTCTCCTTAAGATCGTGCCGATTTGAAGCTAATCGCCGATTTGAAAAAAACGCGCCGCGCTATGAAAAACGCGCCGCGCAATCAAAAACGCGACGCTCTCCACATAACCCGCCGATTTGAAGCTTGCGCGCTACACTTAAGTAGGAATCGCATGATATCATTGCATTACACCTTCATGAAACGAGAAAATATCGTGAATGAAATGAAAAATCATTTTGATAAAATTATCACTGATTTATAGATAAGTATACATTTCCAGATTCATCAGATTGAGAAGTTTCTTGATCTTGAATAAATCTTAGAATAAGAATTAATTAAAAAATTTATAAAAAAGTGCATCCCTTAAATTAAATTTAAATCCTTTTAAGTTGTAATGATCTTTGTAAATAGTTTTTTCTCCTCTTCTGTAGCTGTTAGTTTGGTTTATAAGGATAAATGAACTTTGAATTAAGATTTATATAACCAGTTGTATCAACTCAGCCAAGCTGTGTTGTTTCGTAAATAGTATTCCTTTCTAACATTAAAGTTGTATTTTCTAACTTTTTTTTTATCATTTCTACACATTGAAAAACTTCATAACTTTTAACTTAAATATGATTGGACTTGTGCTTAGAATGAAAGTGATCAAGTCTATACCAAATTCTGATGTAAATAAATGAGGGTTATCTATACAGGTCCAAAAATTAGGACTACATATTATACTATCGTGAGGGATAATTTTCGCCGTGGATAAACTTTTACCAAAACTTAGCTAAAACGAGGATACAATTTACATGTGAACAATGATATCCTCAGATATTGATACTTAATTGCAGGAACGTGGTTTGGTTTCAACTTATAGCATGGACGTATATAAGGGGGGGTTAGGGGGTCCAGACACCCCCCTTAGCATAGACCTAATGTCAGCCAAACAGAAAGGTTCCTGTCCCAAATATTAAAAGAATGAGTGAAAATACAACATTTTCGGGTCCAATTTCACAAAAATTTCTGGGGGAGGACCCCCCAGATCCCCCTGTTTTGCTTGAGGGCATGTATTAACCACAAGAATTCACATTTGCCCTACATTTTACTCAGAATGGGAAACTATTAGAAACATTTGGGGGGCCAGAACCCCTTCGAAACAGTCTAGTAACGGCTCCCTTGGTCCTGAGGTCTTATGGCGGCTTTACACCACGCGGTTTGCGGGACGCGATTTGCGGCGAAAACGGGAACTGCAGAAACTCAGCGACCGCTCGAAAGAGGGCGCTAGAAGCGATTTACGACACTAGCGGCTACCGCTAATGCCGCCGCGGAAGTTTTGGTTCCCGCGCGGCAGCCGCTAGTGTCGTAAATCGATTCTAGCGCCCTCTTTCGAGCGGTCGCTGAGTTTCTGCGGTTCCCGTTTTCGCCTCAAATCGCAAATCGCGTCCCGCAAACCGCGTGGTGTAAAGCCGCCATTACAGGTTCTGCCCCCCCCCCTAGTCAAAAGTTGACCCTATGCCTATGATATTCCATTTTGTCCCTCCTCATGATAAAGGTTAACCTAAGCCTTTATAACCCCTTGCTACGCTCAGAGGGAAATTCAAGGTATACAACCTCTCTTTCGAAACCTCAATTTTTCTCCATAGAAAACGACCGACCAAAGCAAAGCTACTCCTTAATTTAATAAGGTATATATGGGGGTTCGGGGGTCCTCCCCCAAAAATGTTTAAATTTTAGTATGCTAAAATGTCTTCTAAAGCTACTTTTTAGGGAGGTTTCATGGAGCTTCGCGGGCCCCATGCGTCCCGCCAGTTGAAAAACCCTGTTTAAGTTAAACTTTCAGTGTCCACTGTGACCCAAAGTTTCTTGAACACCCCCTTATAAAATCTATAGCTACGTCCGTGACTTATAGAGAAAAATTCTATTTACAAAACGTTCGGTAAAACCCCTATAGGTTATTATACAGGGTGTCTCAAAAGGTCGAGTACAAACTTGGAGGGATGATAGTACTCATCAAGACGAACAAGAATTGGTATAGAAAGGGGGGTCGCAAATGAGTTTTAAGGGGTGAAACCCCGGGGTGAAAATCAGCAAAAAAACTTGCATATTTGTGCAGGAAGAGACACAATCGTTCGATTCCCGTAGTTATTTTGTGAAACAACTTCAAATATTATAACTTCTTCTACTAAGCGAGTTTTCCCACCAGTAAAACTATTGCATTCGACAGGGAAAAAAATGTCGCCAATCCGTGATCGCCAAATACTATTTTGTGATTCTTAAGGTAGGTAACTCAAATTTCTATGCATTAGGTATTATTCATGTTTTTTAAAGAGAATCGTAGAGGCTAAACTTAGAAATAAGATCACGTCGTGCTATCTCATACCTGCCAAGTACTCCGATTTTACTGGAGTTACTCCTATTTTTAGTTTCTTCTTGGATGATCCGATTTTTTCCTAAAAACTCCAATTTTCCGATTTTTTAAAAATACTCTTTTTGCAATCGTAAAAAAACTATTTTAATTTCTAAACTCTTTAAAGTTATTCCAAGGTGTCTACTGATTATATGAAAGTCCTGAAATCGTATTACAGTCCGAAATTTCAATGAAAGATAACGAATTTTCATTTATGTTTCCGTACTTTTGCCTGTAAAGTTGGCTTTTTGCATTGCTATTGTGGACTGAAAAAACAACTTGACGGTCGCGATCGCGTTTTTCTTCCTTCGTGTTGATGTCATTAGTTTTAAAAGCTTGTTTTTGTAGAAATTGTTCACTACTAGCTGGAAAATTACGAAAGTAATAGAAAACAAAGAGTGAAATCTATCATTTGAATAAAACTAATTTAATAGTTTTAATATCAAACAAAGAATTACAAATAGCAAAAATCCAACCAGAACTAGACCAAATTTTTTTAAGGTCTCTCAATGCATCATTTCTTAAAATCAGTCTTTTATTTTCGTTTTCTTATTCTTAATTTTTTAATATGGTTTCAGTATTACATTTTCTTTCTTAAATTTTTTTTTCCAGAAAAAGCTTTAATTTTAAGAGGGATGTTGTTTTTGTTTCTTCATAGGTTTTTTTATCTGAATTATTTGTGCTTTGTAGTTCAAATATTAACTAAAAAAGCAGCTTAAGTTTTAAATCGTGACCGAAAAATAGATGGGTGGGCTTTCATATGTAGTCCGTGAAAGTACTCCTATTTTTTTCTCCATCAGATTCGCAGCTATGCAATCTAGATGAATAGCTTTTAACATTTTTGTGATTCAAAAATTTAAGATACTTCAAATTTAAACTAATTTAGTTATTTTTATAAATGATTTCAACTCTAGACTCAAAAATATTGGTCAGCCAATTCAAATGAACATCTTCGAAATCAATTAGATAGTTGATTAAAAGTAACTTTGTGGACAGTAAAATGATTTTGCTTTAAAGCCTACAAAATTAGTTAATTAGTTCAATAATTATTCAATTAATTATTAAATTCAATATTATGATCTAATCTAGGGTACAGATTTGATGGCCACTTTTAATAAAGTGATTCATGGATCCAAAATATCAATCACATGTGGATCATGGTCACAAGTAACAAATGGCCATAAGCTTTCCATGCTTGTGGCCATTAATGCACAACTTTGAAAGTTAAAAACGTCCGTACAACCTTAGCCGGTGTGAAAAGCTATCCCTTCTTGGCCAAGAGATTGCCGGCAGCGTCGCACCCAAAGGTTAATTAAAGCCCTGGATGGAGCAATCGTAACTACCTCTAATAAGCAACGTGTGAGTACCGCTATCGAGCTAGCTGTCGTGGTGCTGAAAAGTTTCATAGCGATAATAAACAAGAGAAAATTATTTTAAAAGTGGTAGATTGCCGCTTGGGGAGGGAGGTGAAACATCACTGAAAAAGAATTAATTTTACAAGAAACTAGTGTTATTTAAGTCACCACTCTGTTAATTAATTTTAAAATGACTTTGTCTGTGTACTGACCATAGGCTTTACTGTCCCCTCCTAGGGTCTTAGGGCATATCGAAGCTCCTGTGGTAAAACAGTTGGTGTGTCCTCGAAGGCGCTATGCCATTTTTTCCCAGGAGAGATGACCAATTATGGCCCCATCTCTCCATATTCTACCCTCCACAACACAGGGATACAAAATTGGTCGAGCTCGAACCCATTTTTGACCGTGTATTTGTCGATCTTGAATTTTTAATAACTTAGTCATGAGAATAACGGTTATGTTGTCACATCTAAAGAACATTAAAGAATAAAACTGTTTAAAATGCTTATATTTTTACTCTTTTTTTTATTAAAAAATGTTTCATACAAAATTTAAGTATTCATTACATTTTCTTACAGGGTGTTTCACAAAGAGCTCCCTGGTTTTAAAAACTAACGAATAGACAAAAATACGCCACGCCGTCTGCTGCAATGTACTACTTCTTAGACCAAAGAATTTCTTAACACAATTCCTTTAAAATCGGTAGATAAATAAAAAATAATAGATGGCAGCCCAAGATTTTGTGAAACGAAGGAAAAGGAGTCCTTGAAATCCTTGTCATACAGTATAGGGAAATAAAATTTACGGAAGAAACGATTTCTGAATCGAAAGATGTAAAAAGTACATTGCAGTAGACGGCGTATTTTTATCATGTTTTGTCTAGTTGTTATTAATTTTTAAAACCAGGGAAGTTCTTTGTGAAACACCCTGTAGTTGAGTCTGTGACATTTCTTTAAAAAACTGAAAACGTTAAAAGAAAAGCATCCATAAAAAAATTCTATTTTTCTATTCTAAATTACATTATTTTTTTTTTAGCTAAATTCATCTGGTTCAAAAATTTCCCTTTTTAAATCAAAGCAAGACATTGAATACTACAAAAGATAAGGTTTTCGGTTTTTATTGACCACGCAATTTGACTTCATTTAATAATTTAATAAATTAGTTTGGATTCATTAAGTTTGCTAAATATCGTCTAATGGTAAAAATCACCTTTCGAATTCTTCATGATTCAAGTGTGGAAAAGACCCTTAGTTTCTACATTTTGCCGTGAATAAAAATAATTCCGATGTTTGCACATTTTAAATACTATCATTTATCATTATTATTTTAATTATTTTAGAAACTGCTTACAAAATTAAAATATTTTCTAGAATCACTTGTAATACATGATGTTTGAAGGCTTTGTTTCTAGGTATTCATCCAAAATTTACAAATAATTATATTTCTTGATTAAATTTATTAGGGAGGCCAAGGTCCTACATGGACTGTAGAGCCGAGGAGGAAGGAAGAAGGATTAAATTTATTATTTTAATTATCATTTTAATAATATTAAATAATTTGTTATAGCTTTTAAGCATTGAAAAAGTTTCCGAGATTAGTATTATTTTTTTCGGGTAAACCTAATAAAATGAGTATACTCATGTATTTATGTAAGGGTCTGTGGATTATTATGAAGGGTATGTTCTATTCAATTCGATAAACTAAAATATCAATTTCACATTGGAATTTCAACTTTTCTGAGATTTTTAGCTTAAAAATATTTAAAAATAAAAACTCATAATTAAATATTACAACGTAGCTTAAAACTACTGTAAAAATAAAACTGGAAAATCTTAGACTTTCATTACCACTATTTTAACGATAAAATAAGAATGGAAAAAAAATTGTGCCAAATGGCTAATTAGTAGCCAATTTTGGTTGAACATGCATTAAAAAAGAAGACTGATCGAAATAAATCTTTCGCTACGAAAAGGAAACTTCTTGAAAAAGTTACAGTTAAATTTACTTTTTGCAATACGAGTTTTATTATTTTGATGTAAAAAATTACGGAATCGAACTATTGTGTCTCTTCCTGCACAAATATGCAAGTTTTATTGCTGATTTTCACCCCGGGGTTTCACCCCTTAAAACTCATTTGCGACCCCCCTTTCTATACCAATTCTTGTTCGTCTTGATGAGTACTATCATCCCTCCAAGTTTGTACTCGACCTTTTGAGACACCCTGTATAATTTGGTTGAAGACAAGTGGTTAATATATGATACCATAATCGTCTATTAATCCAGATCCTTAATAATTTGATGATCTCCTATTTGATTATCTCAGAATTTTTCCATAGAGAAACTATTTTTACCTGTTAAAACATTCTAAACAGTACTAGCTTACATATCCTTTAAAAATGTTAAATATATGCGTATGATTAAGTTTGTAAAAATTTATATTAGTGTTTACTTTGACTAAGAAATTAGAGTGGAACCCTTCATCAATCCTTTGACCACTTCAATCCCAAATTAACATAAAATATTAGATACACTGGTGTAAAATCATTTCGAGTTAAATATCTGACTATTGAGAGCTAACATTTACTGCACGTTGACGATTCAAGAAAAAGTCGCCGCACTTTTCACAGCGCGCCGAATTTTTCTCAGCGCGGCGCTTTTTTCCAAGCGCGCCGCTTTTTCACCAGCGCGTGCGATTCTAAAGTAAATCGCCGCGTAAACAGAAGCCTGCCGATTTTTTCACGACTTGATCAAAATCGTACGCGCAAAATCTTAAGGATGCGCTTTTTTTTTAAATGGCGAGTTAGACGCGCTATAGCGAGCGCGTGCAGGGCTCTGCAAGTTACACAATTTAATGCAAAATGAAAAGAAGATGTTTCATAACTCTAAAAAAACATTTAAAACTTACCTTGCTTTTGCTCTTGAAATGAAAATATCTTCACACACAAAATTTATACTTGCTCTCAGGAATGGTAATTAAATGGCGGATGTTGATGTGGAGTTTGGATGGACTTATTGGGGTCACGTGGTATGTCACGTGGGCTTAAATTGGCTTGGCTGTCACAGCCCTTTCCTGAAAGCCCTTCAACAGGGTTGGGGGGACAGCCCTTTCATAGCCCTGCGTCAAGCGCTGCTGTAGGGCTTTTCGGTAGACCTTGTTTGGTCAGCCACGGAACAGCCCTTTTCTTGCACTGCTTAAAGGCTTTTCGGCAAACCCTTTTTAGGCAGCCCAATGACAGTGAAAAAAAAGGGCTAACCGCAAGGTTACGTGCTATCTGGGTATATTTACCACTTTGCTACCAAGTGATGAGGTTTAAAACGTAACCTTAGTACACTGATTCTGACTGCAAAGAGTGTAGATACTGTCTGTCTAACACAAGTTGAGCTTCAGCCTAATTGTCTGGTTGTGGTGGTTGCTATAGAAACAAGACCGGTTCATTTTAAATAGGGATAAACCATATTTTGATTTGGTTAGGCATAAAGCAGACGAAAGATTATTGGCAGAATTTTTGGCGACCACAAGCATGGTCTTCTTCTCTAAATTGATGCACTTTCACGCATAGTATATTTTCTTGCGTATTCTAGAAAATTTATGTAATTACAAAATCTGAAATTAACTGGACACATTGTATTGTATGTAGTCGAAAAACATAACTAATAAAAAAGTTTTAGAGCATACTCAAAACCTTTTTCTCCGTTAAAATTAGGTGATCTCGAAAAACAATTTGGCACTCTTAATTCACTGATGTTTAAGTGTTTTTCATGGAAGTAACCATTCTACTATACTAGACAGCAACGTTTCCTGACCCTATGACTTCACTACCCGGAAGGAAAAACTGTGTAAACAAAAAGCCTGTTGGGTTGCTACGATAAGTTTCGGTACGCAAATCGTGATAAAAGACGCATGTATAAAAAACTGGAAATTTAAAGATCATATTAACTCAATCTTTAGCAAATTAAGATATATTCCACCCTAACATACTCATCAGAGCACAGACCATATACGAAGACCAATCATCCAAATACCGATTACCCTCTACTTCTACCACCCTGACCAACCGAATAAATTGAAACTGCCACTTAGAAGCTCTTACAGACCCTTTGGAATTTCTCACCTCACTTTTTAAGATAAACGCTATATAAAAGCAGAAACATCGGCTGACAGGTAGCATCAAACAATCCTGGATCCTCCAGATATCTCCTGAATGAACTCCCCCGTTTATTACAAACGAATTAAAAGCAAGCTTCGCTTGCTGATGGATTCAAGAACCTATGAAATTAGTAGTTAAACTCGGATCGTTTTTCAAATTCTGAATTATCTGAATTTCATTTTTGTACATATTAGAATCGGTGGACTTTTTGCTGACCTCAAGTTAGAAACAAGCGTCTTAGTTTAAACCTTAGAGACAGTTTTAAATTAGAAGCCGAAACCAAACCTATGATTGTTGTGAAATTTTAGCATGTTGTTCCTCACACAACCAGGAAGGTATTTATTTAACCAACCCTACCAATTCATTTTCACCCCAATCATTTCTACTTTCAGCGTAAGGGTGGGTTTACATGTGCACCTCGAGCGACACGATCGGGAGGGCAAGAGGGTAAAACTGGGGAAATTTCCAAATACTTTCCTCATCGATTTACAATCTTATCCTCCCATGTCCTGCCATTGGCCCTTGTGCTGTGACCAGAGATATTTTTAACTCCTCTGAGAGAGTATTTCACTCCTTGAAAATAGGAAATACTCTTTGAAAAACTAGCCAGGAGTATTTTCACTCTGAATTTTTTACAAAGGTTTAGCTTAAAAAATGCACCGCGTGGCCGCACCGAGATCAACAAATAATATTTTTTTACTCAAAACACCAACTGATCTCAGCGGAGACATTTACGCCCGACTTCTGGCCAAAGCCAATTGCCAAAAACCACTACACCCTAATTATCATACTTTTTAATTGTGTTTTCATACAGCCATAGTAATTTTTTTATTTATTGTTCTGATGCTTTGGGAGTTTGATTGCGGTTATCGTATTTCTGTATATGTAGTTCATGCTATTTCCGTATTTCACTCCTCCTAAAAAAGTCAAGGAGTATTTTTAATCCTCCAAAAAATTCTTAGGAATAACACTGGCTGTGACACTATGTCAAATGCGAAAGTCCATACTAGGGATGTCAAAATGTTCAAAATAACCGGTTTTCGGTTAACCGGTTTATTTTCCCTTTCGGTTAACCGTCCGGTTATAACCGTCCAAAAAATACCGGTTATTTGAATAACCGAATAAATTAGTACCTCCCAAACGGCGCGAGGTAAAATTACGAAACTGGTCTCTAAAAAAAGCCCATTTCCCATATCATTACATATTAAAAGGAATAATCCATACAAATTCGTTAACTAATTAAAAAAATCTTAATTAACAAAACCGGAATGAAAAGGTGGTAGTATTTTGATGATCCGGTTTTTTATATTTTAGTCCGATGAATTACCAAAGCCAGAGAAAATTCTACGGCAAAGTAACTCACCACTATAAAAGTTAAATTATTTAAATCGGTTATAAATACCAACTGATTTTAAATTTCAGTCTTTTTTTTACTTCTAATAGATCATACAGAGTGGATTAAATAAGATTTTTTTCTCACAACCGGGAAAAAACCGGTTTTTAATTGATTTTCAGGTTTTTGAAGTTAACTTAAGAAGGTTTTTGTCTCAAAACTGGAGAAAAAACCGGTTTTTCAATTGATTTTCACAGGGGTTTTTATTTCATATTTAGATCAGTGGATTTAATAAGATTTGAGTCCAACAAACGGATAAACAACCGGTTTTTAAAGTGATTTTCAGGTCTTTTTTCATTTTTAATAGATCATATGAAATGGATTTAATAAGATCAGAGATTCTGTGGCGAATTTACGTACTCACCACTATAAGAGTCAAAATATTCAAATGGGTTATAAATACTGACTGACTTTCACCTCCATGGATTTTTTTTCATTTTTAATAGATTTAATAGATCATATAAACAAAATTAATAAGATTTTTGTCTCATAACCAGAAAAAAACGGTGTTTTATTAGACTTTTAGATTTTTAATCGGTTTTATTTATGTATTAAGATCTAAGTCTCATAACCGGAGAAAAAAACCGGTTTTTAATTTGATTTTCAGGGTTTTTTTTCATTTTTAATAAATTATCATAAGAAGTGAATTTAATAAGATTTGAATCTCACAACCAGAGGAAAAAAACCGGTTTTTCAACGGTTTTTCAATTGATTTTCAGGTTTTTTCCTTTTTAATATATCATAAGAAAGAATTAAAAAGATTTGTGTCTCACAACCGGAGGAAAAAAACCGGTTTTCATTTGATGTTCAGGTTTTTTTTCCATTTTTAATAGATCTAATGAAGTGGATTCAATAAGATTATTTGTCTCATAACCGAGAAAAAACCGGTTTTTAATTTGATTTTCAGGTTTTTTTTCTTTTTTAATAAATATCATAAGATGTGAATTTAATAAGATTTGAGTCTCACAACCGGAGGAAAAAAACCGGTTTTTCATTTGATTTTCAGGGGTATTTTTTTCATTTTTAATAGATCATTTGATATGGATTTAATAAGATTAGAGTCTCACAACCGGAAAAAAAAAACCTGTTTTTCATTTGATTTTCAGGGTTTTTTCTCATTTTTGATAGATCATATAAAGTGGGTTTAATAAGATTTGAGTCTCATAACCGAGAAAAAAGCCAGTTTTTTATTAGACTTTTAGATTTTTAATCAGTTTAATGGATTTAATAAGATCTGAGTCTCATAACCGGTTTTTAATTTGATTTTCAGGTTTTTTTTTTAATTTTTAATATATCATAAGAAGAGAATTAAAAAGAGTTGAGTCTCACAACCGGAGGAAAAAAACCGGTTTTCATTTGATGTTCAGATTTTTCCCCCATTTTTAATAGATCACATGAAGTGGATTCAATAAGATTTTTGTCTCATAACCGAGAAAAATTCGGTTTTTTATTAGACCTTTAGATTTTTAATCGGTTTTATGGTTTTAATAATATTTGAGTCTCATAACCGGAGAAAAAACCGGTTTTTAATTTGATTTTTAGGGGTTTTTTTTGCATTTTTAATAAATATCATAAGATGTGAATTTAATAAGATTTGAGTCTCACAACCGGAGGGAAAAAACCGGTTTTTTCATTTGATTTTCAGGGAAAGGGGTTTCATTTATAATATATACTATTATAAAGTGGATATAATAAGATTTTTGTCTCATAACCGAAAAAAAACGGTAAAATTGGTTTTTAATTTGATTTTCAGGTTTTTTTATTTATCATAAGAAGAGAATTTAATAAGATTTGAGTCTCACAACCGGAGAAATAAAACCGGTTGTCGTTTGATGCTCAGGGTTTGTTTTTTTTTTTTTTTCATTTTTAATAGATCATAATATGAAGTGGATTCAATAAGAGTTTTGTCCCATAACCGAGAAAAAAACCGTTTTTTATGAGACTTTTAGATTTTTAATCGGTTTTATGGTTTTAATAATATCTGAGTCTCATAACCGGAGAAAAAAACCGGTTTTTAATTTGATTTTCCGGTATTTTTTTATTGTAATAGATCATATGAAGTGGATTTAATATTTTTTTTAAACAACCAGAGAAAAAAAACCGGTTTTATATTTCATTCTCAGGGTTTTTTTTTATTTTTAATAGATCACAAGAAGGGAATTTAAATAGATTTCAGTCACAACAGGAGGAAAAAAAAACCGGTCTTTCATTCAATTACCAGATTTTAATCGATTTTATGGATTTAATAAGATTTGAGTCTCATAACCGGTGAAAAAATCCGGTTTTTAATTTGATTTTCATGGTTATTGTTATTATTAATAGATCACAAGAAGTGAATTTAATTAGATTTCAGTCTCAAAACCGGAGAAAAAAAACGGTTCCTCATTTTATTTTCAGGTTTTTTTCATTGTAATAGATCATATCAAGTAGATTTAATATTTTTCCCAACAATTGGAGAAAAAAACCGGTTTTTCATTTGATTTTCAGAGGTTTTATTCATTTTTAATAGATCACAAGAAGTGAATTTAATTAGATCTCACTCTCACAACCGGAGGAAAAAAAACCGGTTTTTCATTCAATTACCAGATTTTTAATTGGTTTCATGGACTTAATAAGGTTTGAGTCTCATAACCGGAGAAAAAAACCGGTTTTTCATTTCAGTTTCAGGTTTTTTTCACTTTAATAGATCATATGAAGTGGATTTAATATTTTTTTTAAACAACCGGAGAAAAAAAAAACCGGTTTTTCATTTCATTTTCAGGGGGTTTTTTTCAGGGGTTTTTTTAATTTTTAATACATCACAAGAAGTGAATTTAAATAGATATCAGTCTCACAACCGGAGGAAAAAAACCGGTTTTTTATTCAATTAATAGTTTTTTAATCAGTTTCATGGATTTAATAAGATTTGAGTCTCATAACCGGAGAAAAAAACCGGTTTTTAATTTGATTTTCAGGGGTTTTTTTGATTGTAATAGATCATGTGAAGTGGATTGAAAATTTTTTTCCCACAACCAGAGAAAAAAACCGGTTTTTCAGTTCAGTTTCAGGTTTTTTTTTCATTGTAATAGATTATAGGAAGTGGATTTAATATTTTTTTCAAACAACCGGAGAAAAAAAACCGGTTATTCATTTCATTTTCAGTGTATTTTAAAATGTTTAATAGATCACAAGAAGTGAATTTAAATAGATTTCAGTCTCACGACCGGAGGAAAAAAACCGGTTTTTTATTCAATTACCAGATTTTTAATCAGTTTCATGGATTTAATAAGATTTGAGTCTCATAACCGGAGAAAAAAACCGGTTTTTAATTTCAGTTTCAGGTTTTTTTCATTGTAATAGATCATATGAAGTGGATTTAATATTTTTTTAAACAACCGGAGAAAAAAACCGGTTTTTCATTTCATTTTCAGGGGTTTTATTCATTTTTAATAGATCACAAGAAGTGAATTTAATTAGATTTCACTTTCACAACCGGAGGGACAAAAACCGGTTTTTTATTCAATTACCAGATTTTTAATCGGTTTCATGGATTTAATAAGATTTGAGTCTCATAACCGGAGAAAAAAAACCGGTTTTTCATTTCAGTTTCAGGTTTTTTTCATTGTAATAGATCATATGAAGTGGATTTAATATTTTTTAAACAACCGGAGAAAAAGAACCGGTTTTTCATTTCATTTTCAGGGGTTTTTTTCAGGGTTTTTTTTTTTATTTTTAATACATCACAAGAAGTGAATTTAAATAGATTTCAGTCTCATAACCGGAGGAAAAAAACGGTTTTTAATTCAATCACCAGATTTTTAATCGGTTTCATGGGCTTAATGAGATTTGAGTCTCATAACCGGAGAAAAAACTGGTTTTCAATTTGATTTTTAATTGCGTTAATGGATTTAATAAAATTTTTTCTCATAACCGGAGGAAAAAAACTGTTTTTCATTTGATTTTTAATTGCTTTCATGAATTTAATAACATTTTTGCCTCATAACCTGAGAAAAAAAAACGGTTTTTAATTTAATTTTTAGTTACTTTCATGGATTTAATAACATTTTAGTCTCATAAAACCGGAGAAAAAATTTGGTTTCTCATTTGATTTTCACTGTTATACCGTTCATTGGATACTGTATATCGGAGGGTTTTTTTCGAATTTTAAATTTTTTTAAAATTGTCACGAGGTTTTTTTACGCTCAATTCTAGTAATAGGCTGTATGAAAAGTAACATATTAAATTTTCGTCATCCTACCGGTAATTTAGAGTTCGAGCCCCCTTTTATAAGGTCCGTTTTTGACATGTGCCTTAATTATCGAAAAAAAGCATCTTAACGAATTTTCACCAGGTCGGTAACCTTTTACCCTTAAACTATGAGGAAATATCTCGCAGAATCTGTAATTTGAAGAAATTGGAACAATAATCCAGTCCTCGGCGGTCGTGCGTTCTTTTCCGAGAAATTGCCGAATTTCGCGTTTTAAATACAATTAAATTTAAAATATCGTTTTTTCGGTGATTAAATCTCAAACTAGACACCTATAAGTGGATCATATTCAATTTTTGTGAGAATAGAATAGTAATTTAGAGAATAATTAAAAAAATTGAATTCCGAAAAAAATTTCGGAATTCAACCTTGAAACACAACTCCGAATAAAGCTAATAACCCCTTATTAAATAATATTAAATTTTTTTCGAAATTTTTTTATAATAATATAAGGTTATGGCAAGGTTTTTCCAAAATTACGGGTTTCCATGGTGATTATGACGTAATTGAGAATTTTCGAGAGAAGAATGGAGCCTACTGGTCCTTAACGCGAATGACTCTAGAATATTTCCCAGATTTGAGTTCTCGGTTTGTTTACTTTTAAAGTTAGATTTTAATGCTTTACATATTTAGAAAGCTTATAAAAAATGGTTTCCAGGAATTGGAAATTTTAAGGGGAATATACACATATTGCGCTTGTAATTTAGGTTCAAAGAATTATTGTTTTACTTGAAATTTTTTCCCAAATATAGAGATAAAGATTTAATATTTTAATATGTTATAGTAGACCTTTAGACAAACAAAAATATGTATCTCAGTCAGGGGTTGATGGATCGGTTCTGGATTTATAAATTATTCAAGTTTATTACTGTATTTATTATGTATACGGCCCCCTAACTGAAATTGGACCATGAAAATTTAATAGATTGTTTAGATTCACACCATGAACAACATATTAAAATTTCATAGTCCTAGGCTCTATGGGAAGTTGATTCTCCGGTTGTGGGAAAAAATGATATTAAATCTACTTCATATGATCTATTTAAAATGAAAAAAATAACCATGAAATACTAATTAAAAACCGGTTTTTCCCCGGTTATGAGATTCAAATCTATTAAATCCCTGAAACCCATTAAAAATCTGGTAATTGAATAAAAAACCGGGTTTTTTTCCGGTTTTGAGAAAAAAAAATCTGACTTAATCCAGTTCATATAATCTATTAGATATGAAAAAAACCCATGAAAACCAATTTAAAACCGATTTTTTTTCTCCGGTTGTGAGACTTAATTCTATTAGAATAAAAATCTGGTAGTATAAAGAAAAACCGGCTTTCGTCTCCGGTTGTGAGAATCAAATTTTATTATATCCACTTCGTATTATCTATAAAAATGAAGAAAAAAACCTGAAAATCAACTGAAAAACCGGTTTTTTTCTTCGATTGTGAGACAAAAATCTTATTAAATTCCCTTCATATCATTTATTAAACTTGAAAATAAAACCCTGAAAATCAAATGAAAAACCGTTTTTTTTTTGTCCGATTGTGAGATTCAAATCTTATTAAATCCATTTCGACTTCATGTGATCCATAAGAAATGAAGAAAAAAAAACCTTTTTAACAAAGTCAGTGGGTATTTATAACCCGTTTGAATAATTTGACTTTTTTAGAATCTTATTAAATCTACTTCATATAATCTATTAATAAAAAAAAAACCCTAGGAAAATCAAATGAAAACAGGGAAAAGGAGGGGGCACCGCACAACCGGGGACTTCCACTTTCTTTTCCCCCGACGTGATCCCCCACCGAGTTTTGTCTGGAAATCCGGATAACTACTCTCATTATACAAATATCACGCTGCACATATTTTAACTAAATTTATAATACGCTCATTTTTAACTGAATAGAAATTTTCAATTTCATTCAGATTTCCTTCCAGTTATTTTTGCCCGGTTGTTGAATTTGAAAATAATCGAAGAAAATTATAACCGGTTAAAACCGAAAACCGGAACAAAAATAACCGGGTTTTGTTTTTTTACATCCCTAGTAACCACAGTGCTAGGGACTGTCCCAAAAGAAACTGCCCCAGAGATAATAGAGAAAATAAGGGACCTCTGGATATTTAAGCCCAGATCTATCCTCAGCTTTTGGTGATAAAATCGAAGTGAAACTAATTAAAGCAACGATAGCCTTGGAAAGTAAACATTCAATAAAGCACCGGATGGAAAGCCTTATCGCGTAACTGACAAGTTGGGTGTGGACGGGTTGATTCGTTGTCTTTGTATGAATCATATGCGAAATGAACGAAAACTTGGGTAACGAGGGGGGAAAGTCAATGGAATGCAAGCGAAACAGATGCCATGAAGGCAGATGTTCTTTTGCAGGAGCTTTCCACTGAATGTGGGAAAGAACAAAAAGAGGCTGCGAGCACACGAGCACCGAGGAGAAAAATGAGTACTTCTTTTGCTTAAATAAGCTGTTTCGAATAACATTCCTGATGCCTGGCCCCAGGCCCGTGCTGGCCAAGGGGGGGAGAAGGGGTGTGTGTCCCCCTGCGCCCTTTGCTCGGGTGACCTTTTAAGAGACAATTTTCTACATTTGTTAATACTCTTGCTTCTCAATGTTTTCTGGGCTCCTTTTTTAAAACTACTAGCTGATATGTCCCGCTTTGCACACGTGGAGATGGAGATTTTTTTCTTTAAAATTTTTAAAACATTTCCTACTTCTTACATTTTAATACATTTTATTTTTATGCGAAAAAGGCGTTGAATCAAGCATTTTAATGCCATGACACACGCCAAGGGCACTACGGGGATTTTTCATGGCCCTCTTGCTCTTTGTTTAATACCTCGAATTTTCGAGGGTGGGACAATGTTTTTTATCTTCCCTCTTCCCTTTTTTTATCCCTCTTCATGCATGCACCATTGCAATGGCGGGATTTTTTAATTTTTTAGGACGCTGTTACAGTGCCGTCCTTAGTCAATAGAGAGGAGTACCGAACGCACGGCCATGTCCAAGGGGGGTTTAGGGGTAATTGAATAAAAAACCAGGTTATTTTAAGACTTATTTTGTTCATAATGGAACATATTCCGCTATTATTTTGTTCATAATGGAACATATTCCGCTATTATTTTGTTCATTTGGGAACATATTCCGCTCTATATTAATTTTTTTTTGAAATTTTATACTTTATATAATCTATTAAAAACGAAAACTACTAACAACTTTTCTACTAAATGGTTTGCACTAGGTTAGGGGGCTGGTCACAAATTAAAAACAGAAATATCCCGTTTTTTTCTGGATTTCTCCCGAAATAATCGTTCGGGAGCTAAGAAAAAACGCGGTCTTTCAGAAAATTTACAGTTTCATTGATCTGCGACCAGTATTTCCAGCAAAACAGAGTAAACGATTGCGCGGGCTTTTTAAGGCGGGAAATCTCAGCCTGACACGTGCCGAAATTTGACGCTATTGCTCCGGATCTAGGAAGAGTATGACTCAGTGTGTATTGGTATTTCAGAAACTATTCCAGAAGAAGTCCTTTTCGTTCCGGTTCAAACGATGTGACTGACACAGGGGTTGTAAAAAAATTAAATTTGGCTTTTCGTTAAGAAACTAGGGTATTTCCCGGATTTTTCCGGAAGTAAAGGTCAGAGAGCTTGGATATTACCGGATTCTTAAAGATCGTAAAAATCGTCTGAAAACCGGAGGAAAAAAAAGTGTTTTTATTTGATTTTTAATTACTTTCATGGATTTATTAACATTTTGGTCTCATAACCGCAGAAAAAAACCGGTTTTTAATTTGATTTTAAATTGCTTTCATGGATTTAATGACATTTTTGTCGCATAACCTGAGGGAAAAAAACGGTTTTTAATTTGATTTTTAGTTACTTTCATGGATTTGATAACACTTTGGTCTCATAACCGGAGGTAAAACCGGTTTTTAATTTGATTTTAAATTGCTTTCATGGATTTAATAACATTTTTGTCTCGTAAAACCGGAGAAAAAATCCGGTTTCTCGTTTTATTTTCTCTGTGAAACCCTTCATTGGATACTGTATATCGGAGGTTTTTTTTTTTTTTCAAATTTAAAATGTTTTTAAAATAGTCACGAGTTTTTTTACGCTGGTTTCTAGTAAAAGGGTGTATGAAAAGTAACATATTAAATTTTCAAGTCATCGTACAGGTAATTTTGAGTTCGAGCCCCCTTTTAAGGTCCGTTTTTGACATGTACCTTAATTATCGAAAAAAAGCATCTTAACGAATTTTCACCAGGTCGGTGACCTTTTACCCTTAAACTATGAGGAAATATCTCGCAGAATCTGTAATTTGAAGAAATTGGAACAATAATCCAGTCCTCGGCGGTCGTGCGTTCTTTTCCGAGAAATTGCCGAATTTTGCGTTTAAAATACAATTGAATTTAAAATATCGTTTTTTCGGTGATTGAATCTCAAACTAGACACCTATAAGTGGATCATATTCAATTTTTGTGAGAATAGAATCGTAATTTAGAGAATAATTTAAAAAATTGAATTCCGAAAAAAATTTCGGAATTAAACCTTGAAACACAACTCCGAATAAAGCTAATAACCCTTTATTAAATAATATTAATTTTTTTTCGAAATTTTTTTATAATAATATAAGGTTATGGCAAGGTTTTTCCAGAATTACGGGTTTCCATGGTGATTATGACGTAATTGAGAATTTTTGAGAGTAGAATGAAGCCTACTGGTCCTTAACGCGAATGACTCTAGAATATTTCCCAGATTTGAGTTCTCGGTTTGTTTACTTTTAAAGTTAGATTTTAATGCTTTACATATTTAGAATGCTTATAAAAAATGGTTCCAGAAATTGAAAATTTTAAGGGGAATATATACATATTGCGCTTATACTTTAGGTTCAAAGAATTTTCGTTTTACTTGAAATTTTTTCCCAAATATAGAGATAAATATTTAATATTTTAATATGTTGTAGTAGACCTTTATACGAAGAAAAATTTGTATCGCAGTAAGGGGTTGATGAATTGGTTCTGGGTTTATAAATTATTCAAATTTATTACTGTATTTTTTATGTATACGGCCCCCCAATTGAAATTGGACCCTGAAAATTTAATAGATTGTTTGGATTCCCACCATGAGCAACATATTAAAATTTCATGGTCTTAGCTCTATGAGAAGTTGATTCTCCGGTTGTGGGAAAAAAATGATAATAAATCTACTTCATATATGAAGTAGATATGATCTATTTAAAATGAAAAAAATAACCATGAAAATTAAATTAAAAACCGGTTTTTTCTCCGGTTATGAGACTAAAATCTTATTGAGTCCATTAAAACCGATTAAAAATCTGGTAATTGAATGAAAAACCGGTTTTTTTTCCCTCCGGTTGTGAGAGTGAAATCTAATCAAGTTCACTTCTTGTGATCTATTAAAAATGAATAAAACCCCTGAAAATGAACTGAAAAACCGGTTTTTTTCTCCAGTTGTTTAAAAAAAATATTAAATCCACTTCATATGATCTATTACAATGAAACAAACCTGAAACTGAAATTAAAAACCGTTTTTTTTCTCCGGTTGTGAGACTCAAATCTTATTAAGTCCATGAAACCGATTAAAAATCTGGTAATTGAATGAAAAACCGGTTTTTTTCCTCCGGTTGTGAGACTGAAATCTATTTAAATTCACTTCTTGTGATCTATTAAAAATGAATAAAACCCTTGAAAATGAAATGAAAAACCGTTTTTTTTTTCTCCGGTTGTTTAAAAAAAATATTAAATCCACTTCATATAATTTATTACAATGAAAAAAAAACCTGAAACTGAATTGAAAAACCGGTTTATTTTTTCTCTGGTTGTGGGAAGAAAATATTAAATCCACTTCATATAATTTATTACAATGAAAAAAAACCTGAAACTGAATTGAAAAACCGGTTTATTTTCTCTGGTTGTGGGAAGAAAATATTAAATCCACTTCATATAATTTATTACAATGAAAAAAAACCTGAAACTGAATTGAAAAACCGTTTTTTTTTTCTCTGGTTGTGGGAAGAAAATATTAAATCCACTTCATATAATTTATTACAATGAAAAAAAACCTGAAACTGAATTGAAAAACCGGTTTTTTTTCTCTGGTTGTGGGAAGAAAATATTAAATCCACTTCATATAATTTATTACAATGAAAAAAAAACCTGAAACTGAATTGAAAAACCGTTTTTTTTTCTCTGGTTGTTGGAAGAAAATATTAAATCCACTTCATATAATTTATTACAATGAAAAAAAACCTGAAACTGAATTGAAAAACCGGTTTTTTTTTCTCTGGTTGTGGGAAAAAAATATTAAATCCACTTCATATGATCTATTACAATGAAAAAACCCCTGAAAATCAAATTAAAAACCGGTTTTTTTCTCCGGTTATGAGACTCAAATCTTATTAAATCCATGAAACCGATTAAAAATCTGGTAATTGAATGAAAAACCGGTTTTTTTTCCTCCGGTTGTGAGACTGAAATCTATTTAAATTCACTTCTTGTGATCTATTAAAAATTTTAAAATACCCTGAAAATGAAATGAATAACCGGTTTTTTCTCCGGTTGTTTGAAAAAAATATTAAATCCACTTCATATAATCTATTACAATGAAAATAAAACCTGAAACTGAAATGAAAAACCGGTTTTTTTCACTGGTTGTGGGAAAAAAATATTCAATCCACTTCATATGATCTATTACAATGAAAAAAACCCTGAAAATCAAATTAAAAACCGGTTTTTTTTCCGGTTATGAGACTCAAATCTTATTAAATCCATGAAACTGATTGAAAATCTGGTAATTGAATGAAAAACCGGTTTTTTCCCTCCGGTTGTGAGATTGAAATCTATTTAAATTCACTTATTGTAATGTATAAAAAATGAATAAAACCCCTGAAAATGAAATGAAAAACCGGATTTTTTCTCCGGTTATGAGACTCTGAACTTAAAATATTCCATAAAACCGATTAAAAATGCAAAAGTCTATTAAAAAAACCCGTTTTTTTCGGTTATGAGACAAAAATCGTATTCAACTTCGTATGATCTATTAAGTATGAAAAAAATACCGTGCAAATGAAAGCTACTAAATAAATCTTTTATTGAGTGCACAGCAGGCGGAGCCTGCTTTTACTCAGTGTGTGTTACATGCCATGAGTGGTTACAAATCTTGAGAGAGGTAGGAGCACGAGATGCATTTTAAGAGTACTGAGGTAGCCCAAAGGGGTTTGGGGATCTTTGTGGCTTGGATTTTATTTACTGTTGATTTATTTTATTACTTAGGGCTGCTGGCGCAGGGAGCACACGTGTGGTGTCATTGCACCGTGCCTGGGTCTGGCTGTGAGTAGGGGTGGGGCAGTTCTAGGGAGGGTTGAGAGGGAGTGCAAATGAAAGGCATTCAGTATTTATAACATATTTAAATGTTCTGACTTTTGGAGTGGTGAGTAAGTAAATTCGCAACAGAATCTCTATCTTATTAAATCCATTTCATATGATCTATTCAAAATGAAAAAATATCCGAAAATCACTTGAAAAACCGGTTGTTTTTCCGTTTTTGAGACTCAAACCTTATTAAATTCAAGAAGTTTATCACAAGAAGCTATAATCTATTACAATGAAAAAAGCTGAAACTCGAATGAAACACCGGTTTTTTCCTCCGGTTGTGAGACTGAAAATTATAAACCGGTTTTTTTCTCCGGTTGTGAGAAATAATTTTACTTAATCCCCTTCATATGAGCTATTAGAATAAAAAAAACCCCTAAAAATCAAATAAAAATGAATGGTATTTATAACCCATTTGAATAATCTAACTCTTATAGTGGTGAGTAACTTTGTAACTTGAAATTTTCAATTTCATTCACATTTTCTTCAGGTTATTTTTTGGCCGGTTGTTGAATTTGAAAATAACCGAACCGGTTAAACCGAAGAAAAAAATAACCGGTTAAAACCGAAAACTGGAACAAAAATAACCGGTTTTTTTAAAAACCGGTTTTTTTTTGACATCCCTACGAGAGGACCCTCTCCACTTTAAAATATCCGCAACGCAATTTTTATTTGCTTAAAATTCCCACACTCGGTATACAAACAAAAAATATTTTTAAACTTTTATTTTTATTTTCTGGTTATATTTTTGTGAAAAAATGGAAGTGGAATGCATAATTTTTGCTTCCTAAATAGTTGACCGCTTTCGAAAAAGGATGGCCACCCCTGATTGGTTTACTTTTAAGAGTGACTTTGACTTGACTTGACTCTCTTCACACCGATGTGGTGTATGAGGCCGCAAGTTCAGCCTTCCACTCCCGCCGGTTAAGTGCCACAGCCCTGGCAGCCCCCCAGCTGGGCCAACCCAGGGAGTTTCTTTCTGTTATGGCCATCCTACGCCAGGTCTGCCTGGGTCTTCACGCCGCACCCTGCCAAGCAGGAATAATAACATTGCTTGCGGTTTCAGTAAACTAGGGTTTTTTACGTGGATGGGTGTTTAGCCCATCGCACAACCTTCCTCATTTTATCCGGGCTTAGGACCGGCATAGGTGCAGGCAAGCCTGACCTATGGCAGAGTTCGTTTAAGAGTGAAGTTAAGAGAGAGAGTTTAAGAGTGAACACCCTGTATATTATGTTACTTCTACTAGTATAATGAATTCCTCATTAGAAAGCAATAGAGTGTTTTCAGGTGACGTCACAACCGGTTATTTTCTTTTAACTGTGTATCTTCTGTAGGGCTTTTAACTGTTGCTAAGGCCGTTGTTTATCTGTTGCTAAGGCGGTTTTTAGGTATGGGATCACGTGATTGCAAATGCTACAATAGAAGTATTCTACGGCTACTCATTTTCTGTAACTGTGAACCTCTGTAGGGCAAAAAACTGTAACCCTTCTGTTGCTAAGGCAGTTGTTAGGTCCAAGTCATGTGATTCAAAATGCTCTATTATGCTTTTCTATTAGTATAATGAATTCCTCATTAGAAAGCAACATAAAACTTACACAGCTTTCATAACCCATTTAGCACGCATTGCTCTTTTCATCGTCTTTTGAAAGAGCACTAAAACAGCCGGGCGAACCACGACAGGCGACCTGTCACCGCTGTCGAGTCCCGTCACGCTGACGACACGCGAAAGTCAAATATTTACTTTGCGAAGCGACAAGAAAAAAAAAGAAAGACACGTCGAGTTAATTCATATTCCTCGTCACACCGAATTTAGTTTCTGTCCCCCACTAATTGTTTCCACAAAATGTAAATATTGAGTTAAGGGAGGATGCAGGAGCTGGGAAAGATTAGTGGCTTTGGCATACGCTATTTTGAGGAGCTTCCGTACGATTATAAAAATCTGTACAATTTGTAAAATCTGTTGACTCTTGGTATAATGGGATTACTAATGTTTATTGCTATTAGGTATGAAATTAATAATTGTGTGTAGAAACAAAAAAAAATATTAATTGCGGATTTGTATTTTTAAATTATAAATATTAAAAAGTAGTATTTCGATCGTCAATGCGAACATTTTTTTAATCAACATTATTATTTTCTGAGAACTATTGTTTGAATCGGGAAAATAAGTAGTTTTAAACCAAATATCTGATTTTATAAACTATTAATAAAATAGTATCCCCATTGGCATAACTTAATTTTAACTTGATACTTGATATGATTATTAAATCATCACCAAATTGATTCTAATTTAGAGTTTTGAATCCATCGTGCATGGATTCTTTTTTAATAACTTATAATTTATTTAGTTAACATTTAAGTGGTGAGTATAGTTTTCATATCGAATTTAAATTCACCTGTATTAGTGCTACCTGTAAATCGGACAAACAATGCAAAATCACATCTCCGTGACCAAAAATGGCGACAGAATATACGTGTCACCCAAATTCAGTCCCTCTCAATCGCTTTTCATGCATACGTAATTATCAGCCCTCTAGCCAACACATTTTCGATTTGTACATCAAACTCAAATTCTTCCTCCAAAGTGCCGCACAGGTAACTTGCAGACGCTCGGAGACGCAAAAATATACATGTCTAGCTCATCCATCGCTTATGCAAATAACGCAATAGGGTTGAGCAAACTTTGGGTAGGGTGATGAAACAAATCCGAAAATTCGTATGGAATGTTTGGGATTTCTGTGTATTGTATCACTTTATATTCAATGTATGTGCTTTATATTGGATATAACTTGGTTGTCGGTGTTTGATATTCATTTTTATATCGGTAACGGAAGAAGAATTTTCAATATGCTCAAATAACAAACAGAAACTAGGAAATATTCATTCATCTTTTCACCTTTTGAGTCCTTAGCCGCCCAAAATCACTATTGAATCCTATAGAAAATTTCGAGCGATCAGGACTTAAATGACGAAATAAGATTATTTTACACTTAAGTAATTTAAATTTAATGAAGTAGTGTAAAATTTTACTTAAGAATATCGTTAAGTAATAATATTAGAGATGAGTGTTTTTTGGAAATATGTAACTTGAGGGGTGGACACCCTGCATAAGATAACTGCCAAAATACATTCAAAGAAAAATTAATTTTATTTTATTAACCTTTCCTGAATTTTTTTTTCATAAATATAAACACGATAATATTGCCCGATTCGTTTTGCTTTGCACTATACTGAGTCTATTCAGTTATCACACCGACGAACTGAAAGATCGATATATTTTTGCTCAAGCTAATTTCTGACTTCACCCTCCGGGGGGTCGGGGATCCCAAATTGAACCCACCCCAGACAAAAAAAAAAAAGAGAACAAAATCTTCCCAAATTCGGTTTCTCGAAATACATCCCCATGCATGATGGGTTCATGACATTCCAATTTCTTCAAAGCAAACATCCGCCGTGGATATTTTCCCTTCTATCAGATATAAAAAAAATAATCTAGAATAATAAAAAAAAAGAATGTTTATTTTGATGGGAAATATTCCGATTCCACCTCATTCTATTCTTGTTCTGAATGAGAGCGGTAAGAATAAATATCGTTTGGGATCTCGAACGTCTGCTTCCTTCCATTCCGGTTCGAGATTTTAATCAGAAGGGATGCAGGTCGACCCCTCGAGGTGAACTAACGCAAACGATATTGAGTGATTGGCTTGACTTTTAAGTTCCGCGAGCATCCATATTTGGTCACATTAATCGTGGCGATACCTGGAATTTTGTTGTGAGACGGAATATTGATATTAATTCCCATTTTCTAATTGAAAAGTCAGCTTAAAGGCGGGAATAAAGACAAAAAAAGGAAAAATATCATATAGAATTTTAAAAGTTTCTTGAGGTATCCTTAGACCTCTTTTAGGTAAATTTGCATAAAACATTCGATTTTTCAAAATTGCTTTAGTAGAATATTATAGCCCTATTCATAAGCTTTAAAAAACACTTAAAATTTTTTTGTAGGGCATTTAGAACCGAAGTTATTGAATTTCAAACATTGTATGGAAGTGAAATCCGAATACGATTAAAAGTTTAATTTTGTGTTTTCTCAAAATGTTTTTTTTTTTTCGCAATTTTACAAAACCGCGTTTTGAAACACCTCCTAAAGATATTGTTGGATTTGCATTAAATTTGGTATACATATTTTAGATGTATGAGTATAGGATTTTGACTAAAATCATGTTAACTTTCAGTCTACATCCAAGAGTACAGTATAATACTCTTTGAAAACCAATATACAGAAATAAAAACTATTAGAGCCCTTTGTGTAATTTCAAAATGCGTATGGCGGTTGTTTTTTGACCCTTTTAACCCTAATTTTTACCATAATTTTTTTTTTGGGGGGGGGGGGATTTTTTTTCAAACGTTTTTGTGATTTATTTCTATGTTTTGAGGTAAATAATGATATTTTGAAGAAAAAATTAGGCTATTGTTAAAATTAGTGATCAAAGGTAAATTTTAAAATAAGTGATCAAAAATCAAAATTACGTGAAAGGAAGTAAAATTAATCAGTGCTAATAAATAATGACTTATTTTAAGCGTATTTTTAGCCTTATAGCTGAGAAATTACAATGAGGCGAGTTAGGAATAAACTGAAATTTTAGCATATAGTCTAACCATGTGTTTAATAACTTTCTTATTTATTGTTAGGTAACCATCTATTAGGACGATTTCAAAATTTCAGGTATTCAAGCGCTTCTCTAAACAATCGTGTTTATTTGCTTTCTAATTTTATAAAGATTTACTTATTTACTGGTGAGCTTAACTTTGGTTAAGCTTATACACAAGTCGATGCTTAATTCCTTTGTCTCTTCTACAAAATCCCGATATTCTTAAACTAAATACAGTTTAAAATTTAAAACATCAAAGTGACAAATAAATAAACATTACACTAAATTTAACTTCGTGAAGCGTACTTTAGGCATTTAAAAACAATTAATAGCCCTATGAATTTACCCTTCGTGACTATGTAGAAGAAACGTAAATGATATAGAGAAAAGCGAAACAAAAAAAACCCCGTAACTTTTAAAATTCAAGATAATGGATAAGAAAATAATAAAAAAAATCCATACTTAGTAGAAAAAGGTTTGTGCTGTGGTAGTTTAACCTTAAAAGTAAAGTACACATATTTTAGAAGGTAAACATTCTTAACATTTACCCACCTGGGATGAGTGACGGGCACAAGTCTCGACTAAGTTATGAGGTGCATATCTTCCAAAAATATGTAACTAAGCATGCAGAATATTCAGAGTTTCTTTCTTTTTGCGTAAACAGTTTCATAATTTATAGGCCTTCCCATCCCGTAAATGCTAGAGCGAGCCCGGACGCTTAACTAAAACAGGCATTTAAATTCATCCCATAAAAAAAAGACTCAACAACAAAAAAAAAAGGATGAAATATCCCGTCACTTCATAAGCGCTTAAAGGAGCTTAGGACTAAATAATTAAGACACAAAAAACTCTTTTATCTCCGTTTTTTTTTTAAGTTAACCTTTCCTTCGGATTTTTTTTCGCGTTGTTTTGTGTTGTGCTACGATTAGGGCTAAAGTGTTTTCAATGGAAAATGACCAAGAAAAAAACATTTTGTTTTTAATTTATTTTTTAAAAGATGTTTTTTTCGAGCATCTGGTCTTTGTAGAAGATCAATTAAGAGGGAGAAATCCCGAAACAAGACAGATTTTATCCCCGATTCTAAAGCTCCTCTTTTAATGCTATTAGGGTGTTCTAAAGCAGCGCCATTTGGCGAAGATTTTCTTTTGGCGTGCATCGTCGTGGCCAAATTAATTTGCCCCATTCAAGTTCATAATTCTTAAAATTAAAATCATCAAAATTGATACATAAAATCAAATTCCTTTTGTTAGTGTATTGTATAACAAAAAGAATTTGATTTTATATATCAATTTTGCATTACAATCGCTAAGAAACTATTATTTTTTATAAAAAGTCTCTCACAAAAGTTATTCTGATTGAATAAACTCATGACATATGGTAATCACTGAGTGGAATGTAGGACATGCGATCAAATTTCCCCCAACAAAATTTTTTTAGTGAAATTTCATTGATATTAAAGATCATAATACCATAGTACCATACTCACCAGTCAAATAGTCATCTGTAAGAACTGCTGTATCCAACTGAACTGATGTACCTGAAAAAAATTCTGAAGATGTAAATTAAAAGAATAACCCCTCTGGGTTATGCTTGAAACCGGCTTGTACCGGGTTATTTTTGAAATCTCCCGAAAAAAAGTTTAATTCATTCTCTTTACAGAAGTTTTAACTGGGTGGATTTTTAAAACACTTACTTTTCATAAGCCCTCGTAATCTTTATTGCACCTACATAAACTTTGAGGCTTATAAGAAAATCTTTAATTTCGTATCGTTTTTCTTCAATAATTAGATCTTTTTGAAAACTCAGATTTTTAAAATCTTCAACCCAGTCTCAAAAAACGAAATATATGCACGTCCTATTTCTATATATGAACGAGCACAATCTTTTGTCACTTTTAACACATTTTTATGTGTTTTTAACACTCTTAACTAACTTACAAACATCATATTTAGACAACATAGAGGAGTTTTCAAAATATAGCATATCCGGAAGGAAAATAAACTTTTTCCAGTTAGTTTATATATACCAGTTATTATTGTTGACTATTTTACTGGTGAGTGTGGGTCATCGAAATATCTATAAATTAGCGTTCAAAAACACTATAGTATAGATTTGGCCAATTCCTCACCAGAGTATGAGAAAACTGGAGGCCTAGTCTCGGGGCTTGCGAAAGATTGAACGCACGCAGCGTGACGTCAGCTTGCGGTTACTCCGTTTCGTAACCTATATTCGTAATCTTCATTTCGCATCCTCAAAAAAAGGCTAGTCTCGGGCACAAGGTCGCCTACGATCGGAATTGGCTTTCGAAGCGAACATGCTTGCGGAAGCTATTAAGCTCCTCCTTCTTTCCTACTACTTTACTACAAAGATAACCAATGAAAAATTTCCTTTTTTCGATATTTTTCATCGTAATCGGTTTGAAATAGGTTTTCGCTTATCGCGTTTTTGCGTCTCAGGGCTCTTCTACGCTAAACTTTGCTGTTTGATTTTCTTGTTCGTTTATTATTTTTTTTTAAATATCTAATTAATAAATAACTGAAAGATTAAAAGATAAATAAACTATTAGTAAATTAAGATATAAAGTTTGAAAAATAATATGATTTTTGAATTCAATTTTCTGCCAGCATAAAATTATACAAATACTAAACTTTTGTGCTTGGAACTCTTGTTATTAAAAATTTTTTCAACATTCTCTTTATCAAGATGCATATCATACCTGAAAATATTAGAAAACTACCTTGAATCTATTAAATATGTATGGGAGAGGGCTTAGGAATATTTTTGGGTCCTCTCCCCCAGAGCAAAATTCTAGTTTTTGGCTTTTAAAACCTAAATTTTTTGGGGGGTATTTTGGGCCCCTCCCAAAATAAATTTCTATACACGCCACTGTCAGAAAAAAGTTATGCAGCTTTCAAAGTTTGGAAAAATAATACTGATTACAGCAAGTGAATTATTATTATATTATTTTACTATATTTACTATATAGTAAATTAGTAGTTTAAATACTATATGCAATATGCATGTTTATGTTAATAGTAGAAGGAAACAATTTCTAAAACAGAAGTTCAATCAAGAATTTTTTATTACATACAATCAATTACATTGAAATGTTAACTTTCATATTCTTATAAATTGTAGCTCAATTAATATTTTAAGAGAGCTTAAGTAAACTAATTTGTGATTATATGAAATTTAAACAGTTAAAATGAGATAAGAAAGACATTAAAATATATTTCAATTTTAACACCTTTAAACACAGAATTTTAATTGTATAGTATACACTCTCTTATTAACCTTTAATTACCACATTATTAAATTTACTTAAAATGAAAATGATAAAATAACACCATTTGCAAGATGAATTCTTTATTTATCCAATAATTAATCATCCTTTAAGCAATAGAACCTATAAAAAATTATAAATCTTAATTAACCCTAAAAAAATATATCAACAAAATAATTATTGAAACCAGTCTGAGACTAACAAGAAAGTGGAATGCAAAGACATCAAAATATATTTCAATTGCATCAAATTTAAGAACTTACTAACATCTTAGTAAACACAGAATTTTAATTGTATAGTATACACTCTCTTATTAAACTTTAATTACCACATTTTTAAATTTACTTAAGATGAAAATGATAAAATTGAGTTTAAAACAATTTGCAAGATGAAACTAACTCCACAAATATTACACAGCATGATCATAAAATGGCATCTGATGAGATGAATCATCCTTTAAGCAATGGGACCTATAAAAAAATTATAAATCTTAATTAACCCTAAAAAAATGTATCAACAAAATTATTAAAACCAGTCTGAGATTAACAAGGAAGTGGAATGCACATCACAGTTTTCGAGAAAACAGCCTCACACCAAAAAAAACCTCATGTAATTTATGGATGTACCCTAGTCGTCACATATAAAGACTCATTAAGTTGATAATAGATAACTCAATAACTAAAATTTCATCTTGCAATAATCAAAAAAGTTTCAAAACGTGCGATAAAAGCAAAAAATACTGAGAAAACACTACTTTCGGTTATTTTAAGTTTGGGAAATTCAAGATTCAATGGCTAGAAAAAAGAAATTATCAAGGAGGATTTAGGAATTTCCAGGGGAGGGATGTGGGGCATTTTTAAATGTATATGATTAATAAATGTAGCAAGCCATGTACATCGACCAAGTAATTGACTTAACAATACATGTATTAAATTTAGCCAGGCGCAAGAGCCAAGTATTTCAATAAATCACCGAAAAAATAAAGCAACAAAATAAACATCTCAACAGTGTTGCTTTTAACAATATTAATAATTTTGTAATTTGTAAAATGTTGTTGATGAAGTCAGATTGGCGAGACATACACAGACTTGGATAATATAGACGCACAACTTGGGAGTCTTGCAGAAGTTTTGGCACAGCTGGAATAAGAGTCCTCCATTTCGCGACTCGAGTTGCAGTCGCCAACTCTACATTATATCTAATCGTGATATACTGCCAACTTGGCGACCACAAAGCGAGTCGCCAAATAGAGGACTCTTATTCCAGATGTGCCGAAGTTTTTTAAAATAACTTGAACTTTTGATTAACATGGTCCCTGAGGTTTTGATAAATATAAATTCTTTTTACCGTGAAGTTAAAGAATCATCATCAACATACAGTTTTGGTGAACAATGTGACTGTTTTATTTTAAGTCAAAATTTTCAAAGTTTCAAAAGTCAAAGTTTTATCCAAGCCCAGGTATGTGCCAGGCTAATTGAAAAATAGTGATTTCAGTTTTATAATACAATGTGTGTATAGGAGTAAAAAAATACCATAAATTTACTCACTTTTATAAAGCCAAGTGCAGACAAGACATCTTTCGACTAATAGGGCAGGAATCAATTGAATGGGTTACTTTCACACCACGCTGCATAGCTTGATAATTATTCTCTTCTAGCATGATGCAGCTCCATACTATCTGCAAAAAAAGTTTACTCAACATTAGAATAGCACAAAAATATGTAAAATTTTAACTCAACTAGGTGTTTATATTAGTAAGTGAGAATGAAGTCTGATTGGCGAGACATGTGCAGACTTTGTTAATGTAGTTGCACAACTTTGGAGTCTTGCAGAATTTTTTTATATAACTTAAACTTTTGATTAACAAGGTCCCTGAAGTTTTGATGAATATATATTCTTCTTACAGTTACGTTATAGAATCATCATCCTACAGTTTTACCGAACAATGTGACTATCAATGTGTAATATCATAATAGCAACAAAACATGTATAACAATTCTTAGTTTTAACTCAACTATGTGTTTATATTTGTATTCTAGAATTTGAAGATGAACATTACACTCAAAACACTACAAGAAATTAAATAAAACCAACAAATTAAGTCAGAAAAGAAGTTTATCAAATCTTACTAGACACAAAAATGTTTAATCAACAAATATAAAGTAATACAAAACTTTGTGTTCACCATAGAAACCAAGGGGGTTTGAGATATATCCCCCCAAAGGTCAAAATTTATGACAAGCATGAAATAGGAATTGAGGTTGTATAATACCTATGTGTATAGGAATGAAAATAAACATAACCACTTACTTTCATATCAACTACAGCATTGTTGTAAACAAGGGGAACATCTCATGAATTTTCTTTTACCACCAGAATATTAACTTTCAGAATGATGTAGATTCCATATATCTGCAGTGAAAGTTTACTTAACATTAGAATAAAAAACATGTAAAACTTTAACTCAACTAAACGTGTTTACATTTGTGTGTGAGAATTCGAAGACAAGCACTAAGCAGTAGATTGTTTTGGTATCACTCAAACACTACACAAGGAAATAAAATTAACCAATTGAGTCTAAAAAGAAGTTCCTTAACCCCTACAGACAAAAAACTTAACATAAACAGTAATATGAAACTTGTTCGCCATAGAAAGTTTATGACTGTAAGTAATGAATAACTCAGAAACAAGCAAACGTATCTTATCAAAATGACAAAATCTAACAAGAAATAAAGGCAAAAAATATTAAAA
Organism: Tetragnatha montana; assembly: GCA_963680715.1. Taxonomy (NCBI): domain Eukaryota; kingdom Metazoa; phylum Arthropoda; class Arachnida; order Araneae; family Tetragnathidae; genus Tetragnatha; species Tetragnatha montana. Next base: position 13,093,411 of record OY796677.1, on the reverse strand, counting down.
GTTGTTATATTTTCAAACCACGCGCATTTAAAACTTATAGCTAACTCGTAATCAATTTTGTACTTGTTTACAAAAGTTCGATCATCGAAAGTTTACAATCGTAATCTAGAATCTAAGACAAGTATTAAGCATCTATAAATCAAAACTAATCAAAATAGAAGTAAAAAGGACAAAGATCATGTGAATTTTAACAAATATTATTAAAATTTACTTACTTTTAATTGTGATCCGTACGACAGCAGCCATTTTTTAACTTGCGAAACAGGGAGTTACGCCAGGAAATCGAGGCGTAAGTTTGCGTGCGGTTGTTCCTATTTGCTTTCGATCTTTCGGAAGGAGAAAAAGCCCTGAGACTAGGCATTTGAAGAAGAGGCGGGATCGTGACGTCATTTTGACGTCACGCTGCGTGCGTTCAATCTTTCGCAAGCCCCGAGACTAGGCCTCCTGGTCTGAAAAACATTTCGGTACCCTTCTCCGGATTATTCCTTGATGAACAGTGTGCAACATAGACCATACTACCTGTTATGGGACAAAAAATGTTCGATTTACATTTTCAGCCTTAGTAAAACATTTGATGAAGAATGTTGGCACATTTTCGATGAGTTCTCCAGCCGCCATATTTATCCAAAGCTCCCACAGCAATATCAATATGCTTAAGATTTGTCATTATTTGAGCTTATGGGTAAACATGGCGGTTAGAGGACTCTTATTGAAACTGTGCCGGAATGTTTTTGCCTGGGAGAAGTTTTCTTTTCACTTAAGAATCGAACATGCAATAGTGAGATCAAAATTTTGAGTTCAATTCTGTTATTTGAATTTTATAAAAATTAACCACTATTCGGAGAGAATCACTTAAGATGAACGACCATTGAAAGTGAAACAGTGTAAAAATGGGCCTTTATTCAGAGTTTCCGTTAAGGGAGGTTTTTCAGTAATAGCAAAAGTAAAATTCAGATAGGATAGCAATCGATGGTAAAAGAAGTTTGGGAAACCATAGTCTTAACCGAAGACATGGAAAGAAACCCCAAAATGTCGCCAAGTGTCATATAGGCCTTCGAAGAAAATCTCTAATGCTTTTAGCTTCCCTGTTGTGCCTTAAGAATCCATTAGATTTTAAGCGTCTTATTTACCAAACGCATTCAAAGATTTTTTTTTCGCTTACTGGCGAAACCTGCTTTTAAAAGTTGGGGTAATAATTAATAAGCTTTGTCAGGGCTTAAAGCTTTTCTTAATTATCACGGGAGGAGGAAGATTAGAAACTATTGGATTTCAGAAAGTTTGAAATTAATTAGTGGGTTTTTAGAAGGAGAGGACATGATAAGTAAAATGAGAGATGATTTTAGGTAGATGGATATTAAAAACTGTGTGGTATTCATTTATGACTTAGAATTCTTATCTGTAGCCTTATTATTAGTTTCAAAAATAGATTGATTTATTTAAACATTTTTTTCTTTTATTGCAAACATGTTTCCATTTTTAAAATTTTTTCATTAAACGTTATATTTTGGACACATTTTATTTAATTTTTTCTCAGTTTCATTTTCTTCAATATATTTCCTCATGGCATAATTTCCTATGTAATTTTCAATCGTCTTAGGGTTGTATTTTAGAAATTTTTTGGGTTATAAATTTGGAGCCAACCCTAAGCCACCAGGAGCGTTATACCACCAAAGCCAATAACCGCAATTTCCAATATGATTACTAAAAACTAAGTGATCCATTTTGCATACCTGGAGAAATGACATTTTCTTGAATTCAGAAAAAAGAAAATTACCTGAAATGAATTGAAATAAAAAGACCCTTGTAGTTCAGTGTTGAGAATTTATTAATTGACTTTTAATTAGTTGTATGCATTTAGAACTATAAAACTCTAGAACTGAACATTCTTTCATGCATGAAAATGGAAAAATTAATCTTAGCACAAACGAGAGAAATAGAAAGACTAAGACAAATAAAATTCAAAATTATGAATGAAACTGAGTCATTAAGGCAGTATCGATGGAGTAAGTGAGTATGAATAAAGTCAAACATTCCCTGGGTAAAAAAAAAGTTAAAAACACTTAAATTAAAAGCAAATTTTATTTTGGCTTACTTTACAGCATAAAGAATAAGAAAATAAAGAGAAATTAATTTTAATTCCAAGTAAAATTAAAAAATACAATAAATGGACATTGATTTTGCAAATTCAAGGCGCTATATCTGCCTCTAGGGGGTAGTTATTTTTTCCCTCTTTTCACTCATGCTTGGACATATTTTTGAGCACAAAATGTCTATTTGTCATTTTTTGGACTTGTTTCCCTTTTTCAAACTGGTTATTCAAGTATCTACTGTTATGAAACGGAAAGGCTGTGAATTAAATGGTAACTAACAAATTGAGGTGCTTGCACAGTAACAATGAGCTAACTCCAACAGCTATTCATTGGAGATAGCTTGGTGAGAGTATCTTGGTTGGAGATAGATTGGTGACGTCACCTGAAAACACTCTATAGTTTAAAACTCTCAAATATCAGATTTTAAAGTTCAAAAATATGTTTTAAATAACTTAAAATTCGATTTTATTTTTGCCAAAACACTAGTAAAGTCATGTGATCAAAAAACGGGATTTGACGTCACATCGCCGTCGAAACTAGTGAATTGTTGAAAATAAAAGACTTATCACAAAACCAAAACAAGCATAAAACTCGTCTGTTTCTCTAGTGAACGGCCAGAAAAAGCAAAAATTAAAACTTTGAATCCTAATAATTCCAAAACCAATTAATATTTTTTGAAAAACAAAATGCCAATCTTTTTATAAAAAATATTTGTATGTGTCTTTAAAATATCATAGTTTTTTAGTTAAAACTTTGTGAAGAATAGCAGAATGAAGCAAGCTAAGCATACAATAACATAGCGGGTCCAAGTGGGTCCAAGCGCTGTGACGTCACACAGCAGCCATAACGAAATTACTGTTTTTCCCGCCAATACTGGAAACGAAATTTTAAAAATTAATATCTTGGGGAATAGTTTTCCGATTTCAATAATTTTTACGTCATTTTTCATGGATTTTCATCCTCTATCATAATAAAATTAAAAAAAAAAAAAACTTGAAATTCCCTCATTAGCTGTTTTGGCGATGTGTTCTTTATGCTTTTTAAGAGTTTGAGTTGAACGAAGTGGTTATTTCTACTAAGGTTGAAGCGTGCGCAGTAATAGGAGATTGTTATTACGTATTTTATAACATTAAAATAATGTTATTGATCAGAAGTAGCGAGATTAGTTAAGAGTTGAGTTGTTACCTTCGTAGAAATAACTAGTGCCTGAGTTTAATTTTCTGATCGAGGTATAGAGTGTTTTCAGGTGACGTCACAACCGGTTATTTTCTTTTAACTGTGTACCTTCTGTAGGGCTTTTAACTGTTGCTAAGGCGGTTTTTAGGTATGGGATCACGTGATTGCAAATGCTCCAATAGAAGAATTCCATGACTAGTCATTTTCTGTAACTGTTAACCTCTGTAGGGCAAAAAACTGTAACATCTTATGTTGCTAAGGCCGTTGTTAGGTCCGAGTCATGCGATTGAAAATGCTCTATATGAATTAATGATTAGATACTTTCCGAGTAAAACCGTACGGCTCAAAATTAATAATGATTTTTAATTGAAACCGATGAAATTTAAAATCAGATCATGAGTTTATTGCTTTAAACCAGGCCCGATTTTTTTCGATGTGACTCGAAATTTAATCATTAAACCGGGTTTTGTCGATGAAGTGTGATCCTTAAATTCAACCCGTAAGAACTAAAATTTCGTAAAGATTTTAAATAAACAATACTTCCAAAAAAAATCTATGATTATTACCATTTCTAACCTCTTTCCAACATCAAATACCTCGTTTCCGACACAAACTCATCATGCAAGAATTACAAGCTCCCGAGGGCCGAAACAAAAACATTCCATTCCTCCCTCCCGGACCCCCCAGAACAGGCAAAAAGAACATTCCTATTAGTATTCCATGAACTCGCCGAGAATGTTCCATCAGAACGAGGCGGGCGGAATTACCCAAAAAGGAAAAATTACTATGTGCAAACGATTTTCCTTCAGCACGATGGAACATTTTAATTACAAAACAGGAAACGTTCTAGAACACAACACAAACGAACGCGCGGGGACGAGATCCCTCGCTCTAACGACGTTCGAAATATTCCTGAGAGAGAAGGAGAAAAAAAAAATGGTGGAATAGAATCTTTTCGGAGTCGTTCCCTCCGCTTCCTTCAAATCCAATTTGGAATTATGATTCCTGTTTTGGCAACGGTGGAAATTTCATTCGTAATAATGTAGAATTTCGTTGAGGGAAGAAAGCGTTTCCTCTCTCTTTGAAACGGAGGGGTTTTTGATAAAGGAATAATTTAGTAAATGGAATATAAAGGGTGTGTGCAGTGGCGTTATGTATACTACGGTTTTCTATGATGCTTCTGAAACTCCCAATCTGAGTGTTTGTTTTTGAAAATGCGCTTTATATTATTTGAGTGTGTTTAAATAAGACGCTTTTGCTCGCGCATAGTGCTTTCTAAATAAATGCAAGATCGATTAAAATTGGTTTTGAGAGAGCGCGGGGGAATGAGAGATTTGTTCACAGAATTTCTCGGTTCTTCTGTAAGAAATAGTACGTTTGGTTGAGTTTCTAAATATGGTCCTATTGAATTGACGTATGTACGCGTGTTTTATTTAATGGTTTTATTGCTATATGCATTTTTTGGCTTCACTTTTGTAGAAATTATATACAGAGTGGTCATTAAGTAACGTCCTTACTTTAAAATTTTCTACTGACGAAACTAGTATTTCAAAAGATTTTCCTTGATAACTGCGGATATGTGGCGCTATCCCCTCAATTAAAAAAAAAACTTGAAAACACAATCACCACTTTTTAAATGTAAATTTAAAAAATATATATTTAGGTCTATAATTTGTTATAGTGATCAATCGCCTCTACATTAGGGATGTCAAAATGTTTAAAATAACCGGTTTTCGGTTAACCGTCCGGTTATAACCGTCCAAAAAATACCGGTTATTTGAATAACCGAATAAATTAGTACCTCCCAAACGGTGCGAGGTAAAATTACGAAACCGGTCTCCAAAAAAAGCCCAGTTCCCATATCATTACATATTAAAAGGAATAATCCATACAAATTCGTTAACTAATTAAAAAATTTCTTAATTAACAAAACCGGGATGAAAACGTGGTATTATTTTGATGATCCGGTTTCTTCTGCGGCTAAGTTACTCACCACTATAAAAGTTAAATTATTCAAATCGGTTATAAATACCCATTCTTTTTTTTACTTCTAATAGATCATACAGAGTGGATTAAATAAGATTTTTTCGCACAACCGGGAAAAAAAACCGGTTTTTCAATTGATTTTCAGGTTTTTGAAGTTAATTTAAGAAGGTTTTTGTCTCAAAACTGGAGAAAAAACCGGTTTTTGAATTGATTTTCACAGGTTTTTTTTTTCATATTATTTAGATCAGTGGATTTAATAAGGTTTGAGTCCCACAAACGGATAAACAACCGGTTTTTAAAGTGATTTTCAGGTCTTTCTTCATTTTTAAAAGATCATATGAAATGGATTTAATAAGATTAGTGATTCTGTGGCGAATTTACTTACTATTCATACATACTTAATATTCAAATGGGTTTATAAATACTGACTGACTTTCACCTCCACGGATTTTTTTCATATTTAATAGATCATATAAAGCGGAATGAATAAGATTTATGTCTCGTAACCAGAAAAAAACGGTGTTTTATTAGACTTTTAACAGGTTTATGGATTTATTAAGATCTGAGTCTCATAACCGGAGAAAAAAACCGGTTTTTAATTTCATTTTCAGGTTTTTTTTTTCATTTTTAATAATTATCATAAGAAGTGAATTTAATAAGATTTGAGTCTCACAACCGGAGGGAAAAAAACCGGTTTTTCATTTGATTTTCAGGTTTTTTCATTTATATCATAAGAAAGAATTAAAAAGATTTGAGTCTCACAACCGGAGGAAAAAAACTGGTTTTCATTTGATGTTCAGGTTTCCCCCCCCCCCTTTTTAATAGATCATATGAAGTGGATTAATTATATAACCGGCGAAAGATTTTCAGGTTTTTTTAATTTTTAATAAATATCATAAAAAGTGAATTTAGTAAGATTTGAGTCTCAGAACCGGAGGAAAAAAACCGGTTTTTCATTTGATTTTCAGGGGGAGGGTTTCATGATCATATGAAGTGGATTTAATAACATTTTTGTCTCATAACCGAAAAAAAACGGTTTTTAATTAGACTTTTAACAGGTTTATGGATTTATTAAGATCTAAGTCTCATAACCGGAGAAAAAAAACTGTTTTTAATTTGGTTTTCAGGTTTTTTTTCATTTTTAATATATCATAAGAGAATTAACAAGATTTGAGTCTCACAACCGGAGGAAAAAAAAACCGGTTTTCGTTTGATGTTCAGGTTTTTTTTTCCCCATTTTTAATAGATCATATGAAGTAGATTCAATAAGATTTTTGTCTCATAACCGAGAAAAAACCGGTTTCTTATTAGACTTTTAGATTTTTAATCGGTTTTATGGTTTTAATAATATCTGAGTCTCGTAACCGGAGAAAAACCGGTTTTTAATTTGATTTTTAATTGCTTTCATGGATTTAATTACATTTTTGTCTCATAACCGAAGAAAAAAAAACTGTTTTTGATTTGATTTTCACTGTTATCGTTCATTGGATACTGTATATCGGAGGTTTTTTTTCGAATTTTTTGATTTTTTTTTAAAAAGTCACGAGTTTTTTTTACGCTGGTTTCTAGTAAAAGGCTGTAAGAAAAGTAACATATTAAATTTTCAAGTCATAGTAAGGTAATTTTGAGTTCGAGTCCCCTTTTAAGGTCCGTTTTTGACATGTACCTTAATTATCGAAAAAAAGCATCTTAACGAATTTTCACCAGGTCGGTGACCTTTTACTCTTAAACTATGATGAAATATCTCGCAGAATCTGTAATTTGAAGAAATTGGAATAATAATCCAGTCCTAGGCGTTCGTGCGTTCTTTTCCGAGAAATTGCCGTATTTCGCGTTTTAAATACAATTAAATTTAAAATATCGTTTTTTCGGTGATTAAATCTCAAACTAGACACCTATAAGTGGATCATATTCAATTTTTGTGAGAATAGAATCGTAATTTAGAGAATAATTAAAAAAATTGAATTCCGAAAAAAATTTCGGAATTCAACCTTGAAACACAACTCCGAATAAAGCTAATAACCCCTTATTAAATATTATTAAATTTTTTTCGAAATTTTTTCATAATAATATAAGGTTATGGCAAGGTTTTTCCAGAATTACGGGTTTCCATGGTGATTATGACGTAATTGAGAATTTTTGAAAGAAGAATGGAGCCTACTGGTCCTTAACGCGAATGACTCTGGAATATTTCCCAGATTTGAGTTCTCGGTTTGTTTACTTTTAAAGTTAGATTTTAATGCTTTACATATTTAGAATGCTTATAAAAAATGATTCCAGGAATTGGAAATTTTAAGGGGAATATATACATATTGCGCTTGTAATTAAGGTTCAAAGAATTTTCGTTTTACTTGAAATTTTTCCCAAATATAGAGATAAATATTTAATATTTTAATATGTTGTAGTAGACCTTTAGACGAACAAAAATATGTATAGCAGTAAGGGGTTGATGAATTAGTTCTGGATTTATAAATTATTCAAGTTTATTACTGTATTTATTATGTATACGGCCCCCTAATTGATATTGTACCCAGAAAATTTAACAGATTGTTTTGATTCACACCATGAACAACATATTAAAATTTCATGGTCCTAGCTCTATGGGAAGTCCCTTCTTCGGTAGTGGGAAAAAATGTTATTAAATCTACTTCATATGATCTATTTAAAATGAAAAAAAAAATAACCATGAAAATCAAATTAAAAACCGGTTTTTTCTCCGGTTATGAGACTTAAATCTTATTAAGTCCATGAAACCGATTACAAATCTGGTAATTGAATGAAAAACCGGTTTATTTTCCTCCGATTGTGAGACTAAATCTAATTAAATTCACTTCTTGTGATCTATTAAAAATAAACAATAACCATGAAAATCAAATTAAAAACCGGTTTTTTCCTCCAGTTGTGAGACTCAAATCTTACTAAATCCATGAAACCGATTAAAAAATCTGGTAATTGAATGAAAAACCGGTTTTTTCCCTCCGGTTGTGAGACTGAAATCTATTTAAATTCACTTCTTGTGATCTATTAAAAATTTTAAAAAACCCTGAAAATGAAATGAATAACCGATTTTTTTTCTCCAGTTGTTTGAAAAAAATATTAAATCCACTTCATATGATCTATTACAATGAAAAAAAACCTGAAACTGAAATGAAAAACCGTTTTTTTTTCTCTGGTTGTGGGAAAAAAATATTCAATCCACTTCATTTGATCTATTACAATGAAAAAAAACCCTTATATCAAATTAAAAACCGTTTATTTTTCTCCGGTTATGAGACTCAAATCTTATTAAATCTATGAAACAGATTAAAAATCTGGTAATTGAATGAAAAACCGGTTTTTTTCCGGTTGTGAGAAAAACATCTTACTTAAATATACTTCATATGATCTATTACAATGAAAAAAATCTGAAAATCAAATGAAAAACTGGTTTTTTCCCGGTTGTGAGACTGAAATCTCACTCCTTGTGATCTAATTAAAATGAAAAACACCCATGTAAATCAAATGAAAAACTTTTTTTCTCCGGTTAAAATATTCCATAAAACCGATTAAAAATATAAAAGTATAATAAAAAAACCCGGTTTTTTCGGTTATGAGACAAAAATCGTATTAAATTCACTTCTTATGATATATTAAAAAGTAAAAAAACCTGAAAATCAAATTAAAAACCGGTTTTTTTTCTCCGGTTATGAGACTCAGATCTTATTAAATCCATAAAACCGATTAAAAATCTAAAAGTCTAATAAAAAACCGTTTTTTCCCGGTCATGAGACAAAAATCTTATTGATTCTACTTCGTATGATCTATTAAATATGAAAAAAATACCGTGCTAATAAAAGTCAGTCAGCATTTATAACCCATTTAAATATTCTGACTTTTATAGTGGTGAGTAAGTAAATTCGCCGCAGAATCTATAATATCTTATTAACTCCATTTCATATGATCTATTCAAAATGGAAAAATACCCGAAAATCATTTGAAAAACCGGTTTTTTTCCCTCCGGTTGTAAGACTGAAATCTAACTAAATTCACTTCTTGTGATCTATTAAAAATAAAAAAAACCCTGAAAATCAAATGAAAAAACCGGTTTTTTTCTCCGGTTATAAGAAATTTTTTTATTAAATTCATGAAAGCAATTAAAAATCAAATTAAAAACCGGTGTTTTTCTCCGGTTATAAGAAATTTTTTTATTAAATTCATGAAAGCAATTAAAAATCAAATTAAAAACCGGTTTTTTCTCCGGTTATAAGAAATTTTTTTATTAAATTCATGAAAGCAATTAAAAATCAAATTAAAAACCGGTTTTTTCTCCGGTTATGAGACACAAATCTCATTAAGTCCATGATACCGATTAAAAATCTGGTAATCAAATGAAAAACCGGGTTTTTTTCCTCCGGTTGTAAGACTGAAATCTAACTAAATTCACTTCTTGTGATCTATTAAAAATAAAAAAAACCTGAAAATCAAATTAAAAACCGTTTTTTTTTCTCCGGTTATGAGACTCAGAACTTATATAATCCATAAAACCGATGAAAAATATAAAAGTCTAATAACAAAACCGGTTTTTTCCCGGTTATGAGACAAAAATCTTATTAAATCCACTTCACATGATCAATTACAATGAAAAAAAAACACCTAAAAATCAAATGAAAAACCGGTTTTTTTCCTCCGGTTGTGCGACTGAAATCCTACTAAATTCAAGAAGTTGATCACAAGAAGCTGTGATCTATTAAAAATGAAAATAAAACCCTGAAATCAAATGAAAGTGAATGGTATTTATAACCCATTTAAATAATCTGACTTTTATAGTGGTGAGCAACTTTTTAACTTGAAATTTTCAATTTCTTTCACATTTCCTTCCGGTTATTTTTTGGCCGGTTGTTGAATTTGAAAATAACCGAACCGGTTAAACCGAAGAAAAAAATAACCGGTTAAAACCGAAAACCGGGACAAAAATAACCGGTTTTTTTAAAAACCGGTTTTTTTTTGACATCCCTAGTCCATACCCCACTCATAAGTACACTCAATAGACAGTAACTTTAGTAAGTATTTATACCCGAACTAAATAATTTGACTTTTATAGTGTTGAATAAGCTCGCCCCAACATAGCATCTACGTCAGCATTTATAGGGAAGTTTCGACCAATCACGTCGCTGGAATCTCTGCATGTAAGCCCGCCCTAATAGTAAACAACAAAACCAGACGCATTAAGCATTAATCTTCATTCCAAATGTCTTTTCCATTCAAATTACACCCCCATTCAGAAAATTTTCAGTTTCATTCCAAGTAGTGATCCCTTTCCCCCTCTCTCAATTCCAGAAATGACGTCATCGCTCCGAAAGGGGTGTTTAGGGGGGGGTACAAGAGTGCACGTTCCGACCGAATCAAAACATCATTAACAAGAGCTTCCAAATCCTCCATCCTAATGGATTCACCCTCCATTCTCCGTTTCTTTTTATTCGATTAGCTTACGTAAACAAATGGAACCAACTTCCTCGAAAAACCCCCTCTTTGTGTTGTTCGAACAGGGTTTAGATACCCCGGTATTTTTTTTTTTTTTGTTATTTTTTTTCGGGGTTGCCAGGATGGCCTTTTCTTGCCAAATGGTTCGTGATTGTGTTTGGGAGTTTTTCGATGGTTTTGCCAAGGATCTACCAAGGAGTCTTTGCTATAACTCGAAATTTCATTTTAGTGTAGAAGCTTAGTTAACCGATAGGAGGTGACATATAGATTCGTGTAAAAAAATTAACGATAATTTTAATTTTCGGTATGACACAAATCTTAGTTCTTTCTCAATGAAATTTATGCCATAGGATCTTCAAAGAGTTGAAATATGTGGTCCGACTTACCCCAACATTTTTTTTTTATTTAAGACGATACAGATACAGAGGCCCTTAAATGATAACGAAGTTGCATATACAACAATCGGAACGATAATAGAACCGACCATGTGAGAGTCATTTAGCTGAAAATTCTCTGTTACTTGTAAAGAATATGATATTCCTAAACTCCATGTATGATTTTAACTGCGTGGAATACCTTTAAGTATTACTCTCAGGTGATTAAGTGACACCTCTTCATCTTCATTTCGGGCGGGATTTAGCTCTTGGATCTTTTATTGGCGGGTGTTAACCATATTTTGAAACCATCATATATGTTTGTTTTGAATTATGTCTGTGGACACTGAAAATTACATTACAAAAACTTAGAGACCCTATATATAGAGAGACTGGACAACGGCTCACCGGTATTATCGGTATTTCCGCCATTTTAGTTACAACTTTCCTATACTTTAACATTACGAAATGTTGAAAATCGTGGAAAATGCTGTTAAAAGTTTTGAAAAATACCAAAAGAAGAGTTAAAATGTAAACAAATATGTTATTAAAAATTTATTTGTTTACTTTCTTTTATAAATATTGCCAAATAAATTCAAAAAACTAAATATTTTATTGTTTAACTGGTTGGCGACTTTATTGGCATCCGCCGTTGGCTACCAAGACTAGTGAACCATCTATTTGGATAAGAAATTAAAAACCAAGTAATACAACTAGGAATTGAGACTAGTTTCCTGGCTACTAGTCCATAACATTTCTCCTCGAAAAGAGCGATAGCGTGCCAAATGTTGCCTGTGGCAACCCAACAATCATTCACACTCACTTTGATTTTTTAAAATGCTTTTTCTAAGATAAAAATAATTAATAACAAAAAAAGAACATCAATCCGTGTTCGGAATGAATTGTTGAAATTTTTGATATAGTTTTCGCTTTGATTTTTGTGCACTAATAAGAGTTTTAGGCGGATGAATTAGCATTACAGTCTATGGAGATCCATGCATTTTGTAACTAAAATGGAGGCGAAAAGTTCATTGTCCAGTCTCTCTATATATAGGGTCTCTACAAAAACTAAGATTCGTGTCATTTTTCCCAAAAAATCATATTATCCTTCATTTTTTGGACATGTGTGTAGATAATAGGCAAGGTTGTTAATCATTTAAATGGAAGTAAGTAAAATACCATTTAAGATACCGCCTTAGTTACAATAGTTATTTCTTCAGTAGGTTACCCGTGTATTTTTATTTAGACATACAAAAACTCCGTATACATTCAATTTTCACACGGAGCTTACAAAAGTTAAAAAATATTTGCAAAATTTTAAAAAAACTACAAACATCAAATGGCATCCACGTTAGAATCAACCGGTTAATCAAATAATATAACTTTCGGGGGTTTTCTCAATAAATTCACTATTAATTTAACTCATTGATTATTCAATGATTGCTATGATCGTACTCGAATTGTAACTTTCAAAACATGCAAGTAACTATTCCTACCACTCACAAATACCTCATTGAAGTTTTCCTTATTATTGAAAAAATTATAGAAAACTTAAGCAGAAAATAAACTTACCAAAAAGTTTCACCGCTGCATGAAGTAAGAATTCGTAGGTACATTTCGTTATAAAGTAGGTAAACCTAAAGTTATGAAACATAATTATCGAAACCAGATAAAAACCAACTGAAACACATTCAACTTTTAAAATTGATTTATCTTTGTAAATTATCCATATAGCAAACAAGGTTCTTAAAAAGTGATTAAAAAATTTGTTGATATTGATACCAAGGCGGTTGCTGAAGGTGTTGAGAAATCATGGAGTTGCCTTTTTAACTTATCAAACTTTTTGTATAAAATCTGTTTTATTATACTTGCATTATTTCTCTTAGATTTTTTCTTTAATAGAGATATGTATTGCTTGCTTCGAAAGGAGTATAGAGTGTTTTCAGGTGATGTCACAACCGGTTATTTTCCTTTAACTGTGTATCTTCTGTAGGGCTTTTAACTGTTGCTAAGGCCGTTGTTTATCTGTTGCTAAGGCGGTTTTTAGGTATGGGATCACGTGATTTCAAATGCTCCAATAGGAGAATTCCACGGCTAGTCATTTTCTGTAACTGTTAACCTCTGTAGGGCAAAAAAACTGTAACCTTTTCTGTTGCTAAGGCCGTTGTTAGGTCCGAGTCATGTGATTGAAAATGCTCTATATTCATTTCAATTTATATCGATTTGATAGTCGAGAATAAAATTAATGATCCTGAGACATTATTATTTGAATAAGTAATTTTTAAAGAGGTCACATTATTTATATAGGGGTCAATGCTTTGAAAATATTGTGGAGGAACCTTTTTCTGTACGGTAATTTTAATGTAATATAATCATAGACATAACTTACTATCATTAAACCAATTTTTAAATTATCTAATTTTTTTATTTTGCTGAAACATTTTACCTATTAATTAATCATTATTTAAGGAGAAAGCTTTCATACAATGAGTAATATCACATTTAATCTAACATGATCAAATCAGTTCTCAATATGAATAAAATATAATGATTAATTCCTTTTGAGAATTTAATTATCAGTTTCAAATTCTGCTTTCAATCTAAGACGATGTTATTTTACAGCTGAGCAAGCTTTACCGATACTTACTTTACAAAAGAACAGAATCTCTTCAATACAGGTGTTCCTTAGCTTAACAGAATGTAACTCAAGATTAAAAGCCAACAATTTCAGAAACTTTATGCCTATTAAAAAATAAAAATTAACTTTTGACTTTTCTGCTGGGAGTTCCAGTTCTAGCAAAGATCGGGTTGGACACATGGAATTTAATCTTCTGAACAAGAGATGGCGCTTTTCTTGTCTTACAACTTAGAACTTACCACTTTAAAAGTAAGTTGTTTTAAAATAAATAATCAGATAACATTTTCAGTTGAAAGTGTAATTGCCCTAAAACAAAATTAGTACGCTCTCTCTTTTCGGGAAAGTGCATCATATAAGTCTGCAGATGTCCTTATACACAGTTTATGTCATTGTATTTCATTAAGTCCCGAGGTTTATATAGAATATAGATCAGTAAAATGGTGACCGTCGATGCTGTTTGAATTTCATCAGAAATTTTGCATTCATCTGATCATATCTCGCTAAAACTTCTTTTTTGCAATTTCCTGCCTATTTTGAATGCTTGGAAATTTGTTGTTCGGTTTCACTTTTGCAATCTTCGGCGAAACGTCACGGGCGATTCGCAAATCAGTGAAAAATCTCTTATGCAAACTTCAAAACTGCATCGAAATTGACGGTCGCCATTTAGCCGATGTAACCTTCAAAACTTAATGGATGACAATGGCACACTGAATGCTTTCGGTCGGTAGTAACTAGTATAAAAAAGACATTTCTCTACATTGTTTTGCTTTTTTATTGGCTTTCCGAATCAGACCGTCCTTTCTGCCGCACCTTGTGTAAATGATTATCCATGGTTGAATAATTCATTTTAGGGATATTTACAAAAATATATAACAGTGTTATCCAACTTTTAGCTACACGACGCGACGGTAAATCAAACTGAGGTGATAGTTATTGAATAATTATTGAGGCCTCAACAGTGAGGCGAGGTGAGGGGAGGGTCACAGAAAATATGAAGAAAAAATTTCATTTTCTCATTTAATATAGGCAAGTTAATCCTATTTCAACTATGGAACATTTATTTCGACATGCAATGCAGAAGCATTGTCAGAGTCGTAAAAACACTACCTATTTATACAAAGCGATATATTTTGTGCTATAATTCCTCAGAACAGTAGCGGTTTGCTACAATTCTGCAAGGCCGATTCGGCTCAAGATATTTACCATTCTGAACTTCCTTCAGAGTTCCCACTCGGAAATAAAATTCCTTGATCACTTATCAAAAAAGTAGAAAACATTTTTTTAAACAATGCAAAGGAGCAAATCACAAATTATATTGATTAAAAATCTATCATGTTTTCAAAATAATTTCAAAAGGAATCTTCCAACTATTGACGAAAATTTTATTAATTACCGGAACAGCCTTCATCACCAATAGAATTTCTCCTTGCCAAAATCCACGCACCAAAATTGTTTTCGCACCGAAACGGACCCACGCCGAATGGGTTTCGCGCTGAATAGTCCAATTCCAGAACAGTTGTATGATTTGAACCAGTATAAATGTACCCAAAATAGTTATTCCAAATTAATAAAAGATATATTGGACTATTCTGACTACCCTAACTTATCGGTGAACCACCATTAAGGAAAAAGAACAGAACTGTAATTTCTTTCGAGTATTAATAACTAAATTGGATACAGGTTTGATTGCTAATAATTTTAAGAATTAAAAATAATTGTGAGCTTCCCTTCCTTAGATGGAAATTTAGACATATTCCTAAATTGTTATCGAGCAGAGCACCCTGAAACTATTCTTACCAACAAAAGATGACGGCCGGCCTATTTAACTCACCAGTAAAATTAAAAATAATTTTATTAAGTATTCTTTCAAGTTTTTCATCACAGTGACTCTGTAAGCACTGTTACTTCGTTTTTTAAAACAACTGTATCCACGTGGTACGGTTTCATATTATAGACCGGGAGCCAGCAACATATTTTGTCAGTCATTTCCTCTCAAGCGATATTTGGTGGAAAATTTCAGGAAGTTATATCATAAAGCCTGGTGAGCGTCAGCTGGCTGTAGGGCGGTGGAATAGACGTCAGCTGGTCGTTTAACATTTGGAGCGTCTTTCTCAAAGATTCTTTGCGGCTTCAATTACGCGAGAGAAAAAGAACAAGAGGGAAACTCAGTGAAACTGTTATGTTTTTGTTTACATTTCGATTTGCTTTGTATTGAGGAGAGGTACGAAAGGGTGTGTGGTCGCATGAGCGGCGGATATCGTTTTAAATCAAGATTTTGTAAATAATGTAAATGAATATCTGTTAATTATTATCCAGCCTTGGGTTAGGAGAAGGAACCAACAAACATGAACAAAAATTTATACTTTCAGTGATTTCCTTTCAACGTTTCCTGACTTCATGAGTCTCAAGTTGTCAACAACAACAAAAAACAATTCCCTTCTAGAACATTATTAATTAAATATTGCCAACTTAAAATTATCTGAAAAACAAATAAATATCTAAAAAATTAATTAAAACAGTGTCCTTTCAAAAAGTTGGTTTGGTTTATAAAAAGAAATGGACTCTAACCGTCTGACGTCACACGGAACCAACACGTGACCTACTAAGCTTGCAATGGACTCTAACCGTCTGACGTCACACGGAACCAACACGTGACCTACTGAGCTTGCAATTGGTTACCACAGATACTGCACTAGTAGATCTACTAGTGTAGTATCTGTGGTAACCAATTGCAAGCTCAGTAGGTCACGTGTTGGTTCCGTGTGACGTCAGACAATTAGAGTCCATTTCTTTTTATAAACCAAACCAACTTTTTGAAAGGACACTGTTTTAATTAATTTTTTAGATATTTATTTGTGTTTAAGATAATTTTAAGCTGGCAATATTTAATTAAAAATGTTCTAGAAGGGAATTGTTTTTTGTTGACAACTTGAGACTCATGAAGTCAGGAAACGTTGAAAGGAAATCACTGAAAGTATAAATTTTTGTTCATG
Source organism: Tetragnatha montana (assembly GCA_963680715.1). Lineage (NCBI taxonomy): Eukaryota > Metazoa > Arthropoda > Arachnida > Araneae > Tetragnathidae > Tetragnatha > Tetragnatha montana. The sequence goes on along the minus strand of OY796677.1, from coordinate 13,076,694 downwards.
TTTGTTGGTTCCTTCTCCTAACCCAAGGCTGGATAATAATTAACAGATATTTATTTACATTATTTACAAAATCTTGATTTAAAACGATATTCGCCGCTCATGCGACCACACACCCTTTCGTACCTCTCCTCAATACAAAGCAAATCGAAATGTAAACAAAAACATAACAGTTTCACTGAGTTTCCCTCTTGTTCTTTTTCTCTCGCGTAATTGAAGCCGCAAAGAATCTTTGAGAAAGACGCTCCAAATGTTAAACGACCAGCTGACGTCTATTCCACCGCCCTACAGCCAGCTGACGCTCACCAGGCTTTATGATATAACTTCCTGAAATTTTCCACCAAATATCGCTTGAGAGGAAATGACTGACAAGATATGCTGCTGGCTCCCGGTCTATTAGGAAGATTCTATTTTTAACTAATTTTAGATAATTCAACTTAATCCTAAGTGGCGCATGGGGCCGCAAGCACAGCATGATTTACTTCAAGTAATATTCCGTTTCGGGTTTAAAATAACCATTGTTTAATCAAGAACAATTATGTTATTTACTTCAAACAATAAATTTTAAATTCGCACTTTTCAGGGGTGTTGACACAATAGCACATATAGTTTAAACCAGGGGTTCTCAAACTTTCCAGCATCACGACCCACTTTTTATAAACAAACACTAACGCGTCCCACCTCATCTTCAGTTAATTTTCCCATACCCCCTACAAGACTTTAGCCCCGCGCGCGTGGGATTTGGTCATAAAATATTTTGTTACTATAATAAATTACATGTAAGCAAGTATTAGGTATATTAACGTTTTAATAATTTATAAAGAAATACTTGAACCTAAGCGTATGAAATTGTTTGATTGTGGGAGCAACAATGAGGTCCACAATCAATAGGGGGGTCTGGGGGTCCTCCCCCGGAGAATTTTTTGAAATTTGACTCTTAAAAACAGGGTTTTAACTCGTTTTTTTTTTTTTGGTAATCTAGAATAAATTGCAACTACAACATCATTTGCTAAGGAAATTCGTAAATTCAAAAACTTGTCGCGACCCACCAAAAACTGAAAGGCGACCCACCAGTGGGTCGCGACCCACAGTTTGAGAACTTCTGGTATAAACAGTTAGGGAATAGCTGGGACTTAAATAAGGGAAGCATTCGGCTTTTTCCTTTTGGCATCACTGAAACAGCTTCAATCTGGCAACTCTTTCCGGTATCGGCGGCGAAAAAGGGGTTTCGTTTCATACATCGATTCCGGCGTTTGCTAATTGAATAATATTTATCCCACATGCGAAAGGGTTGTTGCATTGTGTTACGAGAAGTCTCCGTGTTTATTTGAAGATCTCGGAATTCAATTATTTGAAAACCCGTTTGTTTGCCATTCAAATTCGTTCCGCATTTATTAAGTTATGCCGTCTGTTTGCATACGGGGTAAATATTTAACGGTCGAAAGGATTTTTCAGGGGGATTTTGAGTTTGAACGCCGTTTGATGTTTGGCCTTTTTTTTCTCCTCTTTGCGCGTTTTTAAGTGCTTTTTGGGAGGATTTAAATGTTTGATTTCGCGGTGTGGGATACGGCTCATTTGGCTGTTTTTGCGTTTTTAACTTGAAAAAAAACAAGTGATTTCTCCAATCCAAGAGAATGAAAGGGGATTCGCTGTTGAAGTTAAATCCCGGAAATGTTTGTCGAAGGAAGTTGATGTCTGATATATTTTTTTTTCTTCTGATGGATAAAACATGCGTGATTAAGAAAAAGAGAACTGTTTTCAATTCCATTAAGGAAATTTAACATAAATGAATATTTACTCAATGAAAAATATAAATTAAGCATTTTACCTTCGTAAAACAATATTTGTTTACTTCATACAAGGAAAACGTCACTACAGTAAATATATTGGCAACCTGTATAGTTATGCTTTTGAGCAGAAACTATTTAGGTTTCTAGAATTTGTTATTGCCATATGCACATCATCTTTCTTTTTCAAAACTTAAATCCTTTGTTCCGTTTGTTTTTTTGGAACTAATCATAAACAAATTAATTTTGAGAACATAAAAACGTCGTTGATAAGGTAACTTATCAACTAGAATCATGAAAACATACTACAAGCATCCAGCAATAATGAGGTGTATTATACAGGGTGTTTCAGATAAGTTTCAGAACCCCTACGAGGGGTAGGGAGAAATTTGAGGGCCTAAACATTATCATCTTAGTAAATGAAGGAACTTTTGTTGTAAGTTTTTAATGTCCCATGCTTTAAGTTATTTCTAATATATAACCATCTAAAAATTTTCCAAATTTTGTACAACTTTTCTTTTTTTTGTATTGAGTTCAAAATATTCATACATTCGAGACTGGCTGCAAAATATCATAAGGGGACATCCATAAATTACGTAAGCTGGTTTTTCTCTATAACTTTTAAATAAATAAATCCCTTAGGTATGTTCTAGCCACGTTTGTTTCGTCTTGTTGGCAGGACGCTTAATACACATTACAAAAGTTTCGATACAAATACATGTTGAAAAAAAAACATGGTCTTGTAATACTTGAAATGATTCACTTTGACTAATGTGCACATTTCCCCTTAACTTGGGCTAAAAAAGATAACAAGAAAAAACGTATAACCTCCAAACTAAAAGTTGACTTGAGATTTTAATTGACTCCCCCCTCCCCCCTGGTGAGATTTTGCTGGACCCCCTCCCCCTTTTTAAACCTCACTCAATTTATGGACGTCCCCTACAAAACCCAATCAACCACTGCTCGCCCTAATAGCACAGCTCATACCAAATATGTCAAGTTTACGTTACTGCAACAAGAAGTAAATGAAATTTGACCATGCATGACCAAAATTGGACGAATATCGAACGTTTGTGCTGCTTTGGTATAGGCTTACCATACGTCCTGGTTTACCCAGGAAAGTCCTGGGTTTCGGAGGCTGTCCTGGGTCCCAAAATGTCCTGGGTTTTCGTAATTTTAAGACTGGACAATCTTTCCTGGGACATCTGCTCCAGTTGGGAGAGTTATCTCAATTATGGGTAATATTTGGACTGCTGAAAGGGACAGACTCTCTATTTGTACTGCCAAACACCATTTAAATGTGAAAATTAACTCTGAACTTAATTACTGTGAATTAAACAAAGAATTTTTGAAAAAAGTGATGTCAAGTGAAAAGTACAAATGATTAAATAAATTATGTTACTTCATTTTAAATGTTTATTTTTTTTTAGTTAGGGTGTTTAGATTTAGTTTTTGATCTTTAATGGACCGATAGGTCGACAAAGTGTCCTGGGTTTGAGCTCAAGAAAATATGATAAGCCTATGCTTTGGGGCCACATTTTAGAAGCTGGTGGGCCACACTTTGGAAACCCCTGTCGCAGACGCCTCAAAAATTATAACTTTGACTTATTTTTTTTACAGTTATACTTTTAAATTATAAAGAATTTACGAACTTTCCAGTACATTTTTTTGGCGTACCTTGTCCTAATAAATACACAAACGCCTCCTTCTCGAAAATTCAGTTAACTCATTGTCTCCATTATTATATTCCTAAACCACAATCTTTCGGTTACAGTTACGCCGGCTCATTATCGTTTTTCCGCAAAGACAATTACCGCGCAATTCCTGAGTGCGCCTCTGCCTCTAATGCGATATTCTCTTCACTTCACGTCAGTTCTTCAGTTTCATTAAAATTTTATCACTCGGGGCCCCGGATTCATCTGAAATTCAAATGATTCGTTGGAAGGAATTATGCTGATTTTACATTCTCCCTCACTTATGAATATGCGGAGGGTTTTTTTGGTGTGTTTTTCTTGGAGAAGAAGCTTAAGGAGGGGGGATGTTCATTTTCACAATGTATGTGTGTGTTTAGGTTGGATGAACGGTGCAGGATATATTATTTCGCTTTGTAGCGCAACAATAGAACAGAGACAAAAATGTTATTTTTAGCTGTTTCACAGTAAGCAGAATGCGACACAACTTTAGGTAAAAAAAAAAACGTTTTTGAAAAATTTCCCTAAATCGTAAACTCACCGACTGTGAAATACCATTTACACTCATTTTCACAAAGGTAGTATAGTAATAATACTAAAAATATTGTAGTTTAAATTTCGCGACAAGAGATGGCTATCTTCAATTATTGAAAATTACCACTAAAAAAATATATATATATTTTTTTTTTAAATAATAAAACACGTTGAGATTTTTAATGTGAGTCTTCATGTCGGTTTAAAAAAACGGCTGCCCCATCCAATGGATGTGCAGTATGTAAAGTGAAAGTAGGTTTTAAATTTGTGTAATATTTTAACAGGCCCTCTCAGACATTTAGGTGGATATCTTACGGGCAAAGTGATGAATCCGGGCATCCCTAATTAAGCATGTAAATTTATATGAAGCTCGGAATTATAATTCTATTTATAAAAAATTTTAATTGCATCTTTTGTTATGATACATATGAATCCACGGGCCAAATATTTTAAGACTTAATTTCACATTAATTTTTTTTCTATACAAAAGTTTTGATAATAATTAAGTGGTGACTATTATCCCCACGAAACGAAAGTCTTCTCCACGGATATAATTCCATCTTTTCTCGCGCAATTCACTCAAATTTGTATTTATTGGAATTTTTATGCGGACCCTTTACGGACCACCGGTTGGGAACCACTGGTTTAGAGTATTCCTATGGTTTGTTTCATTTAGCTGAAGAGTTTTTTTTTTTTAAAGATGAAAGATCCAGTGTTCGGGAATTATCCCGGTTGAACCAATATTTTTTTCGAGAATATTTGCTTCCCCCCCATAGAACTTCAAAAAACATGATGTATCCTGAAATATCCGTACACCATAGCACAAATATAACTCTGAATTTTAATACTCAAGTACTACAAACTTCATTGACAATAACAATAATTACCATTTTGTTTTAAATTCTACCATAAAAAACTAAGTGCTCTAATCCCACTCTCAATGGATTAACTCCATTAAGAAAACAATAATAAAACACTCTGGATTTTTGACTGTTCTAAACGTGGGTTAATGGAGTTACAGTCTTATTTTCGATCATTTCATTCCATTATTTTCTTTCTAAAAAAAAATCGTTTGACAAAAGACACGCATTTCGGAAGTAGCGTAAATATTTAAATCGGCGTTCTAAAAACGTTCCGAATATTCCCCCCCCCCTTCTGCAAAAGGTGTAGTGAATAAATAATACTCCGGTTCGAGATTAAGTGCTAATGAAAAAGTATTGACTCAAAATTGTAGTAGTAAGAGCGTTTTCCCTTGAAAAAGGGATTTTTGGATTTGGTGTTTTCCCTATGGGGATTTAATCTGCTTTTTGTGAAAGCTACTACCCGATCCACTTCTCTTTTATTTAATTTAAAAACACCCACCCCCCTACCCGCCGCCTCTTTTCGAAATTATCCAATATTACTGAAAGCAGGCATAATTTGAGAAAAGGTTTTCATTCATTCTATCCGCCATTTCTTTACAAACTAGATTTTTCATTAGTTCATGAAAAAAAATCGACAGAGAAACAATTTTTGTCGTGGGGGGATCTTTCGTAAATTACGTCGCAGTCAAAGGCGTGACCTGGATATTTATCGTGTGTTACCACTGATTAAGTCATTTATTCTTAAAAGCTTGTCTTTTTTTTCGAATGTGATTAACACTATTGCATATTTGGTAAGATACGGTAAGATTAGGGTTATGACAAAGTTACCAGTAAAATAGTTAAATTATTAAAAGTTTAAAAAGTTATATATGAGGTATATATGGAAGACAGGTTATAGTAAATTAATTAAAAATGGTACCTATTAGAGATGTTACGTATTAGTTAAAATGTGGAACCGGTTCCACAGTTCCAGTTCCATGGTGGGATTAGGTTCCATTAACAGTTCCAGTTCCACACATAATCCATTAGCGCCCATTGATCTATTTTTAGATCGCTAAACATAGTGTCGAAAATTTGCAATCCTTGTGCATCGTTCATAGTTTTGTTCGAAGTTCACTAATATTAAAATGATAGTATTTATAACACTTTAAAGATGAAATGTATTAAATTATTTTCAGAAAATTTGAAATTAATTGTGGATTTTAGCTGTCTTATTAATGCGCGAACACTCATGTCCATCGCCAAAGCCAATAATCTCGAGTGATAGCTAAGTGTTTTAACAAACTTAATGCATCGCCTTTATTTCTAGGAAAGATTCCTCGTGTATTGGTTTAAACAGGGCTAAGTACATTAATAAATTTAAGCGCCATTAGAAATCCTTAACTTTGACTTTTTAAATTATATATAGACTCCACTAAACTTCCTTCTATAGCAATTCTTTTAGATTATAGAGAACTTCAAATTGTTAAACTAAATCATAGCTAAAAGAGAGTTTATTCAATGCTTATGGTTATAAGAATAAAGTTGCTAACCTAATTACAAAAGCATCAAGATATTTATATTTAAATTCACATACTCACCACTAAATAGTTATTAAATGAAAACCTTATATTAGAATCGGAATTTTTTTTAACTATTCTTATAGTTATGGTTTAACCAAATTTCAGGTTTAAATGAATAATTAAAAAGGATTAAATCTAATTGCTTTACTAGCTAAGTGTACTAAAACTAACAATTAGTTGAATTTAACTAAATGTTATAGTAAAAAACCGTTAAAACATAATGTATTTACAAAACTATACAATATATTGGTGACTTTTCAAACCACCTTTCCTCGGGACGAAAATGATTTATCCCATTTTAAAATAATCGTTAAACTGGGTCATTCTTCCAATAAATTAGTGCTTAGTGGTTAATTCAGAGACTGCCCCTCTCAAATTTTCAACAATTCATCAGAAATACGTGATACAACAAAAAAAAAATATCCGTGTGGGAAGTTTCAATACTAAAATTATTTAAATTGGCTGTTTTTCAAACTATAAATATCGAGTAACCCTCACCCCCCGAGGTCTACTAACACGCATGCGTTCCGATAATCTCAATTCCCCCGACAGCTAGCCACACCCATTCCAACGGAGGCCCAAACAAACTATATACGTTCCACTACAAGTTCCAATCTAGTTAAAAGTTCCATTAAGTTCCAAAAACTTCCAAGAATGCTAAACGTTCCAATCTAGAAATAAATTCCAATAAGTTCCAAAAACTTCCCACCATGATAAAAGTTCCAATCTAGTAAAAAGTTCCAATAAGTTCCAAAAACTCCCAAGCATGCTAAACGTTCCAATCTAGAATTAAATTCCAATAAGTTCCAAAGACATACGAAAATGTTATAAGTTCCAATCAGGTAATAAGATCCAAAGCAGTTCCAAGGTAGTCAAATTTTCCAAAGAGTTCCGTTTATTTCGTTCCAGTGTCCCAGTTCCAAACAGTTCCGCCTCACTCATTGAACCACCTCACACACCTCAAGCCACTTTACGCAATGCATAGAGAGGGAAGGGAGCAGAGAGACACTGCACACTGGTAGAAAGAAGCGCGCGTGTTTTAATTCAGCTTGGGGAGTGGCTTGATGGGTTCTCGTTAAACGTTGAGTTGGGTTGCGGAGAAATATGAAATTGCCATTGAATTTTTATCGGTTCCAGGGTGGAACCATTAAGGGGTTCTTCGTGGAACCGGTTCCAACGGTTCCACGCTGGGATTAGGTTCCATGGAACTGTTCCAGTGGAACCGTAACATCCCTAGTACCTATACGAGGGCCTATTGCTTAAATGAGATTGCAGACTTTATTGTCAACACAGTTTTTAATGTAAACAGAACAACACTATACTATTCTCGACAGCAACGTTTCCTGACCCTATGACGTCACTAACAAACAAAGTAGGTCCCATCGAGGTGTCTGAATTTTAATTGAAATGAAGAACGTCAATCTAAAAATATTATTTTGTCAAACCCATGTATAAAAAAGAGTCATTTTATCACGATTCCGTACCGAAACTCTTCGTAGCAACCTGACAGGCTTTCTGTTTGCGTAGTTTCTGCTTCCGCGTAGAGACGTCATAGGGTCAGGAAACGTTGCTGTCGAGTATAGAGAACAACGATACTTGACCCTGCTTCTCCCCTGACAGTTTGAATTGACTAATAATTATTTTTAAGAACATTTTTAAAGATTTCTATTATAAGCCTACAAAAGTGTAAAAAAAAGTTCAGAATAGCCTTTTTTCATAATAGGGTTAGTAAAGACTTACAGTATTATTTTTTATGACAAGGGAGGTAAAAATTCACCCAAAAAAATCTTCACATAATATGCGAACATCCCCTTAGCGTTTCTCCGCTATAATTTCTCAAGAGTTGATATGATATCCGAGTTATTTGTCGCGAGTTTTTGAGTGCGGACAGGCAAAAAAAAAGTTTCAATTTCTTTTTCGAGAGAGATAATAATGATTTAGGAGAGTTTAGTTTCAATACTCCCGTGATTACGAGAGGAATATATTTTCTCCCATTTTAATCCCGATTGTGCTGGAGCACAAAGAGATTCGGAACAAGTTTCGTAACAGAATCGTCGTTGAATGAGTTGCTTCACATCGTAGAGGCATTACGCAGAGAGTGCAATGTGGTATGTTGTCCCTGCATGCCGAGATGGTGCGTGGGCATTGCCACAAGACCCTCTACACAGGGTGCCCCAAGATAAGTGTCCACCCCCTTAAGTTTTGAACCCCTACAGATACAGTCATAAAAGTGGTGTTTTGGTATAGTAAAATGACCATGCGCTATGTAATGCGACAACTTTCAACGTCCCTTAGCGGCAATGTTAGGAGTTATAACTCTTATTTTAAAAAACTTCTAGAGATTTGCTAAATTAGTCAATTCTAAAGTTGAAGGGCAACATCGATTAAGTGCGAAAAGACACCTTGTGCAAAGAAATGCCATGAATAGAACCCCTAAAACGCACGTTCAATTAAGTAGAATTTTCCAAGATTTTACCTCATAAAAGGCTCCTCATAACGCGAAAATGAGAAATTTTCATTTTTATGACTTAGACTTAGGTAAAAGACAAAGTATATTCTTGAGAAAAAATCATCTCATATTATCCGAAAAAAAATTATGGTAATATATTAGTAATGATTAAAATAAGAGCTTTCCTCTTGCGATAAGAAAATTATAATTTATGTTCTGGGTATAAACGTTCTGACGCTCGAAGATATTATTAAAAAAGAATTCTTAAAAGAAATTTAATTCTAATAATATTTTATCTTTTGTATTCGCATTTAATTTATATTTTTCTGTTCATTGTCTTTTTTTTCAAAAAGAGTTAATTGTTAAATACTGTTCCCTTTATTTGTCTTTTTTAAACAAAATTTTCAATCGAACTCTTTTTATACAAGATATAATAGTAAATAAACATGTTTTGGAAAGAAAATTGACCACCAGAATCTTTTCCTTTGGGAAACTGATTATGGTATTTAAACGCTTTAAAATGTTTTTAATTCTGATAAATATCGTTTCATAATGCAAGTTCAATGGCGGTGTTCTGATTGCGTTGTAAAAAACCCACGAGCCATGTAGTGAGAGAGCACGCGTCGGAATCGGAATACTAATTATTCAATCGCCAAGCAAGCCAATTGAGAAGTAAATGGTTTTTAAAATTAGTGATTTCAACTTTTAGAAAAAGTTAAGGAGGTTTTCAAAACACCAATTCTTATTTTTGAGATTTTTTAATCACTAAATTATTTTTTAACTAATTCTTATAAGATTTTCTGCCAAAAACGAGGCGTGAATCTGTGGCAAATGCGAGCTACTGGGACATACCGATCCGAAGGTCATGCGACTCAAAATTTTACGAAACCATCATCGTTACAGTCCGTATTTATATCCTAGTTGAATAATTTGACTCTTTCAGTGGTGAGTAAGCTCGCTACAAATCCTTTCGAGGTTTTGAAACTGAAGTCGCCGTTATAAGATGATGGCCACAATCTCTACAATGAGAGTAGTATTCAACGTCTTCTCAAGGTATAATTCCTCTACGCTTCACAACCTTTTCAGGAAAATTAACATTCCGTGAAACTTTTTTTATATGCGCTCCTTTTGGAAAACCAAGTATCAATATTGTCGAAACGTAATTAAATGGAACTTTATTTTTTTTTTCTCGTTCGGTGTTATGGGGATAAACTCGACGCAGTTAGCGAAGTTTCAATTATGGAACGTTTGAAACCTTTACGCAACAACTAATTTCAGTTTTCTCCGTGGTGAATTTTGAATTTGTTTTTCAATTTATGTTCAATCTAAAGAAGACTTCTGATTTAATTATTTTGCATGTTGAGATCTCGTAATAATAAGTTGCCAACTACTTTAAAACTAATTTATATTTAGAAGAAGCATTTTTCTCTTATTTGTATTAGTAAACTACGATATAAATTACAGAGGCGTGCAAATTATTAGGTTCAAAGCAAAAATTTTACGTTTCCTCTTTTGATCTTTTTGTTTATTCTATAAGGGTAAAAAATTAATTTTTATGTTCTTTTACATCGCCTCTACATTGAATAAAGACACAAGACATAAAGATGTCTTAAGACTTTTCCCCTTTTAACCATTTTGATTTTAGTTCGTGTTTTCATTTTAGGTTCAACTTTCATGAATAAAAATGGTATGATACAGCTTAAGAATTTCCCCCAAATACATAATTGTAAAATTTGAAACTTTTTTTTTAAAAAAAAGAGGGAGAAAAACCTATTTCATCGAAATTTTTACACAACAAAATCATAACACGAAATATTATAACATAATACAAAAAATCTATACATCAATACGTATAAACTTTTCAGGTAAGCTAAAATTTCAATAATCAACTAAACAATTGATATCCTAATTAATAGGATAAACATGTTAGCTCCAATCCAATAGACTTTCAAATCTTAGCTGCTCAATCTTACCCCACATTCCCTTACAGTACGTAACTAAAATCACATATAACATGTACTAGGTGAAATAATTTAGCTCCAATAGGCTTTCAAATCTTAGTAATCCTGTCTTACTCCATTTTTACTTAAGTACTACGTAATTGAAGTGGCTACAACGGGAGCCCCATGAAAGAAGCGATAGCAGCGCCGCTCTTCAATAAATCACGAACTAAAAAAACGGCAGTTAATAGAGATGTAGGCCTTCTTTGAGAGCGAGGATGATGTATGGTGACTAAAATTCATCTAATTTGCGGTTTGGAAGCGAATAGTAGTCAACAGACCGCAACTGATGAACGTTTGAAAACTCATTCAATATCTCTTGCATTTTTTTTAGCTTTCTATTTAGTGAATGAACAATGTGAATTTGATATTAACTATTTATAGGTGGGATAAATACTGCGGTGAGATTTATCGCTTTTAGGGTAGTTTTTCTTTGACTCTGGGAGGTGATACAATGCAGTGCTAACTGTTGATAGAGCTTTAACATGTGTTTTACATGGCACCAAGGTTGGTTTGGTATTTTTAAAAGGATTCACTAGTTCTAATTTATGCTGGATCTTAATTCTTACAATATAATCTACCACAGCTAGAATATCAAAAGGGAATTGCAACGTGCATTAGAACAGCAGAACGGTTTTAATGCATGTTGTCAAGAAGTTGGAATGGACTCTAACCGCCTATCTGGTTCGAGACTTCACGGAACCAACACGTGACCTACAACTGAGCTTGCAATTGGTTACCACAGATACTACACTAGTAGATCTACTAGTGTAGTATCTGTGGTAACCAATCGCAAGCTCAGTAGGTCACGTGTTGGTTCCGTTTGACGTCAGACGGTTAGAGTCCATAGTCCCATGCCCTGATCACATCGCCTCACTCTTACATTGACGAAGGTTGTAATTTTAAAACAAACACTATTCAGGTTTGTTATGTTTTAATTTTAAAAGTGTTAAAAGAGCACACACGAAGAAAATCAAAATTTACAATTATTCAATTTAAAAAAAAATAATAAATTAACTGGTGATTTAATTCAGTTACGTTACCTCTTGACAAAAAGATCAACGGTTGTATTCTGAACCTTTGGTAACTTTCTAACGATCGTTGATTTGTTTAATTTGGTATTCTGGAGCACTCTTGACCCACAGTGATTAACAAACATTTGTTAGTTATAAAGCGTCGAACAGACCTGCGGTTAAGTATCAACAGTTTCACCTTCCATTGAGAATCGAGTAGGTAAAAGTCTGTCAGGAACTCGTTTACGCAACAAAATGGCCTAGTGATCTCCTGCTACACTAAACTTCACGTTAACAATATGCTTTCCTTTCTCTTAAAAAATTGCCTTAATTGTCAAGAAAGGTGTCCTATGATAAAACGGAGGTCAGTTTCAGATTCAGCACACTAAAGATATAAAAATGATTTTATGGGGAAAGTTTGAGAGTATAATGAGTTTTATATAATTTAGTATAATGAGTCAATCTTCCAAATTTTTGAGGTTTTTTCTTATGAAGCATAAAAACCTAAATTGTAGGGAAATCTGACATCCCAGGAAAAAATGGGGGTCAGTTTCGGCTTCAGCAAAGAATAAAACATTAAGATCATGTGGAATAACCTAAAAAAGCTTTCAGAAAGTTTTTTTGCAGCCCTGTTTTTATTTCTCTTTAGCTCCATTTTTTTTAAATAAACACCACTGACAATAATCTAGATCCAGGTTAACAATTTGCGATCAAAATCACAAAAGAATTTGCAAAGCATTTCATTTGGACTCCAGGTATCTCTTGACCAGGCACAAGCACCTGATTTAAGCATGGTTACCTAGACTCATAAAGCCAGAGAAGCTCGAAATCGTGACGTGAAATAGTAGGCAAGACGTCACTCTTCATAGTTTTTTGGACAACAGCGCAACTCCAGTCTGAAATCTTGTACCTTGCGCTGTTGAAAAGTGACGTCTTTCCTACTATTTCGAGTCACGATTTCGAGTTTCTATGGCCTTATGAGTCTAGATGGCTATAACTTAGGTCCCCCACCATTCATTCTCTTTCTCTTTGGAGAATAGTACCAGGATTTCTTTTTCCCAGAATCAGAGTAGTGCAGCTGATTTTCAAAAAAAAAAAAAAAAAAAAAAAAAAGCTCTCAGTTAAACAGATGTGATCGGGACCTGTTATGGATAACTTTATCTGATTGATAACATTAACCGCGATCACTTCTTAATGATGTTACTATTAGATACCTATTGGTGGTATATAACTACGTTCAATTACTATTTCTATGTAGTACATAATCCAAATTCTAAGGTTTATATAGGTTCAATCCTTCACCAGAAATATTTATGATTATTTCTGTGTCAGGGTTTTCTTTTAAAATTCTGAGGCGTAGCAAGGGGCCAGCCTGACTGTTGTCAACCAAGGGCCCTAAAAGGGGTGAAAAAGGAACTTGGTTTTTAGAAGACGAATTTCAAAACAATTTCCCCAGTCACCCTTCTTTACATATAACTCAGCATAACCCCCTAAACTTAAAAAATTAAATATAATAGTTTCAAATTCTTTCTTTTAACGTCCTATAAAGCTACTAACCTACTATGTGTGCAAGTGCAAGGAATTAGTTTCTGAAAAGGATATTCCTCAGCCCACAGATACAAGTCCATTTGCGGCCTTTTTACCATCCCATACAACCCCCCTTTCAGAACAATAAAAATTAAAAAACGAAACCGTAATAAGAATTTAAAATTCCAATTCCTACATACATTTTTTAATCCATTTCCATTAAAAAGCACACTCTAATGCATTAAAAACTCACCAGTAATTAAATATTTAAAAAAAAAACTCCATTGCGCCATAATTGAGATAATTTTCCTTATCAAAAAGCCATCATCCCAGCACAAAAAGCACTATTTTCCCAAATCCATTGATTCAGCTAAAAATGGACTTCAATAAACTCATAGTAATAATGATAATCTCGCATATTTTTTTCAGCGTTCAGGGGATAAAGGCCTTTCGAGATCAAAAAACCACATTTGGCCAACAGGGGTATTGTGTGTACCTTTCTAATTAAGGACCGCTTGGAACTAATCCCCGAAGAAGAGCTAATTAAATTTGCCTTTTAAAAGCCCCCGACAATGTTACGAGTTATTAACCCCCCTCCCCATTAATGCGTAGGGACGAATTTTTCATCTGGAGACGCTTCACTTGGCACGCTGGGGTTGCCGAATATGAACGAAAATGTCGCCAAGATCAGGAACTGACAGACAAACAGTCTCAAGAGAGAAATTCTAGTGAAATGAATTGGTTTAGATCAGTGGTTCCCAACCGGTGGTCCGCGGACCATTGTTGGTCCGTGAGAGTCTTGGAAGTGCTTTGTGGAGGGACCCGGAAGCACACAAAAAAATTTCCAATAAATAATAGAAATTTGAACGAATTGAACTAAAAAAGATTGAATTACTATACTTTTGTTTGTGTAATTTTAGAAATAACAGTCGCCACTAAATTGTCCTGAAAAAAAAAGTCATCCACAATATTGTGGGTCTCGAATATTTACTTATCTCACAACAAAAATTATACTAATTTTCGTGAGATGTAATTTTAAATTTTTCTTAAAGTGTGGTTATATTTCAAAGTGTAATATAAATTTCCATGCTTAATTAGGGATAAATAAATTTCTCCTTAAGGATTTTAACCCACAAAGGTGGTCCGTGAAGATTCCAATTTTAGGCTTCCGAGAGGTCCGCGGACTTCTCTGAATTAGGAATCACTGGTTTAGATCCTAAATATTGACCATTACATGTGTAAAACGTAAAATAATTATTTTTTTTAAAATTAACCTGTTGTTAACAGCAGTTTTGTTATACGTAACAGTAGGCATGTTGTACATTTTTATTTAAATAAAGGTTCATATAAGTCATACCGCCAGGAGAAGAACTTTTGACGTCATACAATATTGTTGAGATTGTCATGGGAACGGATTTTCCCACTCAATTTTAGGGATGAAGGTAATTTACAAACGATGATCAAACGTTTTGTGCAGAATCTGAGTGGATATCCTTTGGTTTTAGTTCGTTTTTCTTATTTGTTTTGGTTTTTCTGTCAAAGGTTTTCTCCTGGCCGTATGACTTATACACTAATATTTAATTCTGCTGACAAACCCATCAGAACTATGGACCAAACACTAGCATATGCGATTCGGAAACACGTAAAACTCCATGAATAATATATTAGGTATACGATAAGTTTGTGTTATCGAAATTAATTATTCAGTGAATAAAAAACTAAGCGGTTTTTTTTATCTTGGTACACTTTTTCCATTTAATTTTTTTAAATCATTAACTTAAATCAGATTTAAATTTTAATACCGCAATCTACAATATATTTTTCCAAATTCAATCGGTTTGGAAATACAGTATTGAGAGATATTTTTAATAAAAGAAATTATACCAAATTTCCCGAAGGCAAATTGAGACAACCTTAATTAAGTGTTCTGGTCTTATAAATTTGATGCTGCTTGAAGAACAACGGTTGGAAAAGATTCACTCATTCATCAGAACATAAATTTTTTTAGTAATTATATTTCTGTTCTTCCTTTCTCAGAAAATATCTCTGGTTTTATAAGTTATCAGAATAATTTAAAATATATTTTTTTCACTATCAAATGATCAAATAAAGTTCAGTTGACTATTTTTACAATTAACAGACAACCTTCACTACTAGAAAAGGAAAAGTATTTACCTCGGAGCAATGAAGCTTTATTTCTCTCACCAAATCAACTTCATTTTTGATGCTGACTGTTACTATAGTGCAATAGTTACTAAAGGCCAATATTAGTATAATATAGAAAATTATGAACATAAAACAACTGTTCCAACTTTAAACTTTAAGTGTAAATTTAAATGTCACAGCAATAAATCCGAAAACTGCGAGAAGAAAACATGTATATAAATGTTTACAAAAAAAACTCTTTGGATTAAATGATTTAAGAACACGTAGTGCGAAATAGTTCATAATAATGGTAATTTTAGATCGTGCGTGGAAGTATTATCATTATATTGACGTAACCATGGAATCAACGTAAATTCTGGGTGTTCATTACACAGAAATTCGTAATAAAGTAGTTGTTTTATGAAATACATTTGAAACACTGCTTAGCAGATGCCAAAAGGGAAGATTCAATCGCCAAATATAAACCCCTAAAATCATGGTCGTGGCTAGTTCACATGGCTGGAAGTATGGTGACGTCAGAAGAGGTGTGGCTAAGAACGGGTGACGACGAGCGATGCCGGGCAAAAGGCACCAGCGCGCTACGCGCATGCGCGTGGAGTTGAACCTTTTGGAGTTCTTGAATCTGACTGTTCATTAACAAATTATGAATACAAGTATTTAGATCGTAATAATGATATATTTTATGTCTAAAATTGTTCAAATTAATTTTTACAAGATTCTTATAGAAGTTTATGCAGTAAAGTAAAGAACTGGAATTCTGATTGAAATAAGTTTATTCAAAAGTTAAATAGAATCGGGTTGTACTATTTCACAGTTCAGTTTATAGATGACAGCACGAGCACTACTGTTAACTGAAGATTATAAATAAACTTAAATCTTCTAAAAATTCATTTGAACAATTTTAGACAGAAAATATAGCATTATTACAATCTAAATACTTCTATTATATTCTTACAGTGCTGAGATTTCAGAAAAATAAAGTGTGAAAAATAAATAATCTTGTTTTCATTCAAGACTTAATTTTTCAACATTAAAAAGTTTATGATGTGAATTACATGGTTATATGATGACTGAAAAGTATCTTATACAATCATCAAAATATTATCATCAAACATATATCATTTTAAGAAAATGTAACACAAGTTGAGGAACTGTGGAATAGTTTCATCGTTGAGTATGGAATATATTTTATTTTTAATGAAAACTTAATACCATGCAAGTCTGAGTATTAATAAAAATATTTATACTGTAAGAGTAATTAAACTTTCATTTGCATTATTCTATTCTAAAATATGCAGCTACTAAAGGGTATTGCTAATTAAAAGGCTTACATTTTTTCCCACTTGTTTAGTTTAGGAAAGTACCACAATGTAATAAAAATAGCTATTAGAATTTCTACAACTAATTTATAGTTCAAAATATAGTCATTGAATGTTTCATTAATTTATAACAGATGCTATTTATTTTAAAACCTTTTTTAAAGAGCTATGTTTCTTATTTTAATCTCAACACTTTATGTGCTCATTGTAATGAGCACATAAAGTGTTGAGATTATAACAGTATCAAATTATAATTAGGGTGTTAATAATTGTGGAGACTATTTTTCACATATTTGAGGAGACTATTGCTACTATTTCTGAAGGTGTAACTCAATGGGAATTTTTGTATGTGGAAACAAAAATCAAATATGCTTGAAGCTGGGATTTGAGATACTGTTATGAATGTACCGCTATCTACTTTTGAGAACCTGAATGATCATAAGCAGGTTAGGTCTTATCGTAAACTTTTTACAGTATTAAAATAATAACTTGACTTAATAAAAATATATTTTTTGGTCAGATGGAAAAAATTTAAACTTTTCAAAATCTTTTACATTAAAATTCACTCTCATAAAGCTTTTGATGCATTTCAAATATGTTCAGATAATATTTTCCAAGTAGCAAATTGAATAGGACAAGTTTTGCAATTTTAAACTTTGAAATGAATTCAAATTTAGGAAAAAGTAAGTTTTTAATAAATTTTACTTTATTTAAAATTTTATCTGTAAAATAAATAAATCTAAATAACACTTTATCTGTAAAATAAAACACCTTATTTAAAATCAAAACACTTTCAAAATAGCTGCGGTGGCGTTAATACTTTTTAATTTTAAGACCGCGAGCATGCGCGTAGATGTCTACTGATGCTGAAGTGACTGTTGACTGAATGTCGAAGTGGCTTTCTTTTGGCCACACCTCTTCTGACGTCACCATACTTCCAGCCCTGTGAACTAGCCACGACCACTTTTATGACCACATATGTAGAGCCTCAAAAATTAAAGGGGTGTACCCTTATCTTGGGATACCCTGTATAACTTAATTAGTAAATAGATAAATAATAGTGTAAATAGACGTTGTATTTTTAATCGACAAGAGAAGCGGCATCGCATTTTGAACTGTTTTCCTCATTTTAGGAAGTCTTATAAAAACGTCATTTTTTTTTTATAAAAACGTTTAAAAAAGACTTTTAAACTTTCAGTTTTAACTCTTTTGAAACTCCTATAACACTCATCCCACTAAGTGGTGGGCCACTATGTGGGTAGTAATCTCGATTCTCGGTTCAATTCCGTTAACTGTCCCGTCGAAAATCACCAAGAGGTGTTGTAGGCGCTATACAATAGTATAGAGAAATATCGCCAGTTTTTAGTGTTTGTATCAATGTATATTTCAACAAGTTAATTAAATTTTTTGGCGATATTTCTGATATTTGGCGCTTAAAAACAGTTTGGCGATTGTTAACGGAATCGTAACCTCATTTCCAATTTCCACTGAAACGTTTAATCATTACCTCATCATTATTAAACAGGAGAAATATAACACTCTTCTAATAAAAAATGTCATTTACAAACTACGTCCCGCAATTTTCACGGATTTTGTACCCATTTCAATGACACATTCAAGCATTCTGGTGTCACACTTTCGAATATTTCTTTATTCAGTTCATGACATATTTCAAAAATTAGTAAGGTGATCTACCCTATAGTAAATATATTTCATAATCTCAAATTATATAATCTAAATAATGCCTAAATCTAATAATCTAAATCTGCCGTATACTACGCAAGAATTCTATCACTGCTCCAGGGGGGATTCAGTAACATTAAAACTTATTATAGCATGTTCTTTCTTTGTCCATCCACACGCATGTGCATTGGATCAAAGTAATAAAACCTTGCAGGCATGGTGAATATGCGTCACAATCCACCCCCTTCAATATGCAATGTAATTTGGTAACGCCCCCTTAAAATTTTACTTCGGTTCAACCCGAACCTCAAAACTGAACTCTCACTGTTCCCACTAAAGAGAATTGATGATCTTGGGGTTTTCCCTACACTCAACTCAACTCGAGACCAACAGGTAAGTCACCTCTCCAACGTTCCTCCCTCGCCCCCCCCCCCTTAACTACGACCTCCCTCTCCAGGGGGCGCCACCTCCTGCTCCCTCCCCTCTCCCAGATTAAAACTTAAACGTCAGAATCCATCTTCTGCCCGGTAATTAATTACATTTGAAGCCTCCCATACTTCAAAAACTGGATCGGGTTAATTACACTTAATTAGCATAGATTAACGGACAACCGCCCAAAGAATGGGAAAACTACAGAACGGAGAGAGAAAAAAATGGCGAGCAACCATAAATTAACTTTAATCGCTGGGATTTTGAGCATGGGGGGATTACGAATAGAGGGTGCTTTGATTGAGAAGCGCCATGGCCAAAAAAAAAACCTGAGTGGTAAGCTGGTAAGCTTTACTTACACAAAGTACTTTAATAATCTTAATAAACGGGGCATTTCACGGGAATATTGTATAGTCCGTAACATTTCCTTTTTGTCTTTTAAAGTTGTATAAATTTCGAATTTTTATAGTTATTCTGTGTTAATCTGAAGTTTTCTGGCTATGTTAGTATGAGAACAGAAAAGTTTGAAAAATTTAAAATTTATACAACTTTAGGAGACAATATGAAATGTTACGGACTTTACAATTACCGTGAAATGCTTCAAACACTTCTTCTTTATCTTCTTTATTGGCTCCACAGCCCTTTGTGGGCCAAGGCCTTCCTAAGAATCTTCCTTCATTCTGTTCTCTTCTTGGATAGGGTTCTCCAATTGCTAATTCTTAATTTTTTAAAATCCTCATCAACGCAGTCCACCCATCTAAGTTTGGGTCTGCCTCTTAAACGGGTCCCGATTGGCTTAAAGTGAAAGATCCTTGAAGCTAGAGGAGGAAGGATTCAACCTGCAGAGGTGTCCAGCAAGTTTCATACGGTTGACTTTTATAAAATTGATGATGTTTGCCTCTCTATAAAGGTTATACAGCTCGCTATTGTATCGGTGCCTCCATGTACCATTGATGTTTACAGCACCCAAAATCTTTCTTAAAACCTTTCTCTCGAATATAGCCAGCCGATTTTCGTGTGATCTTGTCAATGCCCAGGTTTCTGAGCCATATGTGAGTATTGGTCTGATAATGGTTTTATATATTAAGATCTTAGTCCTCCTTTTCACTAATTTTGAGTAAAGAGCTTCAAACACTACTAATTTGATTTTGAGCCTACATTTGATACGTTTAAAAGTGTGTTTATGGAAGAAAATGAAAAAGTTATTGTAAGTGATTGTTGTAGAAAATGAAGTTATCTCTAAGTGGGATTGGTTTTGGATATATGAAGGAAGATAGGTGTGAAAATCTCAAAACCAAGCAATTTCCTCACAAGTAAAAGACCTAAAAATAAAAAATTGAAAGTAACGGCTGCGACAAGGGATTTTTTAAATTTCTGCTTTCCAGACGAATAAATAAGCACATAACGGTACTTAAGTATTATCCACATGTCATTAACAAGCTTGAAAGACTTTTTCAATAACATGTGGTTGGGATCACGTCCGGGTCACCAATGTGGAAAGGTGCGAGCCACAGGGAGATATGAACTGCTCAGGATAAAAGTGGTATACAAGTACAAAAATACAAAATTTGAGAAAAGTATGGATTTCTTTTAAGATCCTTTACCTAGTTTAGTAGTCGCCCAAACCAAAAACTCAATAAAAGGCTGTAAGAGTTTCTTAATACTGGATTCTCCATAGGAACAACCCAGGCGCCGTTGGAGAAAACCCTAAATTTCTCAAAATTACGTTCAGTTGACCTGCATCCACATTTATTCTCAACTTAAATTTCACTGAAAGATTTACGACTTACAGGCAAAATCGCAACTGGCAAACTGCAGTCATTATTTATAATTTATGTGAATAATTTGACTCTTTTAGTGGTGGGTAAGCTCGCCATAAACAAAGCAAATACAAGACTTGCAAATAATTTTATTGACAGTAAGTCAAGGGTTTAATAAGAACTTAAGAACACAATAAAAAAAACTTGATAAACACAGTAAAATCTTTTTCTATTAATCGCTGACGTGCGGATAATACGTACGGTAAGTACCCCAAAGAACTTCGAAAGGATAACTGGTGAAAATATTCCTAAATGAGATCAACTTAAACAACTTTAATTACTCTAATATGAACTAATTTGATTTTGGCACCATCTGATCAAACTATAGTGCTCTGATTGGTTGGAATTTGAGATCAAGTTTCTAGTTCCAAGATCAATGTACAATTTAAACTGGTCCTTCCATTGATTCTTGGCTCTTCGTATTATAAGACGACCCCCACTTGAAAATATTTTGATGTTGTACAACATTGAGGCAATTGTTATGAAAATTGGTCATTCCCTAAAATTTGGGGGTGATAGTAATTCATATTAATCACGCTGAAAAACGTTTTATGTCAAATCTGCGTGAATAACATTTATATTTAAACTTCTTTTTAAAGTTTTCCTCGTGGCGGTCGGACTATACCTACGTAATCATTTATAGTAAAATTAGGACCAGTACAAACTGGGTCGCGTATTGTAAACCTGTCTAGATTTGTCTACTGTAAGGCT
The DNA here is from genome assembly GCA_963680715.1 of Tetragnatha montana. NCBI lineage: Eukaryota > Metazoa > Arthropoda > Arachnida > Araneae > Tetragnathidae > Tetragnatha > Tetragnatha montana. The sequence goes on along the minus strand of OY796677.1, from coordinate 13,055,143 downwards.
GGGCACGCACGAGTGACTAAAGTCACGGCGACCAGGATGCGTCAAAACAAAGTGACTGCCTGCCGGGCACCAGCAACGCCAAGCTTGCCAAATCAGTAGAAAAGGATGTGCTTCATTTTTTGGCATTACTTCGCTTTGCAACTGTTGCAACCCTGTCTCCATGGAAACGCCTTTGTTTTGATATTTTGTCTATTGTTTTTTATCGTAGATTTTTTTTAATAAACTGCTTTTTTTAAAGGCAGAACATGGACTGCAAGAACTTTTATTTTTATAAAAAAGAAGTGTGGGAAAGAAAAAAATGTTATTATTTTTATATATTAGGTATACTAGTATTATTTTATTTGTAACTAGTAGTATATTTCATGATTTAAGTTTATTTTTTAAATAAGTAGGGGGGAAGTGTGGGCTAATAGGAAATTTTTTAAATAAGGGTACTAAATGCGTTAACATATTTTTTTATATAAATTTAATATACAGGGTGTTTCAAAAGTCCGTTTCACGGCTTTTATTTGGAACCAACGTCTCCTAGGGTCATGGAAGTAAGGTCTACCCCTAGGTAAGTGACTGTGGAGAATCCATTGAGATGACTTACAGCGACCCTAGCGGCGAAATAAAAAAGTTTAAAAAATTAATTAAAAAACTAAAGTAGATAGAACGAAACTTTCAGTACAAATATTGTTGGAAAAATCATAAAGAACACACAGAAAAAAAATTCATGAAAATATCTGAAATATTCGAGGAGATATAGTCCAGTAACCAGGTAGTTTTTTCGGGAAAAAAATCCGGAAGTTTTTTTCTCAATGGTTTTATATGTTTTCCAGGGTGCTGAATCCGAATCTGGACTTGGCATACAAAATTTCAAATGGCATTTTGGTGAAAATTCGAAAAAGCCTAAAAATAATTAATAATAATTTGGATAAAAATTAAAATTAAATCATACAAGAAATTTTAAAGTATAGTGTTTCCTATTTATTTAAATCAAAATGTGACTTTTTTTTTCACAATATATATTTTGAATTTTTCGCCTCGTTGTAATTGACAATTTTGTAGATTGTTTTATCTTCTTTATTTTCTATAATTAACGTTTTCACGAGAAACCCATACTTTCCCTTCTACAAGCAGAAAATCAGAAAACGGGGTGATATTTTTAGGTTTTTTCGAATTTTCACCAAAATGTCATTTGAAATTTTGTATGCAAAGTCCAGATTCGGATTCAGCACTCTCGAAAACATATAAAACCATTGAGAAAAAAACTTCCGGATTTTTTTCCCGAAAAAACTACCTGGTTACTGGACTATATCTCCTCGAATATTTCAGATATTTTCATGAATTTTTTTTCTGTGTGTTCTTTATGATTTTTCCAACAATATTTGTACTGAAAGTTTCGTTCTATCTACTTTAGTTTTTTAATTAATTTTTTAAACTTTTTTATTTCGCCGCTAGGGCCGCTGTAAGTCATCTCAATGGATTCTCCAGTCACTTACCTAGGGGTAGACCTTACTTCCATGACCCTAGGAGACGTTGGTTCCAAATAAAAGCCGTGAAAGGACTTGTGAAACACCCTGTATATTACTTTTTAGTTAATTAAGATTTTTCTGGAAATTAATAAACATTGTTCATCTTTGTGTTATGTCAACTCATGTAATTTTATACTATTTTACCATTAGCCCCACATATGAGATCTATTGGGACATGCAATAGAATTAAGAATGTAAGATTTCTTTTATAGGATACCTATTGAAAATTATATTAATTAATTATTTTAAAGAAATATTCAGCCACATTAAGTTGTCCTATTAGTCCACACAATGTGAAAATTTATAATTCTAGACTGGAAAATTTCCCACTAGTATTCTCCAATATTTGTAGTACCTAAAACTGTCTTTAAATAAAATTAAAATATTTTTAAAAACTTGCAAAATAAAATACATCACCAAATTTAATACTTTTTATGTCTTATTGAAAACAAAATTGTTCTTTTTTTTTTGCTCAGTAAAAAACTGTCAGGATATTTCATGCTGCAAATGTTTGCTAGACCTGAATTCAGTGATGTATAACTATTTACTAAAATATTTCTAATACGGAAAAAAATAAATTTGTCACATTCTCCCCTACGTTTAGAATGGGGATATTTCTTATTAAGTAACAATCGATTATATGTAATTTCGTTAAGAGAAATTTATCCTCTTTTCTTATGAATTTTAAAAATCTATTATTGCTAATGAATATGGTATTATAGGATTTTCAGGAAAATATAAAAGTTTACGAACCTTGAAGGTATTTAAGTCGAAATTGAATGATAAATAGGACTGGGTTCGATTCATACCAATTATTTTTGGTTCAGGCAGTTTAACATTTAGTATATTTATGCCCTATTATTCCCTACTAAAGCTATCTCACAACTCCTTTAGCATTCTGTACTATTTTTTAAATTCTTAACACACAAAAGCATACCTAATTTAGGCTTATTTGACTGTAAAATTACAAACTATCTGTTTTTGAGTTTATTACATCCTTGATTTACAAATAATATAATTGAAAAATATTTACTTAGTACTTAAAAGCATAAACTTAAATGTTTTTAGAAAATAATACTGCTACTTTTTTACAGTTATAATCCAGAATGGATTAATCTATAATCTAAGTACTCACTCTACAAGTTATGAATAAAAGATGGAAAAACAGCACATGATATATTTTCTTCTATGTTTATTTGGTTACATCATAATGATCATACTATTAAGTCTTACAACTACTTAATAGTGGTGGCAGATTGCTTACCTTTTCTTCTCAGATAAATCTGATACCTCAAATTATAAATAAATAAAAAATATATTTAAACATGTTATATTTTAAAAAGATTCTTCCTAAAAAGTAATTTTATAAAAAAATTGTTTATTATTCTTTGTTAAAATTAGTAGTATGAATTAAAATGCAAAATGATTTCTTAGTTTGAATATTATTGATATAATTATTTTCATACTCCTTTTATTAAGTTTTATTATATTGCTCATCCCATTAGTCCCCTAACTTGTCCACAGTTGCCCTATAACATGGGGGTAGAAAAGATAACAAACCCTTTTTTTTGTAAAAAAAAACCCAACAAACAAAATATATAAACTTTTAACAGATAAGAAGATGCAGTGCAGACTACTCTAAAATAGTAATGCTGCTATATTTGTTAGAAGATTGCCAATTTATACTTAATTTTATTAACATGTATTCCTTTTTTAAAAGCTTGTTTACATTGTTTTTGAGATTCAGCTTTTATATTTTCCACCTTGTTTACTTTCAAAGAAAAATAAGTTAAAACATCAGAAAGTAAGTAGAAAATCAAAGATAAAATGGGGGCTTACTAAAAATCAGTAAAATTTGGGTATTAAATCTCTCTCTTTACAAGAAATCAAGGAACTTTTTGTCAACCAACTATTTTCTGACACATTCAAGGTCCATTTCTATTTATTTTGTGTCATAAACATATCCTTTAAGCCTAGACCTTTGTAGCACTATATAGAGAAAAAAAAAACAAATTTTTACTTGTTATAGAGTACCTATAATATATATTTCCTTTTGTATATTTTTAAATTGTCGCTGTGATTACAAATTACTGCATGTAAAATTCTACACTTTTCACAGCGTAGAAATATTTCTCACTTTCTCTATTAGTATACACGTTAAAGTATTTTTTTTTTAAATCGGTGATTCGAGTTATTATCTATCACATTAATCTGTGTGTGATCAGAATTCAAAATAAAAAGTCGAATGTAGATAACATAATTTGGCACACGAAAATTTTTAATCAGAGCGACGATGTCCTACATTACGTTATATATCAAGTCAACAAGTATTAACTTTCGTTTCGTTATAGACTTTCTATTTCAAAATGGGCAATCTATTTTTTGCTTTAAGTTTACAAGTTAAACAAATAAAAAACATAATACCTTATTGACGTAATCTTAATTAGAGTTAGAGTATTATTAACTAACTAACATGTATTAAAATTAAAACATTCAATCAATACATCGTAGTCACATCATCATCACATCAATTGGTAAAACCAAAACAAGCAACAACACAGTTTTAAATATTTGAATTTGATTAAAATACAAAACAACTAGTGTAAAAAAGAAAAAGAAATCAATATGAACATTAAGTTAACTTTATTTACATAATATCAATTCAATCCACCCGCATCAGCATCGCTTCGTTATGCCGCCATTTAAAAAATAAACAAATACTGCAGTTCTCGTATATTATCGTTGATTCGCGAGAAAGCGCGAGTTTGGCTACTATAAAAAATCCAAAGCCAAAGCGGTGCCCGGCAGGCAGTCACTCTGTTTTGACGCGACCAGGATTACTAGTATCAAAAATATCATTAGAAAACAATAGAGCATTTTCAATCACATGACTTTACCTAACAACGGCCTTAGCAACGTTGTTTTTATCCTCCAGTGATGTCATGTGCGAATGCTGCTATTGGATACTTCTATGTCCCGCCCCTAACAACAGCCTTAGCAACGTTGTTTTTGTCTTGGTCACCGTGACAAAAGTCGCCCGTGCGCGCTCGCCCTAATACACATCAAAACAATCACTACTAAGAGATCATGGTTTCAAACAAAATGTCCAAAAGACCTGCTTACCAATTCTTCAACTTAAATTACATAAATTTTAAATATTCAAACTAATAAAGTGGTGACTAATGTTGCACTAAAGTTATGGCCAGGTTCGTTTCAATGCGATCAGAAGTTCTCAAAGCGCTGTCTATACATATTACACCACCTCCCTGGATTTGAGGCTACGGTTCTGGAGGAATTTTTGTTGCTCTCGTGTTGATGGGGGAGCTAATGACGACCGAGATGAATTGAAATGGAATAATTTCGAACCTTTTTATTGTTCCGTGTTTCCCGGAGACGCCATTAATAACTCCCGATTTGCTCGTGCAGACGGTTTTTAAGTAAGAATCGTTTGCGGGGCCGAGATTGATGGGGGAGGGAGGAGTGGAACGATTTTATTTCTTCGAGTTGTTGGGGGGGGGGGGCTTTTGTTTTATTGTTATTGAAGAAAGGAGAATGAAGTGGCTTATCTGTATCAGACTGTGTCTACATCATCATAATGTAACAATGTAATGGCGACAAAACCAAAGGGGAAATTGAATAACTGTTTTCAATCTATTTTAAGTTAATATTAATATATCCCTGTTATATATCCCAGTGATATCCCAGTGGTAATCCCTGTTATGGGCAAAGTGATAATCCGGGCATTATTAAAAATACCCGGCCCAAAATGCTAGAGGGCATTATTAATAATGACCGGATTTATCACATTGCCCGTAACATATCCAATCCATTGCATTCAAGGTATTTGCATTCAAGGTATTTAAACAAGTCAAGCATAACCAGATTCCTATCGTGGAGTGTACATCGAAGTTTCAGATAGAAAATTGTTTTGAATATTAATATAGCAAAAGCACAGAAATTATCTTTTTTTCTATCACAATTACTCTTTTAATTACTGTTTTGACTCTCTTATTTTTCCGATAAGAACATAATACGTCTCAATGGATTAATGATATAGTCACTTTTTTTCTGGCACAACTTACTTATCTGACCGAAAGAGACTTTGTTAAGGAGGCTTGGAAGGTTATATAACTTGTGGTACTTAAAGACAGTTGTAACTTCGGACACTGACTTTTAAAATTCGGAAATAAACGCAAATTTGAATTGGTAGTCAGTATTAAATGTAAACAGATGCTATCTAGCTGCTAACGTGAAATAAGTTATTTGAACAATAAATTTGCTGTTTTTATATTATCAAAGTTACTTTCAGTGCATTAATTTTCTGTAAATTTAATGATATGATTAAATGGGATATACGTGGTGAATTCCCGGGTTTTTAAATATTTAGTTTGAGTATTAGTAGTCGACAGATATCAATCCTTGACTATAGGTCACAACTTTAAATGGTCGATGAAATGATGATTTTATCTATCTCAGAAAACTTAAAACGTGATTTTTCTGCGATGGTACAACAATTCTTCCCTATAATTTAACAAAGCTTCGGTTTGGTCCTTTAAGAAATTACCTAATTACTTCATATTTTAAATGCTAAATTATTTTTATTTTTAGTTATTTTTATAATAATTTGAAATTTACTCTTGCCTCACCATCCGACATTGTGAACGGAACTGACCCCGATTGTCCATCCTTATAAAATAGACAAATAATCTAGATCAGGTGGAGATTTGACAGAAAACGTATTTATTTTATTAGAGAAATATTATCCACACTCATCACCGTAACTAACTAGCCCGGTAACTTCAGTAATAAATATTTAAAAGAATTCCCAATGGTTACAATTAGCAACAGAAAATTTTATTCATACCTTTTTACATATAATTAAAAAGTGGTGGTGACTTTATTGTGAAATTTATAGAACTGATACTCGACAGCAACGTTTCCTGAACCCCAATAAATCACTGGGTTCAGGAAAAATGGGACAAAATGGGTAAACAGAAAGCCGGTTGGTTTGCTAGGAAGAGTTTCGGTACGCAAATCGTGATAAAAAAGGCACTATATATACATGGGTTTAACAAAATAATCATAATTTTAAATTGACGTTCTTCATTTCACTCAAAATTCAGACACCGCGATGGGAACTACTTTGTTTTTTAGTGACGTCATAGAGTCAATTAACGTTGCTGTCTAGTACAGTAGGTTTTAAACTAACCTTACTGATATGTGGAAAATGTATCTTGATTTTCCAGCTAATCGCACAAAATTTATACATGATGGTAAATTCAAATTACTATCTAAAAGTCTTAGAAAACACATCATTAGTCTAAGAAAAGTACTACTGTATAATATGTAAAACTTGATTAACCGTCACTTTTGAGGAGAGGGGGGGGGAGTCTCAAAACGCTAAATAGTTGGATTTTTAGAGAAGTAAGAAACAAGTCAATTGGAAAACTCAAAACGATGTAAAAAACTCAAAATTAGTTTCAAAATACATTATCGGTGAAAAGAACATTTAAGAGGGAAAAAGGGAAAATTAAAAGGGAAACAGAACATTTTAGGCACTGAAAATATTCTATATTTTAAAAATCTAAAATCTTTTTCATTTCAGCTTAGGGGCCGTTCAAATATTATTAAGCTTCTAAGGAGGGAGGGTGTTTGCTATTTGCCTATTTTTCCTGACAAGGTGGGAGGAGGGTATGAGTGATGCTTACATAAGATGTTACAAACTGCATTTTCTAAAATCTCTTGTTTCTTGCATAAATAATTTCAAAATCCAACCCAAAATAAATTTCACAAAAATTGAACAAGGAAGAAATTTTCAAGCATTTTTTCACATGGAAAGTTTTAACGATAGGTAAAGAGAGGACAGTGAATTTCAGATATCTACGCATTAATAAAGATTTTGTACACAAAAAATAACAACAGGGGGGTCAGTTTTCTTACGGAATTATGAGAGGGGGGTTTGCGGTTTTCTTATCTTTGCTGACAAGGGGGATGGGGGGTCAAAAATGCCCAAAAATATGCTTACGTAATATTAGAACGGCCCCTAAGTGTCGTAGATAGAAAACCAACCTGTTGTGATAGGAGTGAATCGATCAATAAATGATTGTATGCAGTTGGGCGGGGATTTAGACAGATGAATGGATAATTCAATGGTTTGTTAATCGAAGGAGCACTTGGAGGTTTGAGGGTAACAGTCAGGATATCGGGAAAATACATATTTTAACTAGATATATTTTTAAATTGTGTGCATATTTTTAAGTAGTGGTCATTATACCGTAAAGAAATTAAAAGTGCAGAAGATTAAGCAGTCTAGTCTATATTGATCCCCAGAGTGTTAGTAAACGTAAATTAAGGTAGATATTTTCAGGAATATTAAATTTCCAAACTTCTAAATCTAATAAGACTTACAACTAACTTTACACAAACAACTCTCCATACCAAGGGCCGTATTAATGAGGGTAATTCTGAAAGACAAACACGTAGAAGAAACTAGAATGGAACGGAAACGGTGATAGAGCTCTCGGAACGAGAGATTACAAACGGGAACTCCCGAGCTCTCGTACGCCATATTGTTCCGAGATTCGAATCGTATGCGGATTGCTTTTACACTTTTTGGGGTTCTGTAAAATAGTTCCAAAAAATCGTGAACAGCTACTAATTACCGAAAAAAGTCTTCAGACATTAATATATTATGAAACTAATGGACATCTAGTGTTAGCAGCATTTGTATTATCAGTGTGTAATTACTTGTGAGAGTAGGCGACAGGAGCACACGGGAGGAAAAACGGCTGCTCAGGACCTCTCGTGTCAAATCTCTCGTTTCCGTATCGTTCCCGTCTCGTTTCTTCTATGAGTTTTGAGTTTCTGAATACGGCCCCCAATCTAACTTTCAATACTCATCAGCCAAGCGTGCAAATCCTTAGAAAAAAACAAAATTCCAAGACTAGTGAAAAAGAAGGAGACAAAAAAATGAATGAAAAGCCACCCCAAACAAACCCTTCCATCCCTCCTCTACATCCGGGACATTTGGCCCTATTCATGCAGAATCCGGATTATGCCTTTCTATCCTAAGCCGCCAAAGATTTCCATTAAATCCCGCAGAAAATTTGGGGCGGCTAGGATTGAAAGGGTTAATGGCCAGCAGACGACTTCTCGCCAAGGCGGAATCGATAGGATAATCTTAATCGTTTTTCCCCACTCTCTCCAGCGATTCTTTTATTGTAATTCCTTCTTCGGTTCCTTTTTTATTCCATTTTCGAAGTTAAAAAATTCTTTTCCGTGTCGTTTCGTACCCCGTGTGATATACATGTCGTATCTAATCGGTTTTCGAATATTTTTTCCCTTCAGTGTTATTATTCCACTGGAATCGAAATTAAACATTGCGTTTTAAAATCCATTAACTTCCAGCTTATTTTCACGGGGGGAGGTTTTTTACCCCCTTTTTCGTTCCTTATGGTTCCCTTGGAAGGTATTTTTTGGGAACGCCTTATTGCATTTGCCGCCCCCCCCCCAGAAAAAGTTCGATTGGATTAAAAAATCAGTTCGATTTGGGCGAAAGGGGAACGAAGCTAGTTACGCAGATAGCAATTTTTTTTTCTTGCTCTTTGGTTTTTTTTATGCAGTGAACGGGTATTTTAAATAATCTCCACCGATTCGGAATTCTTTTTCTTCTATTTAGAAAAAGAGAAACTCTCGAGTGTCTATTGAATCATCTTTATTGTTCCGTTTCATTTTCTTTTTTTGTTTTCAGAACGAAGGTGTTCTGAAACAAATTGAGTTTATTATATATAATGGCCTTATTTTATAAACGGGGCTTTATTTTTGTAAGTGAGCTCATATTTTATTTATGTAGGTATTAAGTAAGTCCGTAAATTTTGAAAGAAGCGGAGGTCCTTAATTTATATTTAAATTCCCGAACACCTTGCCTACAATACTTTTATCCATTTTTCTCTTATGTGGTGCAAAGTGAGCGAATTGTAGAACTAATTTAATAGCATACAAGATGTTATTACATGGTGTCAAATTTTAACAAAAAGCGTTTATATTTAAGTTTTAAGCAAGGATTGAAATAAATAAAGGATTAAACGTATGGTATTAATCGTATTTTAAATGTATAAATATTATTTCTCAGAAACATTGAAAGTTTTCTTGCAACACATATGTATTCCGAAAAACTCGTTCTTCCTTCAAAACTAGGATGAAGCTGCTCTTTTTGCTTTTGCCTCGCTGTCCCGGTTTCATCAAACGAAGAAAATGTAATGATAAAACTTAGATTTTTCAAGTTTGGGGAAGGGGTAATCTTTCAAAAGTTCTTAATTTAATTAATGCTCATTTATTAGTTGTTATTTAAAAACTAAAAACAAAGGATTAAATCAATACAGAAGGGTGTGGGTTCAGGCGGCTCTTATAAAGTTCAACCCCCTCTGGAAGTTCTGGTGATTAGTTTTGTACAGTTTTTTTCAATTCAAGATTCTGTTTCGTAGCAAATATTCAGTCCATTCCATTTGTATGAGTTGAAACACTATTTAAAAGAGCCAAATTTACAAAATTTTCTGGGCGAGGACCCCCAACCTCCCCCTATTTGACAGATCAAAGGCCCTACAAATTTTAAACTGAATACGAAGCATAAAAATGTCATTTAATAATCTTAAAAGCGTCCTTCACCTTTTAAGGTCTTAATTTGATAACAAACCCTAATGAGGGTTTTAAATAATTGGGAGTTTCCACAATTTTTATCTAATACTGATCGAATTTAGAAATGAATTATAAAAATTATTTACTTAAAATTACTGGTGACTGATGTGAGGTGCGTTATCTCGTGTATAAAAAATTAAAAGTATAGTCTGACCGCCACGAGAAAAACTCCTGCAGTTGTACAACATTGTGGTGGTTGTTATGGAAACGGATTTTTCCACTCAATTTTAAGGGTGATGGCATAAACGCTGGAAAAAACTTTCTGTACCAAATCTGTGTGGCTATCTTTTAGCTTTGCAATTCTTTTCAATGTTTTGTTTTCCTGTCAAAGTTTTTCTCGTAAGGTCAGACTTTATATCAAAGTTTGAACTGCCCTCTACCGCCTTGTTTATTTTGTCACATACAAAGAACCTCTCCCCACCCCTAAGAACATGACGCAATTTATGATCATCATCCTCAAATTTTTATTTTTATCCTTATATAAAACAGTGTATTTTAAAATTAAATGAATCTTTGGATTTGGTAAAGCTAGTGACAACCAATTGACAAACTGCGAAAGAACTCTAAAAACACGGAGTTTGTGGTTCGGATAAACATTTCCCTTTTGGACTATAATCATCAAGGAGAAATTTTATCGTAAAGCGCTATCTATGAAGGGAGAAAGAACCCCCGGTCCTACCAAAGTAATCTATTCAAAATTTCAGACTATTTTCCTCATTGATAGTTTCGTCTGTAGATAGTTTAACAGTAAGGTCGTTTTAAATTATGGACATGACACTCTGAACTTTAAAAAAATAAATTTTTAGTCATATTGCCTAGGCCCTGATTTACCATTAGGCCCTCTAGGGCCGGGCATAGGGGCCCCACAATTTGGGGGCCCCTTAATTTTAAAAAGTTAACAAAAATTTATAGTAGAAATAACTCTTATGCTTTCTAGAATGTTTTCATTACTTTTCTTAAATCTAAAATTTAAACCTTTTAGAAATGTAAAAAACGTAAAAGATAACCGAGAACGTTTCTGACCCTGACTCCCTGACGATAGTGAATTTTCACACTAAGCAAACAATTTTCACGCTTCTACATTCATGTAGCACCAAATGTGGCAACGGAGGGCCCCTTCCTGCATGTTTGGCCTAGTGTTGCAAATTTTCTAAATCGGGCCCTGATATTGCTGTTTTTTGGCCCCCAAATCGGCTTGGGAATAAGTTTGAAATTATTTAAAATTTATAAATACTTAAAACATTATATTATAGATATGAGTGGTTACAAAAGAATTTGTGAAATTAAGCCTTATGTCCGCGACGAAATTATTAGTGTTCGGTAACTAGTTGACAAAAAATAGTTAACTACCGACTACTAACTAGTCTAGTTGCAACTAGTAGTTAACTATTTTTTCCTGGGACTAATTGCAACTAGTAAACTATTTCCCAAAGTAGTTAACTACTAGTTAACTAGTCTATTTAATTTCATAACCTACTTTTTGGCAAAATTCTAATACATCTTTCTAATCTATATCACAAAAAACGTTTATACTTCGCGCAAAAATGGTCTTTATTTCTGGTTATGGTATTTGAGTACTCTACCTTTGATAAAAATTTTAAATATCTTTTTAAATTTTAAATAAATATTTTTTGAAGTAGTTGATTTGGTAAGTAGTAATTTGAAAGTAGTTTTAACTAGTAGTTAATTAAAAAAGCAGTTAAACTAATAGTTGAACTACTTAAACCTAAAATTAGTTAAATTACTAGTTATCTACTAGTTGATCAGTAGTTAACTACTAGTTGCAACTAGTTCTAATTAACTAGTGCCGAACACTAGAAATTATATTGAGTATCCATTTAAGTTTAACAAACCCATAAAAAAAACCTTCCCCCTCCTATTCCAATACCTTGCCCGAAAGTGTCCTGGATCACCTCAACGCTGAATTTTCTCCTCTCAATCAATAAAATCAACAAGGAGCTCTCGATACGATGACAGCGGAGGAGGCCTGGCTATCGATTCGGCCGCAAAAACACAACCTGACTCATCGGGTAACTGTAACCGAGATTGATACGGCCGCTTGATCCGCAGGAAAAACAACAGGCAGCTGCTGTTTGGAGAGATCAGATCGCTTATTGCGGGCAGAGAATATTAACATACGGAAAAGCAAATATAGTGGAGGCTTGATTGAGAAGGTTTTTTTTTCAGACCTGGATGCTGGTTTTGAGTTCACGTCACAGATTAGATTTATTATTTATATTGAATAAGGTTGGGTTCAAAAGTTGGCAGCATAGAAATAAAGGCCGATTTCAGAGTTTGATCGTAACAAGGGTAACAGCTGTATTCACCTCTAACTTGACCTGAGGTTAACCTGGAATCAAGCTTTTTAGAACAAATCTGATTGGCTACTGACAAATCTCAATGAATTTCTCATACAAATCAGTCGCATTATTGATCTTAAATAATCAAGTTATTATCTATTGAATAAGTAAAAGCCGTCAAACACGAAAGGGGATCTCAAATAAAAGGTGTAATTATGTGTAAAAGCGTGTTTGAGAAGTTTCTCATAAGCTTCATCTTAAAAACTTAGTATTCTGTATATTATTTTAAACACATTTTTACCTAATCCGTTGCAACCAGACGACCCCAAGATATTCCCACGCAAACATCAACCACAAAAACAGAAACTAGATTTGTTGTTAATGTGTGAGAATCATTAAGCTTTTCCAATCTTATAAAAATAACATTAGATCTTCCTTCCTATCATTTACATTACCCATAAATACCAAGAATAAATCTGTGGTTAAACAAATAATCGAGTTCTAATAATTTTCTGTAAGAGAAATCTTTTGTCTATAAACAAATCGTATTCATTCAATATCCTAAGATTTGAGTACCGTGTAAAAAGCATACATACATTCCTGGAATATAGTCACCAAGATTTTTCTTAGAAAAAACGTTGTGTGCACTTATTTAGAAAATTACTTACCAGCCAAGTAAGTGAATGGAGCTTCGTAGAATGGAAAATTTCGAAGAATAGTAATTTTCTTGAGTGCACTAACTTTTCATTCTCAAAAAGGTGTGTTTACATTGATGTTTACTATTTCTGTAATAAAAGTAAGAGATGGGGAAAGTGCCTTGATACTAATTAAACCGTGAAGCCATAACTGTCATCAAGATATCAGTCTACATCTATTCAAAATAAATGCTCTTACTAATGTTATTTTGATCTAATTTAAGCATCGCATTCTCTCATCTCTAGCTTTGCTATCGACCCATAAAATGGCTTCAGTTAAACCAATAAACCGTTTCAGGTCACATTCCAATATTCCTACTTCTAGAATTTTACACAATATTCATCAATTGGTTGCCATCGTTTAAAAATATTATTTAAATTCCCTTTTATTTAAGAGAACTTTTGGTGCAAGTTCGTATTAGAAGATCATTAGTGATATTTTATCTTTTTGTCTCTTTTTTGTAATTTTTGGAAACCTCATGCATGCTATTTAGGGGCATATTTTCCCAACTTTACTTCGTAAGATTTTCACAACTTAAAGACCAATCAGATCATTCGCAGAGCTACTGACAATACCATATTTAGCGTGACGATTATCTGATAAACCAATCAGAGCTCTCGTTCACATCTTACGAAGTGGAATTAGAAAATATGCTGTTTAAGGTTTTAGTTAGCCATTTATAGTTTAAAATACATCGAATCTTCTTTTCTGAATTTGCTCTGAACTTTTATCTGAAACAGGGGATTCGAAGAAGAAAAAGCATCTGCCAAATCAAGGAAAATACACGGAAAATCCAAAGAGATCTTCAAAAATTCAAACAAGATCAACCGAGAAATTTGAAAACGCGAAGTACACTCCTGAACCATTCGCTCCTCCTGCATTACTTTCCAATCCCAAAAAACGAACAGGGGGGAAAATTCTGGAACCGGAACTCTAAATCCGATCCCCAAATTCGAAATAGAGCGAAAAACTGTTCGATTCCAGGGGGGGGAGGGAAGGAGTGTCACTTTCAAAAAGTGTCGCCGGAGAAATTTCCCCCCTCCCTCCCGGGAAAAATCTCCCGGATACATGCAGAACAAACATTTGATCTCTCCCGGAGCACAAAAAGAGTTATTTGCATTCCGGGAAACAAATCCGGGAAAAAGGCGAATCGCAGGTGGGCGGTCCGGAGATTAAGATCGGGATCGAATCTCGAGCGCGGTCTGAGGAGGAGGAAAATGGGCGGATAATCCGGAACATATCGAGTGTGGAAATCAGTTACGGAATATATGGAAATCGAAATTGAGATTTCGCAGTCGACGTATCGGGTGGGATCTTTCAGGGATTAATACCGAATGTGGAATGGTTCGTCAGAAGAATTTTCTGATTCTCGAAATAAATCAGAACTATTCATCCTTATGTTTCTTTGAATTTTAAAAAACTGAGATGGAGGTTTTTAAAACTTTAGGTAGTATTGTCCCGTCGACCGTGCCGCTCAATCCGAAGAGCATTCCCTAGTAGCACAGCTCATACAAAATATGTCAAGTTTACGTAACTGCAACTGGAAGTAAACGATATTTGGCCGTACTTGACAAAAATTGAACGAATCTTGAACGTTTGTGCTGTTTGGGTTACCAAATATCACAGTCCTGACTCCTGTTCCCAGGTTGCGCAAGGTAGACAGCTTTTCATCCCACGGGGGTCGATAAAACGAGAACCAAGTTAACTTGGGGAAACAAGAGGCTGTGGCAAGTGTGTGAGCCGCGGCGAGATACCGATCCGAAGATCATACGACTTAAAAGTAGTAAAATTTCATAATGTTCTCTTTAGTCGGTATTTATAACCCAGTTTAATAATATAACTCTTATAGTGGTGAGTAAGCTCGCCACAAGGCTCTGCCTAATCTGACTGACTTTCAGTCACACGTTCTGTAACAGCTCTGCTCATAGCTGTAACCTCTACTCATACAGTCAGCCCAGCTATTTCTTTTTATGTATACCAGGACGAGCCTTGTGCTCTTTTGGTATCCCAAAATTATTTGCTGGGGTTTTTTTTGTATACAGTGAATGTGTTATTGTGAATATTGTTGTGGCTTCTGTTAAAATTATACGGTTATTTATGTCCAAATATGCACACAGTTGGTATAGACATGCAATTAAACACACATACTCTCACAACTCAAGTTAATTCTGTAGAGAATATATTATCTGCTCAGCTGGGCTAATTCTCAATTATACACCCAAGGAAACTGATTTACATAACCCACAAAAAACTAAATCCAAAATTATCTACAGATAAAAAAAAATCCCAATCCTGGGAAAGTTTATTAAAGAAACTCGTGATTCAAAAATTCGTTTAGATCATACCGAATTACTTTCGAACTTGGAACAGCACAAAAAAAGCCTAATTATTTTCTCTGTGGAGATTCAAATTCGTAGTGATTCATTCACATTCCAATCAAAGCCAGCGATCTCTTCATAGGGATAACAGTAACTAGCTGGCACATCACTGTAATCCTGTGTGGCTGTCATGGAAAGTGGCCAAAAGAAATACTTTTTGTGAGAAGGTATTAGAATTACGGAACATTCTCAGCTACCCGAGAGAACATGCGCATTGCAGTTTATAACACAAACCCGTTGGAAAGTTTTAATGACAATAGAATTCAAATTATCAGTTTAAAATACATATAGTAAGCAAGGAGTTTTAACAAGTCCGCTCTAACTCTGCACAAAAAGATTCCTTGAAAGGAGTTGATGAAAAATACCCAGAGAACTATACCTCTATAAAGACTTTTATTTTTTGAAAAATGTGATTATATTCTACATTGCGTGCATGCATACGAAATAGATATTCTTAACATCTTCTAGATTAAACATTAAAAAAAAATTACGTTTTTCCTTTAACTTATTAACAACACAAACCTATTTTCTTTTTCTATTATCTATTAACCTATATCTATTTTCTTTTTCTGTCGCGATATTCTCTAAAACTATAACTGGTAGAGGTACAGCTCTTTGGGCATTTTTTATGTAGTCCAGGCAAAAAAATCTGCTGTGCAGAGTTTGAGTGGACTTGTTGGAACACCCTGAATGAAGAGAAAAGATAGCTTGAATGATCAAATTTTCTATTTAAACCACGTTTTCTTTCAAGTTAAAATTAATAAAGAACAACCTAAATTTAAAAAAAATAGAGAATGGATGCATGATAGTAAGTAAAACCAATCTCGAATTTCAAACTAAATTGCATTATACGGGAATAAAATTACTATACTTATTCAGTTGTTGAATTTATATTAGCTTTGAAATTTAGAGACCTAACACACATAATCGCTTCTAGTATGTTGGCTCGGTTGCTTTACTTTGATGTCAAGCTGCGATAGTTATTTTTAAAAGTATTGTTAATATTTTATGATTATAATATTGCAGTATTGAAATCAATATAGGAAACTTCCATCATCATCTATATTAGGCGCACGCAGCGGCGAAGGTGCTTTTAACTCCGACTGAAATAACTAACATGATATATTAAAAACATGAAAGAAATTTTTTTTTCGTATAAAGGTGGTTTTATGGTTTTTAAAAAACACAATAAAGAAAAGTCGTAGAAAAATTAGTCTATTTATATAGTATAGTGATATACTATAATTATTTAAGTGGTGAATGAAGTTGCCCAAGTATAAAGTGTTCCATGTTTTCTATTCTTTCCTACTCTACGAATCCCCCCGACCGACCTAGCCTCAGGGCAACCATCTTTTGTTCCTAAGGGATACTCTGCATATCAATTTGAGTGTATCAGGAGCAGATTAATTTCAAACTCTTTCGAATGCCTCAGGGGGGAGGGCCCACCGAACGCTTTTTTCGTTCTTTCTGAGGGGTGGGATCGAGCTTTTTTTTTTCTTTCTCTCCCCCTCCTCGAGTCATGTGGACACAGTGAAGGGGTGGGGATTGAAAATTGGAGATTCGGGAACTTCAGAAGGGTCGGCGACTTTTTTATGAAGTCGGTTTTAGTCTATCTGCATATTTTCAGATGTTTTTACTCATTTAGGGTATTGATTAACGCGTATGTTCAGGGTGTTTAAATAGGTGATTAGTCATTTTTTAAATGAATCATTTTGGTAGTGTAGGATGGATGAATGTTGAAGCTCAAATGAGTGAGTCAGAACATCTGATCTGACTCCAGCCATCTGATCTGACTGAAAAAAGGAATAGTACGTCTAAAAAATGGCAAATTGACTTTTTGTGCTAAAATAAATCTCCAAGCTTCGTTCTACACATGAGTCCGAAGAGGGAAAAAATAACCACACCTTATAGGCAGATATAGACCCTTAAATTTGGTGAATCGATGTCCATTCATTGTATTTTTTTTATTTGATTTGAAATTTAAGTTAATTTCTTTTTCTTTTTTTATTCTTTGGCCATATGTACGAGTCATATATGACTCCTTGATGACTAATAGAGTATTTTCAATCACATGACTCGGCCTAACAACGGCCTTAGCAACGTTGTTTTTGCCCGCCAGTGACATCATGTGCGAATGCTTCTATTGGATGCTTCTAGTTCCCGCCCCTAAAAACGGCCTTAGCAACGTTGTTTTTGTCCTCCAAGTGACGTCATGTACGAATGCTCTATATTTATATTTTGTCTGGTTTTTTTACCTCTTTTGATTTGTTTGACCTCAGTGTTGTATATTTTCAGCAATAAATTTGATTATTAGACATTTGATTGATTGTTCTTTGTACTATAAACTAAGCCAATAGAAAATTCGTTTTTAATTTAAAAGTGCTTCTACCTTTTTATCTAGTGAATTTTGGACTACATTGATACGCGAAGATATTGAGATTAATTACAAATAATTGAAGAACAGAGAAAAATCATCTAAATGGGTCATCTAAATGGGTTTTAACCCCCAGATGGCTCATATGTTTTGTTCTTTTCAAATTTTTCCCATATGTACTGTCCAAATTGAAATTGAAATAAAATTATTATTATTATTATTATTATTATTATTATTATTATTATTATTATTATTATTATTATTATTATTATTATTATAATTATATATTATGAGTTAAAAATGTACTGCAAGTTTTTCATTGATAACTTCAGTTTAATTTTGGGTAGTATACTGCTAAAAAGTTCCATAAACTTTTTTAATTTGTTTATTGATTAACTTAATGAATGTTAGCATATTATGAATTCCTTTTGATTTCATGGAATTTTAAAAATATATTCTCCTTCATTCAACCCTGTAGTTTTGATTTAAGGAAATATTCCTTATAAAATAACAAGAACTAATATATTTTGAATTTTTGTGTTCAAAAATGATATAAAATAAAATAAATGTTTTTATCAGTGGAAAAAACTATAACTAGTGTATTATTACACTGAAATTACTAAATTTTAAATGGTTCTTTAAATACTATTGATATTTCTTCAGTTCCAACTTCAAAAAAAATTTCAAGACTTTTATTAGTGCAATTCAAATATTAATAACTGCGTTAGTTAGTACAATATCTGAATCGTCAGGCGTTCCTTTCTCGAAAATCCACTTACTTCTCTCCATTTTTCCATTTAGATCAGACCGACAATGCAGTTGATTAAATTTATTAAGTATTACTGTTTTCATTCTAGCTAATTAACACTAATTTTGTAATAACAAAGTATTTAAATATTTAAGTGGTGAGTAATATTATATGTTTTCCAAGTTAAAGCTTTTTCTTTGGTTTAAATGTGTGCAAAATTATACTATGGCATCAGATGATCGATGTCTCAAAAAAAAAAAATGCTCTCACAGTCATAAATTATTTTGCACCTTTAACAAAGAATTAAAATGTTCGATTTAAATGAATCGGTTAGATTATGAGCGCATATTAAAACACTTATTTTTTGACAATAATTACCTTACACACACAAGAAATGATCTCTAGTCAATGATAGTGTATATTCTTGCCACCTTGTAAAAAATAAACTATTTTCTTCATGCATAAAATTTGGAACTTATTGAAAAACCATCTTCTGTTTGCTAATTTCTTGGGCAGCTGGAAGCAAACAACTCACCTCGTCCCTATTGAAGGTCTTGCAGAATAAAAGTAGTCATCCCTCCTTATTTGGCTTTTAAATATTCGCTTACTTCCCTTTCGGTCTTCCCTTCAAAATCCTTTTCGGAACGTTTGGTGGCCATGTTAGGCTTAGCGATTTCCATTCTTTGTTCTTTTCCGTCGGTAGAATAAATGCGTGGAATGTTTTAAGAGAGTCAGCTCCCTGACGATTTTAAGAGTGTGTTGAGGAACCCCGAGTAAATAATACTCTCGTTCGGGGGTTCTTTTTTTCAACATTTAAAAAAATAGATTTCGGATCGATTTTCTGGAATCGTGGGGTTTAGTTTTATTTACTCTGAATTCTAGCATTGTGCATTAGCCAGCAATTCGCCTACTTTATCTCTTCGATTGAAGGACGAGGACACAGTCAGTATTTACATTACGGGCAAAGTGATTAATCGGGCATTATTAATAATGCCCGAAGTGGAGGCGGGCAAAGTGATAAATTTCATTGATAAATGCCATTGAATTTATCACATTGCCCGCCTCACATCGGGCATTATTAATAATGCCCGGATTTATCACATTGCCCGTAACATTTATACCCCATTTGATTAATCTTAATTCTTATTGGTGATTAAGCTTGCCACAAACTACACTTCTACGGACCATAGTTTTAGAAAAACCAACAGAAAAAGGTATTACGTCACATCTGGTTTCTGGCAAAGAAAGGTTAATGGAAAACATGTGAAAATGGTGATTTGATACATCTGCACTCTGAGATGTTAAAAAAATATCCTTTGTCGATGCATACACTCTCCGTGGAATGAAACAATCAAGTTCTTATCGAATATGACGTCACAGTTTTGTTATAAATTTATCAGACATCACAGCAACTTTATAAACATCAGTTGGGGATAAATTAGATATCAGTGAGGAATGTGTTTGTGATTGGAAAAGGCTTGTGATGTAGCTTTACGTATTTCTAAGTTCTGCAAAAAAAAAAGAGATTTACAGGATCTCTTAGCTACTTAAACTTTCATGAAAAGTCTGAAATTTCAAACTTAAAACAAAAAATAAATATTCATGAAGATGTATTTTCAAAGCAATTATCTTGTATCTTCACTGAGAACCGGTGATAAACACAACACGATCAAATGATCAAACGATCAAATCAGAAACTTAGAGACATTTTAGAACATCTTAGCACTTTTATACGTAACAAAGAACTGTATTTTCAAAAGTATTAGTTAAAACCAGTGACTTAACTATTAATTTTGAGCTGAATTATTTAATCAGATAATAATGATTAATCTATGATGAAAAATATTTCGATCAAAATATAAAACTCAAGCAGATCCAAAACAAATCCTTCACACCTCGCCAAAACCTCCAATCTAAATTTTTAACCAAGGATAGGCAATCTTTTCGGAATTTTTCAGAAAAATCGAGGTATCCATCCGTTTTCGATTTCTCACGCAACTAAAATGAATTTTTTAATTCAAAAAAATTTTAAACAAAAATAGAACTCAGAAAGTGATAATCACAGGTAATCATTAAAAAATATTATCACAAGTAATGATTAAAACGTGGGTTTTCTTTTCTGACCGCCAAGCGGTGATCCTGGTTTGAAGAAAAACGCTTCACAATTTGTGAAATTGGCAAATGAACATTTTGATCCGATTTGAAGTTTTTTCTCCGTTTCCATTATTATCAGTTCCAACAAACCCCGCCAGAAACAACCTGCAAGACTTTGAAGTCCCACACCACCTCTACAATCAGAATAATATTCACTCTAGCTAGCTTAGAAAAAGTCTCACACTTTCAGATCAGATCTGTGTTACTAAGAGCCCGAAACCATCCAAATGTTACTTAATTTCTCACGTAAGATTAAGGAATTAAATTTAATCCTTGTTAAAAATGTACGTCCCGTTAGTACCGACCGACTTGCATAGCTTAGAAGTCGGGTTATAATTATTTTATTTCACTTTACTCTTATAGTGGTGAATAAAAACGATATAACTATTCCTTGCAGTAGCTTGGACCTATAAGGAGACATTCTGACGGGTAGAAATTAACGCAAAGCAACAATCTCAATACTCCTTCGAAGAAACTATTTAATAACAAGGTTAACAGGCAGAATAATGAATCTTTTATTTCCTGCAGAGGAAGGCAAAATGTGTGTTCCCATGGCAACAGACTGACGCCGCCTCTCGGAAGTGGAATTGTTCCTTCACGCACACAGCTCCTCCATTCAAAGAGCGAAGGAAGCAAGGCCGAGAAAAGCTATCAAACAGAAGTGGAGTCATAAACCTAACCGGACGACAGAAACAAGTGTGAATCTTTATACGGAGAGAAAGGGAGGTTTTGAATGAATGGGGAACCATGTCGACTGCAATTTGTCTAAGGTTCACAAAGTAGGAGACTTGCCTACCAGAGAGCTTCTAGGACAGTGGTTCTCAACCTCTGTCGTTGGTCCGTTAGAATCCTGGAAGTCGTATTCAAAAGGGTTCATCAGCACTTAAATAGTTTCCTGCAGGGTTTGAAATTGATAATTATGGTTCAAAACAGGGTTTAGAATTGATCAAAATCAGATAAAAAATTTTATTTGCCACATTTAAAAATCAGGGAGTGTTTTTCATCATACATGATTTATTGTTTGCCGATCACAAAAAAAATCGCGTCGTAATAATTATTGGTGATTATAATTTTGATGATTATCGGTGATCATTATTTTTTGAGTTTTGATTTTCGTACCAACAAATGAAAATCATTCTAGTCTTCTGAATGATTGCCAAATCGCAGACGGGGAGATACCTTTAGATTATTCTGAAAAATACTGAAGAGAATGCCTATCCTCGATAAATTAGATTAACTGTTTTGGCGAGGTGTGGACGATATGTTTTAGCGCTGCTTGAGTTTATTTTTTGATCGAAATATTTGTCATCATGAATGTGTTTTAAAGGTTGAAAAATACTAAGGGACGATAATAGAGGAAGTAACGAAGTCTTTAGGCCTTCAAACACCAGTAAAACCAGCCTCACTGGGTGAGGCCGTAAGCAGAGCTATTATGGAAGGTGTGATTGTAGGTCACAATCACCAGCACGGCTTTAGCTATAGAGTGTTTTCAGGTGACGTCACTAACTGTGTACCTTCTGTAGGGCTTTTAACTGTTGCTAAGGCCTTTGTTTATCTGTTGCTAAGACGGTTTTTAGGTATGGGATCACGTGATTGGAAATGCTCTAATAGAAGAATTCCACGGCTAGTCTTTTTCTGTAACTGTTAACCTCTGTAGGGCAAAAAACTGTAACATCTTCTGTTGCTAAGGCCGTTGTTAGGTCCGAGTCATGTGATTGAAAATGCTCTATGTGTTGCTAATTTATATTTTAGTAGACTACGTTGGGATCAAGACTTTATCCGCCTTGCTCAACGTTACTGGAAGAATTAGTAATGTAAAGAACAGAATAAAAATCGTAAATCAAGAGA
This sequence comes from Tetragnatha montana, assembly GCA_963680715.1. Lineage (NCBI taxonomy): Eukaryota > Metazoa > Arthropoda > Arachnida > Araneae > Tetragnathidae > Tetragnatha > Tetragnatha montana. The sequence continues at coordinate 13,032,434 of OY796677.1, read as the reverse complement.
TATAATATTTTTTATTTAAATAACTTTAAACTGGTGAGTATAATTGGTGCAAATCTCAAAATTTCTATAAAAACGTTCCTCCTTGAAATTAGAAGTACTTCATAGCCTCAGCCAACTTAACGACCGTCAACACCCTCTTGGGACCAGCTACCCTCACATACCCTCCCAAAATAAATCAAGTGGGCATCCAGTGATTTCTACCCCCACACGATTATGATAGTCCCCAATCAATAAAATCAACACCACCGGGAGAAAGGGAGACAGGAACCGACATATTGATTCTCGGCTGCCGTGGAGGTTTTTTATTCTTCCCTAGGAGCTTTATATCGCCCTCAAGAGACCATATTTGAAAAGCATCGTTGGTCAAGAAATGCTTTAAAATTGAATCAGACTGAATAAACGTCATTTATAAGCTCTGTGTGTTCTTTATGATCAATGGAGGGTTTAATTTTTGTTTTTAGTTTCAAGTATAACTTAACGGCCTCCCCATAGAGCAGTGGTTTCCAACCGGTGGTCCGCGAGCCATAGGTGGTTAGTAGTAAGCAGAGCGCTTCAGGTGACAAGGGGGCGTGGCCGTCACGTGACCGTAGGGGGCGTGGTAGAGCGCTTCAGGTGACAAGGGGGCGTGGCCGTCACGTGACCGTAGGGGGGCGTGTCCAGAGCGCTTCAGGTGACAAGGGGGGCGTGGTCAATGACGTCATCAAGTGGAGTTGAGTTGTTTTTTTCCTTCTGTTGGTTTTGGTTTTGTTTTCTCGGATTCTGCTGCATTGGACTTGTAATTTTTTTCGATCTTCGTCTGCTGGTTTTGGTTTCGTTTTAGCGGAGTTGAGTTGTTTTTTCCGAATGGCAACGATTGTTTACTTTTTTACACATGCTGCCATCTAGTGAGGAATATTGAATTAATTATTAGAGATTTATTTTTTTTTACACATGCTGCCATCTAGTGAACAACATTTTAACCAATTATTGCTTAGTATTTTACCAAAAAATAGGATTTTAGGTGGAATCGAACCAGGGACCATAGGAACTGTGGATCCGTGCTATACCAATCAAGCCATGAACGACTTACATTTCAAGAGTTTTTTTTATCAATACATGTCTACTTGGACAATAGTGTTTACCTTTTTGGACTTGTATTTTTTCTGACTAGTATTTACATTTGGAACTTATGTTTATTCATGGATTGCCATCTAGTTACATTTTTAAAAATTAATATTATTTACTAATTTTTGGACTTTAACTTTTTCCTTGTATATTTACATTTAATAAACATTTTTTATTTAAATTTTTTCTTTATGTTACGTTTTTGTACTTTAACTTTTTTTTCAGTATAGTACTTACATTTTGGAACTTATGTTTATTCATGGAATGCCATCTAGTTACAATTTTAAAAATTAATATTATTTACTAATTTATCGGAACTTATACTTTTCCACACATGTCGCCATCTAGTGAGTAATTTGAGTTTTTATTTTTAAACATAAATTTATATTTTTTAATTTTGTTTACATTTTTGGACTGTTATTTTTCTGTTTATTAACGTATGGAACTTGTTGTTTTTTTTGTAGTTGGTTGGTTAATTAATATGTTCCCACTGGTCTTTGAACGAACTGCGCCATTGTAGGTTTCATTTCTTTCAGGTTTTTTCTCTCTTTTTGTAATTTTTTAATATATTTTTCGAAATAGTTGTTTTCTCTTAATATTTATTTATTTAATGTTAAGAATATTTTATCTGTCAATACATTTTTAAAAATAATAGTTATTTTCTATTTTACCAGACAATCACCTTTATTGGCATTTTAAAATCAAAGTACTTACAGTTTTCATTCAGCATACCTGTTTCAGTTCATTTAAAATATTTAATTCATTTAGATTTTTTTAAAAGAGTATGACTTTTTTGTTATTTCTACCCAACAAGATAAACTTATTTCCTCATTAATACTTTAAAATATTTTACGATAAATTTCCTATTTCAACTAACAAATCAAATTTTTCGAACAAAACAAAATTCGAATTCCAACATATAAATATCGGCACATCATTTTCACTGTGTATTCAAAATCAATTACAATTTTTATAATTTTTTTTTTGACAACTCACAATCTTATGGTAAGACTGACAGTTTGGGGAACCCCGCCGTGAACAAGGGGTAATGCGCTGTGAGCTGTACTCCATTCGAGTGGCGTGGAAACCAGCTCTTTTTTATTATATGCATGTTAATTTCAATTTATTATATCTTAAATTCAATGCATGTTAAAAAAATAATACATAACACAAATATCATCAAACAAAAATCTTTATTATAATCTATAAAAAGTTACAATTTTAACCAAGGTTCTTTTTTCTTTCCAAGTCTTTTAGGTCTAGCATACATAGTTTTCACTTTTTTCAGATGAACGTTTTTTATATAATCTTCAGGAAACTTGTGCATATTTAACACATCTTTAAACTTTTCAAAAGCTCTCGGTCTTTTTGTACTCTTTCTTAGTAAGAAATTGACAAGATTAACAATATTGGTTTCTGGAATGACTTCTTTATTGATAACAAGCTCCTTGTCCCGATTCCAAATGATGTTACGTTGCTTGAGAAATTCTATGATATTCTTTGCAGTCTTTTTATGTTTCACAGGAACAGTTTCCAGGATAACATTTTCTTTGAGAACAGGTTCTAATTCTTGTGGTTCGGGTTCTTGTGGTTCGGGTTCTTGTGCTGGTGATGGAGGTTCAACGGGTTTTGCAACATTCACAGATGGAAAGGTAACATATTTTTGAAGAACGTTATTGTACAGTTTAATTTTTTCCGAATCACTCATTTTACTTTTCAAAATACTATGAATTTGTGAGTCTAACTCATTCAAATGATCTTCTTCAAATTCTTGCATACGATCCATTGGGACCAATGTATATTTCCTACTGTACTCCATCTATTTAGACAAAACGTTCAGGGCGGTTGGAATAAGAAAGGATAAAAAAACCCCGTCTCCCTTTTGTATCAATGGGCGTCTTTTTCTGTACAGTGGAACTCGTTTCTGATCCAAAGTTCTCAGTGTTTTCTAAACTTAGTTAGTTTATTCTTTGAACTTTTTCTAATTGGTAGGTTCCCCTGTAGTAAATTTAAAAATGTACTGAGATAAAGGGTAAAACCAATAAGAGAATACATGAGAAAACTGCCCCAAGTTTGTTTTTAGTTTCTAATGAACAACATAAACTCTTCAAAACGCAAGAGTAAATCAATTAAGACTCTTGAGAAAATGGAAGGTATCATCCCAAAACACCCAGAAATGTCCGATGTAGAAAAGCGCCTGGAGACTTTCAGAAGATGGTATAAGGAGAAACCAAATATTAAGAATATGGCGGACTCTGGATTATATTATATTGGTGTTGAAGATATTGTAGCTTGTTTTACATGCGGTGGATTATTGGAAAATTGGATGAATGACGACGATCCCATGATTGAGCATAAAAAGTTTTTTCCCGATTGTGAATATATTAATTTTATGATGAAAAACAAAGAAAGTGTTCTCCCTCAAACAAGGGAAATCTCTCCAAAGTATGATGTAAGAAAGAAAAGTGTTTCAGAGACTTTCGGTTTAGTAGAAGAAGTGTATGCTACTAGTAAAACAAAGAATCAATATGGAATAAAAATTTCAAAAAATAAGTATCATAAAAGTGAGAGTGAATTTAAAAAGGAAAACTCATTTTTATGTAAGATTTGCATGGATCGAGAAATGTGTATTGTATTTCAACCTTGTGGTCATCTTGTTGCATGTAAAGAATGTGTGAAACAATTATGTAACTGCCCTCTTTGTCGCAGGGCAATTTCTTCAAAAATAGTAACTTTTATAAGTTAAAATAAATGTCATTGAATAGCTTGTTTTACCTGTGGTGAATTATTGGAAAAACAATATAGAATAAAGAAATGCACATATGAAAGCCATCCTTTTTTCCACAAAAATTAAAATTATGTGTGTATTACATCCTTTCGCATATGAGCCATACATAAAGTAAAACTATTCTAGTAAAAAAAATAAAGGGGAAATATAACACAAAAAGGAAACTTATATTTAAAAACCTCAGAAATTTATTATGGAAATGAGAAAAAGAAAATGTTTAAACGTTTATCACAGAAATAAAAACTTAGAAACTATAAATCTAAAAACTTTGAGAAAGATAAATAAAGAGGTAAACATAAAAATATAACAAGAGGAAACTGTAAGAAACTAAATATATTGTGAAAGACAAAGACAATTGCAGTAAAATAACTAAAAACTTTTGAAAAAATATAGACAAATACAGAAAAATAATTAAGAACTTTGAAAAAATAAAGGTGAAAATATAAAAGAATCACAAGAAAAAACGAAAAAACATTATCCCACTGCATGTAACTAAAAAAACTTTACTTAAAATGAACTAGAAAACGAAAAATTTTACAAGAAATGAAAACTTATGCATTAAAGCTAAAATCTGTTGAAAAAATAGACAAACATGGAAAATAACTAAGTACTCTGGTATAAATGAAGGAAAAAAACTTAAAATAATACAAAAATAAAACCTTTGCTTGCATAAAACTGAACAATTTTCTAAAATAAAGACTGATATCGAAAATAACTAAGAACTTTGAAAAAAATAAAGATGAAAACATAATAATATTACAAAAAAAAAATATTACTACACTGTATGTATGAAACTAAAAAACTTTACTTAAAATAAACTTGAAAACGAAAAAATTTTACAAGAAATGAAAACTTATGCATTAAAGCTAAAATCTGTTGAAAAAATAAAGACAAACATAGAAAATAACTAAGAGCTTTTGGTATAAACGAAGAAAAAACAAGAAATAAAAACCTTGCTTATATAAAACTGTAAAATATTACAAGAAATAAAAACACCACACTGTAAAACTTAAAAAATTGTTAAAAATAAATAAAAACTTTGAAAAAAAATCTTACAAGAAATAAAAAGTTACACTAAAAAATTAAAAAAACATTGTTAAAATAACAAAAACTGAAAAATCTTACAAGAAATAAAAAGTTACACTAAAAAATTAAAACTTTACCAAAAATTAAACTGTAAAACTAAAAATTTGTAAAAATAAGTAAAAAAACTTTGAAAAATATTACAACAAATAAAAAGTTACACTGCAAAACTTAAAAAAACATTGTTAAAATAACGAAAACTGAAAAGTCTTACAAGAAATAAAAAAAGTACACTACAAAACTAAACTTTACCAAAAATTAATCTGTAAAACTATAAAAATTAATAAAAACGTTGAAAAAATCTTACAAGAAATAAAAAAGTTACTACAAAACTAAAACTTTACCAAAAATTAAACGGTAAAACTAAAAACTTTTCGAAAAATATATAAAAACTTTGAAAAATATTAAATCAAATAAAAAAAGCTACACTTTAAAACTAACAACTTGTTAAAAATAAATAAAAACTTTGAAAAAATATTACAACAAATAAAAAAGTTACACTATAAAACTAACAACTTGTTAAAAATAAATAAAAACTTTGAAAAAATATTACAACAAATAAAAAATTTCACTGCAAAACTGAAAAGAAAACTTTGTTAAAGTAACAAAACTGAAAAATATTACAAGAAATAAAAAAAATCACACAGTAAAAACTAAAAACTTTGTTAAAAATAAATAAAAACTTTGAAAAATATTACAAGGAATAAAAAGTTACACTGTAAAACTAAAAAAAAAAACTTTGTTAATAATAAGAAATTTAAAAATAAATAAAAAATGTGAAAAAATATTGCAAGAAATAAAAAGTTACAATACAAAACCAAAAATTTTGAAAACTTTGCTAAAAATAAAGACTAATACAGAGAACTTTGAAAAAATAAAGGTGAAAACATAAAAGAATTACAAGAAAAAACACATTACCCCTAATATGAAACTAAAAACTTTGCTTAAAATTTTACAAGAAATGAAAAATTATGCGTTACAAAACTAAAATCTCTTGAAAAATAAAGACAAACATAGAAAATAACTAATATTTTTTATATGAATGAAGGAAAAACTTAAAAATAAAACAAGAAATAAAAACTTTACTTGTATAAAACTGAACATTTTGCTAAAAATAATGACTAATTTGGAAAAATAACTAAGAACTTTGAAAAAATAAATATGATAACATAAAAATATTGCAAGAAAAAAACATTACCACACTGTATGAAACTAAAAACCATGATAAAAATGAAGGGGAAACTTAAAATATTACAAGAAATAGAAAATTATGGATTATAAAACTGATAAATTTGCTAAAATAAAGACTATTATAGAAAAATAACTAAGAACTTTGAAAAATAAAGGTGAAAAGGTTTTCATGTCATAAAAATCAAGAAATCTTAATATACTTTCTATGAAAATTTTAAATGTTCTTGTGTAAATTATTTCACACTAGAGGCTTTTTTCTCTTAAAGTTGACAAGATTGCTTTTTCACTAGTTATCCTCTCATACTTTTTTTATAGAAAAATAACTAAGAACTTTGAAAAATAAAGGTGAAAAGGTTTTCATGTCATAAAAATCAAGAAATCTTAATATACTTTCTATGAAAATTTTAAATGTTCTTGTGTAAATTATTTCACACTAGAGGCTTTTTTCTCTTAAAGTTGACAATATTGCTTTTTCACTTTGTTATCCTCTCATACTTTTTATTAGATGTCATCGTTAGGTCTACGATCTCCTCCATAGTGAAAGTTTTTTTTATTATGAAAACTAGGTGAGCTGAGAACCCCTTCTATATGAAGAAGGGAAATTAAAAAATCTTGCTTTTAATTTGTTCCAGCCCACCCGTTTTACATAATAATTAAAAACTTTCACTATGGAGGAGATCGTAGACCTAACGATGACATCTAATAAAAAGTATGAGAGGATAACAAAGTGAAAAAGCAATATTGTCAACTTTAAGAGAAAAAAGCCTCTAGTGTGAAATAATTTACACAAGAACATTTAAAATTTTCATAGAAAGTATATTAAGATTTCTTGATTTTTATGACATGAAAACCTTTTCACCTTTATTTTTCAAAGTTCTTAGTTATTTTTCTATAAAAAAAGTATGAGAGGATAACTAGTGAAAAAGCAATCTTGTCAACTTTAAGAGAAAAAAGCCTCTAGTGTGAAATAATTTACACAAGAACATTTAAAATTTTCATAGAAAGTATATTAAGATTTCTTGATTTTTATGACATGAAAACCTTTTCACCTTTATTTTTCAAAGTTCTTAGTTATTTTTCTATAATAGTCTTTATTTTAGCAAATTTATCAGTTTTATAATCCATAATTTTCTATTTCTTGTAATATTTTAAGTTTCCCCTTCATTTTTATCATGGTTTTTAGTTTCATACAGTGTGGTAATGTTTTTTTCTTGCAATATTTTTATGTTATCATATTTATTTTTTCAAAGTTCTTAGTTATTTTTCCAAATTAGTCATTATTTTTAGCAAAATGTTCAGTTTTATACAAGTAAAGTTTTTATTTCTTGTTTTATTTTTAAGTTTTTCCTTCATTCATATAAAAAATATTAGTTATTTTCTATGTTTGTCTTTATTTTTCAAGAGATTTTAGTTTTGTAACGCATAATTTTTCATTTCTTGTAAAATTTTAAGCAAAGTTTTTAGTTTCATATTAGGGGTAATGTGTTTTTTCTTGTAATTCTTTTATGTTTTCACCTTTATTTTTTCAAAGTTCTCTGTATTAGTCTTTATTTTTAGCAAAGTTTTCAAAATTTTTGGTTTTGTATTGTAACTTTTTATTTCTTGCAATATTTTTTCACATTTTTTATTTATTTTTAAATTTCTTATTATTAACAAAGTTTTTTTTTTTAGTTTTACAGTGTAACTTTTTATTCCTTGTAATATTTTTCAAAGTTTTTATTTATTTTTAACAAAGTTTTTAGTTTTTACTGTGTGATTTTTTTTATTTCTTGTAATATTTTTCAGTTTTGTTACTTTAACAAAGTTTTCTTTTCAGTTTTGCAGTGAAATTTTTTATTTGTTGTAATATTTTTTCAAAGTTTTTATTTATTTTTAACAAGTTGTTAGTTTTATAGTGTAACTTTTTTATTTGTTGTAATATTTTTTCAAAGTTTTTATTTATTTTTAACAAGTTGTTAGTTTTAAAGTGTAGCTTTTTTTATTTGATTTAATATTTTTCAAAGTTTTTATATATTTTTCGAAAAGTTTTTAGTTTTACCGTTTAATTTTTGGTAAAGTTTTAGTTTTGTAGTAACTTTTTTATTTCTTGTAAGATTTTTTCAACGTTTTTATTAATTTTTATAGTTTTACAGATTAATTTTTGGTAAAGTTTAGTTTTGTAGTGTACTTTTTTTATTTCTTGTAAGACTTTTCAGTTTTCGTTATTTTAACAATGTTTTTTTAAGTTTTGCAGTGTAACTTTTTATTTGTTGTAATATTTTTCAAAGTTTTTTTACTTATTTTTACAAATTTTTAGTTTTACAGTTTAATTTTTGGTAAAGTTTTAATTTTTTAGTGTAACTTTTTATTTCTTGTAAGATTTTTCAGTTTTTGTTATTTTAACAATGTTTTTTTAATTTTTTAGTGTAACTTTTTATTTCTTGTAAGATTTTTTTTCAAAGTTTTTATTTATTTTTAACAATTTTTTAAGTTTTACAGTGTGGTGTTTTTATTTCTTGTAATATTTTACAGTTTTATATAAGCAAGGTTTTTATTTCTTGTTTTTTCTTCGTTTATACCAAAAGCTCTTAGTTATTTTCTATGTTTGTCTTTATTTTTTCAACAGATTTTAGCTTTAATGCATAAGTTTTCATTTCTTGTAAAATTTTTTCGTTTTCAAGTTTATTTTAAGTAAAGTTTTTTAGTTTCATACATACAGTGTAGTAATATTTTTTTTTTTGTAATATTATTATGTTTTCATCTTTATTTTTTTCAAAGTTCTTAGTTATTTTCGATATCAGTCTTTATTTTAGAAAATTGTTCAGTTTTATGCAAGCAAAGGTTTTATTTTTGTATTATTTTAAGTTTTTTTCCTTCATTTATACCAGAGTACTTAGTTATTTTCCATGTTTGTCTATTTTTTCAACAGATTTTAGCTTTAATGCATAAGTTTTCATTTCTTGTAAAATTTTTCGTTTTCTAGTTCATTTTAAGTAAAGTTTTTTTAGTTACATGCAGTGGGATAATGTTTTTTCGTTTTTTCTTGTGATTCTTTTATATTTTCACCTTTATTTTTTCAAAGTTCTTAATTATTTTTCTGTATTTGTCTATATTTTTTCAAAAGTTTTTAGTTATTTTACTGCAATTGTCTTTGTCTTTCACAATATATTTAGTTTCTTACAGTTTCCTCTTGTTATATTTTTATGTTTACCTCTTTATTTATCTTTCTCAAAGTTTTTAGATTTATAGTTTCTAAGTTTTTATTTCTGTGATAAACGTTTAAACATTTTCTTTTTCTCATTTCCATAATAAATTTCTGAGGTTTTTAAATATAAGTTTCCTTTTTGTGTTATATTTCCCCTTTATTTTTTTTACTAGAATAGTTTTACTTTATGTATGGCTCATATGCGAAAGGATGTAATACACACATAATTTTAATTTTTGTGGAAAAAAGGATGGCTTTCATATGTGCATTTCTTTATTCTATATTGTTTTTCCAATAATTCACCACAGGTAAAACAAGCTATTCAATGACATTTATTTTAACTTATAAAAGTTACTATTTTTGAAGAAATTGCCCTGCGACAAAGAGGGCAGTTACATAATTGTTTCACACATTCTTTACATGCAACAAGATGACCACAAGGTTGAAATACAATACACATTTCTCGATCCATGCAAATCTTACATAAAAATGAGTTTTCCTTTTTAAATTCACTCTCACTTTTATGATACTTATTTTTTGAAATTTTTATTCCATATTGATTCTTTGTTTTACTAGTAGCATACACTTCTTCTACTAAACCGAAAGTCTCTGAAACACTTTTCTTTCTTACATCATACTTTGGAGAGATTTCCCTTGTTTGAGGGAGAACACTTTCTTTGTTTTTCATCATAAAATTAATATATTCACAATCGGGAAAAAACTTTTTATGCTCAATCATGGGATCGTCGTCATTCATCCAATTTTCCAATAATCCACCGCATGTAAAACAAGCTACAATATCTTCAACACCAATATAATATAATCCAGAGTCCGCCATATTCTTAATATTTGGTTTCTCCTTATACCATCTTCTGAAAGTCTCCAGGCGCTTTTCTACATCGGACATTTCTGGGTGTTTTGGGATGATACCTTCCATTTTCTCAAGAGTCTTAATTGATTTACTCTTGCGTTTTGAAGAGTTTATGTTGTTCATTAGAAACTAAAAACAAACTTGGGGCAGTTTTCTCATGTATTCTCTTATTGGTTTTACCCTTTATCTCAGTACATTTTTAAATTTACTACAGGGGAACCTACCAATTAGAAAAAGTTCAAAGAATAAACTAACTAAGTTTAGAAAACACTGAGAACTTTGGATCAGAAACGAGTTCCACTGTACAGAAAAAGACGCCCATTGATACAAAAGGGAGACGGGGTTTTTTTATCCTTTCTTATTCCAACCGCCCTGAACGTTTTGTCTAAATAGATGGAGTACAGTAGGAAATATACATTGGTCCCAATGGATCGTATGCAAGAATTTGAAGAAGATCATTTGAATGAGTTAGACTCACAAATTCATAGTATTTTGAAAAGTAAAATGAGTGATTCGGAAAAAATTAAACTGTACAATAACGTTCTTCAAAAATATGTTACCTTTCCATCTGTGAATGTTGCAAAACCCGTTGAACCTCCATCACCAGCACAAGAACCCGAACCACAAGAACCCGAACCACAAGAATTAGAACCTGTTCTCAAAGAAAATGTTATCCTGGAAACTGTTCCTGTGAAACATAAAAAGACTGCAAAGAATATCATAGAATTTCTCAAGCAACGTAACATCATTTGGAATCGGGACAAGGAGCTTGTTATCAATAAAGAAGTCATTCCAGAAACCAATATTGTTAATCTTGTCAATTTCTTACTAAGAAAGAGTACAAAAAGACCGAGAGCTTTTGAAAAGTTTAAAGATGTGTTAAATATGCACAAGTTTCCTGAAGATTATATAAAAAACGTTCATCTGAAAAAAGTGAAAACTATGTATGCTAGACCTAAAAGACTTGGAAAGAAAAAAGAACCTTGGTTAAAATTGTAACTTTTTATAGATTATAATAAAGATTTTTGTTTGATGATATTTGTGTTATGTATTATTTTTTTAACATGCATTGAATTTAAGATATAATAAATTGAAATTAACATGCATATAATAAAAAAGAGCTGGTTTCCACGCCACTCGAATGGAGTACAGCTCACAGCGCATTACCCCTTGTTCACGGCGGGGTTCCCCAAACTGTCAGTCTTACCATAAGATTGTGAGTTGTCAAAAAAAAAATTATAAAAATTGTAATTGATTTTGAATACACAGTGAAAATGATGTGCCGATATTTATATGTTGGAATTCGAATTTTGTTTTGTTCGAAAAATTTGATTTGTTAGTTGAAATAGGAAATTTATCGTAAAATATTTTAAAGTATTAATGAGGAAATAAGTTTATCTTGTTGGGTAGAAATAACAAAAAAGTCATACTCTTTTAAAAAAATCTAAATGAATTAAATATTTTAAATGAACTGAAACAGGTATGCTGAATGAAAACTGTAAGTACTTTGATTTTAAAATGCCAATAAAGGTGATTGTCTGGTAAAATAGAAAATAACTATTATTTTTAAAAATGTATTGACAGATAAAATATTCTTAACATTAAATAAATAAATATTAAGAGAAAACAACTATTTCGAAAAATATATTAAAAAATTACAAAAAGAGAGAAAAAACCTGAAAGAAATGAAACCTACAATGGCGCAGTTCGTTCAAAGACCAGTGGGAACATATTAATTAACCAACCAACTACAAAAAAAACAACAAGTTCCATACGTTAATAAACAGAAAAATAACAGTCCAAAAATGTAAACAAAATTAAAAAATATAAATTTATGTTTAAAAATAAAAACTCAAATTACTCACTAGATGGCGACATGTGTGGAAAAGTATAAGTTCCGATAAATTAGTAAATAATATTAATTTTTAAAATTGTAACTAGATGGCATTCCATGAATAAACATAAGTTCCAAAATGTAAGTACTATACTGAAAAAAAAGTTAAAGTACAAAAACGTAACATAAAGAAAAAATTTAAATAAAAAATGTTTATTAAATGTAAATATACAAGGAAAAAGTTAAAGTCCAAAAATTAGTAAATAATATTAATTTTTAAAAATGTAACTAGATGGCAATCCATGAATAAACATAAGTTCCAAATGTAAATACTAGTCAGAAAAAATACAAGTCCAAAAAGGTAAACACTATTGTCCAAGTAGACATGTATTGATAAAAAAAACTCTTGAAATGTAAGTCGTTCATGGCTTGATTGGTATAGCACGGATCCACAGTTCCTATGGTCCCTGGTTCGATTCCACCTAAAATCCTATTTTTTGGTAAAATACTAAGCAATAATTGGTTAAAATGTTGTTCACTAGATGGCAGCATGTGTAAAAAAAAATAAATCTCTAATAATTAATTCAATATTCCTCACTAGATGGCAGCATGTGTAAAAAAGTAAACAATCGTTGCCATTCGGAAAAAACAACTCAACTCCGCTAAAACGAAACCAAAACCAGCAGACGAAGATCGAAAAAAATTACAAGTCCAATGCAGCAGAATCCGAGAAAACAAAACCAAAACCAACAGAAGGAAAAAAACAACTCAACTCCACTTGATGACGTCATTGACCACGCCCCCCTTGTCACCTGAAGCGCTCTGGACACGCCCCCCTACGGTCACGTGACGGCCACGCCCCCTTGTCACCTGAAGCGCTCTACCACGCCCCCTACGGTCACGTGACGGCCACGCCCCCTTGTCACCTGAAGCGCTCTGCTTACTACTGTGGTTCGTTAGAATCTTGTAATTGGTCCGCGAAGGGGCTCGGCGAAGCACAAAAAAAATGCCAATGGATACAAATTTAAGATAATTAATTGAATGAGAAAAGATTGGTTGTATCCTTGATGATGACTTTCGGCTCAGTAATTTGTGGGGATAATAGTCACCACTTAATTATTAACAATATTTTTGTGTACTATAAATATTTATAGTGTTATTAATTTGGAAAAATCTCGGCTATACTTCTATAGTTTCTGAAAAGATTTAATTATACCTTAACAAAAATTCTTAACTTTGTATTATTAAAATATAATTATATTTCAGAGCATCGTATAAATTTACACGCTTAAATAGGGAACATAAACTTTCATCTTGTAATTTTGTGAAGGTAAAGGATTTTAAGCTGTAGTACAGGGTGGTCCGTAAAGGTTTCAATTTTAAACTTAGTGGTTCAAGGAATTCTCTGAGTTGGGGGAACCACTGCCATAGAGCATTGGATCTCTATCTTTTCCACAACACGTACCTTCGGCTTGTACGCGGAAATATACGGTAATCAACGGAGGGAGGAAAAACTCATTCGTGAATATCTCTTCTGGTGAACATCAAAAGTAAAACAGAGTAAACAGGCTTCAACCAAATAAATATTCCGTTATTACCGGAGTTTAACTATAACCAATATGATAATACCCGTTGTTCATTCAGAACCAGTAAAAATGTTCATTATAATGACCAACAAGAGTCTACGAAGGTGTTCAAATGAACATATACCAACAGTCGATTGGCTAACAAGATATAACTAGCAGACAAAAAGTAACCAATCAGAAAAGATTCTGTTCGTTCGGGCACCTAGCTCTAACGACTGTATTCACCATTAACTTGACCAAAGGTTAACCTGGAATTTAAGCTTTTTAGACAACTCTGATTCTGATTGGCTTAAAACTTGTTTCCCTTTTTCAAGTACCAAAATTAAAAGTTTTGATTCCAGGTTAACCTTGGGTTAGGGTTGAATACGGCCAGTGGCGGATCTATGGGGGGGGCTATAGGAGCTATAGCCCCCCCCTTGGGACTTAAGTTTACACTACATAAAATTGAACTTTTTCGAAAAAAAATTTAAGTTTTTAGAAAATTTTGTTTGAATTTTCAAAATTTTAAACTTTTTTCAGTTTTTTGTAGCCTTTTTTACAATTCAAAGGGTCTACAAAGCATTAAGCCCCTTCCAAGATCTTTAGCCCCCTGCATTTTTATAAACTCCATTCACTATTTAAGGATTTCTAGAGGTTTTAGCCCTTACAAATTATTAGCCCCTTGCATGTTTGATTCGTAATTTAAAGGGTCTATCCAATGAGCTTAGCCCCTAAAAGCATTAGCCTCCTTGCGTTTTTATGTTTGTTACACAAATTAATGAGCGTTAGCCCTATGAAACATTAGCCCCCTCTATGCTCTTTAATAGCCTTTACAAAGCTTTTAGCCCTCTTGCGTTTTTAAATATATATTTGGTTCACTATTTAATGAGCTTTATCCTTCCATGATCTTTAGCTCCTACAAGGCTTGTAGCCCTGAGTTTGTGTAGATTCAATTCACAATTTAAAGGGGCCAATGAGTTTTAGCCCCCATAAAGAATTAGCCTCCTTGCGATGTTTTATAGTATTTAGTTCGCAATTTAATGAGCTTTAGCCTAAAAGCGTTAGCCCCCTCCAAGATCTTTAGCTTTCAGCACTTTAATATAAATGCGATTCAGAACTTGTAGATTCCAATGAGCTTTCTAAGCCTAACAAAGCATAACCTCCAAAATACTTAGCTCCTTACATTTTTATTGATTTGTTTCACATCTTAAAGGTTATGAGCTTTAGCCCCTCTGGTTTAACTCCCTGGTTTTTATAAGATTCACTTTTTAAAAGGGTCTAATGCACTAAGTCTCTTACAAAACATTTACTCTGTTAAAATAGAGACGGGGTTAGGGGGTTCAAACCACCCCCATGAAATTCTTATATCTAACAGTTTTTTCCTTTGAAAACGAGTACAAGAAATCATCTTTTTCGTGTGACACTCAAAGAGTCCCAAATGACCAAAAATGAGTCAAAACACAACTTCTTAGGGTCAAATTTTCAAAAATTTACTTGGGGGAGGTTCCCCCAAACCCTCCTTATGCCTCGGGATGGATGTATTATTCACTAAACATTGAAATTAAGTGCACGAAAATTCACATTTGATCTATATTCTTGGAAAACAATATTTGACTCAAATCATCGTAAGAAACCCCTCCCGGTTGACACACCCTTATTATTTTGATATATTTAATGATTAACTAATTTAATTACTAATTAATTAGTTATATTTAATAATGCTAGTCATTTACAATCAACACTGCCCTCAATATTTAAGACATTAATGAATATTGTAAAAAGCACGGCTTGTTACTTCATTATCATCCTCAATCAGATTAAGTTAGCCCCCCCCCTTGCTCATGTTCTAGATCCGCCACTGAATACGGCCGTTAGATTCTTGTTAATATAACCAGAGTTTACAATATCCAGGTTCAAAGGTATTAGATTACACGGTATCTTCACCACTATTGGAGAGAACCATTTTAATTAAAAGTTCTTTCTACAATAGGGAAAGCACTTAAACCGACGAAAAATTTCAAAATGCTTAAAAACAACATTTAATTTAACGTTAATAAAAAAAAGCCAAATAATCTTGAAAATGAAAATAATTTCAGGCTTTAAAAAGGAAGAAAATTGATAATCTAAAAAACGTCTAGTCTGGCGCCAAAAGTGTCAATAAATTAAAGGATTCTGGCAACCCAGTTCTGTAGAAGTAACGGTACTGGCTACACAAAACTCCACCAAAAAGTCGCTGTGGGTCGGATTGTTTGGATTTACCAAAAGTTTAAAACGTCAACCTTAATTCAAAGAAAAAAGTATAAACTATTCCTCGTTTAAAACGCGATTCGTATAACGAGCAACACACTGACTATCGCGTTACAAGGGATTCTCCTGAAGAATTAAACAAATAAAAAACATCTATAATACCACCCAAAAAAATTCTTTACCGGTTCTTTCGGTATAAAACGTCTTTCTCTCAACAACCACAGGTGTGACAAACTGTCTCGGACCTTCTCAGAGCTGAGTTGTTTGTTTCCTGACGGCGTCACTCCCCCACTCAATTTGCCACAAAGGGGCTTCCAAATATAAACATCCGACTCCGAAAAGCCGTTGAGTGGAAAGCCAGGTTCTTTCGGCGTCGCAAAAACCTACACGAAGAGTGAAGGGTTCGTTGCTTATTCTTTTTCCAGGGTGATTGGGCCTTTGGAGGGGTGGAAATCGAATTTTCTCTTCTGAGAAAAGGGTCGGATGGGGAGAACGGAAGAGATGTTCGAAAGTTGCTGCTCAGGAAAGAGGTGCTGACGGAGGCAGAAGGTTTCGGTGTATATTAAAGGCCCATTTAGACTTTCTCATTTTGGATGTTCAGAGCCTGATTTCCGGGAGGGCATTCGGGGCACTTGCCCAAGGCCCCCATTTCAAAGGGGCCCCCCAAAATGCTTAAAAAGCTAAGAAAATGTGAAAGAGTGTGAAATAAATTTCTTAACTAATGAATTTAAAATCAATATATTAAGTCTATAAAGATTAAAGAAGTCCTTTTTACTTAGAGCTCACACTATTATGTGCAACTTGATTCAATATACTGTTTTAAGTGATCTAAAACTCAACGTATAAAAATACTTGTTAGGGGGTACGCTAAGTCACCCCCCCCCCCCCGATACAAATGTCTGTCCCATGTAGGGCTATAAGACTCTAGTTAGGGATTGTTTCCCGGGATCCCGGGAAAGCGGGATCCCGTAGAATTTTAAGGCCGGGACACGTCCCGGGATTTCTCAGTCCGTCCCGGGATTCCCTCAAAATTTTAAATTTCTCTAACGCTGCTACAAACGCTTGGAAATCGTTCCTGATTGCATGAACAATTATTTCCTTTCCTTGGAAAATACTTATAAATTAGTGGAAATGAGGTGGTTTAAGTCCACACACAATCCCTGCTGAATTAAATTATCTCCCACTCCTTAGAACTTTACAGCTAAAAAGCAAGAAACAAGGAACTCGCCAATTTGTATAATACATACAATGCTCGCATGTTGACATATAAATGGTGAAACTTAGTTACTCATCAACTTTTTTCATTCTTTAGTATGTTAGTGATAAGAGATACAAATCGTAATAACTCCCAGCACGAGGCCATTTTCAACCACAAAGCATTGATCGTAATTCTAGCATATATGTTAGAAACTCATAATCTTTATTTATGTGATGAATAATTATTTATGAGGATAGTTTGAACCTTTTTTTCCGAATGAATACAGTACTCGTGATCTCAATAAGTCGTCAGCTTTTAAAGAGATAACACGTTTTGAAGATCGGGCTGAGAATATTCTGATTTTGTATTACGGCAGAAAAGGCTAGTACATTTGCATGGAGCACTTCATAAAACGTCCGAACTCTGAAGCAAAATGCAAAAAGTGTTCTTTGATAATTAAGTTTAAAGGAGGTTCTACGAGTGGTTTGCTCCGACATTTAAAAAACAAACAATCATAGAGTTTCCTCTTCTATCTACATATCTATAAGGGAATTTAAAAGCATTTTTAGGGTAAGTACACTTTTAACTGGAGTATTTTTAAAACAAATTTAAAATACTAAGTTCGTGTCATTTCATAAGGTTTTATGGGATATATGTGTGTACTATTATAATGAGTGAATATAAAATTGCAAAAAAAATATTTTTATATCATTTAAGAAATTTTAAAGCCTAGAACTGAAAAATTGTAGCATTAAAAATTAATAATTTCTCCCCATAATTTTTTTCTAATTTAGTCTTTATGCAAGTTTTGATTTTACAGCCAAAAAAAATTTTTTTCCTTGAAATTCTGGCATTAATTAAATTTTCGGGATTTCCCGGGATCCCGGGATGATGTCGAATTTTATCCCGAAATCCCGGGATGACCAAAATGCCCTAAAACGACAATCCCTAACTCTAGTGGTGCCCCCAGAAGAAAATTCTGGATCCGCCCCTGTACCAAAATGTGCGATTGATTTATCACTGATGATCACTCAAGATGAACATTTAAAGTGAAACAGAGTACATGGGCCTTTAGTTAAATCACTTTTTTTTTGGTGATACGAGCAGATGACCAGTGGTTTCTAAAGAGGGTGCCGTGATGGTACCTTAGCTGTGAAGGAATGTCAGGCGTGTCATGAGGTGCTGAGGATAGAATTTAACTACTTTTTAGATAAATAAAAAATGAGGTTTTTAAAGTTTCAAATCTAAAAGAAATCTTATAACCAAAGTAATGTAATTCAAGTCTTCATAACTGAATAAAGCTAGATTTTCAGAGAAATTCCATTGAAATAAGCAACAGAAATTGGGAATAAATATTATTCAAAATTCAATGGTTAGAAAATACTCTTCCAAGTATCAGTATCAATCCTATAAATTTCAGACAAAATGTGTGAAATTCTAGTATGAAATAGCATATCTGTAAGATTTTAGAATACTTTTATCAGTCTTTGAATGATATTTAATTTAGAAAGAGTTTTTTTAAAAAGTAAAAAAAAATTGTTTCGTCATAAAATATGGTGTTAATTGGTCGTAGTGATTGGATGGATAATAAGTTGTTTGACAGTTGCTTGCTTTGTAACTGCGACCTTATCCTAAATTTAAAAAAAATGGAATATTTTTAAAATTGAGAATTTTTTTAAAAAAATCCAATAATTCGGAATTCTCAAAAGAATTCGGACATTTTGATACCAGATATGTGACATTCGTATGAATAATTAAAAAGTTTTTCTCTGGAAACCGTTCACCAAAAACCTTTTTTTTAGAGTACAGAGATACTTTTGTTAAAACACAGTAGTTGGGGAAATAAAAAACGACTCAGTTGAGATTTCTGACGAACCACTTGGGTTAGGAAGACAAATAAGGTGTCATTTTTCATGTCATGAAGTATTCTTTAGATGAAAAAAAATTTCGAGTCCTTAGGGGGTCGTCTTCATATTAAACGAAGCACTAACTTTCTTTTTTCCTATGGGGACCCCCAATTATTATGCATTTTTCTGAAAAAGCATCCTCATAAACATCCAAATACCAAGTTTCATCCATGTAAGTATCCAAATAGAAGCATAATATATTTTTAAAATGTCAACCATTCAATGTGAAATTTGTCAAAATGTTTTCGGCGTAAAAATATGAAACTTTGAATTCAGATCAATTTTGTGTCCCCAAACAAAATAATTATGCTTTTGTAGCGATATTTAATGGTTAATAGATAAATAATTAACATTTAATTTTGACCCAAAAATTAAATTTCAAAATCTTTTAATATTTTTATAGTAATTGATTCTGGTAGTAATTTTATGTGGAAAACCAAAATTTCAGTCGATTTGATTTAATAGTATAGGAAAAAACCGAATTAAACTAAATTCCTACTCTTTAAGGGGCCGTATACCGCTGCCAAATGCATACCGGCGAATGCTCCTTCTGGAAACAGTAGCCTAATTTTAATCACCATAACTTAACTTAATACGCGAATTTAATACATTTCAACAAATTAATTATAAAATTTTCAATAAATATTAAAGTGGTGAGTAAAAGTGTCTTAAAACAGAGACAAAATTAATCCTTCTCACTCTGGAGACGACCCCCAAAACGCAAAAGCTTAATTTACCGTCCGATGTGAATGAAACTTGGTATTTGGGGGTTTATGGGGATGCTCTTTCAGAAAAATGCATAATAATTGGGGGTCCCCATAGGAAAAAAAGAAAGGTAGTGCTTCATTTAATATGAAGACGACCCCTTAAGGACTCGAAATTTTTTATCATTTAAAGAATACTTCATGACATGAAAAATGACACCTTATTTGTCTTCCTAACCCAAGTGGTTCGTCAGAAATCTCAACTGAGTCGTTTCTTATTTCCCCAACTGTACATTGACTGCACAATGTCAACTGCAAGATTTTGTAGATCAACAGGCACTTGAGTGCTAATATTTTGTGGTGGATAAAAAACAGCCCCTTTTGAATTTTCCTCCAAAGAATTTTACAGTTTTAAGAAATCAATGAGAAAATCAGGGTCGTATACAAGCCCCCGGCTCAAATTTTGAGTAAGTGGACAAAAACCCTGTTTTCAAAATCAAATTTCCGAACATTTTTTGGGGGGTACCCCCGAACCCCCTTTTCAACATGAGCTAATAGTATTTCACAAAATCTAGTACTACTAAATTTATTTAGAGGATATTTCGGTCCTCTCCGAAATAAATTTCTACTCACGCCGAAAATGTATTCCTTGATCTAAGGGAAATACTCCAGCTAGCCAAAAATGTATTTTAGATGGAGGGCATAAAATAGCTTACAAGGTTGCTATTATGTCATATAAAATTATATGAAATAATAGCATTGGTTATGTCATTGAAACAATATGAAATAATAGCATTATTTATGTCATTAAAACAATATGAAATAATAGCATTAGTTATGTCATATAAAAATATACTATTTACATCAGATAGATATTGTATGTGATGACTAGGGTTCCGTAAGAAAGTTCGATTTCACCAAAGGATGCTTCAACCCGGAAAAATTTTGGGATCCCGTATTGCAGACTACAAAACGTGGCTATAGATACTTCATAAAATAACACACAGTCAAGCATGTTTATACATATGGACCACAAGACGTCTGAAACAACAATTGGAACTTGAAAATATGAAAGAAAATTAAGTGCTATTTTACTGGTGACTTTTTCTACCTCTTTCTCTTTAGTATCCCAGCGTTTTAGCGACCTAAGAAAAGTGTTTTACCTCTTAAATAAAATCCATCCAACCAACCAATTACCTCAAAAAGGTTTGAAATGTACCAACTTTTCTTCTTAATCGTTGATAAATAAACTAAGTTTTAAACTACAGGGTGTTTCAACGAGTGCTCTCGAACTCTGCACACTGCACAGCCTGAATCTTTACGTTGAGTACATCAAAAATACCCGAAAAACAAAACCTCTCCGCTACGACCCATAGTTTTTGAGAATAACGCAGCAGAAAAGGTATGACGTCACATCCGGTTTACACCAAATAGATTTATGGAAATCGGGAGCATGGTTTTTTGCATATATTTTCAGACTAAGATAATGTAACCGAGCACCTTACCTGCAATAGGAGTCTGAAATCAAGCACCTTACCTGCAATATCTAACTTTAATTTTATTTCATTTTAGAAACAACTTTAACTTTTATGTGGATTTTAAATTTTAAGCTTTAAATTTCAACTTTAATTTTAACTGTATTTTTCTTTTTAAAAGGGCTGTTCTGTTTTTGTTTTGTTGGTGAATAAATGTTGGTCATCGTTTTAAATAAAGCTGTTTTCGAATTTTAATTGTGTGGGCTGGTTTTCTACGTCGTTACAATAATAAAAATATCAGTTTTCCATGCATGCGCGCACTATGGAATGAATAATTAATGTTTCTATCGGATATGTCACATTTTACCAAAAAAAAAAAATAAAAATTGTGGGGAGGTATAGATAGTTCTTCGGGCAAATTTTTTCAACTCCACGTAAGGAATCTTTCTGTGCTAAGTTTGGACAGATTTGTTAAAGCACCCTGTATATCACCAAATTATACATACTCACTTCAATCATTATACTAGTTCCTACAACCTAATTTCAAAATAATCCTCTAGAACAGAGGTTCTCAAACTGTGGGTCGCGACACACTGGTGGGTCGCGAAACAATTTTTGGTGGGTCGCGACAGTATTTGGATGAATGTAATTTTATATTCTTTACGAACTTGATGTTGGCTTTACCAGAAAGTAAAAAGAAGTTTACCAGAAAAAAAAACAACTTGGTGTCGGAAGTAAAAGATAAGTTAAGAAAATCTTGAGTCATCAGTTTCTAAATGTGGCGACGCACGTCCTATTGGGGGCCAATAACAAATTTTTGGAATTTTCTTTAAGAAATGTTCACCTCCGTTTCTGTACAAAGATTCGAGAAGCTTTAGGCTTCCGCATTGTTGAACATTACCCTTCAGAGACTGGAAAATGTCTTCTAAATAAGGACACCGAGCACACTCCAGCTGTAAGAGAAAATAAAAGAATGGCGTTTCGGAAAACTCTCTGGACGGAAAAAGAAAATAAGTCCTGCATTCTTCGCCATTAAGGGAATTCCCGCTCAAGCATCCCGAAAAAAAAGGGGGAATTAAATTCCCCGTAATAGCTTTTACATCCAGGATAATCCTGCCAGCGATGACTTTAACATCGGTTAGCTATTAGGGGGCTATAAATCAAGACAAGGAAAACTCAACTGGAAGTGCGCTTCCACTTGGAAGGGTTGAGGGATGAATGACACGCGGTACTTTTCCGTCATCTCTCCAACTAAAAATCGCCAAGTAGTTTGCTCAAACGCCAAAGATTGGAAATATCGCCAAAAATTGCGAACCAACAAATGATGTATTTGCATAAGTGAGGGATTTTCACTTTTTTGATACGTTATAGTTTAAAACTCTCAAATATCATATTTTTAAGTTCAAAAATATGTTTTATATATATGGAGGGTTCAGAATAGAAGTGAACCAAGTCCACTTTAGCTACTTTTGAGCTACAGAGGTTTAAAGTTAAAGCTTCAATACAAAATTAATGTTAACACTTTTTAAAATTAACATTTTTAGCGGATGTTATCAGAACTAGGACTTGGTTCATTATTGCATTAAAATTTTACATAGTTGGTGCATGTTATAGCGTTGCTAACTCAAAAATGACAAAAAGTGGACTTAGTCCACTTTAATTCTGAGCCCTCTATATGTTATGTTAATATGTCATAGCTTGATATCACTTTCCAAACAGGCAACAATGAAAACATCACGTCAATCCCTATTCCCTTTATTTTTCTAAGCACTCGACTTTCTCATCGTCGACGCTTTTCAATAGTTGTACTTAAATGCAGCTATGTGTAATATTGATAGCAAATTGAAGAAATTTATAAGTAGTTATTTGTGCAACTATAATAATGGTGATCTTTATATATGCCTTGGCATAGTCAAGCTGATGGAATAACAAAGGCCTGGTAGTTATAGAAAATGTACCACAAGACTAAAAGTAAGACTTATTAGGAAACAAAAGTTACCTGACTCGACAGCTACGTTTCCTGACCCTACGACGTCACTAACAAACAAAGTAGTTCCCAGCGCAGTGTCTGAATTTTGAGTGAAATAAAGAACGTCAATTTAAAATATGGTTATTTTGTTAAACCCATGTTTTTATCACTATTATTTGCGTACCGAAACTCCGCCTAGCAACCCAACAGGCTCTCTGTTTACGCAGTTTCTGCTTCCACGTAGTGACGTCATAGGGTCAAGAAACGTTGCTGTCGAGTATAGTAACTGATGTGAATAATAATACACCTGGATTCAGCCGTTCAGTCAACATAATATCCATCCCGAAATGCACCCTAAACACACATCTTGGGGGGTTCGTTTTCGTTTGCAGGGGTCCATTAATGGGGCCTCCCCTGCCCTTAATGTGGGAGGGGATGGGTCCTCTCGGGGTTGACTGATCCCGGGTATATGGGGGGGGAAGAGGTTGACCACGGTCCATCAGAAGATCAAATGGGGCTTGATTGGAGGGGAGGACCCGAAATGGTTCCAGGATTTGTTTTTATGAGCTTAATTCTGGTCAAAGTGCTCACTTGTGGCACACATGTTGCGGTCGTAAGATGGGATATGAGGGGTCGGGTAGAGGGGGGTTGAAGAGTCACCAGTGTTGGTCTGGAGATGGTTTTGAGAAAGGATTTATATAGATCGGTTATAAGAAGAGTCTTTGCAGTGAAGAAGAAAATTATTTGTATGTAATTTGTTGGATTCTCGTTCAACAGTGAAGAGTTTGATGACCCTCCCCAATAAGATACAATCAAATAAACGAATCAAATTACTAGAAATAGCATTTTTCAGAAGAACAAAAGCTTAGACCACAAGTTTTGTGAAGCAACTAGGGATTTTCGTTTTACCAAGGGAATTATTTGAAAACCGGTGTTCAAATGAAATCATTTAACAAATTTTACAAAATAATATTCATGAATTTTTTAAGAGTCCTAATTCAATAGATATCCTTATTTTTTTCTTAATATTTTGATTCCTAAGGTTAAATTGTACAGCTAAATAATCTCTTTTTTTTTTGCATCGGAACATCAAAATGTACTTCTCTCGCATGAGAATGGAGTACCCACCCACGAGCTTGAGCATTGATCTACTATCTTTCACGATTCTATTGGAACCACTAGCGTCATCTGTTGCAAAAACTATGAACTGAAAAGGTAGCTGAATCTGGGCGTTAAACCTTTTCAGTTTTCTTGATCTTATCTTTAACATTTGATATTAGAACTAAAAGAAGGAATATTAGGCATCTTTCCCTCTCGGCGTAAAAGTTTTGAAATGATATTATTCTAAAATTTTCTTGGGGACCCCCCCTCTCCTTCGCCCCCAAACCCCTTCGATATTTTTTTCCTTGAAATTTTTGTTGCTTTACCAATGAGCGGTCGTACGTAATTAGCGGTATTACGTAAACACCTAAGGGGGGAGGGGGTTTGCTCTTTTCTTTGCTTATTTTTCCTGACAAGGGGGAGTGTATGAGTGATGCTTACGTAAGATGTTACAAACACTGCATTTTCGAAAATCTCTTGTTTCTTGCATAAATAATTTCAAAATTCAACCGGAATTCGGGATTTCTTTTCTATGCTCAAAAAAACGAAAATTCGTGACTTTCGAGGGATATAATCTCTAAATCCCACCCTTAGATACGTTCCTGTAGGGATTCGAAACATTATTAAATTTACATTAATTAATTTTATAAGATATAATTTAATTAGGTAGTCCCAGGGTTGCTAATAACCTTTCCTTGTGTCTCAATTTATCTTTGCAATCTTTCTTATTTTACAGTTTACGTATTTCTGTTTCTGCTCAAGATTTCCCTTGTTCACATATTCAGCTTCTAAGCAACAGGGTTCCAGTCAATTCACTATTTTTGTCCATTTATTTCAATCATTTGAGTCATTTTCTTTTTCTGGGTATAGGGGGCACATAAGAACAAATCACATATCTCTATGTTAAATTCAGTTTAAAAATTTAAAAAATACCCATAGGTAGCTGTAAAATTAGTAAATTTTCTTTTCCTTTTATTCGTATGAAAATTCATTAAACAAAGATTTTAAAGTAGAAATTTTGCCTTTCAATCTATGCGGCAACAATAAAGTTTTAAGAAAGTTTTGTTTCCCAATTTTAATTATAAATATCTATTTTGTAGATGGGGCACATTTTGTCCCAAAATGTTAGGGCACATTTGAACAGTTCGAAAATCCCTTCTAGTTCCTTTTCTTGATTTTTTAAATATAATTAGTTCAATTATAAAAAAGATGGCTTTATGTATAAAATACGTTTTTATTTATATTCTTTAATGTTAGGATTTTGTGCATTTGAGTCCTTTTAAAACCAGTTGAAAGATATTTTTCTAATAGTTGGAATCAGTAAAATTTTTAAACTGTCTTAATCTGATTTAAGAAATACATCAATGATATTCTTTACCATTATTACTTACTTATATACTTACTTATTATTATTCATCTTGAATATGCAGTACAATTCTGGGCTCCATACATGAGGAAGGATATAGAGGTAATTGAAAAGGTACAGCACAGAGCTACAAAAATAATTAAGGGGATAACACATCTGGATTATAATGAACGTTTGAGCAGGCTCAATATGTATTCATTGGAAAAAAGAAGAGAGAGGGGGGATTTGATTCAGCTATTCAAGTTGGTAAAGCAAGGGGATACGGAGGGCTTAAGTTTCAGCAAGGATAACAGAACAAGGGGCCATGGGTATAAACTAAATAAGACACAGGTCAATCGGGATTTAAGGAAGTACTACTACTTCAATAGGGTAATTGACATATGGAACGCGTTGCCAGAAAATATAGTATATTCAAAGGGAGTGTTTGAGTTTAAGAGGCAATTGGATAGGCTGTGGGAATTGGGGAATTCATAATCATAGGACCAGCCTTGTTGGGCTTTCAGCCTGTAGCTGGTCGTCAGTCTTTGTATTTGTATACCAATAATTTTTTACATATCTACTTAGATACATAAATTTATTTATTCTCTTTTATTAGGTAATTTAAAACTTTGCAATAATGAGTTATCTGTTAGAACAAAGTAGAAAAGACAAAAAGGAAAATCCTTACAAATCATCCTTTATCTATTAACTATGATATCCTACTGATATCAAAGCCATCAATTTCTGGAGAAGGGTATTGACCAGGGCCGTATCCAAGGGGGGGGGGGGTTTCAGGGGTTCAACCCCCCCCCCCCCCCCCCCCGAAATTTTGACATCAATTTTTATACTGCTATTTTTCTTGAAAATTATGTCTCACAAGGAGTGATATCCTCTTCGGGTATAACCCAAAGGGCCTCAAAATGAGTCAAAACCCTACTTTTAAGGGTAAAATTTCCAAAATTTTTCTGGGGGAAAACCCCCTCGAAATTTTGAAATCTATTAAGTATACGGTTTTTCCTTCAAACTTGTGTGATTTACAAGGAGTGGTCCTCTTTATTGTAACCTAAAGTGTCTCAAAATGAGCTAAAATGCCACTTTTAGGGGAAAAAATTTTTCTGGAGTAGGAACCTAAAAACCCCCTTAACATTTCGCCATTCATTACAATATACCTTCTTTTAACCTTGAAAATTCGGCCGCTTACAATGAGGGGTGCTCTATGGGTGTAATCTAAAGGGTCTCAGAAATGAGCTAAAACACTCTTTTGAGGGGCAAATTTCCAAAAATTTTCTGGGGGAGTACCCCCAGACCCCCCTTTTGCTTGGAATTCAGATTGTTCATACAATTTTGAAATTTAGTGGATCAAAATTTCAATCCAGTGTTGTCATCCAAAAATTAACATATAAAAGTACTTGTAAGGAAGTACCTCAGAAAATATTTGAGTCAAAACCCCCCCCGAAACAAAAGTCTGGTTGCGGCCCTGGTATTGACTCATTTATGGGTATTTGAGTTACTAGCTAGCTCACTCTTTTCTTTAAAACTGATAACTAAAATGTTTCTTCAATTTATTCTAATTGATTTTAATAATGGACAATATTCGTAATGAGATTTCTCTCGGAGTATTTTTCCTCTTCAAAATCGTAATCTGCTCTGAAATTTCATTGAATTTTTTCTAAGAGTAAAAATTCCTCTGGAATCTAAGGGGGGGAAACGTAAACGTGCTAAATATTCAGCTTGATTGCTGTAAATACAAACTTCAATGTTCAATGAATTTGATAGCTTCTAAAAATAGATTCTGTAGTATTTATGCATGTATTCAACTGTACCCGTCCACTGGAGCACATTTAAACAGAATTTCTCAATTTTTAGAACGATGATTCAAGAGGGAAATTTTTGATAAATGCATCTAAAAATGGTACCGAAATTTCAGGAATGCTGTAAACTTACGAATAAATCAGGTTTTTTTTTGTTTCAACACCTTATAAATGTTTGTGGAAATAGTAAAAAAAATATACTTTTTGTTCAAATATGCCTCCTCTCCCATATAATTAAGGATTTCTGGACCTATATGAATGATTGATTTTACAATCCTTTTTGTTGATGTTCTCTCATTAAGATTTTTTCTTAATTTTTGAGTTAAAGAATTTAAACTTAACGAACTTAACTAAATTACTTCAGGCTAATTATCTCATAAATTTATCTAAAGCTAAATACTTTGAATATAAAACTTTATGGAATTATAATATTTGTTGGGCTTTAAAAATTTATAAATATGAATTGTTTAAATCAAATGTATTATTTAGACTTCTCAAATTTAAATATTACCAAATTTATTCTTGGTGTAACAATTCAGCAGGACTTTTCGAACATGAAAACTGTTAGGGTAGACTGAACAATTAGAAGCCAGCTAGGAAAAAGCTTATTAATGAGAAGCAAAGAATAAAAAGGATTGAGATGGTTTTCCTCAAGATTTTTTTTAACTCTATTAACCCCTCAACCACCTTCATATTGTTCACAGACTTGAAAAACTAAACAGTCAAGTAACCAGTGTTTAGAAGATATCATAAGGAATATTTATAACCTAACAATTAGTAACACTTTACGAGAGAAATATGGATAGTTTTCCTCCCCAAAAAACTTTTACAAATTTTAAAAAGTGACACCAGTATACAAAGGGTTTTACAGGGTTTCAGAAATCCTATTCTACGCAGAAAGACAATAAGAATTTAAAACAATATAATTCACTATCTAACTATTTTTGTTAACCATAATAATAAGTGTCATGACATCATACACTGGTTACTTAACTGTTAAATATTTTTATTTTAAATTCCTCTACTAGCCACTGAGAGATAAAGTTGTGTAACCGCATCAAAGACTACTTTGAGGAAACTAACGGTTCGGTTTTTTTCTCTGAATTAAGAACCTCATAAACTCCCCATCAAGAAGGTTCAAACCAATTTCAGGTTACACCACTTTACCTCTCATGTCTTTTCGAGGAGAAGAGTGAAGAAATAAGACAAGACACTCAAAAATACTGATTACACAAACCTTTAATGCTGAAAGTCACCCCCAGTACAAGTACAAAAAAATCAGCTAAACATTATCATCAGTACAAGGGAAGGATCGGGAAGACTCCTGAACGCATCCGGAAAAAGGCCGAGTCACCTTGAGAGGAATGTTTGATAATGCCCTCTCCTCGCATCACAACGGAGAGAGAGTGTAGGGATCCAGGCAATGATTCAGGCAGCCCCCCTTTCGCTCGATTGCTGTGCACCAACCAACCTCTTCTTTTTTGTACCCCCTGGCGGCTGCTGCTAAGTGCAAGGGATCACAGGGACGATCTCAGGTGGTAGGGATATAAGCTTTCTTTGTCGTTCGTTTGAGTGGCGGCTTGACACTTTGCACAAAATACATCACTATAGTATACTTTTTTTTCATCATAATACTCCAAGAAAAAAACTTTACCCACATTTATTTATATAAAACACACACTCGCTGGCAAAAAAACGCTGGGTTTTTTTTTCTCGTAGGCCAGTGGCAATAATAATAATAATAAAGCAGGAATATATTTCATATCATCACTTTAAAGGAACAACGCCTTTGCACAGGTCAGTTTTTTTTTAACATTTAAAATCACGTTTTCTTGACAAGGTATTATCTGAGCAAAAGTTTTACAAGGCCTGCCATTACACTTTAAATACACAGTAATAAAAAAAGCGAACACTTGCTTCTGACTATCATTATTAATATTTTTCCCAAAACACAATACAAAAAAAAAGTTCATTAAATGTGCTCAAAAAAACATTCACAATCGTCCCGTTAGAAACACAGAATGCCGCTTTGCAATCATAAGAATAATAAAAAAAAGTTTGTGATAGAGATACAATAAGAAAACATAAAGGATAGAGAACAAACGCCACACACGTGGTCTTTATTATTTGTACAATTCTTATTCATCAAGAAACAGTTCAAAACTAACAAAAGCAAATTCCTTTTTTATCCTCCAAAAGATCCACGCTCTGTACACAACAGTTCTAAAAACTAGTTACTACACGACACTTAGTTTTAGTATTATGATAATAAAGGAACAATTTTTCATCATCTTCGTCCTCAAACATAATTTCAGATCACAAAAATGGATATAATTAAGAACCCTGAGCAACAAAACAACCACATTCAAAATGTACACTTACTACTTTTTATAATGCATTAATTTATTACATTGTTTTTTTTCTCATTTTTTTGCCTGTTTTTTTTTTTAACTTTTTTTTTCATATAACATCAAACACACAAAAATGTACACCACTTGCCTGCTGCACACTGTGAAAAATAATTAATTCAGGAACAGTTAATTTGTGATAAATAACATGCATATGGGTCAAATACTGGCAGAACCTCAACAGAACACATTGGGAATTATTTCTTTTTTTATACTATATATAAATTGGTAGGTGTGGCACTTTTCGTCATCCGTGTGCTTTCTTTTCAGTGTGGGTATATGCTACCCACAACTACGGAATGCGACTGCAACTGGGGGAAGTGTGACGAGAGTCCTTTCTCTCCACAAGGTTCGTTGTGTTTTGAGACATTATCTTTGTGATTATTATTATTATTTTGAGAGAATGGAAAAAAGGCACATTGCAATTTGGGTGTTCAAACTCACACTAACTTGGAATTGCTTCTTCAAGTGGTTTGGTAGTAGTAGTATTAAAACACACAACACATACTGCTTTGTTTATATTTTTTTTTGTCTTTTTTTTATCATGAGTCAAATATATAAATAGTTCTTTAGTGCCGCAAGCTCTTTTCAAATGACCCCTCACCTCGACCACAACGGTTTCGACTTCCAAGAGACATTTCTACACAAATTTGTAACATCGCACAAATGATCATCAGTTCTTAAAGGAGGATAAAATTTACGTAAACCAGCCCAAACAATGGATAAAATGAAGAAATAAAACAGTGGAGTATCAATTTGGCAAACTACATTTAATGGCACCAGAAATTACAGAACCTAATTTATCACCCCCAATGAAATTAATAGAACTGGGTAACAAAAACTTATGACACCAAGCAAGGTCTGGCCAGCCAGAACAAATTTTTCAATCTACATATAAATTAATCTCCATCAAACAAATGCCTTATCCAGCCAAGGAAACTCAATCCTTCAACAAACCATGAGGCTCTACCAGGCATTTCACAAGCCAAAGGAAAAATGAGTTGAAAATAAAATGCTTTACAACACAGAAAAAAAAACAATTTAAAACCGAAATGTCCGAAACAATCATTTAAATAAGTTCTACAAATTGCAGTTAGCACCCTGTGCTTATTTAACTGACTAGGCACTAGTTTCAGAAGAGACCAATTTTAATAAAATAAAGATTACAATGAATAAATTAAGTGACTAGGTAGCTTTGAAATTCTGCAAATGGATGACCAGACCTGCCATCGTCTTGTTAAACTACACTAGAATATACAGTCAAAACCCCAACTGAAAACAACGGCCCAAGTCATTTAGAGCCAAATATCGATAAAATTCAAAGACTTTAATAGCCTATTTTAACCGAATTTTCAGTATTTCAGGAACATCAATGCATCATTGATAGTGTAGTATTAGTTTTAAACAATAATTATATTAAAAAAAAAAAAAAAAAAGAATAACTTAATTATGGTAAAGGTAATAATAGGCAAGTTAAATGCAAACAGATTATCAAATTTTAAAAAAATTAGCATAAATATGTTTTGATTTGATTAATAAGGTTCAGATGAAGAATTTCAAAGCCTGTGTTTTAAGAACTTGATTGGGGAAATACTTTAAAATAACTATAAAACTAGTCATGCAAAAATTCAAATGACTTACAGACCATCTAGTTCTTCAGTCAGGGTTTGACTGTAGCATTAGCTTAGGTAAATAGAGTTCCTTTCAGGTACTAATAAGCTTCAAGTTAATCTCACACTCTGGTTTGTATCCCCAAATCCCTGGGTCACCGAAAAGAGCTTCCGACACTTCTTCCTCTAATGACTAGGGAGGATGATTTGGAAATGCATAGAGTAGTACAAGAGCGGCAAGGGGCCGCCTGTAGTATATCACAAAGGACACAAAGCACTGCTTTTCTATATCAATGAATATAATAAGATCTGAGACATCGTTCATCGAGGGGGTAAACGACCCCTTTCTTAAGTAATCCTTACAGTTGTGGCAGAAGCTCTCGAAATAAGGTTCTTCGGCCAGTGTCGCATTTAGGCACGTGCAGCTGCTAGGATCTAAAATTTCAAACAAACGAGTTTCCAATTTTTTTTTTCCGGAATTTGATTTGGCTTGAGCAATACTTAAGTGAGGCTTCATCATCCTCAAGGTTTATGCGGTTCATAGGTGATCATTAGGAAAACTCCACAAGATCTTTTTTATGCAGATTTTTTTCATTTTGAAGCTAATTAACTTAAAACTTTAAATTATAGGGTTTAAAAAGATTTTGCCTCATAACAACCTCATATTTTTCAAAGTTGCAGAGTTTAGATATGATATATCATGGATTGAAGGAAAATAGCAACATTCAACAAAGTATGTTTACTAAAGAGACTAATCTAAATAATGACAGACTTAAGTCAAAGTAATTATTTACTATTGATGTAATGAATTTTTAAATTCTTACTGTTTATTATGAGGTTATTGTATTAGATGACATAAACAATTAAACATGTTTTAAAAACACAAAAATTAGGGGATTATGTTAAAAAATAAGAGAATTTTAAATTAATTTTCCTACTACAAGAAATTTTAGGATGGTACCTCTTTTAAATTTTTACTTGCCTTTTGTTTATTTGTTCAAAAACGGTTTTATCTATTGGGATATTCCAAGTATTTACTGCATGAAAAAGATCTTTAGTTACATTGTTTTACAGCTGAAAAATTCAAGCAAGTCTTAAACAGGCTGTTGCTGTATTTCAAATTGTGAGTCCAGAGACTTGAATTGCTGCACTTAGTCCCTTTCACAATTTCTAAATACGACCTGGACAAGACCTAAGAGCTGGGTTCGTCATGTATGTTTAAAATGAAATGTCTCTTCTATTAGTTTGGCACAACAATTATTATACATCAATGAGCATTGTGGATAGATATATAAATATACATACAAAGTGATTGCACTAGATATCAATTGGGGGATAATAAAAAAGAACAAATTAATAATACTAAAAGTATACAATGCCAGAAAAGATTAATAATGCAATGATATGATTGTAGTAAGTATAAAAATAATGAAAGAAACAATTTGGTACTTCTTTGGACAAGATCTGATTAATCTTTTGAGGAGTATTAATTACACCATAGAATTTCCTTCCGCAGTAAACCACAATGAGGCAAAAACCAACAAGAATAAATAAAATGCCAGATAATAATACATAAAGACTTTGAGATTATGAACACAGCTTTCTACCTGTACGGATAGTTATTACATCAAATCTCACTACACATCACTAAAGGTGTGGAAATTTTGAGCAGCCTTTTGGAACATAGACCTTTTTTGATTAGAAAGAAACGGCGCAGGTCTCAAACTCTTTGTAGTAGGAAAAGGTCCTTTTTGCTCGGAGGACAGAAACAAGTTAGTTTTTTAATGTTGGAAAACACAAGTCAAATGCTTCTACCTTGCATGCTCATTTCAAGCTTTAGACTGATTCTTTTATGTGGTTTGAAGATCTTAATTCATTTCAGTTATCATTCTGACCCTTCTGATCATGCAAGGTTGGCTTGTTTGAAAAGCTGGAAGCAAGTTATTTTGATGAAACCTCCACTACCCTCAATTACGTACAGAATATGTGCGCACAGTGTTACTAGTAATAAATATCTATTTTTATGTTGCAATATATGAAGCTCATTTGTTGAGAACACATTTACATGGCTGAAAGAACGAACCAAATCGGCATTGGAGACTGTTTATCAAAAATAAGACTTGCAGGACAAAACTTTCCGAACTCTAAAAGTCCCATCTTGCTAATCCATTGATGCAAAATGTAGTAGTGCCTAGAGATGAGACAGGAACCAACAAGAAACTACACTACACAGTTAGAAAATTCATTTCACAGCTAATCAAACAAGAAGCATTTAACCTGAACGCATTTCCCTAAGCAAATAAAATGAAAAGAGATGCACGAAAATATTACAATACTCTAAATTTCCATCATTATTACTTTAATATATACACATACACAGATAGCTTCACAAGCCGAGATATTTAATGGGAGCAAGAATACAACAGGGTTCTATCACAAAAACTCTTGTACAAAGCTATCACATATGACGAAGAAGCGGGGAACTAGATACAAAATACTGTTTTGTTTAACTTTTGTTACAATATCCAGAACACAGTATGTTTGATGTCTTATTAATTCTCAAATTTTTGGCACAAAAATAGCTGTTCCAAAAAGGCAATGAGTAGGAAGTATCCCTTGTCCAATTAAGTTATCAGATGCTCAAAGAAAGCAAACCTTACATGATCAATTATAAGATGCCTTTTACAATTTCATAAAATTTGCACCTCAAAATCCCTGCATTAGTGGGACTAAACAATACTACTACAATATTTAAGCATATATTAGCATTAACTTCTTAACTTCCAGTCAAAAGAAATCAACTCAACCAAACCATCAGGGGATTAATAAATTTGGACTGTAATGATAATAAAATATTCAACATTTATTTAGTATCCAATATTTTTTTTTTCATTAGTTAATCATCAAGGACTGTAATGTACTTGTGTAGGGACGGGGCATAGGTCTGTTATGACAAGATAGTTAACTACATCCCGGGTTTGCTAAAGCCAGATTTTCTACAGAAATAATTAAATCATGTGAGGTTCACTTTAGGAAGGAGTAAAAGCACTTGTCATGTTGAGTTGTAGGGAGGGCTGCTGCTATGAGGCACTGAATCAGGAAAAGCATGAACTGTATCATGGGCAGTATCAGTATGAGAATACATCTCCACAATTACGATTCTCAATATAGTACTAACTCTACATAATAACACTTATTTGAGGCTATCTTCTAACACAACAGGGTTTAAATACAAGTTAAGATTTTAAACACATACACTTACTGGATAATTCAACACAAAACCATTAAAATGAACACTGACTGGAGAAAAAATATGCCCCAAGACACAAAATTAATCAGTTAAATAAAGTGGTGAGCATTGAGTTTTTTTTAACAAAATATTTCTTCAACATATTACGACGGACGATTGCAGCATAGGTGGGATAGTCTTAAGGGGAAGCATCTTAACTTTTAGGACAAGGGGCACTGGGATATCAAACCCTGGAGAAGTTAACTTTGTAGCACAATTAGAATCGTGAGCAGTACAAATCAACAGAACATACACCTCAAATATATAGATTTATGGAAACAAACTGAAATAAGTATATTTGGTCGTCAACACTTTATGGAGCATATTCACTTGTTAAAAATTTCAAAGACTAGTCGATCAGGGAGCAGTTGTCAATAGCAATCATAAAAAACATTTGTTCAACACAGTTTTCTTTGTATTATGTAATAATTAAGCTCAATTGTTTTGAGTTTGAGACCTACAATTCTTTGTGTCAATACTTTTCATGGTACTTTTAGCATTCAGCTGTAGCAAACAAATGATACTCAAAACACCAAGATATCAGAACTTGACCCCAACTTCCTTACTGAGAATCAATCTCATTTGAGCTCAATCTTTCAAGTACATTTTTGCTAGCAAGAAATGCAAAAAGTACATTTGTTTTTAAGTTCACAACAAAAATCACTCACCAAAGAGCCTATTGAGATAGTGGATATGAACTATTCAGTAGAAAGACAAAAATCACGAGTGCAAGGCATATTGAGCAAAGTCAAGCTCGACTACAACATGCAACTTAAGTTGCATTAAGAAATTAACTCTCGTTATTATCTTTTTAAGTTCTAGAGTGTTCTTATGTTTGATTATTGTGCAATCAAACATAAACCTAGATGTAACTAAAAATAAAAATAGTAGTAATGTAATCAAATGTACAATTACATTCAACCCACTAATGAATATCAAGAAGCAGTAGCTTTTAATGCTGAAATGGAAGTTTGCTTCTGTGCTTTGTGTTCTAAAATTGTGCCTGCACTAGGGTTTGCCCATAGATGGAATGTTCTGGAATAAAAGCCATCATGAAATGCTTCTTAGGAGGGTCAGTAGGCTATTAACGGTAGAATCTTTTAATTCAGGAGCCCTAAAATGTTTTATATGATAATTTTAACCATTTTCATAAGGTTAACTTAGTAGGCTCTTGGTAAGGTAAAAAATACTCTTATTAAAGAATTTATTGGTTATTAAAAACCGTTTAATTCAAATACCTTTCTTTTACATAAGCTTGCCTACAACAAGCACTGTGCAACATTGAGTTCATACAGCGCTATCTGAACAGGCTCTTGGCTTTGTTTTACATTTAGGGGATCTTATTGAGATCCTGGGTGGTGCCAAGCAAATGGAATGGTGAATATATATATGGTCCTAGATGCATTCAATCACCGGAGACAAAGAGATATAGATGTGCGTTAAGCTCTAGTACAAATTTCTTCTCAATGATTAGTATGTATTCCCTTTTTCAAAAAAATTTAGTCCTATGATAAGAGAATGGAGCAAATTTGTTTTCATTCACTTTGTAAAAAAAGTAAAGAGCAAGTTGTTTATCGTTTCACAATAATACCTGAGAATAAATTTACAAAACTGTTTTTTGTCCTGTAATGAATCGTATGTACAGTATCGATCAAAAGCTGCCGGACTTCTACGAGATACGGCTAACGTATCCCACTTAGGGCCCTACTTTGATCATCGGTTTTCGAAAAAGTGGGGTCCACGCGCAGGTAGGGTCAGCCGCACGATAACACTTATCCCTCCATTGACACAGTGTTACTTCACTTTATCCCACAGTTTCAAAACACACCTTATGACTGAAGTTAGAGCGATTTAGTCTAGTTTCAAAAATAACCCCAGTTCAATTTCTACGGAATCAACCACCTGGGTGAATGGAAGGACAGTGTGGTATTTGAAAAGTTCAATACAATAACAGCAGTGTTGTACAATAATAAAAAAACAAGATTCACACAATATTCTAATCGGAGTTCAATTAGATCTGTTAGCTTAGTAAGTTAAATCAAATGTACACTTATCATCCAAGATACAATATAAAGACAAGAAACTCATAACAACATAATGGCATTAAGCAGTAGTTTGATTACACATAAATATATTTATATATATAAACCAGATATTAAAAAACAAACAATCCCAAACCATCAATTAAATTACCATCAGTATTTTACCATATTTAAATTAATCAAAAAATCTTTGTACTCACAAATTGCACAGAAACAAATGCTATATCACTAAGTACACTTCTCAGTAGTTTTATTTCACACAATACACAATGCTTTTGGTTTATGAATGAATAATGAATGAATAAAACCCAACAGTAGAGGGAAGGAAATTTGATTCTTGCACTTTACGTGTGTTTAAAAAAGTTTAGTTTCCAAAGAGGTTCCCGCATGGGGGATAATCAAATGCATTTTCTGAGTTTTTTAAAAAAATAGTATGGAAATTTGTTTTTTTGACCTTTTAAATTCATTCATGATGAATGCGAGCTTAATTCAATACACTTTGTAATATCAGTTTTTTCAGCAGAAAAATAGATTCATTGAGAAAAGTGAAAGATAAGGGAAGCCACAGAAGCTTTAAAAGCAATTGCCAGTCATTCCAGCCCCAAGGATTCACCACCAAGGTAGGACAACAAGCCTTTCCAAATTAGCTCCTAGTGCATGATGAAAACTTCAAGCTAATAAATGTTCATCTGCTATCCACTCACCAGTTTTATAGAAGAATTAATAAAAATTAAAATTTAATTTAAAAATGAATAAAATTAACAAAAGTTTATAAAACCACAAATTAAAATACACATATGAAACTTCAAAGTTAAGCATCTGTTTACAAACTAAAATAAACCCTTATAAGTTGCTTAAAAACCAGGAATAATCTGATAAAAATGAAAAGCTCTGAATAATTTAAGTCCTTTTGTTAGCTTGGCGATTAACCTTGGCAATTATTAATTTGGCTATCTAAAGGGACTAGAGCATAACCAACAAATACTGCTTTTAATATCCTTAAATGCATTATCTACAGAAGTACAACTAACCCTAATGTGCTGCCCGGCCGAGCTACACACAAAAGCAGGTTTTTCTTACAAATTGTGCTGTCGTCAGTTAGAAATTAATCAAGGCAACGATTTATATGGTGGAGAATTTGAGCAAAAAAGACCGAACCGATTCCAACCGTCCTCAACAAAAACAAGAGATCAATCAGAAATACAACTCAGACCTACGGTCATTTCAGAGATTCACAAACATTTCTCTAGTTACGGAACAACCAATTTTTTTAAAAACAAGATATTAATTTAAATGACACTAGTTAAAAAAATTAAGTGACTACCACTAAAAAAATCACAGCAGCATAATTAAAAAACGATTTCATTTAAAAGTAATAACAGGAAGCAAAGGTAAAATCCAGAATATTAACTTAAAAAACGAAAAAATTCAATAAAATCTATGCAACACAAGACTTAAAACACTACTGCTAAAGCTTTTTAAGAGACTGGAGAATAAATTATTTTAGTTTGCTAAGAGAACAAGACATCACCTCAGCTTGGTCCATGGTCATGCCTCAAAAAATTTTAGCATTAATCTTTGCATGAAATATATCACACAACTACAAAAAAATACCCCTGCAAGCACTGCCTATCAGACATTTATAGCCAGATGAAAAATGGAGCTCAGATGAAATTTTAATATCAGATATACTTTTCCAAGAACTGTTAGAGAAGGTGTTTCATGGACTGGAATTTTGACTCTTGTTGAAATATATTTCGATGTCAAAACATTAAATATCAATGAAGCTTATCACAGGGTTTTATACTACACAATTTATATAACTTTGGTTAAATAGAAATCTTAAAAATTAATGATTCAGGAATGTCATGAACACACAACCACATTTAAAAGTCAAACAATGCACATTGCATCTAGTGCCATATATAAACAGGGCAAAAAAAATTGAGAAGGGATAAAGTTTGAAGAAAGGTAGGATTCAAATAAGTACTTGCAATTCCTTTCCAGTTTGCCAATAATTAAGTCAAATGAATAAAATTATTTTCAATTGAATTTCCACAACAAGATAGTTTCAAAAAGCTCAACATCATAAACATAACTAGCATAAACCCTATTTTAAATTCTTTTTCATGTCAATGCCCTGGTCTTCTAACACTTGCCTAGTCTTCTCAAGGTGGAATAGTTTTCAGAAAAACATTTACTAAAAGCAGTGTCAAAATTCTTCCATTTTATTTCTGCTTAGTGAGCAAAAGGTAGTCTCTCTTCTCAAAAAACACCATGTGCGAAACTGTAAGTAGAGAAATGTCGACAGCTAAGCAACTGACAACCTGTTATTGTCATGGCAAAAAAGAAAAGAGGGCAGAGGCCCAATGAGGAACAGAAACTATAAGAGCACAGGATAGCACCCTCTAACCAAGGTTAACATAGCAGTAGTTGCCATAGAGTGGTGTGCAGCTTCAGAAACGCATGACTAGGTCCTTGGGATCACTTTAAGCCCATTGGTCGGGAATTTGAGCCACTGCTAATTTCAAACCCCTGCCACAGAAGCACCTTTAAAAAGCGAGCTAGGCAATGTTTTTTTCCAACGATCTTTGGGAGTTGAATTCTCGATGTGTCGCAGTGGGACTCAAACCAAGAGCACCGAAACTGAATGGCCTGGAGGGGAGAGTCAAAGAAAGGGGTTCTTGAGTATCACCACAACAATGTAAACATGGGATTTTTGTTTTATAAATTTTTAAGAAACTATTGGGCATTTACTGTTTATCATGAATCACTATTATTTTTGAATTTGTATTACATTGTAACCGTCGTTAGCTTGAGTTGAATCTGTTTCATGGCTGCTATGACACTCGAGAACCAAAAGGCGTTCCTTTTCTTTTTTTAGATATGGTGAAAGCGTGTGGACGGTAGAACTACAAAATGCTCGTGAGAACACATTGACAATGTACTTTTTCCAATCCTCCCCTATATGATACATATATACAAGGTTTGTCTCGACTAACAGGAAGGAAAACATCTTAATCGTCTTCTAATGAACGATTCCCCCTGCTTTGCATGTTAAGGCAATAGATATTCTTATGATTCAGACACAGATTGGCCATCACTGATCCAGATATCACTAGACGTAAATTACTACTAAATCCACAATGCAATACTTAATTTCTTTCCGTCAAGCTTTTTTCTGGCATTGGAAGTGCTTTTTGAAGGCCTTTAGTAGGCCA
The DNA here is from genome assembly GCA_963680715.1 of Tetragnatha montana. NCBI lineage: Eukaryota > Metazoa > Arthropoda > Arachnida > Araneae > Tetragnathidae > Tetragnatha > Tetragnatha montana. Next base: position 12,992,487 of record OY796677.1, on the reverse strand, counting down.
AGACCAGCGATCAGCAATACCAGACCTGTCCTTGGAGTTAAGTTAATTTTGCACTCACCCGATGAAAAGAGAAACAGAGGATGTATGAGTGAAAAACAAAGGCAAGATGGAGTGGTATGACGAGAATATGATGACAAAAACAGGAAAAGGCCTTTTGGCCAGTTTGCTTTAGCCCTTTACTCTTTGTGCATGGAAAGCAAACTGAAACTCTTTTGATTGATTAAATAAGGTAGTATATCGTATGAATGTATAATATAGATATAGTATATATTATAATATATATTGCTGAAGGACACAGCATAAATGGCACAGAACGATCTTTGGGCCGACAGAACCTTTGCAGCTGATACCCGCTTTGGTCCAGAACAAGGGATGGATGAAGCAGAATCAATCCTTTTATTTTGTTACATCCTTTGAGAAAGTGTAATAAACACTAATTGAGACAGTTTGGATTTAATCTAAAATTGTTCCATAGTAAAAATTCTTTGGATTCTCCAGAAAATAAAATACTGTCACTCTACAATTTAAAAGCACCCATTAATAAAACAAAAATTAAAATACTAATCTCTCTGCAATTTGTTAAGGATGCTTCACACCATTTAAACAGTCACTTAGAGATTCTGCTTCATCCGTTCCCACACATTTAGAGGCAGCGAGCCCCCAAGGCAACAAATGGCGACACCTGTGGACACGCTGCTCTCTAAGAGTAAGCAGTTATTTTGACTACTTTCACTTCTTAAGTACAGTTACAGAGGGATACTTCGTGTTTTTGAAGCTTGTTCCGAAAAAATATTTAAACGGGCAGTTTATTCTACTTGTATGAAACACCAGGCTAATATTTTGAAAACTTTTTGAAACTATACCATTCTATAAATCCCTAAACTTTTATACCAACCTTTGTAACATTAAGCCTGATGACAAGGGCTTTGGTAACTAGTGCAAAAGTGATTTCCTGCTTTAGAGCACTGTTGTATGAGGGCACTTAAAACATTTTGCATTGAAAGAAACCCAATCGATATGTTCATTTAGCCCTAAGTTGTATTGTTTTCGGGAAACTATTAACCTTACAATATCAATATAGGAATAGTTTGTTTCATGAAAAGGCCATTACTTTGATGCTAGAATGATCATGTTTTTTCTGTATGTCAGGGTCAGAGTACAGGTGATACAAGAGAAAACCTAGTTTCTAGTGGGGTCTACCCACATTTAAGATTACAGTACTCAATCAAATGAACAATTTTGATTCTAAACGACTTTCTTAGGGATGTCAAAGTTACTGATAGTGTAAGGCTTGAACAAATATCACTAGCATCAATATCGATTCACCGGGCACGTCATACCATTAAAACACAACATATCCCAGTAGGTACATGCACCAAAATTTCGGAACAGAGATTGGAATGTGGAAAGCAACCCTCTAGAATTGTTGGGGAAACCACCTGCTTCATCATCATAATGCAAGGAAGGAATCAAAAAAGGAAACAACACATATTATCATTACTATATACACAACACACACATGTGATACACTGTTGTTTAAGTTCAAATTCATTTTTATCAGTAGTATACGAATAATACACAGCAAGAGAGAATAAAATACTCTTATTTTTTTCAGCAAGCTCTCTGATTTGATCTTTATCTTATTCAAAAAAAGAAAAAGGGTGAAACACTTTGGCCAACTATGGAGGGTGCTGTAGCATCAGTAGTATCTATACACAGTAATAAGGCGGCAAACGCACCTCGATAAAAGAGTCAGTTGCTTGCTGCCGTTTGCCGACTTTTAGCACCAAGTACACAACTACACCAGAAGCGGACCTTCCTATCAACAGCAATGACATCACGAACCGTCCAATGCTGTTCCCCTTCTGATGCTACAAGAAACGACTGTTTGGTACATGCTGATCTTTGTTTCAGTGTTTATTTTTTTATAAAGATCAGGAGAGCAGTTTTTCTTTCACCCACATCATTAGTCACAGTCGAATATCACAGATGTCATTATTATTGATCCGATTAAGGTCCGCTTTAGAAACGCGGTAGTATTAATTTATTGTCGTTGATCACAATTGCAGTTTGACTTGGCGGGAAGAAGTTCCCCAAAACACAGCCATCATTATCCGCTTCCACTTTACTATTTTTTTTGTCTTTTTTTTTTAAATATTTTTTTCTATATATCAGCAAAAACAGATACTCATTACTTTCAATTATCACACAATTTTAAGTGTTTTCTCTCACTACCAATATATGCACATACAAAGATTTGTTGTTTTTTTACACACACGTACACAACAGTATGGAAAAAATAAAAAAGCATCATCATCAGAGATAAATAGGAAAGTATTAAAATGCTCCAACTGTTCAGGAAACATTGTCACAGGCATATGTTCAAAAAAATTTTGTAGTATCGATTTAAATTTTTGTGCACTTATACATTCTCAATAATAAAAGCACTCGTTTCATAAGGCATTTTGTAAGGATAATAAAATCGCACTTTGGATTCCAGTGCAGCAGTAGGATTGGTCCATTTCAGTTAGAGAATTTTAATGCCTCTCCTTGATTAGGTAAAAACCACTACCCTCGGAAACAATGAACACTGAGGATGCTGAAGTTCCTCGTATGCAAGTCGTTAAAATGCAATCATCAATGTCAATAATTAATCAATGAAAATAGCACACGAAAAAGCAACACCAAACTTAACTTATCGTTTCAACACAGCAGTTATTAAAAATGATATATTAATAATAGTAATAATCTTCAAGCATATTTTCTTTCAATACTAAAGAACAGAGATGCTCCCTTTTTTTAAATAATAAAATAGCACAGGAATAAATCATAACATTAGAACAAACTACAACAAATTGACAAGTTCACACAAATCTCAAATAATAATAATAAAACCTCGGCAAACAAACGAAACAAGTAAGAGAAAAGAGGAAGTTCAGGTAATTCATTACATCATTGGACACAAGTATAATAAAACGGGGAGGAAAGTGACCCTACAACAGTTCGGTCATATACACATAGCACACACAAAAGGCTTTCTCGAAGCCATTGACTAAAATGCATTCAGTTTGCGTCTCCACACAGATTGATATGGCAGAAATTTCTATAAGGCTTTTCTCCTGTGGCACTTGAATACTGGAGAGTAGTTTATGAATACTTTTATAATTATTATTTAAGAATCATTTGATTTGCTCTCTTTCCACTTCACACAATAATTAATCATCAAGTCATCAAAAGTGAGTCATCATATGATTGTAATCGTAATGCAACAAGCCCTATGCAGGCTCTCGATTCAGGCAACCGTATGGCAAACTAAAAACAGTGTACAGCCGACCTTATGCCACCGACTCCCTGCAAAGCAGCTCACACAAAAGATCACAACTATCCATCACTCTGTCGGTGGCATAAGGTCGGCTGAAGGAAACACCCTCAAAAGAAAGGAGTACGATAGCCAAGGCGGGGTCACAGTCAAGACGAAAAATATCACACTCCAGTGGCGACGACCCGGTTGGGGGGAGAGAGTCCTGTCTCTGGGGGTCCGCCACACACTGGAAGGCTACCGCTAGAATATATCGACGGATAAGGGAAAGAACGGGTGAACAGAGATTCCACACCGGAGGGTGTTGAAGTTTTTAGGTTTGATTTACTTTTCATGGCATGAATTGGCCAATGTTCAAAGAGCCCATAATACGGAACTTGGTGCCGTTCTGTTAAAATCGTGCCATTGAGTGCTATTCTTGCTTTTTTTGTCGTAGTTTTGGCAAATTACTGGCTGGAGTTTGGCTAGACATCTACCAGCAGGGATCGGTAAAATTACAGTTAAAATAAAATCCCGATAAAAACAAATTCAGAGGAGGCCTCGATTGGCACTCCCGTCCGTCCCCCCTTTTGAACGATAACGCATGGCAAGACTTTAACAGTCGAGAGCACCGTGGAACCTAGATAACGAACAAAGAGGGAAAAAACGCGGAAGTAGTAGTAGATAGTAAGACAAGTTGTAATCCATATCACATTCTAATAAAAAAACTCTCCTCTCTCTTCACGAGCTGCACGTCTCTTACAAGGGCTCCCCGCCAAGCAGGTCGTTGGGCAGGTAGCTGATTGGGTTTGTACTGGCGGATGACGCTGTGGTGGCATTGGCATCCTGCTCTCCGGATGGCGGGGCAGTGCCGTTGTCCCAGAGGCTGGCATTGGAGAAGGACCACAGCTGGGAGGTGGTAGCGGTGCCATTCCAGTTGGCACCAGCACCCCCACCATAGAAGAAGGAGGAGCTGGAGTTGGTGCCGGAGCCAGTAGAGCTGGAGGACCAACCACCCACGCTGCTGGTGTTACTGTTGCCACCACTACTACCGTTATTGTTGTTACTGCCGGTAGAGCTAAAAGAAAGGAAAGGCTCATTTTATAGGGCAGAATCAATATATTTAAAGGAGAAGGACTCTAATGAGGTTTATTCACACTGGAAATAAAATTTCCTGGCCAATTCCAGATTAACAAGGAAGTTTCTGGTGGAAAAACTAGTTATCCACTGCAATTTTACGGGTATTTCATGTTTAATAAATAATGTATACATATTTAATTTTCTGAGGCAAAATTTAAACGCTGACATTAATAAAATTAGCCAATTTCCAGATGTTCCATTTGAGTTTTCCAGGTTTTAACAAAAGTATGAGACTTTCTGCGATTTAAGAAGTCAAATTATAATTTCTTGACAATTCTAGGTACCCTGGTGAATCATGTAAACCCTGCCGACTTTTCAATGTTAATTTTGAAAAACTTAACCCATTTGAAACTAAGTATTCATGGAAATTTTTCAATTATTGCTTGCATTACCAAAAAACTACAGCAATTAGCACAATTTTTTTAAGCAAATAGAAGCCACTTTCCTGGCGTTCTGCATGAATTTTGCGGGTTATTACAGGAAAATTAAGTAACTCCCCCCCTTTTTTAATCATTGAATCATTCAGTGGTCTAGGATGATGAATCCAGTACCCCCATTTGTTAAAAAAAAATTATTTAATCAAATTAAAATTCCCTGACCATTCCAGGTATCCCCTGACTTATAAGAAGTATAATTTAAGGTGCAGAATTGAGAAAGATTTTTTCGAATCTTTAAAACCAATAGAAATACAAATTGGAAAAAATAACTCACCCAGACGTAGATGAAGACAGGTACTGTTGTATCTCAGCATCGGTGGGGAAGTCGGCCAGCATGGTGGTGTTGCTGAGCACGCAGTTGTTGAGGGCCAACTGTGCCTTGGTCACCTCTTCGCGGGTGCTGTACCGCACCAGAGCCACGCCGCAATTCAAGACGAGGTGGAACACCTGCAGAGGACCATGCTGCATGCACAGCGTCTTCAAGGTGGACCCATCAATCTAGGAATTAGAAAAACGGGGTAAGATAGGCAATTTTGTAGGAAGCTTCGAGCCACAGTGGAGGAAAACAATCTATAAATTTTCAAGCCAAACAAATACTATGTGTGACTACTATTACGATAAGTAACAACAAAGGGTGAAACCTACACTCCCCAACTCACTATTGGCAGTTGTCTTAAAACAATACTTAAGGCTGGAGAGTAATTTATAACTTTTAAATGCTTTATTTCAAATCAAACTACTAACAGGAAGTTACTAACAAACTACTACATAAGGAACTTGTGTATTTCTTATTCAGAAAATAATTTAAGGGTAAAATCAGTAACACACTCAGGGATGATTCTCAAAAATGAATGATTTTAAAATTCTCTACCATTGTGGACTAAAGTTCAAAGTGTAAGAGAAGCAGGCAGCAAATCCTTTTATTTTATACAATGATGAAAAACTTTATGAAATTAAAAAACATCTTACCTGGGGAGTAAGATTCCTTAGAATCAAAAAGTTTGAGTTGTAGCTTTGATCCCATCCTCCTAAAAAAATATAGACATTTAAAACATAGTTAAAAAAGGTCACAGAAAGACATGTTGAACACATGTACCATGAGTGGTAGCATAACTTCTTGGTATAATTAAATTACCAACATATTTGTTTATGCTTCCAAATCCGGTATGTATAGAAATTTAAAAATTGATTTAATTGGTAGAAAGCACTGTAGATTTTGAGGTTATAATAGGTCCAAAACACAACATTTAAATTATATCTGTTACAATTCAATGGATCATCACTTAACACATTTAGCTACCAGCAGTATATTTTTAGATAAGTAGAACAAGCCTAGGATTTGCTCTTTCAAATTACCCAGAACCAACGAAATTTATCAATTATGTATTACTCATTTCCCTGAAAAAAATTTAAGCATTAATGTGTTAAGGGCGTAGCAAGACATAACTCAATTTTTAACTTTTTGAGTAATGCATCAATCAATATTTAAAATTTGACACCAGATTTCCTGAAATAAAATGTTTTGTGAAATATGTTTCAGTAATGATTATGACTACAGCATGCTATTAGACCCCAGATTTACATACCTGGTGCTGATGATGATATTCCGGGAGGTGGATTACGAGTCTTGGAAATGGAAGTTCCCCAAGAATCACTACCAAAATCAGAACTCCAGCTTGTCTTTGAACTCTTCATATTTGTGCTTGAGCTAATGAATCGAGAATTTTATTTATTAGTTATTTCTATTTGTTAAAAAATATATTGAGTATATCAATGAGGTTTGTTATCCTAGTATTAACATTATTTATACATATTATTGTTGAATTATTGGAGAAAAAAAAATAAAAGAGGACTGATAAATGACATTCGTAATATTATATTTTGTAAAATATGATGATGAATTAATAAAGAATGAGATTAGAAAGAAACTAGTTACCTCAAAGTTAAACATTATATTAAAATTAAATTATAATGGAAGTTTTGATAACAAGAACCATAAAATAGTTTCTCAACAATTTTAGACAGCCTTATAAATTTAGAGTCAATAAGACTTTAAAGAATGTCAAAAAAAGAACTGGGAAAGCAATTAGGTTAAACAACATGCGGGGATTACCTAATAAGCGGGGTTCATGAATGTGATGAGTTTGACGTCATTTGGCGTATCGTAGTTTGGCGATCATTGGGAAAATTTCACCAACTTGGCGCAATTTGATCCCGTGAACCCCGCTTATTAGGTATTCCCCCAACATGCACTGAATTTATTTACTATTTATTATATAAGTAATGGCATAAATCATTTTTTTTTGCAAATTTTCAGAAGCACACATAGATGCAGGTTATGGAGCACAGAACATAGAAAGTTGAATAACATCAGATACATTTTAAATGATCAGAAAATTAAACAATCTTTCCTCACGAAAAGTCAAAATAGTCTCACCTGTTTGGCCCGACAATGGGCTGCGGGGAGTAGCCCCAAGTGCTGGCAACGACCGAAGCCTCCCCGTTATTGTTGGCAGGACTAGGCTTTGGAGGCCAGAAGATGTTGCTGTCCTTAATGCTGTTGACCGATAGCGGCGAGCGGGCAATGCTGCCTGGAGTGATGTGCGGGTCGTCTTCCACGCTCTTCATCTGGGTGCCCTTCCACGGCTTGCCCGGCTCAAACTCGGGAACCAGATCCGACAGGTTGTAGGCCGGCTGGTCCTTTCCGTTCACGCTGCTCCCTGCGTCGGCCCATCCGTCCCCACGGGTCGAGCCGCCGCCCCACGACGGGGTGGTGTCGGGCTGCTCTTGAAGCAGGGAGTGGATCTGCGAGGATCCGCCGCCGCTGCTGCCTTTGGGGCCAGGGGCGCGGCTGAACTCCGATGCGGGCTGGTCGCCCGCCGGGTCTTCTTTCTCGGCGGAGGGCAGCTGCTTCCACTGGGTGAGACGCGACTGCTGCTGCTGTTGTTGCTGGCTGTGGTGGCCGTGCCCGGGCTGGTGGTGCTGAGAGTGGTGGTGGGATGAGGACCCGCCCATGGGGTGGTGCTCCTTGAGGGAGAGGTCCCGAAAATCGTTGTGGAGCCCGCCGCCCGGCATGGCGGAAGTGTCCAGGCTTGGGGGAGGCTTGAAGAGGTCGGAGGTCGGGTTGCTGTTGTGGTGGGAGGCCAGGGGTTGCTGGGGGGCCACCTGGCAACAGCGAGAAACAACTATGAGATACAGTTTCATTTGTGAGAGAGCAATTTAAATTATGGTGAAAATACTTTTACCTACTTTGCACGTATAACTAAAAAAGTTCACTTACACTCCTTTAAACTAACTGGTTGAATAATGTGAAACTAAGAATCAATATAACAAGTTGCCGTTTTTACACTTTCCCTTTTTTTTTAAAGCATGGTGGAAGTTTGAGTCGTACTGCCTCTCTTTAAATGTATTATTTAATCCCAAGATTTACCCTTAACAAAGTTTTTAATCCTAATTCAAATCCTAACTACACAAAATCTGGATATGAAAAATAGGAATAAATCCATTCTACAGTCAATCCAAAGCTATAGGGGAAATGCTTAAGAAAATGTGCCAGCTTTTCTGGCAAGTAAATTAAAAGAGCTTTCTTTGTTTTGAGAGTAGAATCTACACAAAAGAATTTCCAATAACTAGAATGTGAACAATACTTCTATCAATAATAATATTTAAATCAACAAACAATTCTTTGCTCTTCTGACAAGGCAAATCAACAGAACTTGCACTGTGTTCCCAGTTCAGAATCATCACAAAAGAATTTCCCAAAACAAGATTTTACAAGAACTTTTTCATTTGAAATTAAAAACAAAATGAACTCGTTAGTCATGTAATATATATAAATTCAGTATTGAAGTGAAATTGAAATTTATCCTTATCATAGCCTTTAATCACAACTTTTAACCAAGACAATTCCATTCCTCACAGGAATGAAAATTATCAAAATCAAATCAAATTCTGCCCAGACCTAGTGGCCTATCAGGCAGTGTTATCTCTGCTTCATTAGCCTTTTTGGCATGGGGTGCTAATTACTTAGCTTGTGTCCAGGCTGAGTGGCTAGCCCAACACTGGAACCCCAGTTGATTCCCCAAGCGAGCTTGGTACTCATTTTATCGACCCCGGAAGGATGAAGGGCTGAGTGAACCCATGGAATTAAAATTGAAATCAAGACAAAATATTTTTTTTTAAAAAATAACAAATATTTGCTCAACTTCTAACATGGAAATCAAAAAGAATGCTTCCTGTTTCCAATTCAGAATTACCACAAAAGAAAAATAAATTTGAAACAAGCAATTCATTTCATTAAACATGAAATTACAGACAAAATAATCAGGGCATCAAAGGATAAATTCATAAACAAGTTGCAAATGGTTAATAAGAAAATTCCAAAGTAAACCCTCATCAACCTTCAATTTTGGCTGATGAGGACCAGGCTAAGGAATGATTGTTGAGATTAATTTTGTAGAGGCAATGGTCTACATTATATCTAGTACCATCTCTTCTGACTTATTCATTCTTGAGTAGGAAGAAAAACCAAGTGACTCCAATAAAGAATGTCGGTTACTGAGATTGCTTTTGACGAACAAGAACTGTCACTTGAATTCTTCCTCAAATACTCATGAAATGAACCAGAGAAATTAAAGATGGTACTCAAATTATACAAAAAGAAAGAGAAATCTTATTGAAAATCAAGTGTAAGTCTGAGAAGAAAAGGTTGGAGAGGTTAATTTCCAAAGCAAAACCCTCATCAGCTTTCCGGTTCAGGCTGATGAGGATCAACTAAGGAATAAACATTTATTAAATGTCAGAATAGCAATGTTCTGCATCATGACAATCTGGTACCATCTTGTCATAAACCCAGTCATTCAAGAGTGTGTAGGAAAACAAGCAACACCAATGAATAATGCAGTATTGTATAGATTCCTTTTCATTTCAACTTGTTCTTCGAAAAACCACTCATGAATCGGGAAATCAAAGATGGTACCTAAAGGAGGAGAAAGAAGGAACTGCTTCAAGGGTGATTGTGACCAAGGGCGAAAAACTCGAAAAATTGATTGATTGATATCTGTGCGGATGTGATGAGTCCTCATTCTGTTGGGTACAGAAAAACGTCATACGTGCTTTCAAGTTGGAATGTGTTCGATGCCGCAAAGTCCGTTCCACCTACGCGGAGGAACAACACCGAGCTTCAGTGAAAAGCATCGGGTATTTTAAGAAATCGGGAAAAACTAGCTCGTTCAATATTCCGGCCAAGGAAATCGCAAATCTGTAGTACCCCTGGAACACAATCACCCATGCTGGTCAAAGTTCAGGAGAGATCCAAAGAGAAGATGGCACAAAGAGACTACTGGAACTATCAAAACTCTCCATACTTTCCTACTGCCGCTCCAAACTACCTGGCTCGCATTCCTCGCCCGTTTATCACCAAACAGTGTCCTTCTCACCTGCTGTTTGGTCTGGGAGAGGTACAGAGCCTGCTGGGTGCAGATCTGGTTCTGCAGTGAGGCGATGCGGCTCTTGGTCTGCCCGATCTGGACACTCAGCGCCAGGCTCTGCTGCTGCGGCTGCTTGGGGCTCTGCATCAGCACCTGCTGCTGCTGGCTCAGGCTCGTCAGCTGACGGATCTGCTGGAGCAGCTGGTACAGCAGCTGAAGGGTGGGAGGGGCCAGAGGCTGGTTCAGGATCTGTAGAGAGATTGATGAATTAACATCAAGAGTGTATGGTGCTAACTAAAAAAAGTTGCATGCACTTTTGTACGGTCGTTATTAACAGGGGTCTGTAAAATAAAAAGCCTTCACTTTTTGTGAAGGGTTCTGTTTTTTGTAAAAATCGGGAAAATCTACTCATAATTATGTGAATTTGAAGTTAGCATTAAATTAGTTTTTCAGGCAGGAGCCTGTTTTTGTAAATTTTTTAAAATAGGGTATGAACCAACTCGACGAAAAACTTTAGTATTTATTTATAGAGCATTCGCACATGACGTCACAGGCTTGTGACGTCAGAGGCTTGGATGACAGACAGTATGATGGAAAACTATAGGATGCACATCGTTTATTTGTTTACTTTTGATGTGAATTTTGAAAAATAAGGATGTTTTATGTTTTTCTCCAAAGTTTACTTTAAAGTAACCTTTATTTACTCTAAAATGGCATCTCTGCATATTATAAGTCATTCAATTATACTACATTTTATATTTAGCAGTGTTCTAATTGCTGAAACCATTTCTGCCAGTGTTCTAATTGCAAGTACCATTCGCAATGCTACTAACATATTTTAAAATTCTTAATTATTTATTAATTATTCAATATTTAGTTTCAGTAGCATATTATAAGTATTTTACAGATGTATCGGACTCGCATATTGGTCTAACAAATGTAAACAAAAACATGTCACCTCATAATAAGTCTTTTTCTAAATTTAGCTTACCACTAAAACACAAAAACTTATGCACTTACCTTCAATAACTATTATTCTTTCGTTCCGGTCTTTAACTGAGCCTAAAGAATCTTTTTAAATGAACTTTTTTTATAAAAACTAAATGCAGCGCGTATTCTCTATGGGAGCCTAATGTTAAAGAAAAGTTGTCTGTCCTCCAAGCCAGCTTGATCACGTGATCGGAGACACGTGATTGAAAATGCTCTATAGAGACTAGTGTTACAAGTTAAAGATTTATTAGTTTAAAGACTAGTGTTCAAAGAGTAAAAAGTAACTTTATTTTGAGTTGGCATCATGTAAAAAAAATTATTAGAATGGAGAATTGATATTAGATTGCGTTGTTAAAGAAAATTAGTATTAGTTTAGAATTTAGATTAGATGGTTGTTTTGATGATGTTGTGATTATTTTTAGTAGGAAAGTATTAGAGTAGTATTAGAATTGGAAAAAGATGGAGAATTAGATAAGAATTGGTGAGATGAGATTGTGTTTTTTGGTGTATGGGCTGTAAATAGGATGTTTTTGTAAACATTAAATTTGAATTCTAACTCCAATGTTTCCCTGTTGAAATTTGCCTCTGAGTTTGGCTTTTGACTAAGATTCTTCTCATTCCGGGACATATACAAGACTACAGTTGGAACAGGGTCCCATATTTGTAGTTATGTGAAAAATAGTGTCCGTTTAAAAGTTAAAATACTTTGCAAAGGATCCATTTTTTAAGTGGCCAAATCCAAGATGAACACTTTTTTATTCAGTATCTTCCCAAACAAATATTTCAACTTGAGAGTTGACTATCAAATTAATCCCGGAACTTATTTTTTAACCCATGAAAGCTCAACTTTGAATGTCCAAAAAAATTCTCACCTGAGCATTCAAGTGTCCTGCTTGCACAGCCATTTGTATTTGTTGCACCAAATGTCTGAGTTGAGCATTGTTAGCAAACTTGTGATTGCCAATGGCTTGAACATTGTTCTGAAATGAGAAAGAGTGGTGTCAAAAAGAAATTTTATAAATTTCAGTATCAGTACAGATATTGAAAAAATAAACTTTTAAATTGATAGCTAACATAACAGGGTCTAAGATTGAAAATAAAAATACAACAAAGTAAAAAAAGTTACAGAAAAAAATACTGATGCCTAAAATTACATATTGAAGTTGAAAAAATAATTGCATTTCTAAGCAGTTAAAATTGGTTTTATTCAAACAATTCTACAACATACCTACTCAAGAGTAATTTAAGTAAGAAACAGCAATAACCAAGTGAAAGCATACCACTTTGAAAAGGTTTTCAAAAACCTTGAAATGCACTCACCAGGTTCAGGAGCTGCAATGACTGTTGTTGCTGCTGTTGTTGTTGCTGCTGCTGCTGCTGTTGTTGCTGTTGCTGCAGGAACTTTTGTAAGAGAGCAGGAGTGAGATTGTTATTGGCTAAAGGCTGGCCTCCCATCACTGAGTTCAAGACTGCACTGCTGTTAGGGCCCTAGACAAAATAATTTGTGGTTTAGCAACAGTTATGGCAAAAGTCAACTAGTAACTTGTGCCAAAATTTAAACCAGATAATCCAAGTAACATGGGTGAAAGTTGAGAAAATTTTCTAGGATGGGATTTGGGTTAAAACTATCTTCATTAAAATGATGTTTTCATTACTTTATACAGGGTTCATACTCTATCTAAGATAGTAAAATTCAGGAGTCTTTAAGGAGTTTTTCAGGAGTAAATTACACAAAAATTAGGAGGTAACATGAACAATTATTAACCTGACTTCTTTAAATATCACAAGCAGAATGAGTTCAGAATGAATCATTGAAAAAAGAAGTGCAAAAAAGTTTAGAATTTTATCTTTCAACAGTATTTTACTGATTTAAAAAACAATAACTTTCACTGATTTAAAAAAAAAAAAAAACAATAACTTCCACCATATTATATTGTTATTTAAACTTCCTTTTGCTCTTGGATAGATAAATTTCAGGAGTTTAAGGGAAAATTCAGGAGGAAAAACTTAATTTCCAGGAGTTTTAAGGGCCCTTAGAAAATTAATGCAAATTTTAGGAGTTTTTCAGGAATTTCAGGAGGCGTACGAACCCTGTTTATAATTACTGGAGTCTGGAGTGGTATAATTTTCTTGTCCCATTCTGAAGAAAATTGCTATGTCAGATTTCTATCTCTAGACAGAAAACTTCCACCCATGTAAGCAATAACTGAATTTATTTTGGTATTTTAAGAATTATAAGGATAAACTAAGTTTAGATACTTTGAAATTTCTATTTCATGAAAAGGTATAAGATGTACATCAGAAAAAAACAGCATAAAACTCTGAAATGTATTTTCATTGTTCTGTAACAAGCATATCATGATTTAATAATGAAAATTCCTTTTTTAAAAGAAAGAAAAGGAATTGAACTTTTAGTCTTTAACAACTTCAACCAATGTTTTTCAAGTGCTATATATAGAAAAATAGATTTTGAATTAATCTTATCTAAAAGTTAAAACTTTTAACCATCAGTGGTGATTTTATCAGTTTTTTTTATACTTGATGCAAATACAACACTGACAAATTCACACAGATAACATACTAATAAAGTTGTTCCCTTTACAAGTCAACAACACTGTGGAGAGTATAATCTTTAACTCTAATGTTATTATGAGATTTTTAAACTGAAGTTATGCAGAATATTCTCGTGCTTGCAGGGGTAGAAGTGACCAAATAAAAATATATAGGATTTTTGAAAAATAAATATAGGACAAAAACCAGAAATGAACAATATATAAGGGGTGGACAATTAAGTGTTTTTTGTATTAGTGCTTACAACATTTTTGTTACTATTCAATTTAGTAGCAGGGAAAATTGCATTTTAGTACTATCCTTTAGTTTTAGCAATAAAATGAATATACCGAAAACAAGCAAAAAATTTAAGTAACTACGAGGCATATAAACAAGAATAAAACCTAACAATGCAATGTGAAAAAAGCATGTGCAAACGCAAAAATAAAGCTTTCTGGAGAAGGATTTTCATTGACTTCATAAGTAGCCACTGTAATTTAACACTTAGAACCTTGAATAAAGGTATTTAATTAAAAATACTTTTAGTAAAATCGTAGTTAATTTAATCTATAACTCAAAAAGTAAAAATGCATGAATTGTACCAAATGAAAAATCTAAAAAACTCTAACATCTCTTTAACCCCCCCCCCCAAATTCCCGTATTTTTAAAATCCCCAAAAATACCTAGAAAAGATTTTTTAAGAGGGTTTTCCTGATAAAAAAAAATTGTTGATTAATACTTAAAATAGCAATACTGTATTGCTATTAAAGTATCCTGTCCTCATCCAATCGGAAAAACCAACTTTATAGGCAAGAGCCCGAAGAATAATTGAAAACGTAATTAACTTTCAGAAGAACTTCGGGCCGTGAGCTCGATATCGGAACTTCTGCATGATCAGAAAACATTTTGTAATAATTCCGGGCATTTGGTATGTATTGAAAAATATTTTTTAAGGATATTCAAGGCATCAAATTTTAATTTTGAAATTCAAAGACTTGTGGTATTGAGGCAACAACCTAAAAAACTTTGAAAAGCAAGCTTTTTAACCAAGAATATCTCCCGATAAAAGTCTAGTTTGTTTTTCTCAAATTGCAGTAAAAAAAGATGACTACAGTTTGATTCATGGTTGAAACTTCCCCAATTATTGGCAATTCCGTAGATTGCCGGACTTGAAAGTAGGTTCATTTGATGGAATATAGGATTATTTTTTGAAATATAGGATATATAGGATTTATAGGACGTTTTTTTCATGTTTTTTGAAAATATAGGATTTATAGGAAATATAGGACGACTTCTACCCCTGTGCTTGGAGAACCATTGCATTTCCCCAACTTAAAATGCTGCTCAGATTTGTCAAAACAACAGTATTCAACATTGACAAAACTCTTACTTTTGGTGGTTGCTGTTTAAAGCTGTTGTGGCCACCGAAATTCATGGAGTTCTGGAAGCTGTTGGGAGTGTGGAAGTTGTTTTGGGAGAAAGTATCCATGGCATTGTGATCAGACATGGAAGTCAAGTTGTCATACATGTTCGATGAGGGACGAACCTTGCGCCCATTGAAGGTATCCACATCCAAACCAGGGTTCATGGCTTGAAGCTCGGCTGAAAAATGGGTTCAGTTAGCATCCAAGGAACATTAGTCAAATTTGTGAGTGCACAGAAGATTCTTTCTTATATCAGAATCTAATTAGATGAGACTAGCTACATGGTTGTCAAATGTTTTGATTTTTCCCAATTTGTTCAGATTTTTACTTTTTGTTGCATAAAATTATTCCGAATTTTAGCTTATTTACCAGTTTAAATTTTTCAATTCAAAACAATAAAAAAATTTTAAAAATTAAATTTTCTAACAAGATTTGAAAATTGGAACAAATGTGGAAAAATATAGTAGCTATGTAACTATAATATAACCATTTATATGAAGATACATTCCAAAATATCTTCAGGTGATGATGGTTCCAAATAAAAGCCTTAATTAAGATAAGAAAAAAGTTAATTAGCTTTGAAAAAAAAACGTTGATAACAATTGCAGGCCTCATAGTGAGCTCATTAAAATTTTTAGGGAGGAATTTTAGGAATTTTTAAAAACAATTTTAGGAACTTGTTTTTGGGTTTGCAATTACGATACTGCTTGATTAAAATAAGTTGCTTATAAAAATAGAAAAACTACTGCATAGAACATAAAATTGGAAAACCCTTTGTTTTTTATTTGTTTTTGAACTGATTTTTAAAAACGATTGTATGCTTTTTTCCTTTACGTTTGGGGGTTCGAATCCATCCCTGTTTGGCAAGTTAGTTTCTGTCCTTGTGGGATGAATGAATGTGGCTCCCTGTAAAAAGGGGCTATGTGAGCGAATTTGTGTGTGGCGCTGGGAACAGTACCTCGGCTCCGGTCCATAGGTGCCCAATCCCAAAGCAGCAGTCTTGGCCAGATAACAGTTAATTCACAGACGTCGTCCCAGTAGATTCAGACAAATTTTTATCAGCGTTACTATCCTAATCCTAAAAAGGGATTTTTGTCACACTCCTCTTCCGGTAGCCATTCAGAAAAGCCAACAGTGTAAGACCATTTCGCAACAGAAGTAGTTTATTGAACTAAAAAAAGCAGATGCCACGGCTATTTTGGTTCTGCTGACATAAAAATAACGGACAAATTAGAACTTTTTTGGAAACAAAGAGCGTTCAATCAAAAATTTTAGGATGATAATAAAATTTTAGTTATATTTTAGGAATTTTAGGAAAGCCTCAAACTAAAAGGAATTTTAGGAATTTAAGGAACTCTGCAAGGCCTGCAATTGAGATTTTAATTCTTAAGTTTACAAGCTTGAAACCAACCCATATTTGACAGATAGTTTAATTTATGCATAAGGCTGGGCGCGCACGAGTGACTAAAGTCACGGCGACCAGGATTACTAGTATCAAAAATATCACTAGAAAACAATAGAGCATTTTCAATCACATGACTTTACCTAACAACGGCCTTAGCAACATTGTTTTTATCCTCCAGTGATGTCATGTGCGAATGCTTCTAGTTCCTGCCCCTAACAACAGCCTTAGCAACGTTGTTTTTGTCTTTGTCACCGTGACAAAAGTCACCCGTGCACGCTCGCCCTAACTGTCACAAATTTTACTTATACTGAAATCATCACAAAAAAAAAGATACTTATAGTAAAAAAGTTTTGGGTTTGAAAAATTACCTGCTGCTTCTTCAAAGGACATGTTGTTGTTTCTTAAAGCATTTTCGACATCTTCTTTCTGAAAGAAAAAATTGCACTTTAGAAAATTGCACCAATAATTAGTAAGATAATATTCTCTCAATATGGCTAAGACTGTGACATTACTTATTAAAAAATTACTGGAAGTAGTGAATAGAACCATTTTAATCCTTGTATAATTAAAAATAAAAAAAAATTAAAAAAAAACTAAATGAAAAACAATTTCGAAAAATTTGAAATAAACTGCTAGATTTGGATTAAAACTTCTAGAAAAACCGTTTAACCTTTTTTATGTGAAATCATAAGTTCTTAAAAACAAATAACTTCAGATAAATGCTTTAAAATTGATGAGTACTTAAGGAACCAATTTATAAGCTTGTTTGACATTGGCTACCTTACCTAAACAGACAAAAAACTGAAAAGTGAATTCCGTTTTTAGGGACAAAAAAAAGAGTTTGACATTAGAAACTTACCCTGAATCCCATTTCAGTAAGAATTCTGAATTGCTTACTGGCATGCACTATGTCTTTGCACAAAGGTTTTCCACCCTGAAATACAATTCTAAGTCAGCATTCATCACAAAATATACAAAGCTGCTCTTTAAAACATTTAAAGGGTTTTAAAAAGTGTTAATGCTGGGGGGTTACGATTTCCTGTATAACAGAGGAGAATCCAATATAAATATATAAACATCATTTGTAAAATAAATTTTTTAGCTTCTTCATGAAAGGAGTGATATTTATACTAACTTAATTTGAAAAGCAAGTAAATACTATAACTAAACTGAAATTTGATACTTATTTTCTCATTTTCATTAGTAATAAATTAATGCAATTTCAAAAACATAAGCTAACTATTTATTGAAAAATGTATTCATTCAATGAATAAAACTAAAGCTTAGAATAATACACTGGTTGGTTTTCAAAGTAAAATGTCTCCTATCCCAAGCCCAAAAAATTAAGACACTAAAATTAACCCACCCTTTATAATTGCTTCTTTACAAACCCCAGACTCGCTGCTTTTTCTCATACTACATGGTGCAAAAACGCACTTAAAATGTGTGAAGACTTTTCTTTGGCACTGCTTTACTCCATCTGTTACTGTTTACTGCACTCACAGTTTTTATGAAACACATTCCTCGTAGTATTAGTAATTTGGGAAGAAAATAAAGAAACTTCGCTTTGCTTGAATTCGTCCTTTGGTTTAGAAAAGTTAGTTCAGTTTGGAAAAAAATTCTTTAAGATTCACACCATCTTGACTGTGAAATATAACAACATAATTTCACTTCAATGCCTTCATCGACATCTTAAGATTTTATCAACACATACTTGGTTAAATAAAAATAAAAACATCAGGGCAGGAGAGTGACAATTTTCCTAAACTACAGCATTCTATTAGGAAAGTTGTGGACTAGTTGTAGGCTAACATGCAGGAATATGCGAAAACACACTGATTTCGTTAAATTTAGCTCTTTTGAGTTTTAATGCACAAATGTCAGCTCTTGGTAGTTGCAGTATTCTGATTTATTAGTTTTGGATAATTTTTTTAAACTTATTTCCCATTGATAAGAGTCTGGATTTCCAATTGCACACTGACAGCCCTCAAGAAAAAGAAGGAAGTATCCTGCCATAATTCGTAAGCCGCCCAAAAAAGATAACAATTTCTAAACCATGGCAGTTATAAAGAAGCGATTTTTAAGAAGTATAAACCCTGTGTGGGGAGTGTTACCTTCAGTTTGCGGCCTATGTGGTTATTTCCCTCGGTCCAATTTCCAATTACGTCCAGCTTAGAATCATTTTTGAGACTACTTTCTTGCCAACTTTGCTGCATCAAATCACTCCTCTGAATGAATATAGGAAGGAAATGGTTTTAGTACAGGAGAACTAAAGCCGCTGCCAAACTCAATATTGAAAAAGCTTTTTTCCAGCCAATTGAACTTTTCAAGCTTTGGAATACAAGATCCTCACACCAACGTAAATCACAATTTTAAAGGCTATGGTTGGTCAATCCGAATTTTTATTCCCCACAACTCCTAAACTAACCATTCATCTACTTTAAAACTGTCCCCTCACATCTCTAAAATCTCTCTTTGGTTCATATTCATAAAATCAGAAGGTCTGAAACTCATGAAAAATCTTATAAGTTCTTAGAAAACCTAAGCAAATTTGTATAAAATGAATTATTAGAATGATGAACACTGTATTAGGCTCTTTAAATAAGAGATATATTAAAATCTGAAGTCCCAGGTTTCAAAACCAAATCCTCAAATAAGAAGAAATAAAGTAGTGCAATCAATTCCTTAATCCCATATAGGTAACCCTACTTGAATAATGAAACCACATAAAAAACTACAATTAAAAAATTAACAGTGTGCAGTGAAATCATATTACATTTAAATGAATGCATGGTCTTGGTCATTTGGTGTGAGGACATTGTGAGTCCAACACTCAAAACAGCGAACATTTTTTTGATAAGATTTGAATTATGGCAGGATAGTCCTTTTTAATGTGCTGCTTGATTGATATTCAGCGATTATAAATAAAATCATTCGATCGAACGAAGAGGAGAACAGTTTTTGATATTGAAGCTTTATCTCCCTTAATCTATTAAAAAAAAGTATGCAAAAGCAGAAAAAAAGCCAAGTAGTAAAAAAAAGCAGTAACAGAAATAAGGAAAACAGTGCATAAACTCAAAATTGTTTAAGAATGCAAAATGTTTCCCCAATGCTCCTTTTACCCCAATATCATAAATACTTATATTAAAAAAAATCCAAGATTTTTTTTAAAGTAAAATGTATTTGTGTAAGTAAAAAGTTGAATTACTAACCCAATCCAATCACAGTAAAACTCATACTAAATTAATACTGCCACCTGACAGAACCAATCGCAGCAGATAAGTCATTAACATGCAAGTGTATCACTTTCATGTTCCAAATGCTTTTAATGTGTCTAGTCGTTCGTCTTTTTATTATAAAACAAGATTAGCTACGAAAGGATACTAACAAGGGACAGAGGGTGTATATAAGTAACAAATCCAAGTGTTCCAACCGCAAAGCGACCAAATTAAGTTAAGAGCAAAACAGCAACCAAAACGCAAAGTGCAGCGATAAAAAAAAAAAGACGGAAAAGGGCTCACCTGCTTGGCAGGGCCAAGCCAGGAGCTGGTATCCACCTGCCCATCGGCCCAGTTGGCGTTGGCTTTCGGCTTGGCTCCCCAGTTCATGTCCATGCCGCCGTTGCCGTTGTTCCATCCCCCGTAGGGTTTGTCCATGCCGTTGGGGTTAGGGTCGATCCAAGTCCCGATGGTTGTGGAGCTGTCTCTCATGGTGTTGGGATCCTGCCAGTTGCGCTGTTGCTGCTGCGGAGGCTGCTTGGATGGGGGAAGGCGAATCATGCCGCCAGGGCCGCTCTTGTTTCCGCCATTACCTGGCATGTCCTTCCAGTGCGATACTTTCCCTTGTCGCTGGGGGTTGCCCCACGCAGCGGTGCCATCATCGTAGCAGCCTCCGCCGCCACCACCACCATTACCTTGGCCGCCCTGGGGGCGTCGGATCGGGGGTGGGGAGGGTGCCTCCCATCCAGAAGAGGACAGCTCCTTTTTGGGTGTGGAGACTGGGGACCAGTTGTCCATGAGTTGGGGCTGGCCGCGGGGGTTGCGATTGGGCCAACTGTCAGATGATGGAGATGGTCCGTCTGGGAAATCGCAATTAATATTTGTTAAAATATTTATCATTGAATGTAAACTAGGGAGAAAAAGATAAAGCAATAATATTTTATCACAGCTTTGATAAAACTGTGACTAACCTCTTTTACCAGATAATTTAAAAAAAAAAAAACTTGTAGTATTTTATTATTTATTTCCACCATCTATCATGTTATATTTATGCAATTGTCATTACTACACCAGAGCAGGGAAATATAACCATTCTCACTAAAATTTTAATCTCTAATAAATTTATTGAAATAAAGAAACTTTCAGCCTTAAAGCCTCATACTTAAATGGAATCAGTAAATTGAGCTTCAAGATTCTATGCTCTTTCAGGTTGTTTTATGGAAACCTTTTGAAATAGTTGTTTCTAGCAACAAACAACTAAACATAGGAGTTGACTCATTGTTGCTGCAAGCACCTAAGTTGTAGTTTAACTACAAAAAATGCATTTCAAAAAAGGTTTGAATAGTGGTTAAGACACCAAAAAAAATCAGCTAAATACATGAATTTTCAAGGAATTTCAATATTGAGAAATATGCAAACCTTACCAACAATGAGCTAACTACAATGTAAAGCTGTTGTAGTCAGCTCGTTGTTGCTGCATGCGCCTTAACTTGCATTTATCTGCTTAAAAGAGGCCTTACAACACTGTCCCATAAAGAGAAAAACCTTACCGTTCCAAGTGTTTTGACTGCCAGACCAGTGCTTCTCAGTGTTGGCTGGTGGCCAGGTGTTGTTGCTGTTGCTCGATCCCCCGGCATCCATCCAGTTACTAGGGTTGGTGCCTGCAGGCGGGATGACCATGCCGCTATTCCAAGTGGACATAAGCCCGGCGCTCTCGTCCTCTCCCCAGTGGCCGCCGTGGTTGCTAGCGGGAGTGTGTCCCCACGGTGGGGCAGGGGTGCCTACGGGAGTGGTGGAGGCAGTGCCTTTTCCACCATTACCGAGGCGCAAAGAATTCTCCCAGATGTCAGTACCGTTGTTGACGGGGGCACGCCAGACAGCGGGGTTGTTAGATTGTTCTTTGGGGAGGGGTCCGTCAGGGCCGGGGGGATCGTCCACTTCCCAAGGGGTGTCTTGGTTGATAGTCTAGGGGGGAAATAAAGATTGATTACATAAAATAATTCTTTTATTTAGATCGATTAGGGCAAAAAATGCTTCATTATATAATAATCCCATGCAAAATGCTTAAGTTTTTATTTAATGCCTCAAATGATATCTTTTATTTTGCAAATGATTATTAGGCAATTTTCTTCACTTTTGAAAGCCAGTTTGATCTGCTGATGGAAGGAAAATAAAAGTACCAACAACAGAGCATAGATAAAAACCATCATATGGTGGAATATACCAATACCTTATAACTTATAAGAAATATTTCAACTCACTTAATTTTTTTTTAAATGCTAAAGGCTATATTCATGAGGGGTTTTAAAAAGAAGAATGTTTATCTTGAAAAAATCTTATTCTGAAAGACACAAGTAAAAAATTTAGAAGAAGTTTACTTTTGATAATTCCCAAAAATACTAATAAATTCTTTGGTGTTAAATTAAAAATACAAGAACTTTATTAGCCATTACAGAGCAGAACCTGAAAACCTACTAACCTCTTGTCCCCATCCTTGGCTGTAAGCAGCTTTCATCCTCAGTTCGTTAGCTTCTTGCTCAGCTCGGTCCCGAGCATTAGTTGGGGCTATCTCCTGTCCACTGTTGGCATCCGAAGGGTTTGGAGCACCACCATTACCTCCGCTCACACTATTGGTCGGACTCAGGCCTTTTCCAGCCGTCTGAGCCCACGATGCCTGGGGCTTTGTGGGGGTACCTGAAATAACAAGTAATGTTCAGAGTCTTTACAACTTGCGATTAAGTAGTTCTTAGTTTCATTTTTTAGGCAAGACTAAAAACCCAAGTTAAGTAACCGATGAAAAGCGAACAGAATATGTAAATAATCACCTGCACTGGAGCTTCCAGACATATCGACAGATCCTCCTTGCCTGTTGTTCACCCATGAAGACCCAGAAGTTGGTGGGCCCTGGGTCCAATTAGCAGAGGGGGTCACCATCGAGCTCTCTCCACCTCCCAATAACCCCAGGCGGGGCAAGTGTGGGGTACGCTGGCCGAAACTGCCGTTGCCCCCAGACTGCCCATTCTTCTCTTCCGATCCTCCGGTAGCGCCAATCAGACCAGAGAAGGAATCCGAATCCATGGCTTCGTCTTTGCCCCGGGCCATCTTGTTGTCCCACGTGCCGTTGCCTGCTGAGCCTCCCATGCTCTGCCAGCTGCCTCCGTAAGGGGAGTCCGAGTCCCCGCTGTCGAACTGGCCCCCAAACTGGTTGCCATGGTTACGGTAGTTGTGACTAGTCGAGTTAGCATCGCCGCCGAAGCGCGTGCCAGTGTCCATCTTATGCACGCTCGTCTGCATGTTGCATTGATCGATTTCTTCGCCTCAGTTGAAAAATGATAACTTGCGATAATCTATCAGTTGTAGGAGCATAACATACTATTTTGAGTCCCTGATGATTTGATGAAGAGAACAATAATAATACAAAGTTTGACGTCGATTGAAAGACCTTGATTGTGCACTTTGACTGGTGTAGTTATATAAGATCCCCTGCGGTTGGAAACGATCCAAGGCAGAAGTGTTATGGAAGAACCGGAAAGGACGCTCAGTGTCAATGGACCGACTCTTTGTTTGTTTTGAGGAAGGATATAGACACAGTTATAATAGACAGGATGAATTGTAGCACCCGGTAGTAACCCACCAGAGGTTTGAGCTAATTATCACAGATCGACAGTTGGGGTTCTTAGGGTACTAACAACGAGGCCTGTCTTAGTAATATCACCATCACATACGTCACCTTACTTCAACAATGAACAGATCTGAAAAGAAAAGGTTTTTTTAATAACCCACTAAATCATCGACATAACTATTCATACTTAAAATGGAACAAGTATTCAATTCTGAACTTATGAATTACCCAAAAAGGTAATATGATTACTTTGAGATTGCAGCATACACAGAAAGAAGACTTGAGCTGCAAACACTTGCACTGGAATACAGAAAAAATTGCACTTTATCCCACATATATACCTGAAAGAAAAATTATTACAGTTAATTAACAAATATATTAGAAATCCAAAAACTTCCCAATAAACAGCAGAAATTCCATTCCAATTCAGCGTTTTAAAAAGGTTAAAATACTTCACAGCCAAATCAAGGTCGCATGAAATGTGAAAAATGCAAATGGCTCGACAATTGTACCAAATAAGTTTTTTCAACTCATACAAACAGAACAAGTTAAACAATTATTACCTACCTTGCACTTGTGAACCAAAGTTATTTGAACTACTCTAAATTACACAAAAAGAAAAGGTTGTGGAGAGGGGGGAATTACACTACTTAAGCAATTATAAATAGCTATTCAATTAAACTAAATAAAACTGAAAGGGTTAAATTTATGATGACATACCTCTCAATATTGGATAGAATATCTAGCACTTAAAAGGTCACATTATCAAAAAAAAAACAAACACTTCTGTAGAAGATGAAAAAAGGATCTATAAATAAATTTATTAAGAATATATTTGTGTACCTTTTCTATACTATTCTTCTTAATATAAATATGCAAAGAAGAATATTTGATTCAACAAGAGCATATTTGAAGCCATCAAACTATTTTAATGTTAAAGGTTACTTATTGAAATGTTCTTATTAAAACACCTTTTTTTAGTTGAGAAAATTTATACTGCTTTTGCAAATCACAGGTTTTTTAAACTAAAAATATGTTCCAAGTAAAAGGTTTTAAATTTTTTGTATACTTAATTTTAACACTGTTTTTAAATTTAATAGGAAACTGTTTAATAAAATTAAATACGGCTTATTAAATATAGCATTTAGGATTGATAGTAATAAAATTATCTAAGGTGTAGTTTTTAAAATAACATAATAATAATTAGGGCTGTAAATTACTGTGAAAACCATTAACAAATTCCAAAAAATACAAGAAAAACAAACGTATAATATTATCCAACAGACCGTTCTGAAACCGCTAAAAATAGATCACTAAATGCACCATTGAGCTTCAGCAGGAAAAATCAATACGTTTCTGCCAGTATAAAAACGTTCCAGAATCTATCTTCAAGTAACATTCAAATTGAATAACGAAAAAAAGTTATTTATAATTTTAAATACAGGTGCACATCATAACCATCGCGTTAAAAATCAATCCACTTGTTTATGTCCGCACGGATTTGTGGATGTAGTTTTTCAAACCTCGGGAAGGAACGCCACAGCTCCGTTGGCAACCCTTTGAGATGGGATAGATCTAGAAATCAATTCCATTGCCCAATACATTCAATCAACCTTACCTCCATCGACGAAGCTCAAAAACACGAATGTACGTTCTAAACGCTTCAGGGTAAAAAAGGGGACAATTTTTCTCGAAGAAAACTGTTACGAAATCCAACGTAAAAAAAAGGCAGTTCGTTCCCAACCTAGCACATACCCGACACCCCTCCAGAAGAAATGGACTCACCTCTCGTTTCCTTCCAGTTGTTGAAGCTCTCGGAGAAAATCACTATTTACATTTTTGTACACAGAACGTTTGAGTTAAACAAGATTCTTGATATATTGTAGTTAGGTTACCTAAAAGGTTAAGCTCTTTCCGCACGCAGTTTCGAATCCACTTCCCTGCGCATAGTTAGGAGACAGTTTGATCGACAAACCCAGAAAAATAGACACGAAGTCACTTTTCGATGCTCACGCCGCCATTCCGTCACTTCGCTCGATAAATGCCGTAGTCCCAGGCAGGCTGAAGCGCGGCGGCGAGGGGCTGCCACGTTGGCTCCCTTTTGGCCCGGTTGGCGAGCAGTGAATAAAAATAGAAACATGACTTGTTTATTTTGAAGGGACGGACTGTATTTTGAGACCATTTCAATTCCCCGTGAATGAATGAATTCCTCCTTCCTTACAAGAACTTATGAATTGCTCACTTCAAACAGTGAGGCTATCGCAAAACTTGAGGAAAGGGGGACATCAGTGGCGAATCCAGTAGGGGGGGCTGTGGGGCTGCAGCCCCCCCCAGAACCAAGACGTCCAAGTTTTGGTATAGTTAAAAATTGCAATAACGTTTTATTTTTTAAAAAAATTTTGGTAGTAGGTATTATTTTAGGGAGCCTGATTTCCATTTCCGAGATATTTTTTAGCAGAATCATTATTGTTCAGGGTCTGTAATAGAATAGCGGCTTTACACCAGCGATTTGCGACAAATTTTGACAACCGCGATTCGAAAGAACTAATAGGAAACCTCGAAAACTGTCGCTATTGCAGCAAATCGCGTGGTGTTAAACCGCCATCCCATAACCCTAGTCATTAGGTAGGTTTTTTTTCAAAACATTTATATAGTTAGAAAGTTTTTTTCGACGGTTTTATGTTTTTGAGGGCGCTGATTACGAATATGAAATTTGTCTCATTGGGAAGGTCGTCTTCATATTCAAAAATCGCAACAATTTTCGATTTCTTGCTTATATTTCAAAAACTACAAGTTTCTCGATCATAATCTCAATTACAGAGTAGAAGTAAACAAAATTTCACTGCTTAAATTTGATTTTTTGAAGAGTGGTTCTGCCGCTGGAGTGTGCTGAAAAACGGCGATTTTTTCGTCTTTATACGCAAAAAAAAAGTGAAAACATGAGCTTCTACCGCTACCCTCTACAAAATGAAGTTACCATGCCATGGGCCAGAGGCGTTTATAGGGGGGGGGGTTAAAGGAAGGGAAGGGGCCCAGCCTCCCCTTCGAAAGTCGGACTAAGTGGATAAAAACGAGTTAATTGCTGATTTTAAGGGTCAAATTTTCAAAAATTTTATGGGGGAGGAACCCCCAGACCCCCTTTTTACTTGGATTTCTATACTGCCCACAGATTTTTTACGTCCGAATTTTCAAACTTATTTCATATCAGTTTTAAGTCTCAAGACAGCTTAAGCTTAACAGTACTAGTTTTAAAGATATTATTTTTTAAAAATTTATATCCCAGGGAGCACCTACTTTAAATTGAATATTCCATCTAACCGCCCTCACCCACAAAATTGCATTAATCCGCCACTGAACCCGAATTAAATTGGCAAAAATTTGAGGGGTTTTTTTTTGCATTTTTTGATGTGAAGGTGACCTAAATAAACTTGAAATTTCCATAATTTAATTTATGAATTTAAAAATTGATTAAATTTCCGAATATTTTATTATGGTGTTCATATAAATATTAATGAAGTGCAGGACAAATTAAGCCAAAAGGAGCCGATATAATTACAAATTTTGTTGTAATGATTTCAAAATTTAAATTTTAATAATGATAATGTAAGTAAAAATTAAAAATAAAATTCTGTAAAAAATGTGTACCTTATTTATTATTGATAGGTTTTTAAGGTCAGTTTCTTTGCAGTATATTTTAGTACCATATAAAAAGTCTATATAATAGGAGTTACGACATTTGAAACTCAGCCCCCCCCCAGACAAAAATCCTGGATTCGCCACTGGGGGACATATAGATGGAAAAGAAAAAAATACATACAAGGGCGTAACGAAAGGAGATTGTATCTGGATTGATATCTCTAATACCGTTTTTATTCCTTTTTAACAAAAGAAAATGAAAAAAAGTTTACATTCTCCCTCCACATTAAATCTAAATCTTGGTACCTCCACGAATTTTTCCGGGCTCCACCACTGAATGCAGTAAAAAAAAATTGAGACTTCATTCTAAAGCTTAAACACTAAAACCTATAGGTAAGACAGATTTAATGCAAAATTAATTTAGGAAATACTTAAAAATCGAAATAATGAACATACTATCAAAACTTTATCCAATCAGCAGGGTACCGATCAAAATTAAGATTTTGAACTAAATAACAAACATTTCAAACCAATTGATTGTCCAATATTCTCATATTTTAGTGTTTATTTTTAAGAAAAGATGTAAATTAAATGCGGGTTCAGTGGAACTTTGGGCCAGTTAACTATTTGTAAAATTGTGAGTGAAAAAAAGAGGTAGTAGTACTACATAAAAACGAACGTCGATTGTATGTTCTTGTTCAATGATAATATGGATGAATTTAGGGAGGGAATTTTTCGGAACATTCATTTTTCCCTCTATGATTTTTCCCCTGTAAAAAAAAAGTTATATCCATCAAGAACTGCATGCCTCTTCCTCTTATTCTGTCTCCCAACTCTCTCTTAAATCTGTTCATGCCACTATTGTAAATCAGTCTTTCAACATTAAACCCCGACTAAAGCAATGGACAAAGATTAAAAAAGCGAAGTTTTTCTACAACAAAATTTGAATAACTCGCTCAAAATGAAGCCTCATAAGAAGCCTTAAATAAGATTTTTCCAAGAAAACTAACAATCCAATCCCGACTTCAACTTTAGACCATTTGCTGAATTAGTCACTGGTCTTGAGGCTTACAAATGACTACTTAATAGTCAGTGAATCTCTAAATTTTGTTTACTAAGGAGTAAAAACTGAATTTTTGTTTTAAATAAATTGATTTTTGTGATTTGAATATAATTACGCATCAACCTTTGCTTTGAAAGCACTTTTCCATTCTTATTTACTTAATTTAACTGAAAGATTCTAGGAGATTCGATTATAAAACCTTACATAAACCTCAGCTTCTCATTTCAAAAACTACAGCTTGGCTGCAAACCGATTTGGCACGAATTTGATTCCGAAGCAAGCCGACAACCCTGGCGGCCCTTTTTAGGGTTACCCGAACCTGCCACGTCGAAAACAATCGCCAACCAGCGGCTCTCCTCCCGAGAGCAGCCCAAAAACACAAGAGCAGACGAAAATCGCAACTACACCGAAAGCAAAAAAGTTGTGACGCGCTTTTTAAAAACAAAAACACTGAGCGGCGGGGAATAGGGAAGCGAGAGCCGCTACTTCGTTTGTTCCCGACACAGGGCGAGGAATAATGTAGCTTTTCCATGCCATTCGATTCTGGGAGATAACTAGCACGGCCACGCCATTTCGGGCGCCGCACAAAAATGTCACTATCAATTTGTTCGCGAATTACGTGGAGCGATATGAGACTGGTCCGCCCAAGGCGATGTTAATAGTGATATGATTTTAGCTAGTCAGATGATAGAACTTCATTTCACAGCGTATAAAAAGAAATTAAATATTTATATTACATAACCATAAAGGGCGTTCAAATAAATAATTACGTAGGCATTTTTTATGATTTTAACCACTCTTTCCCCTTTATCGGTAAAAAACAAATTGTTAACCGCCTTATATTTTAATTAAACTTTACTTTCGGTTAACTTACAGCACAAAAAATAGAAATTCTAATTAGAATTAATTTTTTTTAAATATAATTGTGAGAAAAATCAATATTGAGGAAGTCAGACCATCATTCACTAGCTTTAAATTAAAAATTAAATTATTCTTCACCAACTTTGTAGAGAAAATTTCAAATATTGAAAAGACTGAGAATTAGTATTTAACCTAAAACAAATCAAATTAAAATTTTCAACTACGTATAAGAAATGTGAGAAAAATTGTTGTCTAAACTAGATTACAATCTTTCTATGCAGTGACGGAGTCAATTAAAATCTCACCCCAACTTTTAATTTAAAGAATATTGGTTTTTCTTAGTCCAAACATGGACTCATTAGCCAGTCAGTCGTGATAATTACAAGTACAAGACCACAGTTTTGATTTCAAGATATTTTTTGTATCAAAAGTTTTGCTACGTGTGTGATAAGTGTCATGTCGACAAGATGAAACAAAAGTGGCTAGAACATAAGAAATTTATTTACTTAAAAGGTATTGAGAAAATCTCAAGTGAGATATTGAGAAAGGGAGGGAGGGGTCCAAAATTTGGGGGGGAACACCTCACATAATCTATGGACGCCCCCTTATAGGGGAAGTTATTTTCCTGGGTAATTTTGCCATTTTTGGTCTTAATTCTCTTTTTAAAACCGACGATTCAATTTGCCTTTGCTAGTAAAAAATTACAAAAATCAGTGTTCTCAAACACAAAAAGAAGAGATCATGAAATTCGCCAATTAAGTATTTCCCTATGACATTTAGCCCCACCCTTTGAACCTCACGTGCTTTAACTTTTTGTAGTTTCCACACAGAGCTCTTCCATTCGTTTACCTCACAATGCGGCGCCTAGAGAAGTGCTATAGAAAGTCGGACCGTGGTCATGCTTCCCCACCCTGATCGTCACGGGGCGAGGGCGAGGGCCAGTGTCACAATAGACATTCCGAATAGACACTCTCCGATGTCTTCTCCCAACACGCCTTCTTCAGCCTGTCTACCTAATCTATGCACCACTTGTTTTCGTCTTAATCGGATCACTAAGTATGTGACTAATTACACGACATTCCAGTTGCCCAACTGATGTTGATTCATGTTCGCAAGCAAACACAAGAACATGCCGAGATGAATGTACCGTACGACATCAGATATAGAGGGCAAGCTATTTCGGAACCCTTAGATAGCCTGGTTTGGTAGATCCCTAAAGTTGAGAGTTGCAATCACTGTCAGACCTACTATAACTTATAAAAGGTTAATCTTCTGGGTGGTCAGGGATTATGCTATATGGTGGCTTTTTTCGCAAAATGCGAAAGAAACACCTCAGAATGCTAAAATATTCCAGACCATTTTCCCAAAAATTCAAACATAGTACTTGAAGAATATATATACTTGATGTTAAAATATAATAAAAGGTATTTTAAATAAGTATTTAGCATTTAGTCTGTCCTTGGTGTAGTTTCTATCAATTAACATTTCCAGCTAAAAAAAAACTGAAGCATCTAACCAAATTTTATTTTAGCATTTTGATAAGGCTTTTATCTCCATTTCAGTTTGTATGTTAAAGGAATTCTTTCCCTGGCTTAAACCCTTCTACCAATTGAGAAACTAATAATGTCATCAGCATGAATATTTATTCATCCCCATCTCGGTCATCGCACACTCCTATCAGGAAGTATTAATTGCTAACTTTTTAAGTGCTCCAAACCACGGGTTGAGAACCATTG
This sequence comes from Tetragnatha montana, assembly GCA_963680715.1. Taxonomy (NCBI): domain Eukaryota; kingdom Metazoa; phylum Arthropoda; class Arachnida; order Araneae; family Tetragnathidae; genus Tetragnatha; species Tetragnatha montana. Next base: position 12,961,678 of record OY796677.1, on the reverse strand, counting down.
TTCTAAAAATCCCTTTTTGATAAGGAGTTTTAACAGATAGGATGTAAACACACAAAAAACTTTTAAGAGTATATATGAGGCCCCTAGTTTCAAAAACGGACTACAGCAAATAGATTGAATTTCAAATTTTTCTTTTTTTAGTCATGATGACAGTTTTTTCTCCCTCCTGTAAAATTTTGTTTTTGGTAACAGTCCGTTTTTGAAACTAGGGGCCTCATATTATATGATACTAAATAATACCATTTTAATTATTTAGATTATTCATCTTCATCTATGATTAGTAAGAACAATAAGTGCAGGATATCATTTGGGCATAATTGAAACGTCAGATTGAAAAAGGAATAAGTCCAAAAATAAAGTTTTGAGAAAATCGGTAAAAAACTACGAAATTTAATGAATATCAATGGAGTCCAACATTCACTAGAAAAATGGTAAAAACACTTTTAAATTAAAAATAAATTGTTTTGACTTGGTTTACTGCACAAATAAAGAGAAAAGAAAAATTAATTTAAATTTAAATTAAATTTTAAAAAATTAAAGGAGTTCAATTTCGCCAAAATTCAATTGGCAATATCTGCCTATAGACAATAGAAGGCAATTATTTTCCTACTCGTACGTAGAGCGAAGTTTAGAGATTGTTTTGAGCACAAGAAGTCAATTTGCCATTTTTTGGACTTATTCTCTTTTTCAAACTGACGACTGGTAGAAAGGGTTATTAAATGGTCGAAGGACACACTCCAGCAACATCGTGGGCTATCAAAGATAAACAACGTCAAACTGGAAGAGAACTAAACAGATGATTTCTCAAGAGGTCAGGTAGGCCTAGGGCGGAAAAATTGATCAACCTGTTGTTACTGTAACAAACACCGGCATCTCTCAAGGCCGAAGGTGGATCGTCCACAAAATGCGTTCGAAAGCAATAAAATAATGAAAGAGGTGGTTGCACTTATAGCGTGCGCCCCGTTTACCGAAAGCACGATTTATCTGCGAGTGAATACTTTTCCAAACTCGTGAGAGTGGGAATCGCTCTGTATCCTTTGCTCCGACCTTGGTCCTTACAGGTGTCACTCCCTTTACCTACCCACCCAGCAGCCAGGGGGTGGTACGGGCTCTAAATCGATCATGTTGCTGCTTCCCTTCTTTTCTTAACGGAATTTCCGGATGAGCAGTATTGTTATATAGCAAGACAGTATATTTCCACTAGAAGGTACAATCTCTAGCCTAGCATTTCCAAGGAGTTCGATAATTTATTTCTCTTGGAAGTGTTTTTGAAATTTGGAGTGGGTTTTCTATCAATCACAATCGCACAGACCATAGAGTTAATGGAATACGTATGTAAAAAAGTTTGCTACTTCCAATAAGCAAACCAAATCTATCATTCATTGAACACTCATCGCAAAACAAATTTTACACGTTAGTCGCAATACTCAAGCAGTGAGGGGACCCTTGGGATGATGAACTAAATGTAATAAGATTTTTTTTTTACTTAAACCACTACTGGCTTAAACTGCAGTTAAACGCGGCATGAAAATTGAATGGCAAGTCGGACCTACCGCGTCAACGACGCCCTTTGACCGGAGATTTCATCACACATTACGAAAAACAACACCGACCAAAATTCCGACACACGAGCGATGGTTTTTTTTCTTCATTTATCCAACCAATCAACCGAAGAAACCAACGGGGATGATGCGATGATAGCGCATCCTCAGAAAGCCCCCAAATGTGCCTCTGAGAAGGAAAAGAGAAGAGGACTTGCGAAAGCAGACAAAACTTGCGATAAAACGACGTTGTGAAACTATCATCTTGCGAGCACCTAACTGTCCTCGAGATTTTTCTAGAATTTTGTCAAACTACAGTCCTTTACAAATGTTAACCAGATCTTGTTGCACATCCTCACCTTGGTAGTATGACTCCCTCAAAGGGTTAATGATGCACGGGATAAATGTAGGCTTACCATATTTTCTTGAGCTCGACCCAGGACACTTAGTCGACCTATCGGTTCATCAAAGATTAAAAACTAAATAAACACCCTAACTGAAAATATTAAACATTTAAACTGAAATAACATACTTTATTTAATCATTTGTACTTTTCACTTGACATCACTTTTTTCAAAAATTCATTGTTAAATTTTATTAAATCATAAAATTCACAAAAATTAAGTTCAGAGTTAATTTTCACATTTAAAAGGTGTTTGACAGTACAAATAGTCTGCCCCTTTCAGCAGTCTAAATATGAGTAAAGTGAAGCCGTAGAAATAGGTAAAAAATGCAGTTCGAAACTTTTTATCGAAAATTTCACAAAAAATTTTGTCCAGTCTTAAAATTATGAAAAACCAGGGCATTTTGGGACCCAGGACAGCCTCCGAAACCCCAGGACTGTCCTGGGTAAACCAGGACGCATGGTAAGCCTATAAATGACTACAGATATGAATGAAAAAGTGGGGCAAACTAATTTTTATTGTGTAAGAATACATATTAATGATTTCCAAAATGTTTTGGAGTTCCAGGAAATAGCCTCACGCGGTCCGCATCCAGACCGCGTGAGCCGACCTATCACGCGTGCGGTTGCCGACCCTTGGTCAAACGACCTAAGGTACTCCCTCACCTCAAGTATCCCCCTTGCTTTTTATCCAGGTTTTAATGGGAACAAGTGATCCAGGTTTGTTTTTGTTATTGTTTTATGGCACAAACGCAGCAAGTGATTCAAGCTCTTGGTTCCCAAAGAGTGAAAACCTTCATCCGCGTTGCTGTCGCAAAGCAAAATAATCGAAAAACCACCAACATTTTTCAGCATAACTAAAGAAAATGACCAGTCAATCATGATAGTCGGAATCTTGGAGAGGCGCCAAAAAGATCTTGGATAGCAGCATTTTTAGAACTAAGGTGCATTAATAGATTTTTCCATGTTTTCTTTTGCTGAATTAGGAAACTCGCAAGAAAATATTTCGAAATTCGACGACAAAGGACAGGGAATTTATTTTTTGCCCCCCCCCCTTTCAGGACCACATAATAATTTTCAAAACATGCGAAATAAAAAGTTTGACCAAGAAAGTCCAAAATTCGAGGGTGGCTTTCGCCTCCCTCTCATATAGGCCCCCTGGGCAACACACTTTTCCAAACACACACAGAACATTTGGAAACTCTCAGCCTGCAAAACAAATCGAATAAAACAGCGCGAAGAAAGCAAAAAACATATTCAGTACACCATTAAATTATGAAAAATGATTAAAGTGTGTGTGTTTTAATTTAATTTTATTTTTTACCCACAATTAAGGAAGAAATTTAATTTGAAAAATCTGGAATCGGAGTACAAAGAAAATAAAAATAAAGCATTATTCCCTTAAATGAACCCGGAGAACCTTTATGATACCGTAGCTGTCAACATTTGAAAATGATAATTTTGAAGGGGATTAAGTAATGTTTTAGTCTCACTTAGTAGTTTTTTATGGTCAACAGGGATTTCTCTGCGATGGTTTTTATTTTCGCAAAATGCGAAAAAAAAACACTCTGAATGCTAAGATATTTTAGACCATTTTTGCAAAAATGCGAATGAAAAATCGGGATGTTATCAATACTTGAAGAATATAAGTACTTAAAATTGTTGAAATATAATATTAAAATTTTTAAAGAAATATATTTAGCATTGAATTTGTTCTTTGGGCAGTTTCTTTCAATTAAAATTTTCCGCCTAAAAACCTGACTAATTTATTACTTCAGCATTTTGCTACAGGTTTTTTCCCATTTTAGCTTTTTTTGCTATTGGAATTTCTTCTCTAGCTTAAACCCTGATGGTCAAAGAAAGAAAAAATTCTGAGTTTTGAGGCAGCGGGATGTATATCAAATATTTACCCCTTTGCTAAGTCCCTGACGATGTGGATAATTAATGGTGTATATCAAGCTACAAATAAACCAATCGAGGACTTAACTTGATTAATTTTACAAAGAAAAAGTACTTATTTCCTGTCATTTTAAGGCTGTCATCAATAGACCATTTTATTTCGAGCTCGCGAACGTACGAAACTAATAAAAAACGTGACCCGAGTCGATTTCACACCAATTAAAAAACAATCGAAAGCAGGCGTGACCCAAAGGCGAGTAGGAAGAGAAACTAAACCTTCAATTAGCGTTTATAACAGGGGTGTTCCTCAGTTCACAAAAAAAACCTTAACCGTGTGAATAAACAGCAACACCGATACAAAGAAGCCCTGGAGTTTCGTTCGACAAACAATATGGAAGGAAGCCGATACTGGCCGAAAAGAACGCGTCGAGCGAGCGACTGGCAAGTCAGTCGGTCCCATTTCCTTGCCATCGACTGGCATGCGAGCGACTGTCCTGAAGCCAGCCAGCCCTCCTCCGCTCGCTGGGAAAGTCGGCCCTCCACGAAATCCACCGCTCGCCTCGCGAAAAGAAGGTCGCTTCGGTCGTTCGTTCTCTCTCGGGTCACGTGTCGCGCAACGTCAATGCGCAGCCCACAACAACACTGCCGGCTTGGCGACCGCAGCGCAACTGCTTGGCGATGCCGGCGAGAGAAAGCCTGATGATGGGCTTTTTTATGGTTTGTTTCTTCGCGGTCGTACGTATTAGTACGTCGTGGCGATTTTAAACTGATTACGACGAGAAAAATTTTTTTAAGTTATTATTTGTGCAATATTCATATAACACTTTAAATTTACAAACTTTGAAGAAATAAAAGCAGTCTTAATAAAATTAGCACTAACAGAAGAATTTGATTTTCTTGCATAAGTTGAAAACTGCACAAATAATGTATTCTAAGATGTTTCACAAAAAGATTTATCTTCACCAATTTTTACGATGATTAAAAATTATTCAAACTTTAATGCTCGGAAAAATGTAAAATATGCTATAAATAACGAAGTAATATAGAATTTTCATCTACTAAAAAAAACAGTTCATCAAATACTTTGTTTTATGTTTTATTACTAATTTATATTATTAGGGTATTTGTTACTAATTGCACACCTTACATTTATCTGAGTAACTAAGTTAAAAATCATTTTCTAATTTAATTTAGATAAATACTAGAACAAAAGTTCCACCCAAGTGGGTGGTACCACCATCACTTGGAATGGGGGTTTTGAAGCTTCCTAGAGGCGGTGATGAGTTGATTGAAAAAGTAGTTTGATAGATTTAGTTTTGTATGCTGAAAACAGGAAAGTTTTAGAGATTTAGATGTTTTTAATGGTTTGAAAAACTTCATTTAATATCTGCTAAGCCCACATGGGGGACTGACAAAAATAATTTTGTACATTGCAATGCAATGTTATTAATTAAATATTAAAATACAGATTTGACAAGGTTTCTGCAATGCATTTATTCTGCTTTTTCACAGGTAAAGATATGAATTTTTAGGACATCATTTTAAATTTATGGTTAAATTTAAATTATATTTGTATGGATAGCATCTAATTATTTCACACGAAGTTTTAAGAGTAGTACAGCTTTTAAATTTGTCGATATCTTATCTTAGGTTTATAAAAATAATGACAGTTTATAAATGACACAAATTTTCACAAATTAAAATCAAAATACTATAAATTAAAAAAATTAATTAGCATCCTAAATATGGTTCAATTCCGTTAGAGTCCCCGCTAAATATTGCCCGGTTCTTTTAGACAACAAAAAGTAGAAATATACATAAATAATTTCAAACTTTGGAATTAAAATGTTTAATTATATCAATAACTATTCAGTTTATTAATAAAAGTCGGAAAAATTTGTTGATATTTGGATATATTTAGAGAGTTGGATATTGGCGATATTTAGCGGGGACTCGAACAGTCATATTCATAGCCATCAGCGTCGAGGTTAACCAGCGGTTAAAGAAAGAAAAAGTAGCTTTCCGTTGACTCTGATTGGTGGAATTCTTCTTTGACCAAGGATTTAACACTGACGCTGATGGCTGTGAATATGGCTGTTAGGGAATTGTACCCTAAATATTAATGGAGACCATTTGAACTCTAGTTCTGGATTTGTTTCTGTCAATGCTGTCAATAATTATTGCAACTTTTTGCTTGTGTCTTACTTACTTAAAACTCAATTAATTAAAACTTATTGTATTGCCTATTATAGAATATGGCAGTTATGTATAGGTCTGGAGTACAACAAAAAAATTTAAAAAACTGTTTTTCTTTAGAACAGTCAATATAAGCTTAAAAATCTAAAAAATAAATAGTTAATTAAAATTTGATTTTTAACAAGGGGAATTGCATAATTTTAGGATAAAATTATGAAATTTTAATCTTTCTTTATCTACATTTAAAAAACTTAGTTTTTTTTTAATGTTGTATAAAACAAATAGCTATGCAGGAAAAAATATTTTTGTTTTAAAAGTTTTTGACAATTTTGTAATTTTATCTCCCTTTGCACGATTAAATACCGCATAAATTCAAAATGTGGTAAAAAAAGGATAAAAATATATTTTTAAGCTAGCCCTGACATTTTTTCGGCTCAAAAAACGTTTTCTCCTTGTTTACCAAGAATTTAATCTTTTATTCGAAATTCTAATTAATCATTAAATGAAATATGCTTTAACTTTATTAACATAAAATCAAATAATAATCTAAAAAACTGAAATATAAAGTTTATGAACAAAGAAGATAAATGAGATTTTGTTAGCTGTATACAAAGCACATTCCTTTGATAAATAGACTGCTGGAGCCATATTTAAGGTAATACAGCATCTAAACAAAACTGCCTCAAACTGAACACAGAGCAAACTTTCTTTCTCACAGAAAATTCTGTCCCTTATCTACTACCCAGTCTGAGATTTCCCAGAAACCATATCTCGAATTGATAAGAGGCGTTTCAGTACTGCGTTCACTATTTGTGTTCAGTTTGTCGATAATCACATTGACTATCTGCTCCATTCACTTTTCAAAATGTATTGTTTACACAGGCTGTTGCAGCAACCCATAACATGATAAACACTGCACATTGTGCTACTTAGTCATTGAAGGAATGGCTATCAAATTAGGCATTAAGCGGTCTTAAATAAACTTGTTTTGTAAACAAAACCATTATGAAGTCATATGCCATTTTACTGTTTACTGGACAAATAATTATGAATAAGAAACTTTCATTACCAAGGACCTGTAATGCTTAAGATTAGGATTTCATAATGATTATTATCACTGGTGGTTCAAAAAGGCTTTATATTGTGGTATCACAAGTTGAAGAAAAATACATTGATTAAATTTAAGCTATGAAATGTCTTAAAGTCTGATAATTAAGGACAGATAAAACCTCAAAGAGTATTATATCTTCGGTTGAAATCCAGATAATATTAGTAAATCAGAGTAGAAACAAGATAACTGATAACATGATAGGTTAACTATTATTGTTTCTAGGCTGCACTGTTATGATGAATCCTACAATCTGGTTGAAGCGGAGGAATTGGTCACCGACTCCAGATACTAAATTTTATGCTCTGAAGTTTTGAAAACTTTAAACAAAGGTTTTCATTTTGAAAATAGGGTAATATTAAGTACTTGCTCCCAAAATATTTGGCCACACTTGAATTGGATTTAGGATTTTACATAAAATGACAGATATGATAGTTAATCACTAAAATTTAAAAAAAAATTACACTAAAATCAAATCTATAAGAAAATTACTTTGATAACATCCTATAAAAAGTAAAGGGGTAGATGCCGAATTTTAAACTTAACAATTTAAGGATTTTTTACAATACAATAATATTTTGAAGCAAAATATTTAAAGGTAATTAAATTGTCCAGAGAGGTTTACTCATGTTTTCAATAGGCACAAAGAAAATTATTTTAATCATTCTACAATTAAAGAGCTTAGTTTTGATAGTTATTTTATAAGCAACTATTTTTTTAAATTTGTAGATTTTACAAATTTTACATTTAATAAATTAACAGTTTTGAGTCTCAAGTACTGTATTAACAGTACTATGTTTTAATATTTAACAGTACTGTATTGCAAGGGGTGTTAGGTTATTTTTGGTATGACCGAAGTCCATTTTTTTCCACTAAAAGATATAATAATAAGTTTATTGGCAAAAAAAAAAAAAGATAAAAAAAGAATAAAAGATATCAATATGTTATTCCAAACACCTTGGCAAATATCAGTAGGTCTTGGGAAATTTTTGCTAGTGAACTGAACATTCACCTCTTCAGAACAAGAATTTAGTGATGATAGCCAAGTAGAAAAGCTTGCATTTATTCAAGTGAAGTGATAGATTTTATTCAGGGTTTATTTTATTTTATAGGGCCCATTTAAAAAAGAAAGAAATTTTTGTGAAAATTGAAAGTTTAACCCTACTTAATCTTTAAAATTATTTTTGAAATTTGAAATTTTTAATTCATAAAGTAAAGGAAATTGGACCTTCTTTTAACCTTTTTTCAATACAATAAAACCAAGACTTTAAATTATGAAAATGGTTTTGGCCATAATTTTATGGTTTTCATAATTTAAGGTATTTCATCAAGACTTTTCATCACCTTTTTTTGGCACTTCAAATATTTACAAAATGTTTTATGAACCATTAGAAGTTAATGTTTTAAAAGTTAACTTTTAAAAACAGCCAATTTATAAATTTAAATAACATTTTATTTTAACATGCCAGATAACAAAAGAACAGTCTTTATTTAGTCTTACCTTTTTAACCTAATATTTATAATTTATGTCATCAGTGAAATTAATTTTAGAGGCAAGTCTTCAAGTCTAGAACCTTTCCTACCAGCAAATTGAAGTTTTTTCACAATTCATCAAATGTAGTCCTTTTTTTCTCACCTTTTAGTTCTTTTGAGGAAAGTCAAAACTATCTATGTATTTTCCAATAAAAATCAAGTCAGTTTGCCCACACTACAACCAACAGGCCAGGAGAAGCCACCTTTACAGGCCAAGTTGCGGCCATACCAGGTCGATTCGTAAATAACGCTAATATTGTCATGTAAACTTGGACAATCCTGAAAAATTCATATATTTTGTTGCAAATAATCATTACAACTAATTTAAATTTTGTGAAAGGGCCCTTTTTATAAATTTGAATTGCGTGAAGGGGACATTTTTGAAATTTTATGAAGGGCCTGCTAAACAGCCTTAATTTTCGGATGGATTGACCCTTGATATTATACACACAATAGACATTCTTCCCCTAATTTGTGATGTTATCAGTGAGTAGCTCCTTAAGTAAATTAAAAGTTAGGAATTTCAACACAAATCTGATCTTAAACGATGCAGAATTATCAGAAAAGAATTTAAATTTATGCACCTAACAACCTAAAATAAAATTGATACCAATTTCACCCTGCTCAATTAAGTGTGTGACAATCAGATTTACATCCATTTTCTATATTACAAAAACGCATTGGAATAAATACCTGAAATATATACGATGTCTGAATGCAGAGTAAAACTTTAAAATCAGGTCAGCTGAGATTTTACTTTCTCTTTGTCACCTAAAAACACAAAAATATTTTAGAAAATTATGGAGGAAAAATTGATTGAATTCTCATCCAATAATTTTGTTTTCAAAATTAAACTTTTCTCACAAACATTGTTTGATTTAAATTGCTTAAATTTTTAACCTTAAAATTCTTATGTCTTTTAATTTGCTACAAATGATTAATAAATTTCAAATTATTAATTATTTGAGTATATTACTTAAACATAATTAACAAGAGTTTAAAACACTGAAAATCAAAATTTATTATAGCAGAAAAACCCTGGAGAATATACAATCAGAATGAAACATTTAGGCTTGTCGTTAAAATCTAAACTTGTATAATCAAAATGCAAGAAGCCAACTTTACAACCACGCACCTTCAGTGGAAACTTGAGAGCAAAGCTGTAGTATATCGTAAAATAATCACAGAATGATTATTTACCATTAGGGGCTATCGCTCTACCGGTGCAGAAAATGTTTCAGGGCTCCCCGAAAAGAATAAATTTTGTCCAAAATCTCCCCAAAAAATGAGTATATTTTTATCAAAACCCCAAAAATGTTCCCATGTTTTCATTCCAGTTTATGACTATTTAAGTAGAAAGATACTTTTTATAAAATATAGTTTTCGTAATTAATGAACTTCTTTTAAGTTCAATAATTACTAAATAATCCATAAGTTTAAATTTTATAGAGTTTATACCTTCTTTCATTCTTTCTTCATTCATATACAAAACTGCCAATTTTTTAATGAAAATCAACAATCCCGTCATGTAAACATTTTCCTGCATAACAATCGTAACGCAATGAAAAGCAGACTTTTAGGTATTCACCAAGAAACTCTCTTTTTTGCGTAGATCCGTAGTTTTCACCTAATTTTCGTACACTTTGGAGGGTATGTTATTGTCACCAGCCAGGTCTTTGACGAGTCCCAGGCGTGGTCCTTGGTTAATTTTAACAATCCAGTTAAATTTTAACTAGGGCTAATCTACAAGGGTTGGCAAAAGTGAGGCGATAAATAATTCTCCCTAGTTGTCAATGTTTATTCAGCAACCCTAGAATCTCAAATCTTTTTCTCTAGCAGCTCTAGCGTTACTGAGGATCCGTTTCAAATGACTCGCGTCACAACTTCATTCAATATATTAGCTTGTTTCTTTTATATTTTATCCTTATTGAGTGATTTTCGTAAGGTTCTTTGGCGCAGCTTCAATATGAGTCCCCAATCGCCATGTTTATCTACATCAATATGCTTAAGTGTTGTGGCTGGACCAAAACATGGCAGCTGGAGGACTCTTATCGAAGCTGAGCCGGTTCTTTATTTATTGAATAATTTGAGGGTATCAGATAAATTTTAAATGGTTGAAAGGGCAGAACATTCTGGATTTTTTTTATTCAACTGTCACTTTTTCTATAATGATTCATTTTCAAATATTCAAGTTCAAGTTTCAAGGATAGCCTTTCTCTGCATGGTGATTTTAAATATTCTTGATACTGTTTAATGTTACTCATTTTTGTTTGCGATGTGCTTTAGTCTGTTGAGTGTGACATGTATGTGCCGTGGGCTGCTGACAGGGCTCTATTTTACAAATATGAAATGCTCTATTTTACATGTATAGAAAAAGCTCTCATTTTCAAAATTTGTGTGGAGCGTAATCCTTATTGTTTAGATGGAGAAAAATTCATCGAAACTTCGGTAAGTTTGATGTTCTCCATCTTTTCGTACCACGAAGAGCTTACTCGCTAATGCCAGGCATTAGCGAGAAAGCACTTCCCCAAGAAGTCGTCGTGGCCCATATTCTTAAAATTTACCCAGTCATTCTGGATTTACCCAAAAAAAACACCATCTCTTCTCAAAATTTTTCTCTTTATAATGTTAGGTCAAACTTCTAATCCTAATGAGTCTGTTAATTGATGACTAAAGCAATTTCCTAAAGAACCAAACATAAATTTCTAGACAACTTGTAACAAAACAAAAACATCAAATGTTGAAGATTATTAAGATTATATTAACAGTTTGATACCTTATCTTTTATTCCTTTATAAAACCAATGCTTGATACTAGTAGATAGTAGATAAAAAATTAAACAATTCTATTTCATAATAATTTTTTCTTGATACAAAAATAACTGAACAATATTTCGGAATTAATTTAAATTTAATAACAGTAACACAGAACAGCATTATAAGCATACAAGATATAAAATATAGTTCTCGATTTTGATTTTCCTGGTTGGACACGACTGTACTTTCATCATTTACAGTCATAAATGTCACGAAGGATGACATTATCAATAATTTCACTTTGATTACATTAACTTGAAATTAAATTATCTATTAAAGCTACTCGTCAATAACTAGTCGATAGGATGCAAGATCTCCATTAAACCAGGTTAAGTGTATATGCGGATAGAACACGAAAATGTAAGTGAATCTTTGTTACGCTTTACTATAAAAGTTGAATGCAATTGTATGATCTTAAAACATTATAAAACTAAATAATTATCTAACAAAAACTTACACGCACGCAAACCCCAGCAAGCACTTTAAAAGGGTAAATATATATATTTTTCTACTACTTTTCTCTCCCCGTTTTCGTAAGATAAAAGAATCTGATTGGTTGACAGCTACATCTCCAACATCGGCTTCTTGATGTTAAAAAAAATTAATTTTTTATAAAACTCATTTTTTTAAGAAACACACACTCTTCTCACAAGAAAGGTGCTTAAATAATATTGCATTAAGTATAATTACTGTTTAATAACTATAAACGTTCGAATGGTGTTTGATAGCTTAACATCAGATAGTCTTGAATTTTTTAAGCAATATGTGAAATTTCTCTCAATGCTTTAAAAAAATTTTCCCGATCTAGATTCTTTATTAAATATTCATTAAAATAGAATATCTTCTGTATTCGATATTGCTTTAAAAACAAATTGTTTGACTTAAGAGTCATAGTACAACTCAACATTCTGTAACATATTTCAAACTTGTTTTTAAATGGCGCTTCGCTTTCGGTTCAGATTGGTTGTTTACAAAGGCGCTTACAGTCTTTTTATTATTTAATTTCTAACTTTGACATGTAAAATTCCTATTCCAGCGAAAACATGGAAACAAGCGGTGATGCATCAACCAACTGGATTCCTACATCCTTCTCGGGTACTTCAGAAACAGGTGACTCTTTAAGCTCCTACCAGTCTGCTGCGACTCCCGGCTCTGCTGTTGCTATCGATCAACAAAGCATCGATGACTTGTCCTTTGACGCGATTAGTCGACAAAAACTTAGTCTGACAGGGTTGGGGACAGTTCCAGAACCGACCAGCCCCAAAAACAATAATAATGCCCCGCCGGGAATGTTCGAAGAGGACACGCGTAGCTCGTGGAGTGGAGAGCCCCCCAAACCCACAACATTCAAAGAGACGGCACTGGACGGAGAGGATTCCCAAAACAGCGTCGCCAGCAACAGTCAAAAGAGTGCCCCAGATGCCCAATTGACTTCTTCAACATCGCCCAAGCAGCAGGAAAACGTTGAAGAGGAGGAGGAGGAAAAAGTGGTCTCCTTCCCCCCTGAGAATCTGTTTGAATACATGTGGCCACAAGAGAGCAACGAGTTTTTCTTCTTGCAAGAGCAAGTGTCCGATTACCTGAACGTGAAGTCGTTCAAGAGGAAGTATCCAGACTTGGTGAGGAGGAGTGTGGACATGGCAGAGAAGCAGTTCCTGAAGGACCGCGGGGTGGTGACAGAGGTGCAGTGTGACTTGGGTCTGACAGCGCTACGTTCCGAAGAGGTCCTGGAGCTCATGAACAAAGACTATCCTGACCAGTACAAGGAGTACATCCGAGTGCTCAGAGAAAAGGAACAGCAGAGCATTAAGGAGAAGAGGATTGAATACATCGCGACAAACTCTGACAAGACGCGGATGGTAGACATGGTGAAGAAGGCAGTACAGTCTGCGGCGGAATACAACGCTCATCTCAATCAAGAGAGAAGGGAGGAGAGGAAGTCGTGCATGGATCTTCAAACCTACACTGTGCATTACCCGTGCAAGACTTCCACTAAGGTGAAGGAAACACCCAAATTGGGGAAGTACCCTGTTGCCTTACTTCCAGGGCAGTTCCAAGACTTTTACAAGCAGTACAGCCCTGACGAGCTGAAGTATTTGCCCATCAACACAGTCTTGTATGGTCCACTGAAAGAACTGAACAGTGTGAAGGCTTCCGCATCCGATGGAAGCCCGTCAGACTCGGACGACAGCTCAGCTTCTGAGGAAAGCTGCGATAGCTCAAGTCGAGACAGCAGCTCTGCCGCTTCGGAACCTGATAAGGCAGCATCGAAGCCAAGCAATGGCAAGCCTGACGCGGTGTGCAAAGTCTGCAAACGCGGCCCAGAGCTCAACCGGGAGTTGGTGCACTGTGCAGATTGTGACAGCAGTGCCCACCCTAACTGCATCGAGCTGACTGCAGATGTTGTGGACGTGCTGAAGACCTACCCTTGGCAGTGCATGGACTGCAAGGTCTGCTCACACTGCCGAGACCCGGATGACGAAGACCGCATGCTTTTCTGTGACATCTGCGATAGGGGGTATCACACATTCTGTGTTGGGCTGAAAACCCTTCCGCAGCAAGGAAAATGGGTGTGCAGAAAATGCGGCTCTTGCTCTCTGTGCGGTGCAGCCAAACCTGGCCCCGAAAGTGCAACAAAAACTGCCCAGTGGCAATATGAGGCAGAAAGTGATCCTAACAGGAGGCCAAAGATCTTTTGTCAAGCTTGTTTTAAGAAAAGGAGATAAACTTGGTTGCCTTTTATTTTAAAAACTGCAGTTAAGTCTCATTTATCTAACCCCCTTTTTGAAACTCGTGTGGAAGCAGTTTTAGCAGACTTGTCATTTGGCATTTTAAAAGATTATGGATCTTAAGAATTCAGTCATTTTCTTTACAGAGCACTTTAATTTAGAACTATTTGTTAAAATATAGTTCCAGGATTGTGTATTAAAATGACATTATTTTGTTTAATATGGTTCAGGATGACTCCTGTCAACCCAATGTTTTTAAGTTTTTTTACTTTTGCTCACCTCTGTTAAAGAATGTAATTGACTCATTTTTGAGTTTCTTCCCTTTCTTGAAATGTTGATGTAAATTTCTGATCATTGAATCTGAACTTTAAGATTTCAATACCTTAAATTTTGTTTTCTATGCCATAATCTGACATTTTATATTTTATTTAGTTTTATAAGATTTTTCAAGGAACCTCACTGTTCTGCCTCTGCCTCATTTTGTTAGATATAAGTGAGACAGCTGTATTGAAAATGTTGACTCTGACACAAGCATACTTCTGTAGAATCTGCATGTGAGCTAGTTTAAATTGGGTTCAGTGTTTTGTAAATGTGGTACGGTGTTTATATCATTTAGGAGGATTTAAGGTACAGCTTAAGAAAGGAGTCCTCTAGTTGTCATGTTTACCCACCTCAAATGATGACTGACCACCATAGAGATCTAATTACTGGTTATATTTTCCAGTCTGTGTACTTGATCTCAAGGATCTGCTTATAAACCTTCATCAAGAAAGACAGAACAGAATTTTTAATGATACAGAGAGAGAAAATATACCCAGGGCAAAGGCCGGAATTGAACCGATAGCTGGGACAGTGAGCAGACTGCTGGCGTGGTTGGCAGCACGTAAACCAACTAAGCCAGGAAGCCCCCTCTAATTATTATTGTTATTAGATCCTACATTAATAATAATTAGTAGATTTACTATTAGAGATCTAATAGTGTACTATTAGATCTCTTTGCTGACAACACTTAATCATGTTGCTATGGTAACACATGGCAATTGGAGGACTCTTTCTAAAGCTTTTCTGGATTTAAATTTAAACTCATCATTAGTTGCACCTACATATTTTGACAGTGCAATGGCTAGTTATCATTTTTCATGAAGGTAAATGTTTTTTTTTTGTTGTTGTTGTTCAATACCTTTAACTGCCCCATTAAAAATTGTCAAGTTAATTTGTACACAAAATTACAGAAATATCACCCATTTTTTATCAATAAAACAGTAGGATTTTTAAAAAGTTTTGCAGGTTTTTTTTGGCAATATTTCTGTTATTTGGTGCCAAAAACACCTTTGTGATTTTTAAAGGTACATTTAATATAATTGAACAGTTTTTTACATGTTTAAAAATTTGTATCTATTCCAACATATTTTTTGCATGCTCTTCTTTTCATTTCTGAAAATATTTTCATTGTCACTCCAGTTAAACATACATGTAACAATCCATTTTCAACACCTCATACTTTTTTATTTCCTAAATCCTTTATTTCAAAATGGAAATAAAATATTACTTTATATCAAATTCTCTATGGCCTGTGTCTGATAAAATGTGGTTGAATGAAACAATGTAGTATTTTACAGAAAAATTACTCAAATTATCGAAGCATCTCTTAAATCTAAAAAATTGTTTCCTGTAAGATGTTTTTGCATGCTAAAAGATTATTTTTTAAAAATAATAATTTTTAAGTTCTTGGTTTATTGATATCTGGGAGTAAATAATTTGCATTTAATGCTCAACTGAGTTAAAAATAATATTATATTAAGTACTTTCATGTTTCATGGGATCTTAATACTCTGGCATTATTGAAGAATATTTAAAGCAAAAGGTGTTTTTTTATGTCATATCCAACAGGATTAAAGGCAGGAGGGATAATCTGAATATATCCCCTCTACCTCAACAGCAAAAAAGGCTTTTGTCATTTTTTTACCATAGAACATTAAAATAAAACCACCCCATAAACCCATTGAATGTTTTTACTTCGTATTTACTCTGTGTCTTTAGACTTGGAATAGTAACTTTCTTATTGTGCATCATAGCATAGAGATAACTTTTCAAGTAAGATAACCTGAATAGGGTAATAGTTACCCAATTGCCAATTAGTCAATATTTTCCAGTATTTAAGCTTTAATTAACCTGTATTATCTTCAAATTTAGCTAGGATTTGATTTAATTGTGATAGGTACTAAAAGATAGTGCTGTAATATCTTCCAGAAATATTTTTTTTAATATTTAAGAATGAAATATTTTATTAATTGGCTTATTAGGGCTGTGGTTTCCATGTAATTATATGCACATAAAAATGTATTTATTTTTAATTAAATATGTAATTTAATTGCAGATTATAAAAGTTTCATAATTTTTTCAATGATTACTGCAAACAATATCTAAATTCTTAATTGTAAGGTTATTAAGAAAGTTATTCTCTTCTCCATTATTATCACAGCATATTTCAAATTCTCACACATATTACTTTTTTGTGTAATTGCTTAACAATCATTCAATATTTTCCCTATTATTCTGAATAATTGCTCAAACACAGCAATGTGATGTCTTCAAAACATTGTTAATATTACATGGAAATCCCTTTCCTGGTTTTTATGTATTATCTGTCTTTCAGTTTCTTTAAACAGCTCCAGGGGCTTCAGGCCTCTCTTACGCCATAGAAAGGCTCTATTAGAAAACAGACAGTAAATAAAAGCTCGAAGTATTTTGTAAGCAAAATATCAAAATTTACTTTTAAATTTAATATAAAAAATCACTATTCATTTTAATAGGAATTTTTTGTAAATTTAGCAAATAATGTTAGTATTTTAGTAAATGCTCTATTTACTAATGAGAATTTGATATATTCTTCCAAAAATATATATTAATAGATTTCTTGTGGACTTATCTTCAATTTTTTTTAATTCAAAATAGTTTTAATTTTTATTTAACAAACAACAAATTTATTTATTCCAATGAAAGAAGAATTTACAGGATGAACATATAACCTGGAAGAAGTGATCCTATACAGAAAAAATACTATCACAGTAAAAATAGAAGAAATAATGACAAAATAACATAGTAATGAACTTTTACTGTTTTGAATATTAAGTGATACATAAATTATAAGCTATTGTAAAACCTACTTATAATGATAATTTTTTTACAAAATTATTAATTATTTAGCCACATAATTTAAGTTTTTAAGAAAGAACCAATTTTGTTGTGCAATTTAATTTATAATCACCTTAGCGCCAGTAAAAGAAAAATCCTATGCTATCCTTTATTTATCTGTCAAGGTAATACTTGTTTGAACTTCCGTAAGATGGCGCCATTAACCGGCGTTTGGTCGTTTTTGTCTTTGAAAATTTTAGTTACCTTGTGTCCTTTATTTTTTAATTTGATTACAAAATTGGCTCCACATTGAACATCAGTTCTAAAATTTAACGTTTCAACTCATTTGATAGGTTTTCCCTTGATTTTCAGTAATTTCCACGTGAAATAATCCTTGGCCTGACAAATGCCTCAAAAGTTTTTAAAAATTATACTTTTTAGCGTCTGATTTTGAGTACGTCATTATTTAGTAGGTTATTTGTAAGGAAAAACCGATGGAATTCTTTAGCAGGGTTTTTTATTATTTATATAATTTTCTAATGACAACATTTTGATATTTTTCAATTAAATTAAATGGAATATTCGTATCAGGCACTGAAAAACATTCTATGGGAGGAATTTTCTACAAGGTCTTATCTAGATGGCGCTACCATTATGCATAAGAAAAATATGGACTAAAAATGAAGTTTACTACAAACTGCAACTCGGTCGCCAAATGTTTCAGCGCCATTGGCGGTGGCTACTTGGTTGGCAGGGTTAAGGCGGCTTTATATGCATCCGGCAAATGCGGCAAAATCGCATGCGATTGCGAATTTCTTTCCTATTTTTTGCACTGTCGGGAAGGACCAATAGGAAGCCTTGAAATCTGCCGCGCCGAGAGAAAGCTGCCGGAATCGCCGCATTCGCATCGCGAAATGAAAAATGTAAACAAAAGAAATACGACGGGCCCGACGGGCCACAATCAAAAGTAAGTAAATTTTTATATAATTTGTTAAAATTCACATTATCTTTGTCTTTTTACTTCTATTTTTACTAGTTTTGATTTAAAGGATTTGATAAGATATGTTTGATGCTTGTTTCTGAGTTATTGTTTACTTACAGTCAAACTTTCTATGGCAAACAAGTTTCATATTACTTTTTAGGTTAAGTTTTTTTGTCTTTAGTAGATTTAAGGAACTTCTTTTTGAAAGTCAACTTGTTAATTTTAATTCCGTGTAGTGTTTGAGTGGTACCAAGAAATCAACTGCTTAATGCTTGTCTTCGAATTCTCACACACAAATATAAACACGTCTAGTTGAGTTAAAGTTTTACATGTTTTTGTGCTATTCTAATGTTAAGTAAACTTTCATTGCAGATAAAGGGAATTTACATCATTCTGAAAGTTAAGAGTGAAAGTTATCAGTGAAAGAAAATTCATGAGATGTGCTGTATATGAGATGTTGACAGTGCTGCAGTAGTTGATATGGAAGTAAGTAGTTCTTATGTTTATTTTCATTCCTATACACATATAGGTATTATACAACCTCAATTCCTATTTCATGCTTGTCATAAATTTCTGACTTTCGGGGGGATATATCTCCAACCCCCCCTTGGTTTCTATGGTGAACACAAAGTTTTGCATTATACTTTATTAAACATTTTTGTGTCTAGTAAGATTTGAAAAACTTCTTTTCTGACTCAATTTGTTGGTTTTATTTAATTCCTTGTAGTGTTTGAGTGTAATGTTCGTCTTCAAATTCTAGAATACAAATATAAACACATAGTTGAGTTAAAACTAAGAACTGTTATACATGTTTTGTTGCTACTATGATAATACACATTGATAGTCACATTGTTAAATGAAACTGTACGATGATCAGGGCCGTAACCAGACTTTTGTTTCGGGGGGGGTTTTGACTCAAATATTTTCTGAGGTACCTCCTAACGGGTACTTTTATACTGGATTGAAATTTTGCTGCACTAAATTTCAAAATTGTATAAACAATATGAATTCGAAGTAAAAGGGGGGTCTGGGGGTCCTCCCCCAGAAAATTTTTGGAAATTTGCCCCTCAAAAGAGTGTTTTAGCTCATTTCTGAGACCCTTTAGATTACACCCATAGAATACCACTCATTGTAAGCGGCCGAATTTTTAAGGTAAAAAGAAGGTACATATATTGTAATAAATGGCGAAATGTTAAGGGGGTTTGTTTTTAGGTTCCAACTCCAGAAAATTTTTTAAATTTTTCCCCTAAAAGTGGCATTTTAACTCATTTTGAGACACTTAGGTTACATAAAAGAGGACCACTCCTTGTAAATCACACAAGTTTGAAGGAAAAACCGTATACTTAATAGATTTCAAAATTTCGAGGGGGTTTGGGGGTCCTCCCCCAGAAAAATTTTGGAAATTTTACCCTTAAAAGTAGGGTTTTGACTCATTTTGAGACCCTTTGGGTTATACCTGAAAAGGATATCGCTCCTTGTGAGACTTAATTTTCAAGAAAAATAGCAGTATAAAAATTGATGTCAAAATTTCGGGGGGGGGGGTTTGAACCCCTAAACCCCCCCCTTGGATAAGGGCCCTGACGATGATGATTCTTTAATTTAACTGTAAGAAGAATTTATATTCATCAAAACTTCAGGGACCTTGTTAATCAAAAGTTCGTTATTTAAAAAAAATTCTGCAAAACTCCCAAGTTGTGCAACTAAATTATCCCAGTCTGCACATGTCTCGCCAATCTGACTTCATGACTTCATTCTCACTTACAAATATACACACCTAGTTGAGTTAAAGTTTTACATGTTTTTGTGCTATTCTAATGTTAAGTAAACTTTTCATTGCAGATAGCATGGAGCTGCATCATGCTTAAAGTAAATAATTATCAAGCTATGCAGCGATGTGTGTGAAAGTGCCCCATTCAATTGATTCCTGCCCTATTAGTTGAAAGATGTCTTGTCTGCACTTGGCTTTATAAAAGTGAGTAAATTTATGGTATTTTTTCACTCCTATACACACATGTATTATACAACTTAAATCAGTATTTTTCAATTAGCCCGGCACATGTCCAGACTTGGATATAAAACAATAAACATTCGACAGTCACATTGTTCACCAAAACTGTATGATGATTCTTTAATTTAACAGTAAAAAGAATTTATAAATCAAAACCTTAGGAAGCTTGTTAATCAAAAGTCCGTTGTTTAAAAAATTTCTTCATAACTCCCCATATTATCCAAGTCTGCACATGTCTCGCCAATCAGACATCATCAACAACATTTTACAAATTACAAAATTTAATATTGTTTTAAGCAACACTGTTGAGATGTTTCAATTATTTCATTTTGTCCGTTTTATTTTTTCGGTGATTTATCTTATATCCCCTTCGGTAATTTTTTTTTTCTAGCCTTTGGATCTTGAATTTCTCAAACTTAAAATAACCGAGAGTAGTGTTCTGTCCCACATTTTGAAAGTTTTTTTGAATATTGCTCGATAGAAATGTTAGTTATTGAGATATCTATTATACCTAACTTAATGAGTCTTGATCTGTGTTGATAAGGGGACATCCATAAATTACGTGAGGTGTTTTTTCCAAATATTGGACCCCTTCCTCCCCTTTGCTGAGATTTTGCCGGACTCCTCTTCCCCACAAATTCATACATGATATTTTCTTCAACTTTTTAATGAATAAATGTCTTTGAGATATGTTCTAGCCACGTTTGTTTCGTCTTTTTAGCATGAAGCCTAGCATATACGCTGCAAAAGTTTTGATAAAAATCAATGTTGAATTAATAAAAATTATTTTCTTATATATATATTTTGATTATCATGACTGACTGGCTAATGTTTTGCTGTTGTAACTAATTTGTCCAGTTTTCCTGAACATGTGCTAACAGATAAAAAAAAATTATATTTTTTAAACTAAAAGTTGATGGGAGATTTTAATTTACTTCCCCCTCCCCCTTGAGATTTTGCTGGACCTCCTCTTTTTGACTTTGGGTAATTTATGGATGCCCCTTAATCAATGCATTAAATCTTAACAGCTAATTTCTGCCATATTCACAGCCATCAGTGTCAGTGTTAAATAGCATCTAAAGAAAGAAAAATTAGCTTTTCGCTGTCTCTGATTAGTGGAATCCTTCGTTGACCAAGGATTTAACACCGACGGCTATGAATATGGATGTTGGAGATGTTTCGAACACATGGTTGTTGTCAGTTGTACCTCTTGTAATTTTTTAAATTGAACACCAACTAGTTTGAGCTAAACAATTTTGTGTCACTGTGCTAGTCAGGGGTGGATCCAAGAGGGGCACTCTGGACAGTGCCCCCCTTGGACCCAAAAAATGTACTCAAAACGAGTTAAAACCCTACTTTTACAGGTAAAATTTAAAAAAATAATCTGGGGGAGTACCCCCATACTCCCAGCGATACCAAAAGGGGATTTTGAGTAATACTACGTATTTGAAAATCCCCAACATTTTGACTTTTTTCTCAAAAGGTAAAGGTGATGGTCTGGAAAAGTGACCCCCCTTAGAATCGTGCTGAATCCACGCCTGGAGCTAATATATTTGAACAGGCTGGTTTCTCAAAAACTGATGAGCTTCAAATGTGCACTTCATGCATTCCTTGCAATTTTTATTGTGTTAATGCAATTTTTTAGGGTTACTTGATATTTATAATTTTTATTTTTTTAGGTTCTATTGCTTAAAGGACATATTCAATCTTATCAGATGGCATTTCATGATCATGCTGTGTATATTAGTTTCCTATGCTCTTTTGTAATATTAATTGAACAATTTATATGAATATGAAAGTTGACATTTCAATGTAATTTGATTGTATGTAATAAAAATTCTTGATTGAACTTCAGTTTTGGAAATTGTTTCCTTCTATTAACATATGCATGCATATATTTAAACAGAGAAATAATGTAATAGTAATTCAAATGCTGTAATCATTATTATACCACCCTTTGAAGGCTGCACAACATTTTTTCTGAATAGGTTTAATATTTTGTATAATTTTATAAAAAGCAGATATGTGCTGGCAGAAAATTGAATTAAAAAATCCTATTACTTTTTGCATATATATGTTTAATCCTTTATGGTATTTTTGTACTAAATTGCTACAAAGGGTTCTTATGAAATTGGAAAAAAACATTTGTGCTATAAATAGCTGAAACAGTATTTTTTGTAAACATTAGCAAGGTAAGTATCTGAATCAAAAACCTTTCCTTAATTAATTGTGTAAATATCTTCCTGTATTTTTTTCATAATTAATGTTATTATCTCTGATCTTTATTTTTTAATAAAAAATGTTCTTGAAGGGAATAAACTAGCAATTAAATTAAAGAGTAAAATTAAATACTGTTCATATTATTAATTTAAAATACTTAAAGTGGAGAGCTTGGGGCTTCAACTCCCATAGCCTCCCCAAGTTAAAACAAAATAACCCTCTGGAAGAAATCATTCTAGAGTTCAGAAATTTCTACAAAAGGATGTAATGAAAAAAAAAATAGGAAGATTGTGAGGTTAGTTTTATAACCAAAACTTTAAAATTCATAGACAAATTTGGAATTTGAGTAATTACAGTATTTGTAATGAAAAAGTAGAAACTGTTTAAAGGCAAAATAGCATAAATTACTATTCTCGTCCCAGAATATGATTATATACCCAATGTGTAGAACAATTTTATTAAAAATAATTAAGTTATTAATTTAGGAGAGAAATATATACTAAAAATTTATTTATTTCAAATTTACAGAGAATTTTTTTTTTTTTTTTAGTTTTCCATAGGACTATCTGATCTGAAAAAAATATTTTATTTCCCTCAATAGCTGAAAAATTTTAAGAATCAAAAATTCAAATGATTTTAGTAAAAAAAAATAAATTTCCATCTTATTTGGTTTTGAAAACTTAATTAAATTACGTGATGCGCTCGACAACTTGAGATCATCAAAATTTGTGAACCAACCACCTCTTTCATAGATCATTCATATTTTAATTCGTTACACATCGAATTAATTTATTCGTCGAATACAGAAACCAAAACTAGAGTAGCGGGAATCGCACCGCACGAACCTACGACACGATCGCACTTGCCGCACGGAGCCGACGCGTACAGACACGCGTCAAAACGTTCACAAAAGCTGGCGACTCGCAGGAAAAAATCTTCCGTCGCAGTCGCATTCGCCGCACTTGCCGGATGCATATAAAGCCGCCTTTACTTCTGAAGGTTCTTTTTCAAGCAGCAACCTTGTGATTTGGCTTTTCTCGCCATTCGCTCTCTAGAAGTCCGGATGAATGATGACGCGCACGCTGATTGCTGACCACAGAACGTTTTCATCGGAAAATTCAGTCCGAAATGTGAGTAAAAATTTATTTCTTTTTTACAATAGTTTCTCCTAGCTAAATGTTTGTGTATCCTTAAATTTTAAACTGAAATATTTTCCTATTTTATATAAATTGGTATGGTATAATTAATTGTGTGCTTTTTAAAACGTTTTGTCGATTAGTAGGTATTTCAAAAAGTTTTATACCATTTGTAGTGTATATTTAATGTGTTGGTACTGCTGTAATTCTGTTAGGGATCAAATTTTAATTTCACCTAAAAAGTCAGGGAATAGTCGGGGAAAATTGCTAAATTTGGCCCAAAACCTGGAAAATGAAAATTTTTAATGTTTGGAAGTCAATTGTGGCTCTAGTAAGTAGAAAAATTGTCAATTTATTGAAATTATGGGTTCAAAATTGCTAGAAGTAGATTTGCTGGATTTCTGAATTAGAGGGGGAACCCTATGATAAATAGTGTATAGTAATTAAAAAACCTTATGTAGATAAATCGAAAATGCTTTTAAAATGTCACTGATGCATTTAAATAAAGCTTTTGAAATGTTACTAAAATGTCACTGATGCACTTAAATAAGGCTTTTGAAATGTTACTAAAATGTCCCTCTCATCTTGGGTTTTAGTATGGATATCTCAAAAATTACATTTTCAATTCAAATTGTGACCAATAACGGGCTTGAAGTACACAAAGGTTGGTCCTCTGTTAATATAAATTTTTCTTAAACTCACTCCCTGTACCTAAAATATTTTAAATCCTCCTGACTAAGATTTCCTTTATCCCTTTAAATAAGAAAGCTCTGTGCCTCTCATTAAAAACCTACCTTATTTAGTGGGAATGTACAAAGGACCCTTCCATATACTGATATGCATTATGTTAAAAGCATGCCATTATATCAAAATTCTATTCAATAATACAATAATAATGGAGTATGATTATTAAGTACCTAAGGATTAAGCGAGTGCAAATCTTGGCAATAGGAATTTAATTTACAAGGAGTGTCTTTCAAATTAAAAATTAAAAGCGACATTTAAATTAATTAAGCCTAAAGCTTGCACCAACTGGCCAATAATCCTATAGTACCAATTTTAATTGTAGTGTCATCTTGAAATCCTACACTGTAGAAAATAAAAGGGTATAATTTTGTGACCCCCTTGAAATCAATGATATAGGTTTAGGTTAGCTGAAAAAGATCATATCCTACTGAACCCTAGTTCATATCCTACGAAACTGCTAACATTTAATCATTTTCCCCAGTAATCTTAATATAAATTAGTATATTCCCAGTAATATTAATAAATCAAAAAAGTTGAAAGGATGACCTTCTTAAACAATACTGTATAAAAAGTCAAAAATAACAATCCAGTATTAAAAAGTGGTATAAAAATGTTACCAACATCATTTTTACATTTGCATAAAATGTCGTAGTACGCCCAATTGGATTGCTGAAATAACCTGGGAGATAATAGTTTGTTTAAAGCTTAGAAGATATTTTAGGGAAGAAATATCTTGGGTACAGAATAATTTTAGGATTTGAAGTAAAAAAAATAGTAACTAACAAAAATATTAGCACTAAGTATTCAGTTCTTACACAATTCACTCTTAATGATTAAAGCTTAAGAAGTAAACAAATTATATATTTCTAACCATTAATGCATTAGCAATTTAAAAATTAAATCCATTAGGGAATATGATTAACATGGACACAGACAGTGGTATCATTTAGCTAAGATAAGGGGAAAGCGTACTAAAATTAGGTTAAAGGAAATTAGGTTAAAAGCTAAGTCTTGATACTTGTATTTACCCAGCCCTGATTAGGAAGCAAGATTCAATTATTATTCCTTACTTAACAAATTCTTCCTTTTCTTAAGCCTACTATTTAACTAGTTTCTTTTGGTGTAGAAACATTTCAAATAAGATTCCTTTTCTTTCACTTAAGCCTTGTTAAGTATTTTTTGGTAAAGCATTCCAGCCATCTCAACATTAGTGGTTTTATTGATATAAAATTTTAAAAAATGTCTTACAATTTCATTACAGGATTCCTCTGAAGTTCTAGAATTACTAAATAATTCTTTTGTGTGGTTGACCACTTATATTATGTGGCACCATTTGAAAGAGTTTTTTAGTTCAGAATTCAGCTCAACTGAAGTGGTAAATACCCAGATGGGTTTTTTGGAGAGGTTACCAGGTATACATTAAATTCATTGTAGCCTTGAGTTATCAGTAGTTGTGAAATTATCTTTTCAATACAAAAGATTTAAATGTACCTTACTAGAATTGATATCAATTTAATTTTTTGTTACTAATTCACTCTAAAAGGTCAAATTAATTTAAATAAAAATTTCTCCTTTTTGTGTTTATAATGCTTCTGAAATTTCACACTGTTGAAATAATCTTATGTATTTACTATTGAGCTAGGTGAAACATCCCATGAAAACTATATGTGTGAAGATAAGTTTGCCTGGAAAACAAGACATTCTTTTCTTACATAAATTTTTGTTGCAGGAGCTGGAATCCTCTAGATTACTAAATAACTATTTTATGTGGTTGACCACTTACATTATGTGGCATCATTTAAAATAGTTTTTTAGTTGGCTGACTTGAAGTGGAGCAATAAACCCAGATGAATTTTTTTCAGAGTGGTTACCAGCTATATCAACTTAAATTAGTTGTGAATAATATTAAACTCTAAAAAGTGTCAATGTATTTAAATGAAAATGCTTTCTTTTGCTTTGAATTTTTAAGTAGGTAACTCAATACGATTTTCAGCCCAGATTTAATGCTTCTGAAATTTTACTCTTAAAATTATCTCTCAAACTCCAAACTATGCGTGAAAAACATCCCATGAAAAATTTATCAAAATAATTTGCAAGCCAATGAAAAAATCATGTTTTAGAGAATGGACTTCAAAACACTGCTATAGTTGTGTCATATTTGTTGAGACTGATAAAATTACCTAACCATAATTATTTTTAATAAAAAATACATCTCCTTACATAAATTAACCTTTATACTATTTATTAAAAATATTTCAAGAGTAGTGAAATGTATTCATTTACCACTTTACTCTCTTCAACCATCAGAAGTATTTAAAATAATAAATGAAAATAAAATTACCAGCTCCCTCCACACTTCACACAGATTGAACATCAAAATTAGTGTGTGATAATGATTGGAAATATAGTTGAATTGGATTCTATTCGTTAACTAAACCATAATTATATTTACTCTTATTTCTCTCCTGATGGATCGTGGTTGGGTAGCCCGCCAACAAGTAAGTTCTCGCGGAAGAATCGTTTTTCTCCCCCGATAAGGAACGGACCATCGGTCGGCACCCTTTCTTGTCATCATCCGTCTTGTCAACAACAGGAAACGGTCGGGTTGCAGGAAGCTACACGTGCGCTCGTAAATCAATCAGCATTCCTGAAGTCCCCCTCTCCTTGTCAAAAGTTCTCAAACAATCACGTTTCGGTAATCAAGCAATTTTCATGCTTGGCAAACTTAAGAAACAAATATAATATGTACTTTGAAAATTAAAAAAAAAAATTAATGTTGAATTAGTTCAGTGAGCTGGGTTTTTTGTGAGGATTGGATTGGTGAGCGATAGCGAGCAGATATTGAATCAAAAATTGATTAATTCATAAATTTAAGTCTTTCTTGAAATTTTGGTACCTTTCGTAAATTAATCATCATTTCAAAAACTGAGAAATTCTGTTAAAATGTAAATTTAGAAGCTACCAAATTCATTGCACATAAAGTTATTTTACAATTAAATTAAGCAGGATAATTCGAACTTTTATGCTTTTTTTAACTTCTAGTTTTTTTTACACTTAGAAAAAATTCGACGAACTTTTAAGTGCACATTAAGTGTAAAGAAAAAAATCATAGTGATATATGTAATACCCCTTAACAAAAATAATGAGAATATAATTTTAAACAAATTATTTTTACTCAATTTTTTAGGAAAGCAAGCATATACCCCTCTTCTGAACTAGATGTTTTAGATATTATAAGGATATCATTGTAAATAGATAAATGATTTTTTGTAAATGGTTTTTCTTTCAGTCACTTCAGCTTGGTTCTAACCATACTTTTTAAATCACAACCTATAAAGTTGTGCATTTACTTACAGATAACTTTGCTGAAAAGGTTTAAATTATCTAATTAGAGAATAAATCTATTTTTTTAAGTAGACATGTGTGGAAAAAAAACCAATATATCACCAATATATTTCTTAAATAGAAACTTACTTTAAAAACTAATACTGGGCAATTCCATGAAAATGTCAACCTGATCAAAATTTTAAAAGTTAAGAAATGTTAAAAGTAATGATAAAATTATATGTAAGCAAAAATTGTCAACAGAATATAACCTATAATTTTTACTATAATTGCTAACCTCTTCAGTTAACTCTTTCATATCATTTTAGTACACTATTTTGAATTTTTGCATTGGGGGAGATTCAGAAATGTCAGTCAGTTACCAGACACACGTCAGTTAGTTACCATATTGTAATTACTATCATTCTCTATTGTAGCAACATTTTTGAACTCAAATGCCATATTCTAAAAGCTTATGTATTGTTCTTTATCACCTTTTTAACTTAATGGAAAATTCCAATAAAATAAAATAAATTTTACAAAATACTTATTATTTTCCTTTGTGAATGTCAGTCAGTTACCCGTGGAATTGCCCTACTATCAAACAGAATATCTTTCATTTTCAACTGGTTCTAAAACCATTTCGAAAAACATGCATTAAAACATGAATAATATTTAAGGAATATTAAATCTTATCCAACTTCTATCAAAACTAGAGAAATTCTAAAAGCTTAGATTTTAAAGTTTAACACTTAAAATAGTTTCTTATTCAGTTTAAATCGATTTAAAAGGCTGCATTTAATGTCTTAAAATGCGTTCAAGATCAAGAAAAGGAACCAATTTTTTCTGTTTAACTATGTATATCCTATAGTGTTCGGCAACTAGTGGTCAAAAAGTAGTTAACTACTAACTAGTCTGGGAAAATCTAGTTGCAACTAGTAGTTAACTATTTTTTCCTGGGACTAGTTGCAACTAGTAGTTAACTATTTCCCAAAGTAGTTAACTAGTCTATTTAATTTAATAACCTATTTTTTGCCCAAATTCCAAACATCTTTCTTACCTATATCACAAAAAACTTTATGCTTCGCTCAAAACGGTGCTTTTTTTCTGGTTATGGTATTTGAGAACTCTACCATGACACTGTAGTTATAAATAGCAGTGTAATTTTTTGTATATTTTGATAACATTTTTTAATAATTTTGAAATTTTAAACAAAATTTTTTTAAAAAGTAGTTGAAAATTTGAAAGTAGTTTCAACTAGTAGTTATTAAAAAAAGTTGTTCAACTACTAGTTAAACTAGTTTAAACCAAAAGTAGTTAACTACTAGTTGATCGGTAGTTAACTACTAGTTGCAACTAGTTCTAGTTAACTAGTGCCGAACACTAATATCCTATGTATACAATCACACTTAAAGAGTAAAAATTTATTTATAATTGAAGTTAGGGAAGCTAAACTTTTTTTTGGATTTAACTTAATTTATGGCACAATAAAATGCTAGACAAAATTTCCATCGCAAAAACTTTCTTGATTGAATTTCCACACAATTAAAATGAGAAGAAATTTTGCTTTGCATCACCTTCCAAAGCAGACAATTTTCACACTCAAAGGATTCCATGTAGCACACTGCACTAAAGTATCATAGAGAAAAGTGGGCTGTTAAATTTATGGATGTATTTTAAAGATGGATCAATAATAAAAATTGACTTTTAAAATTACATTTAAAAAGAAAATTGCTTTAATTTCATTTGGTCAATTTCAAAAGATTAATTTTAATGGCATGCAATTTATAATTTCTTTATGCCTAAATTTTAGTATGTATTGTAATAATGTAAAGGTTATTTCCTGGTTAAACTAATGATATCTTTTGTGTTGTAATTTTTATAATAATTAATGAGTTTTTTTTTCTATTAAAGACTTTTTGGGATATCATTAAAAAACTGAATAATTTTCAGAATTCCCACTATATATTTTATAAAAAAAGTAATGACCTTAAAAGTAATAAACCTTTAGTACGTAACTTTTGAGATTAAAGTTTTTACAAATTTATTAAATAAAAAAAACTTTTTAAAAACCACGTTTTTAAAATGCACTAAAAAGTATAAAATAATTTGCTTCTAACTCCTTGTAAAACGAAAAACGTGGGGCTCATGCATTAGATATTTAATTTAACAGCTTCTCTCCGTATTCTTTATGTTTCTTATTTTTTTATTTATTGTGGATATATTAGTAAATAGAGTGGCCAATGGAGTACTAGCTGTAAATATTATTGCATGAGCCCCACGTTTTTCGTTTTACAAGGAGTTAGAAGCAAATTATTTTATACTTTTTAGTGCATTTTAAAAACGTGGTTTTTAAAAAGTTTTTTTTATTTAATAAATTATTTTATGCTTTTTAGTTCTGTGTTCAAAATTTCAAGTCTCCACCTCATCGGGAAGTTAGTTCAAAATCGATTTCTAAATCAGCCCCCCCTGGGGGTTCAGGGGAAGCAAATTTAACCGAAACAACGGCATAGTATCGCATTGTCATCCAGATATGAACTGTGTTCCAAATTTCAAGTCTCTACCTCATCGGGAAAATCGATTTCTAAATAAGCCCCCCTGGGGGTTCAGGGGAAGCAAATTTAACCGAAACAACGGCATAATATCGCATTGTCATCCAGATATGAACTGTGTTCCAAATTTCAAGTCTCCACCTCATCGGGAAGTTAATTCAAAATCGATTTCTAAATTCCACCCGAAAGCCCCCCTGGGGGTTCAGGGGAAGCAAAGGTAACCAAAACAACGAGATAATATCGCATTGTCATCCAGATATGAACTGTGTTCAAAATTTCAAGTCTCCACCTCATCGGGAAGTTAATTCAAAATCGATTTCTAAATTCCACCCGAAAGCCCCCCTGGGGGTTCAGGGGAAGCAAAGGTAACCGAAACAACGAGATAATATCGCATTGTCATCCAGATCTGAACTATGTTCAAAATTTCAAGTCTCTACCTCTTCGGGAAGTTAGTTAAAAATCGATTTCTAAATTCCACCCGAACAGACAGACAGACAGATAGACAGACAGACAACAAAGCGACCTA
This sequence comes from Tetragnatha montana, assembly GCA_963680715.1. Taxonomy (NCBI): domain Eukaryota; kingdom Metazoa; phylum Arthropoda; class Arachnida; order Araneae; family Tetragnathidae; genus Tetragnatha; species Tetragnatha montana. The sequence continues at coordinate 12,930,823 of OY796677.1, read as the reverse complement.
ATAAAAACGTGGTAAAATTAATATTTCAAGAAATTCTACTCGGCAAAGTACCAGTCCTTAGCAGAGTTGGCTAGATTGGGCCAAATGGGTTTAAAAAAAAACATGAGAAAAAACCCTCATTTTGGACCAATTTTTGGGGTTTTTTTCAAGAAAAAAACAACATTGTGTCTTAATATTGAAGAAAAACATTTAACGGGAAATAACATACTAAGAACTGCAGTTGAGTGGGTTTTTTCAAAATTTTAACCAGGTTTCAATAATTTGCTTTGTCTTAAGATATTTTTTTTTATATTTCATATCACACATGAAAATATTTAACTTGGAAAATGTAAGCTGCAAGTGATAAACTATAGTATGTGCCTGCTGCCTGCATATTACTGCTGTTAATATAATTTTCTGGAGGCGAACTTTTTCCTACAAATATTTTAAAATTTTATAAACTTCCGTTTGATAGTTTTTGCGTAGCGATAGTTGCAAAGTATTCGAAAATAAAATTTTCAGAATCAGAGACGTTGACGACAGCAGGGGCGGATCCAGGATTTTCTTCTGGGGGGGGCACCACTAAGATTTTTAGCCTTACATGGGACAGGCCGTAACCAGACTTTTGATCGTGGGGTTGACTTATCGTACCCCAACGAGTTCATTTATACGTTAAGTTTTAGATCACTTAAAAGTGGTATATTGAATTAAGTTGCACATAATAATGTGAGTTCCAAGTAAAAATGGGGGTTCTGGGGGTCACCTCAGAAAATTTTTGAAAATTTGTCCCTTGAAGTAGTGTTTCAGCTCATTTTCAGACTCCTTGGGTTACATAGAAAGAGAACTCCTTGTAAACCACATAATTTTCAAGGGGAAAAATTAAATAGACGTCTAAATTTCTAAGGGGGATGGGGGTCCTCTCCCAGAAATTTTTTGAAATTTTATCTTTAAAACTTCCGTTTTTATATCATTCTAAATAACTTTGTGGGAAAAACACCCGAAGAAACGGATTTGATCCTATAAAAGTATTGTTTTTACTCCTTTTGAGACCCTTTCGGTTGCAACCGAAGAGGATTTCTCCTTATAAGTAACAGAGTTATGAAGGGAAAATCTGTATAAAAATTTATGTCAAAATTACGACCCTAAACCGGGAAGCCATGATACCCTCAAAAAACTAATACTTATTCACTATGAATGATTTAAATTTCATTTTGAAAAATGATAGTCCACTATCAAAAAAATACAAATACACTGTTAAAACAGACGTAAAAGTTTAGGAGGGGTTTGGGGGTTCTCCCCCAGGAAAATTTTTGAAATTTGACCCTAAATTTTACCCCTTGGAGCCATTTTATGCTGTGTATTTTTATGGATTTTAGTGGAAAAAGAAGTGGGGGGTGGATTTTAGTGAAAATAGAAGTGGGTGGACGCATGGGTATTTTTTCGAAAAATGGGGGGACGAGTCCCCCCGCAATTCTAGCACTGCTTATAAGAATTAACAACATGCACTGCATATTTTAGGAAACTATTTTTTCTGCTTAAATTAAAATTATCTGCCTGAACACATAAAATAATTACAATAATTTAAATCAATGTATTGATTATTGTATTAAACAATGTAATAAATTTTACGTTTGATTATTTACGACGCATATTAAACGGTATAAAAATTCATTTTTCAGCTTAATATACATTGCAAAAAATGAAAGTAAAATAATAAACATACAATTTTTATTTCAAACACACTGCTAAATAGAAAACTTTAAAAGAACACAATTTCTTTAAACTGCGTTACTGGTGCTACGGTCGTTTCGTCAACTCTGAAATTTCCTACCCCCACTCCGTTTGGCCTTACACAACACAAATCCTAAAGCAAAGATGTAACAGAAACCAAAGGGTCAGGAAATTTCAGAGTTGGCGAAATGTCCGAGACACCCCGCGTTAATGCATTTGCAAACAAATTTGTTACTCTTTCTTAATTTTAATCATATTTTACTTTATTTTGAAAGGGAAGGACCTCAAATTGTACGATTTCCGGATTTCATAAACGCAAAACAATTTATGATTAAACTTAAATAGCATTTCAAGCTCTTACCTTTTCAACAGAAGGAGCAGGTCTCTCTTAGTACACGGCTGCCCTTCATTATCGCCGTTGTCACTCTCCTTTCGGCCAAAATAATCCGCGAGGGTACGCGCACGTTTCATTTAAGTTAGTCAAGTATTTTTAATAAATATTCTAAATAAAAATTGCAGTTAGAAAAAACTCTAAACTGCCGGTAGCACAAACTAGCAGAGCTCTGGAACTAGAATTATTTCTTCTAAACAATCGTCTGAAATTCCTTAACACAAAAACAGCATGCGTTTTGGAACAAGGAATTGAAGGAACTCTTCGACTCTTCCCACCCCCGAAGTTTCCTATCACCCCATTGGCGAGTGTTCCCCATCCCATTTGTTTCACGAAATTCTCGGGGGTAATAAAACTCTCCTCAAGTAGTGTCAGGGGTTGTTCGGGTGGGTCTGTCTTGTCTTGAAAACTTCTCTCGTCAAAAGAGGGAGACCGGAATTATGTGCTCCTTTCTCCGAATCGAATCGGGGTCGCCGCATATGAACGTAGTGCGGCGCACCCATCAGCGTAGTCTCGATGAGGGATAGCCGTCCCCGACCGTTTTAGGTTTCATGAAAAATTTCTTTATGGAGAGGTAAAAAAAAAAAACCTTGTATCTGCCCATGGGGGGGGTCCCTGTTCGAGTAACTATTTGCCTATCCCAAATTCCCCAGTATCCCTTCTCTTCTATTCTAGCCTCAGAAAAATTTTAGAGCCTTTTTATCTAGTATACTTTTTAGTCCTCTGGGGGGGCACGTGCCCCCGTGCCCCCCCCCTGGATCCGCTACTGGACGACAGTGACGGTTCCTCTTAATTTGTTTAATATTGAGAGACGAATATGGAATTATGTTTTATGAAGAAACGAATATAAATTTATAATTAATACAACTTTCATTGTTTTTAGGATTGTAGCTTCCAGAGACAGGAATTGCTGTTGTTAAGTCATTCTTTTCTATTTAGATTCTGGGATTATTTCAAATTTTTTAATTGCGATTGATAAGTAATAGCTAGGCTAGGTTATGCTGGTGAAAGATATTAAAAGGACATCGTAAGCTTTAATTGAAAAGTGAAGGGTATTATTTAAGAGAAAATTTATTGAATGGAACCGTTACATCTCATATGGCAAAAACAGGTAATATATCTGTTAATAATAATTAATTAGGGTAATAATCTATTTTAATGTTTGACATTGATAAATAATTAAAAATTCACAGTTTAAATTATATTAGAGGTTTAAATTATAAAGGTATGCAAGAGGTTGTAAAAAAAAACAGTTGGAACAGTTGGAATTTTTTGGTTTAAAGGACAGTTTATATGGTGTTTATATATAAGATTTAAAAATTGAATGGTGTGAAAACTGGTAGGGGAGAGTGTTGTACCTTCGGACAAAAATCACGTTTGGATTTTTCTAAGACAGGAAAAATCATATTTTGATTATTTAAAGTGCCCAACCTATAGTCCTAAGTAAGCTTTGTGAGTAGGAGGATATTTTTTATTAGCTAAAATCTTGAAAATTGGATTTTTTATTAATTTTAATAACTTGACGAAATTTGTGTCCATAGGTACAACCACCGCCTCTCCCTATGGACAGACCCGGTTGTACCTGTGGACACCCTTTAAAAGGGAGGTTTTAATTAAAAAGAGCTAAAAATGAACATTTTTATTGATGCTTTGCCAATAATTTCTTTGAAAGTGATTAAAAACGCAAATGGTTTTTACACAGCACTACAAAATCACTGCAATTTCTGATTAAATGATTAACCTTAACGTTTGAAATCTTTTTTAAAGGTTTAAATAACACAGACTATAGTTTTTATAAAATTACATATAAGGCCCATTTCCTACAATTAAAAAGCCAAATGTTTTTAGTAGCACTTTTCAAAAAATAGATTTGAGGATGCTATTTAATACAAAATTACCTAGTTATCATTACATAAAATAAACCAATCATTCATTTAATCATTTCATAGTAAAAAATTTGCAGCTTGTCAACTTTATTTCAAGGGGCTACAAGTTAGTAATTTAATGTGTTCCCAAATTCTCATAATATAATTTATACTCTTTATGTACTGTAAAATATTTTCATACATTAAGAGCAATACTTTTCCTTCTTGAAATACAAGGCACAATGATAAAAATGAAACCAAAAAATTGCATGTTTTCTGCAAAATGTGCAATTTTATTACAAGGTTTACAAAAAAAGAGGTGTCTAGCGAAACATATAATAAAGAAGCATAGAAAATAAAGAGGTAAACTCTACTAATCATTATATTATTGTTATTGAGAAAAATTTTCTTTTACAATAGACATTTTTTTAGGTTTAAAAAAAAAGGAAAACTACTTATCCTTTACTATTATTATTTCAGATAAATTTTTAAATAAACACTTATATAAGCCCTAAATATATCTATTCTATAACTATCTATAATTAGAAAATAATTAGTTTAAATCTTCTGTAAATATTTCGGTAGGTTTTAAACCGTTTCCAGGGTAATTACAGGGAACACTTAACTTGTTTTCCTACACATCTCAATTGGAATTTATAGCTAGATAATATTTGAATTTGTAAATAATAAATCTACTCACAAGCTACAGTTTTTATTTTAAAATGTTAGATATTTTTGTTACATAAGGGAAAGCGGGACTTAACAGCAAAATTCAAACCAATTTTTTGAGTAGAAAAAATGATTTATTCGGGTACTTTCTAAAATTATCTAAAAACGACTCAATTTTATTAGACTAATTAAAAAAAATAATAAAGTTTGATGAAAATTAAAATATAACGACTTTTGTATAAAATGATTTTCTATCAATATGCCCCACCAGTGGGTTAGTCGGATACATTACTTGGGGTATTTTGATAAAGTGATTTATTTTCTCAAAAATAGTAATAAACAACAAAAATTTGGGAATAATAAACGATTTTTATTAAGAGATCCTAAGCCCTTAATCACAAATTTCCCATTCAAAGATAAAAAAAATCAATGAATTTAACGAATGGTCATTTGTAAAAAAATATCTAGTTATGGAATTAAGATGGAATTTTCATATAAGTATAATTTCTACAGAATTAGTAGAATAAAATTCAAAGGTATCTGTCGAAAGTTATCCAAAAATTATAAAAAATACGACCCTACTTAACTGGTTATTTTTGGACATTTGTAGAACTATTTTGTCACTGGTTTAAACTAATACCTTTTAACTAATGGTCATGTATTTATCAACTATCTTTTCTTTTACAAAATTTACTACACATAGCTACAATGCAAGCTGTTTCCAATCCTATAAATCTTACTTAAAATAAATTTAATTTTTAGTGTAGTCTAATATAAATTTTGTTTCAGCATCTCAAATTCTCCCTCTTACATTTGAATAAAGAATTTCTTATGAATGGATTTTAATTCTTTAAAATAACTTTTATTTGTTGTGTTGACTTATTAAAGATTTTGTTTCAGCCTCTCAAATCACAACGTAACGCAAGAACTATTTGATAGAAATTTATGAAATTTGAAACGTTTGTAGGGAAATGTTTGGAGAACATTTTCATACGAAAAACGTTGATTTGATTATTAATTTTTGAAAATAAATTAGGGAGGGAAATTTTCAAATTTTAGGCTCCTATTATTAAAAAGAGTTCAGCCGATTTTATTATCTTTTATTCAAAATTAATGCAAACGTGGAGGGATGTATGATTATTGAAGACAAATTTTGATAAAAAAAAGTTTGAGGAAATTAGAAGACATTTATAAGTTTGAACATTTTATTTCGTTTTATTTAATGGTATCACAAAGTTAACAATGAAAGAATTGTTTTAAAACGCAGTCTAAATTTTAAAAACCTTGTAATATCTTATTTAAAGACTTAAAGTGCTTTTTGACCCTGAAAATCGAATTCAAAGTCATTAAAAAACGTAAAAAGGGTGAGGGGCCGTTCCCCGAAAAACCCGAGCTCATTGAGAATTTTGATGGTGATTTTCGTGTTCAGCGACACAAATTCTATAAGAATTGACTGTTTTCATCAAGGAAAAAATTTTGAAGGTCCAATTTGTTGAACAGTGTTATGGTTTGGTTTGGTTTTTTGGTTACATATATTTTCCGGTATGTGTGCTTGATCTCAAGGATCCGCTTATACACCTTCGTCAAGTAAGACAGACACAACAGAATTTTTACTGGCACAAAGAAGGAAAATACACCCAGGGGCGAGGTGAGAATCGAACTCACGACGGGGCAGTGCGCAGACTGCTGGCGTGAAAGGCAGAGGAGCAAACCGAACAGGCCATCCCGTCCCCCTTGAACAGTGTTATTTTATGGGATCTCATCCGGTGGGTAGCAGTTAAGAAGGTCCAGAAAAATGACTAATTGCAATTATCTTGAAAGCATAAATACTTTTTTCTAAATTTCACAGTTAAAACTGTAAGTGTCTAATCTAGTTAAGATTTTTGTAGTAAAAAAGAAAGAAATGAAGCATGTCTTGAATGAAAACATTGAATTAAGACTAGCCCAAACTAATTCTTCTTATATACAACCGTTTCAAATACATAGTTGAGTAGTTAGAAAATATATACTATTCAATTTTTAAGGTACCATGGCAGGTTGTTTTGACGAAATCAATACTGAAATTCAATTCAATACCTCAAAAAAGTTAATATATGCGGAAAAGTGTTGTGAAAAGTATGGTCTCGAGCCGGTTTAAAATAAATCCCCCCTTAATTTTGAGATCCATGACTAATCATGCTACCTTCGCTGTCCGAACATGTTGTTGATCAATGAACAGGAAACGGCCCCTCTCGGACATCTTGCAGGAGACCCTATTTGTCACCCTGTCAGATAACAGGGGCGCCGCGCCATCATTATCCCGAGAACGTTGAAAAAACAAGATAAGCCTACCTCAGTGCACTGCAGATGTCATTTCACATTTGTTCACATTATTTTCGCATTTTCCAAAAAGTCTCAATATTTATTATCTAAATATAGTTAAATTTATCAAAAATGTAAACTATGCTAGAAATTAAGTTAATAAAATAGCGTCAGGACTAGGCTAGAATGTAAAATAAGAAAGGCAAAAGATGAAAAATCTTGAACATGTATGATCAATAATATTTAGCTTTGATTTAAGGCTAAATTAAACTGAAATAAATTCGACATAGATAAGAAAAACGTAAATTAATATTTTTAATTGTGACAATGAATTCTTGCACTTTAAATTGAAAACTCTAATAGAATTAAAAAGCAATAAGAACTACCATTCAAGTTAAGATTTTTGTATTAAAAAAAGAAATATAACTAAAATAGTATTACTATTAGGAACTTTGAATACAACTTCAAAAATCTGAAACCACACACAAAATCTACCAAGAGATTTATTCATCTTTAGATCATTTCAGGCTTCTGCTTTTAGGCTTCATTCATCTTCTCAGGCTTATTCTTGCTTCGAAATACTTCCGCCGAAAAAATACCCATTATTGGATGTCTTTCAAAGACATTCAAAAATAGGTACCCATTCAGTGTTGGAAGTTAACCCTTTCATTCCAAAATTTGTATTTTTCATTCAAAAAATTCTGAAATCTGTAAATATACTCATTTTGCCTTCCTAATAACAGGGTAAAAAGAAAAAAAAAATAATCCTAATTTTTTAATCGAAATTTTGAATGAGTCCAAATGGCATCATTGGGAGGCCCTAAAATTTAGAGAAAAATTATTATTAGAAATTAACATTGCATAATTACTGATATGATACTAATATATGATAAAACTGGGTTATAAGTGAGTATCTTTGAATTTGTTTAAACAACATTAAATATCTTAGGTGTTAATTTGACCGTATAACGCCTTCCAACTTATCCTAACAGGAGCTAAAATTCTTTTATGATGTTAAAAAATATTATTATAGTTGTAAAAAGTTACCCCTAAAAACTTCACTTTTTATTTAGATTTATGACACATGAGCAAAAGTGATTGGATTTTTTTTTTTTGTCTCGTCTCTTTTTAAATTTAGATATTATGGGACATACATGCATGTTTTATTCCAGCTTTTTTTATATATAAATATAGATGACCAAAAAAAAAAAGGCAGTAAATATCCTGGGCTATTAGGGGTATAGAAAAATCAATAAAAATAAAATTACATATATTATATGTAGTAAAAGAAACAATTATGGGTCAAATTAATGTAAGGTCTGAAATTAAATCTAATTGCTTTTTTACCCTAAAAAGTAACCCCATATCACTCTTAACACCTTAATCTAAGGATCAGAAATTCTTGGGAATGACTGAGAGAAAATGATATTTTTATTCATTTAAAAAGAAAGTTCAAGCAAGTAGGAATGAGAAAAGATACCCCAATCACAAATTTTTAAGTTAGTTATCTCAAAATTATTATCTAAACTTTGAACAATAGTATGTTACATTGACTTTAAATTGTGATAATCATAATTAAAATTCATGATAAAAAATAATTTATTTTACAGTAATGTACACATTTTGAGCATTCTAATCAGTGAGCAATATGAGTTTGGTAACTACCCAATTCCCAAAAGCAGTTTATTATAAAACTTTTAAGTAACTAAGTTAATTTGTATGTTTAAAACAATTTTAGTAATAAATTAAAAGGGAATAATTTGGTTATCAATTAATTGAAGCTAGAACAGTAAAATGACTTCAATAAAATCATTAAGTGAAAACCATAGGAAACAATTAGCCATATTTTTTATAGCAATGCCTTTCTGTACAATAAATTAATGTATAAAAAAATTAATAACACTTTTTCACTTATAAAAATTTATAATTTTTTCCAAAATATGTCACTGTGGAGCACATTGGGAGACTTTTTATTAAATTATTTTTCTAATTTTTTTATACCATCATATTTATTTAAACAAGGCTAATACATTAAATATATAGTACTCCTTTGCACATCTAATAAAAACTTTTATGCATCTCTTTTAAAATTAACTAACTGAAAACCTCTGTAAGTGAGAACCTTGAGAAACTTTCAATACTATCATAAAAATTATAAATTATTTTGAAAAATACAAATATAACACTAATAACTAATGAAAAAGCTAGTTTTAATTTTCTTATTTTGAACATCAAACATATTTTACATTCAAAATTTTTTACTTAATTTCTTATTTTTGTAATGACATAATTAACTAATTTTTTGTTTCCTTTCAGAGACTTTTTTTGGCACCAACTTGTAATTATATAATTATCTAAATTCTTAAATCATTTAATTTTTTAATAATTTTTTTTTACTTATGAGAGGTTTGGGGTATTTTGGGGCATGTTCCAAGGTGCCCCACCTGACCCTTTGGATATTAAACTTATTTACTCAATTAGGTTTGGCAAAAAAAAATGTTTTTTCTCTTCTAAAATATTAATGTATATTTGTTACAGGCAATGTGATAAATCAGGGCATTAATAATGCATGCATATTTCGGGTTAAGTGTGATAAATACTCAATGATTAATACCATTAAATTTTTCACATTGCCCTCCTCACTTGTAATTATTAATAATGTCCAGTTTATCACCTTGCCCGAACATATACAGATATTTTAATCTCAACATAATTATAACATAAATACACTTCTTTTATTTAAAAAATGCTTTTCAAACTACAAGTGTTTGTAGCTTAGTACCAGAATTCAAAACACATTGAAGAGTAGATTTTAGTTTAATTTATTAGCATCTATAAGCTTGAGATAAAAATAAAAAAATGTATCTGAATAGTGTAGTGTACCTTGGTGCCCCATTCTTCCCTATTAAAATATTATTAGAGCTGAATTTAGAAGTTTCACAGAAAATGTCTTGACATTAAAGGTTATAACCAGAGCTCTGCGACTTCCATGTAATTAAATATATCTGTTTATTTTAGAAGTCAAAATCAAAATGTAATTAAAAGTACAAAATATATATTTTAAATCAAGGAAAATATGAAGATACTAAAATGTTTTAATGAATATTGAAAAAAAACCCCTCAATATTAATTTAAAGTCATAAAAGGAAGTTTTTTTGTTTCAACTTTTTCTACTAGCAAAGGTAAAGGGTTCCTCTTCAAAATAGTGCTTTCAAATCTATCAAAAGGCCTCTTATACACATTTGCCTATGGAAAAAAAAAACTTTTTAAAAAGTCCAAAGAGGGATCTAAAGTTTCAATATAGCTTTTAAATAGAACTCTAAAAGCACACAACATATTGTTTTAAGTAAGACCCATTTCAAACAAAAGGAATTTAAGCCTTTTCACTAAAATGGTAAACACAATATTGACTCGTTCCAATTGAAAATCTTTTGAATGCACAACTTTTGGTATACTTGAGGATTACCCGGGGCATCTAGGTTTTTGCTAATTCACCAAAAACAAAAGTAATAAAATATCAAAATATAACACCATTTAAATATATCAACAGCTACAATTCTTCTAATTTTTGTGTAAATAAATAAAATGTTGCCAATATCATTCGATTAGAGAGATTTGCAGCCTGCTAATCCTAAAATACTTACCCAAATTTTAACCACAATTTGAGATCTGTTACTTCATATACTTCATTTTAAAAAATGGGAAAACCAGTGATCATTAATGACCAGTGGCGAATCCAGGATTTTTGTCTGGGGGGGGCTGAGTTTCATATGTCGTAACTCCTATTATATAGACTTTTTATATGGTACTAAAATATACTGCAAAGAAACTGTGACCTTAAAAACCTATCAATAATAAATAAGGTACACATTTTTTACAGAATTTTTTTTAAATTTTTACTTACATGATCATTATTAAAATTTTAATTTTGAAATCATTACAACAAAATTTAATTCTCGGCTCCTTTTGGCTTAATTTGTCCTGCACTTCATTAATATTTATATCAACACCATAATAAAATATTCGGAAATTTAATCAATTTTTAAATTCATAGATTAAATTATGGAAATTTCAAGTTTATTTAGGTCACCTTCACATCAAAAAATGCAAAAAAAAAAAAAAAACACTCAAATTTTTGCCAATTTAGTTCGGGTTCAGTGGCGGATTAATGCAATTTTGTGGGTGAGGGAGGTTAGATGGAATATTCAATTTAAAGTAGGTCCTCCCTGGGATATAAATTTTTAAAAAATAATATCTTTAAAACTAGTACTGTTAAGCTTAAGCTGTCTTGAGACTTAAAACTGATATGAAATAAGTTTGAAAATTCGGACGTAAAAAATCTGTGGGCAGTATAGAAATCCAAGTAAAAAGGGGGTCTGGGGGTTCCTCCCCCATAAAATTTTAGAAAATTTGACCCTTAAAAACAACAATTAACGAATTAACACGTTTTTATCCACTTGGTCCGACTTTAGAAGGGGAGGCTGGGCCCCTTCCTTTAACCCCCTTATATACGCCTCTGGCCCATAGCATGGTAACTTCATTTTGTAGAGGGTAGAAGCGCATGTTTTTCACTTTTTTTTGCGTATAAAGACGAAAAAATCGTCGTTTTTCAGCACACTCTAGCGGCAGAACCACTCTTCAGAAAATCAAATTTAAGCAGTGAAATTTTGTTTACTTCAACTCTGTAATTGAGATTATGATCGAGAAACTTGTAGTTTTTGAAATATAAGCAAGAAATCGAAAAATGTTGCGATTTTTAAATATGAAGTCGACCTTCCCAATGGGACAAATTTGACATTCGTAATCAGCGCCCTCAAAAACATAAAACCGTCGAAAAAAACCTTCTAACTATATAAATGTTTTGAAAAAAAACCTACCTAATGACTAGGGTTATGGCGGTTTAACAACACGCGATTTGCTGCAATAGCGACAGGTTTCAAGGTTTCCTATTAGTTCTTTCGAATCGCGGTTGTCAAAATTTGTCGCAAATCGCGCGGTGTAAAGCCGCTATTACAGACCCTGAACAATAATGATTCTGCTAAAAAATATCTCGGAAAAGGAAATCAGCCTCCCTAAAATAATACCTACTACCAAAATTTTTTAAAAAAATAAAACGTTATTGCAATTTTTAACTATACCAAAACTTGGACGTCTTGGTTCTGGGGGGGGCTGCAGCCCCACAGCCCCCCCTACTGGATTCGCCACTGTTAATGACAAATCTCAAAATGGATTATTATGTATATTTATAGCATAAATAAGTAAAAATATGTAGGTTTGTAATTAAACCAAAATATTAAAAATATGTAAAATAAAAAAAGTCTAAAAATCTATTCAAAATTCTTTGAAACATGTAGTACTTGAGTACTCTGCAATATCAGATTTCTGAAAAGATTTAGGTGCAATTACATCAAAATCTCCCCTTTGACTTGGTCTTATCGAGAGATTATGGGCTTTCTAAAACCTGTTATTTTCCCATGATATTTTAAAAATATTAACTTTAATTAAACTTACTATAACTTTTTAATTGTCTGCATATTATCAGATTTGGATAATGAAGCATCTCTGCATGTCAACCATAGAAAGTTTCAAAATTTTGCAAAAAATCATCATAAATATATAAATTTTTGATAAACAAATTGATTTTTCCTACAGTTGTTACATATGAAGCATTATTACAGAATTTAGGTGAACAAACAATGGGACTGTCATTATGTTTTAAGTCAAAATTCAAACAACTGGAGGCACTTAATTAGTTTGCAGAAAATATTTGAAAAACTTTTTGTGCGCAAAAAGTTTTTTGTTATAATCAACTATGCATATCATATACACCCAGTCTTTTTTATCAAAATTCACAAAATAATAAACTCTTAGTCAAATATCATTAAACACTCTAAATTGAAATTTAAGTACAAGAAGTGTAGAAAAAATAGGTTAAAAGTGTTTTGGAACTAATAATTTACAAAACTCATTTGTGGTATTTATATGCTCAGCCAAATTTTATATTAATGTGGAACTTGTGTATGTGAAGTCACACATACACATTATTTGTAACTTTTTTATAGAGTAAGAGTAGATTGAATAATAGATCTCAATATATGGTAATGCAATTGGCCTGCATGAGCAAATAAACACAATTTCTTAATGGGATAATAATTCACACATTGAAATCGAACAAATTGATATTATTTGAGTAAAGATTATGAAAGAAAAGCAACAAGGTTATTGATTTCACCAAAACTTCCTCTACTAGATTTTCATACAAATAATACATACATAAATAATACTACAAGACAAGTGCTTGATTTTCAGTTAATATTTACTAATATTTAAATTTATTATTTATTAATCAGTAAATATTTGTAATGCTGAAATAGTAGCGCTCCGGTACTTCTTTGGTTAGAATTTAAGCCCTGCTACAAGAAATTACTGGGTTTTAAGCACATTTTACATGAATTAATAATCTTTTACTCTTTATAAAAATTAAATATTCTAAAATGTCCACACAAATGTTGGACCATTAAGTTAATAAATACATACCACATAGAATTGTTTCGAAGTTAGGCCCCATCTTCTGAGAAAAACCCATTTTAATTTTGTTTTTTTGTAAGTCCGATTCTGATGATGCGATGGAACTTGTGTTGTTGTTGTTACAAAAAATACAATGCCAATCTTTAGTCTTTACATGCCAATATACACTAAAAAGGCGATACTATGCCAAAACCGGCACACCCACATGGCATAGTATGGCAACACTATTTGGCGCATTATCGCTATGCCCTAAGGGCGTTTTGGCGTGTTTTATTGCAGTTTGAGTACCGACTAATAAAAAATATTTATCGTGCGGTTTGAACCGAACTGCTTAGCTTACAACAGCTCTCTGTAGCATTTGGTACAAGATCAGCGCGTTTTTAAAGGAATATTAGGAATTTCCTATGGCACCTCTCATTCTGTTGCGTGATTGGTTTCGACTCCTGCCATTTATGGGCCTCAATTTTCACTTTCTCGGGATCCGCACCCCCTTTGCTTTGCCTTGATTGGCCCCTTTGGGTATTTTATTTAAGTGGCACACGGACGACAACAACAACAACATTGGTTTTGACTTGTATGAGGGAGGAGCTAAGCGGGTTGGTCTATAACTTAAATCGGAAGATTTCTGCTGGATGGCTGGCATTTGTTTATGTATTACTTCCATAAACATGTATCAAAAGACTGGTGAGGACGAAGCGGACAGCGACAGCCATACGTCAGCAAATGTCCCTACCCTATCAACTTGAACTTGGAAAATACTCGCGATCACTATTGTTTGATTTTTTAAAAAAATTCCAGAAACCTTCACAAAAATTACCAAGTTAAAAAACATTCCAAGTGAAAACAGTTGAAAAACCATCTGTTTCAGTGGCGTATATAGGAATTTATTTCGGGAGGGGCCCAAAAAACTCCCCAGCCCCCCCACATATTTAATAGGTACAATATGTAGCTTTTTAGGTGATAACATATTGGCTATAAAAGCTTAATATAGGAAAAGTTGTTAGTAATAGAAGTACAAGTACCAAAGGGGGGTTCTGGGGGTCCTCCCCCAGAAAATTTTTCAAAGTTTGACTAAAAAAAACCAGGATTTTAACTAGTTTTGGTACACTAAGTCCGAATTTTTCATGTACTTTTTTATGAACTTAAGATTTAAAAAGTTATTAAAATAGAGTTCCAAGTACAAAAGGGGATCTGGGGTCCTTCCCCAGAAAATTTTTGGAACTTTACCCCTAAAAACAGGGGTTTATCTTGTTTTTGGAACACTTAGTCCGAATTTTGGACATATATTTTTTGGTAGGATTTGGATTTTGATGAACTTATTGTAATAAAGTTGTTAATAATAAAATTCCAAGTATAAAAGGGGGGGGTTTGGGGGTCCTCCCCCAGAAAATTTTTTGAAATTAGACCCTAAAATACAGTGTTTTAACTTGTTTTGGTAAACCTAGTCCGAATTTCGGGGGGGGCCAGGGCCCCTCGGCCCCCCCCTTATATACGCCACTGATCTGTTTCAATTAGTTTCGGGTTTTATGTCTTTAGTAGATTTACCAGAATAGAGTAAAGGCGAGGTTACATTCAGCGGTTGAAACTTCCGTATAAGGAAAGTATTCAGAAACTTTTAACACGATGAAGATACGATAACGGCCACCCCATCACGATCGACTTTTTTATCCGACATGGAATAAACTTTAAGCATGTAAAATTATGTTTTTAAAAAAATCAAATAATAAAATATTCATAATTGAATCAACCAAATCGGTGGCTTCTTAAAATTGTAGTTATCATTCCATTCTCTTCTGCTGACCCTCGTCTCGAAGAGCGTTCTTGTTTATATCACTCAAGATACGAGGGACCAGAAAACATAAAAAGTTCCCGCCATTTGTGTGGGTGGCTCAACGACAGAAAGGCACCTCCCGGCTTCTTCTTAAACACCCTCAGTTTTTGATAGGTTTAGGAGGGTGTTGACGAATGTCACACAGCTCAGCCTCCGCCAGTGCGGGATCGCATTGACGATTGACGATGATGATGATGTCGGGCAACTGATGGTCGGGACCACGTAAAAAACCCTTTAACCCCCATGGGTTTCAGGATAAAACAACAATATTGCATCGACATTGACATCTACATCCAGATTTGAACAATGTTCAAAATTACAAGTCCCTTGCTCATCTCGAAGTTAGTTTAAAATTGATTTCTAAATTTCTCCCGAATAGAAAGACAAGAAACAAAGCGAGCTAATAAAAACGCGTGGTAATACAAAATCAAAACCTTCCTCTTCAAAAGTCAACCCACATGCTCACGTCACATGAACCCACATCGAAAGAAATCGTAAGTTCTATTCTCCAGAAATTCAACTGATTCGCACAACTTAGAAGAAATAAAGAATTTCAAGGGTCAATATTTGATGAATTTTACCTCTTGGATGACAGACTACTGGCACTACGGTCGGTCTAAAAATTGACTTTTTCATTGATCAAATTTGCCTGACAACCTCACACGTTTAATGGAGCATTCCAACCGTCTGCCATTGGTTACCATGGCAACTTTCCCGCTTACCCCACTCGATTATTTGGAGAGATAATAAAATGAACTAGTTTTTCCCTTTTTTTCCAATTTATAGGCAAATGGACTAGTTCTGACGTCAAGTGAAATTTTTTGAAGTTATTGTAAAAGAACTTTTTAAAAATTTTTGTGCAATTATTTTTTTTTTATATTTTCAGCGATTGTATTAATTACTTGTTCCTCTAGTATTAATTTAAAGATTTAAAATACCTTTCAATTATAATTTTAAAGTGGTTTAGAACTCAAATTTTCAAATGAAAAATTTTTTCGTTTTTATTTCCAATTTACTGATTTAATGTTACTATTTTTTAAAAAGAGTCAGTAGTGTTAAAACTAAAACACAAGAACCAAGAACGCGTTTTCACATCCTTGTAATTTTTGGAAGTCGTGGTTCCTGCTAAAAAGAAATTATCAGAATTTTTGAGGATTTTATCAATTGCAAAACACTTCGCAAAAAATGTCCCAATTTCATACGCAAACTTTCGAAATCGGTTTTATAAAGAGTTAAATTAATGAAAGTTTTGAAAATAAAGAAAGTGTAATTTGATCCTTTATTTTTCATACTTATGGGCTGGATGGTAAGTATCCTAGAAACTTTTATGAAATTAAAAACATAAACAATCAGTAGGTTTGTTTATTTCATTAGAAAACAAAATCCATTCAGTGACAATGGACTCTAACCGTCTGACGTCACACGGAACCAACACGTGACCTACTGAGCTTGCGATTGGTTACCACAGATACTACACTAGTAGATCTACTAGTGTAGTATCTGTGGTAACCAATTGCAAGCTCAGTTGTTGGTCACGTGTTGGTTCCGTGAAGTCTCGAACCAGATAGGCGGTTAGAGTCCATTCATTTTACCTCTAAAAATTGACAAGCTGTTTTTGGCTCCAAATATTCAAATATCGCCAAATTTCCATACAGGTTGAACAGAATGTCGTTTGACAATTCTAGAAATTTCTACTAACGTCATTTTGAACCAAATTATTTTTAGTGTCTTAAACAATCTCCCGACCAACCGATGCCGAAACTGAAGACCGTTTTTCAATTCGGTAATTTTTCTAGATTTTATTAGTTTTTAAAATGTCTACGGACTTTTCTTGATAGGTTATTACCAATTTTCGGCGATTATTTCTAATCATTATCATTCATAACTGCCTGGCAATTTTTAGTGATACGGACAACGGAAAAAGTATCTGTCTTTATAAATTACCTCTTACCTGTTCTGATTTATAGCTAAAGTTATCTAGAATAGGGTTCAATTCCGTTCCGTGGTTATTCAACAATGGGAATGACATTATCAATCAGAGTTCTTGCTGATTTCTTACGAAGGGGAATGGACTCTAACCGTCTGACGTCACACGGAACCAACACGTGACCTACTGAGCTTGCATTTGGTTACCACCAGTTACCACAGATACTACACTAGTAGATCTACTAGTGTAGTATCTGTGGTAACCAATGGACTCTAACCGCCTATCTGGTTCGAGACTTCACGGAACCAACACGTGACCTACAACTGAGCTTGCAATTGGTTACCACAGATACTACACTAGTAGATCTACTAGTGTAGTATCTGTGGTAACCAATCGCAAGCTCAGTAGGTCACGTGTTGGTTCCGTGTGACGTCAGACGGTTAGAGTCCATTGCAAGCTCAGTAGGTCACGTGTTGGTTCTGTGTGAAATCTCGAACCAGATAGGCGGTTAGAGTCCATTGGAACTGTTGTAATCGACTCTAACCGCCTATCTGGTTCGTAACTTCAAACGGAACCAACACGTGACCTACTGAGCTTGCAATTGGTTACCACAGATACTACACAAGTAGATCTACTAGTGTAGTATCTGTGGTAACCAATTGCAAGCTCACTAGGTCACGTGTTGGTTCCGTGTGACGTCAGACGGTTAGAGTCCATTGTGTAAAATTACCACAAAAAAACAATATTAAGTAATAGAGCATTTTCAATCACATGACTCGGACCTAACAACGGCCTTAGCAACAGAAATGTTACAGTTTTTTGCCCTACAGAGGTTAACAGTTACAGAAAATGACTGGCCGTGGAATTCTTCTACTGGAGCATTTGCAATCACGTGATCCCATTTTTAAAAACCGCCTTAGCAACAGATAAACAACGGCCTTAGCAACAGTTAAAAGCCCTACAGAAGGTACACAGTTAAAAGAAAATAACCGGTTGTGACGTCACCTGAAAATACTCTATTGTTTAATCACCTGTATATAAATGCTGCAATTCAAAATTTACAAAAGTGTTTTTTAAATAAAAAGTCAACTTCCTGCAAAAGTAGAAGAATTCTCAGCTATCCCCGAAAAAAATCACTGTCAAGGTAACCTGGCGCTCAACTCTCGGGACTTCCATTTCGGGAAAACAAGGCCATAAATATTGATGCATCGGCGGCCTTGAAGCAATAAAATTCCAAATAAAACTCTGGAAAACGTAAGCAATAAAATTCCAAATAAAACTCTGCAAAACGTGGATAGATACAAAGGAAAAGACGCCTACAGATGCAAATATCACCAAGCATCATAGTCTCTTTTGACTTCATTATTCACAAGATCGTAGAACTCGTGCACCTCCCTCTCTCATGATATGTAACCTATTAAAGCCTGTAACTCACACTGAGTATAAAAGCAGGCTCCGCCTGCTGTGGACTCAATAAAAGATTTATCTAGTAGCACGGGCCTGCGTAGAACAAAATCCCTCCTACCATATTAAAAATTTTCGGTTCATCAAAGATTAGTCCACTGTGTGCTCTTTTGCGAATCCACCCAACAACCTTGCTGTGGAGTCAAATTACAAAAAAAGTTATTCTCTTTCCCTCGAAGTTCACTTGTGTTTCTCAATCACCCCAGAAGATGCAGGCAGAAAAAGACCCCTAGCTGACGGTCAGAGGTGAGGTCCCCTCAGATCCCGTCTTCTGCAAAGTGTTTGACAGATTTAGTAGGAGTAGGAGGTGTTGGTTTGGTTTGAGATGGGATTTTTTTTTAACAGAATGCTGTTTACGCGGGAAACTATTACTGTTTTCCACACACAAAAAAGTGTAAACAAATTGCAGAAAAAACGGCTTCAACCCCCTAAAAACATAAACTGTCTCTCGAACTTCTCCTCTTACAGAAAAAGGTATGCCACAAGGATTAACCAAGAGCACATAATCTCCCTTTCCACAGAAAAAGTAAAAAGACGGGAATATTTGGGAGGGGAGAGGGTAGTGTTGCAAAGGCTGGAAAAAACCCGGTTTAAACCCGGGAATAAACCGGGTTTTTTGGGAAGGGAATTTTGAAGATTTCCGGGAGTTTTCGGGAATTTTGACCTTTGATACAGGAGAAGGAAAAACATCTCATCTTGGTTAAGAAATCTTATTTATTTTGAAATTAATAAGTAATAATAACATTATTAATAATAAGACAAACATTAATAAGTTTAAAAATAACAAGTGTTTTTAAAAGAAATGAAAATTTTAACCTTAAGCCTAAAGATGGCCGTCTTTGTTTATGTTCAAAACTTCCTCAATATTCCCAAAAATTCCGGGTTTATTCCCCAAAATTCCCCGGTTTTTACCCATGTTTCAAAAACTGTGGGAATTTTGCATCTCTAGGAGAGGGTGCTCAGCTGTTTTTTTTTTAGGTGGGTGGCGGGGGTTCACTGAAAACAATTCCCATCTCATTCTTTACAGTTTCTGTTCTCAGTTCGTACCTTGTTCTTTTTCTTCTTTAATCCATTATCTAGATCAGTGTTTCCCAACGTGGGGCGCACGCCCCACCGGGGGGCAATATGAATTTTTAGGGGGGCAATTTGAAATTTTTCAACCAAATTGCCCTCCAGGTGGGGCATGGATGCAGATGGGGCAGGTTTTATTTACTTTTCAAGAAGGATTTTCGAAAAAAAAAAGGACATGGGGGGGCATGGAAAATTTAGAAAGCTTTGGTGGGGCATGGACCGAAAAAGGTTGGGAAACACTGATCTAGATCTTAAATTTAAAATTAATTTGAATAATTGGTTTCAGGAAGAATAACATTGGATACGAGGAATAGAGAAGTAGGCATTAGGCATTAGAAGTAGGAAGTAGGCATTTACATCAAGTTGAAAAGAATCTTATGAGAGAGAACGGTGTTCTGTTGTGGTTTTTATTTCTTTAAAAATACATTAACAATAGTGGATTTGGAACATTGGAACTTGTTTTAAAAATGTATTTTTATGTGTTCGATTGTACAACTTTTGTTACACAAATGTGTACTTTGTAGATTGATAAACACTTAATTGATATCTACTTTTGAAAGTGGTAAATTTTTATAAGTTTAAAGACACTTTAAATTTAAACATCTGTTGATAAATATAACACTTCATTCTACTTTTTAAAAATCATTTTATAATTTGAAATTATTCAAATGTGCTATTTAAATTTTATTTTAAGTTATTAGTTTCCATTAAATTAGAGGCAGTGTTATTCCTAGGATTTTTTTCGAGGAGTAAAAATACTCCTTGACTTTTTTAGGAGGTGTGAAATTCAATTGTGAGGAGTGAAATACGGTAATAGCATAAGCTACATATACAGAAACAAATTTTCTATTAAAAACGCTTACTTTATAATGGACAAAATGAAATTGAAAAAAAAAATGAGGATGCTTTTTTGGGTTTTAACAATTATAGCATAAGTTAAGTATTAATAGAAAACATTAAACATTATACACGGTGCATTTTTTAAGCTAAACCATTGTGAAAAATTCAAAGAGTGAAAATACTCCTGGCTAGTTTTTTAAAGAGTATTTCTGATTTTCAAGGAGTGAAATATAACTCTCTCAGCAGAGGAGTTAAAAATATCTCTGGTTAGAGGACTGTACCTAAGGGGTATTTAGGGGATACAGAAAATGTTTTTACTTCCAAGATTTCCCCCAATCCATACAAAAATTTCCCCAAAATTTTAAAAAGTGATAAAGACCTACACAAATTCTGAATTATCGTCTATATTAAAAATATGTTAAAACCAATATCTTTAGAACCAATAGACTTATTTTTTTAATGGCAAGATACTTAAAAGTTTAATAAAACTAATACAAGCATAAGTTTTAAAATAAATATACATAGGAAATTCCTAAAATAAATACACAATTTTACAAAGAAATAAAATATTTATTACCTTTTCAATCAACCTTTGAATCAATGGTTAAAAATCGCTACGTAAATTTTTATTACTGTACTGAAATTGAATTCAATATTATACTTTTCCACAAAATTTCCCCAGGTGGCTAAAATTTCCCCCGATCCTAGATCGCCGGATCGGACATATTCTGCATCCCTGGTTCAATCTCCCCCAGAAATTCTAATGACTCTTTATATTATACGTATTGTTTCGCCTTGAAAATTCTGGAAAGTACAAGGAGTGATCCTCCTCTTCAGGGGTAAAAAAAATAATCCAAATGTCCAAAAATTAATTAGAACACTAGTTTTTAAATATCAAAAATTCAAAATTTTCAAACTCTTACTCCATCGGGAAAAAAATATACTCTACAATAATAATTTAAAAAAAAAAAAAAATCTTAAATTTTCTCCAAGAGAAGGAAAATTATCATTCCCTCCAATTCCAAAGCTGAGCTGTCCCTGAAAAATGCCGACTTGCTCAATATTATAGTTTCACAGGGGCGTTGTGCCAAAGGCGGGGATTTCAAGATAACCCCGTGAAGTCAGAAAGTCAGCACTTGAGTTGCACAATATTCAAAAGTGAACACTTTTTACTTTTTTTGAAGGTTATCCAAGAAAATCCAGCTGTCACCCGCTCAAACCGGTTTTCGAAGCTGTTTTCACTTCACTGATGACCTTGTTCTCGTTTCTATTATTTCAAACGGAATATTCCTTTTTGTGAGACATAGCCTGATTTCTGGAAGGGCATTCGGGGCACTTGCCCACAGGGCCCCCATTTCCAAGGGGCCCCCAAAATGCTTAAAAAGCTAATTAAATGTGAAGTAAGTTGAATTACTTGAACAAACAAATTTTACGCAGTGTTTACATTGATAAATATGATTGATTTTATCATTTTAAGTCCAATAAATTTAAGTTTTATTTTAAGACATGTCGGGGGCCCCCAAATGGGTCTTTTAATTACAGCCAGCCACTCGCTGTAATAAAACGACCGTCCTCCATCTTCCAGCACCAATCACTTGTAGGTATTTTTCTACGCTGGCCATCTATGGGTGGTCAGGGTCGACCTCTCTTTCGGGCTCCATCTGGTTTCGATAAAGTCAACTTCTTGGATTGTTCATTGTCGTCCGACCGATAGAGGTGTCCTAGCCATCTAATTTTAATACGATTATAGCTTTAATGACATGGACGATATCTGGCTGCTTATAAATTTTTTTGTAAATTTCGAAACTGTAAAGGATGCGCCATCCATCTGTAGTTTTCCTTGACAACACTAAAATTTCTTCTCATTATTTTCCTTTCAAACACCATCATCCTGTTCTCTTCCGAAGCCCAGCACTCGCTCCCGTACGTTAACACTGGTCTTAAAAGGGTTTTATAGATATTTATTTTTGTACTTCGACGGAGGAGTCGACTTTTTAATCCAAAGTATCATTTATTCGCCATAGTCAGACTGGCATTGATTTCAGCTTTGATGTTCACATGATTTATTTACATGTGGTTTTTCGCATGTTTGAAAAGAATTGAAAATGCTGTTGATTTTAACAGTGAACTTTTACCATCGACATTTTTTTTACAATCTGAGAGCGATACATTTTCTTAAATATTTCTTGTAGTAGTGTGATATTTTCTCAATCCCAATTTATTCACCCTCAATTTACCTTTTTACTTACTAATATTTAAAAATAGAGCTAGCTTTGTTTGCTGATGTTAAAAATGTATCCAAATGCTTTTCATTGAACCAAAGAAAACAAGTTCAAAAAAATGTAATATCATTTTAATGTTTACAATACCTAATAAGCCGTCAATATATAAATAAACAAAGCAATGCGACGGTTGTCGAGACAAAAAATTAGTCTCCTTGTGAGAGATTATAACAATAGCTCATTAAAATTCACACTCCACTTGTTTACCGCTAAAAATGGTCTTTGGCCGAGGTTTTCTCCTGACGCCATCGATATTTGGTTTTATCTGTATTGATGGTGAGTCCCATTTCTTGAAGGTTTCAATAACAGCTAGTTTATATCTTACTATTAATTATATCGATGTCATCAATATCTGAATTAATTTTTGGAAGATAGTGGCTCGAGTGTTGATTCCATTCCAGATGATCTAATAACTTTCTCATGGGCGATGTTGAATAAAAGACAAGCAAGAGAGTCTCCTTGTCTCAGCCCCCTGTCAGTGTAAAAGGGTTCGTAGCATTCATTTTGCATCTTCACCCTGTATTTGACTCTTCTGAGAGCTGCTTTTGTCAGGTAAAAAATCCATTCAATGGAAGTTTTTATTTTTTTATATCAAATTTTTCGGTCACTAATGATTAGTGTTCGGCAACTAGTGCATGGTAAAAAAATAGTTAACTACCAACTACTAACTAGTCTGGGAAATTGTAGTTGTAACTAGTAGTTAACTAGTTTTTCTTGAAACTAGTTGCAACTAGTAGTTAACTATTTCCCAAAGTAGTTAACAACTAGTTAACTAGTCTATTTAATTTCATAACCTACTTTTTGGGAAAATTCTAATACATGTTTCTTATCTATGTCACAAAAAACGTATACACTTCGCGCAAAAATAGTCTTTATTTCTGGTTATGGTATTTGAGTACTCTACCTTTGATAAAAATTTTAAATATCTTTTTGAATTTTAAATAAATTCTTTTTGAAGTAGTTGAAAATTTGAAAGTAGTTTTAACTAGTAGTTAATTAAAAAAGTAGTTAAACTAATA
Organism: Tetragnatha montana; assembly: GCA_963680715.1. NCBI lineage: Eukaryota > Metazoa > Arthropoda > Arachnida > Araneae > Tetragnathidae > Tetragnatha > Tetragnatha montana. The sequence goes on along the minus strand of OY796677.1, from coordinate 12,906,925 downwards.
GTTGAACTACTTTAAACTAAAAGTAGTTAAACTACTAGTTAACTAGTAGTTGATCAGTAGTTAACTACTAGTTGCAACTAGTTCTAGTTAACTAGTGCCGAACACTACTAATGATTATTTATTGTATGTCGTTTTCAATACAGTTTCTAGTACGTTCAAACAAGAATGAACTTCATATTAAAATCCTAGTTTTACTGAGAAAAAAATGCATATTTCTTATTCCACTTCATAAGATTTTAACACCCCACTCAAGGGGGCCAATGTTGGCCGCCAATGAGAGGGAGAGCCTACGCAGAGTGACTGGTAATTAATTCCATGATGGGAAGATCATCATCTGACCTACCTTCTTCGGAGTTCTTGCTGACATCTTACGAAGAGGGAATTTGGAAACATTAAAAAAAAATTGATAACACTGTGCAAATTTGGATTTATGGAATTTGGTGGTATTCAATCTTTTGGCGCCGTTTTTGTCGATTTTTGATAACCCTATCAGCAATGATAATTAGGGTATTGTAATTAGCATTTTATCTCCTTAATTACACTGCTAATTTACCGCATCCGCTAATCTGAACTTGCCCCTCGTTAACGTTGCTCGGGCTTAATGAACTTTCGCTGCCTTTCACGGAGCCTTTGCTATTTACAAAAGTGTTACCTTTTTTTTTTATAAATTCTTGTAAACAATTTTTGAGGCATTTGCCAAAGTTAATGTGACCATTTTTTTTTCAGGAGCGGGACATTTCCCTGACAAGAGGAGGTCATAATTTTTTCAGATGTTCGATTTTTCAATAAAACATAATATTTTAAATCTCTCATAGGAATTGAACACACTCAGGGGCGAAGCTACTGGGGGGGGCGTCTCGCTCCCCCCCACAAAGTCGGCAATTTCGATCATAGTCGGAAATTCTAGGTTTTTAGATTCTTAAAAAAAACTAGGTTGGCTATTAAAAAAAAGGTTTTTTCTTTTTTAACATCTCCCTTCTCCACAATTTTCGGAGTAAGGCTGTGCGCGCACGAGTGACTAAAGTCACGGCGACCAGGATTACTAGTATCAAAAATATCACTAGAAAACAATAGAGCATTTTCAATCACATGACTTTACCTAACAACGGCCTTAGTAACGTTGTTTTTATCCTCCAGTGATGTCATGTGCGAATGCTTCTATTGGATGCTTCTATTTCCCGCCCCTAACAACAGCCTTAGCAACGTTGTTTTTGTCTTTGTCACCGTGACAAAAGTCGCCCGTGCGCGCTCGCCCTAAAAGTCGTAAAATTGTTTGGGGAGTGGCCAGCAGAGATGTCAAAATAACCGGCTAAAACGGTCAAAATCCTGACAGGGTCATAATTTCGACCGGTCAGAATCCCAACAGTCGAAATCCCAACTGGGTCAAAATCCCGAGAGGTCAAAATCCCAATTGAGTCAAAATCCCGACAAATCAGGTTCCCAACGTGGAAATCCCGACTGGGTCAAATTGCTGACAGAGTCATAATCCTGACATGGTGACATGTAAGAATCCCGACAGGAGAATCCTGAGAGGTTGAAATCTCGATTGAATCAAAATCTCGACAGGGTCAAAATCCCGACTGGGTCGAAATCCCAACTGGGTCAAAATCCCAACTAAGTCAAAATCCCGACTGGGTCATTTTGATGACAGAGTCATAATCCTGACATGTAAGAATCCCGACAGGGTCAGAATCCTGAGAGGTTGATATCCCGATTGGGTCAAAATCCCGACTGAGTCAAAATACTCACTGGGTCAAAATCCCGACAGGTCGAAATCTCAACCCGGTCAGAATCTCGACAAATCTGGTTCCCGACGTCGAAATCCCGACGCGACAGAGTCAGAATCCCGACAGGTTGAAATCCTGACAGGTCTAATTTCCGAAAAATTTGATTGATATAGATTTGTTTTGACTAATAATGTGTTATTTTCCTTTATTTATGAAGGTATCTAGAATTACACAGGTCTGCAATGAAAAAGCTGTTCGATGAATTATAGTGATTTTCTATGTATTTTAGTGTGCTGATTACGAAAAAAATATTGAAAAAAAAATCCTATACGTCAGGATTTGACACAAATTGCCAATTTATTTTCGAATTTGTGCATTTTTCATAGTTTTTGAACATTTCTGACTCCTTTACATTTTAAAATTAGAAGCTGTGAATGATGCACATAGTAAACTATCTCATCATGAATGGAAATCTCATCTATCTCATCATCATAGTAAACTATCTCATCAATAGAGATGGAAAGAAAGTACCAGGGAAGATTTAATCGCCCCATAATGACGAATTTTTGTTACATAGTTGAAAAAAGGCTCTTGTTGCTACTCCCGAGGGTAAATGTACTAAGAGAAGCCTCATAAGGAGGAAAAATTGGCTTTAATTCAGTTGTAAATGAGCTTATTTTAGTTATATAAAGATTTTCATGAAGAATTTATAAAACAAAAATATATTTTATGAACATATTTTCCTTAAAATTAAAATAAAGGCTTATTTTACAAATTTATCGAAATTTTCGGGAAACGTGGCATTCCAGAACAAAAAAAAATATCCTTTTTGAATTCAGAGCACAATAACACATTAAAATCAATGCCCTATAAATAGTAAATTTTAATAAAAAAAAACTTTTTAAGTGTATTTATCCGGTTGATAGATTTAATACCAATTAAATATTAACAACCAATTCGATTGAACTTTTATGTCTTTTGTTGGTTACTTATTATTGTTCAAGCAAAGAGCATCTCTGGTAATATGAATTCCTGCCTTTTTAATGCTTAAGATTTATAAGTTATGGTTGTAGCTCCAAAGTAGTTATGATTGCGCCCTTATATTCTTGGGCGCGGGGGTCTAAAAGACTATTTTGTCATAAAGTTAGGATTTTTGTACGATTCAATTTATCACCGAGACCGCGCTTCGCGAGCAGTGTCGATGGTTTCGGTTTTCCCCTCCTTTCGCCGTTGAGGGAGAAAGCCCCCGTCCATCCCCACGAGCTGCAAGTGTCCGGTCCTTCCTGCTTCCTGGAAAAATGAGAAGACCATGGGAACATAGCATACTCTTTTGTTTAGAAGTGACCGACCGACTGACTGTCGCCCAGATCCAGATGTCCTCTGAAAGGGGAGATAATGAATGCCCAAGGACACCCCCAAGTCGTGGGACAGCTTCAAACCTTCGCCAACGCCCTCTGCTTTTTTGGCAGTGTTAGAATTGGCAGTGTTAGAGAAGAATATTGTGCGTTTTGGTTAGAGCTGTTCATTATAGTTACATTTACATTACGATCAAATTTTTGGGTAAGTAAAACGAAATCCTGGTTTTCTTACTTCTAAAATTGTCTTAAGTTATAATGCGTTACCTGAAATTATCATGTGTTGATCATTAATTTGTTTTTGAGAAAAATCCTCTTCTGCCTTAAGCAAATTATCAAAACGAAACCCACTAGTATATCACGTAATAGAGTGTTTTCAGGTGACGTCACAACCGGTTATTTTCTTTTAACTGTGTACCTTCTGTAGGGCTTTTAACTGTTGCTAAGGCCATTGTTTATCTGTTGCTAAGGCGGTTTTTAGGTATGGGATGACGTGATTGCAAATGCACCAATAGAAGAATTCCACGGCTAGTCATTTTCTGTAACTGTTAACCTTTGTAGGGCAAAAAAACTGTAACTTTTCTGTTGCTAAGGCCGTTGTTAGGTCCGAGTCATGTGATTGAAAATGCTCTATTTCTTTAATTGCTTGATTTAGGTTTCGATTTGATGTCACGTTATCTTTTAACAGTTTTTTTTTATTTTTAACCGCTTTAACTAGTTTTTCGTTGCTAAATACGTATGGAGTTTTTCCCCATTTGAAGTTTGGCGTAGCAAATAAAACCAAGTCTCTCAAATTAATATAATTTGAAAAATATATTTAAGAACAGAAGTAATTTCTTTGATATAATTTCCTTTTAAATATACCTTTTTTAATGTATGGTTTTAACAACAAATTGGTTGTGTTTTTCTTGGACAATTTTTTAACAAAATACAGTAAACAAAATTAATGTATATGATGAATATTTTTTAAAAATCTTTTTATTACTTTTAAACAATTTCAAATGTTTATAATGTTTAGAGTTTGAAATCACTAGAATAGAATAGAGTTGCTTCAAATGAAAGAACATTTAGCAAATTAAAAATTGTGAAAAACTTTCTTAGAACAACAATGACTGATCTTATGATGCTTACGTGTGAGAAGGACATTTTGGATTGTTTAGATTTGGGCGCTGTGGTGCTTAGATGGGCTCATCTAAAAAAGCGACGTGTTAAAATTAATGTTGAATAAATGAATGTTAATAAATGAAACAATGAATTTGATTCCTCAAATATAAATAAACAAGCTAAATATTTATAAGTTGTACTTGGCATTTTACTGAAAACTTCATCCTGTTAATTTAATCAGATTCACGAATTTCCGTCCACGCATACTGCTAAAAATAAAGATTTTTTTATCAAAATATTTTACTGGAATATTTACAGCAATCGAACGCAAGTGGGTGGTGTGTCGTGTGTTCTCTGCTACATTCTAATGTGTAACGCATTAAAAGTTCTAAAGTGCAAAATTTTATCCCAATTGATTAATACTTCTGTCAATGTGTCTTTGTGTGTTTTATACAAATCCAGTTTTCTTCCGATCTGCAAAACACTTGGTATACGAACGTAGAAAATTTCAAAGAAAAACATAGGCTAGTTTCGAAAACCATAAATGACCCCTTGACCATCTTTTTTTACCCTTAGGCTGTGCGCGCACGAGTGACTAAAGTCACGGCGACCAGGATTACTAGTATCAAAAATATCACTAGAAAACAATGGATCTCTATGAAGAAATTCTTGGCAATCGGGCAAGTGTCACGTCGCCTAGTGCGCGCACTCTACCAATACTTCAACTTGTTTCAATAGCCAAGGCAACAATTTTGTCTTGATCACCGTGACAAAAGTCGCTCGTGCGCGATCAGCCTTATTAATAGTTATTTTGCCGAAATAGCTTTATTTCTCCCCAAAAAGAAATACGCTTGCCCCATTGATACAAAGAAAATATAAGCAGAATAACAAGTTTTTAAAGGAAAAACTAGACACAAGTCTACTTAAATTTTATACCAATAATTTAAAAATATATTTCTAAGAAATTTAAAATTTTAATCTGCCAAGTATGGTTTTAAAATATCTTTATTTGAGAGTTTATCTAATTTTCTTAAGTAAAAAGTTTCATGGAATTACATTGTTGTTAAAATAGTCTCCATGGAATATTAAAAATGTCAAAGCAACTATGAAAGACTATTTTTCTAATTTTATTTAAATTATTTCTAAATTTATTTTCAACTATTTTTCTCAAATTGGATTAAAAAAAGTTAATTAAAATCCTAAAGATATCCAGGGCTTTAAATGTACATTTTAAGTAATTTTTGGGAGAATATTTCTTATTATACATCTTATTGTTTTTCATGGGGGTCATGTGGTAAATGTTGAAATCGTTCAAACCTTTACATGCTTCACAACTAGATGAATTTTAATACATCTAATTCAATAAAGTAAGGTAAAGAATTCATTAAAAATTTTAAAGAAGAAAGCTATTAATCCACTCGTGCAAGACCGGTAATATCAGCTAGTTTTACATAAGACATAATATATACAGACACATATACTATTTTTAAAGATTTAATTTTTAAAAAAAATTAGGGCGAGCGCGCACGGGCGACTTTTGTCACGGTGACAAAGACAAAAACAACGTTGCTAAGGCTGTTGTTCGGGGCGGGACATAGAAGTATCCAATAGCAGCATTCGCACATGACATCACTGGAGGATAAAAACAACGTTGCTGAGGCCGTTGTTAGGTAAAGTCATGTGATTGAAAATGCTCTATTGTTTTTTAGTGATATTTTTGATACTAGTAAGGGGCTGCCCACACCGAACTCGTCGTGCGCGCTGTCCCATAAAGATCGTTATCTTGACAGGCGGACTCAGGTTCCCCATTCAGCCTTCCCCTGGAGAAAATGTTGATGATATTCAGTGTTGAAAAAGAAAAGAGGTTAAGTTTTAGATAATTTTAAAGCCTCTACACTTGGCTCCGAAAGGCCACAGAGAGGGGGTTGAGAGTGTCTTGTTTACTCGACTGTCCAGGAGGTCAATTAACGTTATCTTGTATTGCGAAGGCTGCGAGGGCCAAGGGGTCAAGATTGATTTATTTTATTGCTCTGGAGTGGCGTCCTTGGTGTGGGCAGCCCCTAATCCTGGTTGCCGTGACTTTAGTCACTCGTGCGCGCCCAGCCTTAGTCGGCAAATTCGTCATATACGCCCCCCCCCCCAATGAATTCTGCTTAAATACGCCCCTGAACACACTCATGAACATTTTGTGTCGGAATGGGGGTAAACCGATATAAGCACTGATCTCTCACACACATCCAATAATGTAAAAGACGCCTTTAAGATCATAAAGAGATGTTATTTAAACATCGTATTGAGTTTTGGTTATTTTACCCTTTAATCAGTCAGATGGGATGGTCTGGGTGTCCTCCCCCAGAAAATGCTGTAAATTTGAATCTTTAAAAAAATAGTGTTTCAATTCTTTTTCAGACGATTTGGTTGGACTGACTTTTTGCTACGCAACTGAATTTTGAAGGGAAAAAAACTAGAACAAAACTCCCTGGGGTCCTCCCCCAGAAAACTTTTTAAAATTTGCCCCTTTAAAGTAGTGTTTTAGCTCATTTTGACTCTTTGGTCCAAACAGAACCACCTGTAAGCCACTTAATTTTCAAGGAAATTTATGTGGCTAATGACTAAAAGAATAATTTGTCGAATCTAATAGAGTCGAGTTAAATTCAGCAAATTCTATCTTTCTATTTTATGTCACCGGGTGAAACTTTCGTATGTTTGGACTTTAAAAAACACCACGCTTTAGGAAAATACATTATTATTGCTTTATTAAATAATAATTTAGAAGAGAATAAAAAGTAACATGAAATTATTTACTCGCACATCTCTTTCAAATTTGATACCATACAAACCACCAAAACTATTTAAATTTAAAATCTTTTAAAAATCCTTTTTCCACAAATTGCCTCTCAAAATTATAACAATAAGTCAGTTTTTTGTATACCATTTTGACAGTATTCTTTAATCAAATTCTGCGCGGTGTCCATCTCCGTTTCATTAGCCTTTGTGCCTGGGGTGCTTATTACTTAGCTTGTGTCCAGGTCGAGTGAATAGCCCGACGAGACCCCCAGTTCAATAATAAATTATGAAATTTATTTGATTACAATAAAATACCTAAAACAAATTAGAACTTACTAGAAAAATTAGACCGATTTTTATTTTCCAGCTGATTCAAATTGAGTAAATTCTCTATAATTCAATGTTGTATAGTATGTATCTACAATGTATCTACACTGGACACATCTGAGTTCTAGTGTTCGGCAACTAGTGGTCAAAAAATAGTTAACTACCAACTACTAACTAGTCTGGGAAATTGTAGTTGTAACTAGTAGTTAACTACTATTTATTCCTGGGACTAGTTGCAACTAGTAGTTAACTATTTCCCAAAATAGTTAACTACTAGTTAACTAGTCTATTTAATTTCATAACCTACTATTTGGAAAAATTCTAAGACACCTTTCTTATCTTTAAGTCACAAAAAACGTTCATACTTCGCGCAAAAATGGTCTTTATTTCTGGTTATGGTATTTGAGTACTCGATCTTTGATACAAATTTTAAATATCTTAATTAAATTTAATAAATTAAATTTTTTTTGAAGTAGTTAAAAATTTGAAAGTAGTTTTAACTAGTAGTTAATTAAAAAAGTAGTTAAACTAATAGTTGAACTACTTTAAACTAAAAGTAGTTAAACTACTAGTTAACTACTAGTTGATCGGTAGTTAACTACTAGTTGCAACTAGTTCTAGTTAACTAGTGCCGAACACTACTGAGTTCATTCAAGCGTGTCACCAGGCAAGCTCAATTGTCCACACTCTAAGATAAACATGGGGAGGTGGTCTGTAGGCGCCCCTTTGTACCAATAAGGGTACGGTCAACCTGTTTTTCAGGATGGCATCTGTTCAAAAAATCTGCTGTTTCTGGTTATCGGACAATAGGAAAACCGCAAACAACCCCCCTTCAATGGTCCCTCCAACTAAAGACAGGCCTCGGGGAGGAGCGAGAAGTCACTCGGGGGGCTTCTAATTACAAAAAAAAAAAATGTAATGGGGAGAAAGGGCAGATTTTTTGAACTGATACCATCCTGAAAAACTGGGTGATGAAAAACTGGGTGACAGTACCCTAATTATTGCATCCTCTGTGTGAAAAGTGGTCTTTTCGGAGCTCTTCTCCCCCGCCACGCCACGTTCACGATTGCTTGACACGTCACCTCCCCTCCTTGACCTTGGTCAAGATTCAGACATTGCTCAACCAACTTTGAAAACAACAAAAAGTGTAAGAAAAATAATTTAGATTTTTAGATTCCAGAAAAGCTTTTAAAAAAATTAAAAAATTGAGAATTTAGAGGGGGGCAGCTGCCCCCTGGCTACACCCATGCTGTTTACAAATTTCAGGCCAGTTTTGCAATAAAATTCAGAAAAAGAGTGGAAAAATTGAAACATTTATTACTACAATTACTTTTGTTTCAAATACTTCACTTATTCCCTTCTTTTACTCTTTCTCTAAATTTCATTGCAAAATTAGGCTGATATTCGTAAACAGCACTAAAATATAGTCTTTAGTCATGTGTCGCATGCCTATGCCAAAAAATTTAACACCCATAAAACGGGCATTTTCACCAAGCCTTGACTGAAATTATGTACCATCCGTATGTATTATTATTATTTAATTTTGGTAATATTTTAAATTTTGCTCAGAACGCACCGGAGCCTTTAATATTACGTTCCGATCCCTCTGGAACGACCGAAGTCTACATTATTTTTCCTGCGCCTTGCCGAAATTCAAAGAAATGAAACCATTGACACGGGAGCCGAGGTTGTCGTCGCCTGTCAGGAAGCGCATAGATAAGAATGCAATTAGGCTCAAAAATCGTTGGGTGGCAGTTTTGTCACCCTCTAGGGCGGGCTGCTAGTCCCCCCTTCGAATTTATGGCCTTGTTTATTTTCTCTTGCATGTGGATTGGGACCTTCGAGATGTTCAGCCGACACGACCAATCAGGGAAAAAGAGGGATTTTTTGAGGGGTTGACACATTTTTTTTTGGGGGTGGGTCGAAGTTGAGTTGAGACAGAGAGCCTAGAGTGGGACGAGGGGTCCAGTTTGGTCCAGTGACATAAAACAAGTGTTTTGGTTGGTGATGATGAAAACTTTACGACTGTCCTCTCTTTTCTCGTTGAGTTCTTTCTTCATTAGGTTATTATTTCTCCTATCGTCTATTTTAAGGTAAGAATTGTAAAAAATATATGCATGCATTAACTAACAATCTTTGTTACGAATATTTTAATAGTAAAGCTAGTTGATTATGCCCTTGTTTAAATTTTACTGTTAAGCCCCTTCCACTTCATTAAATTTATTTTTAATATCCTTGGGATGTAAGTAGATGAGAAGTTTCTCTTATATTACATAGCAAAGTTAAACTATTGATTGCTACATTCTACACCAGGGGGTCGGCAAGTAATTATAAAATATTAAATTTATTTTAAGTTAAAAAAACTTTTTTAATTATTTTTTCCAGATACACATTATTTTTACATACATGTAAGTTTGAGTTTGCTACACTTAAATTTTGTTAAATTAAAAAGCTGTTAATTGCCGTTAAAACAGTTTCGCATCACAGCAAAACTTTAAAAAATTAAATTAATAAACTAACTTAAGGAAACGTTGATAAGGCTATCGCTTAAAAACAAACGAATGAGAATCGTCTGCTTTTTTTTATTTGCATTTTAAAAATTTATTTTCAGCCATTTTCTTTTTAATTAATAAAAAATTAAACTTCCCGCCAACCGATTTTGTTCGATTTTTACAATGTTATTGTTATTATTTAGGTCATTTTCAAGTGAAAACCGTTGAAAAACTAAATGTTGCAATTTTTTACCAGTTCGACCCTTTTTTTTTCAGTAGATTTACTGGACTACTATTCGCCATTTGAACCCCGACAAAAAGTCTACTAGGCCGCACCTCCTACTGGTCTGCTAGGTGCGTACTGACGGTCATTAATCATTGGAGGGCCATATTGCTTCCACCATTGTTCTGAAATGTCCACTTACGCGACCGGTTGTCGCCAGATTTCCGGGAGGTCTTGGACGTCAAAGATATGTTGATAAGTAGTACTTCACACGGTAAATGGCGATTCCCTACACTGCGTAGAAAGAGCGATCCCCTCCTCTCGGGTGTCTCCCATCCCAAAAACGTCCAAAAATGACTTAAAGTAAAGCATATCAAAGGGCTGAAATCCAATACATTAATGGGGGATCCATTTTTGTTTGGAAATCAAATCAGTAAGGTGACCAATTTTTTACAATGAAAAGAAAGAGGACGAAAAAATGTACGAAAAAAAGTACGACGTAAATAAATGAAACATTTTATTAATTCAAACAAAAATTCAAAAAATACGCTTATTATGCTTACATCCCATTTAATTAAACAATTATTTTTCCATTGAATAAATGTTTTTGTCAATTATAAATCATTTTCTTCTTCCTAATCCCTCTGGTCTGGATAAAATGGGATTAATAATTTTCTAACAATGTATTGGAAATTGGACGTTTTTGGTCACTTAAAATCAATTTGTGAGATGTCACTGGATGTGACAGTGGAGGGGCTTTGAAGTGGGAAAATTTCATAAGGGGAGAAGGGGTTAAAATAAAACCCAGAAACTTTTTGTGTGAATAACACTCTTTGTAAGTGCTCGAGTAATAAAAGGCGGTTCTGAAGAACTCGTCTGTCAAATTATTGGCGCATGGTATGCAATAGGATGGGCCTTCCGATTCAACAGTTTCTTTCTACGAAACAATTTAGTATCTAGCAGTTGAGTCTTCAACTGAGAATTTCGGAATCTAAGGAATTTACAAGGGCGTGTTTTTGACACCAAATCTTTTTCTCATTTAATTTTATTGCTGATGAATTTTCATTGCTTCCGAGATGTTTGATTCGAGGGTCTTTGTCTCCATGACAACGGGAGGGGTTGTCAGGGGCAACTGGTTGCATAACACGTGTATTTAAGTCGTTTTATATGGGAATTCATGTTTAGATCCGATCTCTTCCGGCTTCAAGTAAGTATCGATATCTCCATTGCTGTTTATTTTAAACCGGTGAAAAGTATCGTTTGTGATGGTATGTAGTTTACTGCTTTTTAAACTTGTGTATGTTTGATAAGTAATAGGATATTTATATAATGAAATTATTAATCGATAATGTAAATTATGCTATGGGGCCTGTGTTTTGAATGGACTCTTCTTGAATTTTGGAGATGATTCAACTTTTATTATATAGTGATGGGTTTCATCGAGACTAAAATAGTTTATGTTTGTGGAAAAATTAGGATGTATATCTAAATTATTTATTTTATACTGATTTTTTTTAAAAAATTCCAAGAAATATGCTGTTGACTCTCTCGTTTTAGCGGTGTGGCGGGAAAAGTATCGACCGGATCAGCGCAGCAGGTATCCCAGGTGATAGAATTAATGCAAATCTTTTGGTTGGTTGTTCGGGTTTTTGTTATGGAATTCGGCTCAAATAAGGGGGCATAGAGTGCCGAGACGGGACTGAGCTTGTATAGGCGTAGCAGATTCACAAATGTTTCTGAAAAAATGTGAAATCATTTTCTCTTCTGCTATTTGAAAGAGTTTTAAACATTCTTTTTTTGTTAGGACGTAAGGGTACAATAAAAACAGATTTTAGTACAGAGCTGTCGATGATATTTATGCCTCAATTTTGGAGATTATTTTCAAACTGGACAAAAAAATATTAAATGTAGTTAATTTTTTATCTTTAAAAAATGTCCGGTACTTACGTTCCTAATGTCCACATCTAGTATTGGAGTCTCACGTTTTCAACAGTCTACACCTACAGTTAACGATCCTATTTCACTTCTTTATCTTTCACAGTATCTCCAAGAGAACGAAGGCCTTCTCTCTCTCTCTCTTTTTTTTTTTTTTTTTTTTTTTTTGAAAATTCCGAATTAAGCGCATTCATTGTGTCCACATAAAAAGGAATGGGAAATTCTGTATGTGGATGTAATTAAAATTATATATGTACTATTTATTCTTTAGCTTTTTACCGGTCGGTAAGTGTGAGAAGCGTAACTTCACCTTTTACATTAGAGGGAGCTTTTAGTAGTTTCTTCAATTGTGAAAAATAGCTTTAATGAATCTTTTTTGAAGGTTTTTGTTTTGAGGAAAATTATGGGTATAGCTCAGGGGTCAGCAACCTGCGGCTCTTTTGATGTAAAGTTGCGGGCGGCCTCCAGGGGGGACCTGGTTGTGTGACAGCAATCCAAATAAGGAGTGGACAATGCAATAGGGCAGGGGTTCCCAACCGGTGGGCGTATATGACAAGTGCACATTCATCTTGCAACAAGGGGAGGGATCTCTTTTTTCAACCAATCAGAGCGCAACTGAAAGTGTGTAAACAGAACAAACGCTAACTGTGACTTTGGCGCGCTGTTCTGATGTCTATTCGCGATTCTTGATCGTTGTGTTCTTAAATTTTTACGATGTCTCTAGAAGAGTTATTGCCGCGTTATAGAAGTGTTATTTATAAATTCGTAGAAAAAGAATTTAAAGCTCTTTCCGAGTTTAAATGCGTGATTCGAGCAGATATCAATTCCAGTGAAAATCTTTATGAAAGAAATTTCTAGCTTAGAATACAGCTAACTTAGGTCCATCAAAATTTTTTCATCACTTATAAAATATAATTATATATAGTAGTGTAATTTAAATAGGTATCTTCTAGTGGACATTGTCTACCAGTCACAGAAATACTTTATCAATTGAACTAAAACAGCAATCGAGCATTTTTAAGTGCCTTAAATAAAAACACTTAAAAGATTAGGTAATAAGGGAATTCTGCTCTATTGAAGATCACTATCTATTATAAAGATGTCTTTTCTTTGTTTACATGTATGCTAAGTTAAAAGTACAGTGGGAAAACGTAGTCCATTAGTGATTTATTTTTATCTGGTAAGTTAAAAAAGAATACGCGTTTACGTAGCAATGAATAAAGCAAAAACACGCTTGCATCTTTTACTATCTTGCTATCTTTATCTTGCATCTTTACTATCTATCATTTACTATCTTGTTTCAGTCTTACTTTGACGCCGTTGCGCTCTGATTGGTTGAAATGAGACATCCCTCCCCCTGTTGCAAGATGAATGTGCACTTGTCAAATACGCAACCGGTGGTACGCTGGAACGTGTCAGGTGGAACGCGTGAGTCAAAGCGATATATGTAAAGCGAGTTAAGTATTTTGTATGATGATTAATTTTTTGCTGAGTTTGTATTAATTTTTCATTTGAATGTTTTTAGACCTATGGGTATAGTAAATAAAATTGTAAATTAATACCATTTTCATCTTTTTATTTCTCCTTTATTATAATAAACAAATATTTAACCATTAAATATGAAGTTTTCTCTGGAATTTAATTCAAAAAGCCTTTGAACACTTTTAGAAGAGTAAATATTATGTATGTTTATTAAAATATTTAGGTCTGGTGTGGTACGCCAAAATTTCTCAAAAAATCAAGTGGTACGCAGGGGCGCAAAAAGGTTGGGAACCCCTGCAATCAGGCCTGACGAGAGAGGGGGGCGAGGGGGTACGATACCCCCGGGCCGGTAGGGGGCCCGGTACCCAAAGCTTTTCATATTGAGTACTAAGACGGATATCATTTTGAATATTTTGGAAATTAATTTGTTCACATAAAGGTCCAAAAATGAGTAAATTCCCAGTTTTCTAGGGCATATTTTCAAAAATTTTCTGGGCGAAGACCCCCAGACCCCCTTTATTACTTGTTACTCATCGTATTATCAAGAAAACGATACTTTTAAGTTGAGTGAAATTCAGATCTGGCCTAGAAATATTCTAAAAATTACATTAAGCCTATGAATGCATGGGTGGAGCTAGTTCAGAAAATTTCGCCCCCTACTTCAAAATGAGAATATGTCATTGGGGCCCGCTTCTCAACCTTGTACCCGGGGCCCAACTTGGCTCTCGGCGGCCCTGCCTGCAATAGGGTGGTCGCGGTTAACATGTGAAAAAAATTAGTCTAAATTTTCTGGGCACCCCCAAAAAAGTGCCATTTGATAAAAACTAATATTCTGAAAGTTTCAGCTCAAAAAAATAATGTTAAGACCCCGCCCCCAATCGTCAAAGTAATTTGTAATTTTGGCACGTTTTCAGCTATAAAATACGAACTGGTTTTTGTAAAAACACAAAAGGGGACTCATTTTGTAGATAATTGATTTATCTTCAACTTTTATAATTAAAACTTGTTTGTAAAACTTACAGATCAAACGATACAAGGGGTTTTACTAACGTCCCCCGCAATATTAATTTTTTAAGGAGTGTCGGGATATTTCTTTAAAATCGGCTACTGTAAAATGGTTCAATATCATGTAAATGTAAATAATTGTATAGGAATAAAGTTTAAGAGATTTACAAAGAAAAAATAATAATTTTTGTTCATACCTGTTAAATTTTTAACTATCCTAAAATAATTCAAATAAAATACATAAATTGTTTTTTAACTAGTTAATAAATTCATAGAGTGTTTTCAGGTGACGTCACAACCGGTTATTTTCTTTTAACTGTGTACCTTCTGTAGGGCTTTTAACTGTTGCTAAGGCCGTTGTTTATCTGTTGCTAAGGCGGTTTTTAGGTATGGGATCACGTGATTGCAAATGCTCCAATAGAAGAATTCCACGGCTAGTCATTTTCTGTAACTGTTAACCTCTGTAGGGCAAAAAACTGTAACAATTTCTGTTGCTAAGGCCGTTGTTAGGTCCGAGTCATGTGATTGAAAATGCTCAGGTGTAAAAGTTGACTTTTGTTTTTTGCGACTACCCTAGTGGACATGGACAACGACCAACGTAGAGACAGGGTAATAAACTTGATTTCTGGTTATTTTCCCAGAGTACATCTTGGGGAGTTGGACGTTCAAAAGCTTGTTTGGTAGTCTAGTGATGACCATGAACGAGAGCGACCACAGTTGTGTTACGTAAGAGAGAAACTTTTAATTAGCTACATTTTCATTCTGGTAAGTGAGACTGCTCCAATTTTCACTATATCACAAATTTTTATTTTCGTATCCTTTATATTGGTATTTTGGTGCGTTGTTAAGTGGACTAATTTTAATTTTGAGTAACATATAATAATCTAAAACAGATGAAAAGATCTAAAAAGATTTTAAAAAAAACACTGCATTATATTAACTTATAAAGTTGCTTCAAAGTGATTTTTCAGTAAAAAATAACAACTCAGAAAATCCTGAAGTAAAATAAGGGTAAATGCTGGAAAGATGATCTGAAGATGTATTACTAGACCCAGAGATATTTTTAACTCCTCTGAGAGAATATTTCACTCCTTGAAAATCGGAAATACTCCTTAAAAAAACTAGGCAGGACGCAGGAGTATTTTCCATAGATATACATACTAACGTAACGTTAGTATTTATATCTATGGTATTTTCACTCTTTAATTTTTCACAAAGGTTTAGCTTAAAAATGCACCGTGCCCCACCGAAATCAATAAATAATATTTTTCTACCAAAACACTAGTAACCAAAACAGGAGGCAAATGGCCAAAACACTGTTCTGTCTCTATTTTTGAACCCCTTTTTGGTTTCAGCCACGGAATCCTAATTATCATACTTTTTAATTGTGTTTTCATACAGCCATAGTATTTTTTTCATTCATTGTTCTGATGCTTAAGGAGTTTGATTGCGATTTTCGTGTCTCTCTATACATGTATAGTATGTAGTTAATGCTATTTTCATATTTCACTCCACATAATTGAATTTCACTCCTTCTAAAAAAAGTCAAGGAGTATTTTTACTCCTCCAAAAAAATCCTAGGAATAACACTGACTAGACCTATTAGGCTCCTCTGACAACTCTAAATTACAATGTGAAAAGAAGCCAATGTTCTTCAAGAACCACTTCTTGGAAACTTTCGCGGGGGTGCCTTTTCAAATCCCCATTTGCAGCTATTGGCATCGCTCGTTAACTGATTACGAGCAGACAAAATGGATTTGCTCTTTTGTGTGAAAGGAGCGACGTTTCGTGTTGCGTCTGGGCGTTTTGATTCACATCCCCGGACGGCCACCCGGTGGGCGCGGAGAAACCTCTCGGCATTTCGGCACATCTCTGCAGACATTTGGGGCAAACAGATTGGTTGGGGGACGATCCCCCCCCCCCAATCTCAGCACTGTCTATCTAGTATTGACTCAAGACGTGTTACGTTGCATTGTGATAATTTAATCCCTTGCGGTTTTTGCATGTCTATTCACTTGTTGTTTCAAGAAGAATACGATTACGACGAGACGAGACCAGCCAAGGCTCCCATTGATGTAACTATTTGTTTTTATAAGAATATTATATTAATCAGTATTTAAAGCCGTTTATTTTTAATTAAATGTATACAGGGTGTCCCAAGATAAGTGCCCATCCCTTCAACTTTTGAACCCCTACAGATATAGTCATGAAAGTGGTGGGGGGTGTGCTCCATCTGATGAGACAATTTTCAACGCCCTCTAGCGGAAATTTTGGGAGTATTAATTTTTATTTTAAAAACTATTAGAGATTTGCTAAATTAGTCAATTACTAAGTTGGTAGAGCAGCATTGATTTTGTACGAAAAGACACCTTGTACAGAGAAATGACTTGAATAAAACGCAAGCTCAATTAGGTTGAATTTACTTAGTTTTTACGTCCTAAATCTCTCCTCATGAGCCGAAAATGAGAAATTCTCATTTTTATGATTCAGGTAAATGACTAAAAGTAATTTTAGATAATAAAAATGAAAAATTCTCATTTTCGCCTCATGTGGAGCGTTTTAGGACGTAAACACTACAGAGGTTTAAAGAGGTCTTTGCTCCAAAAAATGAGTTCAAACACTACTTTTCACGGTTAAATTTATAAACATTTTATGGTGGTGGACCCCCAGGACCCCCTAGATTTGCTCGGAACAACGCAATACACAAAATCTTTACATTAAGCCCACCAAGATGCACCTCCTACCTCTAAATATTTTAACTGTATGTGTGGGCCGTAGAAATAATAATTTTGAGCCAATCAAGGAAACAAAAAACGGTTAAGGCCTGGTTGGTAATGATGATTTAAAGTTCATTTGCTAAAAGGTTAAAAAAACAAAGACTTGTATAGTTCAATGCACAAATGGTCTGTTGATATCTGGCTCTTTTTAGAAATAAGTTTGCCGACCCCTGAGTTAGATAGTCTGGTATAAAAAAATCTAGTTTTTTTGAATCAATCCACGGTTCTCTATAACAAGCAAGTATCTGCTATACTCATTATATTTATAATAAATATAGTATTTTGATTAACTAACGCAAGACGCGACGAATTTTTTAAAAATATAAAGGGGAGAGTGAGGTAATAAGAAGCAAATGGGGTAATAAGAAGTATTCAAAATTCCACAGGATTTTCCTTTAAGTTTATGAAGCTGATTGCTTTTACAGAATCTTTTTTCATTATCAGCTTTCTTTGAAAAAATAATGCACCTGCTAAGTAAAGGCGAAAAGGAATTTTTACGTGTATCTTGTTACCCCACCAGGGGTTATAAGAAACAAGCCAGTAATTAAAACAATTAAAAACCAAAAGAAAGCATTAACCCAAGCAGCACACGATTGTTCAAAAAACGTTTGCAACCGGTTCCGTCAACGTCTTTTTGTCCGACGAATTACGGCGGTATAGCACGGTGTTACCAGTGGCGGATCCAGGGGGAGGGCACTCCAGACAGTGCCCCCCTTGGACCCAAAAATTCACTCCTAAGTATGTAAAAAGTCCCAAAAAGTACTCAAAATGAGTTAAAACCCTACTTTTACAGGGCAAATTTCAAAACGTTTTCTGGCGGAGGACCACCATACCCCCTAGCGGTACCAAAATATGATCTTGAGTGATACTTTTTAAAAAATCCCCAACATTTTGACATTTTTCTCAAAAGGTAAAGGTCTGGAAAATTGCCCCCCCCCCCCTTGGAACTGTGCTGGATCCGCGCCTGGATATTACCGGAACTAAGTACAACGTGTATAAAATGTTCTACAATCAGGCGCGGATCCAGCACGGCTCCAAGGGGGGGGGGCACTTTTTCAGACCATCACCTTTAGGGAGTACCCACACCAGACTGAACTGGTGGCGGGAGCAATAAAAAAGCGAAAATGATGGTTATCTCACTTCTATTAGATACCCTGTCTTAGATAACCATCTTTATTGCGTTTTTATTGCTCCCGCCACCAGCTCAGTCTCGTGTGGGTACTCCCTTATCTTTTGAGAAAAGTCAAAATTTTGGGAATTTTCTAAAAAAGTATCACTCAAGATCTCCTTTTGGTACCGCTAGGGGGTATGATGGTCCTCTCTTTCCAGAGTGCCACCCCCTGAATCCGCCACTGACTACAATACGTCGAAACTACTAAATACATGCGTTATATCCCTAAATTTCTATAACCGTTAATCCTCGGCATTGTACAGACGTACTCGCACATACTGAGAATGCATTACAAATCATCCGCAAGAACCTACCGATCCGCGAAGGTCCTTCAACTCTAGATCAGAGCTTACTATGTTAACTCCAGAATTTAAATCGCTTAAAACGGTACTTACACCTTCTTTGAATAATCTTGACTCTTTTCGTGGTGAATAAGTTTGCTGATGTCTGGTGATAAGTTTGCTGGTTCAGACACACGTTGAAGTATGTTCCATTGACGCGATTTGTGTAGCACGTTTTAGAAATACGGATACTTACTGTTAGCACGGGTGGAAAATCATTCTAATTCAAACCACATTAGAATAATACGTCCTAAAAACACGTAACAGCGTAACACCATGATTGAACGAATAACACTAAAGTTGAACGTTCTGTGAACGTTCTTGTGCTGCTTGCGAATATTATCTCTAAAGTGTATTTTATAACGTTAGTAATTTTCAAAAATTTTCATTGAAAATCTTTAGAGATATGCTCAGTTAAAAATTAGGCTAAAAAAAGTTACAAGCTGAAAGTTTTTAAAGATATTCTGTGATTTTTTTTCTGATTTTTCGGCCCACTCACAAAGCTGCAAATAAAAATGTTTCTTATTATCCCATTCTCTCCTAATACTAGATTTGTTTCAGTTACAACAATGTCGTACAGTTCGAGAAGCAGACTGATTTTGAAATTGTCTGCCAAACATAAACGAAGTGCAATAATTTGGCAGATTCAACGTCCAAACATTTCCAAAGAAGATAACCAGTACATAGGCATTTATAAAGGTTGGTTTTTAAAAATAATTGAATGAATACAAAGATAGATAGTAGTAGAAAGTGGCGGCTCGTCCATAGGAGCAATTGAGCACGTAAACCCCCAATGAAAATGAAATAAGTGGATCAATCAAAATAAGTGAAAAAGTAATAAAACTATTCCAACTAGAACGGTATTCAGCATATGCTTCCAGCCTCCCTTCCATTTAATAAAACGTCTAACAGAAAATTTTTTACTATGTTTTTGAGATCGGTGCTATTTAAGTGTTTTGTATTCAACGGCACACGTGCGACCCAGAAGCCGGCAGGCAGAAAATCCTTTGCCGAGTGGCTCGGGGAGAATTTTTTTTCCGGCCTTTAGTTTGCATTTCTTCCTTTTAGCTTTATTCATGGCTTTATTTGAGTGTATTTTTTTCCACGTGTTTTCTATCTTTAGGTTATTTTTCCTTGAAATTTTTAAGGGGTTGCTAATAGCAATTTCATTTTTTTGATCGCACTGAAAAAAATTTTGAGCCAAAATACGATTTGAGAGAAACTAGAGATCTAAAAAGGTTAATGGAACTAAATTTTTATAGCAATTTATTGTCGTACTTGTGTATGCGAATAAACTAACAAGTCTTCATTTGTTTGTCTTTAGTTAGCAAAATGAAATGCTATACTTCCTGTTGGATGAGTCGCCCCATAACTGTGAAATTTATTTTATAAACTATATAACTATAATTGTGATATTTTTATAATTATTTTGAACCCCTATTTGAACTAGGGAACGTACCCATACTACGTGACCTATTTTTTACTATTTTTGACCCCCCCCCCCCCCTTGGTGACCACCCGTAGTATATGCCGAGATCCCCCCCTCCCCATCAAATTGTCACGTAGTAGTTCATAAATACGGTTTTCAATCATTTTTAGCAAACAGAAAGTTAAAAAAAAGTTAATTTGGCTTAATTTGTCTTTATTAATACAGCGCGCTTTCCTCGTGACTCCAGGAGTACGTGCATACAAGTGGAAAATATATTATCAGGAAGAAAAAACTTATGTAAAGTTATTGTAACAGTAACTTAATTTACAAAACAAGTATTTTTTTTTCTTTATTTTTTGACTATGTGACGAAACCCTAAGCCCCTCCCCTCCCCCCTGTGACGAAGCGTGGTATTTTGAAGACCCCCCTCGTCCCCCTAAACAGGTCACGTAGTATGGGTACGTTCCCCTACCTACGAGCCACCACTGGTAGTACTAGTTGCATGCAAGCAAGATAAAAAATCCTCCAATCAATGAAATACTATAATAAAGAATAAAGATCAATTAATTTTCAGAGGATTACGGTTAGAAAATTTCAAAGAAAATATCTTTAATAAATAAATTCTAAGAATTATATATTTTCTTTAAAAAGAGGTTTCAGTCGACGTTTTCTTTAATCCCTTTTAATTACTGGTCTTATAATGATATATTTTTGGTGTCGGAATGTTCAGATTTGTTTTGAGAATTCCGCGCGAGTTCGCTTTTAGAGTTTTTGAAAAATAATGATATCTATTTAATGAAGATATCTTTTCTCAAAAATTTTCTACAATCTTTAAAGTATAGTATCATAATTTTATACTTTTTGCACATTCTATTTTAAGTTTCTTAGTAAACAGTAGGTTTTGTCTCTTATTAATTTCAAATGGCTTAAAGATTTTGATTAACAAGTGTGCTGAAAAAATGAAGGATGTTCTTATTTTGTTTTTCATTAAAAGAACGCTTTGTGGTTACTAATTGGGTACACTTTACTTGGAGGAACATTAAATTTAAATTTCGTTGGCACGCTGTTTTCAGAAAGTGGGTTGCTGTGACAGTTAATGTTAAACTAATTAGTATAATAAGGTATTTTTACGTTTTGAGATTTAATTTCATTAAAACAATAGATAAAAAACCATGAAGAATGACGTTTACATCAAGTATTTTCGTAGCCTAGTTTCTGAGATATAAATTTTCGAAATTTGTTTTTTGTTTGGGCGCGAAAACACTTTTAAATCACAAATCGTGCGCTTTGACGTCACATCAAATAGAAACCCGTTTTTTGATCACGTGAAAACAGGAAACACAATGGTTTTAGTGCGCTGTGACGTCACATCCAATAAAAGCCCGTTTTCTGATCACGTGACTTTTCTTGCGTTTTGGCAAAAAAATAAAATTGAATTTTTAATTATTTAAAACACATTTTTGAAATTAAAAAATAGGAAATTTGGGAGTTTTAAACCATTACGTATCAAAAAGGTATAAAATTAAGCAAATCCATCACTCATGCAAATACCTCATTAGACTTTTCGCACGCATTTAGAGAAACGCCATTTTGATCTAATATAATAAAATTCAATGTTTAAGTGTTTGTTTTTCCTTTATACAAATCTACAGCTTCCTTCCGATCTGCACTATACGTAAAAACATCCCAGAAAAAATTTAAGCTATGTTTCAAAGTTCTAGAACGAACGACCCCTTGACCCTCTTTTGACCGTTTTTATGGTCATTTTACTGAAATAGTTTTATTTCTGCTCAAAAAGAGTTTCATCATAAAACACGTCAGAATTATAGTCAGAATCTTTTGAAAATTTTATTTAAAAAAAAAACACAGCTCGTTTTTACATCTTTTTCAATTTGCTTCATTTACAAAACTTTTACGCATCAAACTCGTCTGTTTCTCTACTGAACGGCTATAGAAAGAGAAGACAAAATTAAACCTTTTAATCTTAATCATTCCAAAACTGTTAGAATTTTTTGAAAAACTGTAGTATGTTTAAAATATCATAGTTCTACTGTGATTAATTTTTCTTTTTTACGAAAAAACCGGAAAAACCGTCAAAATTTTTAAAACTTAATTATCTCATCAATTAGCTTTTAGAACGAAAACGATCATCATACATTTGTTTACAAATGCTTAAACTTTCACAAATTTATGTTCAATAGTTTTTGAGAAGTGATAGTTCAAAATGTTAAAAAATAAAATTTTCAAACTCAGCGACAGCGGTTAACTGTTACTTTTTTTTTAATATAGAGAGATACTGAAACAAAAACTGATTTATTCATAAGTTAACAGCATTCTTTAAATTTCAGAACCTTTTTTCAATGTATTTATCAAATATTTCCCCCTTGAATCATTGTTCTAAAAAATTTAGGTAAGTGAAAGTGATAGCAAACCCTTCTAGTCTTTAAAAAAATATTTTAAAAAGGCCTCGTGCTTTTAAACTTTTCTAATTCTAAATTCTTCCTTTTAATGTTTTTCATATCAGAGCCTCATGCCTGACTCACCAAATCTTTGCGAATTTTTTTTTATCCTAATTAAAAAACTTTTTGTTGGGTACTTATATTTTGTCCTCAAAGGATTTTGTTAGAATTCTCGGGCGAGATGTCCATCAACGCCTCTGAGGTAAACTTAACTGGAAGAGAGTTGGCCAGTTTCCAGCAATGTTAGCCAAATTATAAAGGTCAAATAAAGGTTGTCGCTGGAAGAAAGGATATTATGATTGTTAGCAGTTCTTTTGAAATTGACAAAGGTTTACTGGTTTACTGTATGTCCTATGTAAATGACCTCCATCCTGTGAGTTTATCATGATATTGCAAAAAAATTTCTCATACAAGTTTACGTTCAATCGCATTTTGTTTTTTTATTTAATTTTTTCACTTTCTTATTTCGCCGCTAGGAACGATATAAATAAATTCCAATTTGCAGATGTTTTCGAAGTCTAAACCGCATAAACATTGATGCATACTAGACAGCAATGTCTATGCTAGACAGCAACTTAAGTTGACCCTACGACGTCACAAACAAACAAAGTAGTTCCCATCCGTTGTCTGAATTTTGAGTGAAATGAAGAACGTCAATTTAAAAATATGTTTATTTTGTTAAACCCATGTATTTATAGTGCTTTTCAATCACGATGTGCGTACCGAAACTCCTCCTAGCAACCCAACAGGCTTTGTGTTTATCGATTTCTCCTTCCGCATTTGTGACGTACTGGGCTCAAGAAACGTTGCTGTTGAGTGTGTGCGGCTTGCCGCTTTTTAGCTAGTTGAACTTTGGTTAGATGACGACACGGAAACTGGCAGATTGTGAACTCTGGAGCTCTCGTCCGCCATATTGTTCCGTGATTCGAATCTATGCGGATTGCTTTTTGTGGTCCGTTAAATAGTTCCATAAAATCTAGAACCGCTAATAATTACCAAAAAAAGTTATCAGACATTTATATATTACGAAAGTAATGGACATCTAGTGTTATCAGAATTTTGCTTCATCAGTGTATAATTACTTCTAAGGCTTTGCGACAGGAGGCGTCAGCAGCACATGGGAGGAAAAACGACAACTCTAGCTAGACCTACCATTTAAGATATCTCGTTCACGTCTCGTTTTTTCTACGTGTTATAGGGTCGCATTCACAAACTTTAACACGAAGATGAAATGATATGATAACCATGAAAAACCTCTCGACACGAGAGACTTCAAACGAAAGAGATTTCAAACTTCGCAGCACTCGTCCGCCATTTTGTTCCAAAATTCGAACCGTATTCCGATTGCTTTTATGCTTTTTGTGGTCCGTTAAATAGTTCCAAAAAAATCTAGAACAGCTACTAATCTCAGCTACTGCTCAGACATTAATATATTACGAAAGTAATGGAAATCTAGTGTTAGCAGAATTTTTGTTGTATCAGCGTATAATTACTTGTAAATCTTTCCGATAGGAGGCAGCAGCAGCGGACGATCGACCTTCACGAGTGATCGTCCCCAATTGATCGTTATGTAATTGTTTCATCATCGAGTTAAAGTTTCTGAATACGGCCTATTGTCTGTATTTCTTCGCTAGGCGGTTAGTGTAACCCCAAACGAGAGAGCTCATCACCACGTGATAAAAGTGGCCTATGAAAGAACTATGGCCTACTTTAAATCGCCTGTATAGAGAGAGAGCCAAACTGGGGTTATTTCTTATTTCTCGCCAATATACCCCACCTCCCTTCCCTTCCTTTGCTGCTTCTTCGAAGAAGAAGTTGCAGTATCCAAGCTAGCTACCGAAATTTCCCGCACCCCTACTCGAACTTGGATTTCCCCGCTCCCAAGGAGGGTCTTCTAGCGAAGAAATATAGACAATGTAACCACAAAATTCAACGGACTAAAGTGGTTGTCTTCTTATGACTTGTCATCTTTTGCAGGGAAAAAAATGGTCCATAGCCGCTGTCATATCGGTCGATGGAAAACTCGCCATCGCCGGAAGAGAATACTCGACATCCAACGTAAGAAAAGTGAGTCACTAATTTTATTTATTTTAAGAGGGTTTTATTGGCTGGGTAACTCGACGCGATCGCAGAAATGAGGTTGAAATACAGGGTAATTTACATAATTAAAGTTGCGATATTAAAAGACAATAAAAGGAGAACTACTGATCAACAGTATGACCTCGTAAGTCACCTGTGTATTTTTGGTGGGTAAGAAAATAGTGCAAAAATTGACAGACAGGGGGCGCTGTACTCGGTACAACCCCTTGAGACTTAACTGAAAACAAGCAAGATGCATGGATCTATTGATCCATTTTGCCTGCTTTTGTTCGTCCTTTTAACGGATGTGACGAGACAGCGCCCCCTACGGATCAATTTTGGTACTTTTTGTTTCTTACCTCTAAAAAAATTCCCTGGGCTTCAGGTAAAATATTAGGTCATTCTTCTCTTTTAATAGCCTTTTAAAATTGCAACATTAAATATAAATTAGTAATTCTAGTTACACCTAGAACCAATGGCAGGACTTGATACTTTCTTCCTGTATGATTGAGGAGAACCAAAAAGTACCATAACGATCACGTCGGGTTTACAAAACCATACGAAACCGCCTTTGACATGCAACATTCACATAAGATAAGACAAGCACATCTAAAAGTATAGTTTTTTAAAAATTTAGTTTGTTCTCTTTTAAGAATTGATAGATTTATATTTATAGACGAATATTGTTGAAATTTATCCATTTCAACTTGCGAAAAATTATCCCCTTGATTTTCAGGTTATTTAAATAACTAAATAATTATTTAACCATGAATTATAATTTACTTCCATTTTTGTGCTATGCATTATACTTGTATTGTAAATGTAAGGTTGGTGTAGTGCTCGATTCGTTGAAATGTTTATATTGATTATAATCAATATAAATAATAATAATTATAATCAGCCTAAAGCTAGATTTTTGCACCGGGAGAGAGAACACTAAATCATTCCTACGCCCCCTCCCAACCTCCCATGCATATTTTATATTATAGGTTGAGTGTAGCTTTTCAATACATTTTTAGGTAGTACTTGCATCTATAATTTTCAAAAAATTGTGAATCCAATCCAAGCACAATAGAAGGGGTCCTCCCGCAGAAAATTAATGAAAATTTGATAGTATGATAAAAACAGGGATTTAACTCGTTTTGGTACATTTATATCGAACATAAATACAAGAAGTTATTTAAAATTAACCCAATTTTTTATATATATATATATATCGAACATCCTGTGGGAAACACCTAGATCTTTATTCCATGACTTTTATTATCTGACTTTTATTCCATGTAACTCGGCGCGCTGGGCGGGAACTTGAGCTGAGCTTTTCAAGATGGCCGAAGGCCACAGTGGAATTGTCTCCAGGAGACATGATGTGATGAGTCAGCAGAGCAGCTCCATCTCCGAGGGGATATAAGACCCCCTAGGGTCTACATTTGTTAGTCCGAATTTTGCCCCACCCTATCGCCCCTTTGGTGAGAGATTACGGGTCCATGAAAGCGGATGACGTGTTGAAAAGTGTTGCTTTTTATCGAGAAATTCTAACCTTTGATAAGAAATGAGATAAGATAAAAACGACGATAAGCACTTCAATCATGTGATAAACACGTTTTATACCCACAAATGAATTTTGGATGAGTAAGGTAGTTTTATCTCTGAATTCTTTTCCTTATCGGTAAATTTCTGGCGCCAGACTAAATACCCCTTCTGTGGTTACCGAAGAGCTGACAGACTCCTCTGGAGCAACCTCAAATATTTGCATAGTGGTTACATTCTACTTGATGTAATTCCGCGAATATTATGTTTCTGTTTGTTGTACGATTTTACTTCAGTTGTGTGAAGAAGTGTTTCGATTTTTAATTTGTCTGAATGTAGTATATTTTTTACGAAGGTGTTGTTGACTTTTGAAATTTATCAAATTACCACATGGTATTAATAATAAAAAGAGCAATAAGAAAAAAAATACCCTACTCGGTACTCGGTGTCAATCGCAGACAGAGGATAATTAAAGTAGAATAGCCTATTCCATTTGTATCAGACAACTTTTTTGCTTCAAATATGTACTAAATTAATTTGTGTTATTTTTTTGGTGTGCATGCAATGTTCCTAAATAGCGAAAAATAATCATTCTGAGGGAAGACACTTCTAGTCTATAAGAGAAAAATACGCCGTGAGACCCGTGCTCTACAGGAGGTTTCATACTTCGACTCGACCGACATGGTGGGTGGCATCATGAGGATGAAGAAAAAAAAATTCTTTTGGGGAATGATCTTACTCATAATGAAATTAAAAGCAATGGAGGATAGTCATCTTGGGGGGAAAGACCAATAACAAGAAAAGAAACGTTAATTTGACATAAGCATGACAACAACATCTTTAAAATTGGTCTTTCGTTTAATTTCTGACGCTGAACTGAAATGTGCTGCAACTTAACCATACAGTATAAATTCCTGTCGATGACCTCAGTTGTAAAAAATATTTAGGGGACTCGCCGTCGCCTGTGCTTTTCCAATATCACTGACTGGGGGGAAACATCCTGTTGGCAAAATAGTCTTATTCTGTTTTACATTAAATGGCACAAGAAATGAAAAGACAAACGACAAAGATTAACCTAAAATGTTTTTATTGTATAAATACAAATGTTATTGAAATCGTGTGAAAATACAACATTAAAAAATCCCGTCCGGGTCACAAATTTCTTATTAGGCGCACAGTCGCTGATACTTTTGCCACTGTATCTATGCTGCAGCGAGTTCTATCGGAACAACATGTTACTTTGACAGAACCTTAAAGAACTTCCGGTGTGTTCCATAACATTAAAGATGAATCGTATTCACGATTTGTGTGAATAGCTAGTGGAAGTGTTCTTGGGCTTCGTGACGTCACATAGTAGTTGAACTCTCTTCTATGCTCCAAGAATAAAACAGATGATTAAATACCAATAGGAGATAGAGAGAGCCATTTCCATTTTTATCTCACTGCACTCTACAATATTAGAATAATAACCAGGATGTGTTGCCAAAAATAAAAATCACTGAAGGCATTGTTATTTGAACACTTTACGAAAGTTGGTTTCTTTCTTTACGTTTAATTTAATTTTAAATAGAGCATTTTCAATCACATGACTCGGACCCTATGCTCGGACCTAACAATGGCCTTAGCAACAGAAAATGTTACAGTTTTTTGCCCTACAGAGGTTAACAGTTACAGAAAATGACCAGCCGTGGAATTCTTCTATAGAGCATTTTCAATCACATGGCTTGGACCTAACAACGGCCTTAGCAACAGAAATGTTACAGTTTTTTGCCCTACAGAGGTTAACAGTTACAGAAAATGACTGGCCTCGGAATTCTTCTATTGGAGTATTTGCAATCACGTGACCCTATACTTAAAAACCGCCTTAGCAACATATACCTCGTTACCTAGCAACCGCCTTAGCAACAGTTAAAAGCCCTACAAAGGTTAAGAGTTAAAAGAAATTAGCTGGTCGTGACGTCACCTGAAAACACTCTATTGGAGCATTTGCAATCACGTGATCCCATACCTAAAAGCCGCCTTAGCAACAGATAAAAAACGGCCTTAGAAACAGTTAAAAGCCCTACAGAAGGTACACAGTTAAAAGAAAATAACCGGTTGTAACGTCACCTGAAAACACTCTATAGAGCATTTTCAATCACATGACTCTGCCTAACAACGGCCTTAGCAACGTTGTTTTATTCCTCCAGTGACATCATGTGCGAATGCTGCTATTGGATACTTCTATGTCCCGCCCCTAACAACAGCCTTAGCAACGTTGATTTTGTCCTCCAAGTGACGTCATGTGCGAATGCTCTGTATTTTTAATTAAAGCTTTAAATGCAGTTGGTCCTGCTCCTACATTTTCCATCGTTCAAACTGATATGCATACAGTCGACTTACCATGAATTGGCGGACCATAACCGGATTTTCTTGAATATCCGCTTCCGTCTTCCTTTGCATGTTTCCGGTTTCAGGAGACCAATCTTGAGTCGAATGAGATCAACGAGGTGACAGCCACTGGAGACTGGATATTCTAAAAAAACGTTGATTCGTTGAGCTACATAGGGTTCTGAATATTGTCTTTGTTGCTTCAACTTTCCTATTTCTCTCCCACCTGGTTTTTCCTTGCTATGAGAGAGCTTAATGCTCATTTGTACTATTTCACTTTTGATGCTCATCAGATTCAATCTTGTGAATCGCTCGTTCGAAAATAGAAGAATCAAGTCTCTGAGTGAAATGACAATTTACACTTTGGGTGATTCCTCCAAAATGAACACCAAAAGTGAAAAATCCAAATGAGCCTATTGTGCGCATCAAAGCTGAATGAGCCTAGAACACTTTATAATTTGCACTTACTGAATTATTGTAGGAAATTGGAGCATGCGCATGAGAAGTACTTCCTAGAAAGAACCATGAGAAAGTACTTCCTAGTACTCAAAAAACCCGAGAAAGCAGACGGAGACGTGAGAAACGAGTTGTACTTCCCAAGGCAACTAATACTCAAATGAAATGCCTGAAAAATGAACATTTCCCCCTATACCGCCATAGTTGACAGCGCCACCTAGGAAAGGAATATTAATTCGGTCTACAAAGTCAGGGGGATTTTGTGTTTGCTATTACTACCTGGAGAAATCAAAGAAGAAAAACTGGGAATTGACGTTTTTAATTCAAAAGGTTTGTTCATAATAAAGAAGATATCTGAAAAATTAACGAGGACATTTTGCATAGGGCAGGGTATAGCTATTAATTCTTATCTGGTTTTATAAATAAGTTATTCGTTATAGATGCCTACTTGCAATTTAAACATATATTGCGATTATTTTTGTTATTTATAGTTGTAATAAATGCAGTTACGTAATATCCAAGTTGCTACATTTAATGATTTAATGCTTTATGTCATAATCACAAAATTCCCTTTGAGCGAAAAAGTATAAATGCTACAATTACTAAAGTATCTGTTAACCTTATAATATAAGTTTAATAAATTATGTTTAATATAATTTAGTTATTAATAATTATCAAATTAATTATTATAATACCAACTGATAGCTTAATGTAAAAATTGCAGAGCTGAGATTGTAGGGGGACGCCGTCCTCCCAAGATAAGAGGTTTTTAACAAAAAAAAGTGGGGGAAGGTGCGTCCCCTCAAACTTTTTTTCTAAAAACATTTTTTTTTTCACTGAAAAATTGGGAATGTCACTGTATATGGCAAGGCAGGCGCGGTTCCAAGGGGGGTACTCTGGACAGTGCCCACCTTGGACCCAAAGAAAGTACCGAAAATGAGTTAACTTATACAAGTCAAATTTCAAAACTTTTTCTGGGGGAGGACCCCCAATCCCCCCAGCGGTACCAGAAAAGGGATCTTGAGTGTGAGTGATACTCTTTCGAACATTTTCACATTTTTCTCAAAAGGTAAAGGTGATGGGCTGGAAAAGTGCCACCCCCAGGGTTTTTTTCTGCTAAAATTAGGTCCTTGAAAGTCCTTGAAAAACAGCCTATGTCCTTGAAGGTCCTTGAATTTTGAATCCACTCCGGCCGCCTTTCACTAATTCATCTAAATATCCTTCCCGCAGTTACCGGCGATTTTTGAAACGCTCCGATCATGAAATTACGATAGTAACACCCTCTACATCGGTTCCACAAATGAACCAACAAGGTAGAGCCAGTTTCTGGTTGAGTGAGAAATGCACAGAACTGTTATCTCGAGGGTTATAATTTTTAAATGTCTGCGAAAAAAGGTCCTTGAAAAATTTTGTTGAGGGCCTTGAAAAGTCCTTGATTTTCAATGTTTTCAAAGAGTGGGAACCATGCACCCCCCTTGGAGGCGTGCTGGATCAAGGGAAAATGCAAATCCTTTCCCACCTAGGCTATGCCATTGTTCGCTGTAGCATTGTGCTTTCATGGCATGCTCTTTCTATTGTTAATGCTAGACCTGAATAAGGAGTGTAGTAAAACCTGCTCGCATTCACATATGACTCACTCCTCCCCCCATACCCCTACATTCTTATCATTCCTTCTCCGGGAGGGTTGAACCGACACCCCTCTTTCCCTCGAGATAAGGGCAGGAAACTGATCGGAATAACAGAGGTCATCTACATTTCACTGGCAAGCAAGAGAGTTCCTAGAAACGTGTACCGCCGGGGGGGGGGAGTAGGACACATGAACTGACTTGTTTACCATCGTATAAAAACATTTTAAACATGCTTGTACTTTAAAAAATGGCTCTTGTACACTTTTAACCCGGGAGGACGCGCGCTAGTTTCTGTTACACGGGAACGCGCGCGGGGTCTCTCAGACACCGCAAACCGTTTTCCATTCTAAACGTTCAGTTTATGCAAAAATTTTATCACGAAAAGTTAAAACATTTAATTTAATCATTCAAAGTGCATAATAACTCATTTTTAAGTTGACTGATTTTTATTGAGGTTAGACTATATCACATTTCATACCGAATCCCTATGATATTACATATTTTTCATAAGAAATCTGAGAAAAATTATGTAACAATTTAATGTAGTGGTGTTTACCTAGAGCAAGAAAAATATAGATACTAAGAACTTTTGGACATCTCTTTGGTTATAACTCGCGCTAATCCTCACAGTTTTGGAAGCATTTCAATAAAAACAACAACCTAACTCGGAAAATAACATACCTACTTTATTTAAACTTCATGAGGTGATAGGTTGAAACTTTTTAGGCAGCTACACGGAGTTTCATATATTTTCATTAAAAATTAGAGTTTTTATGAAGGTTTATTTAAGCGTCGGGGTCTCCCAGACCCCGCGCGCGTCCTCGCGGGTTAATATAATTTTATTCGATTATAAAGCTTTTCTAGAATAACAAACAAATATCCTTTAACTTGACCACCCATTATTTTAATTAAATTATAAGATAATTAAGGTTTAATAAAATTGGTCTACTCAAAAGTATTTAATCCATTGTCAAAAAAATGTATACGAAGTGCATTATCCGCAAGTGAATTTTGATGAGATAGTATTTAAAATTGTCCAATTTTCGCAAAAATAATAGTGGTAGTCCCCCTAGTTTAATTATAAGATCCTTAAACTTGATACTAGACCACAACTTTTCTGTATTTTGTCAATTTATTGAATTCAGTATTTTTTATGGAACAACTTTTCAGATATTATAATCTTGTGAGTCTGTCTAGACCTAGAGTAAAAGCTTTTATTATAGCAAAACATAAAAAATTGAATGTAATGAATGTACTATGATTATGTATTTAGAAAACAAATTTAAGGTTTTACCCCTTGCTTGCTTACTATTCCCAAATCAAGTACAGAATTTTATGACCTTAGATTATTGACTAAAAGTATTTGTCAAATCTCATCGCGAGAGTTAAATTCATCAAATTCTTCTATTTTATGTCACCAGGTGTAACTTTCAAATGTTTGGGCTTTTAAAAAACGCGAAACTTTAAGAAAATACACTATTGCTTAAATTAATAATTTAGAAGAGAATAAGGAAAAGTAAAAGGTTACTGGAAATATCCTTCTCGGTTTCTCGTTCATCTCTTTCAAATTTGATACCATTCAAACCACCAAAACTATTTAAATTCAAAATATGTTTTTTCAAGGTGGTGTATTTTCCCCAGGAGGGACTTTTTGGCAATTTTGGGATATCGATCAGGATACTATCCTCAACATTTCTACCAATTTTCAGCTTGTTGCTATGAATTCCTACCTACATTTTGACCCAGCAAAGCATTAATTAAATAAAATTAATTATAATTAAATTAACTCTTTTATTTCGAATTTTTTGACGTTTCCTCTTAAAATGCTCTATTAAACACTTAAGGGCAAAAACGAACACAATCGAACGCTTGGTTCAGTCGCTATGCTTGAAAACGCAATCCAAGATGACGGTGTTTTTTTTCAAAATGGCGGATTTTCCCGTCGATAGAATTTTTTGGAATTTCAGGATATTAATCAGAACACTATCCTCTACATTTCCACCAATTTTCACACTGTTGAATGCCCGGATCAATATCTAATTTTCCTGGAATATATTTAATTTTCTCTTGTTAGTAATGACTAATGATTTAAAAAAAAAAAAAAAAAACATTTGGTCTGTTGAGTCACGGCTTACTAGATATAGAGACCCTATATATAGAGAGACTGGACAATGAACTTTTCGCCTCCATTTTAGTTACAAAATGCATGAATCTCCATAGACTGTAATGCTAATTCATCCGCCTAAAACTCTTTTTATTGCACAAAAATCAAAGCAAAAACTATATAAAAAATTTAAACAATTCATTCCGAACACGAATTGATGTTCTTTATTTTGTTAATAATTATTTTTATCTTAGAAAATACATTTTAAAAAATCAAAGTGATTGTTTGGTTGCCACAGGTAACATTTGGCACGCTATCGCTCTTTTCGAGGAGAAATGTATGAAACAAAATTTTATTTTTATGGACTAGTAGCCAGGAAACTAGTCTCAATTCAAATTCTATTACTTTTTTTTCAATGGACTCTAACCGCCTATCTGGTTCGAGACTTCACGGAACCAACACGTGACCAACAACTGAGCTTGCAATTGGTTACCACAGATACTACACTAGTAGATCTACTAGTGTAGTATCTGTGGTAACCAATCGCAAGCTCAGTAGGTCACGTGTTGGTTCCGTGTGACGTCAGACGGTTAGAGTCCATTTCGTATCTAAATAGATGGTTAACTAGTCTTGGTAGCCAACGGCGGATGCCAATAAAGTCGCCAACCAGTTAAACAATTAAATATTTAGTTTTTTTAATTTATTTGGCATTATTTATGAATGAAAGTAAACAAATAAATTTTTAATAACTTATTTGTTTACATTTTAGCTCTTCTTTCGGTATTTTTCAAAACTTTTAACAGCATTTTCCACGATTTTCAACATTTCGTAATGTTAAAGTATAGGAAAGTTGTAACTAAAATGGCGGAAATACCGATAATACCGGTGAGCCGTTGTCCAGTCTCTCTATATATAGGGTCTCTAACTAGATACTATACAATACAGGCTAGCCGAGTTTTAAACAATGAAAACCATTTGACAACTTTTCCCGCTTGGATCGCCACAAGTCCTACCTATATCACCCACCGCCTTCAACACTGTGGATATGCTTTGCCTTTGCCAGTTTGTCCAGTATTGCCATCTGGATTTTTAATGATTTCCGTACTCGGCTAGCCTGTATAGTATCTAGTAAGCCGAAAGCCGTGGTTGAGTTATACCACGGCTTACTAGATAACAAATGCGTGCAGGCTAGCTGAGTTTTGAACAATGAAAACCATTTGACGACAACTTTTCCCGCTTGGATCGCCTCAAGTCCTACCTATATCACCCACTGCCTTCAACACTGTGAATAGACGACATTAGTGTGAGGTCACTTGCTTGTTTGGAAACATTGATTCTATCCGTGATTGGTTCCGTGATTGGAAGTAAATCCGTATGGAACCAATCACGGATGGAATCAACGTTTCCAAACAAGCAAGTGACGTCATGACTAATGTCGTCTATATGCTTTGCCAGTTTGTCTAGTATTGCCATCTGGATATTTAATGATTTCCGTACTCGGCTAGCCTGTATAGTATCTAGAAATCTGTGGTTATACAGAGCCAAAAAATGTTAATTTATATCCCAGATAGCACGTAACCTTGCGGTTAGCCCTTTTTTTTCACTGTCATTGGGCTGCCTAAAAAGGGTTTGCCGAAAAGCCTTTAAGTAGTGCAAGAAAAGGGCTGTTCCGTGGCTGACCAAACAAGGTCTACCGAAAAGCCCTACAGCAGCGCTTGACGCAGGGCTATGAAAGGGCTGTCCCCCCAACCCTGTTGAAGGGCTTTCAGGAAAGGGCTGTGACAGCCAAGCCAATTTAAGCCCACGTGACCCCAATAAGTCCATCCAAACTCCACATCAACATCGCCATTTTATTACCATTCCTGTGTGCAAGTTAAATTTTGTGTGTGAAGATATTTTCATTTCAAGAGCAAAAACAAGGTAAGTTTTAAATGTTCTTTTAGAGTTATGAAACATCTTCTTTTCATTTTGCCTTAAATTGTTAACTAGTTAAGTTTATCGTATATATTATTCAAAATTGTGGATAATTGGAAAATTTCTGAATGCTATTAATTATGCTATGCTTTGTTATGATCCCATGTTCCAATATTAGTATTTCAAATATTAGTAGTTTCATTTTATTTCAAAAATAATATTAATAAAATTAAATTATAATTTGATTATACTACTAACGATAGTCTTTTTCATCAGAACATGTGTGAGAAAAAAAAGAATTCGCACTGAAATTAGGATGTTTTTATATTCTTCCTGAATGATTTTCCGTGGGAAAATTATTTTTGTTTTATGTTCTTAAACAAAACAATTTATTGTGTTTTCCTTTTTTAGAACAACAGCTTTTTGTTTCTTTATATTTTTCTTTTCAGAGTTCTGTTTACATATCTTCAAAGATACTAAAGAAACGTAAGTAATAAGAGATGCTGTCAGTGATTGGTTTATACAAGCCAAATTTAGGATTGCTCTAAGGTAATTTTATGTATGACTTCATCAAAAAATGTTCCACTTTCTTAAATTTTGGATTAAATGTACATAAAATGAATATCAGTTAATCTATAATCATCTCCTGTATCAGCTGTTTTCTATTATTAGGCGAAAAGTTCTATAATTTAGGGACCACTTAAAAACGTCCAACAGACCACAGGTTGAGAATCATTAATTTAATACACAAAATGGGGCTTGTTTTGAAGACAGCTAGAATGAGTTAATATAAATGGTGACTGTATATTTGATATCTGAGAAGGATTTTTTTCTCCAAAATGTTAATTTCTGGCACTCAAGAAAGATATTTTTACCGAATATTTATTTATTCATTGCTCAAATAGTTTAATATGTTGAACATTTTCATGATATTTTTCCTCTTTTTTTCAGAGACAACAGAATTTTCTGACAGAGATGGAAATAACAAATCTAAATTTTGCAATTATAGAACAGGTTAAATTCATCTTATATTGTGCAATATTTCTAATTAATATTTTATATAAATGTATTATTTCATTAATTCCTTTCTCACAGTTCTTTTGAGTATAGTTCTGATTTGTCTGTTTCTTTTTTTTACTTAAACAAATGTTTTCTAATTTAAAAGTTGATGGGGGATAATTTTCCCTCTCTTTTTACTGTCATTTTATTTATAAACGTGCAAATGAACTTCCATATAGTTCAATATTTCCCTTCATTTCATGAGTATTCTTAGTATGATTTGAGTCTATGAGTAGAACCAGTATGCTTTGATGGCTCCTTATGTAGGATATTCTTAATTGTTAAATTTACTCATGTGGTATTTTAAGCAAGAAGAATCTCTTGTCAATTTTAACTTTTAAAATATACTTGTATTGAAAATGTTTCTCTAACCCAGTTTTCTATGGAATAGCAAATACTGTTCTATAACTTTAGTTGGCAAAGTTCCTGCATGGTATGCAGTCTTAACATTCTAATTCAGTAAAAATTACTTTTTATGTGGCCATAATTTGAATTCTAAGAATGAGAACCTTGAGTGTATTTCTAATTTAAATTTACCTGACCTCTGTCCTGGACCTCTGTCCGGATCCTGTTATTAGTATATTTTGTATATTTAACGGATTTTTTATGCTTATTTCTCTCTGTACTCTATGTTAATCCAGAAGCTATATTAGTCTAGTTTGTGTTATTGTCAGTGTAATACTTTTTCTAGCATTGTGTGTTAAAATAAAATTCTTGATAATATTCTGCGTATTTTTAATTAAAAATGTTCTTATGTTTATGTCTTTCTCTGATTCATGGGGATTCTGAGTATATTTTGTTTATTTAAGGGAGTTTTATAATTAATTTTTACTTCTTCCTCAGAACCATGTTATCCCAAATAGCAGTACAGCAGTATTGTTTTCTTGCATTTTGTTTTAAAGAATTGCTAACAGAAATTCCCTCGGTATCTCCTTCAATGGTTGTTTGGAAAACTTCTTAACTTTTACAAAGAAGTTTAAAAATGTAGAATATTTAAAGTTTTTTTATACCATAAAATGTATCAATTAAATATTCAAAAAGAAGTTATTTAATGAGAGCAAAGTACTTAATATTAGATTAGTAAATTGTATAGATAAATTATTACCAGAGTTAAAGGTTAAGAATTGCATTTTGTATTTTTTATTTTCTTTGTTGAATTATGTGATACAAAATTATTCCTGAAAATATGTACCACTGTATATATATAGTGCAATATTTCGGGGAAAATTTTGTGTCATCACATAATTCAAAAAACTCAGGAAAAATATGAAATGCAATATTAAACCTAGAACTATGGAGAAAATTCGGAATACCCTCCAACAAACCTAATTTATAACACTATATTAAGTTTTAAATAAAGTTTAATAGCCAATTTAAAAGACCTAGACGTGACGACGTTGTCGCAGGGCTTTCATTCCAGCCCTGTCGCAGGGCTTTCGTTCCAGCCCTTCGCAGGGCTTTCATTCCAGCCCTGCCAAAGCCCTACAAAGCGTCAACTAGCAGAGGTCGGTTTTACCCTGTCACAGGGTAAACAGGGCTGTCGTGACAACCCTGCGACAGCCTTACACGGGATAACGCCGCAGGGCTACGGCAGGGCTGTAACAGCCCTACATTGCTATCTGGGCAAAAACCCCCTCAACATTTTGCCATTTATTACAATATACCTTCTTTTTACCTTGAAAATTCGGCCGCTTACAATGAGTGGTGCTCTTTGGGTGTAATCTAAAGGGTCTCAAAATGAGCTAAAACACTCTTTTGAGGGGCAAATTTTAAAAATTTTTATGGGGGAGGACCCCCAGCCCCCCCTTTTACTTGGAATTCATATTGTTTACGCAATTTTGAAATTTAGTGCATCAAAATTTCAATCCTGTGTTGTCATCTAAAACTTAACGTATAAAAGTACCCGTAAGGAGGTACCTCAGAAAATATTTAAGTCAAATGGCGGCTTTACACCATCGAGGTTTGCGATTTGCGTTTTGCGGCGAAAACGGGAACCGCAGAAACTCAGCGACCGCTCGAAGGAGGGCGCTAGAATCGATTTACGACACTAGCGGCTGCCGCTAATGCCGCCGCGACAGTTTTGGTTCCCGCGCATTTTCGAAAGTGAAGTGCGAAAGTGAAGACATAATATATTAATTATAAGAAAAAAAGACAAAATGTTCAAACGTGATCAAAACCAAAACCAACAACGGTGCACAATGGTCAACAAAGCACGAAAATGCGGGAACCAAAACTGTCGCGGCGGCATTAGCGGCAGCCGCTGCGGTAGTTTCTGCGGTTCCCGTTTTCGCCGCAAATCGCAAACCTCGGTGGTGTAAAGCCACCATAACCCCCCCCCCGAAACAAAAGTCTGGTTACGGCCCTGATAACTGGAGTGATTTTAATAATGAAGTTGGAAGTTAGTACCGTCGTTACCGTAAGTGTGCGAAATTTCAAAATACCTAGGTAAAATAAAATAATTTCGTAATTTACCTAAGTAATACACACATTTCCAATCCTCGCAAATTAAATGTAACACAATCATATTATTAAAAAATTAATCGGAAAATTACTGATAGGCGGCGGGGGGGGGGATCGCCAACTTTTCAAAATTTCGCCAAAACACGGGATTTTAAAGTTTGATGAACAGAATAACCATGAAACACATTCTTAACAAATGGATAATACTTTTCTAAGTCTTAGGGAATAAATTTGATGGGATAGTGAGTGGGAGACCCCCCCCAACTATCTTTAACACCCATTTAACCGCCCCCGTATGGCAATCGCAATCAGGAATCTCGCCATCGATGCATCCTACGATCGAGACAATTTCAAACAACAGATCAAGATTCAATACAGACAGATTCAAGAGGAGACGAGAAAAGATCAAGTAAAAATAGTTTACACAATTGTTTTGAAATGCTCTTTTTAGTACTAACTTGCAACTTTACTGTACGTCCTTGCTTGTATACTTTCAGCTTGATACAACTACATATTCTACGCACTAGATTTTAAATCAAAACAAATGCTATGCTACGTATTGAAATCCGACTGCGCATGGCGCAGTGGCAGGACCTCACAATTTTTAAAAGAAAGAATTAAGAGAAACAAACTTTTGAACTTTAATTATCAAGAGCCAAGAGGGCAAGAGGCCGTTATGGTGCAGATTCCCTAGGTAAAATGCGAAAACCTAATCTCCTCCACACATTAACAATGGAAATCAGTTAATCTATAGATTACCTAGATATTCTGTAGAATAACTTATTTTCCAATTTAGCGGTATCTTTTCCACTTTAGCGATCGGATGCATAAAAGTTTTCAGTTTGTGTTTGTACGGAAATTTTTAAAAATCTTATATATTAAAATAATTTGGGTTTTCTTTCGGCCGGCCGCCAGGCCGAACCCCAGTATCGATTTGAACAAACTTGGTCTTGATAGAAAGCTTTTCACCCCTAGATGAGCCAATAATATAACACGTTGCTCTAAAACCTTCCATTTTTAAATTATACGATTTTTTCGTTTTCCCCCATGTTAACTCTATGGGGAGGTTCCGTTCGGCCGGCCGCCAGCCCGAACCCCTGAACCGATTTGGACAAACTCGGTCTTGATCGAAAGATTTCCAACCCTAGAAGAGCCAATAATATGTCACGTTTCTTCAAAGCATTCCATTTTTAAATTAGGAATTTATTTCAATTTGCCTCATTGTTTTCAGTTAATATTTTTACCAACACAGGAACACAGGCAAAACGTCTTTTAAAGAGCTTGAAGAAAATCTACTTTGAAATTATCAAACTTCAATGTTTTGACGTTTTACTAGATTTATCGCAACAGGATACTAGGCATATTGGATTCATAAAAAAAATTAATGGTACAGGTTTAATTAAAGTATTACTTATTTCTCTTCAGATGACGAATAAATTAGTTGTGGTTAGAAAAACCTATAATTTGATTGAAAATATTGAATGGTTTAGCGCTGACGATGCAGCTTAACAAAAGTAATTACACAAAATTTAACTGCGCTGCAAGCGTGAGTAACGAGTGAAGCTTGTATCAGCGCCAAAGGCGCGTAATCTAGCTGGTAGACGCGGCTTTGCCGGGTCAAACCAGCTAGTTCATTATTAAAGCACTTTTACACTTTTTAAAAACTATTTCAGGTGACGTCACAACGGTTATTTTCTTTTAACTGTATACCTACTGTAGGGCTTTTAACTGTTGCTAAGGCTGTTGTTTATCTGTTGCTAAGGCGGTTTTTAGGTATGGGATCACGTGATTGCAAATGCTCCAATAGAAGAATTCCACGGCTAGTCATTTTCTGTAACTGTTATAGGTCTGCAACGAGATTTTGTCGCTTGGCAGCCCTAGGAGAAACGGGACTCTGACTCTGTACTTTTTTGGGGGGTGGTGGCTGGGAAGTGAGATTGGCGTACGCCCGCCCGCCAACTTATTCCTCTCTCCAGAAACTATGCCAAAGTTGATGTTCCAAAGAATTGCGGGTTTCGCGTAGAGTTCTTTTCTTTGAGACCTGTCATGGTGGTGTAACTTTTAGTTCATTAGAGGTTAAACTTAAAACTGTTAAGCGACTGTATGCATGTTATATTTAATAATTATTTCCATTAAAAATAAGTTCAATCGACTTTTCTACTTGTGATAGGATACATAGTGCTGTCTTTAAAAAAAAAAACACTTTTTTATTTTCCTTCATAAAAGTTTTTTTAAAAATATAATTAAATAAAAAAAAATAGTGTTGTAACGGCTCATCCTTCCCAACATTTTAATGCCTAGTACTTTTAATTCCAACTCTCGGTTACAATTTGGCAGACAATCAATAATTAAAAAAAAAACAATTGTCCAAAACAAAATGTCATCATAAGTAAACGTCCTTAGATAAAGGGTTAAAGAATGATTACTTTTCGTTGCACATCTAATACTTTTTTTTTAATTCTTTCGTTTTACATTGAGAGCATTTTCTTATAAAGTACGATTTTAATGATTACGAACCACAACATTTCAGCTTTTTTTTATTTGAGAAATTCATTACTAAATCTTTCAATTGCATTGATTTTATGAGTTCACGGAAATAGGACAAAAACAAAATTTATTTAATCCGGAAATATCATTGCCTTTTAATAAAATAATAAAGTCCCACTCGTTTAAAAGGATGCTTAATTTTTTTTATTAAAAAATGAACTAAAATTATCAATTAGTAGTAATTGAGGCTTATGATACATGTTTAAAAGCTATTTTTCGGAGCGGAATATGAATATTCTTTTTAAATTGAAAAAAAAATCAATTAAAAGTTAATGTTGATGTTAAGGAGCTTATGTCAGTTAAAAAAATATATTTTGTTAACTCTTTTAAAATTTGAAACTTTACGGCAATAGTGAAGGCCCCCTCCCCCATAAACACATAGAGGTCCGTATTCACCTAAAGGGAAAATTTTATTTTTAAGAGGCCCTTTAAACGAAAGAAAAACGTCCATTCTCCGCGAAACACGCATAGCCCTCGGAAAACTCCGACGTAATAGCCAAGAAAAGCGCAAAAGGGATCTTTCTAGGAACCCCGAACCGAAATGCTCCACGCGCGGTCCCCAAATCGGTGTGGGCTCTCCCGGGGGTCAGGGGAGGTCAAGAGACAAAATATCGTTGCTGCACTCTAGGCCGGGCGCGCACTAGCGACTAAAGTCACGGCGACCAGGATTACTAGTATCAAAAATATCATTAGAAAACAATAGAGCATTTTCAATCACATGACTTTACCTAACAACGGCCTTAGCAACGTTGTTTTTATCCTCCAGTGATGTCATGTGCGAATGCTTCTATTGGATGCTTATATGTCCCGCCCCACAGTGGTGCCAAATGGTCGATTTCGGGAAAAAACTCCAAATCGCGCGAAATACGCTCTTTGACTCATGGATTCCTAAGTTTTTTGGGTTGCCGAATCGATTGGAGCTATTATAAAAGCTGTAAAACTTCACCCAATAAGAGAAAGTAGAAAAAAAAACATTTTTTGAGAAAACTTCATATGCTAGTAAAATACAATAATAAGTTATTGTTGCAAAGAAAGATTATAGGGACTAAATGTAAGGGGGGATATTATTTAAATAATAAATATAAAAAGTTCATAAAAGAAAAATAATATTTTAATCTTAAATTATAAGTTTTATTTACATAATAAAAGATACTTATGCTTTTTCCAACAAAAAAATTAGCAAATGAATAGGAATACAAATTCAAAAAGTATTAATAAAAGTAAGGGTAACAAAAAAACCATCCTGTAATATTAAAATCAAATCTTTAATTAGGTATTGATATTCTTTACTGAATAAAAGAAAATTATCCTCTTAATACAATTAGTAGTTCTCTTATTATATAAAGTATTTCTAGATTGTTACTTAATTTCACCTCCAAAAGGAATAAATAAAATCGTTTGTTTTTTATGATTCTTTCCCCGAACGATTACTCAGGAAACACATAATGAAAACAATAAAGCCAAAACCCCAAAACTCCATCTGCTCTTGAGGCATCTGAAATCGTCTGCATTCTTCCTTTTTATGCTATTAAAGCATCGTTTCAATAATTTTAACTTAGATTAGACAGATGCATATATAACAGCACAAATGCAAAGGATTTTTTAAAAAATAAAGTGGTATTGGATCCAATTACCGAATTTTTCCAACAGCATATAAAAAAAGCTTACAATTCAATAAAACAGCGGCATAAAAATAAAATATCTGATCTCAAAACGTCGGAAAATTGAAATTACTATACGAATTTTTGAATGGAAGAAAGAGCCGCCATTCTCGGCGCCATGTTTATGTAGCTTGCTACGCACCAACTCTCGGAGTAAAAAGTGAAGTGTGACCAAGACTGGTGGAAACTGGTGCTGAAATTTGCAGGGTACTTCCTCAAATACCTATAGATTCATTTAAAACCAGAAAGAGAGGTTAGCTCAGGCTAGCTAACAACGAAAACATTAAATATTTCTTTACTCTCTTAATAATTCAATATATCACTCTATTAACGTGATTTTCAATCCACCGGTGATTAATTTAAACTATAAACACATACCACCCTCTTTTATACATATATATGAAAAAAATTATAGAAAATGGGAACATTGGGTGAATTTGGGTTTTGCCACGGTAACAGTGAAAGTGAGCCGAAAATTTCAGCATTTTTCTCTCATTGTGATAATAAGCGAAAAACATGGCTTTTACAAGTGCTAAATGAAAAATTATTCGAAAAAACGTTATGGATCCTTAATCTATGGATATTCAGGTATAAAAAAACGTTTAAAAAATTTCGATTCAAAAAACTTTATTTTTTGGATTTTTCGACTTTTTTCCCCTTCGGCACCACTGTGCGCCCCTAACAACAGCCTTAGCAACGTTGTTTTTGTCTTTGTCACCGTGACAAAAGTCGCCAGTGCGCGCTGCTCGCCCTTAACCTCTGTAGGGCAAAAAACTGTAACATCTTCTGTTGCTATGGCCGTTGTTATGTCCGAGTCATGTGATTGAAAATGCTCTATTCTGTGTAATTTGAATCGGCGGTTGAAAAGTCACGCGATTTTACCACTCCATGCATCTTTCCCACTGCGCTTATTAAACTTAAATCGGATTAATTAATTATATTATAGCGGATTTTTAAGATCATTGTTACAGATCTTAAAGATAATTATAGCAGATCTTAAATATGAAAACAGATCCTAAAGATAATTTTATAGCAAATCTTAAATAAAATTAAATAGAAGATCTTTAAGATCATAATAACAAAGCTTGAAAACCCTTAAGTATTTGGTGGGAAAAGGTTTAATTTATATTCAAGATCAAGTTGTTTACAGTAAAGTAAACGAATAAAGTGACTACTAGCCAATTTTAAGTTGGCGTGCGGAAATAGCACGCTCTGCCTTAACTGGTGTGTAAAAATAAAAGACGGCTGTTAATATTTCCTTCGTAGTTAGTTACCAAGGAAACGAGTGACGCGACATGACGTCCACCCGCCTATTCTATTTACACAGATACTATAATTCCAGGGTTTGAAGTAATCCCTCCTTTGGACGGCCTGCCCCCCCTGAGCCCTTTCAAAACCACTATTGAGAACAACAACACAGGACACATCTGAGTCCATTCAAGCGTGTCAAGTGAAAGGTTTCACCTGTCACTGTTGATATACGAGCTCGATTGTCCACACTCCAAGAAAAGACCTCCTAAGGTCTTTTCGGTCTGGAATTCCTGGGGACCTCCTAAGGTCTTTTC
Organism: Tetragnatha montana; assembly: GCA_963680715.1. Classification (NCBI taxonomy): domain Eukaryota; kingdom Metazoa; phylum Arthropoda; class Arachnida; order Araneae; family Tetragnathidae; genus Tetragnatha; species Tetragnatha montana. Next base: position 12,862,938 of record OY796677.1, on the reverse strand, counting down.
GGTCTGGAATTCCTTGGGACCCCCTGTTGGCTAGTGCTTTTAGCATGGTCATGGTTTTGACCTTGGATAAAATTCTGACATTTAGGTTCCGACATTAGTTTCAGACGTTTTGTCCACACTCCAAGAAAAGACCCCTAAGGTCTTTTCGGTCTGGAATTCCTTGGGACCCCCTGTTGGCTAGTGCTTTTGGCATGGTCATGGTTTTGACATTGGTCAAAATTCAGACATTTAGGTTCAGACATTTTGTCCACACTCTAAGAAAAGACCCCCTAAGGTATTTTCGGTCTGGAATTCCTTGGCTTGGGACCCCCTGTTGGCTAGTGCTTTCGGCATGGTCATGGTTTTGAACTTGGTCAAAATTCAGACATTTAGGGTGGGGCAGCTGCCTCCCTGGCTACGCCCATGCTGTACGGGGAACCCTGAAACTATGTTTTACAGATCATTTTGCAACATTAATACATTTTGTAACATACACATTACATTGTTGCATTTGAGTAAATGTTCCGTAAAAAACTGTGCTAATTTTAAATAGAGCATTCGCACATGACGTCACTTGGAGGACAAAAACAACGTTGCTAAGGCTGTTGTTAGGTAAAGTCATGTGATTGAAAATGCTCTTTTTGTTTTCCAAAATAAACATTTTTTATACAAAAAAAATTCTTTTTTTTTTATTTTGACGAAGAAATGTTCTGCAAAAATGTGTTCAATTTTTGATAGTGTTGTGCAATAATTTGTTCAATATTTGATAAATTGTTGTGCAACGATGATGTGTTCAATTTTGATAGAATATTCTACGAATTCTGTTCAATTTTGATTGAACATTCTACGAATTCTGTTCAATTTTCACAGAACATTCTACGAATTCTGTTCAATTTTCACAGAACATTCTACGAATTCTGTTCAATTTTGGTAGAATCTTCAAAAAATATGTTCATTTTGACCGAATGTTCTGCACATGTTGTTTTCGCTAAATATTTATAGCAGATAGTCATTATCAGTTGAGAAAAAAAAATACCATTGTTTATTACACAATAAACAGTCATGATAATGACTAGCGATGCAAAACCGGACTTTCAAGAATAGCTTCTTATGTATTATTCAGTAGCACCATATGTATGCTATTAATCATTTTTCACAGTCAAATTATCAAAAAAAAAAAATAATCCAAGCATGCTAGTTCATGCAGTTGCAGACTTTTTGACGACCGGAAAAGGAAAAAATGAAAAATAGTCTTTGACGTCAATAGGAGATAATGCATGACTCCCAATTGGCTGAGAGCCAAAATTCTTGTTATTCATGCATAGCAGTCAAAGCGAAGGTCACAGACAGTTCCTCTACCTCTACAACAAAAAGATTAAAACCGTTGACCAATGAGAGCTCTGCATCGACCAGTTTTCGACTAGTTCCTCCTGTCTAGTTTCCCTGGTTTCCCTCTAGTGATAAGCATCTGCGCTATGACGTCATGACTATAAATAGCAAGGGCAAGGGAAAACTGCAACCAGAACGAGTTTGTGAGACGTCGAGAGGAATCTGTGATGTGCCGGTATTAGTCCTAGTTGTTTGGGAAGATTGAAGCTGTAGACTGGATATTTACATCAAAATACAATGAAACGAAGCAGGTTGGTGTCAACTCGAATTTGCTTTTTGTGTAATTGTGTATGCTCTATGGAATACGCGCGGTTAGAACTGAATACAGCTGGTATTTTGGCGCGCAACGCAGCTTTGATATATTGACATGTAGCTACAATAAATAATTTTGGGAACTAAACACACACTCAGACTCTTTTTCTTTATGATTATATTAATTAAAGAATGAATTTTAGTGTAGTAAAGGGGAATGTCGTTCAGTATTAGCATAATCTTGTGCTACTATACTACTATAGTTGTTTATTATGTTTGTGGAAGTAGTTGGGATTTAATAATTGTGCTGTTTTTATGATTTACCAAAATTATTTAAAAATTACATCGGTTTGGTTACATGCTAATATCAGTTGTATTTACTTTTCTGGCTAATGATTTCATAAATTTAAACTATTTAACTTTCAATATTATCTTATTAAACTTACATTTTCATTTATTTTAAGTAAAACAAATTTTTATGTGAGATATGTGTTTTTTTGCATTTCATAGTATCTTTTGTCAATAGTATTCAGGGTAGGGTTGGTCTATATGTATCACGATAGGTATTTATCCTAAAACAAAACAAACTAAAACCTCTCAAAATTAACTTTTTAGTACTTTGTTTACATGGTGTTATGAAGTCTGTTTTTGTTTACTGTTTATTTACCTACAATACTTTATTTTGTTTATATAATACATCAAAGATCACAACCCATACTCTAGATCTGATTTATTTTTAAATCCCATTTAAAGAATTTGTAAAGTTTAATGTAATTTAGGTATCTGCAAATTTCAGTTTTTTTCTTTCATAACATAAGGATTTATTTTTTAATTTATATCTACCCTATAAACACTTGTTGACTTCCTATATAAAGTTAATGATCTCAAATTACTTAAATTTGATATATTTGTCTTAATAAATTAAATACCATTTTTATCATAAGATAATGGATTTTGGTAAGGAGGTAACTTTTAGTAATCTTATACAGAAAATGTTTTACAGTGAAACACAAATTTCAATTCAAATTTATCTGAAATAGTAAGCATACAACTTATAAAGAAGTTCATGATTTATAAAGATCTAAAGGTCTAGATATTAAAAAATTATGTTTTAATAACTTAATCCACTTTTAAAGGTTAGTGTTTCCCTCCTCTGAACTTTAATTTATGTAATTGGATTGCCATTTAATTTAATTTTTTATCAAATAGAAGTACTATTTGTTTTTGTTTGAGGATGTTACACAATCATTTTACACTCTTGTACTGTACAACAAAGTATGACTCTGATCATATTAATATTAATGAGCATGTCAAAATATTATAGTTGAATTAATTTCTTTGTGGACTTTTGAAAGTGGCTTTCTTTAAGCATTTTAAAAAAAATATTTTCTGTATCTTTTAATCATATCCTAACTATAAAAATTGTGTTGCCATGTCATCAAAAGAAATTTTTTGATAATGAAATAAATTTGAAGTATAGATAGAAGGTCTTGGAGTTAAGGTATTTTTAGTTCCTCCTTGTCCAAAAATAAAGTACTAATATATTATTAGTGTTTCATTTAAGTACTGTGACTCTTTAAAAATCTTTGTTGTTCAAGTTTGACTCTGACTCCATTGTATTTAATATTTTTCATTACTAAGCTTCTACAGGAATTTGGTTTATCCTAAATGCACTTAAGATTTCTAATCTCCTTTATCCCTTCATTTATTTTTTCCTCTCCCATTCTTAAGTGTGAGGTGGTAAATATTAATAAAAACACTGCTGGGTTAAAATATGAAACAAACTGAAAATTTCTATCTTCTCAGCTATCTAAATAACAATATACAAGAAATATTTTTAATAGTCAATTACTACCTTGACACTAAAATGAAATTAAGACTTAAAATATCATGGTCTGAAATATGAATTCTCACTTTGATGTGTGCTTACAGTATTGTAATGGATTTTAGGTGTTATTTATATTTTTTTTCCTCCAAAACTAACAATTTTCAGATGAATTTTCAAAAAAATTTCAGGAGAGAACCCCTGAAACCCATTTGAAGTGGTTTAGGCTTAAAATTCAAAAGGGACACTAAAATGGCATTAGAATAAAAATACAGATAATAAGATCTCTACTGTATTTCAGTTTTTTAATTGGGGGCAACAATTTATACATTATTTATTAAACTGTCACTTCTAAATTCTACCAAGGGTTTTTATAGTTTATGCAGCTCAAGAGAGTTCTTTCTAAAAATATATATGTGCATGATAAAAGGAGATATATCAGTAGATGCCAATTAATATTTATGTTAACAATGTTATTAACATTTCATATTTTAGTGTAATTTTAGAAATGTTAACTACAGAGCACTTGTTATCTGTTTATATGTATTTAAAACTTAATTTTAAAAACTAAAATTTCCTTATCTGTTGATGAAAGAATCCCTGATCTCATCTTCTGATTAAACCAAATTAGCAACAACATTTCATACTTTTAAAGCACTAAAATTAAAAAAAAAAATTCTTGCTCTGTCATTTTTAAAATACTGATGTAAATTTCCTAAAAAAAAAAAAAAAAAGTTTTTCTCTTTACTATGTTATTTCCTTTCAATAACAAATCTTTAATTTGGTAAAACAAGAAATTTTTATTTTAGTAGATATGAACATCTTGTAAAATAATGCTAAAATTGTGATCAAAATACAGGGTGAACCAAAAGTCTTGCCCCCATTATAAAAATCAATAAAAAAAACGATAAAGGTATGCTGTTTTGATTTTGTTGTATCCTTCTGGGGCACAAATTTTGAAAATTAATAGTTCACAAAATTTTAGATAGAGGGCGCCCCAATTTAATAAAAAATAAAAATCAAACAGATAAAAACACGCCGTTCCTTGAATCCTACTTGAATGACTCATACATTTTTGTATGCATTAATTTTTGAAAATAAGTTGTAATTCACGAAATTAAAGATAGATCAGTCCATGAAGTCCCTATTTATGTGTAGTACAGAAGTAAGATTTTTCTCAAAATATCGTGGCGCCACCTATTTATACTTTCATAAACTATTGATTTTCAAAAATTAGTGTACGAAAATTTATGAGTTTCCCAGAAGGATGCAAAAAACCGCGTGCTTTATCTGTTTTTTTTTTTTTTTTAATTATTGATTTTTATGTATGGGGGCAAGAATTTTGGTTCACCCTGTATATCACCCTAAATAAATATGCAGTGCTTAATGACTCAGCCATTATTTTAATCTAATTTACAATCCAATGTATTTGAAGTTTCGTTCGGATCCTTTCTGTAGAACCTATAAGCTCGTATTTTAATCAAACGCGGTTTTTCCTACCACGTTGTTTATTCAGATTTTTTTACATATCTCTGTGGTATATCTTTATCGGGTAAAATCGTAAGTTTCGAGACTGATCAGTCTCGATGGTTATGAATTGGCTGGTAATAAATACATTTGAATTGAACTCACTTGTTGGACATGCGCGTTATGGCGGCTTTACACCACACCGTTTGCGGCTGCCGCAGTAACTCAGCGACCTCTCGAAAGAGGGCGCTAGAATCGATTTAAGACAAGCGGCCACTTACGACAGCCGCTAGTGTCGTAAATCGATTTTGGCGCCTTCTTCCGAGAGGTTGCTGAGTTACTGCGGCAGCCGCAAACCGAGTGGTGTAAAGCCAGCATTATGGTGGATTTATATCACGTGACAAAAACGACAGCGACAGAAAAGAACCAATAGGAAACCGCGGCTTTCTCACAGCGGTAGTTTCCTATTGGTTCTTTCTGTCGCGTGGTAAAAATCCACCATCAGAGACCTGTATTCTACGCAATTGAGTTTATCATCATGCTGTAACCATAGCAAATGATTTCTGGTTCCCACCTTGTACTACCTAACTTCGTATTCTCATCCATGCAGTTGTTTGGCGAACAATTTTCATGAATAATCACGCTCCAAAATAGACGACATTAGTCATTACGTCACTTGCTTGTTTGGAAACGTTGATTCCATCCGTGATTGGTTCCGTACGGATTTACTTCCAATCACGGAACCAATCACGGATAGAATCAACGTTTCCAAACAAGCAAGTGACGTCACACTAATGTCGTCTATTGGTCGAGGAAACGTCACCATACACACCACGCCACGTGACGGGTATGACCCACGTGACTCGCTGAAGATTTACCACATGATATCTGGTTTTTGGGGAGGATGAGAATACGAAAAAGTCCAAAAACCGTGGTCAGAGATGGGCGCAATCAGATTACTTCAGATTAATAATCTGATTACATTTGTAATCTGATTGAAAGTAATCTGATTACATTTGTAGCCATCAATCTGATTACATTTGTAATCTGATTGAAAGTAATCTGGTTACATCAGATTGACGCAACTTAATTACAGTGGTCCGCAACTCACCGGAAGTGGTGCGAAACTTCCCATAAGAGAACCGTATCCGTTTGATAGCGAACCAATTCAGGGAAGTTTTGGACCACTTTCGGAAAGTTTTGGACCACTTTCGGAAAGTTTTGGGCCACTTCCGGTAAGATTTGGACCATTTCCGGCAAGATGCGAACCAACAAGTGCATTCTGTGTGCCTTACCATTATTAATCATATAAAGTAATCAAGATTTATTATGAGATTACAATTGTAAACTGTAATCAGATTACATTTGCAATCAGATGTGCAGTAATCAGATTACAATTGTAATCATTAATCTCAATGTGATTACTTTCTTGATTACAATTGTAATCATTAATCTCCATGTGATTACTTTCTTGATTACAATTGTAATCATTAATCTCCATGTGATTACTTTCTTGATTACAATTGTAATCAGGTTACAAAAGTAATCAGATTACAATTGTAATCGTAATCATTAATTTGATTACAACTCTGACTGTGGTAAACCTCACGATAAGGGGTTACAGCATTTGTGTAGAATATGACCGAGATCAACGCGCTCATTGGTGGCTTCAATCGTATTTACAAGTCATGCAAAATCTGGGACAAGGTTGGTTAGTTTTTTATAGCTCAAGGGATGTGACCTTTGCGAAGGTTATTCAAAGCAGGCTTCTCTATTGAAGTAAGCTCCTTGACACCAATCGCGGTGCATAATTTCCTTTAATGAGCAACCCACAAGCAGCCAATTTATTTCTTTGCATTTCATTACTTTTTCTCAAGGATTCATTTTTAATTTTTTTTTACAGATAACTTGATTTTGATGGCCGAGAATGCATCTGAATGCGATGCTTCTACAATGCAAACAGATGGTGCAACTGCTGACCCTACTTCCGAGTAAGTTTATGATTTATGAAATTCAATTAATTCAACTAACTAAAAAGCGCCACATTCCAAAAGATCCAACTGTCCTGCTATATTGAACAAGCTCTTCAGTATCAATCTGGGGACAGATTCCATAAGCGAGGTTTTCGCCAAATTTGGCGACATCGGATCTTGCTAAAGTTTGTCTGTCCTCGCTAGGCACGAGTGGCAAACCTAAAGCCAGTACCCACAGCAGAAAAAAATAGTGGCGAGAGTGCACTAAAAAAGCCATAAAGATGGTTAACTCACTTCTATTAGATACCCGATACCCTGCACTCGCCACTGCTTTTTCTGCTGTGGGGTACTGATTTTAGGTTTGCCACTCGTGCCTAGCAAGGACAGACAAACTTTAAATTTGCTAAATCCCTGTTTTCCCATTGAAATGGTTATCGCCCTAATTCAGCGAAAACCTCGATTACGGAATATTACCCTCGATCTGGCCCCCTCGCATAAATTCCTCTATTCTTCGAGGGTTGTTGCTGTGGCTGTCCTAGATACTTTCGGTCCTATTTGACTCCTCTGCACCAACAACTAATAAGCAGTTTACTTCTATACCAATTAAGCTGGCTACACATGTGCAACTTCGAAAGTCGGACATCCCGTCAAGAGAGAACATCAATCAATGTCAAAGAGGACCTGGGTTTTTAGAAGTGACTATTTCGAGACCCCCTCCATCCCTGAGGTCGTAAATCACATTGACTTCTCGAAGCATCCACATAACGACCTGTTTGGGGGATTCGGACGGGATAGTCTGTATACAGGGTGGCGACAGATCAGGGAAAAGTCAGGGAATTTCATTCATCTGGAAAAATCAGGGAAAAGTCAGGGAAATTCAGAAAAAAGTTAAAAAATCAGGGAAGATTTTAGTAATTCACGCCGCAAATACGCGCGATCCGCGATCGCATCCTTCACTCATTTCAGTGGCTGGGAAAGTCTGGAATTCCTATAAAAATCTGGAATTTCAATGAAAAATTCCGGATTTCTGCCGGAAATTCGGATGCTTCCGGACGTTTGCCTGTAAAGTTGGCATTTTTACGGCGTGATCGCGGGCGGAAAAAACAACTTCACGGTAGGTTCGCGATCGTGTTTTTCAAACTTCGCGTCAATATCCTTGGCTTTAAATGCTTGTTTTTGGAGAAATTTTGGAGATTGGTAGTTCAAATGTGAAGAATATTTAGCTGGCAAATTAAGAGGTTTTTTAGAGGAATTTCCTGTTGTTTGCAAGATGTTTGTCTCTTCTCGATAGGCGGTTAGTGTAACCCCAAACGAGCCAGGCCATTCTTTCCCTAGGGTTGGGGAGGTCGAGGTTTAGAGAGAGAGAGGGCCAAACTGGTTACTTCTCAGCAGAGTTGGACAAAATGTGATCAGATTACAATTGTAATCAAGAAAGTAATCACATTGGAGATTAATGATTGCATTTATAATCTTATAGTAAAACTTGATTAGTTTTTATGATTGATAATGGTAAGGCACACAGAATGTACTTGTTGATCCGCATCTTGCCGGAAATGGTACGAAACTTACCGGAATAGAAGTGGTCCGAAACTTACCGGAATTGGTTCGCTATCAACCGGAAGTGATTTGAAATTTACAGGAAGTGGTTCACAACTTACTGGAAGTGGTTTGAAATTTACCGGAAGTGATATGAAATTTACCGGAAGTGGTCCAAAACTCTGTCAGTTAAGTTCTGTCCCACTTCCGATAAGTAGTGACCCCCTTCCGGTATGTTACGGACCACTACCGGTTAGTTAAGGTCACTTCCGGTTAGCTAAGAACCACTTCCGGTGAGTTGCGGACCACTGTAATTAAGTTGAGTCAATCTAATTTCAAATGTAATCGTTTACGTGACCTGTAAGGGCCGCATTCAGAAACTTTTACGTAGATGAAACGAGATTGAAAGGATAGAAACACGTAACGATAGAAACACGGATAGAAAACGAGATAGAAACACGTAGATGAAACGAGATTGAAACGATACGGAAACGGCAAGTAGAGACCTGCCATTTCCAAATTGCTAGTTTTCATTTGTTGTGCTAGTTGAGCCATCTGTGGAAAAATCTTACAAGTAATTATACACTCGTACTACAAATTTATACAAACACTACAAGTCCATTACTTTCGTAATATAATGTCTGAGGACTTGTGTTGGAAATTAATAGCAGTTTTAGATTTTTTGAAACTATTTAACGGACCAGAAAAAGTGTAAAAGCAATCGGAATTCGGTTCGAATCTCGGAACAACATGGCGGACGCCCTAATAATCGGCTTTACACCAATACCACACCTGAGAAGCAGTACATACACCATTCCCACGCACACATACACCACCATACACTTACATACCACCAACAATAGGTTAGCGTCACCCAAAGGCGGGTCCAGGCCAGATTTTCGGAGAGGGCCGTATCGGAGGGTTCAGAGAATATCCAGGGACGTGCTCAAGTTTATGAAAGTGGAGAGAATGATTTATAAGAGCCATTACCAGACCGATGAGGTGTCGTGCTATGAGCGTATATGGGTGAAAAATTGAAATCGAGTTGTAAAAAGATTCCCATAAAAATTTTGTGAATTTTCCCTCTAACTTAGAGTATATTTTCAGTTGATTTTGAGACCTATTAAACCACAGAATTTTCAAGACGATTTAATAGACCCCTAATTATTGCGGGGTCTGGGGCCCTCACCAGAATTTTTTTTTTTTTGAAAAATGCCCTTAAATTGTGGTGTTTTGTCTATTTTGACACTCTTTCGGGAAAATCCAAGAAGACCACTTTCAACTAAGCGGCTAATAAGCTAATCTCATTTTCCTTCAGTAAAGCATGAATTCTATACTGAGACTCCATAATATGGGACTCCAAAGTACTACGGATTCTCCTTAGTTTATACGGTTGTTTTCAGACTAAGGATGCGGAAATCATCGGAAAAACTACGGAAATCCTCCCAATACCGGTGCGGCAGGAAAACATAAAGATTTAACATAGCTCTGCATAATTTACAAGTGCATCGCGTCTAATTACAGGGTCTGCTTATGTTCCTTGAAAATTAAAAACTTAATTTCCCTCTAATCAACTTTCTTTCTCGAAAAATGTATGTAGGTACTAATAAAATAAACGATCCCATTTCACAGATCGTATTACACTACTCCCGGCGTCGCTGACTAGTGACTACAATACCACTGGTCACGGAATACAATCACATCCTACGAGAAAAGGAAAAATATTTTCAGTACAAAAATTAAGCGACCTAAAGTAATTAGAAAACCTTCCCAATGGGGGGATGATTTCCGGTTCATTACGGTACCACTACCACGGAAAATTTTCATTGGGGGTTGGAGTCTGTCTAGGTAAAGTTTTCTGGAGTTTCCCCAATCCGCTCGAAAAAATCGTTCTATTCGAAAAATGGATGGGAACCCCCTTTGCTGAACCCGGACGGTGTCCAGGACGTTTCGCCACCACCATTGTATACGACCCCGACGGTCCTCCCCTTCTCATCCATCACAGCTGTCAATTAACGAAGGGTTTGGGCGCTTCTCCGTCACCGTTTGGCGAAATGGATGTTGCGCCTGGTTCGCCAATTTTAAAATGGATTGCAGGAGGGGTTCATCCCTTTTCTTTAGGGGATGGTCCCCTAAGAAAACCCGTTTCTCAACGGAGAGAGGAGGGGGTACTAAACAGCAGGGGTCACCGGGGAGGCGGACCGCACCTGTCAAGATACCCATCAATCACGGTGGCGAGATGTCGGGTGAACCCCGCGGACACCCCCCGGTGTACGACTTTTTTTTAATGCGTCTGGGGGAAAAATTCGGCCATTTGGACATGGTGGGATATTGAATGCTGTGTGTTCCTTTCCTTTGCGCTGTAGCTGCACTCTAGTTCCGAGAACGGCCTTGGGGAGGTTTGGGGGTGGTAAGTGCCCTCTCCTCCGTTCCGATAAAAGAGGCCAAAAAACCCATAAATTGTGAACGCAAAGGGGAGAAAGGAGGCATTGCATTCTCGACGTGAAATGTTTTCGCTTCGCGCGCTAGAATAGTTTCATGTTTCACATACCAGACTGACTACATCTGCATATCGTTACAAAAAAAAGTTCGCGTTTTACTGCTTCTCAATACACTTAATTAATTCCCTATTATCATTAAAAATAACTACGCATTAGTATTAGCCTTCGACTTGGAGTAGACAACCGAACACGATTCTAGCATGTTTATTTTCAATGTTTGTATCGCGTGTTAAGTACTGAAGAAGTTATCAAGCTGGAAATATTTTCATCTTATTTGTCTCTCATTTTTAACCTTTTTGCGGGTTATCCCCGTTCCATGTTGAAGCAATGAAAATCTAGCCCCTCTTTGAATTTTCCTTTAGGGTAAATAAAACCCATTGAAATCTGATATGGATTTGATAGGACCAGTGGCGGATCCAGCCTCGACCTACGGGGGTGGGCAACCACATTTCAAGAAGGTAGGGGGTTCTTTACAGAAGAATTTTGAAAATTTGACCTAAAAATCAATTTTAGGTCGTCTACAAGGCCGATTTTTTTTCCTAAGGTCTCTCCATCCTACTATTTTATAGATCAAGTGCGAACCTTCGGGCAAAATATGCAAGTTTTATTGATGATGCTCATATGACGCTCCAGGGAAGGAAGGGAGTCTGGGGAGTCCTCAGATTTTTTTTAATGAGACCTTAAAATGTAGTCTCTTGACTCATTTTTGAACTTAAAGGATTTAACGTCCTATCGTCCGAGAGATTGAGATATCCCAGAGATGAGTGGTCATCATCTCTGCCCTAGATGCTCAAGGGTTTAACTTTTGCCCTCCTCCACCTTGCCACAAATTGAATACCTCCCAGAAAATTTTGGAAATTTGACCCCAAAGGCAGGGTTTTTAACTCATTTTGGTCCGAGCTGACGGGGGGGGGGAATTGACTGTTTGCCCCCGTGGATCCGCGCTGGGATAAGACATAAGACGAATCTTTGCTACCCCGAAGTTTATTCCCCAATGCCTATACAGCAGAAATTCTTGGGAAACAACGGGCAAAACACACCGGCCGCCACGAGTAGAGAAAGCAATAAAAAAACCATAAAGATGGTTATCTAAGACAGTGGTGTCCAATAGAAGTGAGATAACCTTTTTTATTGCTTTCTCTACTCGTGGCGGCCGGTGTGTTTTGCCCCTTAGGCATGCATTTCAGCTGTCGGCCCCGCAGCTTTGAACACCTGCTACAAATCTAATCCGTTTAATGTTGCATAAACAAATCATTGTACAGGGTGTCCCGTAAATGATGTGTCCATGGATGTGTCACACTTCTAGGGGGGATAGTAGTAGTTCTTCTACAAATTGAATTTTTCAATACTTGTTTTGGGGTGTCGCTCCATTTTTAACTCCCAGGGATTGGGTCTGGGACCTCTGGGACCCAAAATCCTATGTGATTCTGACTCGTCTAGGTGTCTACTATCCCCCCTACGCTTGCATTCTACACAATTGAGTTAACCGCAAGGTAAATGAAACCCTGTGAGACTGAGTTTCAGATAGAGTGAAAAATCGATATTCTACTTCCTATATTCAACTGAGTTTCACTTACTCTGGTGGTAACTTGTGCGACCACATGCGATTGGCTACTCAGCCAAGTGACGTAACAAACAAGATCAGATATATTCCAAGCGCGGCAGCGGACATTTTAAAAATTGTTCAAAATCAAAATAAAGAATGGCTAGCAACAACGTACAGCAGAGAAAACAAATCGGAAAATCTTTAAGGATTATGAGCGACATTTTTTGATAGAATGTGTCGACAGATGGAAGAATGTTGAATCTTTAAAATCGCATGGCTGGAAAAGTCTAGACTAGAAAGGATCTTCAACTTTGAAAATTCGTAGGTCCCGAACGGAGCGAAATAAAATTACGAAACAAGTCTCTAAAAATAGCTTGGTTACCATATAATAGCAAATTAAAAGGAATAATTCGTACAAATTCGTTAACTATTCAAAAAAAAGAGATTTAGATAGTCTAAAGACGAAATAGCGAAACCGTGCTGCCATCTATCAAATAAAATACGAACATGATTGTCAACCTATTTTTTGGAAAAACTAATTGGCATTTCTTTAATAATTATCGCAACGACTCCATTTTTGGATATAAAATGAATCATTGAACCCTCTTTAAGGGGGAATAGTCGAAAAAGATTCTTAAAGGGTTCCCAAACACTTCGTTCTGCATGCCCGAGAACTGAGTAATAGGACTGAGTTCGACTTACCACCCAAATTTGGAGGGTTACATTTTACTACATGAAACATGGTCTTGTGGAGGAGTAGAATACGAAAAAGTCCAAAAAACAGGGTAACTCACATGGTAATGAGTTACGACTTTTGTGTAGAATACAAGCGCTAGAAGTGTGACACATCATTTACGGGACACCCTGTATAACAAGTTATTATTTTTAACCAGTATCCTCATTTGTTTCCGCTTGTTGGCATGTAGCGCATCTGTGTTACGCAGTATTACGCGAGACTTAAGGCCCAGTTCCACTATGCGCGAGCGAGCGAATCCGTGCCCGCCCTCCGACCTAGCTCCGACCAATAGGAGAAGAGGAGGACCGCACTTGATAGGAAAGAACGAAGGGGCGGAGTTTCATTGCTTTCAGCTCTGCCCATCGCGTCGCGTCGCTCAAGATTCGCGCACAATCGCTTGTGTTGAACTTTGAGCGATGATCGCGCGACAGTGTTGCCAAAAAATAGTTTTGGTCTGGCAATGACGGACAAGCAAACGACATGATCATCGAAGATGGAAGTATGTAAAGTAAACTTCATTTTATTTCTCAAATATTTAAAACAATTTTAATTTGTCACACTATAGAAATACGTAGACAGATTGAGGTAAGTATAAGAAGCTATGTTTTGGTAACGTATTAACAATAATACTACACCATTTAATCAAAGTATTTTGTGTGTTCCAAGAATGTACCTACTTTCTTTTAATTTAATATTTTTGTTTCATGTTAATTAGAACATGGGTTTCAAATGTTAATGCGTTCATCTTAATATCTGGGATTCATATAATTTGTTAACAATTCTTGAAGTAATGATCACAATTTTTCATTTCTTCATAACTCCAAGTTCTGTGTCGCTTATCAAACCTATTTAAAAGTGTATCACAAACTTTTTTAACCCCTATGGCCATACTGGATATACCAACTATAAAACTGTCCCTTTGATTAAAATTGAACTATCCTAATCATTATGTCATATTTATCTTGGTCCCGTAATGTATTTTTTCAATTAGTTTAACTTCTGAGATACACAATTAATGAGATAAAAGTTGCACAGATTACTCGGAGGTTGCATAAGTTCCGGTTTTTGATTATTTAAGAGAAAATTTTGTACTTGTATACATAACGCTGCCTTGACGAGGAACTGAAATTTGCCATTTTAATTATGTATATATTATTAGGTCCTATCAGCATTATGTTTTCATTATTCAATCTTAAATTCTCAAATTTTGGATGTCTGATAACACGCAGGTTTTTGTGATATGAAAGACTAAAATGTAATACTTAAAAGTTTCAACACATATAACAATGGTAATATGTTGTGCAATTCTGTTTTCTGTCCTGTCATGCTGTTTAAGATGCAGCTAATATAAGTATCATAAAAAAATTCAAACTAATTCATTAAAATATGCGGCAAAATAAATAGAAACACTAAATATCTGTAATTTGGCTACACATTAGTTTATTCAATTCCCTTTTTGTATTTATAATGTCAAAATTATTATTTGTGAAATTTAGATAAAATGTAATCTTTCTGTTTATTTTCATGCCATATGAATACTATTTTTATTTTTTGCATAAATTTTAATGTAATTGCAATTTGTAAATGTGTAAACATTTTGGTGTAACTATTATGGTAAATAAAATTGTATTTTGCATATTATTATGTAATTTTCTTTACACACATAACACACAATTGTATCTTTGGGTTCAAAACCAATTAGTTTCTATAAAAATTTCTGTTCCACTGGTTTTTGAACTCAATGATTGTTTTTCATCAGCTCTTGTTTGAATTGCTTAAAGTTATACCTGATGTGGAAATAAACTATTAAAAAATGCAGATATGGTTTGAATGGGGAATAGTATGTATTATATGATTTGTTTATATGCAAGCTAATTGTATTTAATGTAAATGCATTAAATGAAGTTACTTATTTAATAACGAAGCAATTGTAAATTTAGGATGAACACTACATAATTTAAAGTGTATTTAAGTAACAGCAGCAAGATAAGTACATTTTTTATATTTATTTGTACGTTCTCATGGTGATATATTTGGAGTACATCCCGCTATTTTCAGTGATGCTTATATACTAGTCCTGATTTACAACAATCCCAGATTAAAACTATTTCTGTATTACAAAGACAGGTAACGAAAGTTTTGATTGCTTTATCATAGGAATAAGTCATTATACTGTCCTTTCCTTAAATGATTGTATGTTCCCTGAAGTGGTCGCTTTACTGATGTTCTACCATGCATTAAAATTTGCTACCAAAGTTCTTTAGTTACTATGTTCTCAATTTTATGAAATATCCTCTAAAAGATCATTAAATTTTCATATTTTGTTATACACGCTGATGTAACAGAAGTGTTACATGAAACTATAATCTTCAGCAATTAATTGGGATAATATCATAAATTGTCAAAAAGCAATTTAAAAAAAATCTGTCTTAATTTAAAAAATGAAACTTAAAATTTCAGATTCATTTAATAAACATTTATTGATGGTACACAGTAAATTTTAATCATCTTTTCACCATAGCACCTTCTAAATCATCTTAAAAGATCATTTTTCTCTCTTTTAACACATACTTAAATTTTTTTACATAAAATATTTTTCAAAAGAATTCTACAAAAATAAAATGAAAAGGATGACAGTTTTGTTACATTAGATATTAATTACACAAAGAAAGAAAAACTGCAGCAATACTTAAAAAATTCAAAAATTGCCCAAATTTAAAGATTGAATTTGGGATGTTTTTGCCAAATCTCATTATAATGGCCTACTAATAATTAAGCATCAAAATCTTGACCCAAGTAAGTAAGTTGAGTAAGTTTTTAAAATGTTTGCATCCCTTGAATCTTTAAAAAAAAATTGCATATTAACAAGAAGAAAAATAGCGCCATCTATCAATACAGGCAATAGTTAAATAAAACTACTTAAAATTAAAATACTAGTTATATCATGGTGCCATCTATCTGCAATAAGGAAAACTAGCACAAGAACTAGCAGGCGGCGTCGCGCTATATAGTCCAAGAAAAATAAGGTTTGCTTCGGAACTAATTGTAAAAGAAAGTTTGATGGTTGATTCTTATAGGAAATTTTCCGTAGAAAACGATGGTGAAAAGTCTACCGAGCTACGACGTGTCCTTTAGCCAATATGGCGGATTTTCCAAAATGGCGGCCGCTTATTTTTCACATTTTTATTTTTTATGTTTTTACATGTAAATACATATTTTTTTGCATAATATAAATTATTCTCTATTAAATTACCTATACAATGGTATATTAACCAAGATTGTGCGATATTTAGAACCTAATAAAATAATTTTCAAAATGGCGCCCGCATATTTCAAACTTAGTGGAAAATGGATATTTTTGAATTCCTGCCCACCTTTAAGAGTATTTACCCTTAAGTATCGGTAAATTATGATTACTCTGCTCATATTTTACTTAATAACATGTAAAACTTCTAATTTTTAAGAAAATACACAAATTTAAAGCAAACATATATTTTTAATCTTGACTATTTATTCTGATTTTTACATCATTTTCCAACATTCCCTTTGATTTTATGCATACAAAACATTATTTTCTTTGAAAAAATAATATTATAATATATTTCTAAATAATGTAATGAATTTTCGGTTAATGAAAATTAAATTTATTTAATTATTAAAATTTAAATTTAATTATTTTAATTTTAATATCGCTAAGTTCTTAATAAAAAGTAACCTTCACTAAGTTTTTTTAAACGTTATAATATCTAATTATATTTTTAAGAACTATTTTAATCATCTTCCATATCTACATGTGGGGCCGTCCATAAATGACGTCACGCTTAGAGAGGAGGGAGGGGGTTCATCAATTTGTGACACTTATTTGTTCAAAGAAAATAATGTTTTGTATGCATAAAATCAAAGGGAATGTTGGAAAATGTTGTAATAATCAGAATAAATAGTCAAGATTAAAAATATATGTTTGCTTTAAATTTGTGTATTTTCTTAAAAATTAGAAGTTTTACATGTTATTAAGTAAAATATGAGCAGAATAATCATAATTTACTGATACTTAAGGGTAAATACTCTTAAAGGTGGGTAGGAATTCAAAAATATCCATTTTCCACTAAGTTTGAAATATGCGGGCGCCATTTTGAAAATTATTTTATTAGGTTCTAAATATCGCACAATCTTGGTTAATATACCATTTTATAGGTAATTTAATAGAGAATAATTTATGTTATGCAAAAAAAATATGTATTTACATGTAAAAACATAAAAAATAAAAATGTGAAAAATAAGCGGCCGCCATTTTGGAAAATCCGCCATATTGGCTAAAGGACACGTCGTAGCTCGGTAGACTTTTCACCATCGTTTTCTACGGAAAATTTCCTATAAGAATCAACCATCAAACTTTCTTTTACAATTAGTTCCGAAGGAAGCCCTTTTTTGAGCTAACTTTCTTGGACTAATAGTCGCGCGACGAACGATTGAAGACTACTTCCATAGGAAAGCATTTCGGGGAGGAGATACAAAAGAAGGCGGAGGATCGCTTGTCGTTCGCTCGCTCGCTCGCGTATAGTGGAACTGGGCTTTATGGCGGCGGTGTCTTGGTGTGGTCAATTTTCGACAGCTCTCAGGAGCGAGGGGAGATACAAAGAGATTGAGGGAGATAGGGGAGATAAACTGCTGGTGGTCCGGCCGCAAATTGTTTTATTACATCCAGCGGAAAAGTCTACGGTGGCCCTATATATAGACCTGAAGGACCCTTCCAAACTTTTATGGCGTCTGGAGAAACGACCCTTTCCGGACTAGAGGGAGTCAGTTTATGGCCCCGGTTTCTTTGTGTGGTCAATTACCGAACAATAGAAAACCCCTCCTCGGACGAGAGTACCCAAACCAAAGAGATCGGGGAGATAAGACTTCACTAGAGGACCATAAACTGCTGGTCGTTAAATTTTGGAAGGACCCGAAATGTCCTCCTAGACTTTCATGGCACCGGTGTCTTTGTGTGGTCAATTAGCGAACAATTGGATAGATCCAATCCATCCATAATTTCCATAATTTGTGTGGTCAATTAGCGAAAACCCCCTCCTCTGACGCGAGTGTCAGGGGAAACCCTCAAACATCAAACTACAATGGGAGATAAGACTGGAGCCATTATACCTGGAGACATCGTACACAGTGGGCAAACAAAAGAAAAGTATTCTGGGGGAACAGCAACCCCTTTAGGAAAGAATTTACTGATAGAAAGTAGAAAAAGACCGCCCGCCGCACCGTATCCATCAGTGATTGACGATTTCCTCAACCCAGACAATGTGTGGAGACACTGCTTATGAGGTAATGGGCAGTTGAGGTCTAGAAAGTGAACAATTGGATAGATCCCCTTCTGAGATACTCATTCTGTATTGTGAATAGTCTGGATGTGTTACCCAGAATTCTTTTCAACTCTTTTTCTGTTTTTCTAGTTACTGTGTTTTACAAGGTTTTTACCTAACCGGTATTCCACCAAAAAAAGGAAACCTTTTTTACCTGGAAAAATGACCAATTCGTCTCTTTTTTTCTGTTTGCAATAACGCTCATAAGTTGGACTTAATGGATCATTAGCCATGTTTTAAATTGACGTAATTTCAGTTTTTAAATGCCATTAGAATAATTCACGACATTTAATCATATGTACAATTGAAAAGATGCTGGCATTCCTGAAATTGTTTTTAACCTATCAACCTTTTAAAAATGGCGTATAGACTACGCTCGACTACGGACTTCACGTCCGCATCTTATAAGCCTTTTAATAAACTTCATTTTAATATTGGTTGGACACATATATGACTTTTAATTTAAATATATTTTTAACTATTAATCTTGTGTTTGGCGCGGAATGTCCGATATAGGGACCTTGCGCCATAAAACCCAAAACAACCAACCAACCTAAATTGTCTTAATTCACAAATGAGGACAAACAACTCAAATTATCTCGTTTACGCGTCCTATTAATGTATTCGGAATAATTAATAAGAATACAGTTCCCACACACCAATTGGATGGATCAAACTGGGCGTGGCAAAATACGTCCTTGAAAACAAAAGAGGTGTAAATCAATCAATTGACGGATATTTCAATGTCTATGGATATTTCACATAAAATGAAGCAAGAAAGAAATTAAAGAACTATTTTGCGAACATTACTCCTTAAAATGTGTATGTGACTTTCTCCCCAAAATGTTAGTTCTCCGGAAGTTAATCACGTAACTTGTGCGCAGTATGATGGTGCGCAGTTTTCGATTTCATTCTAGTAAGGTGCCATCTGTGGGTGTATTTTGAAACGAAAAGGTGCTTGAGGAAGCTGTATTGACAAAACGAAACCAACATTTTTAATTCCTGATCATGCGCTGTAGGTGTATAGAACGAACTGATAGCTCTAGTAGTTGTTAATACTGTCTCAATAATGGCCTTTTAAGTAAAAAATAAGTATTTATGTAGACCTTTAAATTTGTGTTAGAAATTGTTGTATTTTTTTTTTCAAGTGTATCTTATTGAGTTCATTTTGTTTTGCAGTGAAATGGTGCCTAAAATGGAAGTTGATATTAAAATTGCAGAAGAAGCATTACCTTTACTGCCAAAGTAAGTGTTAATGTTTATTTTGTATGATAAAATTGTTGTTATTGTAAATTAAAGTAAAATTGTTGTTTATTTTGTATGATTGTTTTCCAATAAAGTATTCTTACAGTAAACTGAAGTTTTCAAATTTAAGTTTGTATGTTATGATATCAACAAGAAATTTTTATGACTAAATTGAATTGCATGTCAATCTAAATCCTGTATTAAAAGTTACACCCATCATGGTTTTCTGTTACCCTGACATAGTTGGGTAAATGTTCCCTATGGAATATTAAAATAAGCAAAATTAACATGCCTCCTACATAGAGGATTTTCAATTATACTCCGTTTCACCCTAACTTGGCAGCACTGGGAAAGGTAGAGAGTGTAACAATCCGCCCCAAAAAATAGTACCAGCTTGTATTGTATTTAAAAGTAAAGAATATGCGGACTCATTTGTAAAAATGTGACAAACAGTTTAGTTTATTGGTTGTTTAATCATTTAACTAAATTTAATCGTATGTTAATAGTCTTTAATCAAAGCGAAGGAATATAGTCAACGGGCAACGCAGAAGGAGCATCGCGATGAATTTCCCGCCGTTTGGCTGGAAAACCGGTTCTCAAAATAACATTCCTGGCGAGCTTGCTTCGTTTCACCAAGACCCTCTATATAATGGCCTCACAACTCGGGTGGGTGACGTCACACTTTCCGCCACCTTTGACGTCACATGCAAAACGACGCCATGATTTATATGTAACACTGAACAAGGAATATTCGTGTTTTTGTTATTAACATTAATTGAACGATGTAAAAACAAACGCCGTGATATTAATTTTTAATGGCTATCGCTATTTAAACCACAGTTTAATAAGTAGAAATCTGAAATAAGCATAAAGTATTAAAAATGCCTTTTAATTTAACAAAATTGATGGAACAACAAACAAAAACGTGATGCCATTTGAGAAAAATGTAAAAATACAAATCAGAAGAATTAACTAGAACTTAGTGCTACTAGTGCATTTCCCGCAACAATAAATATAATGCTTGATTCTCATCAGTTTAATCTTATATAATAAATTAAAGAATTTAGTTTAATTAAATAAATTGTTTACTGTTGGAAGAATTCGAAAATTCAATTATTTGTTTTAATTTTTAATAGATTTTACTTTTTATTTTACTAGTGAATTTTTTTTAATTTCCTAGATAAACTTGATATTGTGAGAAAAACCTACATGACATGCATTCATTATTTGCAAACTGAACTAAAAGCCATGTTAGTCCTAAGGCGAAAAAACTGAATGAAAATACAAAAAACCTGTACAAAAGGGACAAAATTTTGATTCTAAACGAAAGATTTTGAGTTTCCAGAACAGTATTATCAGCCTTGAAGGCATACACAACGCGAGGAGTTAAGAAAGTAAGTTTTTATGCTCCATAGACTTAACATGGGAAATGTAGCAATTTTCCGCCACCTTTGACGTCACAGTGACGTAGTTGTCAGGCTTTGTATATAGAGGGTGTTGGTTTCACCCGCCAATTCTTTGCGTTTCTCTCTCGTGCTCCTTTGTTTATTTTGATCTCTCGTGCTTTTTTCTTCGTTAAATTGTTTACTTGCTATCATCGTTATCTTTAAATTTAATCGTCTTCATTTATACGTTACCTCATCTTGTTCTTCATCATCTCGTGCTTTTTCATCATCTCGTGCTTTTTTATCATCTCGTGCCTTTTCATCAACATCGCTTTGTTTCGATTTGTAAACATGGCAGATGAAGGGATGTCACCGTCCACACTGTGTACGCCCTCAACCTCACGGCAACGGATGTCACCGTCCTCGCTGTTTACGCCCTTAAAGCAAGGGAAGCCGATTGGAAGCGGAACCCGCAAAAACGTATTGAATGTTTATGCACGTCTTCGTGAAGAAAATCCTGAGGACAGCATAAGGCAAGTTGTGGAGAAAGTGTCGGAGCTCACTGGAGTAAGTGCAAGGACTATTTTTCGTATAAAAAAACAGAAGAAGACATCGAGCCCTCTCAGCACTCCCGGGAAAAAACGACCTGCTGCCGTCGGTAAACAATCAAGGCAGACAAAGTATGATGATTTCACACTTTCTTGCGTGCGTAGAAAATTTCATGCTTTCTTTCGTAGGAATGAAATTCCTACATTGGACAAAGTGTTGAAAGAAGTGAACGATGATGAAGAAATTTTTTCACAGAACATTAGCCGCTCCACGCTATACAGGATCCTGAAAGATATGGGGTTTTCTTTTAAGCAAAGGAAAAGGCAGTCCATGCTGTTGGAAAGAAAGGACATAATATTATGGAGAAGGAACTACCTAAGAAAAATTCGGGAGTTTAAGAAGCAGAAGGCTTCAATATACTACCTTGATGAAACGTGGGTGAATGAGGGCCATACCCAAAATCGAGTGTGGCAAGACAACGAAGTTCCAGATAGCTACTACGCTGCATCCAAGAATTTGACCGTAGGATTGACTGCGCCCAAAGGAAAAGGGAGACGGCTGATCATAACTCATATTGGAAATGAGGAAGGCTTTGTTCCTGACGCGGAAAACATTTTTGTTGGTAAAAAATCTGGGGACTACCATGAAGAGATGGACGGGCCTCACTTCGAGAATTGGTTTGAAAGCATTTTACCGAGACTTAAGCCAAACAGTGTTATTGTTATGGACAATGCGCCGTACCACTCTGTGAAAAAAGAAAAGATACCGACAGGCTCTTGGAAGAAAAGTGCTATTCAAGAGTGGCTGTCGGATCAGAACATTGCATGGACTGAAGACATGCTGAAGCTGGAACTTTTAAAGAAAGTGTCTGCAGTGAAGCACTTGCATGATGGCTTTAAGGTGGAGGCAATAGCGGAAAAATTGGGCCACACCGTTTTACGACTACCCCCCTACCACTGTGAGCTCAACCCAATTGAACTTATTTGGAGTCAGGTAAAAGGACATGTGGCTAGAGAGAATAGAACTTTTAAGCTCGCAGAGGTTAGGGGGTTAGTAAAGGAAGCAATAGACAAGGTCTCTGCGGAAAATTGGACCAACTGCATTAAGCATGTAACTGAAAGAGAAAAAGAAATGTGGGAATTAGATGGACTTGTCGAGGAAGTGTGGGATAGGCAAGAAGTGATTATTTCATTTGACTGTGAATCAACGGATACTGCCTCGGAATCTGAACCGCTGACCGATGAAGAATGACTTTAATACTATTTATTTTATACTAGCGTTCCTGCTAAATATCACCAAGCTCTTTTGGATGCCATATATTGAAATATCAAATTTTTATAACTTTTAATAGTTATAACTGTTTTCCTGAACAGTTAATTATAGATCAAACAATTAAAATTTCCATTTTTCGGTGTCCAAAAGAGTATGGAGGTATTTTGTGGGAAAGTTAACAGATTTGAACCAAGTTATTTTTAATTATAGTCAACTCTGCTTATTGTGATTACAGTAATGTTATCAAAATTTTCCTATCCCAATCACTCCTATTTAACTTAATGGAAAATGTATATCGTTTTCCCTATAAATCCTTTAATCATCATTGAAGGTCAAATTTATCAAAGAAAATTAATATTTTATTAGTGTTAGACATGTACCAGTCTCAAATTTGCGAAAAACACACTAGATAAATGCTACTATTGTACTTAATTAGGATTACATAGTTGTGATTTTAAAGCAAACACTCGTTACACTGCTAAATTTTTCTAGTAACCAATCACATAATAAAGAGTTGACTGTATTATATTTAATTCTTCTATATAATTCCATAAACATAAAAAATACTGAAATTAATTATAGCTTTGAAATCTAGCTACAATTTTATAATTATACCTTTATTCTAGATCTAGCAATAATAAGTCTTCTTTTAGCTAAAGTAATGATCGATTGAAAGAGGCAAGGAATATTTTTTTAAATGCAAATATGTTAATGTTTGTATCGGTGTCGTGAAATTCCGGACAATGCAAAAAACAATCAGACACGTTAAAAAAACTCAGCTTTAAACATGTAATAAATTTATTACTTATAAAACGCTTTTCGGTGACAGATTTTTGCATTGACCGGATTTTTCATATATCCTTTGTAAACAACTATTTAATTAATTCTAATAAAAAATTATACAGATTGTCTTCAATAATTAAGTTAATTCTTAAAACGGAAAACATGATTGCTTTTGTTTATATGTGTTTTTTTTTTGTCAATTGAAATATTTGCATTGAACTTTTATGGTTTCAAAAACTTGATAGGCTTTCTTTTCTTTTTTCCAAGTATTCTGGTTAACACATGTATCTAATTTTATTTTCAATTATTACAACTCAATTTTGTTATTGCTTGTTGATAAATAAATTAGTTGATTTTTGTAATTATGATTGGAATTTTTGGTATTATTTGTTGTAATTTTAGCTTTCTCAGTTGAACAACTATTTTAGGAAAAAGGAATTAATTAAAAGTTAAATTTACTTAATTAAACTGTACCAGAAATTTCCTCTAGATATTGCATAGTTGATTTTAAAACAGAAAAGGTATTTTTGCACTTAGATAGTTATACTAAGAAATACTTAAAATTACAGTTATTTTTTAAAGTATTATTAAGATAAACTGTAGTATGTATATACATTTCTGGAATAGCGATTGTTATTTCTGTTGGGATCCAATATCTCCACATCAAGTGATGCTCAATTCCTTTGTAAAATAATTTTCAATATTATCTCTTTAAAATAATTTGATTAATTAACAGTAAAAAATATTAATTGAGAAGAAATACACACCATTTGTTATGAAAAATTTCTGAAATTTAAATAATTTGCAGCAGAGAAAAAATAAAGTAAAAGTTGGATTCCTAGTCTCTCCTATTTCATAAGCTAATAAACAAAGGTAAGTCTTACGAAGAAAGAAAAATCAAAGTGAATTGAATTAAATTTGTTATACGTTGCATGTGTAAAAAGAATACAGATGCAAAATCTGTAATCCTAAGTCTCTCCTATTCATAAGCTATTAACCAAAGGTAAGTCTTGAGAAAAAAAAATCAAAGTGAGTGAATTAAATTAAATTTGTTTAATAATATAGCATTGTGTAAAGAATAAAGATGTAAAATTTTAAAAAATTTTGGGACAGTGTAAAAGAATATGGAAAACATAATTTTTCCAGAAAAAAACTAAATTATATATATAATAGAAAATTGAGGAGTTGATTAATTCATATTTAGGAGAAGAATGGAAAAACAAATTGATTAATAGTATTAAGTAAAAATGTTTTGCAAAAGCTTGTTTTTTTTTCAGGTAAGTCTTTTGAAAAAAAATATTGTATATAAGTAAAACAAAGGTAAAATAGCAAGAGCTCTAAATAAATTTGTGTTGAACTGACAACTTTTAATAAAACTTTCTGATAATGTTTAAAATAAAATCACATTCAATTATTTCTTTCCTTCAATAAAAAAATAAGAAATAATGATGTCATAAAACTAGATTTAATTAATGTAAAACACGAGTGAGCTTTTACGCTTATAATAAATAGCATGTATATACGCATGTATTTTTAGCAAACGCATTTTTCTTTTCTCGCCAAATCGAGCGAATATAATTCGTTAAGGCCACTCTCCAAAGACCTAGCAACCCAAGTTTCTATGGCAACGGCGGTAATTCGGTCGACGTAGCCTTCTACACGCTGCCAAGTTAGGGTGAAACGGAGTATAGGAAGCCAAAATGTAAACAATGGTATGGCTCTCTTATGTTCATAGTAGGACTGTTAAGGTAGCAGCTAGCAGCACTAAATGGTTTCGTTTTCAAAAAGCATGTTTGGACTTTATTTTTCTTATAGTACTTATTTTGTTGTAACAATAAAAAATTTTTTAATGTTTTTGTCAGTTTGATGACTAAAAAATGTATATAAAGTTGACATTTTTTATTCAATACTATTGTTACTGGTTTAAAACAATTTTTTTTTGCCATTGACAATTTATTTTTTCCATTTTAACCCCTTAATTTTCTTAAACATAATTTACTTATTAATAGTTCTTTGTAATGTGAGGGGTACAAGGCATTTGATGAGAAACTTAGTTTATAATTTAAGGGTTCTGGAAATTACTTAGTTGTTGAGTAATAAAACTTTAAACTATTTCGTGCTGCTATCCATTCTATCTGTTAGCCGGGCGTAAGCGAATAATCACCAAATAATGAAGAATGAATGAAGGAATCTCTGTACCAACGGTCGGCTCTTGCAAAAGAACATCTGCCTCTGGTGCATTCGTTTCGTTTTCCGTTGACTGTTTTGTTATTCTCTTCGCTTGGCGAGTGTTTGGTTCACAATTGGCGACATTTGTGCCCAGGTAACGGATAAGTACCCCATTCTGTTACAATGAAATATTTTTACTGAGAAGTGGTGTATACTTGTGTTTAAATAAATTTTCATGCTTTAAACCTGCTATATAATTAACAGATGTTCTAGAAAAAAAGGGCTCATTTAAGGACCCTTCACAAAATTCTGAATGAGACTCTACAAAACTGCAAGGATCTAAAGTGGTTTGAAGCTTGTTTTCAGATGTGTTTCCATCTTTTAGGAATGAAACTTGTCCGATTTTGGGTCCATTCCAATTAAGTTATGTATGAACACAATTGTTGTGCTATGGGACCTCTATTTTTCATTTTCACAAGAGTTCTTAAATTTTTCACAAAATTCCTAAATCAGGACGCTATCTGGAAAACCAGAATGAACTCCTGATTAAGTGATACATGTAGTATGTGTTCTCAACCACTTTTTTTTTCCAGGAATGAAGATGAAGTTACTAAACCTAAAAAGCCAAAGTATAACTTAATGGAGTAAGTTTACAGTTATGAAAGCTTTAAAATTTTCTCCAATACATTAGCTTTTTATTTTAAATTTATTATTTTTTTTTTATTTCTCAAACTGTCTATAAAAATTGTGAAATTCGTAATTAAATTCAGGTTTATAACATTATTTATGAATGCCTCCTGACCTTCCAATTATTTATTTCCAGATGTTCCATCATTCTTGAGCCCCTCACTGAAGAAATGATTCTCAAGTACACCACTGCCCCTTTCCCCCCTTCACGACACAGTTTACGGCCCGTCTCACCCTCCGAAAAGAGCAGGTTCAATCGCTTCAAGAAGCATCGTGATAAGTTTGTCAAGAAGAGGGGCAGGAAGAGAAAGCATTCGGAAGAAGACAGCTTCAGCGATGCCCTTTCGCCAGAACAGGTGGAGGAGAATAATAAGAAAAAGAAGAAACTTGGGTATGTCTTGTTCTGTAATGAACCCTTTTTAACTGCATATCAGCTTAGTTTCTCGAATTCGCTAAATTTTTCGGTTCATTCAGGAAGAGAGAGGCACTTGGTAACTTTGTGCTGTATAACAAATGCATCACAGTTAGGGCGAACGCACAGTAAAACTGAAAAATCTTGCTGAAAATACCTCCCATGAAGCCCCATACCTCCCCTCTCAGCCTTCCCAATGCAAAGAGAGGGGGTTGACCAGGGGTCGAGAGCGTCTTAGTTTACACGACTGTCCAGGAGGATAATTAACGTTCTCAACCCCCTCTCTTGTATTGCGAAGGCTGCGAGGAGTCGCGTGCAGGGCACCTTTTTTGGATCGAGTTTCACACTGAAAGATTTTTCAGTTTTACTGTGCGGAGCCCCTTAATAGCAAGCAGGCTTGCTAATAATCATGCATTTCTTTTGGCTGCAAATAAAATGGGTGCTTTCCTTCTTTTCCACCATCTACTGCTCTTTAAAACTAGAAATATAAATAATCATTACACAGACCATATGGTTAAAGATGTAAAAACTGTCGTTCTTTTTTGTAGTCAAATTATTCCTCACTAAACTGACTCGTGTTGTGCAACCTACTGCACAGTTATAGTAGAATGTTAAAAACCAAGGGAACTAGCATTTCTATATTAGAAAAGACAACCTAATCATTATATAGACCAATCAACTTTCATTATCATTCTGAATATGTGTACAAAGTAAATACATGGGCTATAATGTATGTTTTGCTCTGTAAAACCTAGCAGCAATGAAAATTAAATGGTAAAAAAATTCCAATTACATCCTGTCTTTGGAACATACTGTAGTTTTGTATCCTGGATTAACCTTTTCAATCCTAAACCGCTCGAGATCGCTATTGAATCCTGTGGGGAATTTGGAGAGCCTAGGTCTGAAAGGGTTAATAATGTAGAATTTTCTTTATTGATCTGCACCCAATTTCTGAACTCTGATTATATTGAACATTTTCCTTCAGGTATGAACAAGATGTTGACTGGTCCCCTCCTGAAGATTGCAACCCTGCCCCAGCCAGGCAGACCAAGAAGTCAAACCTGCGCCTTAACCCACGCAGGAAGCGTATTGAGAGTGGTTCCAGTGAAGAGAGCGAAGAAGGGCAGAAGGTTTACGAGACAAGGAGGAGGTGCTCGGACCCCTCAAAGCGGGCGTTCTTGGGAGAGAGCAGTGAAGACGAGAGCTTCTTCAATTTTTTTGCTGAGGAGGAAGGTGAGAGTTTTAGGGTTGGTTTTCTCTCATGAGAGACTGGAACGTTTTCAGGGTGACCTCCCAATGGTTTAAGCCAGATTATATAGCTAGGATTTTTTTTCAAGGAGTGAAAATACTCCTTGAGCTTTTTTTTTTTCGGAGGAGTGAAATATGAAAACAGTATAAACAATTATGTATACAGAGACAAGTTTCTTAACTTTTTAAACAGGCAAAATAGAAAAGGACTGGAAACTTTTTAACATTAGGCATATTTGATATATTTTGTGAAAAAATAAAATATTTTATATGAAGTATTTAATTTAATTTAAATAAAAATTCCAATCTCCTTTATTCTGCATTTTGCATGATCATTTTCTGAGCTGGTTTCAGCTTGATTTTCTCTCCCATTTGGCAGCTTTCTTGTAAAAAAAACCCCCCTCATTCTTTTCAAACTTATATTTAAAGAAATTGTTTCATCGTCAAAAGAGGGAAAAAAGGAAATTTCTCGAGTGATATACAAAATCAGCATACCGTCACTCGCACGGGTAAAATGTATTAACTCCGATCTGTTGGTGTTTTGAGTGGTCAACCACCCTAATTTATGACAAATTATTTTCACAAAACTCCTTTATTTTTACAAAATTCCCAAAGCGGGACCTGGCAAAAAAAAAACCCAACTCGGATGAACTTTTAAAACAGGAAATTTTCTCAGGTAATACCTCCTAAATTTACTTTTATGTACTCTCCTTAGAAACTCCCAAATTTTACCACTGTATAGCTTCATTAACCCTGCTCTTCCAGTGTCTATCACGAAAGAAGAATCGGACCCTCCTATTGATGACCCTGTCGTCCAACTTGTGACTGACATGATCGACACAGTGGCCACCATTGTGGAGAGTCCGGAATCCACTCCCAAGTGCCGGTGGTGCGACACCGAGATCAGTGACCCCTTGTCCATCTTGTGCCCCATCTGCAAGGACATGGGATACGGCGAGACCATCAAGCCAAAAAAGCAAAGGGCGAAGAAGCAGAAGAACGCCTCCAACCAGGCGTCGGCCAAGAAGGGAAAGAAGAAGAGTGGCAACAACATAGTTAGCAAGCTGAGGAAGATGTTGCCCAAGCAGGAGATGCAGCAGATTCTCTTCAACAACAGCAACAAAAAGGTTGGGGAAGGGAAGAAATTCAATCACCTCAGGTCAGTCTTGACTATGAAGCCAAATTTCGGGCTTGGATGTTTGTGTGTGAAGTTGGATGAATGAATGTTTGACTTCTGTAAAATGTGGTTGTGCATGCAAATGTGGGGAGTGTGGTAAACAGTTCTTTATACCCTGTGTGGATTTGATACATAGATGTCTACTGGGGTACGGGAAATAAGTACTACTGATATCGGCATGAATCTGGGGCTTACTGTTCTGCCGTGCCATGTGAACTAAAAAAGAATTTTAATAGCATCTATAGTGTATCACTATAGCTGCTATAGTCTGCTGCAGCTATAGTCTATCTGTGTAGCTCTTCAGTATCTCTAAATCCTTATTGAATTAAAAAATATTTTCTTTTTATCTTAGCAGTTTTAATATTCAAAGTGAATTCTGAAAGTAAAAATGATTTTATAAGGATGTTCATGGGACCAAGAGGAATATTCCATGATTTTGAATTGGATGTTTGAGTTATCCAAGTAGTACTGTTCCAAATTTTTTAGATGTAATATTTTTAGCTTTTGTAATTTTTTTTAAAATTGCCTTGGCATACTGGTAACTGAATCATTCTTACTGTTTTATAATAATTTTAAACTAACAAACTTACCATGTGACAGTCCTGTATATTATGATTTTAAAAAATCCCATCATTATATCTATCCTGTATAAACCCCCCCTGACATTCTGATCACAATTTCAACATTAAATAAACATTTAATTATCATTAAAAGCATTCTTGTGTTTCTGCAGGACCAAAAAGACGCCTAAACGTCAAGAAATGGTGAAGTCCTTGAGTACAGAGTCTTTTGAAGACCAACTACTAAAAGCATCTCAAGTAACCAAAGCGAATCAAGCAAACCAGAAAGCAGCAAAAATCTTGAAGAAGGCCTCTGCCAATGTTGACCAAAAATCCTTGGTTGCAGTGAACAAGAACCAGGGCATGAAGACTGCTCTCGAACCAGAAATCCCCAAGACTGCTGCTAGCCAACCAACCAACGTGCAGCACGGAACGTACCTCCTCCCTACAGTCCCTTCGGTAGTGGTTGCTAACTACGCTACCTCCGATGCTGAGAAGGGGGACTACTTCCTCTCCAGCCTTTATTACAAGAACGAATCTACACCCTCCAAAGCTGCAGTAAGCAATGCTGCGTCGAATGCGCTGGTGACTTTGAGCAATAATGTGAATGCAATGCGTACTGGAATGCCGAACAAGACAGTGACAGTGAACATGCTGTCTGCAGCTTCTAAGAGGACTGTTCCCAGCTTGACTGTCAGGGAAATCGTTCATAACCAGTTACAGGTCACACCTGTTTCCAAGACAACTCTGAACCCTCAGATGAACTCTGCTCCTAGAGCCCCTTTTCTTTCAAACTCTTCCATCAGCCTTGTACCCATTGCTCCTAAGCCATCATCATCTTCCAATTCTACGAATCAACGAGTGCAAATAACACCCGTGTCTAATAATCTTAGTATGCCTAGTTTATCTGCACTTGTTGATTCTACACCATCTGCTTCGCCATCATCTTCCTCTATGTCATCTCCTGCACGTTCACAAACGCAACTTAGTGCTGCACTCTCTGCTATGAACCCTCACTTGCAGATAAGTACATTTCCCGCTGTCATGCCTCCCAGCTCTCCTTCTGTTATGCAGCCCCTTGCTTCTATTCCTGCTAGTAATGTGTTTGGAATGAGTCAAAATTTACAGTTGATTCCTGTGTCCAAACCCTCCGTGTCAGTGATCACTAAGACTGAGCCACGCAATTCTCTTGAAGAGATCATGCAAGAAATAAACCCTAGTTTGCTAATCACCCCTATTTCCAATGCACCATCACTTGCCCAGACTAGTAATGTGACTCAAAATGCTCCTTTAATGGGGACTGAGCTACCTTTTAGTTCTGACGGTAGTTTGTCTGAAAACCTTTTGTCATCCTTGCCATTCAATTCCGATGTTTCTTTGATACCAGCACAGATTGAGGAGCTTACAAGTGCTACTTTTACTGGTCTATTGGACAATCAGAATGAAACTTCTCCTGAGAAAGAAGGTCAATTTGGTGACCAATCTGTAGATGATGTTCTTTCAATTCAAACGGCTGTGCAAATCACTCCCATGGACACCAGCCTTCAAACTTCAGAGAATACCCAATTAGCTGATGATTCACTTGAAAACCAGAGTTGTTTGAAAGACTCTTCCTCTAAAAAGAAAGCATTTTCACCTCCTGACATAACTCAGAGCATCATAGCTTCCTTGAAGGAGTCTATGACTTTGAGGGAGAAGACGCTCAGAGAGCTGGATGCCATCTGCATTATGTGCATCACGGACTTCGACGAAGACCCCAAGTCGTCACTGCTGCGGTTCATAGAGTCTAACCGGCAAAAACAGGAAGAGCTACTGCTAAAGCAGAAGAGCGTAAATAATTCCGAGGAGGGAGAAAAAGACAAGGGTCCCGAAGAGCAGGCCAACTTAATAGAAAAGCAACTGCAGGCTTTAGAGCGTAACGCCAATGTGTACGATATTGCGTGGCAGTACTTGAAGTATCACTCCTCATTCCAGAAATACTCGGACACCCTCTTGAGAACAAGCCGGTTCTTGAATGTCCAGATAAAGAAAGAGCTCATTGAGCAAGGTGAGGAGGAGGGAACATCTAGTTGCCAGTTTGCTAGTCAGAAAGCCACTTCCAATTTTCAAGTGGCAGGCAATCCAAGCCAGCAGTTGTCCAGCAATCAGACTGCAGCCATTAATAATATCCTATGCCAGATGCAATCTCAAGTGAACAACATTCCCAATGCTACATCTTACCCTGGTATGGTTGCTTCTAATATGAACATGCAGTACCATGGACTCGCTCCAGTTTCTGCCTCTATGGGTGGCGACCCATCTAGGGAAACCCCCTCCCGGGGCAGTGGACCAAGGACCCCAGCAAGACCTGAAAGTGCACTGTCCCAACCTGAAGAAATACTCCCATTGGCCCCTATACAAAATGCTATGCCCATGCAGACTGCCACTTATTCCCAGAACACAGGTCAACCGGTGAACGTTCAGAGAATCAATATTGGCCCGTTACAAGCTGTCAGATCAGCAGGTACCCTTCCATCTGGCGGGCAATTGATGTTTCATAATTCTAACCCCCAGACATACCAAAGAATGCTAGTCAGCATGGGTCAAAGGCAGGCCACCCCAACGTTTCAGACTCAAGTGAGGTCGAGCAATGGAAAAGTCTACAACGTTACGAGAGTAGATGTGCCAAGGATGATTAGGCCCTCGTATGCCGTCCAGACGAACTATGTTCCTACTACTGCTGCTGTTTCTGGTCCTAACCATCAGAATAGCTACGCTACAATGTCTGCTACACCTAATCAGAACAACTATGGTGGGTCTGTTGCAGTGCCTGTGTCACTCCAGAACAACTATGGATCTTCTGTAGTGCCTGTACCTCTTCAGAACAACTATGGGACTACTACTGTGCCTGTATCACTCCAGAACCTGACTCCAGGGACTACAGTAGTGCTTCAAGCTGGTCAATCTCTGCAGAACCAGGTGAGTTTTTAATTTATGGGCTGCCTTGTAATTTTCCTTATTTTGTCCATATAATTTTTATGGAACAACCAAGTTTTCTGCCTTTATCTACCCAAGGAGTTAAGTTATAAATTAGGTAGATACTCCAATCAGAGATCTTCCAAGGCTTGTGCTGTATTGCAAGAGACTAAAAATACTGTCTTTAAAAATTTTTCAATCCTCAAGTTCTTAATAACCTCCAGTCTTGTGGTGCTGCATTTTAAAGGGTGATGTGCAAGGGCATCCATTTTGCTTTACAATCAAGCAACCATTAGCCAAATTTTTTTGTCAATTGTGTGCACTTACCTGAAAGTTTTTTAGAGGATTTTAACTTGTGGCCAATGACTAAGAACCTTTGCCTTGAATAAATAAAATTTACATAATAGCGGTTCTGAGGGATCTCGGCTACAGGTTGTGTTGAGTTGTACCTCTCGAGGGCTATCAGGCTGTGGAAACCTCCTTATGACACTCCTATTCATAAGGAAAGATGAAATCTTTTTTGGATTTCATTTGCTTTTTCTGAGAGATATTTTAATAAGTGTGTTGTATGTTCATTGCTTTTTGTTAAAATCATAATACTCAAAGAAAAGGTCTTAAAAAAACAGGCAGCAAGTATCTTTAACACAGTTCTGTTGTTCTTGTTACTAAAAAATTTTAAAATGCTACAAGTATTACTCTGTAATTTTGAAATAGTTGATGCCAACTCAACCACACAAGATTTCTTAACGCCGATTTTGGGAAGAAAAAAATTACTTTGGACTAACAATAACTATTAAAATAAGTAATTATAAACTTATATAAATTTGATGTAATTTTAAATAATTGAAATTTTAATGATTTGAAAGTAAAAATGAAAATGTTATTTACCACAACACAAAAAGTTCGCCAATTTCTTTTGAATTTTAAAAGGGTTAAGCAAGAGAAAAATAATTTGGGAGCTACTGGTCTCTAGGGTATAACTGTAACTGGGTCACCTGTAACAATTTTAACCTCTTAAAAACACAATGAAAAAATAATCCTTGCAAAAAAACTTAAACACAAGAAATTAACATTTACCACTCCCTCCTCAACATGGCTTGCACACATATTAAGCATTTGCTTTCTATTTCTTGCTCAAGTGTGAGAGCCATGCTGCTGGAATTCAATAGTAATGATCCTAAAAGATTAAAAAAATCCATTTCTGAAGTTGTATATTGTTCTTACGCTTAATTTTATACAATTTTCACAAATAAAAAATGGACATTTTTCTCAAAATTTATTCGAGAGTTAAAGGGGTTAAATTTCAAAGAAAGGATTTTGGGTTACTTTTTTTGTTCAGTGCCGTTTAAAACGGTTGTTTTGATGTTTTCAGATCTCAAGCTGCCGCATCTGCTGACTGGGCTAATAGGCTTTAGCTTTGCGTATTTGAACTTGTACTACATCACTCTCAGGTGTCTGTCCATCCCACTTTGTTGAGGAGCAAGCTCAGACTGATAAAAACTTGATTGCATGGTGCAGGGAATTTCTTTCGCCGATCAACCTTAGTGGGACACTTCTGTGAAATGGTTAGATATCATCTAATGAATCATTCACATAACTCAAACATTCATTCATTCATTCAAAACATTTTAGGAACAATACATGAATTAAACATTGCACTTTAATGTAAACTTGACATGCGATTCTCTCCATGTCTAGTAATAAAAAATTACTTCGTGTGACTATACAGACTGAAAAACCATAAGTTCAAGAAGGTATGTAAGGATTGAAACTTTTTGATATCACTTGAAATTTTTTGAAAATTCTCTTCAATCAAAAACTCTTCGATTTTCTTTTCTTATCAATCCTGCTTAAACCTTTCCCCCTATGTAATTTATGTACTTATACTTTATTTATCAAACAAGCTTTCTCCACTCTCAATACTACCACTGAATACAGATCATGAATGTGCAAGTTGAGTGTAGAACTTAGAATATAACAGACAAAAAATGGGCACACATCTCCCAATAGGGGTACAAGTTTAGGAGGGTAAAAAAAATTGTAACATCTATATTTTCTCTGTATTAGAACCTAAGTAAAATTTACAGGGGATCAGTTAGAGCAGAAGGGAACAATATGGACACAATTAAAAAATGCACTTCCGAACCATTCTGCAGGATCGTATTCATAGTTTGAAATTTCCTATCTACCTATTCAGTGACGAGTGCTACCACCATAGGTTTCTACATATTCTACTTTAAGATCTCGGGTAGCCATATTCAATGACTCTTGTAAATAAGATCCCATGTGTGGCTAGGGGAGTTGTATGTGCATCAGATACTCACTGTACAATTGAGCTGTGCCAAAAGTTTCTTTGATTTTAAGGCATTTTATGTTCTCCACCTTCTGAGAAACAGGTTTCATGTAAATCTTTATCCCATAAAATTGACTGGTTAAGAGTGGTTGCTATTTTTGGGCATTTGCAATACTGTTAGTTAATGGGACACTTCTAATACCTTAGCCAAGCCCTAAAAATGCTGTGTTCGGACTAAACATGCCTCTCTTATTAGTTGGCAGCATAATGTGTTTTTAACTAATCATGTTGAGTGGTTTGCCATGCAGTTACCAAGAGGAAGGTGGTTAACACTTCTAAGGTGATAGTAGTGATGAAAACATCAAACTTAACATAAATTGGAATGGTTTTTAATATTCATAGAAATCTGGTTTGGAGCTGTTCATGAATGATTCACACTTTTTCCTCAATTTTGACCCCCTCCCTTCCATGTGTTATTAAGTGTTACACTACATCATCATCTCATTTGTCACATGTCTCACTTATATATATTTCCCCCCAAAAAAATATTTTTTAATGTTAGATGGCAGTGTGTGATGTCAATTCTTGTAACCCTCTTATCCTTGTTCCAAAGTGTCACAGATTGACCCCTCCCTTCCCTCCGAGCATCCCATAATTTATGAACCCTTTATTCCATTTTCAGAGAAAACGAGCATTAATGTATAACCTGAAAATAAACAAGAGCACTTAGTAAATTCCCTCTCCTTTTTGATTAGAGATTGCTTTACATTCGAATACTAAGCATGGGCTTCTATTTCAGAACCGTCAACCAACAGAGAGTGTGGATGTGAGCTCGTTACGATGTGCTGTCTGCTATGGTGTGGCCACCCTTCGTTGCAAACAGTGTTCCAAAGTTGCATACTGCAATACAACCTGTGCTGTGAGTATACCCAGATTTTTTTTTCCACACATATACAAAATTGATTTTTTAACTTGACATTCCACCACATCTTACTTCTTAAACTCGTTAATGTAATTTTACTTTTGAACATGTCAAACAAATAAACAGTGCAACTTGGGTAATTTGATACTGAAGTGTCTACTGAAACTTCAAATCATCTTAAACTTCAAATTAAAGATATTTTGTCTTTTGACTCTGATTCCAGTTTCACTATATGATTCAAAAAATACTTTATTTGGGAATGACAGCTACCTTTTCTGTTCCCAAAGTTCTTATTCTGAATATGTGATACATAGAAAGACACTGAATGTTTATTTACAAAGCTCTAAAGTGAAAATGACTTATAATGCTAAATACAGTTTTGAATGATTTCTTCTTGAATTTTGTTGAGAGAGCGGGACAGACACAGACAAACCCTCCTAGGAAACTCACAATATTCCTTTAGTTATTCTGGTGATGATTTTATACATTAAAAGGCGAAAATCAAGTTATAATTTGGAAGTTTTATTGGGGAAACTTGGAGTTAAAGGAGTCCAACTTTGAATTATTATTTTATAACAATGATTTAACAGGAAGTTCAAGGGGCTAAAGAAAACTTCAAATTTATACAGTTGAGTTACCCAAGTTGCTCTCAGACTTGGATAAAGCAAAAAAACTATCTGCACACAAAATTTTCTGCAGATTAATTTAGTGACTGCAAGTCCTATAAATTGTAGCTTTGTGATGAAGCTTAACTAAGTGATAATGTTTCTTGTAAGAAGAAATCAACTTATTTATCAAACATTTAAATGAAAAATATTTTCTACACAGTCGCAAAGCTTTCTACTCTCGGCTTTGCGTCTAGTCTATATTATCCAAGTCTGGCTGCGCTCTGTTTTATTATAACCAAACCATTGAAGTAAGAGGTAGGAATATTGTCTTTTTGAAGAAGTGAAGCTATATAAGTGCCTTAATATTATCTATCCCCTTACTTGAGAGTGTTATTAATTTTGTTTTTGAAATTTTTACTTTGTGCACTATTTGAAATTTTGAGTACCCCTCCTGAAGTATTCTATAAAATTTTTGGAACCCCAGTCAGGTATCACGTTAGTTGCTAAGTGAGGTCTGGTTTTTCTTTAAATAAACCCAAACTCTTAATTTTTTTTTTTGGTTTAAAATAAGTAAATTCATTATAATTTATTAATTGATTTTACAACACTTTTTCTGTAATAAACTACTTACCTTAAGAGTTATTTTAGTTCAATTAACATGACATTAAAAATTTTCATTTTCAAGTTAAATAATTTATAGTAATTTTCATCTTGGCTTTTTTTTGTATTTAAAAACTCAATTGCAGTGTGATTTCATTTCTTCCTTAAACTATGACTTAAGTTTTCTAACCTAGGAGCATATCATGTTGCTTCATAAAACTTGGAATAGAAATTCATTT
The DNA here is from genome assembly GCA_963680715.1 of Tetragnatha montana. NCBI lineage: Eukaryota > Metazoa > Arthropoda > Arachnida > Araneae > Tetragnathidae > Tetragnatha > Tetragnatha montana. The sequence continues at coordinate 12,825,273 of OY796677.1, read as the reverse complement.
AAAAAAATGAACAGACTCCCATTGTAAAAAGTTTCATGTAACTTACAATTTGTTTTATGATTTCAGAAAAAATATTGGCATTCAAGACACAAAATGGAATGTCTGCAGCTAATGAACACTTAGAAGAAACTTCTCCAAAAAAAAAAACATTAAGAAAAATTCCAGCCAGGTCTGGCAAATATTGTGATATTCTCTCATGAAAAATATCAAAATATCAAATTTTATTCTTGTCAATACAAGCAAGCAATTGTATTCATGCTGGTAATGGTACTTCTCTTATCTGAAACATTATTTGATCTGGAAAATGTTTATTGCATATCATTTCAAGTACAAATCTGCTTGTAGAATTAAGATCTAGAGTTGTGTGGTATTTTATTAGGGAACGTACCCATACTACGGGACCTGTTTAGGGGGGGGTCTTCAAAATACCACGCTTGGTCACAGGGGGGGGGGGCTTAGGGTTTCGTCATGTAGTCAAAAAATAAAGAAAAAATTACTTGTGTTTGTAAATTAAGTTACTGTTACAATAACTTTTACATAAGTTTTTTCTTCTTGATAATATATTTTCCACTTGTATGCAAGCACTCTTGACGTCACAAGGCAAGCGCTGTATTAAATGAAGACAAATTAACTTTTTTAACGTTCTGTTTGCTAAAAATGATTGAAATCCTTATTTATGAACTACTACATGAAAACTAGAGGGGGAGGGGGGGGGTCTTGGCATATATTACGGGTGGTCACCATGGGGGGAGAGGGGTCAAAAATAGTAAAAAGTAGGTCACATAGTATGGGTATGCTCCCTTATATATTATTTCTTTTCTTTGAGAAACTGCTCATGCAACGGTTAGCTATTATAATATGAACATTTAAATACCCTTCTATCTTAATTTAGATTGTGAAAATTGTAAATAACTTTTTATTTGGACTATTCAAGTTTTAATGAACTACAATATTATGTAGATATTGTATAGAGAACAATCAACAAGGTTGTTGTATAGATTATTATTGTGTTTTTAGTTTAACAAATGTTTTATTAAAATTATGAAAGAATATCTATGATGCTTGAAAAACAAGTTTAAGTTGGATAAACGTTAAATATATCAAGTTAAAAAGTCATTCCTTGTATATCAGTTTAGATTTTGTATTTAATCCGGGGCAGTTGTGTTCAGGAAGTACCATGGATTTTTTGATAGTTTAATACAGGTATGGGCAACCTTTTCGAATCCGCGGGCCGGACTCAAAGATAATAATGTCGTGGAGGGCCAAAGAGTAGATATAGGTAATATTCTTTAAGTAAAAAAATGAAGCCTTATATTATATATATTTATGAAGTTTAATTCTAAAGTTAAAAATTAATCTGGACTTGTACAATATCTAGATTACATAAAATAATTATAATGAAGTTACATTAATCTGGACCAGGCGCGGATCCAGCACGGCTCCAATGTGGGGGGGGGCACTTCTTCAGACCATCATTATCTTTTGAAAAAAATGTCAAAATTTTGGGAATTTTCTAAAAAGTATCACTCAAAGTCCCCTTTTGGTACCGCTGGGGGTCCTCCCCCAGAAAAATTTTGGAAATTTGACCTGTAAAAGTAGGTTTTTAACTCATTTTGAATACTTTTTGGGACTTTTTTTCGTACTTATGAATGATTTTTGGGTCCAAGGGGGGGCACTTTCCAGAGTGAAACCCCCTGTATCCGCCACTGATCTGGACTAGAATAATATTACATACAATAATTATAAAGTTAGTTACATTAATCTACAATAGATTAATATTTTGATTAGAAACAAAAATTATGTTAAAGTTACAAAAATCTGGACTAGAATAATATGTGATTTTTGAGTACAATTTTTAAAATGTTCCGCGGGCCGGACAAAATGACGTGGCGGGCCGGAGGTTGCCCACCGTTGGTTTAATAGCTTACCTCTGTTTTTGGAATTTCTTCTCTAAGAAGTTATAAAATATCAGCAATTTTGTTCTAGAAATATTCAACAATATTCTGAATTTTTTTACATTCTAGTATTTTAATTGTATGTGGGTGTACCTATATGTACATTATTTTAAATTGATTGTATGTTAATAGTAATTTTCTATGTTTGGAAGATATTTAGGGTGATTTTCCTGGGTTTCTACGTTTCTTGATCACAATTGCCTCTGTTCAGTGTTAAGCATAACTTAATTATAATTACATCCATTGTAATCAAAAGGTTAACTCTGCTTCCAGCTTTATTGAAAATGAATTAGGATGAACCTGTTATGTATATCAGTAGTATATAGATGGCCTTTTAAGGTTCTTTTACATTTTATTTGCCAGTAGATTTAAAGATTCAAACTTTAGTAGAAAAGAAATGGAAGTTCAAAAAAGTGATTTCTTGAGAGGATGACCATTATCGTTAGAAATCATGTGTAAATAGTCTCGTCAATTCTCCCCTTCTTGCCACTTTCATTTTTCTGTTTCATCAAATGTACAGTAACATAGGGTTGTTTTATTATAAAATTCTTATGCATGAAATAGTTGTGCATTTGAAATAACTGTTCCTTTACAGATAAGATGTAAAAAGGCCTTAAAACAAAATCATAGCCAAGGCAGTTTGCTTAAGAGATTATTTTGTACATTTGTTGTATGAACAATCATATTCATTTCATTTTTGAAGTAAAAAATGTGTGGGGTGTGTATTTTCTTTCAGCATCATATTTTTTTCTGTTTTCTGTTTCTATTTACAGACATGTCAACACAACTTATTGTTTTTATTTCATTACTATTAGAGGCTTGTATTTGTATAATGTATTGCTTCAAATCCTAAAAGCATGCAATGATTATCATTTAAGAAATATATATTATATAATTGTATAAAAAAAAATTACTGTCCAGTGTTCAGAAAATTTTCTTTTGCTCAGATTCTTTAGAAACAATGATCATTTCGAGATGACAAAACCATTGAGCTTACTGAATTGTCAAATATTATGTTTCATTAATACTAAAATATAATCATTTTGAGTATTTTTCCATATAAAAGCTTGTGTACTGAAATAAGAGTTTTTTTTTTAACGCTCTGAGCTACCTACACATACATCTGAAAACTTGAGAATAAGATTCATGAGGAGAATAATGAATCTGGTTTATAAATTATTGTGCAATATTCAATGTATGTGTATGCTTAAACAGATGGGCTGTAGTAAAACAAGCAAAATTTTTTTTCAAACAACCAACTGTTTATATGCTGAGGCTAAACACTGCTGAGCTTAGTTTGATAGTTATCTGTATCTTTAACCCATGCTACTCATTCTATTTGTTGTATGTTACGGGCAATATAATTAATCCGGTCATTATAAATAATGCCCGGTTTATCACTTATGCCTGTAACATATTCATAAAACTGTTTGTAATGTACCATAAGTGTTATGTAGTTGTGTTATGTTATCCCAATTATCTGCTGGAAGTCGGTATTAGTTCTTTTATTAACTTTTTGTAATGTATTGCAAATCAGTGCCACATGATCAAAGCTCCTCGCAATTACACATGTTGTGCATAACTACTCAATGTAGTTACTACTAGTAATTTCAATTTTGTTGACTCTTCCCAACATAAATAGAGTTAGTTTAAAAATTCTGGGCATGACCCTTGAACCATAAAACCTAAATAACCAAAAACTAAGCTCCTTCAATTAATATATTATAAAGTTTTTTTAGCTCTCTTGATTCTCAAAGGGGCTAAAAAATGTAATAGCCGTTTCCTTCTGTGGAAACTCGAGTAGCTAAGCCATGTTTCTGCATTTGAACTTTCAATATATATTTTGCTTATTCTGTTTGCCCTATTTTGTTTCCATCATTTATAATGTTATAGAAATCTTTAAACTTTCTTTTTATTATCGAAGCTGAGAAGATAATATTTTCTTTTTGCCACCAATTTAGTAGGTTGGATGATTTGTTGATATCAATATATTTATGTTTGTCCCTCTAAGATTTGATGTTTCTAAACCATTAGAGTGAGTTGAACAATTTGCACAATGCATAACAATGCAATGCTAATTACTGTAGTTTCATGTAGATAAGCTGCACACATGATAATTGACATAAACCTATTATAATACTGTAGAACCTTGACAAAGCAATCTCTTCTGTCTTCCAATTTATAACATTAACCTTGATCACATTAAGCGGAATTGACTGTAGTTTTTAAAATATCAGTATTGTTTTCAAGAATGTTTTCCAACATTCAGCAAATCTTGCAAATTTCAATGGCTATTCATAAAGTTGGCTTTGTTATGATTGCATTTGACATGGTCCATTCTAAATTTTGCTGTATATTAATATAAGTTTTTCAAATATTTGAGGATTTTGTAGGGTTTTTTTCTAATTCTTAGTCACAATTATCCTTGTGATAAACCTTAGGCATTGCATTTTAATTAACATAAAAACAATGGCTTATCTACACAAAATTATAGTAAATGTGTAGAAAAAGATGTTCAGCCCTGGAAAGTGATAAATGCTCAGGTTTGTCTGCTTGAGATATTTTTAAATTGGCAGACTAGATGCACTAGAATTTTTGTGTTTTGTATCCTACAAATGTTTGATCACAACCATGTTTATCTACTTAATATCTTTTACTATAACCTTTATTGCAAAAGAATTATGTGTTTATCTATTTCTTTTGAATGAAACATTAGTCATATTGCCAATTTATTTTTTTATGTTACTCACTTCAGAGGTGATTGTCAACCTGTTTTTTTATTTACTCTTGCTGGTTATTTAATGGACTGATATCTTGGTTTTCTCTTTAATCCTTACAATTCTGGACCATCCAAAATAGCATTAAATTTAAATCCTACAGAAAATTGGGACTAAAAGGGTTGTTTTGTTCAAGTATTATTTTTTAATTTAATTTTTTACCCCCCCCCCCCCAAAAAAAAAAAAAAATTTTTTTTTAATATTTGACTTCTTACTGGGATAACTTTATGCATCTTAATTACTTGCACCTACGTTTAAACATGTTCCATTCTCAATTAGTTGAATGTATATTAATGGTAATATTCTGATATTTGAAGTTTTTTTTTTCTTCCTTGGTCACAATATGTTCATCTATCCACTTTAAAGCATTTTTTTCTGTAGAATAAAAAGTTTTTATTTTCTAAAAGTAAATAAAAGAAATTTAGGATGTTACCTAGTCCAGTGCCAATGTTAATCCCAGTACTCATTTAATTTTTTACTCTGTTTCAATCATGCAAGCTAGTGATGAAGTATGCATTTTGAAATGATGTGTATTTCATGTTAGATTTAATTAACTTGTACTCCAGTCCATCAAAAGTAAAATCTTAAGGGAAGAACAATAAAGAAGCATTTATTTATTCATGAATTTTTGGATTCTAACAACCATCTGTGTCATCACGATCAGTTATCTTTTCCTTTTATTCTCAGCATTCATGATAAATATAACAAGTTGTCATAAGATTAAATACTCTTCTTATTAGGGAGGAATTATTCACAAACCTTTTTTTTTTTTTTTTTGTTTGTTTGTTTGTTTAGCACTCCCAACATGTAGTATACTCTAGAATTTTACTTTTTAAGTCAAAAGTGATATTTTTCAATGTTATCATTCATTATAAGTGTATTTATTTGTGTACCTACTATTCTTGTGCATTTTTAGTTTTTTCTCGCATAAAGGCAACTTTAGTCAAGTCATCCCATATTGTATTATTATTCATTCTTTAGGTATTTGTATATGTCCTTGTTTATGGTTCTTTTTTTATATTAAAAGGAAAAACAATTAAAAAGAATACATACTCATTTTTGTGAATAGTGTATAAATTTTTGTTAGTGAAAACTATTACATTTGTGATACTTTTAATAAAAAAAATTATTGAATTGAATTAAGTGATCTGTTACTTTCTCTAGTTACTAAGCATGGAGTGTTTTCAGATGACGTTACAACCGGTTATTTTCTTTTAACTGTGTACCTTCTGTAGGGCTTTTAACTGTTGCTAAGGCCGTTGTTTATCTGTTGCTAAGGCAGTTTTTAGGTATGGGATCACATGATTGCAAATGCTCCAATAGAAGAATTCCACGGCTAGTCATTTTCTGTAACTGGTAACCTCTGTAGGGCAAAAAACTAACATCTTCTGTTGCTAAGGCCGTTGTTAGGTCCTAGTCATGTGATTGAAAATGCTCTTTTAAATGTATAGATGGAATTCAATGTTTTTAAGGAACATAGTAGGAGTGAAACTTACAAGTCAGCTTATGAAAAAGTATTTTGGAGCTGGAAATAGGAAATGTTAGGAATGGAGAATTACAGCATCTTTTATAATTCAAAGTTTTCAATTTTAACTTATTGAAAATTCTCTCCTGAATCCAAAAATACACCTGTCTTTTATGAGAAAATTTTGTTAGTTTTCTGGAGGTTTTAAGTGATTCTGAATACATTAAGATTTTTTTTTAAAAAATTGGCTGCAATTGTCCATTTTAAAGAGTAAATTTATGGGTTTATCCTGCAAATGTGTTCGATAAACCATTACTGAATAAAATTTGGCTTATGAGATGAGAATAGCCCATATACCTATTCTGTGGAGTTTCTATATTTTTATGAGGTTTTTAACTGATAAGTGTTCCATAAAAAAAAATCTCTTTAAAATGAGAGCCATCTAGTCCAGATTTAAGATTTGAAGCCGACCTTTTTGGGTGTTTGTGGAGACTATTTTGAAGCCCTAAAAAGAGGGCCGTAGCCAGCAGGGCCGTATCCAAGGGGGGGGGGTTTAGGGGTTCAACCCCCCCCCCCCGAAATTTTGACATCAATTTTTATACTGCTATTTTTCTTGAAAATTATGTCTCACAAGGACCGATATCCTCTTCGGGTATAACCCAAAGGGTCTCAAAATGAGTCAAAACCCTACTTTTAAGGGTAAAATTTCCAAAATATTTTTGGGGGGAGGACCCCCAAACCCCCTCGAAATTTTGAAATCTATTAAGTATACGGTTTTTCCTTCAAACTTGTGTGATTTACAAGGATTGGTCCTCTTTAATGTTACCTAATATGTCTCAAAATGAGTTAAAATGCCACTATTAGGGGAAAAATTCAAAAAATTTTCTGGAGTATGAACCTAAAAACCCCCTTAACATTTCGCCATTTATTACAATATATACCTTCTTTTTACCTAAAAATTCGGCCGCTTACAATAAGTGGTGCTCTATGGGTGTAATCTAAAGGGTCTCAGAAATGAGCTAAAACACTCTTTTGAGGGGCAATTTTTCAAAAATTTTCTGGGGGAGGACCCCCAGACCCCCCTTTTACTTCGAATTCATATTGTTTAAACAATTTTGAAATGTAGTGCATCAAAATTTCAATCCAGTGTTGTCACCTAAAACTTAACATATAAAAGTACCCGTAAGGAGGTACCTCAGAAAATATTTGAGTCAAACCCCCCCCCCCCCGAAACAAAAGTCTGGTTACGGCCCTGGTAGCCAGACTTGTTTCGAGAGAGGTTTTGAAACTTGCTTGCAATAAATGAAAAAGTTTTCAGGAAGTAGCCTCCCCAGAATAAGGGGTTCTACCCAGGAATTTTTGTAATTTAACTATAAAAAGTAGTGTTTTGACTCATTTGTGGACACCAGAAGTGAATCGCTCCTTGTATTCTTCAGAAATTACTCATGATTTAGGGGGAGGGGGCAGCTGCCCCTCCTTGCACCCTCCTGTATACGCCCTTGTGTACTGAATTTCTTTAGCGTTAGATTTAGAGAATATTTGGACCATCCCACCATCCAAATAATACCTGTTGCGTAAGGGGACGTTCTTAGGGTTTATTTTAACAAAATAATTAAGAGAAATACTTATTTATCGTGAGGGAATCCCGGGGGTCCAAATGTCCCTTTGCACCTCCCCTTGGCTACACGCTACTGAAACTATAACAAAGGAGAACTTAAGGAGGGGCCTGAACCTTCCTTAATAGAGCATTCGCACATGACGTCACTTGGAGGACAAAATCAACGTTGCTAAGGCTGTTGTTAGGGGCGGGACATAGAAGTATCCAATAGCAGCATTCGCACATGACGTCACTTGGCGAATAAACAACGTTGCTAAGGCCGTTGTTAGGCAGAGTCATGTGATTGAAAATACTCTATTACTCCTTGCCTAGTATATTCCCCTGACTCGTGGATTTTCGTATCGTTTTATATAGAACGTGAGAAAAAAAATCAATTAGGATCCTTCAAAAGAGAGATCCGGAACTGTATGAGTCTGGGAATAGAGCTTTTTCTCTTTTTACTCCGACTACTTGCAACCGTCTGCTTCCTGGTGTCATTAAGTATGAAAGATGTGACCAGGCCGTTGTCTGCGAGGTGTCTCTTGACTATCCGTCATAGAATGTGTACGAATATTGCTCAGTCGATGCAAAATGAAAAGTTTGCAAAATTTGGACAGTTTTTCTCAGTTTAGATCAAACAGGACCGTGACCAGACTTTAGTTCCGGAGGGGGGTTGATTTAACGTCATTACATTTATGTGTTAAGTTTTAGGTCACTTTCAAGTTGTATTTGAATCTTGGGGCACTAAATGTCAAAATTTTGTGTACAAATATGAGCTCTAAGTAAAAATAGAGGTCTGGGGGGCCACCCCCAGAAAAGTTGTGAAAATTTGCTTCCTAAAATAGTTATATCTCATTTTTAGAACCTTAGGGTAGCACCCAAAGATAACTGGTCCTTGTAAACTACAAATATTTCAAGGGAAAAAGTTATAAATTGGTGTTTGAATTTCGAGAGGGGTTGGGAGTACTCCCCATGAAAATTTTTGAGAATTTCCCCCTTAAAGTAGTGCTTAAACTCATTTTGAGGTTCTTTTCCTGTAAGCAGCAGAATTTTCAAGAAAAAAAAAACAGTATAAAATTAACAAAATTTTGGAGGGGTTTTGGGACCCCTCCCCTGAAACTTATTACTTACTTATTTTGAGACCATTTGGGCGGACCCCCCCTTTGGAAGTCCCTTTGTGAGACCCAGAGGATCGCTCCTTGTAAGGTGCAGAATTTTCAAGGAAAAAAAACTATATAGAAATTGATGTCAAAATTTTGTGGGTGGGGATTTTTGTGGAGGGAACTTTGATGAAATTCCTGTTTTAGACCGGTCCAACTTTGTCGTCCATAGGGTTTCAAAGTAGAGGGATCCCATCCAGACTCAAAAGGGATATTTTCCTGTTTTGTCGATAGTGACCTCAGACAGAAGTCGGAATTACCCAGAGGAAAATTTAGTTTCGAAACCCAAACAACGGAAGTGCAGAGCCAGAGAGTATCGTCTCCATCAGTCAATCAAACCAATACGGAAATCAGACCGCAACATTGTAACGTTTCCGAAGGAATCTTTGTTTTATTTAAGGTGTTGATTATGCAAATAGGCTGTTACAAAAGCGTCCATACTACGTTCTCTGAGGCCTCAATGGCAGAGCCCTCCATAAGTTTGCCGGACCCAGTGGCGGATCCAGGATTTGGTTTTTTGGGGGGGGGCTAAGAATTTTTATAATCCAATTGTATCTTCTTGATTAGTGAATTATCCTGCTCCAACCACTAAAAGGGGGGGGGGTCTGGGGGTTCTCCCCCAGAAATTTTTGGAAATTTAAGTAAAAAACCCCCACTTTTTCAACTTGTTTTGGTACCTACACCTCATACGAATTTCGGACATAGATTTCATGGTAGAATTTTTGTGTTTTTACAAACTTAATATAAAACAAAGTTGTAATAATAGAGTTACAAGTACTAAGGGGCTCTAGGGGTCCTCCCCTAGAAAATTTCTGAAAATTTAAGTAAAAAAACACTTTTTCAACTCGTTTTGGTACGCCTCATCCGAATTTCGGATATGGATGTTATGGCAGAATATTTGCGTTTTGTCAAACTTAATATAGAGTAGATTTGTAATAATAGAGTTACAAGTACCAAGGGGGTCTGGGGGTCCTCCCCCAGAAAATTTTTGAAAATTCTACCTTGTAATAACATGGTTTTAACTCATTTTGGTGCATAAAATTCCATATAAAATAGTGTAAAATTTTTTCATTTTGGGGGGGGGGGGGGGCTCAAGCCCCCTAGCCCCCCCCCCCTGCATCCGCCAGTGGCCGGACCCCTTCACAAAATTTTTGCGTGTGTCCCGTGTCGGGAGGGGATAAGAAATAATTTTGAGCCTCCCCGGAACAAGTCTAGCTATGGGGCTGAATTGATTCGTTTTGATCGGGTTAAGTGAATGATTCCTGTAATTCTTGGAGCCCACTTGATAATACCCATGGAGCTAATGGGAGCCTTTGGTGCAGCAGAATGGCTGAAACAGGTTTAGACTTAATTCTGTTTAATACAGAGATATTTAATTAATTGATTTCAGAAGATATTTCTACCATCAGAACACCCAAGCCCAATCAGTCAGCAGATATGCTTATTAAACCCACACATCACCGATCTGTCAAAACTTCGCCCTCTCAATGGAATTTCTTAATATTCTAATTCATGAATGACGCGAGCTATCGTTCCACAAACGCCTGCGCATGCTCAGCTGGAATAAAAAAAAAACTGTGGCGCCAAAATCGGAAGAGATTCTTCAAAAGGGTCTCGCTGTTCTTTCGTCAATCTCTTTTATTCCGGGTTGCGTTTTTCAAACAGAAACTTGACCATGAATGTTTGGGTTTTCATAGCGCTGGTCATTGCTTGCCAAGCCCAGATAATATGTAAGTTTTTGCACCTCTCTTTTGATTACCTATGCAATCTCGCCATTGCGTATTTATACTTTGCTTACGGTTTACGTGATTGACAGGTCCTGAAGTTTGTTTTTAATATTATTTAATGCTGTGATTCTAAATTGATCTCTGTGTTTGGCTTGATTTTGTGTGTTTTTTTGTTTGCTGAATATCCGTTATCGGAAGGTTTTCACTATTTTATTGTTCCGCGTTTAAAAATGTAGTGTTTGTGCTCCCTTCTAAAAGGAAATTAGTAGCTATCACTGTCAGCTTGAACAAGTCTGTGCGAAAAACCATAGCAACGATCAGTGATCCCACGAATGCATGTTGACATCTCAAAACAAATTTTGAGCTATAAAAAAACATGTTCCAATAGGTAATTTATTGGGAAATATTTTATGAAATTAATGTTTTGAGAGTTTTCATTACATGGTATTTGTAGATTCGGAATAAGCTTTCGATTGCAAAAACCTTTCTATGAATTCAGCAAATTCTGGAAAGTATCTATTGCTTTGGGGGCGTTCAGATATTACGTAAGCATGTTTTTTTTTAGCTCCTCTTGTCAGCAAACCGCAACCACCTCATAATTCCGTAGAATACCCCCGAAAAGTTGATTGCGCGAAATTTATTTCCTGTTTTGATATATTATTGGTAAATTTTTTTTGGTTGAATTTTGAAATTATTAATGCAAGAATCGGAGAGGTTTTCGGAAATACAGTGTTTGTAACATCCTACGTAAGCATCCTTCATATCCCGTCAGGAAAAATAAGCAAAGAGCAAACCCCTCCCCTTAAGGTTCTTGCGTAATATTTGAATATCCCCTAATCCCGATTTTTTTCTTACAGAAGGCCAAGTGAAAATAGTTTTGCAATTACTTTTAATGAATTCGGGTTTGGAATACATTTGTACGGCAAGAGGGGTCTTGGGTTTTCGGTCAGAATATTTTTGTCAATTTGACCCTAAAAACCGGGTTTTAAGTCATTTTGGAATACTAAGTCCGGATTTCCCGGACCCAATCTTATATACGCCCCAGGTCAGACCAGAATACTCACAGGCCATAGTTAGTAGAAAATACGCCTTATTTAAAGCTAGTACTAAGTTCTTCTAATGAATCGACTGGACTTTCCCTTTAGTATTGCATCACGATTACTCAATCTTGAAGCTTTATGCATCGGAAGTTCCGGTTACCAGTGCCGCATTAATGTCATGTCAAGAATTTATCTTTAGGGCCTGTTTCTAATCTTTGCGCTCATCCTTGTTTATTTGTGTACATCTTCCAATGAATATGCGAGTAGTTCACCTATCGGTTTTTATCAGCATTGTTGGTTGGCACGCAGGGCCTAGGGTTAAAATTATTGAATGAGATAAGTTCACTGAACAGACTGGTATCAAGAATATCTTTATTGTTGCAGCATTTTCGTTTTAAAAGTTTCGATAAAGGTCCCAAAGTGAAAAAATAATTTTCGATGTTAAAAGCTGTAGGGATAGGGACCAGACGTCCCACTTTTCGCGGGACAGTCTCGCTTTTTGCATTGTCCCGCCTAAATGTCCCGCTTTTTCATTAAATTCCCGCTTTTATGACTAAGATTAATCAAACTCGAAGATGTAAAGCAAAACTTGGATTTTTCAACTTTTAGGGGTAATGTCTCATAAGCTCTTAAATTAGGTTCAAACCCCTCTAAGTTTTTGGCGATTACTTTTGTATAGTTTTTTCCCCTTCAAAATTCTGTTGTGCGTAGCAGAAAGTCAGTCCATCCCAATTGTCTGAAACTGAGTTAAAACAATATTTTAAAGAGTCAAATTTACAAAATTTTCTGGATAGGACCCCCAGACCCACCTTATTAGGTGTGTGAGATCAAGATCGGTGTTTATAAAGGGTATTGGTTTACCCCCATTCCGAAACAAAAAGTTTGAGTGTGTTTAATGCAGTGGTTCCCAACTAAGAGAAGTCCGCGGACCGCAAAGTTTAAAATTGGAACATTCACGGAACCTTCCTGTACTACAGCTGAAAATCCTTTACCCTCACAAAATTACAAGGTGAAAGTTTATATTTCCTAATTAAGCGTGTAAATTTATATGATGCTTTGAATTATAACTCTATTTTAAGAGTTTTAAATCTTATAAATCTGGGCCGAGTTTTTCTAAGAGCTCAAATTCTACTTTAAATATTTGTAGTACCCAAAAGTATTGTTAGTAATTAAGTGGTGACTATTATCCCCACAAATTACTCAGCTTAAATTAGTATTCCTTGGATTTTTTTTGTACTTTGCCGGGGTCCGGTACACGGACCACTTCCAAGACTCTCAAGGACCCCCTGTTGGGAACCACTGGTTTAATGCGAAATTTATTCATATGCGAGGGTTAAAATCTTCTATATTAAAATATGGAACCTCAGTCTGAGAAAAATTAACCTCCTCGTCATAGAAATGTCCCGCTTTTCATATCGAAAAATCTGGTCACATGGATGAGTAAGTCAATGCTTCCAACTTCCAATATAGTTCGGAATGGGCGTTTCGAAAGAATAGGTCAAAACCTTGACTCGTGGAACAGCTGAAAAGCCAATTTATGATTTTCGAGTGTTTTTTTTTCGACGGCAAGCCTAGCTCAGCAGAAGGAATCAACGAACTCTTTTTACCGGCATTTACAACAAGCAGTCTGTGAATGAGTGATGCGAAACAGATAAAGTAGAATTTAGGAGAAGAGGTTTTACTGAACTTTTTTTATAAAGAGTTCGTCGAGATTTCTCGATTAGTTGCTGGGGTGTTTGCCTCTTTAGGCTTTAAAAAGTTAGTTTTCATTAAAGTTTATATCATAGTTGTGAAAATGTAATGTTTATGGTTTAAATATGTTACTCTTATTTAAATAACACTGTGCGTTCAAAAGGGTTTTAAAAATGGTGTTTTTGCCGTGAATAGAATGTAAAAGTGAGAACTTTTGATTAACTAGTCTTGGACACCCTACATCTGAGGATTTTGCGATACCCCACAAGCCCAGTGGGTCTGTCTACTGTTAGGGGGGGACGATTGCAGCCCCTGGTGAATATGCCATTGACTCATGGTGGATTTACACCACCGCGTCAAAAGCGGCGAACAGCGGTCGTTTTCGAAGCTTCTTCGAGGATTCCTATTGGTCCTTTTGAATCGCTGTTCACCGTTTTTGACGCGGTGATGTAAATCCACCATAAGGCGCATATTCCGCGGGGGCACACCGGAAAGGATCCCCTACTTGGGCTGAAAGGGAGAAAGAAGAAAGTAGATTTCGAAAGGATCAAAAACTTCTCTTCAGTCATTTAAAATACTATGTACTTTTTCTACTTTCCTCAGATTGTTTAAACTTTTTCGTTCATTTAGTGCTTGTGGTGAGTAAAATGAGTTATTTAGGGTCAACATCCCTACAATTTTCTGGGGGAGAAATTTCACGAGGAATCTGGAGAGATTTGTAGAACAAAAAGTAAAATTTTGTCTACTTGCGTCCAAAGGTAGAGGGGATCCTCAAAATGTGCACTCCTCTTGGAGCCCTACTGGATCCGCGCCTGCACTGACTATTACGAAGTCTAATGCTGGATCACAAAGGGTTCATGCACGGTTTACTAGATACTATACAGGCTAGGCTAGTCGAGTTTTGAATAATGAAAACAATTTGTCAACTTTTCCCCTCTAGGATCGCCACAAGTGCTACCTATACTGACCAACAAATAGGATAACTCACTGACAGTTAAGGAAATATAAAGGCGTGTTTCATGACGTAACTGTTGGCGATTGTCAGCCTATCTTGGCACACTTTGTTACCATTACCATGACAACCTATTACATCTGGGTAACAGCAAGTACTTTTTCTTAGATCTCCTGTTGCACTTTCTCGCCAGACATTTTTGAGTCATTAATCCCCGCCTTCAACTCTGTGAATTTGCTTTGCCAGTTGTCAGCTATTGCCATCTACATTCTTAATGATTCCCGTATCCGGCTAGCCTGTGTAGTACCTATGTAGTAAGCCGTGGTTCATGTAACAGCACCGCAGAAATAGCGATTTGTTTGGGTGTTCTAGTGTTGGTGGTTAGTGTGGTTATTATAATGTTTCTTTCTTTCGATAGGTGGTGTAAACGTGACGGCATCTCTGCAGCAGGCGGCTCGCTGGTTGGTTGAACAGCGTGGGGACGACTTCACGTGGGGCGAGTTTACTCCACGGGCGGTGGTAGCCCTCGCGCTGGCTGACCATGACTATCCCCTTTCCAATGAAGAGTGGCAGATGATGAGGAAGCAGGTCAATATTCTGCTCTCCCTCGAACTGGCAAAGTAAGTTTTTGTAGTTTACAAAATTGGAAATGAGGCCGTTGATGCAAGGTAGGATAAATACGAGATTCAAAACGGCAAACTTTGCATTTCACTATGAGCATAAGAAAGAATCCTTAAGATCTATAGAGCTTTTTCAGGTGACGTCACGACCAGCTATTTTCTTTTAACTGTTAACCTTTGTAGGGCTTTTAACTGTTGCTAAGGCGGTTGCTAGGTAACGCGGTATCTGTTGCATAGCTGCCAAGTACTCCGATTTAATCGGAGTTACTCCTATTTTTGGTTTCTTCTCCGATGATCCGATTTTTCCCTAAAAACTCCGATTTTTTAAGAATACTTTTGTTGCAATCGTAAAAGACAATTTTAATTTCTAAAAGCCTTTAAATTTATTTCAAGGTGTCTACTGATTATGTGAAAGTCCTAAAATCGTATTACAGTCCGAAATTTCAATGAAAGATTGCAAATTTTCATTTATGCTTCCGTACTTTTGCCTGTTAAGTTGGCTTTTCACATTTCTATGGCGGGCTGAAAAAACAACTTGACCGTCGCGATCGCGTTTTTCTTTCTTCGCGTTGATGTCTTTGGCTTTAAAAGCTTGTTTTTGGAGAAAGTGTTCACTAATAGCTGGCCAATTAAAATAGTAAAAGAAAACAAAGCGAGAATTCTATCATTTAAATAAAACTAATGTTCTTAAAAGTATGAGTTAAATTCAATATTACATTTTCTTTTTTAAAGTTAGGTAATACAGCAATAACCATGATTAATATTTAAACAGTTTTGGATCCTTTAGTTGTAACTTATTTCTGATTTTTTTTTCATCTACTTTAAGAGGGATGTTGTTTTTGTTTCTTATAGGTTTTAGGGGTTTTTTATCTGAATTATTTAATTTTTTTATATTTGAATAGTTATTAGTAGTTCAACTATTAACTAAACAAGCAGCTTAAATTTTAAATCGCGACTGAAAAATAGGTGGCTATGCTTTCATGTGTAGTCCGCGAAAGTACTCCTATTTTTTTCTCCATCAGGTTGGCAGCTATGCTGTCGCTAAGGCGGTTTTTAGGTATGGGGTCACGTGATTGCAAATGCTCCAATAGAAGAATTCCACGGCTAGTCATTTTCTGTAACTGTTAACCTCTGTAGGGCAAAAAACTAACATCTTCTGTTGCTAAGGCCGTTGCTAGGTCCGAGTCATGTGATTGAAAATGCTCTATTGTTTTCCACCCAGTTAAGTCTGTAAGAAAATTGAAATGAGGCCCATTTTTTTGCCCATAGAAGCAAGAATCTGCATTTTAAGAAAAAAATGATTGTATCCAACTGTGAATGAACTTGGTTTGAAAGTGGAAATGCCTGGTTCTTGCCTCAACGGCCTCAATTTAAGGAATAAAGTCGATTTACTAGCTTATACTGAGTAATGGGTTTGTAACAGATCAGTCACCACTCAAATGTGCAATAAATAAATCTAGGCCTTTACATGGCGTTCAATCCTAGATATATTTATTGAACATTTGAGTGGAATTAGGCTAGCGCATCTTTAAATGTGTTGCGAGCTAAGTTATGAAAAGAACCATCATTCTAAAGTTTCAATCTGTTGCGATCTAGCAGGCTAAAGTGTTGATGGAAATTAACTTTTTGCTTATGAAATTGAGATTAATTATAAATAATTGAATAATGGAGAAGGATAAATAAGTTTGCATGTTCAAACGATACTGGATGTTTGTGCCTTTTAACTTAAATGAAATTTCTATACTTCTGAAATTTCTGATCTGCAAATTTCATTCAAATTTTTTAAATTTAATTTAGTAACCCAGAAATTTTCCGGTACTTGATTGTTCAGTTAATTCTAAATATTAGCAGAATAAATGGATATGTTTGTTTCCTCTATCATTTTAGTCTTCAGAATCAATTAAGATTATATTCGATTAATTCCTTGATTAAGAATAATGTGGGTGAGATGGGAATAAATACAAGGATGTAAAGAGGATACTTAA
Source organism: Tetragnatha montana (assembly GCA_963680715.1). Classification (NCBI taxonomy): domain Eukaryota; kingdom Metazoa; phylum Arthropoda; class Arachnida; order Araneae; family Tetragnathidae; genus Tetragnatha; species Tetragnatha montana. The sequence continues at coordinate 12,808,303 of OY796677.1, read as the reverse complement.
GTCGTGTATTAAGATAAGTGCCATAGAACGCTCCTTAAATATTTTCTCATAAAAAGGTTCTGCCTATTTAGAGATATACCGAACGAAAGTAAAAACAAAATACTACTTATATACAAGTTGATTAATGTTCTATTGAAAATTACTACTTAGCTGCCAATGCCAACCGTTCCCAATTTTTCTGTGTTCCGATTTTAGTTTTCCGTTATAGAAATACAATCTTTTATTAAAAAGTGTTCCAAAATAAAAAAGGTTAACTGGAATCAAGCTAAAATTTGGAACAATTTATTGCTAATTATTTGTTCTTTTGCAACAAAGACGTGAATATCTAAACAAATACGGAAAATCGAAACGGTAGGCAGATTGAAGCGGATATACGAAAAAACCGTTCAATAAAAAACAAATTTATTACATGTGTAAAGCTATGAGTTTTTTGTTTTGTTGAACGGTTTTCGTCTGAACGGTTTTTTCGCGACACCATTGAAGTAGTGCTTCTCAAACTGTGCGCCGCGGTGCCCTGGGGCGCCGTGAAGTGTTCTCAGGGGGGCTCTACTGTAAATATTCACAATCTTTTAAATTTAGAAAAATAACCTTTATAAATATAAAAGCTTTTTACAATTTAAATTTTAGAGTCTTTCTTTCCAAAATGTTTATAGAGAATCTTATTGAAATCTTAAATTTTACGAAAGTGTTGCGTGATTGTTCTAGAGTTTTGTAACAGTAAAATTAAAAAAAAAATTCTCACTATCTGAACTAACGGCATTACTTTGCATATAACCGGATCTTTACTACAAGTATCTAATACTCACAAAGACAAAAATTTTTTAATAATTTGAACTTGGGGACAAAAAATCTGAGGGAAATTGTAAGCTCAATTTATCCATAGTTTAACCCTATGCGTTTTGCGAAACTCATTCAAATATGGCTATGAGGGATGGTCGATAAAACTTGGTAAAAAAAAAAAAAGTTTGAGAAAACAAGATATTTGAAAGTGTAAATTTCATTTGCTTTAAATTTAATGGTATTATACCACAAAGATTACAATGGGAAAAATAGTTTCCCCGATGCAGTCGAAAATTTAGAAAAACTTAGTTTTTATTTTTTATTTTCCGTTCCTCCGTTTTTATTTTTCTAAAGTTTGACCCCCTTTTTTATATACTACACAGCAACGTTAGTTGACCGTATGACGTCACTCACAAAGTATAGTTCCCAGCGCGGTGTCTGAATTTTGAGTGAAATGAAAGAACGTAAATTTAAAAATATGATTAATTTGTTAAACCCACGTATGTATAGTCTTTTTAATACGATTTGCGTACAGGAACTCCTCCTAGCAACCCAACACGCTTTCTGTTTACGCAGTTTCTACTTCCGCGTAGTGCCGTCATAGGGTGGAGAAACGTTGCTGTCGAGTGTAGTAGAGGAGCCGTGAGTCGAAAAAGTTGGGAACCACTGGATTAGAGTAATTTGGTAATAATAATTGTGGTGATTTGGTGAATATGAATTGAATTTCCTTAACCTGTATACTTTTAGCTTTAGGCAGAGTGATAAAAAACTCTGCCATGTGTAAATAAATAGGCGTATTGTTTTAAATATAATGTATTGCACTCGTAATTCTTTTATCTTTAAATTTTTGCAACCAATTTAGTGGTGACTGACATTTTCCCTCTTTCCAGACCGAGCGGAATCGCTTCGCTGGGCCTTACCCGCACAGCTCTCTTCATCAACGCCTTGCTAGCCACCTGCCAAGACCCCTCCCGCTTCCACGGACTGAACCTTCTCGGTGACCTCCGCGCTCGCCTCTCCGCCGCCCGCAACGCCACCCTCCCTGCCGCCTACCTCTCCCTGTGCCTGGCGGGTCGAGGGCTGGGGTACCGTGACTTGGAAAACGTCACCCTCATGTACCGCTCCCATGAAGATCGTCCCGATCTCAGGGCCATTGAAATACTCGCCATGGCCTGCCTGGTGGAGAAGGACAAGAAGTTGAAGTCTCACGTCGAGGGATATTTCGATTCTTTTCACAAGTGAGTTTGATTAATTCAAGACTGGACTTCAAAAACGAGCTAAGTGCCAAAAACGTAAATTTCCTATAATTCATAATTTTTAAATTTGATTCTCCATAGAAATACACATAATAAGTAATCTTTCAGGCCGTGTTTGACCTACTAATCATGGTCGTGGCACTTAGCTGGATTTATAGGGTGTTGATGATGGCACTTAGATTGGTTTTTCGGTTTAACTCATTTTTTTTTATTATTGGCACTTAGCTCGTTTTTGAAGTCCAGTCTTCATATTGATAGTTGTAGGACTTTCCATGTATTGGGTGAAAGTTAACGAAGTGGGTATTTACACGACAGTTGAAGCATGCGCAGTAATAAGAGTGTTTACCACGTGTTTTATATAATTAAAATTGTGTTATTGAACAATCTTGGCATCAGCACCGATGGCCTAGTAGTATAGTGTGCGTCTAACAACCTAATGGTCGATTCCTGGATACTACTTATGAGTATTTTGCTTTTATTTAACTTGTAATTTTTAAGAAGGAGCGAGATTAGTTAGAGTTGAGTTGTTACTTTCGTGGAAATAACCAGTGCCGAAAATTAATTGGTCTTCAAGGAAGGTTTGGTTTCTTTCGGAAGAAATTAATTTCTTCCAGGACAGTTGAAGGAACTGAAACCAGACTGGTGGTTAACCGGGAGTTAAACCTCTGGTGGGAAAACTAGCTTTTCTTTTTTAACTGATCAGAAGTTGGACTGTCGGTTTTAACCGCTTTTTGGTAAAAAAAAAAGTTTCTGTAGTCTTGGTTGAGCCGTGCCTCATTTCTACCGTGATTGGTAATAAAAAGAAAGGATCACCAAATTATATCGTTCGACCAATGAGAAGAGAGATGAGTATTAACTTGACGAGGACTAAAGATTCTTGTAGAGGGGTCATTCCATTTCAAGTGGTCCAAAAAAAGTAAAATTGGTTGCTCGACCATTTTTAAAAATTCTGAAATTTTTTGTACATCAACCCTAACCTAAAAGAAGATCAAAACAACCATTATTTTTAATTTAACCTATTTTGCTTGTCCGCAGCAGCCATGCAAATTTCGACGTTTTAGCGGTTTTTGCTAATTTAAGCGTTTACGGGATTGGAAATATCTCCCCTTTAAAATCTCCAAATCAAATGGGGTTTGAAGCAAAATTGTTTAGAATAAAACGGTCTAAAAGACTAGAGCAAGTATGTTTTTCTAAAATAAACCCTTAGGGGTGAAATTTTAGTTTAAAGTTGAAATTTTTTTAAAAATATCTGCCCACTTTAAGAAGATTTTTTTATAAGAAGGAAACCTGTCAAGGCACCAATATTTTTTTTATTAATAGTCCAAATACATTTTAGGTCATATGCAAAGTTTTGGATCTGAGCCTCAATTTGTCTTTATTTAAAAAAATCTCAAAGTCGAAGATTTGTCAAAATTTGCAATTTTGAGGGTTAAATATCTCTGGTGGGGGACCAGTTAAAAATTTTAAAATGGTTCATTCTAGAGTACTATATATTAGTGCTAAGCTCAAGAAGTTCATAGGAGGAGATTTGACTACAAGCCGAGGTATGATTTTTACAAGGTGCCCCCAAATGTCGCAAAATTTTGAAGTTAAGGATTTCTACAAAATTTGTCTGTTTTCAAGAGAGTTTTTTTATAGGAAGGAAACCATTCAACACAATACATATTTTTATACAAATAGTCCAAATGTAATTCAAGTAACACGCAAAATTTGAAACCTGAAACTTGGTTTTTCTTTGCTTAAAAAAATCCCAAAATCAACGATTTGTCAAGAATTTCACTTTTTTAGAGTGATATCTCTCTGAAGGAGCAGGAGATAAAAATTTGAAACTTTGTCATCTTAGAGTATATTATGGTAGTGTTATGCCCTAAAAGTTTCAAGATGGAGGATTATTTGGCTACAAACATAGAAATGGCAAGGATGATATTAAACTTTTTTTTTGTTGAAGTGATTTTTTTTACTTTACAATTATTTTGTAAATTTTATTAATGTTTCATTACTTTTTAATTTTAATTATACAAAATACAGCAATATAGAAAAGCTTAGCAATGAACTTTATGAATTAAAATATTTATCTCTATTTTTTACCAAACATATGTTAAAGTTGGGCTTGATATAAGTAATTATATTAACTGCTTAACCTTAGCATTCAGCCATTGACAATCTTTACAACCTGAGAGACGGAGAGGGAAGAAGAAAACCGCGATGAGAATTGTTTCATTGCATACTGCAAACAGTGGCGTATATAAGGGGGGGGGGCGAGGGGGCCCTGCCCCCCCCCCCCCAAATTCGGACTAGGTGTACCAAAACAAGTTAAAACATTGTATTTTAGGGTCCAATTTTAAAAAATTTTCTGGGGAAGGACCCCCAAACCCCCCTTTTGTACTTGGAATTTTATTATTAACAACTATATTACATATATAATAAGTTCATCAAAATCCAAATCCTACCAAAAAATATATGTCCAAAATTCGGACTTAGTGTTCCAAAAACAAGATAAACCCCTTTTTTTAGGGGTAAAGTTCCAAAAATTTTCTGGGGAAGGACTCCAGATCCCTTTTTGTACTTGGAACTCTATTTTATTACTTTTTAAATATTAAGTTCATAAAAATGTACATCCAAAATTCGGACTTAGTGTACCAAAACTAGTTAAAAACCTGTTTTTTTTAGTCAAACTTCCAAAAAATTTTCTGGGGGAAGGCCCCCAGACCCCCCCTTTGGTACTTGTATTTTTATTACTAACACCTTTTCCTATATTAAGTTTTTAGAACCTAAGTTATAACCTTAAAAAGCTACATTGGACCTATTAAGTATGTGGGGAAGGGGCTGGAGAGTAATTTTGGGCCCCTCCCGAAATAAATTCCTATATACGCCACGGACTGCAAACCTGCACCAAGATCGGAAGAACATTTTGATTCACCAAGTTGTTTTGTTGTATTTTTTATTAGTCGCAAGTTCATGTTAAAAAATGGATTGTGATGTGGGTCAACTTATCAGAGAAAATTGTCACAAGTCTGTTTAGGGGACATCCATAAATTACATTAGGTCAAAAAGGGGGGGAGGGGTTTGGAAAAATCTCACCAAGGGGGGAGGGGGGCATCTCACGTTAACTTTTTAAGTTAGAAATTATTCGATTTTCTTTGTTTTTTAAGTATGAGAAAGGAAAATAATTTTTAAAAAGTTGTAGGTAAATCTCACGCGGGGGGGAGGGGGGGGGGGTCCAGCAAAATCTCACCAAGGGGGAGGGGGGATTCAGATTTTGGAAAAAAACACCTCACGTAATTTATGGATGTCGCCTTATGGCCCAGTAACTCTTGAGTTTAATCGGTTAAGTGAACTAAGGGAAGATCATCAAAATTTGTTTGTTCTAAGGATCAATAAATCTGTCAAAAATACATGCAAATATCATGAGAAAAAGTATTTGTTAAAATATCATAATCTCTTTGGCAATACTTGTTCGGAGCCACTAAAAATTCATAAAAAAAGTTATAACCAAAGGACTTAATGAAATTAAAATAGAGCATTTAAAAAGAGAAAAGATACCCGGATAAAGATATCCTCCATCTTGAAACTTTAAGGGCATAACACTACCAAAATATACTCTAAGATGACAAAGTTTCAAATTTTTATCTAATGCTCCTTCAGAGAGATATCACTCTAAAAAAGTGAAATTCTTGACAAATCGTTGATTTTGGGATTTTTTTAAGCAAAGAAAAACCAAGTTTCAGGTTTCAAATTTTGCGTGTAACTTGAATTACATTTGGACTATTTGTATAAAAATATGTATTGTGTTGAATGGTTTCCTTCCTATAAAAAAGTTCTCTTGAAAACAGACAAATTTTGTAGAAATCCTTAACTTCCAAATTTTGCGACATTTGGGGGCACCTTGTAAAAATCATACCTCGGCTTGTAGTCAAATCTCCTCCTATGAACTTCTTGAGCTTAACACTAATATATAGTACTCTAGAATGAACCATTTTAAAATTTTTAACTGGTCCCCCACCAGAGATATTTAACCCTCAAAATTGCAAATTTTGACAAATCTTCGACTTTGAGATTTTTTTAAATAAAGACAAATTGAGGCTCAGATCCAAAACTTTGCATATGACCTAAAATGTATTTGTACTATTAATAAAAAAAATATTGGTGCCTTGACAGGTTTCCTTCTTATAAAAAAATCTTCTTAAAGTGGGCAGATATTTTTAAAAAAATTTCAACTTTAAACTAAAATTTCACCCCTAAGGGTTTATTTTAGAAAAACATACTTGCTCTAGTCTTTTAGACCGTTTTATTCTAAACAATTTTGCTTCAAACCCCATTTGATTTGGAGATTTTAAAGGGGAGATATTTCCAATCCCGTAAACGCTTAAATTAGCAAAAACCGCTAAAACGTCGAAATTTGCATGGCTGCTGCGGACAAGCAAAATAGGTTAAATTAAAAATAATGGTTGTTTTGATCTTCTTTTAGGTTAGGGTTGATGTACAAAAAATTTCAGATTTTTTAAAAATGGTCGAGCAACCAGTGCTGGACCACTTGAAATGGAATGACCCAGAGTTGAATGCGGCCGTTAATGTTAGATGATTTTACATTTTAGATGTCTTCTGAACACTTATCTTCCTATTACAGGTGGTTCCCCACTGTGACTGGCGTAGTTGACGTGTACACGAAGGCTCTCGGATTTCAGGTACGGTCTTTCCCAATCATTCTTGGAAACTGTTAATTATTTTTCTGTATAGTTACGCTTATCTGATTTGCAACGTTGACGTAAGCTAGCAACGAGATGCTTATGGGAATAGTACCCCAAGAGAGATAGTCATGATTCATGAACTTATGAAAGGTATTGATGGATAGCAACTGTAAGAGATGATAGGACTGCTCTGCCGTCCTAAGCTAGAACGTCCTAAGTCCATTTTTCAAGTTTTGAGATAATCGAGCTTTTATACCAAGTACTCTGCCGTGTACGGGTTGGAATCCTCCGTTATACTGTTACGTGACGTCATCGAGTGAACACCACATGAATATCCTAGTGCTACCCACGAAACTCTTGTCACTTCTACTAAGTTATAAAGTCCTATGTCCCTGAATTTCGTGGACATAGGACATTCTAGCTTACGATGACCAGCAAATGGACATAGGACAACGGAAATTTTTATGGCTTATTCAAGGCCACAGGACTTTCTAGACTAGCTCAAAAGATGCGCGTGACCGAGATCTACAAGACCACGTCCTTATCTAAAAAAGTGAAAAAATGGACTTAGGACGTTCTAGCTTAGGACGGCAGTGCTGTATCCAACCTTTTGACTATTCCAAAACTGTGACATATTTGTTTATAACTACATTAGTGGTTCCCAACTCGTAGCAGTCTGCAGAGCACTAAGCTAAAACTAAGAACTTCACGGACCATCCTTTATAACTTAAAATCCTTAACCCACACAAAATTGCAAGATGGAAGTTCCCTTCCTCTTATTAAGCATAACAATTTATATCTTCACATTACTGCAGAAAGGCACTAAGTCACTTCTGGCTCAACTACTCTGTATGAGGTTACGCCAAATTTGGTTATACCCGATCTTTTGCGATTAATCAATCGTGTTGCAGGCTCTGAACGCGAACGGTCGCGCTGCGGACCCCTCCCCCCTGATCCGCCACCAAGCCAAGAGCGGGTCGTTCGGGAGTCTTCTGGCCACCTACTACGCGATCCCGGCTCTGCAAGGGAACAGCCTCATCGCTCTCAAGGACAGGCGGTGCCACTTTAAAACTGGTGAGTAAATCTGTTTTGTATACAGGGTGTATCAGTATAAATGGGTCAAACGTCTAGGAGGGGTAGGGCACACCTAGAGAGTTAGAATCACATGGGAATGGGGGGTCGGAAATGCACCCCTAATAAGCGGACACGGAAGGTTTAATCCCCAGTAGAAAATGACACTTAACCTTTCAAAATTGGATTAAAACCAGCACATTCGTTCGATTTAGGCATTTTTTAAATATAAAAACAAATTTAAGAGCTGCAATTTCAATCAAAATTTCTCGGTTCTTGTGCCAAGTCGGGACTTATTTTAAGCCTAAGCTTTTACGATTGGCCTGGTTAGACATTTACTGAAATTTCAGCTCTTAAATTGGTTTTTATTTTAAAATATGCCTAAATCGAACGAATGTGCTGGTTTTAATCCAATTTTGAAAGGTTAAGTGTCATTTTCCACTGGGGATTTAACCTTCCGTGCCCGCTTATAAAAACCCCTAGGTCGTTAGGGATGCATTTTCGAGCCCCCATTCCTATGCGATTCTAACTCTCTAGGTGTGCTCTACCCCTCCTTTAGAAGTTTTCCCCATTTATGTTGATACACCCTGTATTATATAAGGCACTGATTACAAACTCCTAGAAGTACACGAAGCACTTGGATCTTGAATTGTAAAAGCTACGTAACCTACATTACCCCCGAATATTTAAAAAAAACCGTTTGGCATGTTTAAAATTTAAAGTAAAGTTCGTTTACAACCTTAACCAACCCTTGAAATTCTGTTTCAAGGCCCAATATTTCCCCAGAACACAACTAATTTTGTCCAAAATTTCCCCCAAAAGTCTCCATATTTTTATCAAAATTTCCCCAAAAATGTCCCCATATTTTCAGACCAGTTCATGTTACTACTAAAGTATAAAGAGTTTTACTAAAAAAAACAAAGTTTCTTATTCGCTGAACTTCTGTAATTGTTCAATAATTGCCAAATATTCCTTAAGTTTCAATTTTTATGGATTTTATGCCTTATATACATGTCACCATAGCTCAAAAATATCTCTCTAGGTAAAAATGTCAATTATAAACTCTCAAATTTGACAATACAGTAAAACTCTCCTCTTTAACTGAACTTTAAAAGTCAAAGAATGTTGTTGGGATCAAACAAAAATGCGATTTTTAGTGTATATAGTGAATGTTGGAAATCGGACTAGTAGCAGCTATCTATTTATTTGTTTTTAGTTATAAACCTTTTGGCAACCAGGAAGTGACGCGTGATATTATTTAGTTAGATCAAATTTGGAAATGGTAAAATGTAGTTCTTTGTGTAAATAGTTAATTTTTGGCCCGTAATAAAATTATTGTGCTGTACCCATCAAGTTTCCTTTATCTCAGATGTTAATGTTCGGTACTGCTGCCCATATGCATGAATTTGAAACCACATTGTATATAGTTTAGTATAACTCACTGATCCCATCACGGATACGTTTTTTTCCTGCATATCATAAAACATCTAAGGAAAAGCCAACATTCAGGTATTCACTAGGAAACTTGTTTTTGCGGCGAAGATCCGTAGTTAAGCACTATCATCCGTAATTACCTCTAAATTTCCGTATAATTTGGAGGATATGATATTTTCCCCTGCCACAATATTTCTTACTACTAATAAAAACTTAGATATAGATTTTTTTCTTAATAAACTTGGGCAAAAATTTCCCCAGAGCTCTCTGAATTTCCCCCGAACATCGTTCGGGCGTTCGGACATATTCTGCACCCCTGATGGAAAGTATTGAAAAGCTATTTTAAATTTAAGGCGCATCAAGGACTGTCTCCCGTATGCAGGACTCGGGAAAGTGTATTTTCTGTGTCTATAAAAATTAGAACGCACCTCCTACATTTTGATATTTGTCCAATATTTTGCTGAAAACACTAAAATTTGCTTTCCTATCGAGGTAATGAACTCAACTCATTCAATACTGTTACTGTTCCTTTATTTATGATAAAAAATTGTTATTCTTTATATTTACAATAATTCTAGTCTTATTTAAATTGCTATTTAAAAGTAATTATTAAACCAAAACAATTTTGAAGAGGTTTGGCTAAAAATCGCCAACCAGATTAGATTTGTCGATCTATCTTACCAATCCAGCTTACTTATTATAGTTTAAACAGAATATTGTGTCTCTTGGCTTCAGTCTCACTCAAGTATGAACTAATTAAGAATAGTATGTACTACTTTTGTTTCTGGCAAGTTAAATAAGTCACCACTAAAATAGTTAATAACAAAATATACTATTCGGTATGCCTGTGTGAATGTGCATCAATACACACCATTTATTAATAAGGGTGTTTGTTTTTACGAATTAACCCATATAAGTTTGTACTTTAAGGCTACAATTTAACCGGATATGAGGGTGTTAAACAATATTTCTTTTCAGTTTTTTTAAAAAATCCCTGAACGCAAGTCTTCATATTATCTTTTCAGACCGCGTGTCAGAGAACAAGATCCTGTTGTCCAGCGCCGTACCCAAGGTGTTCTTTTCGCTGTGGATCGGAGAAGGGGACGAGAGGGACACCCACGCGCTCACTGTTCCCTTGGACGGCGTCAACGTCACTTTCTTCGACCTCATGAACATCGCCAAGGAAAGGAACCCTGTTTTCAGGTAAGGAGACCCCTTTATTGTCTATATGTTTGGCGAGATGTGAAGCGAGAAATTGTGTAGGTGGGGTTCCCGATACTGTGAGACAGTCCCAAAGTTTTCTAATTATTCCGTAGACTTTATTTCCGTAGACTACAGAGAAGACTAGTAGATATCCCCTCTGCGTAGGTTATACCAAATCAAAATTCAAATTAGTTTAATTATGATACAACCTTTCATGCAATTAATGCAGAACTTTAGTGGGAAATACTTAGCCTCATGAAAGAAGAGGGTTTTATCGTGAAAGTTTTTTGTGTTTCGACTTTATTTTTGGACCCCTTTAATCACCCATTGAGGTGGATTGCCCCTTGAATTCTCCAAATTAGGCATAAAAATTCTAGGAGAGTAACTACCTAAACTAAACCCTCTTGGAAACGACCCGGCCCTGGGTGGGAGCCCTCATTTTAAATTTTGAATCTTTGACGTTGGTCTACAAAAGATTGTCTTCTGAAGGAGTACTGATTATAGTTTCTTTGCATTTGAATGGCTATTTCCAGAGATATTTTTAACTCCTCTGAGAGAGTATTTCACTCCTTGAAAATCGGAATTACTCTTTAAAAAACTAGACAGGAATATTTTCACTCTTTGAATTTTTCAAAACCTTCAGCCACCGCATCATACTTTTTAATTGTGTTTTCATATAGCAATAGTATTTTTTTTTTCATTTATTTTTCTGATGCTTAGTTTTAATGGAGTTTGCTTGATCGAAACCCAAAATAGCATTCTCATTTTTTTCCCAATTTCATTTTGTCCATTAAAAAGTAAGCGTTTTTAATAGAAATTTTGTCTCTGTATATGTAGTTTATGCTATTTCCGTGCAACGTTTCCTGACCCTATGACGTCACTAACAAAGTATTTAAGTCTCTAGTAGTCAAAGTAGTTAGGTCTCTGTATATACAGTTTATGCTATTTCCGTATTTCACTCCCCATGATTGAATTTCACTCCTCCTAAAAAATCCAAGGAGTATTTTTACTCCTCCAAAAAACTCCTAGGAATAACACTGGCTATTTCCATTGATTTTTTTTCTTCCTGTTGTTGTAGCTTAAACAGCATTATCACAGTACCTGGGTAAATAATATGAACTGCAAATGTACATTAAGTCATAATTTAAAGGACTTGGGACACTTATTTAACATTTAATTTATTTAATCTTAAAGAAAATTTTGTGTGTATGAAAAGTTTTGTTGTTTTATTCTAGTTTGGCTATTACATGCTAGTCATTGAATACTACTTGATTTCTTCCCCACACAAAAAAGTGGTGACTATGCCTATACTCGACAGCAATGTTTCTTGAACCCAGTACGTTACTACGCGGAAGGAGAAAATGGGTAAACACAAAGCATTTTGGGTTGCTAGGAGGAGTTTCGGCACGCAAATCGTGATAAAAAGACGCTATGTATACATGGGTTTAACAAAATAATCATAATTTTTAATTGACGTCGTACTTCATTTCACTCAAAATTCAGACACCGCGATGGGAACTACTTTGTTATAGTAGGGGAGCCCAGAGTGTTTTTGGGTAGTAACTCGAGCGCGTCAGATAATCATAAGGGGGATACCTTGCATGCTTTTGAGTAACTCCACCAAGTATAAGCTCTCTATGTTGGTGGGTAAGTTTAGAACAGCTCGTCAGATTTGTAAAAAAAAATTAGTTAAATGGACATACTCGAGCGCGTCAGATAAAGATAAGGTAGGTTAGTTACCAGCTAAAAAGTGTACATTTTCTAAAATCTGCCGATTTGAGCGGTGGGTAAGTGAGCGGGAGGGTTGCAAAGTAAAGCCAAGACCGGCAAGACGCTATCGCTCTTTTTGAGAAAAATGTACGAAACAAAATGTTTTTAGACTAGTAGCCAGGAAACTAGGCTCAACTAGTTGTAAACTGTCTTGGTAGCCAATCTGACGCGCTCGAGTATGTCCATGTAACTAGTTTTCTTTCAAATTTTGACGGGCTGTTCTAAACAAACCCACCAACATGGAGAGCTTATATTTGGTGGAGTTACTCAAAAGCATGCAAGGTATCTCCCCTATGATTATCTGACGCGCTCGAGTAAATCCACATTTAGCATCATGGGCTCCCCTACTATTAGTGATGTCATTGGGTCGTCAACTAACGTTGCTGTTTAGTTCAGGTATGAAGCTGGCTGTTCGTTCTTTGCAGGTTCTTGTGGGAGAACAGCGCGCTGGGCAAGAAGGTTTACAGCGTGGCCGGCCGCCCCAACGACGTGGAGCGCGAGATCTACTGGACGCTGTACATCACCAAGGGCGCCCCCAACGGGCTCAACCCTGGCCACCTGAAGGCCAGCAACCTCGTCAAACAAGGTGGGTCTCTTGAATCGTTGGTTCCCAGGTCCTGAGTGGTCTAACTCTAACATCACGGCTTACTACGGTTAATACAGGGTAGCTACTGTCTGTCTACCACAAGATGAGCCTAGTTGTGGCGGTTGCTATAGGAACAAGACCGGTTCATTTTAAAGAGGGATAAACGGTATTTTGATTTGGAGCGGGGATTAAAGCTGACCTAGGATTATTGGCAGAATTTTTGGCGATCACAAGCAGTCTTCTCGGAATTGATGCAGTTGCACGCATGTTATAGCCTGGGATTAGTGAACTGTTAAAATAATAAGGAAAGAGGACTAGTGATTCAATGCAACAATAGAGCATTTTCAATCACATGACTCTGCCTAACAACGGCCTTAGCAACGTTGTTTTATTCCTCCAGTGACATCATGTGCGAATGCTGCTATTGGATACTTCTATGTCCCGCCCCTAACAACAGCCTTAGCAACGTTGATTTTGTCCTCCAAGTGACGTCATGTGCGAATGCTCTATTTCCCCCCCCGTTGAAAATGGAGTCCTGTTGCCTTGGCAATAGAAATGTAAACGATAGCTCAACTTGTGATAGACAAACAGTAACCTACTTTTGAATTATGGAATCAGTTAACCCGCTAGAATCGCTACATACCTGACCTATGAAGTCGCAACCAATAAGATAATACACTGATGAATAATTAAAAAATTAGGAGTGTTCTTATGCCCTGACTGTTGGGTGTTGGCCATCGGGAATTGATGTGAGCCTATCTTTGCAAACGTTATTACCATGACAACCTAGTAAATCTATGTAACAAATAATTTCGAGTAGATCTAGAGGGTATTAATTTGTTACTAAATCTATAAGTAACAAAAGCATTTGATTTTCTTGATTTTGATTTCTATTTTCTCGCCATTAAGCTCCGCCTTCAACCTATGATGATATTTATATAACTATCAAAATATCTAATATTTTTGATAGTTATATCAATATTTTTATATTTTTCCGAAACTTTCCTATTTAAACTAGAACTGTTTTATTTATTTAAAAACTTAACATAAATTTTTATTTAAAAATTGTGTTGATATCTCCAAATATGTTCCTTAAAAATGATACTGAATTTATACTATTTATATGATTTTATACTTTAATTCTTTGAAGAGAACAGTGTAATTTACTAGAGTAACTATATTTGGTGATGAAGTTCTTTCACTCCGCTTTGATGTCGTTGCAGGTGTCGACCGCGTGGTTCCGACAGCAGGGGACCACTTCGTATTCTGGTTTCGCAGGAAACCCCAGTAAGAAAAGGCGAAGAGACTTTTGTACAATAACTGTATCTCTTGAAGAGACAATAAAGTTTAGTTTTTTTTGTTAACATTTTTGGTTCTTTATTGAGGTATCATGCTATTTTATTTAACGAATACTAGGTGTATATGAGGGTCTAACTATAACCGGTGACTGAGGTATGTGGGTGATGATTACGTGTGACAGAAATTCTGTAATTTATTGCAGTTCAGTTGGTTAAGACAAACTTTCAATAATAAAATTTGGCAAAAGAAAGTTAAACTGGGAAAATTTTTGATAAGGACAAGCATTTTTACATTAAAAATTTGATTTCATGCTAAAATTGGATGCCATTTATTGTTTATGGGTTCTCAATGTAAAAAAAATTATCTATAAAATTTTGTACAAAAAAAAGCGGTGGGGAGTTGGCAATTAGTTAACTTATAACAGGAAAAATCATAGAATACCTGGAAAATGAACAATTTTGAATGTTAGGGTTTCAATTTTAGCTCTAGAAAGTAAAAAATACTATTTATTGAAAATATGTGTTCAAAAAAGCAAGAAATATCCGAAAAATGCCATGAACTGCTAGTTTTTTTACAAAAAAAATCTTATAATTTGACATGGAAAACTCGGAATTTTATTTTTGAAATTGAGTGGGAACACTGTTACAAGGGATTGCTGGCGAGGAGATGAGATATAATATATACTCAATATTTTTAGAGAGCTTGATGTATTTTACACTTAACAGCGTTGAATGGAAAATAAAGTTGTATTTATTTGAAGTCAATTCTAGTTTGGAAATTATATTGGTAGTAAAACTTGGCTGAATAGAATAGCTCTGATTTAAGATTATGGAACTTAATAGTTACTATAGAGTTAAGTTAGAACTGCTTTTTATGAGAGTAGTACTGATTTTTAAATAAAAGTAAACCTCTATTAGGGCACCTTAATTAAGTTCAATTTAGATTTGATTAATTTGAGGAGAGTTTTTCAAACTATGGAACCTTTGCTTAAAACTAGAAATAGTACAACTCTCGTAAGAACTATAGGAGAGAGTGGGGCACCTTGGGACACTTTTTACTCAATTATTTTTCTAACTTATTTATACCGTTATATTTACTCAAACGCTGCTAATATATTAAATATAGTTCTTTGCGCATCTAATAAAATCTTTTCCGACCAATTATCTCTTTTATGGAATTCATAATTCAAGGTTCCCCACAGTGGCCCACCTTGGGACATTTCCAATAATATAAAAACTTATGTTATTTTGAAAAATAGAAAAACAACACATTCAATTATGATAAAACTATGCTTAAGAATCTTAAATTAGCCATCAATAATATTTTATTTTCAAAATTTTTCACTGATTTACTCATTTTTGTCATGACGTAAATCACTGATTTTTTTCGTTTCCTTCCAGAAACTTTACACCAATTTCTAAATTATAATCCTCTAAATTCTTAAATTATTTAATTTTTTAATATAAAACAATTTTGTTTTATTCTTGAAAATTTTGGGGTATCTTTTAACATGTCCCAAGGTGCCCCACACCTGAGTGTCCAAGGTGCCCCACCTTGACAGTTTGGGTATTAATCTTAATTACTCTCTTGGGTTTAGCAATAAATTTTCTTTTTCTTTTTTAAAATATCAATGGATACACGTACTTTAGTCTAAGCATAATTATAATATAAATATATTTATTTTACTTCAAAAAGGCTTTTCAAACTACAGGTGAATCTTACTTCAGACCACGAAAAACAAGAAAAGTGAAGTAAATAATTTTGTAGATGCACCGAATATTCCAAAACACGTTGAGGAGTAGATTTTAGTCTTAATTTATTAGTACCTAGGAGCACGAGTTCATAACTATAAAATTGCGTCCGAAAATTCGAGTGTCCCAAGGTGCCCCACTCTCCCCTATATATAATTTTTTTGTAGAAACTAAGAATAGGGGATAGTGGTGGTCACACTTATAAAAGTTGCATAATAAATGTTCAGAGAGTAGGATGCATATTCGATCGAAAAGGTGCGAGTTCTTTTATTTTCATTTATTTAAACTTTTCCGGGAATCAAAACTTCAATCGATTCAGAAGTTATGGATAATTTGCTTTAATGAATGGCGACTAATTTAAAATCTATATTTTTTACCTTTTTAAAACACACGGTGATATTTAAGACCAAACATATAATTAAAATCTGGGTAATAAGTTGTCTACTTTTTAATCCTAAATTAATAGTTCAAAACACTTAGAGATATGACACTTTCAAAATTCATACTTTTCCTTCCTTAACGATTTATAGTGAGAGGTTTTTCGTCTCGTTAATCAACGTAACAGCTTCGTTCTGTCTGACCTGCGGAATTTTTAATATTCAAGAAGGGTATATTTCAGAAACAAATCTCTGTTTGAATTTAGATGTAGAGAGCTCTCGAACTATCTATTTAAATGTTTTTTTTTGATCGAACCCCACTGGCTGTACTCATAGTATTACCCAATTCAATTGCGTAAGATTTCCACCTACAGTTAAAGACCAATCAGAGGGTTCGCAATTCAATCCCATATTTGGAATGGCAATTAACCAATCGCAGTTCTAGGTAATATCTTACGAAGATGAATTGTGAAATATGCATGCAGCACAAGTGAAAAATATGAAATTTAACGCGCACCATTTATAAGATTTATTAGAGTAGACAGAGCAGAGAAACATATTTAAAAAAAAAATAAGTTCTCTGGGGGCAGATGGCTTTTTTGCTATTTATTTATTTAGTTGAATTTTAAAATGCCAGTAAAGAGGTAAAAAGCGAGAATACTGTGAATTTTCTACGGGGGAACGGAAGTTACTACTGCATTTTCTTTTGGAAAATGAAAATATTGTTTTAGTAATTGAATCGTCAGTTAGAAGAAGGGAATAAGTCCAAAAAATGGTAAATTGACTTTTTGTGAGCAAAAAAATCTTCAAGCTTTGCTCTACATAAGAGTGCAAGGAGGAAAAAAAAAATAACTACCCCCTATCGGCAGATATAGCCCCTTGAATTTGCGAAATCGATGTCCATTCATTGTATTTTTTTATTCAATTTGAAATTTAATTTAATTTGCCTCTCTTTTCTTATTCTTTGGCCTGCAAACTTACCCAAAATAAAATTTCATTTAAATTTAAAAGCGTTCTTTCTTTTTTTTAATCAATGGATATTTGACTCCATTCATATTCACTTACTCCATTGATAGCGCCTTAATGACCCAGTTTTATAGTAATTTTTAATTTTATTCGCCTTAGTCTTTCTGTCTTTCACTTTTGTACCGTGAACTAAGCAGAAACATAATTTAATTGTCAATTTAAGTGGTTTTTAAGATTATTGTTTAGCTGATATTTCAATAAGGTTTAAGAAGGGAATAAGTCCATCCTCTTTTTTTTTTTACTGTAAAACCTTTTTTAAATACACTTATAATTTTTTCGATACTCGATTTTTCGAAATTTTTTCGATAATTGTTCTGTACTCTTAACAGTGCCATGAATTTCCTGTAAAAATTTGGTGGCTATAGGATAAAAATTCTATAACTTATACAGTTTTTTCGATTTTCTCAATTTTTCTCTCACTTATTCCCTTCTTGTAACTGAAGATTCAATTGATCATTAGTTTTACTTTTCATCATTGTGATAAATGTTTCCAAATGTTTTAAATTCGTTGTAAATTCAAAATCCATAGAGAATTTAATTAGTACTTAAGTTTAATTTTTTAAGTATAGTTTTCTTACTAATGATTGGTAAAGGTGTTTTTAAGAATTAAAATAATTAATATGAACAATTTAATTTGTTTTTTTTTTTCTTGATATTTGATATTCCTTGAGAATACAATTTTCTTCTTAAATCTTGAGTACAAATAATAAATGAAGATAATATTTTAAAATACTCAATAATATGATTACGATAGCCGGGCGAAAATCTCGCCAATTGGAGTTAATATATAGACGACGTTTTTTGCTCAGATAGTTGATTATTTTTGGCGATTTATCTTAAAAACTTGGTGATTACTCCCGTGTAATCCTAAAGGACCACAATTATATTTATATTTTTAATGAATAGATGAATTCCGCTTAATCAGGACTCCATATTATGGGAAGTCGATAAACATTTCGCAATCCTCACATAAAATATAACGTTCTGGGTTTAGGTTCAATAAAACTGCCCGTGGATTAATCAAAGAATTCAACGTATGATGTGATGTATGCATGTATAAAAATAAGTTTCTCTGCATCGGCCGAACCTCGAAGTTTTGCAATTTTGAAGGTGACCTTCATACTGCGCAGAAAATCCCTTGCGATTGACCATTGGCAGGTAAGTTAGTATGCTGTGATCATATCGTTAGGTTTGGTAAATTGGGATGTCAGTACCATGATTGCTCTTTGAATTGCAGGTGTATTAATGAAGTCTAGTAAATAGGTAAGTTTATTTTAGCCATTATTTTGGTAAATGGGAGTGTTGAAGAAAGAATGCAAATTAAGGTTTGAAGGGTGAGTTGGAGAGAGCTTGGTGGTATGTAGCAAAAAAAGTTAGGTATTTGGTCTTTAAGATTTTTAGATGGTATTTTTTTTTAACTGTGAATTATATAAAACTGCTACTATATTGAAAAGTATTTTTTCTTTTATTTGAAAAAATAAAATTACTTCTAAAAGGGTTTTTATCTGTACATCATTTTTTCAAACATTAAATTAACAACCTAAAATACCAACTAATTTTCAGCAGCAGTGGAGTAGGGATGTCCCATACCTCTTTCATGGCACATATCTTTTTCAAGGGTCCCAGAGAGACAATGTCCACTAAAACGAAAGTTAAAACATTCCCTATTAACCCTTTCAAACTTAACCGCCCCAAATTCTCCTTAAGATTCTATAGAAATCTCGGACGGCTTAGGACTGAAAGGGTTAATCCACTACTAATTTTTGCTGAAAATTTCACATACTCTTCCAGTCATCTCTTCATATCATATGTATTCTTTAGTTTTACCTGTTTTACAAATAATTACTTCATAATTTATTATTTTAAAGCATCAAATTTAAGGAAAAAAAACTTTTTTAACTGAATATAGTTAAGACTTGGGTAATATTATTAATTTATAACTTCTCCTTTGGCTATAGCAATATAATCAATATTATTATAGCCAAAGTAGTAATAATATTAAGTAATATTCGTAGTAATATTTATAAATGGAATGCATTTGCAAATAAAAATATATTTTGAAAATTTACATGGAATTGAAATCAGGATGCTTCCAGAAAGTTTGTTTTGCTCGAACAAACTTTGACAGTGCAAATATTTTTCTACAGAAGATAAATATTGTTGGTTGGTTTCAGGTATTTTTGAAATCAAATGTAAAAGTTGCGAAAGAGTAGAAATGTAAAAACAATTTCGAAGAAAAAAGGCAAGTTTTTTCGGGTATAAATTGAAACAACGTGCAATAAAGCAAGTTGATATCAAATCTCTTATTGTTTCAAATTGTAAAGAATGGACCAAATTCCCCAAAACAAAAAATTTTAAAGTAAGGATCTAAATTTTTAAAAATTAATGAAAATATAATATAACTTAAACATATAAATCTTTAATTTATATTTTAGTCATATATTGTGAGTCATTTTTGGTTTAATATTGTGAATCATAATATTAATTAGTGAATTTAAAAATGTTGAGCACTCCTTTAAATAAAAAAAGTAATTAGGATGTGATGTTATAAAGAATGAATGTGAGGCTAAATTAATTTATCAATCCTGATTTCCCCAAATGAGAATGAAACAAAAAAGATCAAAGTCGTGTCGTTTCGATATAGTATTCTATATTTAGTGTAAAAAAATCAACTGCTTTTGATTTGGTATTCAAATTATAATGAAAAACATGTAACCAGGAATAGCTCAATTCCCTTATTTTTTTTTCGCATACCTTTTTTTCTTTAAAATAAAAAATATGCTTAATTTTTTAAAAATACAAAACCAAATTTTAAAATATTTCAAAGTAAATTAAAAGTTAAATTAAGCTTTTTTGGAGTACGAGTATTGTTTTTCCTTCATCGAAAATTAGGAAAAAATTTAGTTGAAACCAGGAGATATAAAGTTAAAAAACATGAAGTGACGAATTTATAATTTAGTGCTAGCATAATTAAAATTCGGGGTCTTAAATCTATTCTGGATTTGTCATATCCATAGTTATCCACATCAAGAACAGAAGCTTTTAAAAAAAATAGCTAAACCGTAAGTCTCCGATGTTCCGACAGGTGTCACTCATTTTGGGACCGTCACCAAATATGCAATGAAAGTATCCAACGAACACCTTTTTTCTCGATGCTACATCTGTTTTAACTAAACGGCCCCACACTTTCGTTTTTGTGAAAGCAAAAAAAAAAAATCCAAAGCAAGCATTTTTTTATTAGTTATTTTACGGTGTGTCGCGTCGTAGTGCCACGTTATCATTCATCTTTAAAACTATCTTTTTTTTAGTTTTCTCATTAAGAAGTTCATTGGTCTTAGTCCCATGTTTGGTGCGAACATAGGAACTTTTCGGAAGGAAAAAGCAACATAATGGTACGTAGAATAGTTTTGTTTCAATGATTTTCTAATATTGAATAGTGTGTGTAATTAGCTGAACAGGTGTCATGATTATTGTTCTAAAACGAATCTAATTAAGTTTAACAATGTTAGACCTTGACGTACAAACCAGATAGGGGAAATCTTAAATAAAATTATAAGTTGGAATAATTATTCTATTTATGTTTCAATAGGAAACGAAAGTGACTGCCAGATCTCCCTGTTGAAGTGCCATTTCCCAAACTTCCTAATTAAAAGTTTGTCTCCCTAATTTGAACAAATTTTAAGAATTATCTAATTTTTGTTCGGTAAAAATGATTACTAATTTCATTTAATCGTGAAAATGTAATGAAATAAAACTGGTGATTATAAATGTGAAGTCGCGGCGAGAAAAAAAATTATTGTCAAATCCCCGTACAAATTCCAACCAAAATTTATCAATGTTTTTTTTTTTTTTTTTTTAATTAGTTTCTTACTGTTATGTTAAACATTAATACACATTTCAAATTTAAACATCACGATTAAAGTTTTAAGTAGCACTATTGAATTTCTAAACAAAATTGTTATGCATGTAGAAAGTTCTCTGAAATTTTCATGAATTGTCGTTAACCATACCGAATTTCCTAAGGTTTGTTAGTCAATGTCTAACAGTGGAATGAAATGAGTTATTGTACATTTTATTTTGTTAAAAAAATAATAAAGTTCTGTTTGATTTGAATGGACGTATTCTTAAGCTTATTATTTCCCAATGTAAGGTCCTTTACTGTTTAGGGGGTCAATATATAAATAAAAGCGATTTAAGAGTTAATATTCAGGCCCTTATTAACCATTAGACTAGTAACGTCTGGGCCTTGGGGCATAATTTAATTATTTACTCTTGAGCGGTATTTTTTTGGCCGATATCTAAATAAACACTAACTTAGGCATGCAACCAAGTAAATAAGTTATTACTAACACTAATTAAAATAATACGGTAAGTTTTAATTACATTAAAGTCTAACTAAAGTTTTAGTTTTAAAAATCTGCATTTCTTTAATTTTCTAGTGATTTTCTTAAAAACTTTTTGGCTATTCCTTCAGAAACAGAAGTAATCGTGCACTTTAGAATGAAACTTTTTTTTTACGTAGACACAAAAATTGTTGGAAAACTCTGGCAACTTGCGAGTTTATTTCTAAAAAAATACTTATTGAAGACATATTCAGTATACGATTCGTTTTGAAAATGGTTTATCTCTTGTCAGTCTGATTTGTATGCGTATTTATAATTAATGAGATATCTGTTCTGGAATCAGTCTTCAGATATCATTTAATGATTTAGGTTATTTTACTCCATAAGTATTAGACAGTATGTAAATGAGACAAAGTTGAGTATTGGGATTTTGAATTATGACAAATACTTTCGAGCATGATATATTTCTCATTAATTTCATATAAATCAACTATTTTTACTATCCTAGACACTCTTTTCCTTGATGGTTATTATTAACCTTTATATAATCCTACACCATTCTGCGATTTTATTCGAGTCTCAAAAATTCATTCCAATCATATACCATAAGTACTCTTTCTGATGGTATCGTATTGTTTGGGTTTCATATATTGTTTGGATTTATCTTTTTAAACTCTTCTTTTAATTTTCTTATAATCTTTGAATTTTAAGTAAGTAACTAAAGTTGAGAAATTACCCATCAAATTAGAAAAGTTGTTTTTAGAAAATAACTATCACAACTTAAAATATTAAAGTTAATGTAAATTTCCTTAAATTTTGGGGTAGTAGTAGTAAAAACGAAAGAGCTTTAGAAAGAGTCCTCCAATCCCCATGTGTATTAAACATGGCGGCTGGAGGGCTTTCTAAAGATATGTTCCGTAAAAACTGGTTTTCCTGTTTTTTCTTCAGTAAATGGTCTGTCATAATAAAGTCATTGTAAAATTTTGCATAGATTAAAAATTTAAAAGCTATTTTTTCTTGCAACTTAACTTATGTATTAGTTGTACATACATGAAAAGATTAGTTTTATGTAGTTTTGATTTATTTTCCGAGTCTAAATTCATAGTTTATATTACTTTCTGTTTAGCCTTAGCCATGTAACTTCTACATTGCAAACGCTCACACTCATTAATGAACACTTAATTTTTAAACCTCAATTTAACACCATTTTTAGTGTGTTAACTACTAGAAGAACACTTTATTGTGTTGTGAAAGTGTTCTGAATTTGTTTGAAAACGGTTGCTATTCGGAAATGTGTTCTAAAAATAGTGCTGTAAAGCAGCGTTAGAAATTGGAAAAAAAGCTCACTGTTCCTACGGACCATTTGCCAATTTTACTGGTCCGCCAAATTAAAAAGGACAAGTTTAACTTTTTAAAACTAACTATTGCGCTTAAAGTGAATACCAATAGTTAATTTTTCAAAACTAATCTAAACAACAAATTAACTACACAAATAAATAAGTTTGAAAATATCTTATTTATTAAGTACTTTTCTTTATTAAATGTTAATATTGCACTAATTGACATAAAACTTCTAATTAGTTTCGCAGCAAAAAAAACGCGGTTAGAACTGGATAGTGGAATAATTTTTCGCCAGTGGTCTACTGAAGTAAGCAAGTATTTCCCAGCGCTATGTCCAAATGTCGAGTGAAATTAGGCACTTTACTTAAGAAATATGATTATGTTAAAACCATGCATATATTGAGTTTTTGATTCATAAATTTCGTAAAATGTTAAGTTTTCGATTTTGCGGCATAGTACATTCATTTAGAATTGAACGCGCCAGCCAATGAGATTCATAGACAAGTTTTCGAATTCCTTTTAAACTTCTGAAAATAAAAACAAATAAAACATTCTGCGGCTATTTTTTTTCTATATTTTTTATGCCACAGAGGAATGTTGTTTTTAGTTATTCTGTATTCAAATCGAAATTTCCGGAAGTAATGTTTCGTGTATAATTGTTGGAAATAGTAACATATACCTGCCTGATAATAAATGCTGCAATGTTTTGTTTCTGAAGATTTCATTTTCGTTTTTAGGCTTCTTAGAAATTTTGCTTGATTTTGATGACTGAAATCATAGACATTACTGAAATAGTTTGCACTTCTGTTTTTATGGGCTGAAATCTTTCGTAAAGCCGTAGCGATAATGTTTTTGTTAACAATAATAATAAAAAGTTAGAAAAACATTTGAATGATTTAAAATAAAAAATATATATTAAAATAGTGTGAAATGTGGTTACATCATATGATATGGTTTCATTTCGCCAATTTTTATTTTACTTCAGTTTTCATATTTTTAAATTAAGTATCTGATCACGCCGCTTGAGAACAAAACCTTTTTTACTTGTATTAAAAACTCTTATTTTAATTAGCTTCAGTTTTAGCTTTGGAATTTTCAAAACAATAGCAAGTTTTAGTTTGGGTTTTTATTTGAATGCTAAGTGGAAACGTAGTTTTGGTTTTAATTTAGATTAAAAAGTAAATCGAAACATCTTACAAACAATAAAATTACTAGAGTAAATATTTTATCAGAAACTTCTAAAGTTTTGATATTCATATCGACTATTTTTATGATGATAGTCATATTTTTTCTTATGATTATTCAAAAACTATTAAATTCAGAATTTATCCAGCAAAATCTCACCAAGGGGGAGGGAGGGGTCCATCACGTAATTTATGGACGTCCCCTTAATAGTTTTTGCTAGGGGTGACATCGCAGCAGAAAACACTAACTTTCCGACTTTGATATTAAGAAATGTCAATTAAAAAGATCTCCTCACCATAATATGATTTAAATATGTTTCCTTCTCTTCATGAACTGTTTAATTTTCATCTGTTACTTTTATGGGATTTTAATTCGTTATTTTGTGTACCAACAGGGAAGGACCGACGACTGGTCGGGTTTGCTTCCTTCAAGACCCCAAAGAAGAGTGCGACATGTAGATACTGTTGATAATAACAGGTAAGGTTTTTTCCTCTAATACTTTTATCAGGGGTCAGAGTTGTCCTATATATCCTATATTTTTCCAAAAACCTTAAAAAACGTCCTATATTGTCCTGTATTTTTGCAAATGCCCTATATGTCCTATATTTCTCATCTCAAACCCGAAGTTGAAGCAATCCTGATGCATTCAACTAATGAACAAATGAATGATGAACAAAAGTAATGAAAAATAGGTGGAATGGAAAAGTGGGCAAATGGTTGATAGTAGAAAAATAAAATTCCAGTGACAATTACCATGTTTTAACTTCTTTATAAAAACCATGTAAAGTTCTTGTCCTAAAGAGGTTATCTTCAAAGTTTAACAACAAAAAAGCAAGAAAGTTATTGTCTCTTCTTGAAGACAATCTCTTAAGATTAAAAACTTTACACAGTTTTTATAAATAAGTTAAAACATCATAATTTTATTTCAGCCTCCAATTGTTTGCCCCCACAATAACTCATTTTACATTGGTTCTGGCAATTTTCATCAGTACCCTAGCACCTTAGAATTGCTTCAGGGTCCTCCTTTCCAGGATAATTCTGAATTATATTAAAGTAGTTTCAATCTGATCTGATGATCCCCCCTATCATTTTTGCCCATGAGTTTTGAATCAACCTATGTTATGTTTCAATCTGCATTTCAGAACATTTAATGAATTTTTAAGTTTTATCTAAAAATATCATTTCTTTATTGTTTATCGAGTCTAAATTCACTGAGAGGTATCAGTTTTTAAGGTTATAATCTGGAAAAATGTAAATAAATATAGTTAAACCCTTTTAGGAGGGTCCTATATTTTTTGTATAGAATGTCCTATATTTAGTGAAATAGTTTCATTTTTCTGTACTGTAAATCTAACAAACTTTCTAACAACATAATTCAGAATGAAATAATTTCAGTTTGTTTTGTATTTTGGTTTTGTCTTGCATTCTATTTTAAATTCAAATACAGTGTTATATTTTCTGTGGATAAATTGATCTTGTTTGATTCCTCCAAATTTTATCTGAACATAGATGTCACTTTTTATACAATGAACTTAAGATCGTAAATTTTTTGCTGTTGTCACGCTCGATTTTTTGAAAGAGTGTCGGGACGTATTTTCACATTATAGAGCATTTTCAATCACATGACTCGGACCTAACAACGGCCTTAGCAACGTTGTTATTCGTCCAAGTGCCGTCATGTGCGAATGCTTCTATTTCCCGCCCCTAACAACAGCCCTAGCAACGTTGTTTATTCGTCCAAGGGACGTCATGTGCGAATGCTCTATTTGGGGGTACTTGCGTATTGTCCACATGCCACTGACATGCTAGTACTAGTAGGATTTTCAAAAATTAACTAAAAAAAAAATAGAAATAGCAAACAATCAAATTGTCACAAGTAAAGGGTTTAACAAAAACACAACAGTAAAATCTGTGATAAATCACTGGCATACAGTTAATACGCAAGTACCTACCTTATTTGGAAGCTAGAAAATAATTCTGAAAATCTCTTTTTTAAACACTTTTAAGTTTTTACGCATTTTAGCCTATTGACCAATTTTTAATTATAAACCCAGCGTTTATTCTGTTAAATGTAATTTAATTTGAACTCGAAACACAGTCAACATGTAGTAGGTACCATTACGAATTATAAACTGTTCGAAAATGTATTAAATTGCAAAACACAATTTACATTTTGCTGTTGACCTTAAGCATTTGATAATAAATAAATTTGGGAAATTTTAGCTGCTTAATTTGCTTAATAAAAAGCTATAACTTGTATCCCCGCTTTTTTGAGAAGTCACTTCAGGTTCTGGCTTAAAATTCCTATTTTTCCGTGGTAAACTGCATAAAAAGAAATAAGAAAAATATGAAAAACAACATGGAATTAACTTAAAAAAAACTTTTGACATTAATGATTGATAGTCTTGCATAAAAAGGAGTCAGTTACAACTTTTTCTCGGAAAAAAAAGAAAACTAAGCAAATTCCGTTGAAATTCTTCAACATGGAATAATTCCACGAACTCTGGTTAGGCTCGGCTTTAGGGGCCATTCATTAATTACTTAAGGGTCCCGAGGGGGAGGGGGGTTGGAAAAATCTCTACATACCCTTACTTGGGGGGTGGGGTGGGGGTTCAAACCCATTCTTACGTAAGATTTTCCAAGTTAATAATTACTGATAAATGGTATTCCAAAGACTAGAGATAATAATATAATGGCAATATGTAGTTGACAGCAAGAATATTACTAAACTGTTGGAAAATAAAAATCTTTGATTTACGTCAAACTGAGAGTTTTAGTGAAACTGATCCTTTTCTAACATTTTATTATTTTGAAAAACGAAATGGAATCTTACGTAAGAATAGGGGGGGAGGGGTTTGTAAAATCGTACGTACCCTTACATGGGGATAGGGGGGGGGTCAAAAATTGCCAAAATCATCCTTACGTAATTAATGAATGGCCCCTTACGAATCCGCTTTTCAAACGAAAGTTCCACGAACTCCTGATGCATTTCTTCTTATGGCATCGAAATTGTTAAATGCTTTTTAGTAATAGACCGGAAGCAGTGGCTCCAGTTGTCTGAATAGCACCGTTTTTTAAACATTTCCTTAGAATTCATAGAAAAAATACCGGCGCGTACCTGGTTTTTGTTACTAATAATAACGGGCAATGTATTGCATGTGTGGCTATGGCTATGTGGAATTTGAGAAAAAAGCCACATCTTCCCTCAGGGGCGGATTAAAGAGAAAATTCCCCTAAAAGCAGTTTCAGAACACTTTTTGACATGCTAAAATTCCAAAATTTACCGGGGGAGGACCCCAGGACCCCCCTCTTCTTTCTTTGCCTATAGAGTAGTTTAAGTCGTTTTTATGATGATAAGATAGAAATTATTATTCAGGAGCGTATCCAAGGGGAGGGCCCTGGGCCGCACCCTCCATTAGGCCTGACCTAAAACTTTTAAGACCCTAATTTGGGTGTTATGATTATGATTAGCCACTCAACAGAAAACGTCTATACCCCTCAAAAATGTCTGAAAAAGTGAAATCACCAGTACCATGGCATGGGCCAGAGTCGTATATAGAGGGGGTTAAAGGGGCCCGGCCTGCGGCCTCCCTTTCGAAAGTCTGACTAAGTGGATAAAAACGAGTTAAAATGCTGTTATATATTAAGGGTCAAATTTCCAAACATTTTCTGGGGGAGAACCCCTCAGCCCCCCTTTTATCAAATCATTTTATTCACAAATTTGTAAAGCATTTAATATTTGTACAGATTAGAAAATAAAAAATAACGAGCAAAATACAAAAGGAAAAAAAACACTTAGACGTATTAGTCTCCAAGGGGTCAATTAACCATTCAGGAGACCAATTGAAGGGATAAAAAAATGTACATTAAAAAAAGGGGAGGGGAAAAAAGAAAAACATACACAGTACAATCATAACATCATCATACAATAAACAAAACATATACAACACAATCTTTTTACTTGGATTTCTATACTGCCCACTAATTTTTTACGTCCAAATTTTTTAAAATTAATGTACCTCTTCTCCACTATAGAGTATTTTCAATCACATGACTCTGCCTAACAACGGCCTTAGCAACGTTGTTTATTCGCCAAGTGACGTCATGTGCGAATGCTGCTATTGGATACTTCTATGCCCCGCCCCTAACAACAGCCTTAGCAACGTTGATTTTGTCCTCCAAGTGACGTCATGTGCGAATGCTCTATTTTTAAACTTATTTTATATCAGTTTTAAGTCTCAAAACACTTAACAGTACTAGTTTTAAAGACAATATTTTGAAAAAAATTATATCCCAGGGATGACCTACTGTAAATTGAATTATTCCATTTAACCGCCCCCTCCCACAAAATTGCATTAATCCGCCACTGTCTTCCTTTTTATTTCTTTCGTTTTCTCTTTGTTTATATTTTAACTCTTTTGCGATTGGCTGTTTTCTTTTTATTTGTTCTTGGAAGTATTTTTATTAGTTTATTCCATTTTCTTTTTGCATTCGGTGACGGCTTGTGAGCCGATTGGCTGTTTTTTTTTTGTTGCACCGTTGGGGAGCGAGTATGATGTTAAAGCCAAGTCCAATGTGCAAAAAAACCCCTTCGGAAAAAGACTGTTTTCCCCCAAAGTTTCCGGTTTTTCCGGCCCTTCCCATGTCTATGCATCACTATAAGAAATACGTTGCACAATTACTTGTAAAATATATTGATATGACTAGTTCGAACAGTGAATATCGAATTCGGTATGTGAATATTGAAGAATTTTTTTTTTTCAATTAAGAATGTTTGGTGGTTTAGGAAGTGACCATGCAGACCATTGCTTTAAGCTTTGAGACCAGACTAAAAACCGGAGTCAAACGATTTTGCTGGCATTGCTCAAATCAACAAAGCACTTAACCTAACCCTCTCGGATTTTAATGAAACTTTCAGGAATTGTTCTTTTACCTCTATGACATAAATGAGATAATCTTTTGTTACTTAAAGTTATTTTTGGAAAATTCGATAAAAATTCAGTTTTTGGGTCTTTAATCATACATAATTCCAGTTCCTATTTGGCCGAGAAAATTCAACCCCTCGTTTTAAAGAGAATTTTATTCGGCTTAATTTTGAAGTACTAGTTGAAAATTTGAAAGTTTTAACTTGTAGTTATTAAAAAAATTAGTTCAACTAATAGTTGAACTAGTTTAAACCAAAAGTAGTTAAACAACTAGTTGATCAGTAGTTAACTATTAGTTGCAACTAGTTCTAATTAACTAGTGCCGAACACTACCTAATTCTAATCTTAAAATATAACCTGGAATATTTCTGGAAAGGAAAAATATTTTTTAAACAAAAAAACACATTTTTTTTCCCCAATTCGAAAAATTGTTTTCAGACCAAATAGGAGAACCATAAATGAACACATACTGGATTATTGACTCAAATAGTTTTAGCCTTGCTTTGGTCGAGTTAGTTCCCATAAAAAATAAAATATTTCAACTTGAGTAATTTCTAGAATTTAGTACTTTGTCTCATTAAAAATATTCAAAATACTTTGAACATTGACATGTTTTAATTGTTATTATAAAAATAGTAACAGTATAGTAATAAAATTAATTTGCAATTTGTTGACAATATTGTTGTTTGGCGCCCAAAGTAGCATGAAGATTTTAAACCGGAAAGATAACGGAATTGTAAAAAAATAATTTTAAAGCAGTATTAAATTAAAAGGTACACTTAGAGAACAGCCATATCAATGTATTAATTTAAAGAATTGTAACGAAAAATTAAAATATTAATAGAAATATTCATTCCTACTATATTTTATAGTTTAATCATGTTAACTATAAATTGCTTTTGGAACCATAAGTTCAGTATACAAATTTTCTACCTAAGTAATTAAACATATCCATTAAATGATTCCATAATTATTTATTGGCATTACAACATCTTACAAAGATGTAATATAATTTATTTTCTTTTCATATCAAGTACACAAAGGCATTTAGAAGCATTTGAAAAATTATTAATTGATAGTATAATAGTTAAGAAACATTACAGTAAATAATGCAAATATAGCATCATATTGTAAACAAAGATTATTTAAATCTCATTTCAAGTTCAAAATCACATTTTTAACACGAAAATCAGTGAATAAAAATATTTTAAGGCGAAAAGATAAAACATTTACTAATTTTCAGTTTATTTTTTATTAAGTTATATTTTGAATAATATATAAATTATTAAAATATTGCAATGAAATTTATTAAATATTTCATCAATCTAAATTTGACATTAACAACATTTTATCAATTAAAGTAACATATAATTTTTTTAATTTGTTTGAAAATGTAATGTACTATAAAACTTACGTGTTAGAAAATTCATTTAATAAGCATTTTGTACATAATATTGGCGACCAATGATGGATTGTTTTCCATCAAAGTTTTCCAATCCTGAAATACTAAAACGCAATCGGAATCGGCAATAATGAAGTCCTCTGCAGTCTTTAATAACCGATCATTTCTATAGAGATCTGCTAATCTCAGAATGTTACATACGTTGGACACTGTCAGAGACGACTTTAGTAAGGCAGTACAGTAATCCATCAAAGACAGCACCTGGTACTTGTGGGCAGCAGCATAAAGACTTGTCACATTTGTCGTGGATAGGTCGTCACCTACCGTACCTGAGTAGCAGAAAGAAATCATTAGTCCCAAGGTTTGTGGGTCTACATCGCGGATGTCCGCGACACCGGTCTCTTTCTCCTTCATGTCGTTCTCGAACATGGCATGGAACACTTTCGATTTGGCTTTTAGTACGGCCCTGTGGACTGTGAAAGTACTATGCTCAGCTCTAAGGGTGACAACCGTATGCTCATCGTTGTTGGTTAGTGTAGTAAACAATTCCAGAGGAACCAGGCTTTTGGTGGGCGGAATGAAGGGTTTCCAATCGTGTTTCTCAATGTGGTGCAATTGATCCTCAATTGAAAAGGCGATATCGAACTGTAGGTATAAAACACCCTCATTCAGCTTGAAATATCCATCTGCTTCTAGTACACTCAAATCTAGAAAACGAGGAAAAGTCCACACATCCCACTCAGATTTAAATAAAAACTGATCTTCGCAACAATAATTAACACCTTTCGGAGTATTAACTGCAGAAACAGTGCATCTAACAAATGCGTTTTTAGACTTTTCGTTCATTCTTCTTATTTCGATATTAATGAAGGATTCGGCATTCTTAAATAGTGTCACATTAAATGAAGGAGCTCCTTTCATAAATGAAAACACAGGTAGTGTGATTCTTTCATTTTTAGAAAGAGATAGAAATCTTGGAAGTGGCCAAAAAAACCTTTTTGCCTGAACTGGTACGGTTGTTTCAAAGCAGCACTGGTTGGTATTCAGTGAGCTTCTTTCAGAAATAAAGTTCCTTGATAAAGCCTTAATTATTTCCACCTCGGCATTTTTTAAATTACTGGGATTTTTGCATTCCATCGAACATTTTATAGTGAGGGTGTCTTTGGGTAAGAACTCACCCTTTTCCTTTCAGATATCTTCTATTGGAATCCAGTTATCAAACCCCCAGCCTCCATTTAGTTTAAACTTATTTTCTGCTGTTTCTAGCCTTTTATCTGGCGAATCCGTAACAACAGATAGATTGAATTCTACGTCAACAGTTTCGTAAACACCCAAACTCTTGCATTTTAAGTAACATGCGAATCAGTTCGCGCGGGGGTTGGCGAGCAGGGGCGGCAGCCCCCTAGTATGAACGACGACACAAAAGGGGTGCGTGTTGTGTGGGTATGGATGCATGGACGCCTTATCTCATTTTCCCCTGTTTAAAACACCAACCGAAATCGAGTGATACGATAACCTCAACTTCTATACAAGGCATTGTCTATTCTATACATATCGCATTGTTATCCAGATATGAACTGTGTTCTAATTTTCAAGTTTCTACCTTTTCGGGAAGTTAGTTAAAAATCGATTTCTAAATTCCACCCGAACAGACAGACCGACAGAGGGACAAACAACAAAGCGACCTAATAAAAACGTAGCAATAAAATCGACATGAAAAGTTTCAAAAAAATTTAGTTAATCTAATATTTTAAAATAAAAATCGACAATCGCTTTGCATTTGTTTCGGATTGAATGACGTCAGATGTTGTTTTCGCGCCTTTTTTAAAAGTCAAAATTTGAAATTAAATTAAAGGGTAAACAAAGCATCGCAATTAAAAAAATTTTGCGGATATATTCCTCTCTTGGATACATCTATCGAATAAAAAATAAAATAAAAATGCGGGAATTGCCCATTGTTGGTATATGATCAGTAGAACCCCCTTATACGTTAATGCTAAAAAATTTAAAACATTACCCTAAAGTGTGACCATCGGCATTGGCGGCCAATATGTTAACTTGTGATAAAATTGGCCTAAACAAACATCTAAATGCCGATGTTTGGCCACACGTGCCGAAAATGTGTTTTTATTAACATTTAAGTTAAACATCTAAGAATTATTTTTGAATTTTTTAAAATTCAGATAAAATTTTTCAATAGCAAATTTGTTTAATAGCAAATAACTGTTTATGATTTACAGATAATTTACTCAACGATAAATGCTGTTCCTTATAAATATTTTGCAAATAATGAATGTCATGCAGGTTTTTTCTCATAATATTACGTTTTTCTGGAAAAGTTTAAAAGATATCTCTATCACTATTTTGTATAAAAGATATCCTATGAAAAGCTGTTGGAGTTAGCTTCTTGTTACTGCAAGCACCTCATTTAAAAACAAAGAATCTTCGAATTTTTTGATTTCAACTGTAAGGCTGGGCGCGCACGAGTGACTAAAGTCACGGCGACCAGGATTACTAGTATCAAAAATATCACTAGAAACAATGGATCTATATGAAGAAATTCTTGGCAATCGGCCAACTGTCACGTCGCCTAGTGCGCGCACTCTACCACTCTACCAATACTTGAACTTGTTTCAATGGCCAAGGCAACAATTTTGTCTTTGTCACCGTGACAAAAGTCGCCCGTGCGCGCTCGCCCTAAATCACATCAAATTCTTTCATTTGTTATAAGAATTTAAACTAATGAGGATATTTCAACTAGTTTCATTTGAGGGGAATGATTCGGATTAAATAATATATTAGCAAGAGAGATAAGTTGTTTAGGCTTTTAAAGAAGTATATTAAACCGACGGGCGGGGAAATTCCCCATTTCAGGAAGAAATCTATCGCAGAATATTTGGGGCCATTCACAAATTACGTGACACAATTTTAGGAATTTTACTCCTCTCCCTATGTCACACGTTGTCACATTTCAGTGACCCCCTCCTCCCCGATTGTGATGATACACTTTTAAAACTAAAGTAAAACCAAATTGAGGAATTTAAAATTTTATTTCACCATTTTCAATACTTGAAAAGACTTACTTATATTTTAGACTGCCCCTTCACCTTGTTGTTCACATTTATGTCAAACGGTGTCACATACAGGACACCCTTCTTCCCCTCTAACCGTTAGGCGTAATTTATGAATGAAACCTTCGATGTTTTTTGTTTGTTTACGTTTTTTTTTATCGAAATTTTCATTAATTTACGAATTTCATTCATATTAGAAGTTAAGAGTGCATTCTTATATTTTTAGTTTTCATATCTGACCTTGTTTGTTTCAGAGGCAGAGAAGGCAATCCGACTGTCAACTCGCATCCATGTCGCTGTCGAGAATGCACCGAAGGCTGCAGCGCCCCCTCACAAGGGGCTTACCCTACCCACCCGAGCAACGTGCAAGGGGCGAGGATGCAGCAGCCACAGCGATTCTCAAACGATCCAGGAGGGATGGAGAGCACACCGAACCACCCGGCTGAAAGAGCTTATGGTCAGAATAGGCAACCAGAACAAATGGAATATCCGAGGGTTTCCGTTGAAGGACCGACTGGTCAAGGATTTGAAACATATCCAAGTTCAGGGTTCAATGTTCCTGGAATGCAGAGTTATCCTATGGAAAATCGTCCCCAGTTCATAAGCAGGGAGGACCCTGGAATGTGTCCTTCGGATGGCAGACCTCAGCCCATGGGGTACTTTGATGGGAGGAATAATAATCAAGCAGGAAATGCTGGAGTCAGAGAGATATGGAATGGACGTCCAGAAGAAGTGTTAAGATCTGATATCGGAACAGTTCCGATGGAAAATCGCCAGTTCACGGGGGTTGGTGGAAGGAACATAGCCGGAACTAGACCTAACCCAAATCAGAATAGGACATTACCTTTTGATGGAAGGATTGGTCAGAGATTGACAGGGAATACCAGACCTACTTATACAAACCGTATTCCTGGAGCTCAAACTGGTGGAGTTCCGACAGAAAATCAACATTTTACTGGGAATGGTGAAACTGAAAGGAACTTTGGTGGAATTAGGCATGAACCTAATCAGAGTGCGCCTTTTCATGGAAGAGTAGACCAAAGCTTGGCAGGGAATACCAGACCTTCATATACAAGCCATATTCCTGAAGCTCAAACTGGTGGAGTTCCGACGGAAAATCAACATTTTACCGGGAATGGTGAAACTGATAGGAACTTGGTTGAAGTTGGACTGGAACAACATCAGTGTGTGCCTATTCGTGGAAGAATTAACCAAAGCTTGACAGGGAATGTCAGACCTTCATATACAAACCATATTCCTGGAGCTCAAACTGGTGGAGTTCCGACAGAAAATCAACATTTTACCGGGAATGGTGAAACTGATAGGAACTTGGGTGAAGTTGGACTGGAACAACATCAGAGTGTGCCTATTCATGGAAGAGTTGACCAAAGCTTGTCAGGGAATGCTGGACCTGCATATACAAACCAGATGCCCGTAACTCAAACTGGTGGAGTTCCGATGAACAATTTAATTGGACCAAATCAGGATGCCAGAGTTCATTTTGATAGAAGAATGAACCATAGCTGGACAGGTAATACAAGTAACACTAGACCTCCTCCGTCAAATCAAATGCCCACATTCCAAAATGGTGGAATTCCGATGGAAAACTTACAGTTCACGGGTACTGGTGAATCTGAAAGGAACTTGCATGTAATTGAACATGAAGAAAGTCAGAATGCGAGAGTACATTTTGATGCAAGGGCTGAACCGACAAGGAATAACCGACCTACACATACAAACCAGTTGCCCTCAACTCAAACTGGGGGAGCTCCTATTGAAAATCAAACTGGACCTAGTCCAAATCAGAATGCTAGGGCCTTTTTTGATGGAAGAATGGATCAGAGATTCATTGATAATACTAGACCTGATCTTACAAACCAAATGCCCATAGCTCAAACTGCTGGAGTTCCGGTGCAAAATCGCCAGTTCTCTGGGATTGCCGAAACTGAAAGAAATTTGCGTGGAACTGTACCTGAACCGAGTCGGAATGCACGAGTACCATTCGATGGAAGGATGAACCATGGCTTGACAGGGAATACAAGTAACACCGGACCTGCACATCCAAACCAAATGCCCAGTAATGAAAACGGACGAGTTCCGATGGAAAATTTACAGTTCTCGAGAATTGCCCCTGTAACAATGCAGAATACAAGAATTCCATTTGATGGAAGGATTGACCAGCGATTGAGAGGAAATACAAGACCTGCACTTTCAAACCAAATACCCAGATTACAAAATTGTGGTGCTCCAATGGAAAACCGACCGCTCATGGGGAGTGTAAGATCTGGAATGCCCTTTCGTGGCAATAGATGTGAACCAAATCAATTTTTAGAAGTTCCTTTTGATGAAGGAATTAGTCATAGACTACCGCAGAATACTCAGATGAACAACCACGGGAACAACATTAGGCCAAATGGGCACATTAACCCAATCCCTGAGAGTCAAAATAATGGCGGATATCCGTTTGAAAATTCTCAGTTAACTAGAACTGGGGAAACTACAATGCCTTTATATAGCGGTAGACCGGACATAAATCAGCAATCCCAATTACATTTTAATGGAAGTATTGCACCCTATGGATCGCATTACAACATGCCTTCTGGTAATATTCAGCGAGGAGGAACGCAGTTAAGAACTGTTGCACAGAATCCTGCAATGTGTTCGAGTGGATATCAAAACTATCCAACTAGAGTTAATGGTATGGTGTCAAATGAACCTCCATTACGAAGAAGCCCCTTTATCGGACCAATACTTCTCATAGATCTAACGTCGGATGTTTCCGAAGAGGAGTTAGACGTAGAGGCTAGCTTCAGTGGACTCGATGCTTACTCTAGTGACCAAGAAATTGAATCTGATGAGCAAAGTGAAGATGATTCAACGTCCGAAGATTCGAGTGAGGATGCTTTTGATGAAAATACAACTGATCGTAGTCCTCCGGTCTTGGATGATTATTCCGATAACCGATGTCAAGCGATCCCTGATGTAATCCCTGAAAACATCTCAGCCAAGAGCGTTGAAAGATCCACGAAAGACCTCGGAGAATGTTCTAGTAAGAATATACAGAACTCAGACACAAATGCCATACCAGAAATTGCTGGTACAGTTCCTGGAGACACCATTGCCAAACCAGCAATTGCTGGTATAAATCCTATAGACATCTCATTGAGCATCGCCTCCAAAGAAACTCCAAATAAGGAGCTCCAGAACTTGGATACCAATGCCATACCAGCAATTGCAGATACAGTTCTTGAAAACATATCCTCTGACACCAGAAAACCTACAAGTGAGGATATACAGAACTTGGACACCATTGCCAAAACAGCACCTGCTGATACAAATCCTGTAGACATTTCATTGAAAAATTTTCCAATTGACTTCCAAGAAGCTCCAAATAATGAGATCCAGAACATAGACACCAGTGCACTTGCTGATACAGTTCCTGGAAATATGTCAGTGGACAAGCCCCCCATCGACTCTAGAGAAGTTCCAAATGAGGATATACAGAACTTGGACACCACTACCAAACCAGCACCTGCTGATACAAATCCTATAGACTTCTCAATGAAGAAGTCTTCCATGGACTCCGAAGAAGCTCCAAATAAGGAGATCCGGAACTTGGGTACCAATCCCATACCGGCAATTGCTGATACAGTTCCTGAAAACATCTCCTCTGAAAAATCTACAAGTGAGGATATACAGAACTTGGAAACCACCACCAAACCATCACCTGCTGATACAAGGCCTTTAGACTTATCAATGAAAAAGTCCTTCAACGACACCGAAGAAGCTCCAAATATGGAGATCCAGAACTTGGATACCAGTGCCATGCCAGCACTTGCTGATACAGTTCCTGAAAACATGCCAATGAGCAAGCCCCCCAATGACTCCAGAGAAGTTCCAAATGAGGATATACAGAACTTGGACACCATTGCCAAACCAGCTCTTGCTGATTCACATCGTATTGACTTCTCCATGAACCAGTCGTCGATTGGCTCCAGAGAAGCTCCAAATGAAGAGAACAAGACCTTAGACATGAATCCTGTACCAACGCCTGCATCACCCTCTGACTGTCTTTTATTCTTATCTGTCGTAGCTTCCGCAGCAAGAGCTGAGGCAAATGGACTTAGTGGTTCCTGCTCAAAATTCAAACATAATGTTATGAGAAAGTATTTTGAAAGCATTTCGGTACCAGGAGTTGAACAATGCCACGATAACACTCCTCAGCAAACTGCCGGTAATACTGAAGGTAAAACACAGCTATCTGAGTCTGAATGCCCCTATGGATCTTGTCAAGAACCTGCAACCGTACAAGAAGGTGAACAGATGAAAACAAAAGAAAATGGCGAAGTGATGACTTCTGAAAAGAATAAGTCTTCGGATATCACACCTCTTCTAGAGGAAGTAGGTACTCTTTGTGATGTAACGGCAAATGGTAATTTTGATGATCCAAACAATGAGACACTAGTATCTACCCTAATTACAGAAGAACATGACCTTGAAGTTGTTGGTCACGTTTGTTGGTCAAATGTTCTGAGTGATGAGTCATACAACACCAACGATGAGACGGATATATATTCACCTGACCAATACGTATCTTCTGATGAAGAAACTGGTGAAAGTATGTATGTTTTTAAAATTTAATGTGTTGAACTAATGAGAATAATAATATACTTATGTTTATATATTATATTATACTGTTCCGAAATAATTTGGGGAAAGTAATTTTGGAATTCAGACTCGCATACCCTCTTAATTGTGACATTTGATCTAAATATAAATAAGTCTTGCAAAATTAAATTAGATTGATATTTTTACTTCAAATTTTGTACCTAATTTTAATTGCCATCTGGCACAAAAAAAGAGGGCATGCGTATGAAAATTGAATAATTTTTTTTTGGAACAGTTTATAAAAAGTGGATGAAAAATGACATTAAGAATCTATAGTAACATCTTTTAAGTAAATTGTTTGTAAAAACGTATTTAAGTTATTGGTTAACAGGAGACAATTATCGCTTTTAGTACAGCTGAGGAAAAAAAACGTTACAGTTATTTTTTAGGCTTGGCAAGTTATCGATGATTTGGCGCTTCTTGCGATTTGTTTTTATTTACGCGTTTTCAAACAACACGAAAATTAGCTCAGTGCGATTTTTGACTTTGAAATTACTAATAAACTAATATAAATAAACAAAATTAAAATAATTTAATCATAATATTTATATGCTTATTAAAGCTTAAAAATTTTAAAACTAACCTATCTCATGTTTCGACAATAGAGTGTTTTCATGTGACGTCACAACCGGTTATTTTCTTTTAACTGTGTACCTTCTGTAGGGCTTTTAACTGTTGCTAAGGCCGTTGTTTATCTGTTACTAAGGCGGTTTTTAGGTATGGGATCACGTGATTGCAAATGCACCAATAGAAGAATTCCACGGTTCATTTTCTGTAACTGTTAACCTCTGTAGGGCAAAAAACTGTAACATCTTCTGTTGCTAAGGCCGTTGTTAGGTCCGAGTCATGTGATTGAAAATGCTGTATTTAAAACTGAAATATTAATGAAAATCGGTTCACTAGTACTGGTAGGTTGTCAGAAATCCGTGTTTGGCAGTCGGGTGTTGGCGACTAATTTCAGGCTTTTAATATGAATTTTTCAGATTTTGACGGTCTGCCATGGGTTTGTTTAACGTCCAAATTAAATGAAACTCGGTGATGAGGGTTAAATTACTATGATCTTTCATAAAATCGAATAAAAATTGAGGGTCGCCATGAAAAAAGATGCAGTTTTTATTGCGCTGCACCAGAAGACGACCTCTGAGAGAAAAATAGTCAATTAATTTTTTCAAGCATACACTAAATCCTGAAAAATGACACCAAAAGCATCTTTCTAACCCCACCCGTTCTCCCGCAAAGTCTACTGTAACGTTTTTTTTTTTCCTCAGCTGTACCATTATATTGAGAAATCATGTGATTTTTTTATTGAATAAGGAGCTTAGGCGAGATCTTGGGTGTCAGTCAGTAACTTAGGGAATCTTAGTTTAAAATTTGTTTAAACCTTATTATACTAATTGATAAAATATGTTTATGGATAGGAAGAGAACTTTAAATTTAAAAATGTCTAAAAGGGAACTTCTATAGGTTGATCCGGCATATATCCTAGGTAGCTAAAAAAAAGCCCCAGCTCATATAATTTTGTCAGTATTTAATAGTTTTTGTCAAAATAACTCCCTGAAATATTTGGCAATGTAGATAGCGTTCCTCTGAATTGATTTTTACTGCCCGTTCGTTATCGTTTCTCTTACATTTAACTTCATTTTTTTCAGATTTATTTTATTAAATATTAGTATAATTTAGAATAATTTTTGACTTTGTTGTATCCCATTATAAAAATCAATAACAAAATAAAAATTAAATTACGCCGTTTGTTGCATCTTTCTGGGAAACTAGGGGGCTTGCCCCCTGCTCGCTATCGCTCACCAACCCCCGTAACTGCTTCGCAGTTCTTTTCAGATCGCTTCGCGATCTTAGCGAGCAGAGCTCGCTTGTTCATCTCAACAATCCAGCACCACCCTCTTCGCTTAATTAATCCTAATTAATTAATTAAGCTTAATTAATACGGAAAATACCTCTCTCTTGCATAAATAATTTAATTCGGATCATTCCTCCAAATTAACAGAAAAAAATGTTGTTGAAATATAGAGCATTCGCACATGACGTCACTTGGAAGACAAAAACAACGTTGCTAAGGCTGTTGTTAGGGGCGGGAACTAGAAGCATCCAATTGAAGCATTCGCACATGACGTCACTTGGAGGGCAAAAACAACGTTGCTAAGGCAGTTGTTAGGCCGAGTCATGTGATTGAAAATGCTTTATAATCTTTTCTAGCTTATGAATAATTTAATCGAAATGTTAAAAAAATATCCAGTAAGTCTACTAATAATTATCAACCAGTTTGAAGAAAAAAGCATTGTTGAAAATAAAATAAATCAGACTCATCATAAAACACGCTTAAAACTCGTCTGTTTCTCTAGTGAATGGCAAGAAAGAGAAGAAAAAATTAAAACTTTGAATCTTAATAATTCCAAAACTAATTAGAATTCTTGAAAAAACAAAAAGCCAATCTTTTTATAAAAAATATTTGTATGTGTCTTTAAAATATCATAGTTCTACAATGATTAGTTTTGCTTTTATAACGAAAAAACAGAAAAATCGTCAAAATTTTCGAAACTTTAAAACTTAATTACTCCAAAACTAATTCAAAATTCGAAAAAAGAGTGACGTGGTGCAAAACTGCACATCTAAGAGTATGTGTCTGTCTGCAAAAAATCATATTTCTGCTGCTAATAGATTTTGCTGGGGGCGAACTCGCAGCAGAAAAAAATAATTTTCGACTTTGACATTAAATAACTCTAGAACTAATTATCTCATCTATTAGCTTTTAGAACGAAAACGATCCTCATACATTTGTCTAGCAATGTTTAAAATTTCACAAATTTCCGTGGAATAGTTTTTGCGTAGTGAGAGTTCAAAGTGTTCAAAAATAAAATTTTCAAAAGCAGCGGTGGCCGCGGCGGCGGCGGTCACTGTTACTTTTTTTTAATATAGAGAGACTCAAAAATTTTCTTATACAGTTTTTTAAAAATTAATAGTTCGCAAAATTTTAGATAATGTATATTTTTTTTTTGATAAAGTTTAGATCTATGTCATCGTGAATTTACAGATTTTTAAAAATTTGTGTACGAAAATTCATGAGTCGAGTCAGCCAATTAGGATTCAACGATTGGCGTGTTTTTATCTCTTTTTGTGTTGCTATTCATTTTTAGTCGTTGCGTCATCTTTCTAAAATTTCGTGAATGAACAATTCCCGTATTTTTTAAAAATATAAATTAAGTCAATTTTCCTATAAAACAAACGGTTCTAATTTCAAAAATCAGTATTAAAAGTTTCAAAAACAATTATTTAAATAGATATTTGAAAATAAAATTAGCTAAATTTGAGTTGACCTCGAAACGCTCATGTCGTAATTTGATACATACAAACGTAACATAAACTAGTAACAACCAATCAAGAATGTTCTTGATTGGCTTTTACTAGTGTTTTTCATACCACTTGACGTCACAAAACTATTTGTGACATAGCAGCCGTTTTCGCGCCCTTTTTAAAAGACGAACTTTGAAATTGGATAAAAAAATAACTAAGCATCAGAATCAAAATGTTTGCGACAAAATATTTTTCAACCATGTCTATCAAATAAATAAATAATAAGTTTTTTTTTTATATAGAAAGGTCAATAGAAAAAGTGACTGATGTTACACAAAAGTGACATCAGAGAAAAGTGTATTTTTATTATTTCAAAATTCTCTTTAAACTTAATACTTACAACCTAAAATTATTTTTTTCCAGTAAAGAGGATATTTTAAACTTTATGAAAAGGCTTTGTCTTAAAAAAATGAAAATTGAAATTGTAGAAATTATGGAATTCTTGTGACTAATATTACAAAAATTTTGTGACTGATGTTACATTGACATAAATTTAATTTTTAATTAATGATTAAACTTAATACTGACATTAAATTTGAAAAAAAAAAGGTGTTCCCAGCATTTGAGTACAATTTTATAAAAATTCATTCTTTTCTACTTAAGTGAGGAAAAATTGAATATGAAAACAATTCTTTGCTTCTGTGTCCCTGTTTTCATGGAATGACCCAATTATTGATTTTCAAAAAATTGTGTATGAAAATTTTTGAGTTTTCCAGAAGGATGCAACGAACGGCGTACTTTTAATCTGTTTTTGTTATTGATTTTTATAACTGGGGAAAGACTTTTGATTTACCCTGTATAGTAATTATATCGCGATATTGGCCGGTATTGTCACAGCGTGTTCCTGTGCTATACTAGACAGCAACTTAAGTTGACCCTATGACGTCACTAACAAAGTAGTTCCCAGCGCGGTGTCTGAATTTTGAGTGAAATGAAGAACGTCAATTTAAAAATATGATTATTTTGTTAAACCCATGTATATATAGTGCTTTGCAATCACGATTTGCGTACCGAAACTCCTCCTAGCAGCAACCCAACAGGCTTTGTGTTTACTGATTTCTCCTTCCGCATTTGTGACGTACTGGGTTCAAGAAACGTTGCTGTCGAGTATACCTAAGATGTGGAGGTTAACAAACACACCTCCGCCCAGTTTTTAATTTTCGTCTTTTTTTTCCAGAACATACTAAATCAAAATCTGCTTTGAACGATTCATCTGACGGGTCTTCACCTGGACTGAAATGCAGGATAATCTATTCCAAGCTTCGTCCGAAACGTTCTTCTAGCGACAATACCTATGGGGATGGAACCTGGACAATCCCTGATGCACATGGGTTGTTTGAGAATCAAGTGGATGATCGCCACGTGCGTATTATCCGGCGAAGTGATATAACTGAACCCGAAGATGATGCCGATGAAGAGGCAGGGCAAGATCAAGATGATGATGATGATGATGATGGTGATTATGATTATGATGATTATAATGATGATGATTATGATCCCAACTCAAGTGGTAGGAAGAGCAGTAATAAAAAACGACGTAGAAGGAAAGGCAAAAAGTCTAAGAAAAGCAAGAATTTTATTGAAGAGGAGCAACCCGAGAGTCCTGATAAGGGTGAAAATGATGAAGAACATCTATTGAGAAGCACAACAGAATGTGAAAATGTTGAGGATGAAAATGGTGAAGGAATTCTACCACAAAATAAGAATTTTGAGGTTGAAGGTGATGAAGATCACAACTCAAATAGTATGAAGAGTAGTGATGAAAAACTACCAAAAAGTAAAAGGAAAGGCAGGGGTAAGGATAAGTTGCCAAGAAAGTCTAAGAAAAGAAAGAATGTTATTGAAGAGGAGCAACCCAAGAGTCCTAATAAGGATGAAAATGAGGAAGAACATCTATTGAGAAGCACAACAGAATGTGAAAATGTTGAGAATGGTGAAGGAAATCGTAGTGTTGAAAAACTACCAAAAAGTAAATGGAAAGGCAGGGGTAAGGGTAAGGATAGTCTAGGAAAACTACCCAGAATGTCTAAGAAAAGCAAGATTGTTCTTGAAGAGCAGCAACCCGAAAGTCCTAATAAGGAAGAAAATAATGAAGATCTATTGAGAAGCACAAAAGAATACGAAAGTGTTGAAGATAGAATCTGCTGGATGGAGAATGGTGAGGAAAATCTGTCGAATTTTGTGGATGAAGATTTTGAAAATCAACTCAAATGTGATCAAATTCTACATGAGTGCGAAGAAGGCAAGGGCAATGTGAATGGGGGTGAAAATAGCAAAGAAGTTGCAAGGACTGACAAGTCACGAGATAGTTCTCGTTTAAAAGATGATATGGGTTGCTCACAAGGTAGAACGTCTGGAAAGGGTGGTTCTAGCACAGATTGTGCGAAAAAACCGGTTAAGTCGAGGAAAAGTTGTTCAAAGAATCCCACAAGGAAAAAGAGGGTTTTACCCTTTAAGATAGCCAAACCGCTTAGGCGTACTCCTACTGTCCAAAGTCCGATTTCCTGCACAGAAGAGGAGGATTTAAGGTGGACGATGGACCCCGATGCCACCAGTTTGGAACCCAATAGACTCGCCCCTGGATGTCCGCCGATAAGAGTGTCCCTAGGCTTTCGGCAAGGGGAGGGGCAACTGAACATCACGACGTTTTGCAACTCGCTGACGGGCGAACACCAGAAAGACAACCCGCCCGATGATGAGGTTCCCGAAGCGATACCAGAGGCGGATGTTCAGGAAACTGCGACACAGGATACCGAATGCGAAGAACTGACGAGCAGAGTGTTCCCTGTGCTGTTCGAAAACGCCCGGAAGAAAGCCACCGTGAACAACAGACTCTCATTGGACTATGTTCGAGATCAGTGGGACGAGTGCGTGAAGGACAAAGACGGGTGGGTCAGGGCCAAACGAGACCATCGCACTTTGAGCTGCGTCATG
Source organism: Tetragnatha montana (assembly GCA_963680715.1). Classification (NCBI taxonomy): domain Eukaryota; kingdom Metazoa; phylum Arthropoda; class Arachnida; order Araneae; family Tetragnathidae; genus Tetragnatha; species Tetragnatha montana. Next base: position 12,763,827 of record OY796677.1, on the reverse strand, counting down.
AGCGACGAAGTGGAGAAGAATCTGGCTCAAAACACTTTGACGAACATGTCCAGGCAAGAACAACAGGAGAAAGAAGCTACGTCTAGAAGAAGTCCATACCGTTCGAAGAGAGTGCCCTCGAAGGGAAGAAAGGGTGCTATATACTGTGGCTCCCCAGGATGCTTTGAGAAAAACTTTTCCATGAAGAAACACAACACCGTGGACTCGCCCAAAAATCCAGCAAAAAAGGACGCAGGTGATAGTAGAAAATCCATCTCTAAAGGGTCTTCAGCGAAAAGAAATAGTGAACTTCAGTCAGAACTTTCAAAATATTCTAAAAGGAAAAAGAATAGTAGTTGCAGTAATCCCAGTATTGCCGCAGAAAGTTGTAATAGTAAACGGAAATCTGCTGACAGTACTTATGGTAACCCATCGAGCAGGGTTCCTCAGATACATCCATCAGAAATAGAAGATTCGAGTTGTCCCCTACTCGGCAATCCCTTACTCAGCAATTCCTTAGTTGATAAAGAAGCCGTTTTCACAAGTGGAGAAGCTGTTGAAGTGTTACTTGCAAAATCTACGGTTTCGAGTGGACCTACAGAGATTCCAACAACAGAAGAGCCATTGCTTTTGAAAGAATATGAAAATGTGGATACTGAATTCACAGATTTTCTGGGAGGAATATTGATTGTTGCAGCCGAGCCTGACAAGTCATCAGACGCTGGGGAGCATAATTTTTCTGAAGAAACTCATATTGTAGGAAAAACAACTATTCTGAATGAAATTGGAAAGACTCCCGAGGAAGAAATACAAACTACCCTTAGTGAAATGGGACGGACTCCTGAGGAAGGAAGGCCAGCTGGTAATAAAAAGCTTAAAACAATCCCAAGTACTAAAAAATCTACTGCTTCAAAAGGGTGTAAAGCGACCTTTAACAAAAAGAAACCTAATGAAAGTAAAGAAGTCATTGTCCGAGGAAGACCAGCTGCTATAAAAGTTCCTAAAACGATACATCTTGCAGACAAACCTTCTACTTCAAAAAGTCATCAAATGAGTAATTCTGTAGATAAACTTGCTTCAGATGGATTTGAAAATGCCCAAGGTGTGCCAAGTTCTATGGCTTTAGTTGGGTTTAAAAGAACTCATGAAGATAAACCTACTGATTCAAGTAAAACTCGAAAGAAACCGACGATAGAAGAAACTACCGAGTTAAGGAGACTTTTAGAAAAACATAACTGTACAAGTGAACCGAGAGTGGTTATAGATAAACTTTCTGCTATAAAAGGACTTGGAGAATACGTTTTTAATAAAGGGCTTAAAAGGACCTCTTGCGAAGAAAACCTTACGTGTAGTAAAAAAAGTAAACAATCTACAGCGGAAAAATCCGTTTTAGGAGAATTTAGCAAATTCATACCACTTCTAAATAAAGGAGCGTCTGGCCGCTTAGAGGCATCTACAACAGGAAAATCGGATTCAAGAGAATTAAAAGAAAATCCCACACTTGCAACAGTTACACTCTTACAGCCACCTGCACTAGAAACACCTGCTTCAAAAGGACTTGAAAAAAACTCATGTGAAGGAAAACCGCATGAAAGAAAATATCCTGGCACAAAAGCACAAACGAAAAAAGTACGTAAAGAAAAGAACTCGATAAATTTTGATGGGACCCCATCGAAACCAAAACCTTCAAATACAAAGAAAGACGAAAATCTTGCCAAAGATCTACCAAAAACTTCGAAAGGATCTACCGAAGAGAAAGATAATGAACCAAAAATCGATATTTCATTACTACTTGTAGATTGTTTACCAGAAGACATGCTTTCAAATCAAGGAGAAAATAGACATTCCTCTCCAGAAAAAATTTCAGATATTATAGAGTATTTAGCTCAAGAAGAAAAGAAGGATAGAGACAAAAACGTTACAAATCTACTTCCTGAAAGTGTCTGTGGTTTGATAAACAATGCTGATAACCAGCAGGAATCCATAGAAAACTCTAGTGAAAAAGGTTCATTTTATCACGAAGAAGGCAGTTTACCAGCCAAAGGAGATTTAGAAATAGTATTTATAAAAATCACTGGCGCTACTAGAGTACCTTCAGAAATACAACTTAGTGACTAGTTACGAAACCAATCATAACAAAGGGTCTCCATAATGCTCAAAGGATGCTGCCAGTGAATCTCAGTTATTATAAAGACCTGGACGAGACTCGCACTGTTAAGATTACAAGGAGTATGCTATATATTTCAACAAGTTCGTCCAACTCTGCCCAGTAAGATTTTTTCCATGGAGCACATAAAAAGAACTATACCTCTACGACGATTTTAACTTTCCGAAAAATGTGACGTCATGTCAACAGACAAAAACTTAGTTTATTCTTCTTGGCATGCATGCTCAGTAGGTATTTTTAACTTCTTAGTCTTCAAGCATATGAAATATAAGTATGTTCGCGTTTTCCAAAAACACTTTTTTTTCAGCATAAAACGCATATTACATCATATCTCTTACAGTAGCAATTTTCTCGAAAATTAGTATGGGTCCTAGAGGTATATAGCTCTTTGGGCCTTTTTTTATCTACTACACGCAAGAATTCTGGCTGTGCAGAGTTAGGGCAGGCTTGCCTATCAGGTGGGGCGTCTTCTTACGTTGTAACGTCACTGACAGGAATCATTTTAATCTAGTACAATGAAATATTTATTTTTGTATTGAGAAGTATTTCAAGTCTTATTCTTGATATGGAAGTTGAAATGTAGTTTACTTGGAATGTAACTAAGGGTGGATTGACATTCAAGCGACATGATTAGGACGTCCTGCCATTGATTCTTGTTCTATTACAAGGTGGCCACAGACCTGGAAAACCTTAAAAACCTGGAATTGTTATGGAAAATTAAAAGTCCTGGATATATCAGGGAATTTTAGAAAATCTGATAATAATCAGGGAAATTTTGAAAATCTACCTAGTTTCAAAAATAAATTAAACATTTTTCTGATTTTCAAATCTTTAACTGTGACTTCCCGTTCTCTTTCCTTGAAAATAAAATCTCGAATGCATATAAATTAGTGTGGTTGCAAAGCAAATGTTTAAAAAAGGGTTCCTTCGTGTGATAAGTCTGGAAATAATCTCATTTATATTTCTTCTTTCTCACTCTTTCCCGATTTATATAGTCATTTTCCCGTTTTCTAGAAGATTAGAATTTGCTATATTTATAAAATATCAGAGGGAAAATCATATCAGATTATCAGGAAAAACCTGGAATTACTAAATAAGTTTTCTGTGGCCACCCTGTTTTACGTAAAAAGGTTCAACAAACTAATAGCAAGACGGGGCAGGCTTATCTTGTAAATCGCATGCAAAAGTTACATGTCAATCAACTTTTAGACTTCATTAAAGGGGGGGGGGATAAAATTCATTTTAATACTTTTAAATGTGCTGTGACTGTAAAGGGGACGTCCATGAATTACGTGAGCTCAGAAAGGGGTCCAACGAAATCTCACCAAGAGGGAAGGGCGTCATGTCAACTTTTAAATTAGGGAACATACGTTTTTTCTTTGATTTTCTAGGTATTAGTTGAGAAAAAATGCACGCATAAATCAAAACAATCATTAGCTAGCCTGTCGTGATAATTATATATAAGGCTATGTTTGTGATTTTAAAATGGATTTGTATCAAATCAAATTTTATAAAAATATAAATATTAAGCGTGCCGATCAGACGAAACATACGTACCAAGAACATATCAAAGGAATACATTTATTCAAAAGATATAGATAAAAAATCTCACGTGAGAAGTTGAGAGAGGGATGGGTTCACGGCATATCTCATTAAATCTGAAATTTGAAGGAAAAAAAAAACCACCTCACGTAATTTATGGACTTTCCCAAAGTAACACCAGTTTGTGTTCTAAAAGTAAATGACATATCAGTATTAACTTTTTAACCATTTAATTTATACAAAATAATTCATTTTAACGTTCGGGAACATTATGACTTATTGAGAAATTCTGTACTTTAGGATTTGTCGGGCGCAAAGTGTCGAGTTTTATGCTAAATCGCCAAAAAATAATCAATTATCAAAATAAAACACCATTAAAATATCTCAATTAGAGGTGTTTCGTTTAATTTTTGTTATCTTTTTATGTGTAAATAATAAAATGTTGCCAATTTTGTCTGATTGAATGAGTAGTTATGCGCCCGGCTTATCCTATAGTACATGAATATCCATGTTTTTTAGTGTCTATTTTGCCAATCTATGCTTTTATTGACATTAAAAAGAGAAAGGAATAGTATACTAAAATTTTAATTTAATTTTATTTCCTCTATTTTTCCTTTCTCAGAACAACACATTTTGGTGGTTTTAAATAATCTGATGTGATGATAAAAATCTAGGAATTATATATTCTGATGTTAAAAGTTTAACCTTTCCAAAAAAAATAAATGAAAGTTTTTACAAAATGTTCTCCTTCTATTACTTATTGAACTGTATAACTTTTCTCTTCACTCATCTCATGTTCACTTATAGAGATAACTGCTCATTAGGGGGATACAAGAATATATTTGTGGTCAAATTTTAGTTCCATTGTTAACACATACTAATTTTCAAAACTTCTTCTAATTAAAATTCCATGAACCTTTGTGGTTCAAGTATTTTTTGGAAAAACTGAATGTCAGTTCAAAAATATTATAAGTACCTTGTAAAAAAACTCCAATTTTTATCTCCAACATTTAAAAAAATGGATAGAATCATTCTGATTTCTGATAGATACCCGACAAGATCTTTAAAGAATGAACATGATTTTATTTATATTTTAAAACTAATTTTATCAGTTACAAATTTATTTCAATGTAAAATATAATACATCTATACTATTATTAGCATTATTGATTACTAAGCTTTTCTGTAATCAATAACTAGCAAATTAGACAAGCAGATGTAAAAGGTAAGTATTTTAAGAGACTCTTGTTTTCAAAATATAATTTTAACTAAAATAAGCATTATAGGTATATTTTTTCAATTCAGGTAATAATTCAAAAGTACTAGTAATTATTTAATGTTAGGTTTAATGCAAATACACACACCAATTCCTAAGTAAATAATAAATTCAAACATTTCAAAGTATATAGTAGTAATATGTCCTGTTTAGCATCACAAAATTAATCTGCAAGATAGACTTTTAAACATGTTTTGTTAGGTCAAGTTGAGGAAAACTTAATTAAAATACTACTTGCAACTTATCTCATTCAAATTATAACACACTTTATTTTTTTTTAGTGTCAAATGAAAGCTATATTAGTCTTATTCTTATAAGAAAATCTAAATTAATAGTATCATTACTGTGAGTTCTTTGTATGCAATCGGTCTATGAAGTTAGCAGTACTAAAACTATTATTCTTCATGTTAAATGGGTGGTTGCTATTTTCTTACTTTTGTAAAGTAGAGGTAGAATTATCTTAACCTTAAATTGGAATTTAATTATAAAAAATGAAATTTGGCACAGGAAATCTTACTGTTAAATTTTTTTTTATTGTTATTCTGAGGTTTAGCGTTTCGATCACACTAGAAAAAAGATACATTGGTAAATGCTTAAATGAGCATTTCGTACTACATTTTGAACGAAGATTTTAAAATATAAATACGATAAGGGGAAATTAGCTTACATGATTATTAATAGGAGTTGGGGATTTGCTTATTTCTGTTGACAAGAGGGGTTTAAAAATTAGTGATATGCTTACGTAATATTTGAATCGTCAGTTTGAAAAGGGAATAGAAAGTGAATGTTAGAATCCACTGATACTCATTTAGCAGCCTTAATGACACAGTTTACTAATATTTTTTAATTTTATTTGTCTTAAGTCTTTCTATTTCTCACTTTAATTTTAATGGTTTATTTATATTTTTTCAACTGGAATTTCATAAGATTGAAAAAGGGTCCATCAAAAAAGTCCATCAAATTTTTTTCAACTGTAAAACATTTTTGTGGACATAATTATCTTTTTATCGATGATTGTTCTGTATTCTAAATAGGGTCCAGAATTTCCAGTAAAAATTTAGTTTAATACAATAAGAATTACATTTACGTGTATACAGTTTTTCTTCAATTTTGTCAAAACTTTGTTTTCCCTGTTTCGAACCGACGATTCATTTTAACTGCCTCTTAAAAAAGCCTTCAACTCATCAAAGACTATTTCGACAGGGAACCCTTATTTTGATTTTCTGAGGGTGAAAAACAATAAAAAAAAATCTTTATTGAGAGTGGGGCAGCTTTAAACAATTTCGTTTTCTTTTGAAATCGTTTTCTCATTTGTTATGCAGCTAATTGAAAAGCCACCTGGAGTCGAGTAAAGTTTTTCATCAAAACAACATCTGTCTGAGAAATTCCAATCAATTCTCTCTTTTTTTTTTTTTTTTTTGTAATCGAGAGAAGTCGCTTTTGACGTCTCAAAAGTAATTTATGAATTTCTTCAAAAACTCGGATTTAACCCACTTTAGGTTGAGGTGAGTTATTTTTACATATATTATTAAATCAGGTCTGTTGCTTCTATGAATACCTTTTTCCATTCTGATATTTCTATTCTGAAGTGTATGAAGGGTCTTGAACCGGGACGACTAAAGGTGTAGCAGGTTTCAACAGGGGCCGTTCAATTAATATAACGTAAGCAAGTTTTTGGTCCTTTTTGACCCCCCTTCCCCCCCTTGTCAACAAAAATAAACAACCCGCAAACCCCCCTCTTATAATTAAGTAAGAAAACTGCCAGACCCCCTTGATATATTTTTGTACAAAATCTTTAGTAATGCTTAGATTTATGAAATTCATTGTTCTTCATGAACACTTATCGTTAAAACTTTCCTTACGAAAAATGCTTAAAAAATTATTTTTTTTGTGAAATTTATTTTTGGTTGAATTTTAAAATTATTTACGTAAAAAAGAGATTTTTGAAAATGCATTGTTTGTAACATCTTTGTAAGCATCACTCATACTCCCCCTTGTCAGGAAAAATGAGCAAATAACAAACCCCCTCCCCCTTAGGTGCTTACGTAATATATGAACGGCCCCACATTACGAAAATGCGTTTTGTTTATGAATGCTTTTTCTTTAATTAAACTCACTTAAATAATTTATTTAAGAAATAATAGTACTTTTACTATAGTTAATAATCTACTAGTGGAAAAACAGCTGATAATCGTTTTAAATTATTTTTCAAGTTATGACTTATGCATTCAGTAAATATTAAGGCCCTGGATGAAGCTACGTTACTTTTGCTAGTAAATATTAGTCAATTTAAATAAAATTTTATAATATACCATTGCCACTGTGATAAGTTATTAGTAAAATTTAAAATAAATTAAAAGCGATTTTAAAAGAAAATTTTCGCTACATTCTGAAGAAAAAACAGTTAAATTAGCAATAAATTTTTATGATATAACTAAAAAAAAATCTTTCAAATAGAAAAAAATAAAGAAAAATATCTCTTAGATATGTGAGAAACGTTGTGTTCTACATAAAACAGGAAAAACTCTAAAATTTGCAAAAAAAATCTTCAGGTTTTTTTACTCTAAAATTATAAAATATCTTTCTTACAATATATATTTCAATGAAATAAAATTAAAACCAACTGAAACTCTCAAAATTTTAAAATTAAGCCTCTGTTGAAACCTGCCTTTCCGGGTGGGGTAGCTTTCAACAGAAGAGAAACTTTTTTTAAAACGCAACTCTGGACTTTTTAATTTTTTCTAAGAATTTGGGTAAAATTACACAGTGTTCGATGGTAGGTTAGTCTATAGAAGGTGATACAAGTGTAAGGTTAACAGTGCGTCAATTTGTTCACAAAAAAAAAAATAAAAACCGAAATCTGTTGAAAACTCCCCCACTCCTCAAAATTGATTCCAGGAACTTGGCGGTTAACTTCTGGTCGAAATCCCAAACACTTCATTTGAAAACTAGAAAAACATCTTTCACAGCATCTTTCCAAGAATCTCACTCATCAAAAAACTTCTAATTCCTCTAGGATAATTGGACCTGCAGTCATCCGTACTCCCCAGGAAAAATTATCCACCCACACCCAACCAACAATCTTAATTGGTACCGAAACATCATCAAATCCCTGGTCACGAACTCCCCTTATTCTTTCCGTATCGAAACTCAAATGTATAAAAGGGGGCGATGGTCCTGTAAGAAGGCACACATATTCCTTTTCTCTAGGACGTCCAAGTCTCTACTACCACCTCGCTATGGATCTTCGAGTGGCGTTCCTGGTCGTCTTGGTGGCTCTGTTTCAAGCTGAGAGGTCGGCAGGGGTCAGGCTGTGTGGCAGAAAATTGGCCGATATGCTCAATATGATTTGCGAGAAGAATGGAGGATTTCACGCTCCTAGAAGAGATGGTGAGTACAGCTAGATTCAAATGTGTATGCGTACAGATTTGAGGCTACTAACCTCCAGCAAAAGGGTCTGTGACCACTGAACTCACCACTCTAAACTTTAGTAAATCAAATGCAATTTTAAGGCTAACTGATCGATCAGCGATTCCCCAAGGTTCAACAATGAGGAATTTGCCTGTGCGAGGTTTTTATATAAATTGTGAACTTTATAATGGATTTTCGAGCGATGAATTCGAAAATATGGTTGAAATATTCCATTAGCTAAAAGAAAATTAAATATTTTGATTTAGAAATCGATAAAAACACACGTGACTTGAAACGCGATATTACATCACAGGTCATAAAGTTGAGTTTGTTTTGATTTTCACTCCTCAAATTGGTGCTTTAATTACCTTTAAAGTTGTGTTTTTAGCTAAGCTACTAATAAGTAGTTGTAATTAACTTTATTACCATTCTCCATGACCCAAAGAGTAGGGAAATAGCGAAATAATAAGCTTTCCAAACGAAGAGCATGACGTCACAACGCGATTTCGCGCCATTCTAGAAAGACTGTTATTAATATTTTTTTCTAATTGAAAAACTGTCAAATCAACCTGAAATTTCACACATAGGTCTATTTTTGCACGGAGTATCGATTAAAAAATAAAAAAAAAACCCGCGCAAATTCCTCATTGGCAAACCGCGGTCGACATCCGGAGAGGTTATTTCCTGGATCGCCAATATGTTTTGAAATCATTAATTATCATTAATTAATTGAGGCATTTTCCAAAGTATTTATTTTGGGTATCGGTAGTTATGTAACATAAAAAAATAACTAATAATGTTTAAATCATTAATACATTTATTAATTTATAGAAATTTGAAAATACAGATAACATATTATACAATCATATTGAAACAGTTAATATTTTATCAATATTCGGTTATAAATCATCTAAAAAATAATTAAGTTTTAAAAAGATAAAGAAATCTTTGAAAAAAATCTAATTAAAAAAAATAAATACTTTGTTATATACTTCTTTTAGTGCTGTTCACGAATATCAGGCCAGTTTCCAAATAAATTTAGAAAAGTAGTTAAAAATGGAAAGCATTTAAAACAAAAATCCTTCTTTGTTTTGGAAAAATACACTTTTTAAATAGTAATTAAAATTTAGGAAATCAGAAAGTTAAATTTTGATGTGCCGGTCAACACGTTTAAGAAGCCGGAAATTTTTACAAGTTCTAAGGTAGTCGTTAAATCAAAGTCCCCTGTAACCTCCTTTTGACTTCATAACTATATTATACTACTTTTCTGTCACCTAAACGGGTTGTTTCCCCTTTGTGACAAACATGTTTTTTCTTTCTTGTTTTGTTGCTTTCTGATTGGTAATGATAACAAAGATTATTATTATTATTATTAACCGCAAAAGAATAAAAAAAAAACTTTAATTTTTTTATAGTACTTAATTATTGGGAAAAAAAATTTTTTTTTGTTCGTTTATTTCTGTAATTCCAGTGTACTAGTCGGCAGCAAAAGAAATTGTACTTATCGAATGGAAGTTTTTTTACACGTTTCACTAAAGTTATTTGGCCAAAAATCCATCCTAACCTCTAATCAGAATATCAGAATCAGCAATAAAAACGCAATAAAGATGGTTATCTAAGACAGGGTATCTAATAGAAGTGAGATAACCATCTTTATGGCTTTTTTATTGCTCTTGCCACTGCTTTTTCTGGTGTGGCTACAGCCTTAGGGGATTTTTCTCGGGGGGGGGGACCTTTAATCCGTCCTTGTTCCTAACCTCGCCCTTCTGCCGCAGTGGCGCTTCGATCGGAGGAGACAGACAGTCGAGGGGGCGTCGTGGACGAGTGCTGCCGCAAGCAGTGCAACCTGACCACCCTGGCCTCTTACTGCGCCGACCCCTCTCACGAGGCCCTCCTGGAGATCGAGGGACTGTTGCCGCCCCCCTCCTCCCCCTTTTCCCTGCAGGACTTTGCCAAGTACCAGCACATGAGGACGGTAAGTTTCAAAAATGTCGCATGTATCGTTGTGAAATACGCCCCATGAGAAAAAACGCCCTACAGACATGAGTTTGTCACCAGTAGAAAGTTTAAAAAAAAAGTTTTAAATAAGTAAAATATTGACAGTTTTTGGTAACTTGTTTCTCCTAAGTTCTATTTAACAATGCCACTTCGTATTTTTTAGAACGTGGTAAAGGTAATTAATAAAATTACGCTAACACTCATATTCTCTGGGAGTAAAGGTCCGTATGAGGAGCCTAGAAGCCAAGGGGTACAAGTGCGGTTTTTTTAGTATTGGAATTACGTGCACTAAGTAGCCTAAAAACTTAGTAGTATAACAACTATACAAGCACAGTCGACCGGATAATACGTAAGAACCATGAACCATTAATTGAATCGCCAGTTTGAAAATAAGGGAATAAGTCCAAAAAAATCACAAATTGACTTTTTGTGCTCAAAAATATCTCCAAGCTTTGCTCAACACATGAGTGTAAAGAGGGAAAAAATAAATACCTCCTATCGGCAGATATAGCCCCTTGAATGTGCAAAATAGATGTCCATTCATTGTATTTTTTTATTTAATTTGAAATTAAAGTTACTTTGTCTTTCTTTTCTTATTCTTTGGGCTGTAAACTAAGCCAAATAAAATTTACTTTTAATTTAAAAGTGTTTTTAACTTTTTTTTTTATCCAGGGAATGATTGTCTCCATTCATATTCACTTACTCCATTTGTACTACCTTAACGACTCAGTCTCAAAACAATTTTGAATTTTATTTGTCTTAAATTTCTATTTCTCACTTTTGTACTGTCTACTAAAATTAATAAAGAAATATAATAAGAAATTAATAGATAAGAAATTAATAAAGAAATATAATAAGAAATTAATAGATAAGAAATTAATAAGAAATATAATTTAAATGTCAATTTAAGTGGTTTTAAGATTTTCCTTCAGTTGAAATTTCATAAGATTGAATAAAGGAATAAGTCCAATAACTTTTTCAACTGTAAAATATTTTTGAATGTACTTCTATTTGTTTCAATGATTGCTCTATTTTTTAAATAAGGTCCTGAATTTCCAGTAAATATTTGGTGGTTATACATCAAAAATTCCATTATTTATGCAGTTTTTTTCGATTTTCTCAAAACTTGGTTTTTGGACTGATTCCCTTCTTCTAACTGACGATTCAATTCTTCTTTGCAGCAGCCTCAAACCACCTCCGGTTCTTCTGTGGGCTACTCTCGTCCCAAATCTTCCAGCCATCCCAACCTCGGTCAGTTCATGCGAAACCGACCCGTCTTCATGGTCCTGACCGAAGCTCAGAGCGATGAAGATGATTCCCTCGGAGATCATCGATTCTAATGACGCTCGCTCTTTCTGATAATGAGAACTAGTGTTCAATAAAATTTTTGCGGGTGGTTTAATTTTCTCTTCTTTGGATGTGGTTTAACAAAAACGCAACAAATCTTTTAAATCACACCCACTACACGCTAGTTTCTTGGAATGAACCAGACTCTTTTCTTGGTTGTTCTTAATATTATACATAGGAACGGCTTTAGAAAGAGTCCTCCAGTCGCCATGTTTAACCACAGCTCCCACAGCAACATGATTAAGTGTTGTCATACTATAGAGCATTTTCAATCACATGACTCGGACCTAACAACGGCCTAAGCAACAGAAGGTGTTACAGTTTTTTTGCCCTACAAAGGTTAACAGTTACAGAAAATGACTAGCCGTGGAATTCTTCTATTGGAGCATTTGCAATCACGTGATCCCGTACCTAAAAACCGCCTTAGCAACAGATAAACAACGGCCTTAGCAACAGTTAAAAGCCCTACAGAAGGTACACAGTTAAAAGAAAATAACCGGTTGTGACGTCACCTGAAAACACTCTATTAGATCTCTAACAATATTCTACTAATTACTATTATTTTAGGATCTTTTAATAATATTAACACTAAAGCTGTAACTAAACATATTTCTTCCACGACAACCTTGATCTAAATCAGTGGTTCCCAACCGGTGGTCTGAGGCCCATAGGTGGTTCGTGAGAGTACTGGAAGTGGTCTGTGAAGAGGTCCAGTAGCCCATGAATTTTTTTTTTCAATAAACAAAATTTGAGCGCATTGATATCGAGAAAGGATTGAATTACATCCGTCCCCAAGACTTTCGACTGTTGCAGGGGTAACAGTCACCACTAAATTGTGTACGTACACACTTGACAATTTTTTTTTTAATTTTGGACTTAAAAATCTGATTTTTTTATAACAATTAGTTACTTAATTTTTAATATGATTTTAGGTTACAAAAGTAAGTTTAGTTGATTAGTTATTTAATTAATTACAATTTAATGAGATAATTAGCATGTTTTCGAACAGTTTTTTCTCTGATTGTAATTGTTCTAGAAAGACAATTCTGGTTAGAAATATTAATTGTACTCTTCTCTATGTTTTGGCTTTTACACTTTGTTTTTAAAGTAATTAGGTGATTTTTAAGAGTATTTTTTCTAACAGGTAGTCTAAAAATCATGATTTTATCGACAATTTTATTTTTGAAAAATTCTTTTAAAATATTATTTAATTAAATTTTGAGAATTTGAAAAAGCCAAAACATCCGCTATACTATGCAGATCATTGTAGCATAATATTTATTGTGATAGAGAATTTTCCTTTTCCGTAAAAACTGTTCAAACAAAGGGTTATATCGCAATAATATGGTTCTCGAGAAAATGAGTTCAAAGTTCTGAAAACATACCAAAATGCGCTTTGTGGCGCGATTTGAAATCTTCTAACTCAAGAACCATTCAGGATAATTATAAGTTCTTGGTATCTTTTGAAAGCTTAGGAAACAAATAATGTTTTAAACCAATAAAATAAAATTTGATGATTTCGTCAATTTTGACAATTTCAAGTGTGTATGTACACCTTAAGAATAGTTTCCCTTATTTATAATCGTCAAAATAATCAGCTCTGAATATAACAGTAACATTTCGTTGTTTGGTTTCGAAAATTTTAGTAGGATATCTTAACAAAATTACTATTTCTCATAGGAAAAATAATGGATGGTTATATTTCAGAGTATCGTATAATTTTTTCCGGCTTCATTAGGGAAAATGAACTTTCATCTTGGAATCTTGTGAGAATAAAGAATTTTAAGTTATAAAATTGTCTGCAAAGGTTCCAATTTTAAGTCTGCGGACTTCAACGTGGGTTACTGATCTAAATTAAGGGTTCCCTAACTATTAAAAATACCTTACCATATACATATACGATTAAACTTCAGAATTTAATTGTTTTTTAACTTTATATTTCCTGAAAGAAATGATTATGTGTGCTATGAAATTGTATGTGCGCTAAACGTAGAAAGCATTTAATTATAAAAATTTTCTAATTTTTGTCAAGTCTTACTTATAACATGGGTCTGATATTTAACTTGACCTTGATATTTTAATAAAATTTAAAACCATGCACCTTCAAAATATTACTATTAAAAATGTTTCAAAGGACATAAATTTCTAATATTAACAATAAAGTTTTTTGTAATGGATTTACGTTAAAAAAACAAGACCAATTCAAAATCTTTTCGCGACTCACCAGTGGGTCACGACCCACAGGGTTCTTCTTCAAAGGTCCTATCTTCTTCCATTCTCTCGAGGTGTCCCAGTCATTGTATTCTTTTTGTCGTTACATAATTAAGGATATATTTTTCTTTAAATAATCCTTCAATTTCAAAATTAAATCTTTTCCTCCAAAGTCACCCTCCTTCAAAGGTCCAAAAATAGTTCTTAGAATTTTTCTCTCCCAGGTGATCAACATTAGGGTGTATCGAAAAAAACTTTTTTTCGATTTTCATCAGGCCTTAGCAAAAAAAAGTTGTCTAAGGTGACACATAATACCTGCGAATTTTTTCAGAATTTTTGGGGGGTGTCTTTAGGTTCCGCCAGGCCCCCGAAGGTTCCCATGTTAATCCTATGGAGCGCGCAAGCCTAAAAGGCCGATCGCCCCTCATTTCTACCCTAATCACACGACGAATGTCTTCACTCGAGTTATCGACCCTATATGATCTAGGCTATCCGACAAAACTTGAATAATAGCCTAAATATCTATATTTCATTGATTATTTGAACAAGGATATGCGCGATTTTCAACGAAATTTGAGCACACAAAAAACGTAATATAGATATTTAGGCTGTTATTAAAGTTTTGTCGGGTAGCATACTTCATATTGGGTCGTGTGATTAGGGTAGAAATGAGGGGCGATCGGCCTTTTAGGCTTGCGCGCTCCATAGGATTAACATGGGAACCTTCGGGGGCCTGGCGGAACCTAAAGACACCCCCCAAAAATTCTGAAAAAATTCGCAGGTATTATGTGTCACCTTAGACAACTTTTGTTTGCTAAGGCGTGATGAAAATCGATAAAAAGTTTTTTTCGATACACCTAATCAACATCTTTTCTTGTTTTTAAGTTAAAGCCCAGGTCTCTGCTCCATAGGTAACTGTTGGTCTGATTGTAGTTTTAAAACCTGAAGCTTTGTTTTTCTTGTTACTATTTTAGATTTTAATAATTTATTAAGTGCAAAAAAGCTACTTAAAATGTTCCTAGTTTTTGAAATATTAGCAAGGAATTCTCCTACTGCTTTTCAAGAGATTGCACCAATAACTAACATTCACCAGTCAAAGAGTGAATATTAAGACTGTTGGACAAAATAGTGTTATTAATAGTCCATTTTACCCCAGGGTGAATTAGAACAAAACTAGCCGTGTTTAAACTTTTTATTATTAAAAAATAATTAAACTTGGAAGGAAATTTTATGAAAGAATATAAAACTTAGAATATGAAAATAGCTAAAAATGGACCCATTCCCCCCCCCTAGTTCTTAAGTGATTATTTAAGATTTATTAATATAGTTCAAATCATAAATAATTGCAATATCAAATGAACATGAACAACTTAATTTCAAAACCTCTAGTTACAATTGAATTAAATTTATTTAAGTAAAAGGAGTAGCGCTTCAACTCAGGGGGGGCCCATCTGGCTCTCATTTTGATTTCATCCAGTGACGTCACTGGATGAAAAAGGCGTGAAAGTTATGACGTAGAGTAGCCAATCAGGATTCATAAGGAAAATCGCGGAGATTTTGCTTACGTGGAAAGGGAGAAAAATAAGACACAGGGAAAATATAAACCAGTAGTTTTCTTCTTCTTTTTATGAAAATAAATCCTGAAATTAAATACTAGTAAAATTATAATCTCCATCAAATGATGATTATTTAGTTTTCTAGATAGTAAAAAGAATAAACGATTAAGGCAAGTTTCCCAACAAAGTAGTTTCTTTCTAAAATTAAATACTGAGTTGTCTTGTTGAAGGAGTCAAAAATTGAAAAACTAAATATACTCACGCTAGAAACAGGACTAGTGAACGGATTATTTTCACTAGTAAATTTATTTTATTTTATATTCTTGTAAGCGTATTGTTACTGAGTTATTGGCAACAGTGTTTTTTGTAAATCGAAATTGATTTTCAAAATAAAGAGATAGTTAGTTTGAATTTATTTACAAGAAATAATGCCGGATACATCTTGTTTTTAAGATTTTCGAGTCTATACCCGATATCTACAACGTTATAGATAGCGCATCATTAAGGGGAAAGATTCCTAACATTGAAAAGTCGTACAGATGAACCTGTTGGACCAAAGATCAAATATCCCTCTCTCAAAGAAAAAGTCCCTAATCCATAGTGCCCCTCCCTAAGTCCCACCCGAGTGAAAGGGATTGGCTAATATGACGGCAAAGGAGGAGCTACAATTGACGTCACTGGATGAAATCTGACGCCCCTTTTGAATTTTTCATCTCTATAGTGCCGTTTACATGGGAAAAATGCTACCCGGGTAGCTACCCGGGTAAAAAGTGGGTTGAAGGGAATTTCCAACTCTACCCGGGTAACGAAATTTGAAGGCGTTTACATGAGACATGATCTAACCCGGCTTTTTCTCGGTCACGTGGTAAGAAAAGTGATCTGCCTGTTTCCATGGTTTCCAAGTTTGTTAACAAATATCTCATTTTTGTTTTTGAAAGAGAGCATCAGAATGAATTTTAAAAGAGCGTTGGCGATATATGCAAAAAATCAACGGATGATAGCAGATTTGCTTACCGAAGACCTGCGAAGATGTATGAAAGCAATCTTGTATTATTTGTTGAATATTTTGTTTATTTACTAGTAACACGTAACACTTATACAATTATACAAAATTGTGTTGGCAACATTGTTTCAATTCCATCAATGTTTATTGTTTTGATTTCCGTTTTTGTTGTGCTTGTCTTAAAAAATAAATAGATGTTTATTAAACTTAACGTTTTATCTTCACATTTCAAACTGCATTTGCTACTTTCTACGTTATTGATGTCCATTACAAATTATATCAAAACAATCAACAGAGCACACACAAACAATTAAATGGCGGACTACACAACACGCAAGGTAGTGTGGGATGGGACACGAAATGCATCATGGGAAAGGAGGGTACTACCCGGCAATTGACTAGGATTGAATCCTACCCGGCTTTTTCCTATCTTTTTCCCTTCGTAGGGAATGCCGGGTAGAAAAGAGGAGTAAGAGCCGCCTTTTACCCGGGTAATTGGCTCATGTAAACGGCACTTATGTGAAGAGCCAACCTAGTCTTATTCTACTAACCTTGGCTTCAACTAGTCTATTACTTATAGTCAAAGAAATAGCAGAATCGCAACTGTTTTTCTTTTGCAGTCTCAGTAACATAATGAGATAAAAATGCGGTTGAAAGAAAGTTTTGGGATTGTAAAAAATGTTCTTAGTTTTTGAAATATCGGGTATGTGTAAAAGGAACAGGGTATTTCTTCTACTAGTCTCCAAGAGATTGCGAACTTTACTAAATGTCACCAGTAAAAGAGTGAATATTAAAACTTTTGGGGTAAATTAAGTATCAGCACTTAGTGTCAATAACCACCATAATCCACTTACGGGAGAGCGGGGCACCTTACAACAGTTTCGTTTTCGATTAAAATAATTTTCTCGTTTGTTATGAGTAGTGTTGCAATGGCTGGAAAAAACCCGGTTTAAACCCGGGAATAAACCGGGTTTTTTGGGAAGGGAATTTTGAAAATTTCCGGGAGTTTTCGGGAATTTTGACTTTTGACACAGGAGAAGGAAAAAACATCTGAACTCGCTTAAGAAATCGTGTTTATGTTGATTTTCTCTTCAATGTGGAGTATTAAAAATTCCCGGGAGTTAGCAAATTTTAAGACACGGGTAGTAAAATATCAAAATTATGCTTAATATGATGACTAAAATTTATTTTGAACTTCATATCATAAACAGGGAAAATCTGCGTTGTGACCTTTAGAAAATATATTCAAATTTAAACAATTGAATAATTGACATAATTATCTGACAAATACCAAATCACCGATCTACATACATTTTTTTTCTGGACACATGGACATGAATGATTCGATTTTATGTTCGATTCGAATCGCTTGAACTAATGTTAAAGTTACAGACACTAATAAGTTAAAAATAACAAGTTTTGAGAAAAAATAGTTTGAGATAACGAAATAACTCTTAGCTAAGAGAATTCTTGAAGTGAAAATTTTAACCTTAAGCCTAAAGATGGCCGTCTTTGTTTATATTCAAAGCTTCCTCAAAATTCCCAATATTCCCCAAAATTCCGGGTTTATTCCGCAAAATTCCCGGGTTTTTTCCCATGTTTCAAAAACTGCGGGAATTTTGCATCTCTAGTTATGAGGTTAATTTAAATGCTATCTGGTGTCAAGTAATGTTTCTTATCAAAACAACCATCTGTCCGTGGTATTCCTACCATTTCAACTTTTAGTTTTTTTGTAATCGAGTGGAGTCGTTTTTGACGTCCAAAAGTAAATTTTTAATTTCTTTATTATGTTTTGCGGAATAAGATTAAGAACATATAAGGCGAGTTGCCATGGTCGCCTTGTTTTACGTTTTTTTATTATACTTTTAGTGGTGAGTAATAATGCTTTAACTATATTTTTTGAAATAAATGTGTTATGAAGGTTTCTTTACATATCTAAATTCTGTAAAAGGGTCATTCCCAAAAAAAACGTACAAAGTGCGTCCAGGACTTTGATATTTTTTTAGTAATAAAAAATATTTTTTGGGAAAAAAAACTTCTTTGTTTCAGGATCTTCATCGTATTTTGGTTAGTTGAGAATTTTTTGTGAAGATAAAAATAAAATATTATGACCCTAAAAAGCCATTGTTTTTAACGGAAACACCGAAAACAGCATGTCCCACTTTTAAATTTACCACATTCAAAGTGACTTGTAGTAATTCGGTTGTTGGTTATGATGATAACCATGATAAAAAATAATTAAATTCGTTATTTTGAAGAAAACTGTCAAAACAAATGTTTAATTATTTTTTTTATTTTAGACTTAACAGATTTTTATGTGTGTGTCCCAAATATATTGTCTCCACATTTTTTCCACTCTGTTACACTGAGTTTTACTATAATAATTAAAGTAATATTGAAGTTGACCGTGGTTCTGATATCTATGAATTGATGTTTGATCATTGTCTGAAAGTAATATTCAATTAAATTTTTTAGCACAGTGTAAGACATGAATTTTGTCTAGGATCGCTTAGAGCCTTTCCACTCTGTTACACACTTTTACAAAAATCTAATCGCTGCTTTTTATAAAATAAATCACCATTAAGGAGAACATTACCAATAGTTTTTAAACGCTGTTTTACTTTTTTCTTGGATTTAAAATTTTAAGCCAGAATTCTCTTTTTAAGCTTAATTTTCCACTCTGTTACGTAACAGAGTGGAACTGTACAGTGTACACTCAATATAACAGGGTAGACAATAAGGTTAAAAGCAGAATCGTGGCTTAAAATTTTAACTCAAAGAAAATACTAAGCTGTATTTAAGAACTTTTTATAATATTATTGTAAATGGTGAATAATTTTATAAAAAGTAGCGATTAATATTTTATAATAAAGGTGTAACAGTGTGGGTATCATTTAAACCAGTGTGGTACAACCTGTAGTACCTGTGTGGTACAATCGTATTATTCCGAGGGCTAATAAAACATTAGTATAAGAAGGTAAGATCCCAAGTTCAGCTTGGAACACATATTTCGACTATGAAGATTCACTAAGATCCATTACACTTAAGATTTTTTTCAACATTGAGCTTGTGCAATGCGAATATATTGGTCGGGTCATTAAAACATTACAAATTTATTCCAGGTGTTATATTTGTTTGCCCCAATTTAAGCATTATTTTATTTGACTGTTTTATTGTTAAACTTTTGTTTTAATATAATCAATAATGATAATTGTTTTAATAAATCGAAAACAAATTATTTATTTTATCTAATTGAAAACTTTTTGAAATGAAATTGTGTCCATTGTAAACAGAAGAGAAGTTGAGATTTCTTTTCTCTGAAGAGGGTAGGAAGTTTTACTTTTTAAAATTGAGTTCTACGGAGACAGAACTATACATAGAATGCCATATACATTGATTTCATTTGAACGTATAAGCTTCAGTATTATTTTAATTTCCATTTACCTATATGTAAGGTTGTAGTTTACCACGATTTGCATAGGGGGTGACCAAAAAAGTTAAAGTCGTTGGCTTAAAATCTATTAATAACTGCAATAAGTTATTTAGGGCTGATAAAACCGACATCTCACTTGTGGCAACACTAGAGCGGCGCGCGTGTCATCTATCATATTATTCACGCGGCACGCATTGTTGTATTATTATCGCTTTTTTAAAATCTTTAGAATTACCTTTTTCCTTTTGTTGTGTTGTAAATAAATGTCTTTTTATATATTTAAACTTGTAATGATTTTGTAACCCATTAGACCGCATCCCCACACACTTATTCGATAATAATTGCAAATTATAAAAATTATCCCTGAATCTAAGTATAAACTCTTCAGGGTAACCGCCTTTACAATGTATTTCCAAGAAGTGTAGATGTTTTTAGAAGTCATAAAGTTTGTTTAATATCCTTAAATTTAAGCAAATAAAATATTAATTGTGTGTAAAGTTAATTTATTTAGACTACCCAAATCCTGTTTCTATTTTCCCAAGATTGTGTAGGATTGTCTATTTTGTTACAAAAATGTCCAATCTGTTACCAGAATTTCCACTCTGTTACATGAATTTCCACTCTGTTACATGACACTTTTTCTGCCTTCCAGTGTAAAATAATTTTTTTTAAATCTATTAAAAGTGCTTCCTACTATTTGGAACAACCCTAATTCTTACAGAAATAAGAATAATATTTTTTTCAATAAGTATATAAGCCATAAAATAAACTTTTATCCAGGTATATTACATAATTTTCAAAATTTTGACACTAAATCTAAAAAAAGTACAAAATAAAATTTTTTTGGGGGGAAATTGTTAGTGTACTAAAAAAACTCAGCATTTTCCCAGATATTTAAGTAAAATTAAGCTTTTCATTTTTTAATAATATTTGAAAAAAATCGAAACTTATTCATGTAACAGAGTGGAAAAAATCTTTCACTTCCCATACCATTACAAAACCCATAAAATTATTATTTTAACTAATTAATAAAATTTACCATTGAAAAGCTCAGAGTCTTAGCTGTAATATAGGCATAAAATTTTTGTGAAAATTCGAAATTTTTTTTTTTAAAGTTTGAACCATCAAATGTACGTTTTTTTTTGGAATGACCCAAAAGCAAAACAAACTTGAAAAGGAAATTGTAAAAATGGGGTCCACAGATGGGAGTCTTGTAAATTCAAACTCTGTCCGAATGATGTACAGCCATATTCACAGCCATCAGCGTCGGTGTTAACCAGCAGCTAAAGAAATAAAAATTAGCTTTTCGCTGCCTCTGATTGGTGGAATCCTTCTTTGACCAAGGATTTAACACCGACGCTGATGGCTATGAATATGACTAGTAGTATACCAAATGTAACACTAATCGTTCCAGTTGTGAAGGGAAAAAAATGTCGCATTGGTTTTGCACCCTTAAAATAAACACTTAACTTCGACTTTTTAAATTAAATATCGACTCTACTAAACTTCCTTCTATGGCATTGTAGAGAATATAAAATTCTTAAACTAAATCATAGCAAAAAGAGAGTTTATTCAATGTTTATGGTTATAAAAAAAAGTTGGTAACCTAATTACAAAAGCATCAAGATACCTTTATTTAAATTCACATATTCACCACTAAATAGTTATTAAATAAAGACTTTATATTAGAATCGAAATTGTTATATATTAGAATTTTAACTTTGGTTCACAAAATTCTCCTTTAAGGTTTCTGAGTAATTTAAAAGGTCTAAATGTAACCGCTTTACTAGTTACGGTATTAATTAGTTTAAATAGAAGAATATACAGAATCAAGTTTCATAGTAATTCTAATTCATTGAGTTTTAAGGCAATAACATTCAACTATTATGGATTTTATAAAATTTTTCTAAGAGCGATTGATTTAAAACACAGACATGAAATGATGAGTATTGTTATTGGAAAATCATTATCAAATCGTATTGGAAAATCTTATACGTACGTTGAAATTGAATTTAGGGCAGGTTTTTTTTTATGAAGTTGAATGTATCTCCAATTAGTTGTATACATTTAAACTCTAAAAATTATCAAGCCACAGATAACCTTTAAAGGATTCAGGAATATCCATTGCTCTAATAGTTTCCTCATTGAGATTATTTACATCGAATAAAGCTTTCCGAACTGCAACTCGGGACAGGTGTTTGAGAGAGCGAGGCTCCGGGACTTTAGGGACGGGAAAAATCGTCTTTACATTCGTCTCATATTGGTCGCATAGACTTTTAAGTATATTGTCGTACCTCTCCTCGAAATTGGGTTTAAGTAATTTGTACATTTCGTTTGCTGTGATGAAATTATATGATAAGGCTTTCCACAGCACGCTGATGGAGTCTTTTTCTTCATCATTAGAGTCATCATTGAAAAGAGTTACCAGAAGTTCTAGGGCCAGTTGTAAGCGAAGGTCTCCATTCCTAAATATTTTTACATGATATTTTAAAAAGAACAATAATTCTTCACCGTCCACACTGAAAGAAAAATTTAATTCAGGTCAAGGTTGTTACGTTTAAAACACTTGTTTTAAACACGTTTAAAACAAAGCAAAAAAAAAAAACATTGTTTAAACAAAAGTATACTACTTTTTTAGCAATTCTTTTTTCTATGAACAGATGGCATTAGTATATAAAACTTAGTATTTACTTTATTTGATTTTTTTCTAGAAAGTTATTAAATAAAAAATACAAATAAGAGCTTGAGGTCCAATTAGTTCATTCCAAGAGATGTTTGCCTCGAAAAAAAAATCTGGTATACCGGTCCTCAAAGGGTTAAATTATCTTCGAATTTTTTTAATGAACCTTTTTAGAAGTTAAAAGGGCTATATAATTCAATTTTTGTTCTTTAATTTAGGATTCTAGATCACTCTTAAAATGCCCCGTTTCTTATTACCGCATTTAAACAAAACTTAGGGGTAATAAGAAACACTAGCATTTAATCCTTGAAAATTTATTAATCGTATTTTTCTCTAATTCAATATAATTGTTTTTTTTTTTTTTTCAATTTGATATTTTGGCCTTTCCGCAAAAAAAGAAAATTGTGTGCTTCTACCCTCTACAAAATGAAAAATATTTATCAACAATTTTTCATTTATTATTGAATTTTAAAATTAAGTGTCCGTAGGTACACACGTCCTCAGGAAACCACAATAGAACAGTCTCCCCTATGATGAACTAATACATACGGGTCAATCCATGTCAAGTGATCCAGAAGACACAAAAATGGTCGCTAGACCATTTTATAATCGAATTGTTTTTTGTGTGTTGATTCTTATATTCTTAGAGAACTCAAAAACACAAGTTTTAATTTTTTATCTTTATTTGAACTTTTATGGCAGCCATCGATGTTCTACGAAAAATAGTGATTGTTGCGTTTGTAAGGGTTTACGTTAACTTGCGTTACACCTAACTGGTATAACTTAAATTCATGCAGTAAAAGCTATTTTACTCATAAAGATACACCCTTCCTTATTCACTGTACAAATTTAAGGAGAACTGTATCCGAAATATTGAAATCCAGTCTAAAAGTTAAACTTTAAAAAAGATGATTTTTCAATTTTTGAAAGCAAAATAATCCCAAAAGATCTACATTTTCCAAATATTTTTTGTAGAAAATGTGTAGTTACCATACTGGACTATATCCTGAAAAAAAATTCAACTCTGGTATTTTATTCTTTTTGGTAGTTATAGGCCTCCAAAACTGGAAAATTTCAAAAACATCCAAACTTTGACCCTCTATATCTCTGTTGGAACAAAGTTTAAAAATCTCAAATTTTCACAGGTTAATCCTCACTAAGGTATCAACTTTCTGTAAGAATTTTATCTTTGGTATTTACTTCCAAGTCTAGTTATGAACCTTCAAAATCTGATAATTTCGAAAAAATCCAAACTTTGACCCTCTATATCTCTGTTGGAACTAAGTTTAAAAATCTGAATTTTTCACAGGTTAAGCTTTACTAAGGTATCATCCTTCTGTAAAAATTTCATCCGTGGTACTTACTTCCAATTCAAGTTACAGGACCGTAAAAATGTAATGTTTAAAGAAAATGAAAGTACAAAATTTGAACGATCAAGTATAATCTCATTGATGGATTATAACATGTTTTCAACTAAGCATTTTCAAGGTCCTGTAACTTGACTTGGAAGTAAGTACCAAGAATGAAATTTTTACAGGAGGATGATACCTTAGTGAGGCTTAACCTGTGAAAATTTCAGCTTTTTAAACTTTGTTCCAACAGAGTTATAGAGCGTCAAAAATTGGATTTTTTCGAAATTATCAGATTTTGAAGGTTCATAACTCGACTTGGAAGCAAATACCAAACATGAAATTCTTACAGAAAGGTGATACCTTAGTGAGGCTTAACCTGTGAAAATTTCAGATTACTAAACTTTGTTCCAACAGAGATATAAAGGGTCAAAGTTTGGATTTTTTTGAAATTTTCCAGTTTTGGAGGCCTATAACTACCAAAAAGAACAAAATACCAGGGTTGAATTTTTTTTCAGAATATAGTCCAGTATGGTAACTACACATTTTCTACAAAAAATATTTGGAAAATGTAGGTCTTTTGGTATTATTTCGCTTTGAAAAATTCAAAAATCATCTTTTTTAAAGTTTAACTTTTAGGCTGATTTTCAATATTTCGGATACAATTCTCCTCAAATTTGTACGGTGCACAAGGAAGGCTGTATCTTTATGAGTAAGATAGCTTTTACTGCATGAATTTAAGTTATACCAGTTAGGAGTAACGCAAGTCAACGTAAACCCTTACAAACGCAAAAATCACTATTTTTCGTAGAACATCGATGGCTGCCATAAAAATTCCAATAAAGATAAAAAATTAAAACTTGTGTTTTTGAACTCTCTAACAATATAAGAATCAACACACAAAAAATAATTCGCTTATAAAATGACCACCTTTGGATCATTTGACATGGATTGACCCATACGTAAACTAAAACACAGATAAAGGAAAAATTATAATATGCTATTTACAGGTAAAAAAAACCCCTTGAATGTAAAAATCACCAGTAAAAAACATAAAAATTATAGTACTTTAAGTAACTAACTTAATCATCTTACCTAATTTCTTCCATGAATATACGACACAAGTGGTCGAAGTATTTGAAATGAAAGTCATATTGGAATCCATATCTAATGTATTTTTTTTTGCAAATGGGAGGGACTTTACACCGCATGCTGTTAGTTACCATATAGATAGATGTGATAGCCGAGGCACCGAACCGCTGCTTCACGAAACAGTCTAGGATTAATTTGATGTTATCCACTGATAAGACATAAAGAAGTAAATCAATATTATAATTCAATGCATCTTTAAAATCGGTTAGGAAATCGACGCAGTATTCTGGAGTGATTTTATCAAGCTTGACTAGAGTTTCAAACAATAATACAAAACTAGGCTGAAGGGACTCAATAAAAGTCCTTATTCGTAACTCTTTTGTTACTCTATATTTTCGAATCATACGAACGTACATTTCAGTAAAGTCATCGATGGGGACTTCTTCTAGGCCATCACATTCAATGCTATTTCTTAACATTTTCTCAAAGAGCTCAAGTACTAAAAACCTATCATTCCCTCCGAAATCTTCCATTATCGGCACGAAGTTTAAGCGTCGAAGGTACTTTTTCAGCTCAGGGAAACGAACAAAAAAACGGAGAAATTGAAAGTCCTCCATTGCAAAATATATCTATCCAAAATGAGCACAGTATAAGCGCTTCTATGCGAAAGTCACCAATAAAACCACGTGTACTGGCTCCCTCCTAGGTATGTCACGATTCTTTCGATTCGATCCTGAAATCGATTCCTAAGGTTCGATTCTTGTATTCGATTCCCTACCTTTGACATCCCTCCCTACCCGACCTTTTGTTGCTTCCACTTCGATTTGGGGACCTCAGGGGGGCAGTTCAGGTACTCCCTTCTTGGCATTGAGGGGGGGATGGATTTTGTTGTGAGTCAGAGTTTATTCTTTTCTACGGAATAAGATTATTTAGGTGTTATACTCGAGTACGAAATTACGTATGTTTCGCGGAGCGTATATTCTTTCCAAGGACGCCGCCCAGAAAAATCCCTTAACAGTATATTTCAGAACACTTTTCGGCATGCTAAACTTTTTAGAACTATCAAATAATAAGTAGTTTGTATTACGAGAGATTATTAATTTTTAATACACCCTATGAGTTGGAGATGTAGAATAAAAAAACAAAGTAAAACCTCGAAAAAGATTTTATAAAATTTTTTTCGAGGAAAAGTCGCCTGAGAGCTGCACAGAGAAAAATGACACTTTCAAATCTAAGTATTAAATCGATGTTTTCATTTTGATATGTAACTTTTCGTTCCAAATACGAAGACCCAATTCTTTCAATTTTGAAATATCAGAAATTCCTGGTTTCAAGAAATTTAATACTCACCACTCAAATAATATTTATTTTTATTTTAAATTTAAAAATTGCTCGTGTAGTTAATCTGTATTCCAATAACTCATTACAAATGATAAAATTGCGACAATTGCGACTGGATTATAATGTCATATCCGATTTAATCAATAAAAATATTTGAACAAAATAATAACATAGTTCTTTGCATATGTTTGCTAGCTAAGATATTAAAATAATTTACTGTTCTTTTGGATCGGATGCACGCCTTTGAATAATTATCGATCAAATTTTGAAAAAATTGAATCGATTCTCGCTTTTTCTCATTCTCATAGTTTCTCTTTTATTACATAGATGTCTCTACTTGTCCATAGGGGTCCTCTCCATTCTTATCAGTCAACCGTGAAGAACCTATTGGTCATGCATTCCTTATTGCTTTTGTGAGTGATATCTCCCCCTTCTTTTCTTTCGCTCCTTTTCCATGCATTTCGGGGATGCGGATCCGGGGGTTGAGTAGAGAGTAAAACCGGTTATCTTTTGGCGTAGGGTAGCTTACGTACTATACATTCTTTTATTGTCATTGTCCACAAACCGAGCCTCAACACGTGGATGTTGGAACGCTTTGCTTATTAGAATAAGAGTGATAGATTGCGATTGATGTCTGATCACACAAAAGTGGATTTTTAAAGAAAAATGTAAAGAATTCACATTTCACAACATAAAATATTTTTCCTTACCTGTAAAATCTGCTTTTCCGGCTGAAACCGATGTTCGGAAAAAAGCCAACTGTAAAATGGCCGCATTTTCGTTAAGTTTTATAACGGCCATATAATGTTAAAATTATAACTAATATGAGTTTTTATTATGTTTTTGATTTGAGTTAATTAAGCTAACCTTGATTATTGTTTTGGAAAATATGTTTTTTTTAGAACTACGTACTATTAAATTTCTTTAAGAATTATTAACTATTAAACTTGATTGAATTTAATTTGCTAACTTGATAAATAAAATCGAAGATTAATAAATTTTCAGGGATAAAATGCTAGTGTTTCTTATTTTACCCCTAAGTTTTGTTTAGATGGTCTAATAAAAAAAGGGCATGCTAAAGAATGATCTACAACCCTTAATTGAAGTAGAAAAATTGAATTATACAGCCCTTTTAATTTCTAAAAAAGTGCAAGATAATTTAATTCCAAAAACAAGATAAATCGAAATATTTGAAAAAGCATATGTATTTGCTGGTTGCATAAACTTCAAACGGGAATTTTTCACTGCAATATTGTCACGAAGTTTGAAGAAACCACACAAGCCGAGTAAAGGAACAGAATTTTATTAAGCTGAAAATCACCAAATACAAAACTATGTATGAGAGTATTTATAGGAAAGGTTAGTGACGTATGAATGAGGCAAGTTGAGGTGAATGAATATGAGAGGAGAATGAATGATTAGAATATTTTGTTCTGCTGGGCTCGAACCCATCACCCGATGATACCGAATATCGCATCTTTGTAGCAATATAATTATTCAATAACGATAAAATTTTTATGGGGGAGCAAATAAAAATGTTTCTTATAAGCCTATCCTCCCCTACAGGTCTCTTTTTCGTTCACATGCAGCTGGATTTTCATTAAAAAATTTTCGCAGTTACAATTTTAAAATTATATTTGAATGAACGATTGTTCCACATGTATGAGAACTTCCTGAAACTACTGAATTTCATTGGGAGTCTCCGGAGCAATTGAATTTTTTAATATTTGAGATTATGTGGTCAACTGTTCATTCACTGGGACTGTTCATTGACTGGACAATTCACCCTATTAATTTTGAATATTTAAAACATTTGGAAGGATCTCAAGAAGAATGACATACGTAATTTTGACCTTTCAAAAATAATAAACAGGACTGTAGATGGGTCTCTGTTGCTAAACATAGTAACCAGTATAAAAGTAAGAAACAATTATTATAATTACTGTTTCTGATAATTAACTTCAGTAATTTTCTGGACGCAAAGTAAGGAAGTGCAGCCTTCGGCCGCTGAGGTCCCAGAGATCGATGTATCCAAGCAGCTTCAGCAATTCTTCGCTTGCTGATGGATTAAAAACCTATGAAATTACTAGCTGTAGCTATTTTATACAGTTTTTAAACAATTTTAATACGATAACTTCCAACAATGTTGCCTTGAACTTAAAGCAGTGGTCCCCAATAATTGGTAGTTCGAAGGAAGGAGTCTTGGAAGCGGTACTTGGAGGGGGCATGGTTGCGCACAAAAAGATTTCCTCATAAAAAATTGAGCGTTTTGAACGTGAAGGGTTTTAAATACATTCGGTTTATTATAATGACCTTTCAGCTGTTAAATTTGTGGGGATAATACCCACCAGTTTACAATACTTTCCGTCACAAAATAAAATCCATGCTCTGGAATGGAAACAGCACAACTCTTTGAGGGTTCCGAAGATTTTACATCGTATTATCATTCGATAAAATTAATCTTTAAATAGAGTTACATTCCAAATCATCATGCTTAATTAGGGAAAATTAACTTCTATATGGCAATTTTGTGAGGTTGAAGGATATTAAGTTGTAAGATTTGTGAGGTTGTTGTTGTCTTATATGCCACTTGGAATATCCAAGCTCCATCCGCAAAGCGGATAGGATTTAAGGCAAAGGGGGTGCGGCTCCTGAGATAGTGAGGCCCATGAAATGGCAGGAGTTCGACTTAAGCCTCGGATGATAGATGTCGCCACCATCTATCGCCACCTCCTCAATTTTGCTATGTCTCTGAAGGGGAGG
Organism: Tetragnatha montana; assembly: GCA_963680715.1. NCBI lineage: Eukaryota > Metazoa > Arthropoda > Arachnida > Araneae > Tetragnathidae > Tetragnatha > Tetragnatha montana. The sequence continues at coordinate 12,734,679 of OY796677.1, read as the reverse complement.
GAAATAGTCTCCAGACACCTACTGCTCTGCTCTATCAAGGACGCTTTGCCTGGACCCGTGGTAAACTGCGCCATGACAGACCACAGGACTTTCGGACCCACAGATTTAACGAGCACGTACTCCGCATATACTCGGTGGGTCTTCAGCGGTGTCGGGAATCGAACCCGGGACCCTCCGATCCCGAAGCCGATGCCTTAACCCATTTTCGGCCAAAGTTGCGAAAACGCAACATTTCAATAAACATTTTTTTATTAATACTGTGACGCATATTTTTCTCAAATTTTATTTTTCGGCTATTGTTAAGGTTTCGGAAGACATTAAAAAAATATTAGTAATTAAATTGAAGAAACCATTATTTTTTAAGAAATTTTCAAAATACGTCATTTTTCTAACTTGAAACAGTTATTGACAAAGTCGAATTTTTGAAAATGTATAATTAATCCATTTAAGATCAATTTAACGTTTTTATAATGTACTAAGGTTACAAGTTCTATAACTATAATAAAAATAAAACAATTGTCTTAAATAAACTTAAAAATTTTTATCTAAATTTAATGTTGCGTTTTCGCAACTTTGGCCGAATCCATGTAAAATCGGCTAAAATTATAAATTTTTTTTTATTACCTAAATTTCAAATATTTGCATGATAATATTAAAATATGTTTTGAAAAATAAGAAAAGTGCAAAAAATTTTGTCCTCAAGCGATTTTTGGCCCCTTTACAAGTGTTCAAACTTGAGAATTCGCTTGCTGAACTCCAGTTTTCCCCGCAATGCACTTTCTAAAATCTACATTTCCTCTGCAATTTATTTTAATAAAATGTAATGCTTTCATATGAAATCATGTATTTGATTCTCTGAGGTGTTTAAAACTATTGTCTACCTTTAAAAAATGAAAATTTAAATATAAATTATGCATCCATTTTTTGTTCTGGAGTTTTTCCTGCAATACACCTGCATTAGAAAATTGCGCTTGACCTTCAAGCTATGTTGACCTGTATTCAGACCATAGATAAGGGGTCCACCACATCTGTGTACACAAAATTTGAAGTAATTGGTACGGGGTTATAGAATTTCAGGGGATAGGTAAAGGAAAACACAGGTGCAAGAGCTTTCAATGGAAAGCCCGTGACAGTTTTATGACTTGTAAATCTCCACAGTAGAGCGTCCACGCCCCTTACATTCTTATTGAGTGGGGAAGGAGGTAGGAAAGTGTATTGAGACAATTAAAACCACAAAATATCCCACAGCGTAGCGAAATTTCAGCACGTCACATGACGGGCAACGGTTTCCACTGATAGACTGCCCCCGTATGATTTGTGCATTGATTCGGCCAAAGTTGCGAAAACGCAACATTTCATTTCTCATATTAAATATTATTTTTTCTGCACGAAACTTTTTTTGTGTCTTAATGAATGTAATTTAAGCATGTTTCAATGAAAATATTACAACATTTGATAAAATTTATATGCTTGGCCTAAAATGGGTTAACCACTAGGCACACTTAACACTGAATTTATCACATTGCCTGGGCATTATTAATAATGCCCGGATTTATCACATTGCCCGTAACATATATACTAGTTTCAGTTCTAACTAAGGTTATCGGTTTCTTTTGATCCCTTTTATTGAACAGGTACCCAAGTAAGTGGGGCAAGCTTGCTCACCACTCAAAGAGTCAGATAATTCAAATCAGCAATAAATTTTATAAAATTAATTAAGAACCGAGAAAACTTTAGATCGGTAACTTCCTGAGGCCCGCCTTTGCCATTTAAGATAAAACTTAAGCAGGATTGTGAAAGAATAGCCTTGGATTGGAAAATTATTTAGATTTCATTGTTTAGTGCAGCCATACTCAACCTGCGGCCTGGAAAGCTTTTCACACTAGCCCAGTTATAGTCTAGTAATGAGACTTAATATTCCTTAAGAATTTTTAAAAATGCTTACAATCAATGAAAAATCTGTTGAAAAACCTATTGCTATAGGGATGATAGTTTCAAACTTTTTCAGGGGCACACCCCTTGAACTCCCCTTTTTGTTTGAGTTTCTAAATTTAAAAGCCAAGGTTTAAAAGCCACAATTTGCTATCTTGCCATTCCACATCATTTTCAACTGGAGCTGTAAAACGGGTGAGGTTTTTGATATAAAGTGCTATACAGTAGAGTAGAGCCCCGATTATCCGCGCAATTGGGTGGCTAGGGTACCGCGGATAGCGAAAATCGCGGATAACCCTAAAAAAGACTAAAAATGAGGTTGAAACACGAAAAAAATATTTCAGCATAAAAACTATGTTTTATTGTACAAAAACATGATGTGTAAAACTTTTAAAGTATGTATAGTACAGCAGAAACCTTTGCTCTACACCTAAAACACTAAAATAAAGAGCAGTAAACAAAAAATAATATACTGCACTATTAACAAAAAGTGTTCAGTCACGCCTTTTTAAAAAAATCAGTCACTCGCTTTTGCTTCTTGCTTTGGAAACCCCTTTTCTCAATGTTCGTAATTAAAAATTTTTTTTCGTGGCACTCGCGGATAATCCGCACCGCGGTTCATCCGCTCGCGGATAATCGGGGCTCTACTGTATTTGGGTTTTGGGTAATTTCTCAACATATTACGTACAGTACTTAGTATTGTATTTTTTATAGTGTTCCTTAATAATCATATATTCTCTGTTAATTTTCCCATCTTTTTCTAAGTTTCGCTCTGCTTCTCCTCAATAGATTTATTTCTCACGGTTGCCCATGCAAATGTCTGACCTCCTTAGGAATGATCATGCATGACCTCCGTAACTGTCGCCGGCCATGTAAGTCTTCATCCTTTTATTTTTTTAAAGGTTGTTAAAAATTAGTGACTTTTTATTATTAAATATGTTTGTATCCTAGTAAAAAGAACTTGAAAGGAGCAATCGTTTAATAGAAACATCTCATCATGCAGAGAACAGCATAGTTTTTTAAATTTTCTTTCGTATATTTTAGCTCTTGGTCTTACTACGGGGGTTTATTGTTTCTTTTGCTTATGAAACTGTTCTGTTTGATAAAAAATATACTCAGCTTTGCATCACTAAAGTGGTCACCAGTTAAAATACTGAAATGACATTAACATCATATTCATGAAAGTAATATTATCTGCTCCCTGTTTTAGTAAATTTTATTTTAAGCGATAGTTCATTCTATCGCTGTGAATGTAAAATCAATACTATCCTCTCATAAGCGGGGTTTAAAATTGATTTTTATTGCGACTTAGAAAAAAAACTCAAAATCGGATGAAAAATTTTATTTGCCGCTTTTTAAGAATCAGACAGCGTTTTCCATCAAAAAGGGATCATCGTTGGATATCAGAAATGAGAAAAAAAAAACATCTTAACCATCATTTGGGGATCGTAATTTTAATGATTATCAGTGATCATTATCTTGTGAATAAAAATTTTTGCACCAAAAAACAAAATCGCCAACGGAGAGAGAGCTAGATTATTCTAAAGCAAGAGAACGCTCTAACCTCAAAAAATTATGTAGGCGGTTTTGGTGAAGTGTGAACGATGATATATTTTAGCACTGTTTGAGTCTCCATTTTTCATTGAAATATTTTTCATCATGAAATAATGATTATTATCGGAGTAAAACTGCAATGCTCAAATGTAATCATGAATTTTAATCGAAACTAATAAAAACCAAACTCTGATCATGAGTTTTTTGCCTCAAACCAGGTCTGATTTTTACGATTTAATTTTACTCAAAATGTAATCAATAAACTAGGTTTTGGCGATCAAGAGTGATCATTAAATTCAAACCCAAGTTCTAAAGTTATCGGTTCCTCTTTTAAGATTTCTCTCTCACGGTTGCTCATCCAAATGTCTTCACGTATTTTTATGCACTCATTCCCCGCTATTAGTGTGGTGGCAAACGGTAAGAAAATGGGCTCCCGTGCGATAATTGTGTTACAATTATGAGGGTTACTTTTTCTGAAAGGTAATGACGTAAGGAATACGAATCCGGTTGTTGCCAACCCCAAATATCGTGCAGAGAGGCGCGGCGGGGGCTCAAAGTGGTGGATCGCGCTTCAGAAAAACAGCAAAATCTCCAATATTTATCGCAATAAATTTTTTTTTCGAAGTTTGGTTACTTCTTTATTAGGTTTCGAAACATAATAGAGGGTAGCGATTCAACCCAGAACAGCGGGGAATACAGGACAGCGAGTAATCCAAAACACCCACTTTTGTGGCATTTAGCGTGAAAATTTTTAAGTTACAATGATGAAAGTTGGTTTTTCTGAAAGATATAAACTTATAGAACACGTATGTCAATGTTGCCATCACCAAAATTTGCGCGGAGGGGAGGAAATTCAAAATGGCCGACTTCTCGTTTCACTGAAACTACAATATCTCCCTCGTTTAGAGAAACAATTCAAATTTAAAACGCTTAAACACATTTTTATAAAGTTTCTACAATATTTAGAATGTACTAGGATAAAACAGAACGTCGGAACAATAACAATATCAGACAAGGGGTGATTCCAAATACCCTCCATGTTTGTTCTTTTTTTCTAGAATTCTACACGTTCAAAAATTTTAAGAGTTACTTTTAATGAAAGATATAACTGTAAAAAAGACCAATTTACCTGTTGGCATCACCAAAAATATTGCTGGAGAAGGGAATTCAAAATGGCCGACCACCCACCGCATCAAAGAAACAACAATATCCTCATAAGTTATAGATGTACAAAACATTTTTAGAAGCTCAAAATGAATCTTGATGCAAGTTAGAATATAGTCCAAACATCTTAAGTAACTTTAATTAACATTAATTTAGAAATAATTAAATATAATTTGTCTTCTTATGAATGGTTATTTTTTATTTCCTTTTTGGGTTTCAGTCTATTAGATAAGGCTCATCTAAGAATAAGATTTTTTTTTCAATAAAATAAAACATTTTCACAGAAAATTTCATAAGTGCAAATGCAAGAAATAGTAATAATTTTGGATACAGGTCACTGCATGGAATTACATAGATGATACTAGCCTATTCACAAAACACAACAAACAAAACAAATAGAAGGCTAATACTGGGCTAATTGCATGTTTTACATTTTCAGAATAACACGCTGGGAATCGAATTTTTTCCCATAGGCAAATAATGTTGATACCGATTATCTAGTTAAAGAAATTTACACGTCACCACAGAACAAGTTTAGGGAATTCAAGCATTTCTTTGAGAGACAAATTGTGAAAAAATGGTGATCTATGCTATTCTTAATAAAACACAGTGAAATTTTTATAGTAACAAAACTATGATAGTTACAGGTTTGATATTTACAGAAAAACATGCAAAGATTTTAATTTTTCTCCAAGGCAAATAATGCTGAAAAAAATTATGTAGTTCTAGAAATTTTCAAGTTCGTACTAGGGGAATACAAACATTTATTCACAAGGCAAACATTTATAAAAATGAGGTCCCCCTTTTATTACCCATATGGGGTGGTCATTAGAGGGAGGCCCCGTAATCCAAATCGCCCTCATTGATTTTGAAAGTGTTATCTTTCTGTGACAGCAGACCACTGCAGCCGACCGAGCAGCAAGACCACACACTGGGATGTCGGACATGTTTTTATGTCAGGGTGGTCTATGGTTGACCAAACGAAAACCGCGACCCCCCCACAGAGGAGCAATCGTCACCCGCGATTTCAAAGATAACGAAGCTATCTACGAGCACCCAGTGATTAGCCGGATTAGCCCGCCTCTGCGCTGTGCCAGGGATGCAAAGTTTGACATTTTATTTTCACTTTCAATTGGATCATATGCAACCAAGACAGCCTTTTCAAAGATGTTGTTAAATGTTAAAAATTATTTTAGCAAAGATTAAAATGAAGGTTCATGTAAATCGGTTTCCAGTTTAATAAGTAAATTGTATATATTTCGTGAAATACGATTACCGCAGTAATATAATAAAATACGATCTCTAGAATCAAAGGAATCTCACAACAAATGTTAAAATTCATCTTTGTTTAGTACTACCTAATCTAATAAATTAAGTACCATTCATGAAACACTATTTTGAGCAAGTAATATTTTTGTTGAGAATGAAATACTATATTATAATTAATTTTGACTCTTTTAAGAGTAGCTCTTGTATAAATACCACATATAGATAAATATTGTTTGATAAGGAGAGTAATTTTTTATTCTTTTTCACTTCCATCGTGCTTTGGTACCAAAGGAATATCATCTATGTAATGCCATGAAGTGTCCTGTATCCAAAATTATTACTATTTCTTTGCATTAAACTTATGAAATTTTCTGTGAAAATGTTTTATTTTATTGAAAAAAAAATCTTATTCTTAGATGAGCCTTATCTAATAGACTGAAACCCAAAAAGGAAATAAAAAATAACCATTCATAAGAAGACAAATTATGTTTAATTATTTCTAAATTAATGTTAATTAAACTTACTTAAGATGTTTGAACTATATTCTAACTTGCATCAAGATTCATTTTGAGCTTCTAAAAATGTTTTGTACATCTATAACTTATGAGGATATTGTTGTTTCCTTGATGCGGTGGGTGGTCGGCCATTTTGAATTCCCTTCTCCAGCAATATTTTTGATGATGCCAACAGGTAAATTGGTCTTTTTTACAGTTATATCTTTCATTAAAAGTAACTCTTAAAATTTTTGAACGTGTAGAATTCTAGAAAAAAAGAACAAACATGGAGGGGATTTGGAATCACCCCTTGTCTGATATTATTATTGTTCCGACGTTCTGTTTTATCCTAGTACATTCTAAATATTGTAGAAACTTTATAAAAATGTGTTTAAGCGTTTTAAATTTGAATTGTTTCTCTAAACGAGGGAGATATTGTAGTTTCAGTGAAACGAGAAGTCGGCCATTTTGAATTTCCTCCCCTCCGCGCAAATTTTGGTGATGGCAACATTGACATACGTGTTCTATAAGTTTATATCTTTCAGAAAAACCAACTTTCATCATTGTAACTTAAAAATTTTCACGCTAAATGCCACAAAAGTGGGTGTTTTGGATTACTCGCTGTCCTGTATTCCCCGCTGTTCTGGGTTGAATCGCTACCCTCTATTATGTTTCGAAACCTAATAAAGAAGTAACCAAACTTCGAAAAAAAAATTTATTGCGATAAATATTGGAGATTTTGCTGTTTTTCTGAAGCGCGATCCGCCACTTTGAGCCCCCGCCGCGCCTCTCTGCACGATATTTGGGGTTGGCAACAACCGGATTCGTATTCCTTACGTCATTACCTTTCAGAAAAAGTAACCCTCATAATTGTAACACAATTATCGCACGGATTACCGTTTGCTCCTTGACTATATACTCAGCTGATCTGATACCCCATATTTGACCAATTATGTTATGCAAGTATGTGTGTAAGTATATTTTAAAGGTAATTAAGTTTTAGTTCCTTTTTAATAATAAATATATTTGCATCCAAGTAAGAAGAACTTTTCTTTCTTGGAAAAGAACAATCGTTCATCTTCATGTAATGATCGCTTAGGCCGATCAGTGTTAAAACAATCGTATTAATCAGAACAAGGATAAGATACACTAGTATAATAAATTCAGCAAGATCAGATTAATTAGTTTATCACCTAATCCAATTAAAATTAAATCAGTAATATAAACTATTAGTAGAGTATCTATCTATTTTACCCCCTATAACCATTTTACCCTACCCAGCCCTATTCATTGATTTATTTTGTATCATACTTTTCAAATACAATTTTAATAGTAGCAATCTTATGAAAGATAGTTATCCTTGTAACAATTTAAAATATTATTTTTCACTTATAATTAGAGATTTATTTATCAATTTGACTATACTATAGGCAGCAACGTTAGTGATCCTGATCCTATGACATCACTAACAAACAAATTATAGTTCCCATCGTGGTGTCTGAATTTTGAGTGAAATAAAGAACGTCAATTTTAAAAATATGATTGTGTTAAACCCAGGGAGGGCTCATCTGGCTCTCCGATCACTTTCAGCCAGGATGGCGTAATCGGCTGCGAGTTGTTGAAGTTTTGACAGGAGTGACCAATCAGGGATACATAGGGAAATCGTGGAGCTTCTTATAGGGATTTTCTTAAGTAGAAGGGAGTAATATAAGACGCGGAAGGGAAAATATAGACCTGTGAACTTTCCTAAGCAACAAATCATATATTTAAATATCAATACTTGTGATCTATATGGGTGCATTCAATTTTTTAACTTCTGATGGGTTAAAACTGATTAAAATTTTTCATTGAATTAAATTATGAGTATCTTGTTTTCCTTATCATAAGCAACTTGAAGTACAAAATTATAGCCTACCAAATAGTGGATTAAATACAAACTATGAAATTTAAAACTGATTCCTATGTATAATTACGGAGGTTCATTACTTAAATCATTAGTGATAGATTTGTAACTATATTTTAAAAGTTAAACACATTTCCAATATCTGTATTTTAGAAATTTCTAAATACTACAGAGAAAATACCGTTTTTTAAAGCTCATAATCTAACGGAATTGTACCAAAAAAGCAATATAAAAAAATCAGTTCTTTGTAATTTCGATTTGGGTAAAATTTATATACGGTCTTCCCTGCTAGACTTCTTGACGGAAATCGGTAAAATTTTGACTTCTTATTATGTAGGGATATATTACTGAATTTTCACGAAATTTGATTATGGAGTGCAAGTTACAGTTATAGCTTTTGTTTGAATGATTTGGAGAGAAGTACACGAAAGTTTAAGAGAGCAGACAGACACAACTGTTGTTTCTAAACACAGCTACTAGATCGCAGCAGCACTGTTAAAATGGACTTCCTGAGAAAAATGAACTTATTACACAGCGTGATGCGATTCCACTTTTTCCAAATCGGTTTAGGAGGGGTATTTACAAGGACGGATTGCCCCCTCCAAGAAAAATCCCTCAAAAGTAGTTTCAGAACAATTTTTGGCATGATAAAGTTCAAAAATTTCCCGGGGAAGGTCCCCCGGACCCCGTCTTCTTTCTTTGGCTATATATATAGAGTAGTTTGTCGTTTTCTATTATGACAAGATAGAAGTTCCTAATCAGGGGCGTAGTCAAGGGGGGTCCCGGGTCCAGACCCCCCAGACCTGACCTAAAATTTTTAGACCCTTATTTTAGGTGTTATAATTATGATTAGCCACTCAACAGAGGACGTCTATACCCCTTAAAAGTGTCTGAAAAACACTTTTTTGCTTGGTTAAATCTAACATTTTTTTTGGGGGGAAAACCCCAGAGGCGTATGTAAGGGGGTTAAAGGGGCACGGCCTCCCCTCCGAAAGTCGGACTAAGTGGATGAAAACGAGTTAAAATTTTTTAAGTCCATTTTTTTTTTTTTAAATTAATGTTCCCTTCTCCCTTATTTTTAAACTTATTTTATTACGAGTAAGTCTCAAAACTTAAAGTTATAATTTTTTTCAAAATAATATATCTTTGTTTGTTCTCTCTTGCGGATAGCTATCCGATAGCTTAAAACATCGAATACCCCCCATAAAACCGGCCAGTTACTAACGAACCGAGGAATTTCCACTTAGGAAAGACTTATAATGTAAGAAAAATGTCATTTTTAAACTTTTCATAGCATAAAAATAATTTCTTGAGCGCCCGAGCGCCAGAGTCTTCCGAACCCTTCCGTGGAAGCTTCGGGGACGCTAACACCTCAACGCCAGTGGCGGATCCAGGGGGGGGGCCCTGGGGGCCATGTCCCCCCCCCCCGAGAAACCCTAACAAATAGCTTAAAAAACACTTTCTTAATGCTAAAATTCAAAAAAATTTCTGGTGGAGAACCCCCAACCCCCCTTTAATATTTTGACATGTGACATCTGTTTTAGAGTGTTTTTCCCATGAAAATTCTTCCGCTTAAAAGAAGCTGTTCTCTTTTGGGAAGTTTTAAAATAGATGAATACTATAGTTTGAAAGGGCGCATTTGCAAACATTTTCTGGGAGAGGACCCCCAGTCCTTTTCAAAATTTGGCATCTATTTATAATTTCATCCTTGAAAATTCTGTGGTTCATGCTTTCAAAATGAGCTGAAACTTTATTTTTAGAGGCAAATGTTCAAAATTTTTCTTTTAGGAGTACAAGAAGTTGCTCTCTGTAGGTGTTATCCAATGGGTACCAAATGTACAAAAATGAGTAAAAAAACTTCTGTTGGAAGCCAAATTTCACAAAATTTTCTGGGGGAGGACCCCCAGAACCCCCCTTTTGCTTTCGAGCTAGCATTATCTGAAGAAACCTTTATAACTTTAACAAAGTTTCGTATTTTATTTATGTTATACTCGGAAAATTGGGAGCCAAACACCTCGCGAAACATAAGTATTGTTATGCCCCTACCAAAAAGGTTTCGCCCCCCCCCCCCCCACTTTCTAAAACAATGGCACGGGCCCTGGATATCCTCTAAGTTACTATAACCCCCTAAAAATCTACTTAAAAACAAGCACTCTTCAAAAAAATTTCTGAGGCACTGAAAATTTCGAATGTAATACCCACCGACTCTGACATGGCCCCCCCCGAAAATCTGGTCTGGATCCGCCCTTGCTCAACGCTTTTAGTAAAAATCATTGCTGCCTATTTTCATTAAATTGGGTCCTTGGGGAAGGGTTAAGACCTTTTAAAGAGGAATTGAGTAAAAAATAAGTGAAAAAAATCGTGTAAATAGCCAAGACCATTTTTAACGTTTTTTTTTCATTTTAGGCGGGTAATTACCCCTTAAACCTATCCATTTGCTACAATTTTCATATTTTAGAAACTAACCTTTCTTGTCCTCTCGGGTGTAATTTAAAGACTAGAGTAATGGTTTTTGACCCTGAAAATCGAATTCAAAGTAATTTATTTGGCTTTTTATGCACATTTTGGGGGTACCCTGTATCTTAAAAAGTTGACGTGACAGACAAAAACTACAGTTACTTTTGGATTCAGGGGCTAAAAGTGATTCTAAAACAAGTCACAGTTCTAAGACAACCAAATTGCTGATCCCCAGTGTTATTTTAATTGTTAAAGAGTTCAAATATTCTTATCATATTCAAAATTCTAAATCCATACATTCGAAGAGTAACGAAAGTTCCAGAATCACTTTATTCAAAGTTTGTAACATGGCTGGAACCGAATCCAGTGACATAACAGGAACATATCTCTGTATCGTATTATGGCAAGATGCGATCCACAAGGCAGATATAACGATCCGAAGGTCATATGACTTTATAATAAATATAAATTTCGTGAATTTCAGTCAGTATTTATAACCGACTTAAACAGTTTTACTCTTATGCTGGTGACTGAGCTCGTCACACGGATATTTCTTAAAAATTCTCTCTCTTTGGGGTTCTAATTTTGAAAATTAGTTTAAAAAGTTTTATTATGAAAACTAGTTCAAAGGGACAAATACTTTTGACACTAATTCCATCCACATTTAATAAATTAAATGTTTTTTCCCCTGTGTGAATGTTAAAGAAAACAAAGAATTTTATGCTTTTTGAATTGAGTAGAGGTGAATTTTTGGGCTGACTTGACTCCCTTGTGTCTTACTCTAAAAAAGTTACTATTTAGCTCATTTTTGGACAGTCTTTCAGTTTGACAGTTTGGATTTCTGTCTACCTCAATTTATAATTTCTCTTTTTTGTATCACATATTACTGATTGTTCAACCTTGTTTTCACAAAATGCATTCTACCCAAAGAAACATTTTTAGAATAAATTGGAGATTCCACTTTTTAGATTCTTTTACTTTTTTTCAATATTCAATAATAATTCAATCAATAATTTTATTGTTTTGCAAATTTTGGAGTTTTTCTGTTGATTTAGGAAGGTTGAGTTTTTCCACACATCTAAGTGTGATTTTCCTTTATTTTTTCATTTCAAAGTTCTTTTGAGTTTTATTATGAAAATATTGTTAATTCGGTTTTTTTCTCAAAATTTAGCATAAAGTTTATGTTTTTAATATCTTTTAAATTTTTCTAGTTACTAATCATCACAGAGGTATAATATTATCAATAGTTTTATTTAAATCAATCCTTATATTAACTACATGAATAAAATTGTTGTTGTGAATTATATGGTAGCCTTACTTTTAAAAATTATATGTATTGTAAAGTAAGTAATCCAAATAAATTTTGAGCTGTTTTTCTGTTAAAAATAAATCACTAACTAAAATAAAACACTATTACTTCTTAAATAAATTATATAAGAGAGTTTAATTCCAGAAAAAGCACAATATACAAAGCAAAACGGATTTTTGTGTTGTTAAAACCTGCCCCACCCTAAGCAAAATCCCTCAAACGCTTCAGAATAAAATACCAGTTTGAAAAAAGTAAACACAGAAGCAGAAGACCGGTATTAATGTAACATTATAACATGAAAAAACCACTCACTTCAATTAATACATAGTTGGTGAAATCCGATTTTTTTTAAAAAGAAATTCTAAAGTTACTTTTGAGAAATCAAAAGCGACTTCGCATGTTATTTTGATAAGAAATATTACTATCTTAACCCCAAGGTTTATTTCAATTAACCTCATAATAAACGAGAAAATGTATTTAATAGAAAACGAAACTGTGGAAAGCTGCCCCACCATCCCCCTACACGGTTTACGTAGGGGAGAGCGGGGCACCTTTCAACAGTTTCGTTTTCGATTAAAATCATTTGCTCGTTTGTTATGAGGATAATATAAATGCCATTTGGTGTCAAGTAATGTTTCTTATCAATACAACATCTGTCCATGGTATTCCTACCATTTCACCTCTTAGTTTTTTTGTAATCGAGTGGAGTCGTTTTTGACGTCCAAAAGTAACTTTTGAATTTCTTTTAAAAAATCGGATTTTACCAACTTTTTATTAATTTAGGTGATTGATTTTTACATATGTCATTAAATAAAGTCTTCTGCTTCTATGTATACCTTTTTCAAACCGATATCTTTATTCTAAAGCGTTTGAGGGGTCTTGAACCGTGACGACTAAAGGTGGGGCACCTTTCAACACTTAGGGCGGGGCAGGTTTCAACACCACAAAAATTCGTTTTGCTTAGCATATTGTGCTTTCGCAATGCTTTTTCTTGAAGTAAACGCTCTTAAATAACTTATTCAAGAAATAATAGCATTGTATTAGAGTTAATTATTTATTTTTAGCGAAAAAACAGCTGAAAATCGATTTAGATAATTTACTCAAATACACATATAATTTTTACGGTAAGGCTACCATACGATTCACAACAGCAATTTTATGCATTTAGTAGTTATCAGCATTGATCTAAATAAAATTATTTAAGATATACCACTTTGATGACCATAGTAATTAGAAAAATTTAAAATGAATTAAAAGCGATTAAAAAAATAAAATTTTTGGTGAATTCTGAAGAAAAACAGTTGAATTAACAATATATTTTCGGAATATAACTCAAAAGAACTTTTAAATTAAAAAATAAAGAAACATCACACTTAGTTGTGTGGAAAAACTAATAACCTACGAAACAACAGAAAAACTCCAAAATGTGCAAAAAATTTCACTTTTTTTACTCTAAATTAATGAAATGTATTTGTTATAATGTATATTTCAATATAATAAACTTAAAATCAACTGAAACTTTTAAAATTTACCCACTGTTGAAACGTGCCCCACCCGAAAACCTTTTTTAAACGCAATTTTGGACCTTTTAATTTTCTCAAGGAACTTGGGTAAAATTACACAATGTGTCCGAAAGTCCATGGTAGGATATGCAAGTTAAAGTTTTATGCTCCGTCAATTCGTTTGGTCACAAAAAATAAAAACCGAAATCTGTTGAAAGGTGCCCCGCTCTCCTCTACGAACTACATTATAATTATGTCAAATATTGACCCAAGATCGTTTCTAAAATGAGGAACGAAGAAAATGAAGACACTAGGGATGTTACGGTTCCACTGGAACAGTTCCATGGAACCTAATCCCAGCGTGGAACCGTTGGAACCGGTTCCACGAGGAACCCCTTAATGGTTCCACCCTGGAACCGATAAAATTCAATGGCAAATTCATATTTCTCCGCAACCCAACTCGACGTTTAACGAGAACCCATCAAGCCACTCCCCAAGATGAATTAAAAGTAAAACACGCGCGCTTCTTTCTACCAGTGTGCAGTGTCTCTCTCTGCTCCCTTCCCTCTCTATGCATTGCGTAAGCATTACGTCAATCCCGCATCGCATCGTCATATCTCTCTGCTCCCTTCCTTCCTCCCATGCATTGCGTGTGGTGTGTGGCTTGAGGTGTGTGAGGTGGTTCAATGAGTGAGGCGGATTAGTTTGGAAATAGCTCCAAGTCAATAAGTTCCAATAAGTTCCAGTGGAGCTGTTAGAAGTGGAGCTATTACTCTGGAATGAAATAAATGGAGCTCTTTGGAAAATTCGACTAAGTTGGAGCTGCTTTGGAACTTATGACCTGAAAGGAGCTTTTAACATTTTCGGATGTCTTTGGAACTTTTTGGAAATTATTACTAGATTGGAGCTTTTAATATGATTGGAAGTTTTTGGAGCTGCTATGGAACTTATTACCCGATTGGAGCTTTTAACATTTTCGGATGTCTTTGGAACTTGTTGGAAATTATTGCTAGATTGGAGCTTTTAAAATGATTGGAAGTTTTTGGAGCTTATTGGAGCCTGGAGCGTATAGGGTTTGTTTGGGGCTCCATCGGAACGGGTGTAGCTAGCTGTCGTCAGAACTGAGATTAAAGGAACGCGTGCGTTTTAGTATATCTCGGTGGGGGATGGGTTATTTTTTTTCAGGAAATATCCGTATCCTTAAATTTATTAATGTACTTAGTCCTGTTAAAACCAATACACGAGGAATTTTTCCTAGAAATTAAGGCGATGCATTAAGATTGTAAAAAGTCAAGTCTCCGTTGGAATGGGTGTAGCTAGCTGTAGTGAGAGATTATCGGATGGCTTGCGTGTAAGTAGACCTGGGGGGGTTACTAGATATTTATAGTTTGAAAAACACCTGGTTTAAATAATTTTGGTATTGCAACGTCCCACACGGATATTTTTTGTTGCATCACGTATTTCTGCTGAATTGTTGGAAATTTCAGAGGAGAAAGGTGTCTCTGAATTAACCATTAAGGGCTAAATTATTGGAAGAATGGCCCCATTTAACGATTATTTTAAAATGGGATAAAGCATTTTCGTCCCGAGGAAAGTTGGTTTTAAAAGTCACCAATATATTGTATAGTTTTATAAATACATTATGTTTTAACGGTTTTTTCTGTATTACTTTAATTAAAATCAACTAATTGATAGTATTGGTACTGACTAGTAAAGCCATTAGAAGTAGACCATTTTAATTATTCATTTGAACCTGTAATTAGGTTAAGTCAATACGATAAGAAGAGTTATTTTATAATTCCGATTTTAATATAACGTCTTAATTTAATAACTATTTAGTGGTGAGTATGTGAATTTAAATATAAATATCTTGATGCTTTTGTAATTAGGTTAGCAACTTTATTCTTATAACCATAAGCATTGAATAAACTCTCTTTTAGCTATGATTTAGTTTAACAATTTGAAGTTCTCTATAATCTAAAAGAATTTCTATAGAAGGAAGTTTAATGGAGTCTATATATAATTTAAAAAGTCAAAGTTAAGGATTTCTAATGGTGCTTAAATTTATTAATGTACTTAGCCCTGTTTAAAACAATACACGAGGAATCTTTCCTAGAAATAAAGGCGATGCATTAAGATTGTTCAAACACTTAGCTATCACTCGAGATTATTGTCTTTGGCGATGGACGTGAGAGTTCTCGCATTAATAAGACAGCTAAAATCCACAATTCATTGCAAATTTTCTGAAAATAATTTAATACATTTCATCTTTAAAGTGCTATAAATACTATCATTTTAATATTAGTGAACTTCGAACAAAACTATGAACGATACACAAGGATTGCAAATTTTCGATCTAAAAATAGATCAATGGGCGCTAATGGGTTATGTGTGGAACTGGAACTATTAATGGAACCTAATCCCACCATGGAACTGGAACTGTGGAACTGGCTCCACATTTTAACTAATACGTAACATCTCTAGAAGACACCGACGAAAGGGATCAACTGTAAAATATTAGTATATAAAAAATTTCTTAAAAAGTGGTGACTACAATTTAATTGCCATAATTTCTTTAATAGTTGTGTTGGTCCTCTTTTACCCCCAATTAAACGTAAAAATTTCACTACAGATAAACTAAAAATGAAATTGACTTATTTTATTGCTTAAAATTTTACTCTAGGTAATGGATTCAGCCCTCAATCCTATTCATAAAGAACCTCTAACACCCATATTCATAGCCGTCAGTGTTAAATCTTTGGTCTAACTAAGAAGGATTCTGCAAATCAGAGTCTGCGAAAATATTTTCTTCACTAGCTGATGGCTGTAAGAATCACGAGAAAAACTGTAATGATTCAACCCTAAAATTGACCCTTTCAATCCTAGACCGCGCGAGATTCCCATAAGAAATTTGGGACAGCTGGACTGAGAGGGTTAATTCACGTAGGATCTCTAAAAATCACGAGAAAGACTGAATAGAAATGTATATTTGCTTTTTTTATGGAGTTCAAGCAGCTTAACCTCTTCTGAACCGTATAATAGAAAAAAGTGAGTGAAAATATCAAAAAAAGGTACGGGATCGTTGGTTTTGTAAGAGCTGGACCAGCCGTTAGGAAAATATGACTAAAACCTATACAGTAACTAGCTGTTTTCAATTGTCTTTCTAGGGGCGGCTTTACAACCTAGAGGTACCGTTTCAACGCCATTTGTGTTTTTAGACATCAGGGATCACATAGAGAGTAAAAAAGGGGGGTTACATTGGGAATTTTCAATTTTTTTCACTTTAACCGTAACTGATAAAGTTTAACTGCCCCACCCCATACCATTCTCGTCCCCATCCCTCAAAACGTCTTTCACCAAAATTTCATTCAATTCCGATGAACGGATCGGCTTCTAGAGGCTTTTAAATCGGGTTACTTATTTTATGGTCACCCTGTATATCAGTAACCTGCACTATAGTATATTAATAAGAGTCGCTAAAACTGTATATTTTTCCTTGCTTTAAGCTGCAACTCATTTTCCCTTGTCTTAGTTTTGATGACCTCATTGTAACTATCTGTTTAAGAAATTCTTTACCAGCTTCAGAACACAAATATTTAATGTAAATTTGATTCTTAATTTACTGTAATACAAGGTTTTCAAATTTAAATTAAATTGTTCTTATCTTATGTCTATGTGGTTAAATAAACAATTTATTAGTATTTTTATTTAACGTATACATTCATTTTAACATGGAAGACAACACAGAGTTCTGTTCCCATTATACAATATATAATAGCAAATGAAAAACCAGCAAAATGCAGTTCCTTTTTACCTATGGTTGTTCTTCTTCAGATCAATTTAAGTGCAATGTTTACTAATTTTCAAATTAGATAATTTGAAATTTTATTTTATTCGTGTGTATTGCAGGTAGAGAGGTGAGATTTTCGATGTAGACTCATCACACACAAAGTAATTTAAACATCTACGTACGGCATCATCGAGAGATTCGTGTAGAATTATACTACCAACACCTTTTTTTTCAGGTGAGTTTAAAATAATTTTGCCTCTATCTTTTAAACTACATTTTTGAGGTAACAGCATAAATCTACTATAAGGGCGAGCGTGCACGGGCGACTTTTGTCACGGTGACAAAGACAAAATTGTTGCTTTGGCTATTGAAACACTTGAAGAGCGATTGAAGAGTGCGCGCACTAGGCGAGGTGACAGTTGGCCGATTGCCAAGCATTTCTTCATAGAGATCCATTGTTTTCTAGTGATATTTTTGATACTAGTAATCCTGGTCGCCGTGACTTTAGTCACTCGTGCGCGCCCAGCCTAATAAGAAAAAGAGTTTGTGTGATTTTTAATAATAAGAAAACTTCATTATTACATGAACAATGCATAATTTAAGTTCTGCGATAAGCAATAATATAACTTGAGCATAACTTATATTTTGCAACAATAAAACTTATAAAACAATAAAACTGTTACCAACATTAATAATTAACATTTAATTATAGAAAACACAATTCTACATTTAGAGTTCTTAACAATCGGCAGTGGACTGAAGAACATTATTTATTACAATATCGATTAAAGTGAGTAGGGATGTTACGGTTCCACTGGAACAGTTCCATGGAACCTAATCCCAGCATGGAACCGTTGGAACCGGTTCCACGAAGAACCCCTTAATGGTTCCACCCTGGAACCGATAAAATTCAATGGCAAATTCATATTTCTCCGCAACCCAACTCAACGTTTAACGAGAATCCATCAAGCCACTCCCCATCCCCAAGCTGAATTAAAACACGCGCGCTTCTTTCTACCAGTGTGCAGTGTCTCTCTCTGCTCCCTTCCCTCTCTATGCATTGCGTAAGTATTACGTCTCTCTACTACTCCAAAAGAAGTGAGAGTGGCTTGAGGTATGTGAGGTGGTTCAATGAGTGAGGCGGAACTGTTTGGAACTGGGACACTGGAACGAAATAAACGGAACTCTTTGGAAAATCTCTCATATAAAAGCCCACGTCACTCACTGATTCTGGAACGCTCGCACACTATGATGCCATCTCGCAATAATAATCATAATCATCAGAAAAATATAAAAGCCCACGTCACTCACTGACTCGATGCCATCTCGCAATAATCAGAAAAATAAATAAATAAAAGTAATTAAAATTTTAAAATAATATAATAGCTTTTAAATAAATATCTTTCAAGAAAGTTGGTTTACTTAATAAAGGTTAAAAAGTTACTTTTAGGGAAGTTGGTTTCTAATTCAACAATAATAAATTATTAAAGTTAAACTTCTTATTTAATGTATAATTAATAGGAACTTGAAGTAGTAACGAGCGAAGCTCGCATAAAAGGCTAGCCTAGCTGTAAGACCCGGCTTTGCCGGGTCGTAACAGCTAGTTTGACTATATTGGAACTGCTTTGGAACTTATTACTCGATTGGAACTTTTAACGATTTTGGATATCTTTGGAACTTATTGGAACTAGGCACTCAGATTGGAACGTGTAACATGATTAGAAGTTTTTGGAACTTATTGGAATTTATTTCCAGATTGGAACTTTTATTTCGATGGGAAGTTTTTGGAACTTATTAGAAATTATTACTAGATTGGAACTGTTAATATGATTGGAAGTTTTTGGAACTTCTTACTAGATTGGAACTTATAACATGGTTGGAAGTTTTGGGAACCTATTGGGAGCGTATAGGGTTCGTTTGGGGCTCCATTGAAACTGGTGTAGCTAGCTGTCGTGAGAATTGAGATTAAAGGTACGCGTGCGTTTTAGAATATCTCGGTGGGGGTATGGGTTAATTTTTTTTAGGAAATATTCGTATTCTTAAATTTATTAATGTACTTAGTCCTATTAAAACCATTACACGAGGAAGTTTTCCAAGAAATTAAGGTGATGCACTAAGATTGTAAAAAGTCAATTTAAAGTCAAGTCTCCGTTGAAATGGGTGTAGCTAGCTGTCGTGTCGTGAGAATTGAGATTATCGGAAGAAATGCGTGTTTTGGTGTGTTAATAGATCTCGTTGGGGGACGGGTTACTCGACATTCTTTTAAATTTAATAAACACCCGATTCCGAAAATTGGTTAATAGTCTAATATATTAATTTGTTTATGTTCTTTACACGTAAAATACCGACATTTGCGTGTATCGCAAATGGAATTGCTTCGATGCATTAAGATTGTAAAAAGACAAATTTGTAGCTCACGAGACGAGTCTACGCTATGGTAATTCTCTAGGTAATTCTATTTAATTCATTTGTGATTTATTTTTTATTTTATTAATATTTTTCAGGAAATATTCGCTAACTTAAATTTATTAATGTACTTATTGCTATTAAAATCAATACCGGAGGAATTTTTCTTAGAAATTAATTTGATGCATTAAGATTGTAAAAAGACAAATTTGTAGCTCACGAGACGAATCTACTCTACGGTTATTCTATTTAATTTAATTATGATTTATTCATTAATTTTTTCTGGAAATATTAGTATTCTTAAACTAATTAATGTACTTAGCCCTGTTTAAACCCATACCCGAGGAATTTTTTCAAGAAATTAAGGGGATGCATTTAGATTGTTAAAACAATCACTCGAGATTATTGCCTTCGGCGATGGACGTGAGAGTTTGCGCAGACAGCTAAAATCCACATTTAATTACAAATTTTCGGAAAATAATCTAATACTTTTCATCTTTAAAGTTTTATAAATACTATCATTGTAATATTAGTGAATTTCGAACATAACTCTTAACGATGAACAAGGATTGTAAAGTTTCGAAAGAAAAATCACCCTGTTTAATTCGACGAGGTCCTACGTTTCATAGCGCACGCGTGTAGAAGACAAAGGATTCAAGAAAACTGGAATACTTATACGTTTTAAATATTAAGTTAAAAAGTGGTGATTAAAGACTTTGTTGCGATACATCTTTTGCATACAATTTAAAGCATCCCCCAGAGAGTTACTGGAACACGTTAATTTATATATTTTAAATATTAAAATTAAAAGTAGTGATTAATAAAGTTGTTTCAGTATTATGTGTCTAGGAACTCAGAGAACCCCCTACGTAGGTCATGAACAAGACGATTTGTCTTCTTTCTTGTTCTTCTGAGGGAATCGAATCCTATTTCAGAGGAAGGTCGACATTACCCGGCAATTTGAGTTTGAATTCGGTAAAAGGTTAGCGACGGCGACACTTCCCCGTATTTCTTTGGATGGCGCCCCTAGACATGATTCGGGCCCCCTCCCAATCCCCAGTTATTATTTTATTAAAATTTCCAAAAAAAAAAAAAAATCAGCAAAAATAAAATCCACACGCATGTGCATTGGATCAAAGAATCTAACTCAGGGGCACTTTTGCCAACAACGAGTACAGCGTTGGGGACTATATTGGGCTTTTCAAGTCTGGCCAGAACTTTTTGGAACTGGAACTGTTAACGGAACCTAATCCCACCGTGGAACTGGAACTGTGGAACCGGTTCCACATTTTAACTAATACGTAACATCTCTAAAAGTGAGCATAAGATTTCTCGGATTATCCTTTTTATTTATAATTTATAAAATGTTTTAAAAAACTGGTGACTTTTGTTTCCAACAATTAAAAAAGATTTGTAACAGCCTATGTCTCATAAAAATTTAGAACAAGCAGACATGAAAATCAAACCGACTAATGCCAAATAATTTGGGTATAAGCACTTTATTGGAGGAAACAATGACTTTAATTATTTGCGTCAATTAAAAAATTAAAGTATTTGTCCGCTCCAAAAATGACTATAAATAGTCTGATTTCCAAATCTGGATTTACATTTTAAAGATTTAATTTATATTTATAAGTTTGTATGTGAAGACGGTAGTTTACACACTTTTGTATAAGTAGTTGACATAAAAGAAAATAACTGTAAATAAACTAACTAATCTTGGTTATTTTAATACAGAGATGCTTATAATAACTTCGGAGTGTTAGAACAAGATGTATTAGTGTATTTTTCTCTCTTTCATTTATTTTCCTTTTTTAGTCTGTTGTTTCGTTTATTTCTTTTTTTAGTTAGATGTTTCAATTATTTTCTTTCTTAGTCTAATATTTCATTTATTTCCTTTCTAGTTTTTCGCTCTCTCTGGCTCACCGTTCTTCATTTTTCTATCATTTATTATATCTTTCGTGTTTGTTCTATTCTCCAAACTAATTTTCTCTACACCTATCTCCGAATTCTTTCCTCTCATTTTGTTGGAGAGAAATAGGAAAACCAAAATAAAAATGAAAAATAGAAAAAAAGAGGTTAAGGAGAGAGAGGTCAAGTTAATAAAAGAGAAAAATTTGACAGAAAAAAGAAATGCAAGAGAGAAAAGGGGCAAATATTGCTCAATAATCTAAAAATAATTTCCTCATAATAATTTCCCCACGGCGTGTGAGGAGAAACCGATCCGAAGGTCATTCGACTCAAAAATATACTTTCAGATTTGTGAACTGCAGTTAGTATTTATAACCCGTTTGGATAATCTCACTTTTATAGTGGTGAGTAAGTTCGCCATACTGTCTTTCGTACTCTCTAATATCATTGGCATGCACTGTTTCATCTACAGGATCTTAGGCCTTTTTTAGAACCAGTAGTTGACATCGGGTCCAATGGTGATATTTTAAATTATTTTGAACGTCTTTAAAAAATATAAATTTCACCTCAATCGGTGTATTTTTTATTGAGGGGAGAGGGTACAGAGTAATAATATAATCTTCTACCTAATTTTACAAAATCTCAATTTAACACTTTTTTAATCTGTAATTTTCAACTATCAAAGTTAAGTTGAGTTTTAAATAGTACTTTTCCTACTATACAGGGTGTTTCAACAAGTCAACCCAAACTGTGAACAGCCAGATTCTTTACATGGAGTACTTATCCTAAAATAACTACAACTCTCTGATCCGTAGTTTTTAGGACCATCGTAGCAGAAAAAGGTATGACATCACACATTTGGTTTATGAGCATTGTTATTTGGATATTTTTAAACACCGAAGTGATAAAAATATCCATGCATGTGCGCAACGTGTAATGATGTAAGTTTTATCAGATATGACGTCTCATTTTTTAAAACAAATAATCACAGTAGAGGATAGAACTTGATTTACTCCACGAAAGGAATTTTTCTGTGCAAAATTTGGACGGACTTGTTAAAACACCCTTTAAGCAGAGATGGGCGCAATCAGATTACTTTTGTAATCAGATTAATAATCTGATTGAAGTAATCAGATTACATTTGTAATCTGATTACATTTGTAATCATCAATCTGATTACATTTGTAATCTGATTGAAAGTAATCAGATTACATTTGTAATCTGATTACATTTGTAACCATCAATCTGATTACATTTGTAATCTGACAGAAAGTAATCTGATTACATTTGTAATCTGATTGATGTAATCTGATTACATTTGTCAATCAGATTACTTTTGAAATCAGATTGACACAACTTAATTACAGTGGTCCGCAATTCACCGGAAGTGGTTCTTAACTAACCGGAAGTGGTTCTTATAGCTAACCGGAAGTGGTTCTTAGATAACCGGAAGTGATCCGAAACTTACCGGAAGTGAACCATACCTTACCGGAAGTGGTCCAAAACTTATCGGAAGTGGTCCAAAACTTACCGGAAGTGAACCATAACTTAATGGAAGTGGTCAGTAACTTACCGGAAGTGGTTCGCAACTTACCGGAAGTGGTTCGCAACTTACCGGAAGTGGTTCGCAACTTACCGGAAGTGGTCCACAACTTACCGGAAGTGGTCCACAACCTACCGGAAGTGATCCTTAATCTACCGGAAGTGGGTCACAACTTACCGGAAGTGGTTCGCAACTTACCGGAAGTGGTTCACAACTTACCGGAAGTGGTTCACAACTTACCGGAAGTGGTCCACAACTTACCGGAAGTGGTCCACAACTTACCGGAAGTGGTCCACAACCTACCGGAAGTGATCCTTAATCTACCGGAAGTGGGTCACAACTTACCGGAAGTGGTTCGCAACTCACTTCCGGTAAGTTAAGGACCACTTCCGGTAAGTTGTGAACCACTTCCGGTTAGTTGAGAACCACTTCCGGTAAGTTGTGAACCATTTCTGATAAGTTTCAGACCACTTCCGGTAAGTTTTGGACCACTTCTGGAAAGTTTTGGACCACTTCCGGCAAGATGCGAACCAACAAGTACCAACAAGAACCAACAACTGTGTGCCTTCACATTATCAATCAAAAAGTAATCAAGATTTATTATGATTACTTATTGTAATCTGTAATCAGATTACAGATTACATATGTAATCAGTAATCAGATTACAGATTACAATTGTAATCATTAATCTCCATGTGATTACTTTCGTGATTACAATTGTAATCATTAATCTCCATGTGATTACTTTCTTGATTACATTTGTAATCAGATTACAAATGTAATCAGATTACAATTGTAATCGTAATCATCAATCATTAATCTGATTACATTTTGCCCAACTCTGCCTTTAAGGTACAATACTATAAAAACCTTCATGCAAATAAACTTCGAC
Source organism: Tetragnatha montana (assembly GCA_963680715.1). Taxonomy (NCBI): domain Eukaryota; kingdom Metazoa; phylum Arthropoda; class Arachnida; order Araneae; family Tetragnathidae; genus Tetragnatha; species Tetragnatha montana. The sequence goes on along the minus strand of OY796677.1, from coordinate 12,710,553 downwards.
TAATAACTGAACAATGGATAATTTAAGCAATAATTTGTTTTTCTGCAATAATACACAAACTTTGGCATCATATGTTTAGTTCAATTCCTTACTTAACTTAGATTTTTCGATATTTTTTCCTACAGCAAATCTAAATCTTTTTATAAAGCGATATAATGATCTAAAGATAAAAACATGTTTTACAAATAAATAGAATATTCCTTAATAAAAATTAATAAACACTTCTCAAGTTTAAATCGACGTTATGGTTATTCTACTGATTTGGATGTAAAATTAAAGTACTGCTCCTTTGTTTTCAATTCAAAATACCTCAGTATAAATTTTATCTTAGTAATATTAAATATTAAGAAAGGTAAAATTGAAGTTTCTGATATTTCAGGAACTTATTGAAAGTATATTTCTTTATTTGAAAGTTTCTTGATTTATTTAGATACAGAGGGAGACGGTTTTATTCTTTTGATACATCTGTGGGGATACTTTTCGTGATCTCAGGACAGAAAAATATTTTGAATAAATTTCAACATACAAGCATTTTCTCTCTTTCAGGTCAATGTCAACCTTTTAACCTTTTGCATTTTAATGGCTTTTTGAGTATAATTGGTTTAATTTTCGATAGCTTTCAAAATAAAGAATGGAAACATTTAATTTTTCTCTGTGACTTACAGGTATGGAAGATAGCGCTTTGTAATAAGAATCGTTCTAAGGGAGGATTGAGGTATGAATAGGATAGAATACTACTATCGAACATTAGGTAAGTTTCATTCCTTTTTTAATGTTACACTTGCATAATACTCATAATTTGTTTATGATAAAAACCTGACATAAAACGTATTTTATCGCATGTTTATTGACATGTGTTAAATGACGAAAACTTAATGAAATTCTACCCAAGGAAATGATGATGACATGAGTCCATCTAGATTTGCTGTGGGCACCGATGGTAATTCTCGCGAGTTGGTCAATATTATATTAGTAGAGGTCCACCTCCGTGTGAAAGGACACTCAGATGACATGTAGAGAGGCAAGGACCGCGGGGCAGTTAAAGAAGTGGGACTTTGTCAGCTCACAGTGTCAGAGCAGTGGTTGCAGTTTCTACTATCGGGGTTTATTTTCATTCCTCTGTGATGTCCAGTTCTTAATCTTACTATTGTTTTTATTATTGCTCTATTGTTGTTTATGTGACATATTTGTTGGGATATAGGTATTGAGGTTTCTTTTAATTTATAATTCGTATATATAGGATTTTATGTCCATTAGAGACATATATGGTATCATGTTTATTGAAATAATATTAAATGAGAAAAACTTAATGAACTTCTACTTTAGGAAATGCAATTGAACCTAAATCCAAATCCCTATATTGGAACTGTGACGTGCCGTGCCTCTAGGATGCTAAAAAAACTTATATTTACGTGTGTTGAATTGAGGATTCACACATTGTGGAGAGTTATTGAGTATTTCTTGACGATTTCTATTTGCACTGATTCCCAGAGTGTTATTGCTTAGCGGTTGATTTTGATTTAACTGTCGGATTAGTACATTAATTGGTTTAGGAACTGACTTATTTGCAAATTATAGTCTGAATGAGGAATACACATGGTAATGCAGGAATTCGGACAACGATTTAATATGGCGAATGAACTGTAAAAAAAAGTTGCAGATTAGATTATTCTATAAATTAGCTCCCGTTTTGAATGTGCAGAAGAGATCTTGCATAGTGTGACCCGTTGTGAGGTACGAACGCTCTTAACAGCCTGTTGTAGGCCGTTGTGTGGAGAAACAACGTAAGTTAAAGCTTTACCAAAATATTAATATTATATAAATATTATAATAAAGTGGTGACTTTACTTTAAGAAAAGATGATATGAATCAAGGTGATAGCCCTCGTTTGCACCGTAAATTACTACATAGACGAAAGTATAATTCAATTTTTCTTGTTCAATTCATTCAAATTTCAATTATTTTAGGAATGTTTGGTGTGCTTCCGGGTCTCTCCACGGACCACTTCCAAGACCCTCACGAACCACCGGTTGGGAACCATGGACTCATATGATTCTAATCTCTATACTCCATAGTGAGCTATATGCCGGCCCAAGTCGAAGCAAAGAGCACCAGAAATAAACCCAACCAATCACCAATCTCTCTCTTGACAAGCTGAATAAAGTTGTGTGTTTTGATCACTTGCTGGTTTTAATTATTTCGAGTGGGCCGTACAGTTACATCACTAACCAAAGAAAGAGCTATGAAATTAGTAGTACACTAAGAAACTCTTTTAAGAGAAGCAAGCTGACACGTCAAAGATTTTTTTAAAATATCCAAATATAGTTGTAATTTCAACAATTTTAGTCATTTGTAAATTCTAGTAATAACTCGATTCTTCATATCAAAAAGATAGCTCAAAATAATTGCCAAGTAACAAGAAAACGCAAAACATTTTTGTTTTTATAATTTAAATACAATAATATATATAATGTGATTACAATAAGCTTAATAAGTCTAATATGAACCACAGCAAAACACTCTTTTAGTGAAAAATAAATCACCACTAAGATATCCTTAATTTTTTTTCAATTTTTAAAGATAGGTTTATGTATATTAAGATGACGGGTATTTGTGAAGCCTTCTTGGCTTGGAGGTAGAGAATGAGTTTTCTAACCTAAAGGTCCTCAGATCGAATCCAGGCAGCAGCCGAAAGTTTTAGCATTTTTAGTTATATCTCCAATAAGAGAATTCCAAAATAGTTTGATAAATAGGAATGGCTTGAACGTCCTTGATGGCTCAGTTGGAAGAGTCGTGGTCCTGCTGTGCAGAAGGTGCCCAGTTCGAAACCTACTAACCTAACCTGCTCTCTATCTAGCTGTCCTCTTCTAATATAATATATGTGATATCTTCCTCTTAGTAATCAATAATAATAATACTCTTACTAGTAAATTATATAAATTGATATTAAAATTATTAATTTCTTCGAGCACCTGATGTCGCAGCTGACCTAGGGGACAAAAGCTGGTGACCGAGTCGAGTCCGTTCACCCGTCGAAGATGTCGGGGCTCGGACGAGAGGAGGTCGTCCTGGCGGACCTGATCTGCTCCCCGGGGGGTCGCGGGCCTAGGGGGTTCTTCGGATAACCCCCGAAAGCCCCTTCGCCCTGGGGGCCAGCGGAGAAAGGTCCGTCAGGAAACCAGTTTTGCTAAAATTTTAATCCCAGGGAACAATTTGCAATTTGTGGACGACCCCCTAACGGAGTACAATTTGGAGACGGCCCCCTAAGTTATTAGAATGCAAGATTTTGGCTCCATTACCCGTCTTTCACCAATCTCGATTCACTCAAAAATTTTGATCCGCCCGTTTAACTGTGGCCGTAACTTAAAAATTAACTGTAACTGTGGCGCTTGAGACAATTCAAAATAAAAGTGCTTTCAGGACCGTTTATGCTCCGTCGAGGATCGAACCTCCAACCTATTTGGTGCCAGAGCAGCACGCCGTACCACTGGGCCATTGGCTCCACACCAGCACGTAGGCGGTTGTTGATCTGTATTTTATTTTGGTGCGTTCTTCAAAATAGAAAACTTATTTAATTTCGTAAAAGTGAACTCGATATTTCGTTGAGATTCGAACCGAGGACCTTCTGCTCCGTAGGCAGATACTATACCAACCAGGCTACTGGGTTCACATCTCTCTCAAGTTAAAGTAGATGCGTTCTTTACCTCAAGATGAGTTTTAAAGAAATTACCACTTCCAAAAAGGAAGACTTTTTATATATATTGTTTCCTAACTTATTTAATTTTAAATTCCTAGGTTAGTAGATTTCGAACTGAGCACCTTTTGCACAGCAGAACCACCACTCTACCAAGTGAGCCATCAAGGACGTTCAAGCTACCCTTATTTATCAAAGTGAATTTTATTATTGGGGATTTAATTAAAAGTACAAAAATAGATTCGGCTGTTGCCTGGATTCGATCTGAGAACCTTTCGGATGGAAAGCTCACACTCTACCACCAAACCAAGAAGGCTTCACAAATACCAGCCATCTAAATATATATAAATCTATGCAGAAATATCAAAAAAAAATTACTGGTGATTTATTTTTCACTATAAGTAAGAGTTTTTTGTTGGTTTATATGAGACTTAGTAAGCTCACTGTAACAAATTCTATATTTCTGGATTTTACTTACTAAGCACAAAATGTTTTCGTGAAACTTTCATAGCTTTAGCTCTTTCCGTTCGCGAGTATTTTCTGGTGAAAGGGACTTTCCTATATGCACCCTGTATATACAAAGTTTAACAAACTAATCATATTTCTAAATTGTTCTTAATTTCACTCAAAATTTAGACAACGCCCTGGGAACTACTTTTTTTGGTTGTCTCACGTTCTAGCACTCAGGCCATTCGGACGCACGCTGCATTGAATTTTAAATAACTACTGAAGACTGAATTTTGCCATTTTAATAAATATAGAATAGAATAGAATAGAATTTATTAACACAAAGATACATAAAGAACAAAAGACAAAAATGGGGAGACAAACACAGACATACATACAAAAAAAAACAGTTATGAGTACCAAAAGAGCTCATAGCTCGTCCATGTACTACACTTATAATTTATTTGCTTTGGCAACGAAACTGCGCTGACTCTATTTGATTAAATTAAATAATTTCTCGATGTTGTTATGTCTTGCTATAAAATCATAAAGACCATTTTTAAATTCAGTTCTATTATTAGATGATTTAAGAGTGACGTTTAATTTATTAAATAGAAAGGGACCTAGAAAGACATGAGACTTATGAAAAATTTCTTTGCTAGACTTTGGAATCAAATAATTTCCTTGAATGTTTCTAAGAGAATAGTTACTAGTTTTTAATTGATAGAAGGACCTATTATTGAAAATGAAAAGTAATAGTCGAAAAATATAGAGTTCTCTTACAGTCAAAATAGGTTTTGTTAAAGAATTACCTTTTATGTGAGATAAGATTTTATTTTGAAGGTGGTTTAGAGGTTTTATGTTGTTATAATAATCAGAAGCATAGCAAGTTATTCCATAGTTTATTGAAGATAGAAAAAATATCAAACAGGCAGATAAAAATATCCCAGGCAAAATATAGAGAAGTTAGAAATTTATGATCAATAATACGTTTCAGCCTAAAAAATTTCAAATTAATAAACCTTAGCTTGTTTAACAAAGAATTTATATGAGTCTTCCATTTTAAATTGCTATCAAACTGGAGTCCTAAGTATTTAATAGAGTCAACGCGCATAATTTTATTACATGTAGATGATGCATTATCACATTTTAGATCGCAGGAGGGGTTGTGAATATAAAGACACCTAATCGTTTTTCATCCACATCGAGGACATTACCACTTTTTTTAATTATTCTATTTTTTACATACTTCCCAGAGTAAATATCACTGTCATAAGTATTCTGCTACTTACTCAAAATCATGCTATTCTGTTTCCTTGGGAGGGCTAGATTCTAGCTAGATCAGTGGTTCCCAACTTAGAGAAGTCTGCGGATCACTAGTTTAAAATTGGAATCTTCACGGACCACCCCTTTACAGCTTAAAGACCTACAACCTCACAAAATTATAAGATGGAAATTAATTTCCCCCTTTAAGCATAAAAACTTATAGGATACTCTGAATTGTAACTCTATTTTAAGAAAAATTTAATTATACCTCATACGAGTTAAGAGTTTTTGTTTGATTTAATTAAATCTTCGAGACCAACAAAAACGTAGCCGATTTTTTTTTCAGTACTCTTAATTTCACTTAGTATACAAAAGTAATGTTAATAATTTAGTGGCGACTATTATCCCCACAAATAACTCTGCCAAAAGTCATCGTCACGGATATAATTCAATCTTTTCTTCTACTATTCGCTCAAATTTGTACTTATTGGATTTTTTTTTGTGCTCCCCTCCACGGACCACTTTTAAGACTCTCATGGACCACCTATGGTCCGCGGACCACCAGTTGGGAACCACTGATCTAAAGGCTAAATTTGATAAGTTAAATATTTATATAAAGATTATTTTATTAGAGATGGATGACCGTAGGTTTACCAAAATTGCATACAAACATTGTTTTTATGGCCGTTCGAGCCCAATAAAATTTAATTGGACTTTAAAAATTAAATATATAATCGAAAGCTCCGGCTTTTCTTATGTTTGGCTATCACAAGATACCGAAGTTGCAATGAAGTTTCTGCCCCAAATCCTTCTAAGCTACATTGATCAATACAAACAGTTAGATATGATAAGTATGGAAAAAAGTCAACATTACCCTCACTATAAATTTATAAAACTAACCCCTTTCATAGAAGACTATATTACCTCAAGAATTGATGTTTCAATGAAGAGAATTCTTTTCCAACTGAGATTAAATCAGGATACCATTTTTTTCGAGGGAAAACTCTTTAAAATAAACCCCAAAGACAAATGCAAATATTGTAATATGGATGAACCAGAATCATGGGAACACGTATTTTTATATTGTCCTATGTATCGTTTTTACAGATTAAAGTATCTTTCCCCTTTTATTGGGTATCAAAATAACTTTAATGGTTTCCTCACTTACAATCATAAGAATTTTTTTGCAATAGTAAATTTTATTAAATCAGCTCAAAAGTTGAACCAGTTCCTGTTGGCAAATTGTTCTTTAGACTCCTGAGGTTTTTTCTTTCTCTTTTTTTTGGTAATTGTATTTTGGTTCTATTTATTCTATTTATATGCTTTGTTTTTGTCTTACATTTATTTGTATGCTCTGATATTTTTGTATTTTGATGTATGGGCCAGCTGGCCTTTTTTGCCAATAAACTTATTATTATTATTATTATTATTATTATATAAAGATTATTAATTCTAATCTCAGGGAAAACAATTTAAACGCATGAAACACCGGATAATTATCAATAAAAAAACGCATCCATCTTGGATTGCTTAAAATAGCCTATTTAGAAAATATTATCACATTATTTAATTGGAATTTCCTTGATTTCGTAATGGTCTCTGAAATGGCATTGTACAGAAAAACACCAAAGACGAGATGTGCGGTGACTACCCTCACCAGTAAAACATTAATTTTTTTCTCTTCTGTATATAAACTGGTATTTCTAAACAAATGAAATATAATTTTGAAATAAAATTTATAAATTTTCGAATCTTAAATTAGGGGTTGTTCTAGAAGAATTTTTCAATGGAAACGCATGTCTTTAGTTAGTTCATTGAAACATCAATAATTCAAGACACAATTTTCAGAAGTTATTTTTCAATACAAGGCTTCTAACCTTTTTTTTTTTTTTAAATAAGGATGATGTGTAGTTTGTTTCTTCTACTACGCTATGGAACAGGCCCGTGCTGGCCAGGGGGACGTATATATTTTGGAATCTTTTATATTTCGACTGGTGAGCTTTAAATTAAAGGAGTCGGGAGAAACCATGAATAACAGCAGTAATCCAGTTAGATTTAGGTGGGTATCAGCAGACTATTAAAATATTTGATGTGACATCATATAATTTATCAAATGAATTCTAACCAGATTTGAATAAATTTCCCCTTTTTTAATTCCTTGATTTTGGTGATGTTCCTTTTTGGTCAATAACAGAAGCAAAAACGAATTATTGAAGCTAGGTAAAACTTAAACTATACTTTGAAAGCTAAAACTCACCCTGGTTACATAGGCGTATTTACGGGAATTAGGTGTTTTCCTAATTTTCCAACTTTCACTGCTGTATCCAACAGGTTTTTAGAGTATAAAGCATTCAAACATACACGCGATTCAGTTCATGTTAAAATAACTCTTATTGCCGAAAATTCCATAAAAATACATTTATTTTAACTTAAAATAAATTGAGAACTGAATTACTGCTGTTATTCAGGGTTTCTCCCGAATCCTTAAATTTAAAACTCACCAGTCAAAATATAAAAAATCCCAAAATATATACGTCCCCCTGGCCAGCACGGGCCTGCTATGGAACAATTTTCAACACAGAATGAATCCATTACATTCATTCTTAGTGGGAATCCGCAAAAGAATTATTTTATCGAAACACATTATCTTTCTCTTTTCGTTCTTACTAGATTTTATTAATATGTTATAGAAAAATGAACAATTATTACTTATGTCATTACCTAAAAAACAAAGAATTTTAACCCCATCTTCGATGCCTTATTTTTTATTTTTCAATCCTAAAACTTTCACTCTTTTTATTGCTGAAATTCAAATAATACAAAAATACTTTTAAAAACAGTTTTGACCGATTTCAGATATTTAAGATGATTAATAAAGTCTAAAATATACTACTACTACGAAATATACTGTTATCAAGTTTAATATTACATGGATTATTAATTTAACATTACATTTAATATTACATGCGTTGAAACACTCAAACGCCACCAAACATTGCTCACCTCCGCGGCTGGGCTCTGTGACGTACTTGGTTCAAGAAACGTTGCTATCGAGTATAGAACGATCTTAAATAGATCAGAATTCCCTTATAAGTTATTTTTAATTTATAAGACACATAAAAAAAATGCTATTTTAATGCTATTTGAATTCGTTTTTCAAAGTTTTTTTTCTTTCCTGTCTTGAAATCCCTTAGCCAAGAGTCAAAACTTTTGTTAGAATTTATATTTCTTAATATCGAAAAAAAAATGTAAAATCCTTTTCTATGAGTTTATATAGACGTAATCAGGCGGCAATAATTATTCTTCCAGAGGAATCGTACGTAACGTTAAATTCAGAACACAAATATATATTATAAGAATATTATTATACTTCAAGAATAACCATAAGAACCGCCCGCGGTTGTTTTGTTTACTCTGTTTCAGTTGTCTCTGATTGGTTGAAATTAGAGATTCTGCCTCCGGTTGTAAGATGAATGCACTGTACACTTGCGAAATACCGCTCCGGCATATCGGGAAAATGTAAGAAATGAAAATTTTGAAAAGCGTTGCGTAAACAAATGTTTTAAATTGTGGTGAGATTACTCACCACTAAAAAAAGTTAGAATGTTCAAATCAATTATAAATACTGTGAGTAACTTCGCTTCAAAAATGTAATAAAGAGCAAGGGTTCTCGAAACACCTCATCTTCGGTTAAGGGGGTAGGTGCACGAAACAAAGTCCCTATCTCCGTAATGTTAAAAATGAGGATTTTTAAAGAACATTTTTAAAAAATGTACTGAATCAAAGTTACCAAATTTTTTCTGAGTATTCCTTGAACTAAATTACATACTTTAATGGGAGATTTTAAGGCTATGATGATTGGTTATTTTTTAAAAAAATTACTATCTGGATGTACTTGGCTTTTTTCTCAAAAAGACTGAAATTTCATGATGTATCATGCAGTAACTTCAGTTAGAGTGAATTTTTTGAGAAACCCCCCGCCCCATTATAATATGTAAGAAAGTGTCATTAGTTATCATAGAAGTTACAAGTTGTTAGCTTTAATAGGTTTTGAGAAAATGTTCTTCATATGGTAAAAAATACAGTTTTGAGAAAAATGAAATTTAGTAAAAAACTGACTAATTACTTAAGTGCATATCAACACCACAGCTTTAATATTTAAAACACAATTTTTTTAAAAAAAAGCTAAATTTCAAGGCTAAACATATAACAAAACGTTTATTTTGTTTTGAGGGGGGCATGGCACCATAATCACACCTAATTATCCATTTTTAATTATTTTTTAAAAAATAATTAAAAATACTTCTACTCCGCGTAGAATAATAATTTTGGTATCGTTCGAAGCGTAAAATGTAATACTTGTTGAAAATGCAAAAATTGAAAAATGGGTTTTTTGGTCGAAAGTTGTGCACCTACCCCCTTAAGCCATCTACTATTTTGTTACAATAATAAATTACATTAGAGAATATTTTAACTTTTTAGGTATTTAAAAAGAAATATTTGAACCTAAGCGTATTCAATTGTTTGATTGTGGGAGCAACGATGAGCTCCAGAGTCAGAAGGGGGGGGGGTCTGGGGGTCCTCCCGCAGGAAAATTTTTAAAATTTGACTCTTAAAAAAACCGGGTTGTAACTCGTTTTTTTTTTTGTAATCTAGGTTAAATTTCAATTACATCTTTTCCTAAGGAAATTCTTGAATTCAAAAACTTGTTTGAGAAAATTCTTACAGAAAGATGATACCTTAGTGACATGATTAACCTGTGAAAATTTCAGATTTTTAAACTTCGTTCCAACAGAGATATAAAGGGTCTAAGTTTGGATTTTTTGAAATTTTCCAGTTTTGGAGGCCTATAACTACCAAAAAGAACAAATTAACAGGGTTGAATTTTTTTCAGATGCCTAAACTTTCAGAACGTTATAATGGTATACATAGTATAATGAACGTTTTCAATCAAGAGCCATTTGGAATGTTATTCATTATTAATTTAGTATTTTTAATTATAATATTTAAATAATAAATAGCTTTATATTTTATGAAATCTTATTATCGCTGTTAATTAATTTCATGAACAAGAAAAATTATATATATTATTGGCCAAGGAAATTGGCCTAAAATGTTTTCTTTTCCACGTGAATTTAAATTACATGTAATTTGATGTGCAACTCAGTTATAGTTGGGCAGGCCTGTTCTATATATATTTTCAACTCGGGAAAGCTTGTCCTAAAATGAGAGCTTAATCGTATTAATCATGATATTCAAATTTTAGGATATTCTATAAACACTCTTTTTAGAAAGTCGTGACAACATTGCCTTATGTCGGCCCCCTATCATTGTAAAAATGAAGAATTGCTTTATATAGAGATGGATTTCTAGTAGAATCTTTCTGATAGGTAAGTCCAATTTACGTTTTTAAGATAGTTATTATTATAATCCTCCAAATGATAGATTAACATATAAACAAGTAGTTTGTAAAACTGACATTATCACAAAAGATTGCATTTTAATTTGTCACTTCTAGGCACTTTTTGGACAATTCAGTGGTCACAGACAAAAGCCAGAACCGCTCATTTGCAAAGATTTTTGTCACTTCTAAATTCTAAACTGTTTGAAGTACTATTATGTTTAAGTTATTTCGGTTCCGACAAGAATTTTAAAAATATAGCACCAAAAATTTGTTATTAAATATACTGGTGACTGTCGTCTGTTAGAGTGATTCTGGTTTTCTTTGATTCTTGCATGAATGCTCTCTTCAATTTTATTCTCTAAAGTAATTATTTTTATATGTTTCCCCAACCTGCATCCACATAAATATATAGAGGAGGTAATGAAATTCTAACTTTAAGGAATTCCCTCGGAGAGTTTACTGAGTAGGATTTAAGAACGTGATGCGAAATATTTGGTTGTACTGAATAACAAACTGAGTTATGTAATGTAGTAAATTGAGGTCTATAATATACACTTTCATTACAATCGGGGGATTTTTTGGAGAGACCTCGGTGAGATTTGCCATCAGGAAAAGGAAATTTTCTGAAACATTAAGGTAATGCACCTAATATTGACCTCCAATTTAAGCCCACTCTTTCTGTATGTTCTGATACATCAAATCAAAATTAGCGAATAACGGTTCCATCTATATGGTTGTTCTTCTTTAGAGCCCCCTTGTGGTGTAAAATGAGAGTAATTTTCAAACATGAGATTTTAAATGACAAAATTAATACAGTGCAAAATAAATGTGTCTTTATCGTGTTATTTTTTTGTCAACCTTTATATTTTGTCCGTGAACTTAGCTGTTCAAATTACCTGCCATTAAAAAAAAATATTTTGTCCGTAACTTCCCCCCCCCTTTTTGATGATTTTCTATGTAAATGCCGATCCCATGTATAGTATCTGATCTTTTGGCACTGACGAAGGGGATCTAAAGATCCCCTCCTAAACAATTGTACAATATGTGTTAATTTAAATTTCAACTTGTGTAATAAATTACGTTGAAATGTTCCTGCAATATAAGAATTTACATTTTATGTGTGTAGTATATTACAGATTAAGATATGAGATTTTTGATGCAGATCCGTCGGAGTTTATGATGGATCCCGACATCGCCGGTGGCATTTTAGTATATTCCAACGGTCTGGTCCTGAGGAGTTTATTGCGCATGCGTGTGGACAAAGAAGGAATAAGATTGAAATAGTTTTAAGGTTACTGAATCCACATTGGAATAGTGGTAGAGTGCCTGCGTAGCATGAGGCAGTTCGTAGAATCTATCCCCAGTTGTTATTTTATTAAAATTTCCAAAAAAAAAACAAGCAAAAACACACACGTATCCACAAAAATCCACACGCATGCGCAATAAACTCATCAGGACCAGGCCGTTGGGAAGTACAAAAATGCCCAGTGCCATAAAGAGTTTCGTGTAGAAAAAAAAATTATTAGCACCGTGAGTATAAACAATTTTTGCCTGTATTTTTCACATTACATTTTTGAAGTAACATGATTAATCTAAAATTATCCCATTAATTACCAACAAACAATCTTTTTTGCCTTTTTAAATAAAGTAATTTCAACAGTAAATGAACAATGCGTATTTTAAACTATTAGTTCAAATTGTTTTCTTCAATAATATAAAATTTAAACATTATTTATCAGGCAACAATAAAATTTTCGTTCCAACAATGTATTAATTAAGTTGAAATATTTGCAACAAGGAACTTGGTCATTTTACTTTTGGTCTTCAAAAGCTTTACAACTCGTAACTCGTAAGTTCAATTTGTTTCTTTGCTTTGATTTTTTTATTTTCCCCAGAGAAAGTCAAAATCTTTTTGTAAGACTTCTTTGTTTCTATGTGATGTTTTGGAGCATGCAGAGACGACCTATTTGTTTTGATCTGTTTATGGTCGACAGATTTCGTATAAAATTCAACATGATTGAACCTTCATTTTCAGGTGAGTGTCATGCTTTTTCCTTAGCCTCATGTATTTTATCAGATTTTTAAGGTGTAATTATTTACATTTTAACCAGTTTTTAAATTGGAAAATTGAAATAATTTATTTGTTGTTTCTTGTAGGTAAAGAGGATAGCGTTTTGTGATAAGAATCTATCAAATTGTAAGGATATACAGGGTGATTCATATAAGTGTTTACTTCTAGGGGAGGTAGGGTACATCAAGACGAACAAGAATCGATATAGGTTAGGGGGTCGCAAGTGGAGTCTAAGGGGTAAAAATCACGGGTGAAAATTAGCAAAAAACCTCGCATATCTGGGCAGAAAGAGATACAATTGTTCGATTCCTGCATTTTTTACATTCAACCAATTCAAATTTTTCATGTAAAAACGAGATACAAGTGTTTATTCTAATCAAAAACATACCAATAATTGAATCAGGCATGCGTTGTAGGTAGATTAAAGTTACAATTGTCCCTTGGTCAGACTTTAGTTCTTTGCGCCATATAACTCCAACCAAACAAACAACCAACAAAACTCTATAGTATTAAGATGTTTTTGTCGTGACACTTTCTATTGCAGTCTATCAACTTACAACGCATGCCTTTTTCATTTATTGGTCTGTTTTTGATTAGAATAAACACTTGCATCTCGTTTTTACCACTGAGCTATAAACAAACTGGAGTGACAACTGAGCGTGCCGAAACCGCATCACACCTTATCGAAGTTTGTGTCTACGCGGAAAAGATTTCCATCTTCTTTTAGTTTTCCCCATCTGTTGGCACAGTTGTATGCACAGCATGATACGACCATTCTAAATGTTGCTCAAAATATTTTTAAAAAAGGGGGTTTTCTAGAAATAGTTCCACTCACACAATGTTAGTCTATGGAGAAATTCGTTTGTTTTGCCCGGTTCGCTCAAGCGAACCGGGCAATTGTGACCATCCGCGCCGGCACGTTCGGTCGCATGTTATATCATCAGAGGTTGTCACTCCAGTTTGTTTATAGCTCAGTGGTTTTTACATGAAAAATTTGAATTGGTTGAATGTAAAAAATGCCGGAATCGAACAATTGTATCTCTTTCTTCCCAGATATGCAAGTTTTTTTGCTAATTTTCACCTGTGATTTTCACCCCTTAGACCCCACTCGCGACCCCCTAACCTTTATCAATTCTTGTTCGTCTTGATGTACCCTACCTGATTTTGGACTATAAATCAAGCCACTACAAAAACATAAATTTAGAAACATTTCTGATTACGTCGATTAAATTTAAACATAAAAAAGTGGAAAAAAAAATACCTTTAATAGAGGAATAATGGTTTCAAAGCCTGGTTCCTGCCTGTAGCAATGGACACGTGTCAAATCAACTCAACTGATGGTATCATATGTTTATTGAAATACTATTAAATGAGAAAATATTAATGAACCTCTACTATGGGAAATACGATTGAACTTTAATAATGGAACTGTGACTTGCCATGCTTTTATACTATAAAAACTTGGATTTTCGTGTGTTGATTGGAGGATTCACACATTGTGTAGAGATATTGAGTTTTTCTTTTTATTATTAGAGGACCGGGGTGTTATTGTGTAGCGGTTGATTTGGATTTAGTCGGGTTTAGATCATTAGTTGGTACACCCACTGACTTATTTCCAAACCATTGTCTGCATGAGGAATACATGGTAGATGGAAATTCGGACAACGTGTTAATATGGTCATTGGACTGGAGGAATAGTTGCCAGATAAGATTCAATAAATTTTCTCCCTCTTTGAATGTGCAAGAGAGTTCTTGCACATTAAGACGCGGTGAATAGAGTATTTTCAATCACATGACTTTACCTAACAACGGCCTTTGCAACGTTGTTTTTATCCTCCAGTGATGTCATGTGCGAATGCTTCTATTGGATGCTTCTATTTCCCGCCCCTAACAACAGCCTTAGCAACGTTGTTTTTGTCCTCCAAGTGACGTCATGTGCGAATGCTCTATGCGAATAGACGGTTATCGACTCCTAGCCAGTACAGACAGCCAGGGGCGTCATTTCAGTTTTTGGTTGGGGGGGGGGGGGGCAAGGATTTTTTTTAAGTGGGGCTGAGCCACGCCGTAACCAGACTTGTTTTTTTTTTTGGGGGGGGGGGTGACTCAACATCATAAAAAAGTTTCAAGGGGAGCCGGAGGTCCTCCCTCAGAATTGTTTTTGAAAATTTCCCTTTAAACTAGGGTTTTATCTCCCTTGCAACCTCGTTGGGGAGCACCCAGAGGGAACTGCTTGTTGTGAGTGGCAGAATTTTCAAGGAAAATATACTGTATAACATAATATATGTTTAAAAATTTTAAAGGGGGGTCTGGGGGTCCTCCCCCAGAAAATTTTTTGAAATTTGCCTCTTTAAAGTTGTGTTTCAGCTCATTTTGAGGTCCTTTGGATTACATTCAAAAAGAACAGTTCCTTGTAAAGCATAGAATTTTCTAGGGAAAAAAAAAATAAACGTAAAATTTTCAAGGGGGGGCGGAGATCCTTCCCCAGTAAAATTTTTTGAAAATTCCCCTTTAAACCAGACTCCTAGGGGCTTCAAACTCTTTGGTTCCCAAAGGGAACTGCTTCTTGTGAGCTGCAGAATTTTCAAGGGAGACAAATTGTATAACAGACATCAAAGGTCAGGAGGGGGATTGGGGGTTCTCCCCCAGAAAATTTTGAAATTAGACCCTCAAAAGTAGTGCTTTAACTGCTTTTGGGATGTTTTGAGTTAAATCTGTTGCTCCTTGTGGAAGTTACAAAATTTTCCAGGGACTCTCAGCAATTTTTCACTTAAGAGTGGAAACCTTGGGGGGGGCAATTGCCCCCCCTAAATGACGCCCATGCAGACAGCTTTTACCAATAATTATGGTTAAACTAATTCAGTATTAAGGTATTAACGCTCTAACAACCTTCAGTGGGTTGAAGATCTATAATGATGGATGAAATAGAAAGAGTTCCTCGGATGTATGACTTTCCAATTTTTATATTATATAAAAGCGGTTAAAAAGTGGTGACTAAAATATAAATTTAGAATCTAGGTGATAGCCGTCGTGTACTAGACAGATTTTCGAATTTTCTACAGGCAGACATGAAGTTCAATCTGACAAATCTTAATTAATTTGGTTGAACGTATTTTATACAGAAGAAACTACAAACTCTGAAATTTCTCAATAAAAAAAAAAAGGTCGTCAACTTGGTTTTACCCTTACAAAATAAATGAATATATGAATAGGCTGCCTGAAGAAAACTATTTCTAACGTGCAATGTCTTTCATTCCCCTATTGGAAAAATTTTCATGATGTTTCATAAACCAGTACCAAAACATACTGGATCCAGTATAATTTGATACTGGTTACACACTGGTTTGTGATACTGGTTTACTGTTATCTGAAATAAAATGATTGTATCGAACCAGTCAGTACTTAAACGTTTCTTTTAAACGAGTTTCAAATTTCCCTAAATCTATGTTAACAAGTAATTGATTACATTGGTCTACCTATGTAATATTTATTTACATAAAGGTGTTGTTGCGATCATAAAATATACGGAAGAAGAAGACCAAGCAGCTCCATCAGAGTTAGCAAATGTCTAAAAACCAACAAGAACAAGATCATAAAATATTAAATGTTAAGAAAAAAAATTAACAGAAGTAATCCTGTAGAAATCTTGTATATCTTATTGTTTTGTGATACTACCCTCTGCTGGAGTTATAGTTTCAGAATGTCTGTTCAGTGATGTGACATGTTTTTATGATACTACACTACTCTACAATAATAGACCGGACAGCTGCAAATTTGCGTGAAATGGAGTAATGGTTTGGGGCTATTTTGTTGGGGTTTTTAAATCTGAGCAGATTTATTTCATCTTAAGGAAGTAGTATAGCTGTAAAAAATAATCCTAGCTGGAAGGCAATTGACTCTATTGCACCTAAATGACGCCTTGAGAAGGAATAGGACAGTGAAGAAAATAATTCTTATTTATTTTAACACACAGTTTAAAATGCCTTTTTCACCCCGAGCAACGGCGGGTATGTGAATAAAAACATAAAAATTAAAATAGGGATTTCTTTTTTTAAAAAATTACCAAGAATAAACATTGTTTTTATCATGCTTTAAATAATTAAAATTGAAATGATGATTAATTTCCCTGATATTTTTGTATTATCAAAAAGGATTCCCGGTAAATCTTTAAAAAAATGACAGCAAAAGACAATATGTAAAAAAAAAACACGGAAGGCAGAAATATTCCATATGAAGATACTGTCTATCACAAGATGAGCTCTCTCGTTTACATATCTGTTGCCAAGGCAACAAGACTCTTCCATCTCGCAGGGGGATATTGTTGCATTGAATCACTACTCCTCTTTGTTTTTATTATTTCACTAATCCCAGCCTCTAACATATGCGTATAACTGCATCAATTCCGAGAAAAAGACTGTTTGTGATCGCCAAAATTTTTGCCAATAATCCTCCTTAGGCTAAGCGTGCACTGGATACTTTTGTCTCGGCGACTGGAACAGAATTGTCACCCTGGCTATATATTGCAACAAGTTTGAGCGCGCATAGGTGACGAGACTCTTTGCTGATTGTCAAGAATCTAGATCCATAGAGGAATGCTACAAGGAAACTATGTCTTTTAAAACGTACTACCTCAAATTTTAATGATGTAAAAGTCCTTTTTCTGCTGTTCAATACTTTGGTTCGACCCCTTCTTGAATACAACTGTGCAGTTTGGAATCCATGCCAAAAATCTCTCATCATAACTATAGAAAAAATCCAAAGCAAATTTTTTCGTTACATTTATTTTAAATCTAAGGATCCCTCTTACATGCATGTCCCAAACAATCTCACCCTTGAACTCCGTAGAAGAATATCTGTATTTAAATTTTTTTACAACATATTAAATAACAAAATTGATTGTCCCTCTATCTTGCAACAATTTAAACTCCATGTCCCTAAACATATCACTCGCAATAAAACAGTACTCCATGAACCTATTTACACTAATCAATATCTTCAGAACCAAACATTCATACAATTCATAAAAATAGTAAATAATCTTCCCAATAATTATGATATTTTTTTTGACTCTTTTAAAAAAATTCAGAAAGTGCTATAATACTTGCTTTTTATTGTCTGTTTCGTGTGTGTATTTGTATTTTTCATTGCCTTTTGGTGTTTTTATCTTGTCATGTAAATGGATACTTTATATCTGTATGACAATATGTAAATAAATAAATAAATAAAATAGAGATCGATTGCTTTCGAGTGACAGTTTTGTTTCAGTCGCAGAAACAAAAGTCTCTAGTGCGCGCTTAGCCTTTGGCTTTAATCCACGCCAAATCCTTATACTGTTTATCCCTTTTTGAAATGAACCGATCTTGTTTCTATGGCAACCGCCACAACCAGGCTAGAGCGCTCAACTTGTGGTAGACAGACAGTACAAAACCTCCTTTAGATCACAATAATAGCAAATCACTATAAAACCCTACTTAATCTCAAGCAATGTTGAGCTAAAACGTGCATATCCAAATAATCAGCCAGGGTAGCCACGTTTTTCATGAATTCCTGACTGCGTTGCTCGATCCTCCCACTATACATATACTTTATCACCGCCTCGTAATGCTCCACTTCAACTTCTTGACTTGGCTCCTCCAACGTGATCGTCTTCTTAACGTCTTTACCTTCCTCCTCCCGCACCTTCTGCCGAATCTTCGGGGATCGGGCCACCGCGATGGCCTTGTGCACATGGAACACTCTGCTGCCAAAGCGGAGTCCCAAGTCGCACCCCACTTGGCCCAAATAGAGGTCCCTGAGCTGATCTCCAAGAGCCTGGATGTTGTTGAAGGCGAGGAGAACATCGCCCCTGGGGGTCTTTGGGGTCCAGCCTTTCCAGCCCTTGTCTTCGAACTGCGACTCGGTTATTTTGATTCTGCAGGTGATCATGTAGGGTCGGAGCTCATCCATGAGGCTCTTTGTGATGAATTCGGGGAAGGACCAGGGCTTTCGTTTTGTGAATGTGTGCCGGCTCACACGCTGTTTCATCACCCGGTAGACATTGTTTTTAAGCTCGACGGTGCACTTCAAGTGGAAGGGGAACTGAGTGGGATGAGAGTCTAAAACGAAAGCGAATGCCAGGGATTCGTCGGGTTTGAATTGCCAGAAGAGATTTAGATCATGAGGGTTTAATGTATTCCTATAAGAGACATTAGAATTTAAATGGGTTAAAAAAAATTGGTAAACAGTAAACACTGATGACTTAAATTTATATACCTAAAAAAGCAGTATTTCGTGCATACAATGAAGCATTTTAGTGCAACTCTCAGACTGTACGAAAAATTTCGGTACTTGCGTATTATACCGTCGACCGTTCGCGGCACAGTAATAGTAAAGTCAATGGGATTTGATAACGTTTTCGGATTAAGCGTCACGGTCGACGGTATAATACGTAAGTACCAAAATTTCTATACTGTAGTGTTGAACATATGGTTAGGTTCAAAGACCGAAATCACTCACTGAGCGAAAACAAAACGACCACAACGCGTTGAGGCATTTTCAAAACGGCCACAACCTGAAATTCGGGTTGAAATGTCTAGAGGGCGTTTTGGTATTTCCAAAATGCCAGAACGAGTTGATGCCTTTTTTTTCAATACTTATGTTATTCATTACTTGTATTTCCCTTTTTTTCCTATTCAAGTCATTTCTCTGCACAATGTGTTTTTTTGTACTAAGTCGATGTCGCTGTATAATTTTGTAACTGACTAATTTAGCAAATCTCCAAAACTTTTTACAATAAAAATTATAACTTCAAACATTGCCCCTAGGAGTCGTTGAAAATTGTTGCATTGGATAGGGCATGGTCACTTTACTATACTTAGACACCACTGTTTTGACTACATTTGTAGGGGTTCAAAAATTAAAGGGGTGGCCACTTATCTTGGGACATCCTGTATACATCCTGCATCCTTTTCATGACGATTTGTGTACCGAAACTCCTAGTAGCAACACAACAGGGTTTCTGTTTACGCAGTTTTTCCTTCCATGTAGTGACATGATAAGGTTAGGAAACTTTGCAGTCTATACTCGATTGCAACGTTTCTTGAACCCAGTACGTCACAAATGCGGAAGGAGAAATCGGTAAACACGCAGCCTGTTGTGTTGATAGGAGGAGTTTCGGTACCCAAATCGTGATTGAAAAGCACTATAAATACATGGGTTTAACAAAATAATCATATTTTTAAATTGACGTTCTTTATTTCATTCAAAATTCAGACACCGCGATTGGAACTACTTTGTTTATTAGTGACGTCGTAGGGTCAACTTAAGTTGCAACCTAGTATAGTGTAAACATTAGTTAAGGAATTGGTGTCATCTAAAATCATTTTCAAACACTTGTCAGCATAAAATTGGATAAATATGGCTTCTAAAGATTCCTGAAGATGTGATTCGAACTTGGTATTTGTTTTGAAATTTTAGGATATTACCTAAAGTATTATACTGATAAAGTGTTTTTCGGTCGTCGCCCAGAAAATATATAAATTTGGCTGTTTAAAATACAGTTTTAACTCATTTTTAGACACTTGACCACAGACCGCCATTTTGCTTCTCAGTAGAATTTTCAAGAAAAAATCCTGTAAAAAAACTAAAAACAAAAATTTCGGGAGGGGGTAGAACCCTTGAACAACCCATGAGTTCGAATGTTTTATGAAATCAATTCTTTCAATAATTCAACATAAGCCCTAAGCAATTGACAAGTTTTGCCCCCAAAAGTGTAAAAAAACGGTGAAAGAATGTAAACGGGAGTTTGGAGGGACTTAAACGAAAAAGTGGGACATTTGACAGACAGGCAAAAAGCGGGACTGTCACGCCAAAATAAAGACGTCTGGACAGCTTCCCCTTTACTTACAAGGAGAGGATCCCAACGTGTCATCACCGATTTGGTTCATTTTTGGTGTGGAAGTAGTGCATGACTAGGACATCAATTTGTGAAAGTATTAAGAAGCAACTTTCAGAAATTTTGGAGAAAATCGCAATTAAAAATCTTAACATGTACTTATATATCTGATAAGATTCTAGTCTTGCAAGCGGATCGTGGAGTAGCGGTAAGAGCTGTGATTCTCAACCCAAAGGTCCCGGGATCGAGTCTCGCTGCATACCATAATTTTTATTTTTGTTTTCTACGCAATTAAAAGCACAGATATGAAATAAAGTAGTACATATTTATATTTATAATTATCAATTTTGAAACATTTGTAGCGATCGGCTCTGACTGATCGCTAGAGGGCGTGGCTGACGCGCCGGTGGTGTGAGGGTTTTCCCCTTTGGAGAATTTGAATTGAGAGGCTAGAGCCGAAGAGGCTAGTGGTGTGCCGTGCGTCGGCGTGGATGATTTTTGTTTTTGGAGAAAATAAAGTGTTGTGCTGTATAAAAAGCCTGTTTTATTGAAAATCACTCGGCCAGGACACTACATTGGCGCTGTGCCGCCAGGATCGAAACCAACCAGGTTACAGTTGGCAGAGACGACCTGATGTTGAAGGTCTAGAAGTCAGAAGAATCGTTTTGTTATAGAGAAAACGAAACCGGAGGTAAGCGACCGTTATTGACATATTGGAGAGTGTAGTTGGTCTATTAGGCTAGATATTTTTTTTGCATACTGTATTAAGTTGAGCTTAGTGGTTTAAGTATGTCTTTTTTATCTCGGGCGAAGAAAGAGGACCTGAGGGTTTTGGCAACGGAGCTAGGGGAGAACCCCGATGACAGTATGAAAGTTAATGAGTTGAAAACGTTAATTCTGGGATCAAGTGTGTACACTGAGGAGGATGCTAAGAATATGTTAGTAGTGATCGGGGAAGAAAGGGAAAGTAAGCTTAAGTTAGAACGGGAAGAAAGAGAAAAACAAGAAAAGTTAGAACGGGAAGAAAGGGAAAGAAAAGAAAGGTTAGAACGGGAAGAAAGAGAAAGACAGGAAAGGTTAGAGGTTGAGAAATTAAAAGTTCAATTTGAGCTTGAAAAGGCTAAGTTAGAAACTTTGGGTGGACAGGTAACAAATACAGTGAATGGGACCGACAATAATAATCCCACATCAATTGAGAACGTAATCAATAGTATTCGAACGTTAACACTCCCTGTACCCAAAAGAGCGGAGGGTTGGAACGTATTCTTTTCGTCACTAGAAAGGGCATTTAGTGCCAAGAATGTTCCAGAAGACCAAAAAGGGGAGATACTGTTAAACATAATGGGGGAAAAGGCGAGTAATATATTGATTTACATTAAAGAGGAGGACTTGCAATGCTATGCAAAGATTAAAGAGGTAGTTCTTAGAGAGTTTGAGCCAACCCCATTGGCTTGCTTGCAAAATTTTAGGAGAGCAAAACGAATGCCAAATGAGACACATGTGCAATTCGCTTCACGCTTGGCAACCAGTTGGGACCAGTACTGTAATTTAAGGGGAGTTTCAGATTTTAAGACGCTGAAAGAATTAATAGTGAGTGATAAAGTATATGATTCGTTAGACTCGGAAACTTGTACGCACATAAATATAAAACAGGAAAATGAATGGTTTAAACCATTGGAGTTGGGTCGATATTGTGATTTGTATTTTACCTCAAAGGGTAGGTCATTCGCGGAAGTAAACTCCTATAACATAAGAGAAAAACCCAGAGAAAGGTACATCCCACCTCATTTGCGAAGTAGAGATAGCAGAGACGCCAGAGCGGGACCTATAAAGATAGAATGCTATAATTGTGGGGGTAACCACAGAGCTAGGGACTGTCCCAAAAGAAACTGCCCCAGGGATAATAGAGAAAATAAGGGACCTTTAGTAGCCAAGGTTAACCCAGAATATTTAAGCCCAGAGGTGGTCTTACATCCCTTAAGGTGGGAAAGCATTTGTGTGGAAGGGAAAGAAGTGAGATGCGTAGTAGATTCGGGAACGCAACTGGTAATTATTCATTCTTCTTTGGTGGAAAATTTGAACTCAAGGGAAGGAGGCAAAATAATCCTATCCTCAGCTTTTGGTGATAAAATAGAAGCGAAACTAATTAAAGCAACGATAGCCTTGGAAAGTAAACATTCAATAAAGCACCCGATGGAATGCGTTATCGCGTTAACTGACAAGTTGGGTGTGGACGGGTTGATTCCGTTGTCTTTGTATGAATCTTTACGCGAAATGAACGAAGACTTGAGTAACGAGGGGGGAAGTCAATCGAATGAAAGCGAAACTGATTCCTTGAAGGCAGATGCTCTTTTGCAGGAGGTTTCCGTTGAAAGTGGGAAAGAACAAAAAGAGGCTGCGAGCACCGAGGAGAAAAATGAAGGGGATAGCGAAAGCGAAAACGATACTGTTTATTCAGATGCGCTTAAATTAAAAAGGGAGCAGAGGGAATGTCCATCATTAGAGAGTGTTTGGGGGTTGATAAAAAATAATAAGGGCAACTTTGTTTTGATTGAGGATATCGTTTACCATAGAGATAAAGTTTTGGATGAGCCCGTCACTCAGCTTGTATTGCCGCGATGTAGGATAAAGAAAGTAATGGAACTCGCGCATGAATCAGTGTTTGGCGGACACATGGGGGTTAGAAAAACGAAAGAAAGGATTAGGTATAGTTTTTTCTGGCCTAATATGACTAGCGATATCTCCGATTTTGTTCAGTCATGTACGGGTTGCCAACTTAGAAGGAAGGACAAGGTCAGTGACAGAGCGCCTATTACTCCAGTTACTCGACCGGAGTACCCATTTGAGGCTGTAAATGTTGATCTCATTGGACCTATTGAACCACCCTCTAGCCGTGGGCACAAATATGTCCTATGCCTGGTGGACCAGATGTCTCGCTGGCCAGAGGCAGTGCCTCTGCGCTCACTTTCTGCAAAAGTGACTTGTGACGCTCTTCTGGAAATATTTACGAGAACTGGTATTCCTGGAATTATCGCCAGTGATCAGGGCACCAACTTCACATCGTCTCTCACCCAAGAATTTGTGAAGAGACTTGGATCGAGTCCTAGATTCTCGTGTCCTGGTTATCCAGCCAGCAATGGACTAGTCGAGAGATGGAATAGAGTTTTAAAGGACATGTTACATCACGTCATAAGGGAGGATCCCCGGAATTGGGATCGCCAGCTCCCATTCCTGCTGTTTGCCTATCGAGAGGTGCCAAATACCACGACAGGTGTTTCCCCATTCAAGCTGTTGTATGGGAGGGAAGCGAGAGGTCCCCTTGCTGTCCTGAAATCTTCCTGGGCAGGTGAGATTAGTCTGCCTACCAAGATCACCCCCTCCGCAGTAGACTACCTACAAGAGATGAAGATAAATATGGAACGAGCTGCTGAGAAGGCATCTCTGATGGCTGCTGTGAAGCAAAAGTCGTACAGCGATTATTTCAATCGACGATCTTCGGTCCGTACATATACTGCTGGAGAGCAAGTAGTGTTGCTGATACCGGACTCAAACAACAAGATCTATGCTAGATGGACTGGCCCCGGAGTAATAGTTAAACACCTTCCTCCGCACCCCTACAAGGTGGAGTTAACTGATGGGACTGTTCGACAAGTGCATGTAAACAAGATCCGCAGATATCATGCACGCTCACTCGCAGTTGGAGTTGTCTTTGAGGAAGACAGTGATTTTGGAGAAATCTATCCTACCCCTCCTGTGGACTATGCTGGTTCTGAAGGAAATTTGGATCTTGTGGACTTAACCCATCTGGATGATGAAAGAGCTAAAGAACTGAAGTCACTACTTCACACTTACAGAGGATTGTTCACTGGAAAAGTAAGAGTTGCCAAAGTGGGTTCCCATCGAATTCGACTAAAGCCCGGTTCAGAGAGGAAGAAACCTTTCTGCTATCGGATTCCTATTGCGCTTAAAAGCCAAGTAGACGCGCAGATAAATGAGCTCTTAGCTCAAGGCCTGATTGAAGAGAGCGACGCTGAAATCGCCCATCCGATAGTGTGCGTTAGCAAAAAGGACAGCACCATGCGACTCTGTGTCGATTACAGAGCTCTGAACTCAGTGACTGTTTCTGATGACTTTCCTATGGAAGAGGCTATGGACTTGATCCACTCCATTGGACAGGCCAATTTAATCACAACCTTGGATCTACTCAAAGGATATTGGGCAATGCCAATGGACTCTGCGAGCAAGGAACTAACTGCTTTCAAAACTCACAGACAGCAATACCAATTCAAAGTGATGAGTTTTGGACTTAAGAATGCCTCTGCTACTTTTCAAAGGGTCATGAACAAGGCATTGTCTCAATACAGAGACTTTGCTCGTGCTTATATTGACGACATAGCCATATTTTCACAGAACTGGGAGGAGCATTTGGGTCATGTAGCTATTGTACTTGCTAAATTGCAGGAACTTAATTTTACTGTAAATATCAAAAAATGTTCTTTTGCAAAGTCAGAAATTAAGTATTTAGGTCATATAATTGGATCAGGTAGACATCAGCCAGACCCTGAGAAAACCGATACCATTAAGAATTTATCTGATCCTAAGACCAAAAGGGACCTTCGCAGTGTGCTTGGCCTATGCAATTATTATAGGGACTATATTCCTAAATATTCTGAATTAGTGTATCCTCTGACCCAACTCACAAAGAAGGGTGTTCCAGATAATATTCCATGGACCCCTGCACATGCAGCTGTTTTTGATAAATTAAAATGTGCTTTGGTTCAAGCTCCTTCTCTATATACGCCTGTGCTTGATAAGCCATTTATCATTCATTCTGATGCGTCACAGTTTGCTGTGGGCGCATGTCTTTCTCAGAGGGTTGGAGATAAATTTCACCCTATTGCTTACATTAGCCAAAAGTTATCAAAAAGTCAACAGTCTTGGGCCACTATAGAGAGGGAAGCTTTTGCCATCGTTTGGTCTTTAAAAAAGTTTGAAATGTATATTTTTGGAAGTGAGGTGGAACTTTTTACTGATCATAATCCCTTGCCTTTCTTAACCAAATGTGCACCTCAATCCGCTAGGTTACAGCGGTGGGCCTTTGCTTTACAAAAGTATAATGTTGATATTAAACATTGCCCAGGAGCTAAAATGCCCCATGCGGACGCTCTTTCGAGGGTAAATTATTGTCATGATTAATAGTGCATTTCAGTGTTTCTTTTAGTATTATTCTGAGATTTGTGTAACTGTTGTAATGTGGTAAATTTTGTGTTTTGATGTGGCCATTTAAGTATAAGTTTAAGTATTTTAAGTTTTCTGTTTATTATCAGATTTGTGTTTAAATAATTGAAACACCAATCTTAGGTGGGGGGTGTAGCGATCGGCTCTGACTGATCGCTAGAGGGCGTGGCTGACGCGCCGGTGGTGTGAGGGTTTTCCCCTTTGGAGAATTTGAATTGAGAGGCTAGAGCCGAAGAGGCTAGTGGTGTGCCGTGCGTCGGCGTGGATGATTTTTGTTTTTGGAGAAAATAAAGTGTTGTGCTGTATAAAAAGCCTGTTTTATTGAAAATCACTCGGCCAGGACACTACAACATTTTTTAAATATTTTTTTTTGTTTTTGAAGTCTTTTCATTCCTTGTTCCCAAAAAAATAGTTATTAAATCCAATTTTTATGATCCTATTGTAAATATTATATGTTTACCTACAAAAATGTTTATTTTAACTACCAAATCAGACACATAACAAATCCTTTTAGCATAACAAAATTGCGTACTTTCTTTCGGATAGTTAGGGATAAATTAAGGTAAAACTACTTATATAAAAATATAAATTATTATTTTTTTTTGAAAAAATCTTTTCTTTCCTTGTTTCCCAAAAATATAAATTATTAAATCCAATTTTTTATGATCCTATTGTAAATATTATATATTTACCAAAAAATTTTTACGCACAAGAAAAAATATTTTAAAATTTATAATTAAATATTATTATAAGTTTATTTCATATCTGTGCTCTTAATTGTGTGGAAAATTAAAATAAAAAATATGGTATGCAGCGAGACTCGATCCCGGGACCTTTGGGTTGGGAATCACAGCTCTTACCGCTACACCACGATCCGCTTGCAAGATGAGAATCTTATCAGATATATAAGTACATGTTAAGATTTTTAATCGCGATTTTCTCCGAAATTTCTGAAAGTTGCTTCTTAATACTTTCACAAATTGATGTCCTAGTCATGCACTACTTCCACACCAAAAATGAACCAAATCGGTGATGACACGTTGGGATCCTCTCCTTGTTAGTATCAATTACATTGTTAGTCATTTCTTGTTTTCGTTTTTGAAATTTTGCCATTTGTACCAATGGCATGCAAATAATACGCAAATATAAATGAGGCTTTGAATGAGAAATTCTCTTTTGCTATGAATTTGGGCAAAAGAGAAAATTCCTATCCAAACCGAAACAGCTTTACTAAGAATCCACTTTGACTACCAGCACTGGGGCTTCCTCGAAGGTAATTTTTAGTGAAGTTCTTCAGCTAAAGGTTAAATGTTAAGGGGTTCAATTTTCATGATTTAATCATTGAATTATTACACACTTCATTGTTTTTAGCAAATTATGAACATTCTAATTAGTTTAATTACTATTTCAAAAGGTAGGAAGAAAACATTATTTTATGTAAAGAGGGAGATTGGAAACTCTTAAAAACCATTGTGGTACCGAAGACTATGCGTTTACCTGGAATCGGGAAACAATTTGTTTATTCCATTCTTCTGCTTAATCATGTCATCTACATAAAAATTCAAAGTCATATCCTCCGTGTACAGTCTTGTCCTCAATGAATACTGAGAAGGATACCATTTCAGCACGCTTTTCAGATACTCCAACTCGTACTTATGGGCGAATTTCTGCAACTCTTTTATCTGGTTCTCCGGAATCGCGAACGCCAGCTTTCCATACAAGTAAAAGATCAGCGTCCTCAAAGCTTCAGTTGGCAAACAGGTCTCAAAATCAACATCCATGGATTCACAAGAATCGGACGAACCGGCATCAGGAACCGAATTAGATGTTTCACTTTTGAACAAAACTGGCATCCGGGCCCTTAAGATGCAAGAGTGGACGTGCGATTTCACCGACTCTTCCGATACCATAACAGAGTGCACGGTAAACAACATGCCGTTCTCCGGACCCCCCTGAGACTGGAGGGAAAACTTCAGAGTGACCTTCTCCAGCAAGCGGATGTCGAACTGGGGGCTGGTGATGACGACGCGGTCACCCCACGATGAGCACAACTGGAAGTGCCGGATGGACCATTCGACCCCGTATTGGAAACAGGAGGTTGTGGTGAGCAGTGCCATGGAAGAACGTTTCTGTGCAAGGTTCCGCTTTTGATGTTGAAGTAATCTTTGGATAAGCTTGTTATAGAGCTGCTTATGGGATCTGTTTCGAAACTTTACCCAGCCAACTACTACCTTGCTGAAAAAGAAATAGGTATGCGTGATGCATAGTCGCTCTATTGAATTGGGTTGCCAACTATTTGTAATGTAATACTATATTATATATTAGGCAAACAGGAAAGTTCTGTCACATTTGGGAGCGTCTGATATGTGTGATATTTTTTATACCACTCTTCCAATGAATTGGTTACATATATTTCCCGGTCTGTGTGCTTGATCTCAAGGATCCACCTACAAACCTTTGTCAAGTAAGACAGACGCAACAGAATATTTACTGACACAAAAAGAGAGAGAGAGAAAGTACATCCTGAAAGGGCAAGGACGGAATCGAACCGACGCGACGGCGGTACAGTGCGCAGACTGTTAGCGTGGTTGATGCATTTAACCCAACCAGACCACCCGGCCCCCACTCTTCCAGCCCCCCGGCCCCCACTCTTCCAGCCCCCCGGCCCCCACTATGAGACCAGCATAAACTGTAACTTTATCTGCAGTCAATTTGGCATCTTGGCTTGATTTGGGATTGATCTCCATCCACAGGGGACCCATCTGACGCAAGGTTTGTAGAGAGAGAAGGTTGGCTCATCCGTGACGTCACCACATGGGATGAGGGTGCTCTGCCAATGGCAATGCTCGTACAGAACTGAACATCTGACGCATACTGATACCGCAGTGACTTCACTGGCAGGGAAGGGGTTGTCTCGATGACGTGCCAAAAAGCTTCCAGTAGCCAATTAGACTTGCTTAGGGGGATAGCAGGTCTTAATAGAAATATATGAAATAGGGAAACCTCCTTAGAAAACAATAAATCATGGGGGGTGGGGGGCTTAGTTGGTTTACCACGCTATCAGTTTGCGCACTGTACCAGCCGTTCGGTTCGTTTCCGGCCTTTGCCCTGGGTGTACTTTCTCTCTTTGTGTCAGTAAAAATTCTGTTGTGTCTGTCTTTTTTGACGAAGGTTTATAAGGGGATCCTTGAGATCGAGCACACAGACCGGAAAATATATGGAACCAATACCAATACAAAAATTTTCAAAAAGTTTTTTCTTAAAATTAAATACTAGAAACAATTTTAAACTTGAGTCTGAATTCTTCAAGTAAAATTATAATAGTAATTTTAATTAAAAGTAAAGTTTTACTGTTTTTCAAATTTAAATGAATATTTTAGTTACATATTTCTGAAGCCCGGTGGCGTAGAGGAAGCGCTTTGCGCTCCCACACCACAGGCCCGGGGTTCAAATCCCGGTCCACGGGCAAGGCAGACGCAGCCCTTCATCCCTCCGGGGTCGATAAAATGAGTACCAAGGTTACTTGGGGAAATCAAGAGGGGGTTAGCATCAAGCTAGCCACTCCTCAGCTGACTGTGACTTTCAAGTCACACGTTCTGTAACAGTTCAGCTCATGGCCTCACCCAGTGAGGCTAGTTATACTGGAGTTTGAAGGTCCAACGACCTAGGTACTCCCTCAAAAATCCCCCTTGATTTTTTTACATATTTCTGGAATAGTTCGGTTTTTAAGCTGAGGTTTACTCTTTATACTTTACTCTCTGAGGTTAGCTCTTTACTTCTAAAAAATTAATCGATCCAAGTATGGTTGGTTGGTTGGTGTTACATATATTTTCAGGTATGTATGCTTGATCTCAAGGATCCGCTTATACACCTTCGTCAAGTAAGACAGACACAACAGAATTTTTACTGACACAAAGAAGGAAAATACACCCAGGGGCGAGGTGAGAATCGAACTCACGACGGAGCAGTGCGCAGACTGCTGGCGTGAAAGGCAGAGAGCAAACCTAATGGGCCATCCGTCCCCCGTCCAAGTGTGCATCTCTGTCAGTCATCACTTCACTGCAAGTGTCAAATTAAGGCACATGCAGTGCTGCCCTCTACCATGAGATGGATTTTGAAAATAACGTTTTGGATCCTCTCGTTCAACGCGTTAAACTAAAACTAGTTATGAGAACTGAGCGTTCCAAAAGTCCTCCAGTTTAATCGGTGAAAAAGATCGGTCGTTCCTAAATTCACTCGAACCGAAAAAAATTTCGTAATAGAAAGTTATCAGTTTCAGTTATTTCAGTTTTAAAAGATGGCGGCGCCCATGAAATTAGCAACAAATTTTGTTTGTGTACATCAGGGGCGTCATTTCAGTTTTTGGTTGGGGGGGGGGGCAAAGATTTTTTTTCATGGGGCTGGACCACGCCGTAACCAGATATTTGTTATTTTGGGGGGTTTGACTCAACGTTATTTTTCAGGTACCCCTAACGAGTACGTTTATACATTAAGATTTAGATCACTTAAAATTACACACACTAATGTTAAAATTTTACAGCGTGAGCTCCAAGTAAAAATGGGGGTCACCCCCCAAAAAATTTTGAAAATTTGCATCTAAAAGTAGTGTTTTAGCTCATTTTGAGGCCTTCTGGGTTACATCAAAAGATAATATTTCCTTGGAAACCAAAAAATTTTCAAGGGAAAATTAAGTTAAAAATAAACATAAAGTTTCAAGGGGGTCTGGGGATCCTCCCCCAGAAAATTATTTGAAAATTCTAGTGTTTTATCTCATTTTCAAACTATTTGGGGAAATTCAAGGGGAACCGCCTCTTGTAGGCTGCATGCAGAATTTTCAAGAGAAAAACACTGTATAAAATTCTATGTCTGTTATAACAGACATAGAATTTTAAGAGGGGGTCTGGGGGTTCTCCCCCAGAAAATTTTTTGAAATTTAAAATAGTGTTTCAGCTCATTTTGAGGCCCTTTGGTTTACATTCGAAGAGAACAGTTAATTCTAAACCACAGATTTTTCTAGATAAAAAAGTTATAAATAAAAGTCAAAGTTTCGAGGGGGCTAGGTCCCGCCCTCACAAAAAATTTTCAAAATCGCTCCCTTAAACTAGTGTTTTATTGCCTTTTCAAACTCTTTGGGAAACACCCAAAGTTAACCGCCTCTGGTAAGTGGAAGAAATTTTAAGGGAAAAACACTGTATATCAGGCGTCAAACTTTTAGAGGGGGTTTGGGGGTTCTCCCCCAAGAAAATTTTATGAAATTGGACCCCCAAAAGTAGTGTTTTAACTGCTTTTGCAACTTTAATTTGGATTACACCCGATGCTCCTTGGGGAAGTTACAGATTTTTCATTTTTTCAAGGGAATTGCAGCTATTTTTCACATAAAAGTGGAAACCTTGGGGGGGCAATTGCCCCCCCCCCTGCCCCCCTAAATGACGCCCATGGTGTACATGCATGCGCAAGTTTTAGATTTAAAAACGTCTTTAGAATAATAAATAACTAGCATTTTAGGAATAATAACTCAACTATTAAATATATTTTTCGTTTTTGTCAATCGGGAAATGATTAGTGCTTAAATTTTCTTCGAACTTTTGTGGCGAAGCAAATGCAAATGTAAAGTGATTCTATTTTGATTTGTATGAAAACATTGATTGATTAAGTTATATACCTTTTGATTAATCAGACCCCTGTTTAAGGTGTTACTGTTCGTTTACCCCACTTGAGTTGATACTAGTTTCCAGTAACCCATTCCATCTATCCACTACCCTGTTAAAAAATACTTCCTACAATCCCGTTTGAAATTTGCCTTGTTCAATTTAAATCTGTGACCCCCCATATTCCCTCTGTGTCCCCTTGTCTTGTTTTATCATTTTGGAAAGTTGAATTAAATCCCCTCTAATCCTTCTTTCCATAATCGAGGTTTTCGCCAAATTTGGCGAAATCGGATCTCGCCAAGCTATTAATAACACTACATCTAAATCCCTGGTTATCGCCCAAATTTGGCAACATTTGGCGAAAACCTCGATTACGGAATATTACCCCCTGTTTAAAACACCCTGGTAAAGGTTTGTCGCTTGACTCGCATCTCACCTAAAACACCTTTAAATATTTTTTAATAATTGAAAATTATTGTTAATCTTACCGTAGTTGGGAATGTTTGTCTCCAAATTACCATCTTTCCACTTCATGTCAAGCTGTTGGTTATATCTTCTCATAAATACATACTTTTCTTTGAAATTGTTCCTGTATTTTATTTCAAAGAAAAATATAACTTTCACCACCATGAAAATGCAAAAGCCACAAGGGAAAAACCCTTCCTCCATCAAATTTCTTATACTATAAATCAGCATTAACTAATAAAATAAATAACAAGCAACAATGGCCAAAACAACAATGAGCAATGTTAAAGAAATTTAGAAACACAAGAAAATAATCTCAACAATGCAATTAACAATGACAGCTTTTAGTCATTGTTGTATATTTTTACAAAGTTTGGGAATTATTTATCACTGCTTACTTTTGAAACAGATATAGCTGGTTTTTGAAAGTCACCTTTTCCATTTTACAGTGGGGTACTTTTATTTTTCTTTGAAATTATTCGGACACAATTTCACAGAAAAAAAATCATTATTTGCACACATTTTTGAGAAGAGATGACAGATAACTCGTCAAAATGAGGGAAAACTTGATAAAATTTTTAATTAATTTGTAATACTAGAACTCCATATTAACACTTGTTCGGTATCTGGTTATTACAGACTATTTAAAATGCATACCAAAGATGTGACTTTTTTCCATTAGCGTTAGGAGTTTAAAAGATTTATGTAGTTTATTCTCATGGGAAAATTAAAAAAAAATTTGTTAATTTCTATCCAATACACAAGCCCCCATAAAAGTATTAATCATTATTTAAATTGACCAACACAACCAGTAAGGGCGAGCGCGCACGGGCGACTTTTGAACGTTGCTAAGGCTGTTGTTAGGGGCGGGACATAGAAGTAGCCAATAGCAGCATTCGCACATGACATCACTGGAGGATAAAAACAACGTTGCTAAGGCCGTTGTTAGGTAAAGTCATGTGATTGAAAATGCTCTATTGTTTTCTAATGATATTTTTGATACTAGTAATCCTGGTCGCCGTGACTTTAGTCGCCCGTGCGCGCCCGGCCTAAGTCTAAATAAATACGCGCAAGTTGCGCTTAAACCTGTAAAGTTTGTTTTCTCACAAAATAAGTGCAAGCAAGGAGAAACTAGTTTTACAGGCACGTTTCGGTGGGAGTGTATTACCAAAAAAAAACTCATACAGCCGTATCGACCACCACGGGTTTCCTTCCGCTTAAACCGCGGCTAGAGGAGTCCCTCGGTTTATCGCCAAAACGTTATCGACCAGTCCCTAATCCAAAGGAAATCTCCCGGCTAGTGAAGCCCCCAACTTTGGAGGCTTAAGCCGGGGATTTGATGCATTGTGGGATTGTTTACGGATTTTGAGCGCCATGTTTTCTCGCTAACATGAATATGGATATCTGTGACAGAATAGTAATTATTTTTACTTTCTAAAACGATGCAGATTTGATAAAAATACTATTGAAGATGAGGCGGTAGAAATAGAAGCAGATCTACAATCCAAAACTAGTCGAAACAATGCAATATCTCCGTTCATGAAGGTTTTGACTGCCATCCGATTTTTTTTCATTCAGAAATCAAACAGCTTAATAATGACAGTGACATCGTGGAAATTAGCCGGAATTAGAAATCATTATCTTATAATATGTCATTCGGTAAGTCTAGATTCATAACATGTAAGTTATTAAAAATTTATTTGTATTATTAATGTGTTCGAGAGTGTTCTGATTACTTGATGAGCTCCGAAACATTTTGTTCATTTCAGAAGCAGAAAGTTTTATACTGAATTCGTGTTTCCATCTGTTCTGGGTGCTCTTGATTGCATTTTAATAAAATCTATATTTTCAGCAGTGATATTGCATTGTTTCTATCAGTTCTAGATAGTAGATCTGTTTAATTTCTTCCACCCTAGCTTCAATAAAGTTTTTATCATAGCTGAATTGTTTTTTAAAGTCTAAATAATCCAGTCCAAATCATCAACATAATTTTCTTTAATTTACAATGTTCAGTCTACTCACAATTTGTTGAAAGAAATATATTTCTTGCCACATTTCTATTAGTATGGTTTTAATAAAATTATTATTTCCATATGACTTTGCTTGTATGGATTTATTGAGAAATTGCTATAACTTTGATTTGGAATAATTTAATAAACTACCTATGGGTAGTTAGTTTACTAGAAAATAAAATGTAAACTGCATGTAGTCCAGAAATGTGTAATGATTGTAAAATTTTCCCCCAAAACTAATTAAGTTGAAACCAATTCATCCTCTTTTATATCTCTAGTACTATTCAATTATTTTGCTTAATTTATGATTTAAATCTAACCTTTTTAGCATTCTAACCACCCCTAGTTACACAAGTACTGGCTTATCAAAGTTCTAATGATCTTTGACAGAATGAGAAATTGGATGTCTTAAAAATATTTTCTTAAATTAATGTTTTCATGGTTTTTTTTGTAGTTGTGTGGTGAAGTTAATACATTAGAATCTAATGTATCCAATTTCTCATTCTGTCAAAGATAACAAGATTGGTATGCTAAAATTTTTTAATTATATAAGTTTCCCCATTTAAAATTGTCTTGTCAAATTTATCACTAATCATTAATCTGCTTTATGCATAAAATATTAGTTTATTTTTATTTCAGTTTAAGTAATTATATTCAAACAAAAATGTACAAAGCATAGGAAAACAATTATTTCAGCCAAGGAAAAATTTGAAAATCCTGTGTAGGCAATAGTAGTAATAATTTTTCTTCTGAAAACAGTACAGATGAATTCTATCGGAAGTAAAATGTTCACACATTTCTGGTAAGAATTTGGTAGGTTACCGTATTTTGTTATCGCTTGTTTGGGGGTCGTGGGAAGTTATCTTTTTTAATCTAATAAAATCCGTCTTCATAACATGGAAAAATGCTTATTTAAGGTTATTTCTCTTGAAATAGAAGGCATAAAATATTTAAAAAACAGTCTACACTGGAAACAATTAAAAGTTCATAATAGAGGTCATAAGGGGTTTATTAAGTTAGAATAATAATTTATCAAAATAAAATAAACGGTCAAAAAAGCAATGATCATATATATGATCATTGCTTTTAACAACCAACTGTGATTATAATAAAAACAGCTGCTGATACTAAAGAAAACAAAAATTCACACTTCAAAAACAATCATAACTTTTCAGAATATTCTTGAAACCTTATTTTGATGTTCCACAAAATAAAAAAAAAGTTATGTATATAGGATTAACAGACCACGGTCCTTAAACCCGGAAGACTTTTTATTAAATTTAGTTGACTCTAGCTCATAAATAATTGTTTGTATTGAAATCATTAGGTCTATATTTCCCACATCATAATTTAATATAGAATAAGGGGAGAGTGGAGCATCTTGGGACAGACCCCTTTTCTGGGCTTGATTTTAAATATCTTAAGTCATAAAAAATAAATTAAATTGCTAAATGTAAAAAGAAAAAAAAACGTTTCAGTTGGGCCTCCATGAAAGCCCAGAACTGAGAACCCAGGTGATTGTTCTCTTTTTATTGATAATTCTTGTTCTAAACTTCCACCAAAAAATATTTCTAGAGTGGTAGTTCTTGGACTAATTGGCACCAATTTGAAGCATTCAGAATAACATTTTGAAACGTTTTAACATATTCAAAAAATTAATGATAGTTATTAAAACTTAAGGTTTATAAACCAAAGTACAAGAAAAATGTCAAAATTAAAATTTATAGTTAGTTTTCAAAAATATGGTGAAAAAAAAGACAAAGAAGTTAATTCACATTCTTATTTATTGTAAAAAACAACAGTTATATTTATCGTAAATTATACTTAATACTTAATGAAGTCTAAATAAAAAGAAAAAATATTGATTGTATATTCTATGATTTCTCCGGCTTGTGTGCCTGATCTCAAGGATCAGCTATATCTCAAACAGGGAAAATTTCTTCTTATCAAACATTTTTAGGTAATGTTCACAGGTGACGGAAAATGAGCTCGCGTTTTGGAATTGGGATTGGTCACATATATCAGTGGTTCTCAACCTTTTTCACGATTGCACCCCCAATGGAAAAATATATTTCCCTGCGTACCACTAGTATGCAATTGGCGTCGTCGGCTCCTGAGGGGACGTTGACCTAAGGATTTAGGATTCCTCCTATGAAGGATAGTACAAAATCATGATTTATTAACTACCCCAAAAATAATATTTTTCTTAAAAGTCCCAGTTCAGTGGTTTTAAATCAATAAATTAACCTTTGTACCAAGTTTTTGTGATTTGTTTGTAACTTTTCACTAAACAGGGGGGTCTGGGGGTCCTCTCCCAGAAAATTTTTGAAATTTGACCTTTTAAAACACGGTCAAACTCATTTTCAATGTTATATTATTAGACAATTTCAAAATCAAATTTTCTATGCTTTAACCAGTGATGTAGCTGGAATTTTGTTTTTGGGGGGGCCTTGGCCATTTTTTTTTGTTTTGTTAGAAACACAATATTTTTTTGGTATGATGTCCTCCTATTTTCAGCACTGGCCTCAACCTATTCTAAATGAAATATTGTTCTAAATCAAATTATATATCCCTCCCCCTCTTATATACGCCTCTAATGTTAGCTGCCATTGGTAAATTGGCACCATCCTTTGATATTAAAGGTTGGAGAAACACATTTAGCGAATTTTCGGTCTTCCTCAAAAGTAAAATATAAAGTTGAAAAACTTGAAAATCATTGAAAATGGAAAATAAATAATTCGTGGCGTACCCCTTAATAGCTCTCTGCGTACCCCCGGTTGAAAAACACTGACATATATTCTCCAAAACAAACAGAATTTTCACTGGCCAGAGAGAAAATACAACCAGTGAAAGGAGTTCGCGCGTTTTTGATGCAAAGATTGAAATTGTAAACACATTTATTTACATCATGTGATTCCTATGACGAATCAGAGACGGGCTTAAATAATCTCGCTCCCAGGTTCTCTCACATAAACCTCTCGTCAAGGGAAACCCCGTGTGTTGAAAAATTCATTGTTGGTCGATAACGCTTGCAATTTAAGCCGAGGATTTCCTTCAGCCGAGGATTATCCTATCCGAGGATTTCCTTCGGATCGCGTCGGTTTGGTCGATACGGCTGATAGTGAGTCTCTATATGACTGATGACTGTGGTAGTTTAACTCAATGAAGGTAAAAGAATGAGCAGAAATTGAATCAGGAAATATTTCATCTTCTCTTTTGCATACATACCAACTCAAGTAGTTTTCTTAGACTTCTGAATTTTAGTTCTTCATTCCTTTATAAAACATAAATATATCCCAACATTTTCTAGACAAAGTCGTTTTTGTACATTAAATGGGGAGAATTTTGAGGAAAATCCTCATTGATATGAGTAAAATAAAGGCCCCGTTTACATGCGCCACTCTTCTACCCGGGTGCGTATTTCAAATTCCCACATGGATAAGGAACTTAGATCAAATGCGCATGCGTGTGGACTTGATTTTTGCTGTTTTTCTTGAAAATTTTAATAAAATAACAACTGGGGATAGAACCCACGAATTGGCGCATGCAACGCAAGAACGCTACCACTGCTCCACTGGGGATTCAGAAACCTCAAAACCTTTTAGATCTTGTTCATTCTTTTCGTCTACACCTACACGCATGCGCATAAGCGCTCATTCCTTATCCATGTGGGAATTAGAATTACGCTACCCGGGTATAATGCTGGGGAAAGGGAAATCGAAAACCGTGCTATAAACCCGTTTACATGACCAGTCCTCAAATCCCGGGTATAGACGTCACTGGTCCTATCCACAGAGAAATATCCTAACAGAGGGTCCACGAGGCTATTTTCAAATGCGTTACTGATGTGAGGGCGCCACACTAGAGTCTGGAACGTATGCCGGCCGCTTAAATCTCTCGCCAAATTAGAACTCAGCGCACGCGCCGGCGAACGATTCAGACGCTAGTGAGTTTAGTGCAATCCCAGCGCCACAATTCTCCCAACCTGTAACAAGATGTCATGATTTTCGATTTCCATTATGGCCTATGGCCGTGGACTCTCTGTTCTAGTACTCTGTGGTCCTATCATTCATTGCGATTTGTGTTTGTTTACATTCAGTTCATCTGTTTTCGTCTTGGATTTTTGCGTTCATAATGGATTATTTTCAAGTTATTTCGACAATACAATCTAATCCATCCAATCGAATCGGACAATCGATCCAATTGAAATAAAAAAGAACAACTTACTTTCCAACAAGTTACTAACTAAAGCCTAACGTGGATGACTTTTGTTTTGAGTGAGACCGAAATGCATCATGGGAAAGCCGGGTATTCAAATTCCCGAGTATTATACCCTGCATTTTTTCCCTTTCATAAGGATTGCTGGGTATACCGGCCACTTATACCCGGGTATATGGTCCATGTAAACGGGGCCTAAAAGGATTAAGTGAGACCTATAAATCGAGCAACGGTTCCTGTTATTTTCATTTCTATGACGTAGCAATTTCTTTTTCGTAGTTCAAGGGAGAAGATAAAACCGCCCTGGTCAAATATGTTGCGTTTACGTTACTGCAACTAGAAGTAAACGAAATTAGTCCGCACTTGACAAATATTGGACGAATCTTGTGCATTTGTGCTGCTTGGGGGGTTTCTCTATATTGGATTATTAATAAATGCCAAATCAAGGCTTGATCTTCTTAAAATATGAATTCCCATTGCATGAATGAAAAGTAAAAAATAAAAAAATGTCCATGATGCACTTCTCTTTCATTGTTTCTATTAGCATTTATAATTCTTGGCATAATCCGATTTCCTCCGTAAACCATAAACCAATATCCCTAGTAGCACAGCTCGTACCAAATATATCGAGCTTACGTAACTGCAACTAAAAGTAGACGAAATTAGGCCCTACACGACAAAATTTAGACGAATCTTGAACGTTTGTGCTGCTTGGGAACGCGTGGCCGATTCCATAAAAATTCTCAAATTCGGACTCTTCCACAGACCAACTTTGTAGCTGAATTTAGGAGAATGATCCAATTCGGACCTTCACACAAAAAAATACTGTAGCTGAATTGACACAGAGCCCTCACACAGAGCAACACCGTAGCTGAATTGAGGAAAATTATTTGATTCGAGCCCTCACACACCCCAACACTGTAGCTGAATTAAGGAAAATTATTTGATTCGGGCCCTCGCACACCCCAACACTGTAGATGAATTGAGGAAAATTATTTGATTCAGGCCCCCACACACCCCAACACTAGCTGAATTGAGGAAAATTATTTGATTCGGGCCCTCACACACCCCAACACTGTATCTGAATTGAGGAAAATTACCTGATTCGGGCCCTCCCACAGCCCAACACTGTAGCTGAATTAAGGAAAATTATTTGATTCGGGCCCTCGCACACCCCAACACTGTAGATGAATTGAGGAAAATCATTTGATTCAGGCTCCCACACACCCCAACACTAGCTGAATTGAGGAAAATTATTTGATTCGAGCCCTCACACACCCCAACACTGTATCTGAATTGAGGAAAATTACCTGATTCGGGCCCTCCCACAGCCCAACACTGTAGCTGAATTAAGGAAAATTATTTGATTCGGGCCCTCGCACACCCCAACACTGTAGATGAATTGAGGAAAATTATTTGATTCAGGCCCCCACACACCCCAACACTAGCTGAATTGAGGAAAATGATTTGATTCGAGCCCTCACACACCCCAACACTGTAGCTGAATTGAGGAAAATTATTTGATTCAGACCCTCGCACACCCCAACACTGTATCTGAATTGAGAAAAATTACTTGATTCGGGCCCTCCCACAGCCCAACACTAGCTGAATTGAGGAAAATGATTTGATTCGAGCCCTCACACACCCCAACACTGTAGCTGAATTGAGGAAAATTGTTTGATTCGAGCCCTCACACACCCCAACACTGTATCTGAATTGAGAAAAATTATTTGATTCAGGCTCCCACACACCCCAACACTAGCTGAATTGAGGAAAATTATTTGATTCGAGCCCTCACACACCCCAACACTAGCTGAATTGAGGAAAATGATTTGATTCGAGCCCTCACACACCCCAACACTGTAGCTGAATTGAGGAAAATTATTTGATTCAGACCCTCGCACACCCCAACACTGTATCTGAATTGAGAAAAATTACTTGATTCGGGCCCTCCCACAGCCCAACACTAGC
This sequence comes from Tetragnatha montana, assembly GCA_963680715.1. Classification (NCBI taxonomy): domain Eukaryota; kingdom Metazoa; phylum Arthropoda; class Arachnida; order Araneae; family Tetragnathidae; genus Tetragnatha; species Tetragnatha montana. The sequence goes on along the minus strand of OY796677.1, from coordinate 12,670,249 downwards.
TGAATTGAGGAAAATGATTTGATTCGAGCCCTCACACACCCCAACACTGTAGCTGAATTGAGGAAAATTATTTGATTCGAGCCCTCACACACCCCAACACTGTATCTGAATTGAGAAAAATTATTTGATTCAGGCTCCCACACACCCCAACACTAGCTGAATTGAGGAAAATTATTTGATTCGGGCTCCCACACACCCCAACACTGTATCTGAATTGAGGAAAATTACCTGATTCGGGCCCTCCCACAGCCCAACACTGTAGCTGAATTAAGGAAAATGATTTGATTCGGGCCCTCGCACACCCCAACACTGTAGCTGAATTGAGGAAAATTATTTGATTCGGGCCCTCCCACAGCCCAACACTGTAGCTGAATTAAGGAAAATGATTTGATTCGGGCCCTCCCACAGCCCAACACTGTAGCTGAATTAAGGAAAATGATTTGATTCGGGCCCTCGCACACCCCAACACTGTAGCTGAATTGAGGAAAATTATTTGATTCGAGCCCTCACACACCCCAACACTGTATCTGAATTGAGAAAAATTACTTGATTCGGGCCCTCCCACAGCCCAACACTGTAGCTGAATTAAGGAAAATTATTTGATTCGGGCCCTCGCACACCCCAACACTGTAGCTGAATTGAGGAAAATTATTTGATTCGAGCCCTCACACACCCCAACACTGTATCTGAATTGAGAAAAATTATTTGATTCGGGCCCTCGCACACCCCAACACTGTAGATGAATTGAGGAAAATTATTTGATTCAGGCTCCCACACACCCCAACACTAGCTGAATTGAGGAAAATGATTTGATTCGAGCCCTCACACACCCCAACACTGTAGCTGAATTGAGGAAAATTATTTGATTCAGACCCTCGCACACCCCAACACTGTATCTGAATTGAGAAAAATTACTTGATTCGGGCCCTCCCACAGCCCAACACTAGCTGAATTGAGGAAAATGATTTGATTCGAGCCCTCACACACCCCAACACTGTAGCTGAATTGAGGAAAATTATTTGATTCGAGCCCTCACACACCCCAACACTGTATCTGAATTAAGGAAAATGATTTGATTCGGGCCCTCGCACACCCCAACACTGTAGCTGAATTGAGGAAAATTATTTGATTCGAGCCCTCACACACCCCAACACTGTATCTGAATTGAGAAAAATTACTTGATTCGGGCCCTCCCACAGCCCAACACTGTAGCTGAATTAAGGAAAATTATTTGATTCGGGCCCTCGCACACCCAACACTGTAGCTGAATTGAGGAAAATTATTTGATTCGAGCCCTCACACACCCCAACACTGTATCTGAATTGAGAAAAATTACTTGATTCGGGCCCTCCCACAGCCCAACACTGTAGCTGAATTAAGGAAAATTATTTGATTCGGGCCCTCGCACACCCCAACACTGTAGCTGAATTGAGGAAAATTATTTGATTCGAGCCCTCACACACCCCAACACTGTATCTGAATTGAGAAAAATTATTTGATTCGGGCCCTCGCACACCCCAACACTGTAGATGAATTGAGGAAAATTATTTGATTCAGGCTCCCACACACCCCAACACTAGCTGAATTGAGGAAAATGATTTGATTCGAGCCCTCACACACCCCAACACTGTAGCTGAATTGAGGAAAATTATTTGATTCAGACCCTCGCACACCCCAACACTGTATCTGAATTGAGAAAAATTACTTGATTCGGGCCCTCCCACAGCCCAACACTAGCTGAATTGAGGAAAATGATTTGATTCGAGCCCTCACACACCCCAACACTGTAGCTGAATTGAGGAAAATTATTTGATTCGAGCCCTCACACACCCCAACACTGTATCTGAATTGAGAAAAATTATTTGATTCAGGCTCCCACACACCCCAACACTAGCTGAATTGAGGAAAATTATTTGATTCGAGCCCTCACACACCCCAACACTGTATCTGAATTGAGGAAAATTACCTGATTCGGGCCCTCCCACAGCCCAACACTGTAGCTGAATTAAGGAAAATGATTTGATTCGGGCCCTCGCACACCCCAACACTGTAGCTGAATTGAGGAAAATTATTTGATTCGAGCCCTCACACACCCCAACACTGTATCTGAATTGAGAAAAATTACTTGATTCGGGCCCTCCCACAGCCCAACACTGTAGCTGAATTAAGGAAAATTATTTGATTCGGGCCCTCGCACACCCCAACACTGTAGCTGAATTGAGGAAAATTATTTGATTCGAGCCCTCACACACCCCAACACTGTATCTGAATTGAGAAAAATTATTTGATTCGGGCCCTCGCACACCCCAACACTGTAGATGAATTGAGGAAAATTATTTGATTCAGGCCCCCACACACCCCAACACTAGCTGAATTGAGGAAAATGATTTGATTCGAGCCCTCACACACCCCAACACTGTAGCTGAATTGAGGAAAATTATTTGATTCAGACCCTCGCACACCCCAACACTGTATCTGAATTGAGAAAAATTACTTGATTCGGGCCCTCCCACAGCCCAACACTAGCTGAATTGAGGAAAATGATTTGATTCGAGCCCTCACACACCCCAACACTGTAGCTGAATTGAGGAAAATTATTTGATTCAGGCTCCCACACACCCCAACACTAGCTGAATTGAGGAAAATTATTTGATTCGAGCCCTCACACACCCCAACACTGTATCTGAATTGAGGAAAATTACCTGATTCGGGCCCTCCCACAGCCCAACACTAGCTGAATTAAGGAAAATGATTTGATTCGAGCCCTCACACACCCCAACACTGTAGCTGAATTGAGGAAAATTATTTGATTCGAGCCCTCACACACCCCAACACTGTATCTGAATTGAGAAAAATTACTTGATTCGGGCCCTCCCACAGCCCAACACTGTAGCTGAATTAAGGAAAATGATTTGATTCGGGCCCTCGCACACCCCAACACTGTAGATGAATTGAGGAAAATTATTTGATTCAGGCCCCCACACACCCCAACACTAGCTGAATTGAGGAAAATGATTTGATTCGAGCCCTCACACACCCCAACACTGTAGCTGAATTGAGGAAAATTATTTGATTCAGACCCTCGCACACCCCAACACCGTAGCTGAATTGAGAGGAATTATTTGATTCGGACCTTCCCACAGTCCAACACTGTAGCTGAATTAAGGAAAATTATTTGATTCGGGCCCTCGCACACCCCAACACTGTAGATGAATTGAGGAAAATTATTTGATTCAGGCCCCCACACACCCCAACACTAGCTGAATTGAGGAAAATGATTTGATTCGAGCCCTCACACACCCCAACACTGTAGCTGAATTGAGGAAAATTATTTGATTCAGACCCTCGCACACCCCAACACCGTAGCTGAATTGAGAGGAATTATTTGATTCGGACCTTCCCACAGTCCAACACTGTAGCTGAATTAAGGAAAATTATTTGATTCGGGCCCTCGCACACCCCAACACTGTAGATGAATTGAGGAAAATTATTTGATTCAGGCCCCCACACACCCCAACACTAGCTGAATTGAGGAAAATGATTTGATTCGAGCCCTCACACACCCCAACACTGTAGCTGAATTGAGGAATTATTTGATTCAGACCCTCGCACACCCCAACACCGTAGCTGAATTGAGAGGAATTATTTGATTCGGACCTTCCCACAGTCCAACACTGTAGCTGAATTAAGGAAAATTATTTGATTCGGGCCCGCGCACACCCCAACACTGTAGCTGAATTAAGGAAAATTATTTGATTCAGGCCCTCGCGCACCCCAACACTGTAGATGAATGGAGGAAAATTATTTGTTTCAGACTCTCACACAGAACAAAACTGTAGCTGAATTGAGGAATTATTTGATTTGCCATACTGGTTATCCATTTTATTCATATTTTTACCACGATTCCTACCTTTGATAACTTCTCCACACTCCTACAGCAGCTAATAATCTTTCAAACCTAAAAGACTTCTGGCCGTATTCACCTCTAACTTGACCTAAGGCTAACCTGGAATCAAGCACTCTGATTGGCTTAAAACCTGTTTCCTTTTTTCAACTACCAATTAGAAGTGTTAATTCCGGTTAACCTTAGGTTAGGTTAATGGTGAATACGGCCGTTATTCTATACACTTAACTTACTAGCATGGTCTACAGTTTCTTACCGAGGTTAATTCAGTACCTAGAGGTTGAGTATCCCTCCTAAAAGTAAAACAAAACGCCTCCGAGAGAAGGTGTCCCTTCCCCCGGATACTTTCCTGTTTTTATTATTGTAAAATCACTTTTTAAGCTAAATAAATTTTTTTTTACATGTCACTTAATTTTCTCAGACATAAAGAGAATATTCTGCAGAACCTTTCTCAGCTGCTTTCATCCCGACCTGTAAAGATAGTTCCTGAATTATCAGTTCATATAACCAGTTTTTTTTTTATCCTCGTACCTTTTTTATCTCTACACCTTAACATCAGACACTAATATCTCCGTTCGGCAATTTTTGGAGATCCCGATTCTTGGTGATCGGATCGTTGCAGAAGCTCATTTGATTGGTTTTGATCTTTCCAGATCGATAATATCAGCACTCAGGACCCAATCAAAAGAGCATCTACAAAGATCCGATCGCCCGGGATCAGGATTCTCAAAGTTTGCCGAACGGAAATAGAACAAATCATAACCTTAACATCAAACACTACTAATTCTGATACTCGTAAGATAACATCCATATTTTACGTGAGGTCAAAAGGGGGAGGGTCCAGGAGAATCTCACGAAATCTCATCGGGGGGGGGGAGTCAATTAAAATCTCACGTCACCTTTTAGTTTAGAAAATTTGCGTTTTTTCTTCAATATTTTTTAGCAAAAGTTTAGAAAAAATACTCACAAGGAGAAGATCCCAACGTGTCATCACCGATTTGGTTCATTTTTGGTGTGGAAGTAGTGCATGACTAGGACATCAATTTGTGAAAATATTAAGAAGCAACTCTCAGAAATTTTGGAGAAAATCGCGATTAAAAATTTTAACATGCACTTATATATTTAATAAGATTCGCATCTTGTAAGAGGATCGTTGTGTAGCGGTAAGGGCTGCGATTCCCAACCCAAAGGTCCCAAGATCGAGTCTCGCTGCATACCATAACTTTTTTTTTTTAATTTTCCACGCAATTAAGAGCACAGATGTGAAATAAAGTAGTACAGCTGAGGAAAAAAACCGTTACAGTAGACTTTGCGGGAGAACGGGTGGGGTTAGAAAGATGTTTTGGTGTCATTTTTCAGGATTTAGTGTATGCTTGAAAAAATTAATTGACTATTTTTCACTCAGAGGTCGTCTTCTGGTGCAGCGCAATAAAAACTGCATCTTTTTTCATGGCGACCCTCAATTTTTATTCGATTTTATGAAAGATCATAGTAATTTAACCCTCATCACCCAGTTTCATTTAATTTGGACGTTAAACAAACCCATGGCAGACCGTCAAAATCTGAAAAATTCATATTAAAAGCCTGAAATTAGTCGCCAACACCCGACTGCCAAACACGGATTTCTGACAACCTACCAGTACTAGTAAACCGATTTTCATTAATATTTCAGTTTTAAATTGTCGAAACATAAGATATGGTTATTTTTAAAATTTTTAAGCTTTAATAAGCATATAAATATTATGATTAAATTATTTTAATTCTGTTTATTTATATTAGTTTATTAGTAATTTCAAAGTCAAAAATCGCACTAAGCTCATTTTCGTGTTGTTTGAAAACGCGTAAATAAAAACAAAAACGCAAGAAGCGCCAAATCATCGATAAATTGCCAAGCCTAAAAAATAACTAACGTTTTTTTTTCCTCAGCTGTACATACATATTTATAATTATCAATTTTAAAACATTTTTTTAAATATTTTTTTGTGGGAAAAATCAGATTATCTGATAATTATACAATTTTTATAACTGAATAATATGTAATCATATTTATAAATATATTATATTTATAAGGAAGGTATGGGATGAAAATGGTAAACACCTAAACACCAGAAAAATCTACATGTTCATATCTTTAAATAATTTTATTGAAAAAATCTTCATTCCTTGTTTCCCCAAAAATTAATTATTAAATCCAAATTTTTATGATCCTATTGTAAATACTATACTTACCAAAAAAATGTTTATTTTAACTATCAAATCAGACACATAACAAACCCTTTTAGCATAACGAAATTGCATACTTTCTTTTGAATAGTTAGGGATAAATTAAGGTAAAACTTCATCTATAAAAATAATATTTTTTGTTTTGAAAAAATCTTTTCAATCCTTGTTTCCCCAAAAAAATAATGATTAAATCCAATTTTTTATGAACCTATTGTAAATATTATATATATACCAAAAAAAAATATACAAGAAAAAATACTTTAAAATTAATAATTAAATATTATTATAAGTGTATTTCATATCTGTGCTCTTAATTGAGTGGAAAATAAAAATAAAATTTATGGTATGCAGCGAGACTCGATCCCACGACCTTTGGGTTGGGAATCGCAGCTTTTACCGCTACACCACAATCCGCTTGCAAGATGCGAATCTTATTAAATATATAAGTTCATATTAACATTTTTAATCGCAATTTTCTCCAAAATTTCTGAGAGTTGCTTCTTAATATTTTCACAAAGTGATGTCCTAGTCATGTACTACTTGCACACCAAATATGAACCAAATCGGTGATGCCACGTTGGGATCCTCTCCTTGTCAGATTAGTCAAAACAGCACATCATTAGCCAGTCAGTCGTGATAATTACAAGGTAGATCCATATTTTCGATTTCAACGTGTTTTTGTATCAAAATTTTGCAATCTGGATGGTAATTTTTATGCCTATAAAACAAAACTAGTACTTGAGAAAATCTCCGTGGAAGGGGGTTTCAGCAAAATCTCACTTAATCTCACCAAGGGGGGAGGGGAGGGTTCCAAATTTTGGAAAAAACACCTCACTTAATTTATGGATGTCCCTTAATATGGGATACAGTTCTTCTCCATCTCAACCCTTTCTAATAATCTTCCTCCTTTATCCTTCCCTCATACTTTTCAATCCCCCTGATCCTAGTTTTCCTTCCCTTATTCGCTTTTTCCCTTTTTGGTATGGGAGCCAGTGACTTATTTTGGTGACCAATTTCCTCTCTAGTAATAATTGGTGGAATGCTTCAGAGAGTTGTATCATAAAGCCTCGTGAACGTCACCTGCGGTTCCGTGTGTGGGTTGAGCCGTGGAAGCCCCCAAACACGTAAAAAAAAATTTCGGTCATTTCCTCCCGGCTAAAAATTTGTTACATCATGGTTGACCCAATATCTAGAAGTAAAAAAAACCTCGTCAGCTGGCTGTAAGACGGTGGAATAGACGTCAGCTGCTGGCTTGGACATTTGGAGCTCCCTCCTCGAAGAATCATATCAAGACAAATGGGCGAGTGGCGGAATGAAATGGGAACCCGGTTGCTCTCAACGCGCAAGAAAATTGGTCACCAAAATATTGACGGTGAAGACAAGAAACCTCGTATCTCCAAAATCCCAACTTTTCAGGAGAGCAAAAAAACTGTTTTTGGGTGCCTATGACACCCTATTTACCTCGTTACCAATTTCCAAGTTTTTGATTCAAACACCTTTTTTTCTCTGTCTCTCTACCTAGTAAATTGCATATGTTATGGGCAAAGTGATTAATCGGGCATTATTAATAATGCCCGAAGTGGAGGCGGGCAAAGTGATAAATTCCATTCATAAATTCCACTGAATTTATCACATTGCCAAGGCATTATTAATAATGCCCGGATTTATCACATTGCCCGTAACATATACATTGTATTGTGATTGTTGGGATTGTAGAGGAACCTCTACAATCGATTTTAAGGCGAAAAACTCACTTTGTCAGCGCTGCAAGCGCTAATATCAGTGGAGTAGTTTGTGTTTTTTTTTATTGCTACCTACCTAACACAATTTCGGAAAAATTGGAGATACGAAGTTTCTCGTCTTCACCATCAATATCTCCCTGGCTCCCGTACTATTGCTCTAGATCAGAGATTCTCAAACTGTAGGTCGCGACACACTGGTAGGTCTCTATAGTCAGTTTATAGCGGGTAGTGACAATATTTTGAATTTGTCTGAATATTTAGTATCTTTTTAAACCTTTTATAATTTCTGCAAACATATTGTTGTTTTTGAAATTTATCAAATTACTACATAATAAAAAGAATTTAAAGAGCAATGATGATATTGTAACTGAATTTTATCCCAGATTACTCAAAAACGGGGTTGAACGAGTTGAGTTGATGACGAGTACTCTGTTTTTAAGAGTCAAATTTCAAAAAACTCTCTGGGGAGGACTCCAAAACCTCTTTTTATTGTGGAGTTCATTGTTGCTCCCACAATTAAACAATTTGATACCCTCAGCTTCAAATCCTTCCTTTTCCTTTTAATTTTAAAAAAAAAAGTTAAATTAACCTAATGCACGCAATTTATTATTGTATTGACAAAACAGTTGGTGACCTAACTCCACAAGCACAAAGCTAAAGTCTTGAAGGGGACATGGGGGAAAATTAACTGAAGATGAGGTGGATCGCGTTAGATTTGTTTGTAAAATTGGGTCTCAATGTTCAAAAGTTTGAGAACCCCTGTTCTAGATTTTACAACTACTAAGAACACAAGTTGTTTCCCTCATTACATTTTAAAACTCCCAGTAAGTCTATATTTGCTGTTAAAAAAACTCCCATTAAAATTAAATATTTTACTTACTTTTAAAACTTGTTAACTACTCCTTTCTGCAGCTCATTTAGTTTAAGAGCTGCTTTTCTGGTTTCTGAAATCAACAAAGTTGCTTTTTACAATATGGTAGTAAAAATTGTTTACATTTTATTTAAAATATGGTACAAAAGGATATAAACGACGTTATTTGTTAGATACTACCCTTATTTCTCCCCCACTTCACCCCTCTCTAATTTTCCTTATCTCCCACCTCAACCTGCTTCTTCCTTGTGGAATATTTATGTGACTGGAATATAATCTGTAGAACATTAACTGTATCTTTAATGTTTTGTTTTTCCCCCCGCCTAGACGGACGGAAAGGCATATTCACAATACCTACAAGAAGAGATATTTTTAACTCCTCTGAGAGAGTATTTCACTCCTTGAAAATCGGAATTACTCTTTAAAAAACTAGACAGGAGTATTTTCACTCTTTGAAATTTTCACAAAGGTTTGGCTTAATCCTTCAGCCACAGAATCCAAATTATAGTGCTTTTTAAATGTGTATTTCATACAGCCATAGTATTTTTTTTCATTTATTGCTCTGATGCTTAGGGAGTTTGATTGATGGAAACCCAAAATAGCATCGTCATATTATTTTCTATTTCATTTTTTCCGTTAAAAAGTAAGCGTTTTTAATAGAAATTTTGTCTCTGCATATATTATGCTATTTCCGTATTTCACTCCTCCTAAGAAAGTCAAGGAGTATTTTTACTCTTCCAAAAAAAATCCTAGGAATAACACTGCTTACAACGTTTTATTACTTTGATAAAAAATTTTGGTGGGTTTTTTTTTTTTGGAAATTTTCATAAAATAATAACTGAGGATAGGACCCACGAACTGCCGCATGCTACGCAAGCATCCTACCACTTCTCCAGCGGGGATTCAGTAACTTTCAAACTTATTATACCATGTTCTTTCTTTGTGACGCATGCACTAACCCACGTGACCTTGTAGGTATTGTGAATATGCGACGGACAGCGGCAGCAGATATAGAGAATGAATCACCGAATAAATTAACTTAGTTTCGAATTGGTGTTAAGAATTATTTTCATTCCTCTTTGAAGCTGCTATCCTCGTAACTTTCAACCCTCTATCGTCTATCCTATATTCCTCTTCTCTACTTATTTTTTTTTCTTTTCTCCTTTAATCTCTCATCTTCTACCACATCACTCCCTCTTCCTGTTTTTACCCTCTTTCACTCTATTCCAATTCTCATTACACTTTTTATAAAACCTTTTCTCCCCTTCCATTTTCTTACTTCAATCCTGTTCTAAACTCTCTTTTCCCTTTCTCTCCCAACCTTTTCTACCTCAATCCTTCACTTGGATTCACCCCTCTTTTAATTCTCTTTATCACTATCCCTAACCTTTTTCTCCCAAATTGGACCTCATCATATTACTCATATCTACCAAATAACTATAGTAAATGTTCTATAGATAGTATTCCACAGGAAAGAAGGAGGTTGAGGAGGGAGAAGCTTTTAATGCTTTGTCTGCTTTTTAATCCATTTAATCCTTCTCCTGTTACTCCACCCATTAGCCCCCTAATCAACATTTTTATCCCAAAAAACTGATAATAATCCTTATTTTACTCCTCAGTCATTCTTTCCTCATCTATTTTCACCCCCTTTAACCTCCCACTCTCACCTTTATCTCTTTCCACAACCTGCTTCTCCCTCCTTCGACCCTAACCTTGTTCTCTTTATCCCTCACTCCTACATATTTCTTATTCTGTTCCTCTCTCTAATAATAGCCGCGTTCACAACAGACAACCTGTTCAACCGGAGAAAGAGCTAAAACAGTAGAGGAAAAAGGATCTCCGAAAACTAACCGTGAGGAAATAGAATAGCCCGTTCAGAAGTGCAATCGTCTAACTCGTCCTACCGGTTGAAAGAATCACGTGACAAGCGAGCGAGCTCATAGAAATACATTACGGGAAGCGGGCGAGAGCGCTCTCTACAGGTGGTTAGTGCAATTAATACATTTCCTACTGCTATGGCCCAGGGGAGAATTTTCAACGGATAATCCGGTGAAGTTTTCCCTGCGTAGGGAGAGCGGTGGAAGGAGAACCGGTTTTCTCTGCCTTTCCCCGGTTAGAATGGTGTTTGTGAATGCAGCTAATATTTAACCTCAATCACTCATCTGTTTTTCACCCTTGTATTGATTTCTTTACCTTCTCCTCAATTTCTTTCACACTCTACTCCAGTGCTTCCCAACCTTTTTAGGTCCTTGCCCCACCAAAGCCTTTCTATATTTTCCATGCCCCCTATGTCCCTTTTTTTTTTCGAAAAACTCTTCTTGAAAAGTAAATAAAACCTAGTCGTCCATGCCCCACCCGGGGGGGGGGGGAAATTGGATTAAAAAATTTTCAAATTGCCCCCCTGGAAATTCATACTGCGCCCCACGGCGTATTTTCATAACCTCACCCAATTTAGGCTTTGGCCCAATGCGCATGTGCGTGAACTTGATTTTTGTTGTTTTTTTTTTTGGATATTTTAATAAAATAATAACTGGGGATAGAACCCACGAACTACCGCATGCTACGCTAGTGCGCTACCACTGCTCCAGCGGGGCTTACAATAACGTTAAAACTTTTTTGACCTTATTCCTTCTTTGTGTCCACACGCATGCGCATTGAATCGAGGCCTAAAGCGGATGAGGTAAATAAGCGCCCCCCACGTTGGGAAACTGCTCTCCTCACTAATACTCATCATCCTTCGCCTCAACATTTTTCTCGCTTGCTCATTCCAACTCATCTTCTATATCCTTCCCTCTCTCACCTGTCTTCCTATTTCATCCCTCTTAAAACCTTTTCCCCCTCTCCAAACATTTCCACTATCTTATCCCTCTTCTCTCCCCCTTTTCTTTAACTTAATCCTATTTTTCCTTGCCGTGTCCTTTTTATCCCTCCTATCCTTTTTCAACTCCATTAATCCCTCTTCTCACAAACCTTTTCTCCTTGCTCCTTACCTCTCATTATTTTGCCAACTTTATTCATCTTATTAATACCCATTTTATCTCACTCTAATTCTCTTTCTTCATCCTCCTAATCCCTTTCCCCTAATTCACTTTCCAAGTTTCATCTCTTTATCTCCTAGTCTCTATACTGCACCTGTTTTTCCCCCTTTCTATTTCCTTTTTTCCCCACTCTTTCTTCATTATTATTCTAGTCCCTCTAACCCAGCGTTAGAAATTGGGGAAAAAAAAGCTTTTCCAATCTTACTAGTCCGCAACAAAAATCACTGGTCCGACAAATTTAAAAGGACCGGTTTAAATATTATTATATACAGTAACTATTGCATTGAATGTGAGTACCAAATAGTAATGTTAAAAATTATATTCTATAATAGTTTTTCTTTTTCGCCGAGGGCTCCCCCATCCCGTATCGCCACATTAAGGGTTCTGTCAAAAATATGTACTTGCTTCACCAAATACAATCTTCAAACGCACTTAAAAAACCACTACCACTGAACAACTCGTCTATATATTTTTACAAAAACGCTTTTAGAACTGGAGGGTGTGATATTTTTTCACCGCACGCACGCACACACACACACACTGGTCCGGTGGACCAGTGATTTTCTGATTCCACTGGTCCGAGTCGTTTTTTAGTTGTCCCGGACCAGCAATACACCGCAATTTCGAGCGCTGCTCTTACCTCACTCTCGTCCCATCTTAGCCCCCCTCTCTCACCTCTTTATCCCTCTACAACCAGTTTCCCTCTCTTATTCTTATCTTACTTTTCATCTCATAATTTTATTATCCTTCCCTCTCCTATCTTTTTATCTCTCTCCCGACCATTAACCTTGGAATACTAATAGACAGAGCAAGCGCGCGAGGCCGTGGACGAAACATGTACGGCCGTTCCGCCAAGCCCTACTCCACGTGACCCAAGGTTTGTAGCCAACCTTCTCTCTCTACAAACCTTGCACGTGTCCCAGCAGATCACTCCTCTATGGGAGAAAAGCAGAGTGAGGCCAACACCACGTGACTCTCGAATGCTCTCCGAGCGAGAGATCTTTCGTCCCAGGCACCAGCATACCGCTATGAGGATGCGCGTGCATTAGGGTGGAGCGAAAAACACGAAAGTTGGAATTTCGATTTTGGTTACCTCCAAAAAGTTGCCTTTTAGTGTCCAAAATACACCTGTAAAATTTTATGAATTTTAAAAAACTCCTTCAGGTCTCTACCAGGGCTTTTATGTTTTCAAAAATTGTTTTTTTACTGTAAATTTCATATTTTGCATTGTTTATTGGCAAATTTTTCTGGTATTTTTGTATTTTTAATATAAAATGTAACTTTCCAGGCCCGACAGTAGATTTTTAACCCAAAAAAGTTAATGAAAAGGCACAAATAAATGTATAATACATGTTTTTTTACTTTTTTAATATACTGCGCAATGGGGGGAGCAAAAAACATTTTTTACGAAATCGGTCTACGACTAAAGCTCAAAGTTTGTAGTTGGGGGCCTTTATAACCCATAAAAAATTTAGACTTGGTCGGATGATATCTTTAGGTTGTGCTTTTGAGTCAAAGTTTGAATATTTCATGAAAAATGAAAAAATTTTAAAATTTTCCCGATAATTTCTAAATGATCCCGAAGTTTTTTTATGGTGAATAATTACATATATTGCTTATATGTTGCTTAATATTAGAAAAATTAGTATCTTTGAATCACGTAAAAATGGTTTAATAGTTCTTCAAAACTCGTTAATGGACTATGTTAAATATGTTAGTAGCTTATTACATTGTGGTCGTTAGGAACAATGTTTAAGGAATAAAACCGGCTGACCGGTGGAGGGTGAAAGGTCAAAAAGGTTACATATACTGAAAAATAATCATTTTTTGCTAGGTGATAAATTTAAAGGAAAATTTTCCATATTAACTGAAAAAAAATCAGTAAAAGTTTTTTTGTCTGTATTTTTTCGTACATATTTCCCAAAATGCTACTTCGATGGTTCTTTTCCCATTTCTTTTATTTGGGGATGTTAAAAGGAGGATGAGAAATTGTTTGAATTGGGATATACGAAAAATATGACTCGGAAAATATGTAAATATTTAACGCGAAACCTCTCATGATCAATTTTAATGATTTTTTACAATTATTATGAAAAAATCCCCTCTTGAATTAATCACCTAGCAGAAAATATTTATTTTTCAGTTTATATAACCTTTTTGGACCCTTCACACGAATTTTTAAGGGTATGGTAATCTTTTATTCTTATAAAAACTGAATTCACACCCATAAAATTACCGGAAAAGGTAATTTAGTGAGAAATGTAAATTGGGGCTCGTCCCCTCAAAAATTAAGATTGGTGAGGGAAACAAAGGTCATATTCGGATTCAAGAGGTCATTTAACATAAGAGTCAGCCGGATTTTTTCCTTAAACATTGTTCCTAACGACCACAATGTAATAAGCTACAAACATATTTAACATAGTCGATTAACAAATTTTGAAGAACTATTAAACCATTTTTACGTGATTCAAAGATACTAATTTTCTAATATTAAGCAACATACAAGCAATATATGTAATTATTCACCTTAAAAAAACTTCGGGATCATTTAGAAATTATCGGGAAAATTTTCAAATTTTTTACATTTTTCATGAAATTTTCAAACTTTGACTCAAAAGCACAACCTAAAGATATCATCCGACCAAGTCTAAATTTTTTATGGGTTATAAAGGCCCCCAACTACAAACTTTGAGCTTTAGTCGTAGACCGATTTCGTAAAAAAGGTTTTTTGCTCCCCCCATTGCGCAGTATATTAAAAAAGTAAAAAAACATGTATTATACATTTATTTGTGCCTTTTCATTAACTTTTTTGGGTTAAAAATGTACTGTCGGGCCTGGAAAGTTACATTTTATATTAAAAATACAAAAATACCAGAAAAATTTGCCAATAAACAATGCAAAATATGAAATTTACAGTAAAAAACCAATTTTTGAAAACATAAAAGCCCTGGTAGAGACCTGAAGGAGTTTTTCAAAATTCATAAAATTTTACAGGTGTATTTTGGACACTAAAAGGCAACTTTTTGGAGGTAACCAAAATCGAAATTCCAACTTTCGTGTTTTTCGCTCCACCCTAGCGTGCATGCTCCGTCTATCTGTGTTCTAAGGTCGATGCTCCAAACCCTTGTTCTTTTCTCAATCTCCTACAACTCTCTCATTCTGTTCCGCTCTGCTTCATCTTCTACCTTAAATCACTCATTCTTCTAACTGTTTATTTCCCTTTCATCCCACTATGGTACAGTACACTTTATCTCTCTCCACAAAGTGTTTCTTGAAACTTGAAGGGGAGATGTTGGCAACAGCCCAGAAGCCAGCGTAACTGTAACCAGACTCGTGCATGCTCTACGTGGTTGTAAAGTGTAAACAAGATGATGTGTACTCTAGATTTGATGATGTGAATATTATTTATTAACCTAGATTAAAACTAATTAGATCCTGATATAAAAGAGACTATTCTTCATTGACCAGAACCATTTCACCAGATTCAACACTACCCTAGCGACAAGTGCAGGGTTCCTACTCAATTTCAGAAATAAAATTCCCGGACTTTTCCAGGCTATTTACGGCATTTTTCAGATATTTCTTGCTCTTATGAACATATATTTCAATAAATGGTCTATTTTTTCCACTTTTAAAGCAAAAATTGACACCCAAACATCAAAATTTTTCATTTCCCAGGCATTCTGTATGATTTTCCAGGTTTTTGGTCAAAATGAGCATTTTTCCCTGACTATCCCCTGACTTTATAGGTGAAATTAAATTTCCCTGACTTATCCAGGTTTTCCAGGTGTTCCCTGCAAGTGCGTCTCGTCCAGCAGTTAACAGTTAAAAGAAAATAACTGGTCGTGACGTCATGTGCGAATGCTCTATTCTCTACTCGTCCTTTTTTTATCCCTAAACTAGCTTCTTCCGCTTTAATCACCTTTTCTACAACCTATCCCACTTTAACCGCACTCGAAACCACTTCTTGTCACTCCTCAAACTGTTAATTTCCTCACGCTTTTCCTTTTCATCCCCCCTCTAATCCTAATTTTTTCTTCCCTTTACCTCTTAATCCCAATTTTTCTACTCTGACCTAAGACAATATATGAATTTCCATTACGTTCATCGCACAAGCTTTTACAACTATGGACACAAGTTGTATCAATTATAACCAGAGTTGGCCCGTTTTTTTAAACCCAAGTGGGTTAGATTTTTTTTTTTAACAGAAACCTGAAAAAAAAAATGGGATTTTTTTCAGGAATAGTTTGATATGGTATCCCTCTCCATGGATTGCTTAAAAATTAGGTGGATTTTTTTCAAAGATCTGTTGAATACTTAAAATTTAAATAGGATTTTCAAAGCTCCATGATTGGTTTAAAATTATTCTTTCAAAATTAAAAAATGTTTAGTTAATTGTAATTTTCATATTTTAGCTTTAAAAGTTGGTAATATTAAATCAAATGAGAGCAAAAACCCATCAGTTTTTGAGATACAAGATCTGTCACAAAAGTATTATTTAGACTGATTTTTTTTAAGCAAAGCAGAAAGGGCATGGAGCAGATTTTTATGGTGGTAATGGTTGTGCGTGGGATCCCAGCTACAATGTCTGGCAGAGGGTTTTAATTCTTAAGCGTGGGGTCGTTTTAAGGAATTTTACGTTTTTAGAATACAACGAAATGTTGAGCAGGAAAACGCCATAATTTTTCTGTGTCAAACTACACAAGTCAGCTTCTGAGACTCTCGCCATGTTATTAGAAATCTATTGTAGGGATTTTGTGTTCAATTCGTCATGCTTGTACATGTACGACCAACGTATCAATTTGATTATTCACAAACAAAATGGCCATCTGCATTAGAAGCAAACAAGAAAGAGGTTTCTTCAAATAAAGTATTGGTAAATCCACCAACAGAATTTTACCCCCAAAGGCCAACTACTACATCGGCTTTAAACCAGCTTCATTGTTAATTAGCATCGGTGATCAGAGAACGAAGAATTATGGGCACTGTTCCATTTATAATTCAGCATTAGGAGGTCATTTAATTGAAACTGCAATTTTAGATACGTTATTTAATTAACAATTTTGCTTACATTTGAAAATTGGGCAAAATTGTGTTTTTATAGAAAAACCCCAAAAATGGGGCTAAAATCACCCACATAGGGTACAACTTTGCCAACCCTGGTTACAACCTACTATCTCATTTAGGTAACACGCATTAAATTCAAATATTTGAAATTGTTTAGTTACCTTAAAATTTGGCAGTTGTTCCCCTCTGAGACTCATTCCATTGAAAAGCTGCTCTTCTTACTTCTGAAATTAACCAAGTTAATTTTAATAATTTCGCAGAGATTGCTTATACAGTCACTCCAGAATGTATTCGTACACCAAACAAATTCTCACTAGTATACCTATTACGGCTAAATTACACGTGCGAAATCCGAACAAAAAAAATATTCAAACATAGTATGTTATTCTTCATTTTAATCTACCAAAAAAAAAGAGCAAAACATATCAGAACAGTTAGAAAAAAATATTAAAAAAAAAATGATGTGATTTGAAAGCTATTGGTATTATGAACCTCAAGAAAAAAAATTGCATGCATATGCTTTTAAATTAGGATTAGGAACAAAATATGCTTTTCAGCAATGCAATGATCCCATGTCTAACATCCAAGTCTAACGGTTTTACGAATATTTGTTTGGGCTTTCAAATCGCTTCATTTTTTTTAAATATTTTTTTTCTAACTGTTCTAATATTTTTTTTCTCTTTTTTTGGTAGATTATACTGAATAACATACTATGGTAGAGGATAATTTTTGTTTTGATCCTGCACGTGTAATTTAGCCGTAATAGGAGGTATACTAGTGCAAATTTGTCGGGTGTATGAATACTTTCTGGAGCGACTGTATTTTCTTCAAAATATAGAGCACCAGTTCCCAGAGGTCGTATGGAGCCCTCGATCCCATTTACAACCTAGTACTAGTACCTTAATAGAGCATTCAGCTGAAAACATACAAAATGTGAATGTATGCAGTCGGTTGTAATGTTAATGCAACTAACGTCCGCTTGACACAACTAACATCCAAGGGACGGTTGCCCCGGTGACGTCACCCGATTCTCCAGGTCCCAGATTCCAAAAATAAGTTAAAAAGTATTTATGAGTCATTTTTTTTTTTAAATTCGAGTCGTACCTCCAGAACCCTTTTTTCGGCATAAAACTCAGTGTTACCCCAAATTTAATAGTTCATACAAAAAGGTATAAACACTGTCTTTTTACATTTTAGCCCTAGAGGGCTGCATTTAATCTAGTAATTACGTATGAAATTAATTTATAAAATTATGTTTAAACTACCCTCTGTAACCAGAAATTTACCTAGAGCTCTGATCTTTTATTACTTCAATATTTTGTAACAGAATGATTAACAAAAATGTATGCTTAATGGGAAAAATACTATTTTATTAGGAAAACAAATTAAATCTTAATTAAATTAAAATCAAATCCACATAGCAATAGGGGAGATTGGGACACCCTGGGACATCTCATTTTTCAGACGCAATTTTATAGTTATGATCTTGTGCTTATAGGTACTAATAAATGAAACTAAATCTACTCATCAATTAGCTTAGGAATCTTAGGTAATAATTTGATAAACCGTAAAGAATAATTAAATTTAATCTCCAGAGTCAAGTGGGGCATCTTGGGACATGCCCAAAGGTACCCAAAACTTCTTATAAGTAAAAATATTCAAAAAATTAAATAATACGAATATAGAGGATTAGGTATAATTTAGAAATTTGTACAAAGAACTATTTCGAAGGAATTAAAAAAAATCAGTGGTTTATGCCATGACAAAAATGAGGAAATCTGAAAAATTTTGAATGTAAAATATGTTAGATGTCCAATTTAAGATTAATAAGCATAGCCTTTTCATTAATTAGGGTTATTTTTTATTTTTAAAAATAATATTTACTTAGAAACGACGTAAATTTTATGCTATTATTCCAAGTGTCCCAAGGTGGGCTTCTAGTGGGACCCCTTGAGACTCTAAAAGTTTTTTAAAAATTGTTTTATGAATTCCAAAAAAGAGATAATTGGTCGGAAAATTATTTATTACATGCGCAATAGGGTGGTCCAGGTTAACATGGGGAAAAAAATTTGCTCCCATTTTTTAAGTCAAATACCGCTCTCAAAACTTCTAAAATAGGGCGATCTTGTGGGAAAATACACCATTCAGTCTTCTTACACCTAACTCAGTGAAGAGAAAAATTTTGGAAATGGGTTAAAATTAATAAATTTGAATTTTTTTTGCTTGTTTGTCAACTTTTACAACTTATGCATTTATTAACTAGTTAAAAAAATAATTTATGTATAGAGTATTCGCACATGACGTCACTTGGAGGACAAAAACAACGTTGCTAAGGCTGTTGTTAGGGGCGGGAACTAGAAGCATCCAATAGAAGCATTCGCACATGATGTCACTGGCGGGAAAAAACAACGTTGCTAAGGTCGTTGTTATGCCGAGTCACGTGATTGAAAATGCTCTATTTTATTTGAATTATTTTACTATACTTAAAAAATTAACAGTTATGGACAAAAATTATTTTTTTCTTTGTAAATCTCTTAAATTTTATATCTATGCAGTCAATAACCAGTATTTATATGTTTTTGAACCATTTTACGGTAGCTGAAACATTTTAAGGAATTTCCTGACACTCCTTAAAAAATTGATATTGCGGGGGAGTTAGTAAAACCCCTTGTATCGTTTGATCTGTAAGTTCTACAAACAAGTTTCAATTGGAAAAGTTGAAGCCAAATAAATAATCTACAAAATAAAGCCAGTCTTGTATTCTTACAACAACCGGTTCGGATTTTATAGGTGAAAACGTGAAAAATTTCGAGTTTTTTTGGAACTTTGACGCTCGGGGGCGGGGTCTAAATAATTTTTTTTGAGCTGAAACTTTCAGAATATTAGTTTTATACCGAGGCGGTCACATTTTTTTGGGGGGGGAGGTGCCCCGCAAAAAAAATCGGACTTTTGTTTTTTTGGACCACCCTAATGCGCAAAGAAAAATACATTTAATAAGATATGTTTGAATACATATAATTGTATAAAAAAAATAGAAAAATAATTTAAAAAGTGTCCCAAGGTGCCCCATTCTCCCCTACACTATAAATGCATTCTAAAATAAGCAGCTCTTTTTCGCTATTGAAAGTTTAAATAGGAAAATTACATGTCTTGGCTGCTTTTAGAGTGACTTTTAGGATGGAGGTTAGCCCATTGAAAAGTCTATGGGAATTTTTTTTTTAATTTCCTTAAGTGTTGTTTCCCACTCTTATGTTGTTACAAATACTGAAACATTATTACCTGCAAATTTTCAGGTCTTTAGGCTAATTTTTGACCCCCGCGCCCCTCAAAGTTTTCCCAAGTTAAAGTCGTATAGGGAAAATATTGAAAATATCTCCATTTTTTTTTATGTTTTAAATTTAATAAGTCCGAACGCTGTCAAAGTTTATTTAAAACCTATATATCCCCTTTGGGATATCATTGTCCCAAGATCCGATAGGAAAAACATTCAATGGCACCACTGAGGGATATCTCCTGAGGGTGTTAAAAGCGCACTCTCCACGAGTAAAGAGACGGTTCGCTGGAGCTTGCAGCGGGAGTTGGATAGCCACTTGAGTGTTTTATTGAACGTTTTTCCTAACAAGGAAACGTTCTCAAAGGTGAACTCGCAGAATTAGACGAAAATTTTACAGGGGTTAGTATATGACTCAAAACACCTTCTGTAAAAAAATTAGCTGCTAAATTACAGTAGAAAAGCTGTAAAAAATTATTAAAAATTATCAAATTTAACGCCAAATGTAACCCTACTAGGCGAGGATGCTTTCTTTGGCCCTGTGCCAAATGCTTAGAAAAACTGGCCGCGTTTTCTCTGAAGTAGTTTAAATGAGCGAATAAAAAAAAAGGTTCAAAAAAGGATTAAAAATGAATTAAAGGAGGAAAATTAAATTAAAGGAAAGGAAATTAATTAAAACATTGTTGTTTTAATGGATATTCTGAAGTACTTTTAACAAAATATCTCAATTTCACATTAAATACAAATTTAATCATTCCATCTGATAGAAAATTCGCCAAGTCGCCAAGTGGTGTTAACTGAATGCGATTGGCATCTCAGAACCCAATTTTCAAAGTTAATTTACTACTTTCCTAATGAAATTTAGCAGCTAATTTTTTCACAGTAAGTTTTTTTAGCCATCTTCTTATGCCTGTAAAATTTTCATCCAATTCTGTGAGTTCACCCTGAGAACGTTTCCTTGTAAGTTCTCCCTTCTATCCTGTTCCTATTAGTAAAAAATGAATGTATGTTAAATTTTAGCTCATTTGTTATGACGTCGAGCGAGCTGTCACCAAGCAGTCTCTTTTCTCGAGGAGAGTGCGCTTTTAACACCCTCAGGAAATAGCCCTCAGTAGGTGCCATTGAATGTTTTCCTATCGGATCTTGGGAAAACGATATCCCAAAGGTTGATATAGGTTTGAAATCAATTTTAACAGCGTTAAGCCTAATTAAATTAAAAACAAAAAATTAAGATATTTCCCTATACTTTAATGTGGGAAAACTACTTTTGAGGGGGGCAGGGGTCCGAAATTGGCCTAGAGACCTGAAAATTTGTAGAGAATAATGTTTCAGTATTTGTAACAACATGAGAGGGGGTGCACCTGGGAAATTCCAAAAAAGAAAGTTTTTGCAATGGGCTACGCGGCTACTCTTACTACAACTATCTCATTCAGCTCCGCTCTCCCTCATCATCTACCTCAATCCCTCTGTCTTCAAACTGTATTTCCCTTTCATCCCTCTATGATCCACTTTATATCCCTCTCCACAACATGTTTCTTCCATCTTTATTCTCTCCTCATCAACTTAACCCTTCTCTTTCACCCCGTTCATCTACAACACCCTGCTCATCTTTACCTCAATTACGCTTTCCTCATCTTATCCCTCCCTTTTTCATATTTCTTTAATCCTCTTTAACCCTTACTTATAATTCTTTATGCTACCTTTATTCCTCTCCATTTAATCTATTTCATATCTCTCATACAGTTCATTTTATTACTCCGTATCCCTATTCTTCACAGATTCCACTCCCCTTTATCCTATCAGCCTGTCTTCCTTCTTTATCCTACTTTTCGTCCCTTGGACATTAAATTGAAATATTTGAAATTCTTTACTTACCTTAAACTTTGACAGTTGTTTCCGCTCTGCGACTCTTGTGGATGCTCTTCTTGCTTCTGAAATTAACAAAGTTAATTTTAATATAGTAGTGATTACTTATATTTTCTTTAAAATATAGAGCACCAGTTCCCAGAGGCCGAATAAAGCCCTCGATCCCATTTACAACCTAGTACTAGTACCTTAATTCAGCATTCAGCTGAAAACATACAAAATATGAATGATATGCTACCAGATAATGCAACTAACGTCCTTGAAAATTCTCGGGCATAGCTAAGGGACGGTGGTGTCACCTGATTCTCCAGGTCCCAGATTCCAAAAATAAATTAAAAACTATTTATAAAAGAGTCAAATTTAAAAAAAAAAATTCGAGTCTGGCCTTTTGACATTTTAGACCTAGAGCAGAATTTAATCTAGTAATTACGTATGAAATTAATTTATAAAATTATATTTAAACTACACTCTGTAACCAGAAATTTAGCTACAGCTCTGATATTTTATTACTTCAATATGTTATAATTGAATGATTAATAAAAATCTTTGCTTAATGAAAAATTATATTGTATTACGAAAAAAAAAATTAACATTGAACTGCTTGCTTTAAATCCAAAGAGCAATAGGGGAGATTGGGGCACCTCCTTTTTCCATATGCAATTTTATAGTAATGATCTCGTTTCATAGGTACTAAAAATGAAACAAAAAGCTACTCTTCAATCAACTTTGGAATCTTTAGTACTGTGGCAGCGTAACTGTTGCCGTAACGGGATGACGTCAGATAGGATGACGTGAAGGAGAGTAATAGCGGCTGGATGTTTGTTGTGACGAGGATTTTTGTTTTTGTCTTGTATAGTTACGATGTGTGTAAATAAACGTCTTGATGTTTTACAGGAATCTGAGTCTGCAAATTCGGCAACGCTCGCATATCATGCCCCCCATCAACAGCTGTCTTTGAGCGTGGATGCTTCCAATTTGGCCATGGGAGCCGTGTTGAATGTGTTGGACGAGACCGGTCTGCGCCCCCTAGGATTTTATTCCCGCAAGCTCAGTCAGACAGAACGTAACTATAGTACGTATGATAGGGAACTATTGGCCATATATTCGTCAGTTAAGCATTTTAGGCATATTCTTCAGGGAAGACAATTCGCAATTTACACCGACCATCGCCCTTTAACATTCGCGTACTCAAAGAAGTCTGATTCGGGTTCACCGAGACAGCTCAGGCAATTGGATTTCGTTTCTCAGTTTAGTACCGATATCCGCCATGTGGCCGGAGCTGAGAATGTCGTTGCCGATGCTTTATCGAGAATAAATAATATCGACGCCACGTCTTTAGATTTTGCTGCAATGGCTGAGGAGCAGTGTAGGGACACTGAGCTGTCTGATTTACTGTCTAGGTCTGATATTTCCCTGGATCTTCGGCGGCTGGAGGTCAGCCCGGGTGTTCAGTTATACTGTGACGTCGGTGGCACCAGGGCCAGGCCATAAGTTCCTAGGAGGTTTCGTTTCGCAGTTTTCAAAGATCTGCATGGGTTATGCCATCCTGGCGTGAGGTCTTCCCGCAGACTTATTCAGGAGAGGTTTGTGTGGCCGAAAATGGCTGGGGACATCTCCCAGAGGTCACGATCATGTATCAATTGCCAAAAATCTAAGGTCCAGAGACATACAAACAGCCCCCTCCAGCAGTTTTCACCAGTTTCTCATAGGTTTGAGCACGTCCACATGGACTTAGTCGGACCCCTCTCCCCTTCAGAGGGTTATACATATCTGGTGACTTTGATAGATAGGTTTACTCGATGGCCGGAGGCCATACCCGTGCCAGATATAACTGCTGATACAGTCGCTCGGGCATTCGTGACTAATTGGATTGCGAGGTTCGGCGTTCCAAGGACACTGGCAACCGATCAAGGTCGTCAATTTGAATCTCGTTTGTTTTCTAGCCTAACAAAGATTTTTGGCATTCAGCGCATTCGTACGTCTCCTTACCATCCAGCAAGTAACGGCTTAGTGGAGCGTTTTCATCACACCTTAAAACAAGCCTTGAAATGCCACAATCAAGTACGTTGGACGGAGACGCTGCCTATTGTGCTGTTGGGCTTACGGTCGACTTTTAAAGAGGACCTGAGTGGTACTGTGGCCGAGATGCTCTATGGCACTGCGCTCGCCTTGCCTGGGGAGTTTTTGACGCCTTCAGTCCCCGAGCAGCCGTCCCAGATGGATCCTTCGGATTTTCTTCAACATCTGCGTGACTCTATGCGGGCACTGACACCGATTCCCACGTCGGCACACAACAGGGAGGCGCATTTTGTGCATCCATCGTTGGGTGTATGTTCGCATGTGTTTGTACGCAATGATATGGTGAGAGCTCCATTGACACAGCCATATGAGGGACCCTTTCCAGTTAAGAAGAGATTTGTGAAGAACTTTACTGTTCGTATAAATGGAAAGGACAAAGTGATCAGTATTGACAGATTAAAACCAGCATTTATTTGTCAGGAACAACGGGTTGGCAGTTCAGCTCGTCCGCCGTCTCCTGCCGGTCCCCGAGGTCGCCCGCCAACTCCTGCCGGTTCTCGAGGTCATTCGGAGTCTCCGTCTGGCGCCCGGGGCCTTCTGCGACCTCTTACCCGTTCCAGGAGCACCCCAGCGTCCCCCACCTATTTACAGCCCCCCCCCCCTGTCATCTTCTGCAGGTTACGGCGTTTGCCCTTTGCCATCTCTGACTTCTAGAGGTCATCCGATGATCCGGCGTTCGGATCGACGAGTCAGGTTTGCCCAGGACATAGCAACCCTTTCAGTGCCTACGGCACTTGGGGGGGAGTATTGTGGCAGCGTAACTGTTGCCGTAACGGGATGACGTCAGATAGGATGACGTGAAGGAGAAGAGTATATAGCGACTGGATGTTTGTTGTGACGAGGATTTTTGTTTTTGTCTTGTATAGTTACGATGTGTGTAAATAAAAGTCTTTATGTTTTACAGGAATCTGAGTTGTCATTAAGCTTGAGATTTAGTTCACCAAAGTACGTTTGGATAATTATTTCCATCAGTTTTCTTGTTTTACGTGAAACAAAGTTACAACAATCACTTGTAGTTTAAAAAAGCATTTTTTAAGTAAAATAATTGTATTAGTGTCATATATATTGGAATTAAAATACCTATATAGATTAATATTTTAGAACAGAAATTTTTTTGATAAACCTAAAAGAATAATTAAATTTAATATCCAAAAAGTCAAGTGGGGCACCTTGGGACATGCACAAAGGTACCCCAAACTTCTCATAAGTAAAAATATTATTTAAAAAAATTAAATAAAAAGAATTTAGAAGATTAGGTATAATTTAGAAATTAGTTTAAAAAACTGTCTGGAAGGAAACAAAAAAAACAGTGATTTATGCCATAACAAAAATGAGGAAATAAGTGAAACATTTTGAATGTAAAATATGTTTGATGTCCAATTTTAGATTATTAAGCATAGCTTTTTGGTTAATTAGTGTTATTTTTTTATTTTTAAAAATAATATTTAATTAGAAACATAATTTGTAGGTATTCAAAGTGTCCCAAGGTCGACAAGTGGGGCAGAAAAAAAAGTTTTTAAAATTCGTTTTATGAAATCTCAAAAAGAGATTATTGGTCGGAAAAATTTTCATTAGATGAAGAAAAAATTCTTTTAAAATATAAGATGTGTTTGAATAAATATAATTGTATAAAAAAAAATTAGGAACATAATTTAATAAAAAGTGTCCTAAGGTGCCCCATTCTCCCCTACACTATAAATAAATTCTAAAATAGGCAGCATTAAACTACAACTATTTTTCGCTATTGAAAGTTTACCTTTAAATAGAAAAATTACATGTATTGGCTACTTTTAGAGTGCCTCTTAGGAGGGAGGTCCCCCATAAAGTACGAAAAAAAAAATTCAAGTATGTAACAAAAGTTGTAGAACCCCTCTGCGTTAAAGGGTAGTTAAAAATAAATTTATTAGACGATTATAATCTCAATAGCCAGCCGAAAAGTAGCACCTTCGTATCAAACCTTTTCATATTTTATAGGTAGATGGCAGCACCACAATAAAAAGTGGCACCGCTGAGAGGACGTCCATTCCTAACGATTGGGGGAGGGGTCGGGCAAAATCTTACCAAGTCTCACGAGGAGGAATATAGATCATACAACTTTAATTAGTATACATTTCTTCAAATTTTTTTTCATGTGATAAAATAAAAAAATCTCATTTTTGCTTATAATAAGTAATTTTATCTTAAATTTTAATTGAAAGTTATAAAACTACTGAAAATAACTATAGTACTAATAAGATTTCGTTATTTTATAGATTACATCAGTATTAAATCTTAGATATTTAGGTGCATAAAGCTAAAAATAAAAATTATAATTATTGCATAAATATCTAAAGGTTATAGGGAAATTTTCACATGAGGAGGAAGATAAGCATACCACTACCACTTCTCACCGAATATCACCAAAGGAAAAGGAGTTAAAAATATTTCATAATAAACCTCACGTTATTAATTAATGGGTGTTTTCTTATAAGCCAGTCAAACTTGATTTTACTATAACGATTAACTGGCTCTGCAAATAGTTCATGCATAATGTTGGGACATTTCTAAAATATTTGTGAAATTTTGTTAAATATATGGCATGTAATTTTTGTCTCAGTCAATTTAAATAAATAAATTAAAATTCGTTAAATTTGTGAAGTGTAAAAATTTTAGGACAGGAGCAACTTGAATAATTTAGTAATGAAACCCGTGATTAACAATTCATCACAACCATAAAAAATTTTAAATGATGTTCAACGCAAGAATTTGGGTATAAAATACTTTCTCAAGAAAAACTCATGTAAAAGTTACTTAATTAGATCTAAGTCTGTGACCATATAGTCCGCTGACTGTTTAATCCAGAAACTAAATTGCAAAACTCAAATCTTAATTTTTATTACTTTTCATCAAATTGATCGTTTTATTAAAAGAGTAAAAATTGAATATGTGGTAAATTATAAACAGTTTTAACAATTTGAATTAATTAAGTTTGCTAGTTATGTAATTCAGTAATATAAAAATTATAAAGGTTTCTGAAATGAGTTTCCCAAAATGAGTAACAATGTTGTTGTCGTCGTGTATGAGTTATTGCGCAAATTACTTACAAATCTCAAGAAAACACACAAAGAGCTCACAATAGAACATAAAGATAACTCAATGAAGAGCTCATAATAAAATATGACTAGTAACAATGTTAGTCAGACTATTTCTGTGTATAGTACTTATAAAATTACACAAAACTAGAAGAATTTTAAAATATTCCAACACATTATGGTGTGTGAAAAATAAAATAAAAGAGAAACTTTAATGAGTAATTCTTTAAATCTATAAAAAGTTATAAATGCATAAAATACCTGGTAACTCTTGAGAAGGAATTTCAGGCAAATCCAAATCTCCTTCTTCCATAGGTACAATTTAGCTATCACCAGAAACTGGTTCTTTGACAGGTGTGGGCAAGCTCTCAGTTATGATGGATTCCACCTCCACCTCATCCATTACAGCCTCTTCATCTTCATCTGTCAGTTGCCCACTAAGGAGCTCATCGATTTCCTAGCATTAAGACAAGCATTATTAATCAGGGATAAAATTAACAAATGACAAAATATGTGCAAATGACATTTGATCAATAATATACATACACACACACTACAGAGGGTGTTTATAAAAGAACTCCGGGGTTTTGTGGCAAAATATTTTAATGAAATAAAAAACATACATACATGTTTTATACATGACTGGAAAGCTTACATTTTCAAGTGTTTTTTAACACTTAGTAAAGTTCTATGTGAGCCCCGTTAGTTGCACGGCAGACGTCGCCCTGCGGCGCCGCCAACAGTTGATACAAACATTCCCAATTGGTATGAGTAAAACTTTTTGAGCTACTCTTTTCAGAGAAATCGACTAAATTTTGCTATCTTTTATAGTTAGTGAAACATGAATTTTTAAAACCCCGGAGTTCTTTTATAGACACCCTGTATTTAGCTCTAGGCCAGAATTAAAGAATTAAATACTGGGGTAAGTGGGTCCACCCTGTCAAACTAAAATATGTACGTATTTAGGGGACTTTACGCTCAGATCATGATGCATTTTGTCACAAACAAATTTGTTTGTGTATTGTAAAGTTGGTTGTGTTAAAATGAATCACACTAAACATTAAGAAGGGGTACTTAACTCTTTTTAAGTCATATTCAACTACAAAGAAGTTTTAGTTTCAATTATTATCCTGAATAACTAAGTATTGTATTGTCTTATACTTAGATTTTTCTGTTGGCTTTAGGTTAAGATTTTGAAGTTTAAACTGACTGTATGAATTCAGTTTTCAAATTAAATGTAGTGCTAACATAATCATAGATCTTCATTCTATATGTATACCATGTGGGGAAAGAGTATATAGAATCAGGTTTTTTAAAGGCCCTAAAATATCATGTTGCATTTTGTCACACTGATGGATTTTGCATATATTTGAGTTTTGGTTCATTTCTTTTTTTTTAAGATTATAGAGCATTTTCAATCACATGACTCGGACCTAACAACGGCCTTAGCAACAGAAGTGTTACAGTTTTTTTTGCCCTACAGAGGTTAACAGTTACAGAAAATGACTAGCCGTGGAATTCTTCTATTGGAGCATTTGCAATCACGTGATCCCATACCTAAAAACAGCCTTAGCAACAGATAAACAACGGCCTTAGCAACAGTTAAAAGCCCTACAGAAGATAAACAGTTAAAAGAAAATAACCGGTTGTGACGTCACCTGAAAACACTATAGAACTAATATAAAATAGATTTCCAGAATAGTTTGTTTATCAAGTAGTAAGACACACTTATCACCTCTTTAAGCTTTCAATTTAAATAAAAGAGTGATGGTTGGCCCACCTACCCTCTTATGGAGTAAATGGAACACCCATCTGATTTTTAAAAAAAAAGACCAGTAAAGAAATATGTAAAGCATTATTTTAGAAACTAATTATACAATTTTGTTTATTAATGTGGTCTTAAATAAAATAATTGAATAAGTTCAAATTTAACCATTTCAAAAATTTTCTTTTTATTAAGCTTAAGAAATGTAGTGTTATAAAAAAAAGGGGTTCCACTTTCCCCAACCAACCCTACAGTAGAACAAAGATAGAGTGGCATCTTCTGGCTTCAATAATATAGTTTATTTATTGAAAGGATGTTATAATGAAAAAAAATTACCACTATGATAAAACAGTCAGTACTGGTTGTTGTAAGTAATGTAAGGGATGCTATATATCAAGGGGTTGTATTTAAAAGGTTCTACTGCAGTAAAAATGGTTATCAACAATAAATTCTTGCACTTAAAAATAGAAAATTTATCATTATTAAGATCTGAAAGTAATAAAAGCTACCCTTTAGAAACCAAAATTTTAGTGGAAAAAGAATTATCAATTAAAAGATCCCAAAAGTAAAGACTTAATTTTTAAATTCTTATGCAAAAAAATTCTTATAAAAATGCAGTGTCTAATTTAGATAAAAGTTTTCACACTGATAAAAGAGTAAAAAATAACAAAAAGGTGTAATTTTAGAATCTTTGAAAGTTAAGAAAAATCTTAAACCCATTATATAATCTAACTAGGTTAAATATATTATTTCAATCTTATTCATTACAGGGTGCAAACAACAATTTTTAAAGGTTTAGCCAAGTATAGAAAATTTTCACATAGAAGATCCTCAAAATTAAAGAAATTTTTGTATTGAGAAAAAAGCAATTCTAAGTGAAAAATTTAAAAGTAAGTGGTCACACACAATATTTTGGAAACCTACCCTTCTTTAATAATAAAATTTGAACTCTTATATTAAAAATATTTGATGCATATCTATCATACTCAAGGTTTGAATACTATCTAGCTCAGTGTGAAGATCCAACCTGTTGCCTTCAATGAGATTTTTCATGCCCCCCCCCAGGGATAACATTTATTTAATTAGTAATAAAACTGTTAAAGCCAGTTGCATTAATAAGGAATGATAAAAAATGTGTTCAAAATCTATGTTTAAAGATTGAATTTTGAAAATGTTT
Source organism: Tetragnatha montana (assembly GCA_963680715.1). Classification (NCBI taxonomy): domain Eukaryota; kingdom Metazoa; phylum Arthropoda; class Arachnida; order Araneae; family Tetragnathidae; genus Tetragnatha; species Tetragnatha montana. The sequence goes on along the minus strand of OY796677.1, from coordinate 12,640,175 downwards.
TTTGGGGAAGAACCTGTGAATCCCCCCCCCCTTTAAATTAATTTTTCTTATTTTATTACCTCATCTCTTAAAATGGTATTAGTAGAAACTCTACTTGAAAAAAGGGAAGAAGTTTTGTGAGATGCACCAGAATTCAGATGGCTTTTTGTACATTTCAATTTATGCAGTCAACTTATGGTTCTTTCAACAGTTTCTGCATAGTTAAAAGTGTATTTGCTTAATGTAGTTATACAGCATTATTGCATTAAACAGTATATAATCCATAGATGCTATGAGCTGTCATTAAAATTATAATACCAGTGTAATTTATATGTTTGTTAAAGTACATTTAAGACTAACAATGTATACTAACACAATTTTTAAGAAGTAAATTTTCCTAAACCTCTTTTAGAGACAAACCACATATCTTGTATTTTGTTAAGATTTGTCCACTTCTGGGGAATTTGTTTGTCTTGAAAAATTTCTCTCCATAACTCCTATTTTCATTATCAACACTTGGTAAAGTCTAGATCTAGATAAAATTTAAATGAAATTTTCTCTTTTAATTCAAATACTTTTTATCAAAAATATCTTATTTGATTTTACAAAAACTAAAAAGTTTTTAGTTTTAGTTTTAAAGTTCTATAAATATGAACATTGAATTTAAAACAAATTGTATCAGTGTATGTTATGTATTTCAGTGTATGTATTTGAAAGAAATCGTATCAGTGTATGTTACTAAATTCAAATAATAGTGCTTTAACAACCCTACGAATATTCTTGCATTCCAACTTCAAAATAACTATTGAGAATATTAGTAATGCAGCCCCCATAAATTTTCATTTAATAGCCTGCTGTTGAACTGAGCATGACTTGCATACATGGTTTAAATTGTTAAGTTTCATGTAATTTATTTATCCAAATTGTATCTGGTCCTAACCATTCCATACCTAGGACCACATTGTATTAACAGATAAATCACTGTAACTCAGTAATAAAGGTTTAGATTTCTTATACAGTCAACTCCACTTATTGTGATCATGGTTAATGTTATCAATTGGAGAATGTTATCGAAATGGACTGGTCCTGATCACTCCTATTTAAATTATCCCAAAATTTATTGTTTTGTGTGTATATTGTTTAATGTTAACAAAATTTGGTGAAATCCCTAAGAAAACTTCCTTTAAAAAGGTCAATTTTTAATACATAAACATACAAAATGAGACATTAATGTAGAAGTGTTATATGATCTTCTCCTATATTTTTCTTTTGAAAAGATTAGGTTGCAAAATATATACTAGAATATCATTTAAATGCTTCAATGAAGACTACACAGTCATGATGTTAATGCAAACACTCGAGTTACACTGTTTGCCACTTTACATTACAGAACCACTTATTATCATTAATCGGATGTTGTTATCATTCTGATCTTTGACAAATGTGATCACATTAAGTGGAATCAACTATACAAATAAATTCTGTAATTACTCAATACAAATCAAAAACAAATAGTGAGAAAAAGTAACTATGCTAAAATTCAAAGAAACATACTTGTTGTTTTTCAATGCCATCCCAAGTTTCATTCATTATTCTTTCAATGTCGTCAATTGACATCTATAAAATTTTAAAAATAATCAATAAAAGTATAACCTCAATAAAATTATCATGATTATAGGAAAATGTGTATTCATTTACTTAAATTCATAACAGTAATTTAAAAAAGTTAATTACTCCAGAATAACTAATAAAAAAATAGCCCTGATTCCAAGTATATCTTTTAAACTTTAACTGTAAAAACTATAAGAAAGAAAGATGATAATTATAAATAGTACATATTTAACTCATAAACAAGGTACATTTTTTAATTTATTAACACATAGTTTTTTTCCTGTTTTAGTATGTTTTTTTCGTTTTTTGATTAAGAAATTAAATTACAATCAAAATTTAAGAACTAACAAATTCTTACATCATGTATTGATTTCAAAGATGCATTTCCAACTTTCAATCCTTCGATAACTTGCACTTCAATATGGGCAAACTCGATATCATGAGTCTGAAAAATATAAAGAAATATTAACTACCTGATTAAATAAAAGCAGTTTTCATTCTATATAAAGAAATCCATTAAAAACAATGTTACCATTTGTTCAAGATTTATAAGTTGACCATATCTGTTTTGGTGAGAATTTGCTTCATGAACAACTTTCTTCGATACAAAAGCTTTGGTTTCCTAAAAAAACACACTTAATAATAAGTTGGAGCAGTTTAAGGGATTTTAATCAGTAGATTAATTTATAGAATGATACTTTGTACATGAATTGAGTAACAATAAAATACCCAAAAGGAAATTAGAAAGATTTTTCAATATTGCACAGTATAGAAACTTTTTTTAAAGACCCCTTCTTAATGAAGGGGTCTCCCTTTCAGTTTTGACCGGCCCAAATTTTTCATAAGATTCAATGGTAATCTCAAGCTGTCTATGATTGAAAGGGTTAAATATTAGAGTAGTAAAAGTACTAACTGTTTTATTACAATAATAATGTTATTTGTTACAACAACAGGATATTGTTGGCCCTTGAAGAGGTTCATCAGTAGGGGAGAGTGGGGATGAGTAGGACAAATTTCAAATTTATACTAAGATTGTAAAAACTTTACATTTTTAAATTCTGTTATAAGTTTAAAACCAAATCTATTGGTTTCATTTTATATTAATGTATTAATGTATCTAGCCATCATTTAAACTACAAGAACAGTTTTATGGAACAAACAAAAAATGTTAGAAATTTACAAAATAACAGTGTTATACATTTAATATTGCACAAAGTTTTAACTTTTTAAAAGAACATTGCACTTCTATTTTCCAAAGAAATAAATTAAAGTCATTTAAAGGGGGGAAACAGAGTGCTTTATTTATCATCATGTTGAGTAAAACTAAGTTCTTTATTTGTTAGTTATTTGTTCTTTAAGTTCTTAATGCTTTGTGTTAATTCTATTAGTGCTGCTTTCTTTTGATGGGTTTGTACTTTTAGAAAAGCAAATAGATAATTCTTGATGTCTAGACAAAAACCCCAAATGTCATTACATTTCTGAGGTCACATTTTCTACCATCCTGAAGATAATTTTCTTAAAAATTGGGCATAAAAGCCAACCTTGTTTGAGTAATGGTTTAACCATAACACATTTGAGAAGAAAGTTGCAAGTATTTGTGCATATAAGTTTGAAACATAAAACATAAGTTGTTACACCCCCATTTTAGTTATCTTATCAGAAATTAATAGAAATGAGTTTAATATAGCACACTATTGATGGATAGTTTTGTAACCAGAAAATGAAGTGATGATGATGGAATTGTCCCCATGCATCCCAACAACTACTGTCCCATTCATCCCCCCATACCCACTCTTCTTTTTATAAACTAAACGTAGGCTATGAAACTAACCATGAATTTTCTCCATTTAAATTATAAACTATACAAATGTAAGTACATTTTGAACATGCTTTATAATGAGGGAATTGCACGGTTTTTTTTAAATTTTATTATCATAGAGGATGGAAATCCATGAAAAATGACGTAAAAAGTATTGAAATCGGAAAACTATTCCCCAAGATATTAATTTTTAAAATGTCGTTTCCAGTATTGGCGGGAAAAACAGTAATTTCGTTATGGCTGCTGTGTGACGTCACAGCGCTTGGACCCGCTATGGACCGCGCTTGGACCCGTATGCTTAGCTTGCTTCATTCTGCTATTCTTCACAAAGTTTTAACTAAAAAACTATGATATTTTAAAGACACATACAAATATTTTTTATAAAAAGATTGGCGTTTTGTTTTTCAAAAAATATTAATTGGTTTTGGAATTATTAGGATTCAAAGTTTTAATTTTTTCTTTTTCTGGCCGTTCACTAGAGAAACAGACTAGTTTTATGCGTGTTTTGGTTTTATGATAAGTCTGATTTCTTTTATTTTCAACAATTCACTAGTTTCGACGGCGCTGTGACGTCAAATCCAGTTTTTTGATCACATGAATTTTCTAGTGTTTTGGCAAAATAAAATCGAATTTTAAGTTATTTAAAGCATATTTTTGAACTTTAAATTCTGATATTTGATAGTTTTAAACTATAACGTATCAAAAAAAGTGTAAAATTAAGCAAATCCCTCACCTATGCAATTCCCACATTGTTGGCAATATTTCAATTATTTTAAATAAGCTCTTATAGAAGTAAATAAACTAAAAGTAGGCTTGGAAAATAAACATGAATTTTCTCAATTTAAATTGTAAACTATAGTAATGTAAGTACATTTTCAACACACTGTTGGCTACTTACCTAGAAAGAGGGCTCGCAGCAGGAACATATCCCTGTATCGAATCATGGCCATACAGGCCGTTTCGTTTAGAAGCAGAAGATCTATCTCCTTGGACACCGAAACTAAAATAAAATGTAAATTTAATTTTAACACTATGAAACAGGAAAAAGGGTCTTTCCATTAAAAAAAGATCAATTATTTTAAAAGACAAAAACCCTGATATTCTAACTAAAAATTCGTATTAAGTAGACGAGAAAATCCCCTACTAATTCAATACAAACATTTCAAATAAATATGGAATTTTGTTTTAAAGGTAAGATAATAAGCAAATTAATTGAAAAGAAAACATCTATAAAAGTACTTCCATCGCAAAGATATTTTAGAGATATAAAACAACTTGGGAAGAAGAGTGCCCTTTTGTTTTAAATCAGAATTGCAAAAATTTAAATAAAATTTCTAGAAATAAAATCTTTTTGAAAGTTATATTTGAATAATTTCTTTAAAAATCGTACCTGATTTATGCATGAAAATTCAATTTTTGACTCATCGATTTGCTTATGTTTAATTATTACTTAGTGACTGATATTTTCTTTAAAATAATAATTTTAAAGTTTGAAAAAGTTGAAAACTAAAAAATTCTTATAGTTTTAAGTTAAAAAAACTGTTTTTGACTATGAAAATGTCTATGAAATGAATTTTGACAAAAAAAGAATGTTTGATATAATCCATAGATGGGACTTTAATTAATATGTTTAATTAATAGTTTTCAGTCTATTGTTGTATTGAAATATCAGATGTACTTAAAATGAGGTATATATTTTAAAATGATATCTATGATTATCTGTTAATTTTAACTTTAATAATATCTTTGATAGTCTATTATTCACAAATAGATACATAAGTGAAATAAAAAAAAAGCATTTTTTAAACTGCTTGTCACTTTTTATCAGTTTGCAAAATCTTCTATGGAATTTTCAATAAACAAAATTGTTATGATATCATAAACATAAAAATATACTTTTTTAGAAATATCTAAAACAATAAAATAATTAATACATAAAACACATAGAGAAAACTTGACATGAATTCAATGACTATATCTTTTTGAAAGCGTTTAACATAATTTAGATGAAATAAATTGGGTTGTATGGTAAAATAACTGAGCAATACAAAAAAAAATTCAACAGCATCGATAAATTAAAAATTAATAGGTTAAGTTAAAAAGGATAATTACCTCCATTTAATTTCTTCTTCAACCTACCAAAGATGATGAATATTCTTCTCATAAAAACATCATAGAACATCATGGCTGTGTTTACGGAAATATTTCCCAAAAATCTCTTTATAGGATGCTGAAACTTAAAAATATACGTAAATAAGTAAAAAGCTTAAAAATCAAAATATTAGGAACATAAAAATCAGGCATGTGATTGCTCCAGAAAGAAATTATCTGAAAATTTTTAGAAGTGCCTAGATGAGTTACCGTACTAGACGAGTCTACTTTACAGTACTATCTTACTTACTAGATGAGTCTAGGGGTCCTATTTTTGGTGTGAAATTTTTGGGTAAGATTTGCATTTTGATAAATTAATGTAAAAAAAATTGTGAAAAAGATAGTTCCAAATACAAAAGGGGGTCTGGGGGTCTTCCCCCATAAAATTTTTGGAAATTTGACCCTAAAAAACAGGGTTTTAACTTGTTTTGAACACCTAGTCAGATTTTTTTTGAGGGGGGAAGTCTCCTGGCTCCCCCCTTATATATCTTACAAAATCAACAAAAATGCGACCTGAGAGGTTTCACACTAGATAAGGCACCTCTAACAACGCAAAAGTTTTTTCTGCAGGGCAATTACAACGAGAAGCCAACTTCAACTTGGCGCCTGAAAAACGGAACTTTCGCGAAAAATCGCTATTTTTCGACTTTTTCCGGAGAACGTGATCCCGAACACCGGACTTGTGGGCTGCTTTTGACAACTATAAAGTTGTTTTTTCTACATCGCAATAGCAACACAGGAAGCCGCCTTCCAACTTGGCGCCCGCGGCCGACCGAGAAAGCAGTCGCGGGAGGAACGGGACACTCCGCACGCAAAACGAAACTTGCGCGAAAATCGCGATTTTTCTGACTTTTTCAGCAAACTAGTCATTTTTCTTGGAAAAAATCTGGAAAGTAAGGATTATTTAACAAAGGGATTATCTGAAAAAAATTCAAATCAGTTCGAGGGCCGAAGGTTGTGCATCACGAATTGAGCAGAATATAAAATTTCAATAAATCGGAATTCCGATAATCAATACCTCTAAAATTAGCGGATTTCCGCTAATTAGCGGAAAAATCACATGCCTGAAAAATCTGACTTTAATCATAAAGCAAAGTTTCATCACTTTAACACTTGAATAAATACAAAATCTTAACTACTTCAGTTCAATATTAAAAAAGTTAAACTACTGTAAGTTTATGGATAAATTAATGAAATTATTAATTTAATTTTTAACTTATGTTCACCAGAAAACTTTCTTTGACATCAGAAACTTAGTAACTTAATGTAACAGTAAGTTTCCAAATACCGGTTGGGAGATTATCTTCTCCTATTAAACACACATTCCAGGGATAGGTGAAAATTTTCAATAAAAATAAAAGCACATTCAAGAGTGGATTATTATACTTTGAAGTATTCGTGCTCTTCAGGTTCTTATCCTTCCGGCATCTTTGTCAAGGTGGCAGGCCCAATGAAGACATTAAGGAAGAATAGTCAAAGGAGCGACTCCGATAAAAATGTAGAAGTGCATGTCATCCTTGAACTTGGTGTAGCTGAATCTTCTAGGGGTGATGTGTATTACCCGTTCCCCATGGCCACCACCTCCCATTTTACGAATAGCTGAAACAAAAATATATTTTTTATTATTATAATAATAATAATTTCATTGGTAAAAAGACCCACTGGCCCATACACCAAAATACCAAACATCCCAAATCCGACAAAATTGAACATGAAAAAACAAAGCAAATAAATAAAAACCAGAATGCAATTTTCAAAAATAGGAATAAGAACTTCCCCCAGGAGCCTTAAAAACAATTCACCAACAGGAACTGGTTCAACTTCGTTTTGAGCTGATTTAATAAAATTTACTATTGCAAAAAAATTCTTATGATTGTAAGTGAGAAAACCAATGAAGTTATTTTGGTACCTAATAAAGGGGGAAAGATACTTTCTCTCTATATATAATGAAGGTGTCCCTGGGTTCCTGCCTGGGTTCCTGGGTTCCTGGGTTCCTGCCTGGGTTCCTGGGTTTGTCCGGAACAGATTTGGCTCAATTTCTCCAAAACTACCCGTCCGAATCGAACCAAACTTGGTACACATACGTATGGGGACGGGGGAAAGACAATGACATCATTTCCAAATTTCTAAAACCACCCCTTCACCCCCTTTTAGGCCTTTTTGTAAAAATCGCCTTACTTCTCCACTAAAGAAGATCTGTTTAACTCGCATTGTTGCAAATAATACAACAAAAACAATTTTAAACATAAAACAAAGTATTTAAAGATAAAACTTGGCTAAAATTGTTTTAAATGTTTTAAAAAGGTTATTAATAATTTAAAAAATTAAAAACGGCCCTTATAAAAAACTTTATAACAGTATTTTCTTATTAAAAACTTCATTTTCCATGAAACTTTAAGTTGAAATAGAAAGTTTTAAGAATTAGACTGGTTAAAGTAAAGATTACATCATGCAGTTTTTTTAGAAAGTTGATGATAGAAACACTAGATCAATTTGTTATTTAACCTTATAATTTGTTTCTTTGGTGTAGTTTAACGGGATTTTTTTTTTCAATTTAAACAGGGGGTACTTACAAATTTTGGGATTTCAAAAGTCTGTAATAATTTTAATGGATTTTTTTCACTTAGAATGGATAATTGGGTAACTGTCGTAATTAAATGTGCAACACCGGAACTGGATGGTTAGGTTAAATTTACACAGTTGGAACCGGGAGGGAAAAGGCACAGGGAACACGGTGATGAAAATGCACCGGGAACACCGAGATGAAAAGGCACCGGGGACACCAAGATGAAAAAGGCACCGGGATATGAAAAAATACTGGGAACACCGGGATATGAAAAAATACTGGGAACACCGGGATATGAAAACCTACCAGGATGATTGGTAATTATGGTTACAGAAAATTAGGCATGTAACTTGAGAAAATTTTAATAAATTGATACACTCCACCCGTGCAAGGCCGGGCATATCAGCTAGTCTCTCTATATATAATGAAGGTGTCCCTGGGTTCCTGCCTGGGTTCCTGGGTTCCTGCCTGGGTTTGTCCGGAACAGATTTGGCTCAATTTCTCCAAAACTACCCGTCCGAATCGAACCAAACTTGGTACACATAGGTATGGGGACGGGGGAAAGACAATGACATCAATTTCTAATTCCTAAAACCACCCCTTCACCCCCTTTTAGGCCTTTTTGTAAAACTCGCCTTACTTCTCCACTAAAGAAGATCTGTTTAACTCGCATTGTTGCAAATAATACAACAAAAACAATTTTAAACATAAAACAAAGTATTTAAAGATAAAACTTGGCTAAAATTGTTTTAAATGTTTTAAAAAGGTTATAAATAATTTAAAAAATTAAAAACGTCCCTTATAAAAAACTTTACAACAGTATTTTCTTATTGAAAACTTCATTTTCCATGAAACTTTAAGTTGAAATAGAAAGTTTTAAGATTTAGACTGGTTAAAGTAAAGATTACATCATGCAGTTTTTTTAGAAAGTTGATGATAGAAACACTAGATCAATTTGTTATTTAACCTTATAATTTGTTTCTTTGGTGTAGTTTAACGGGATTTTTTTTTTTCAATTTAAACAGGGGGTATTTACAAATTTTGGGATTTCAAAAGTCTGTAATAATTTTAATGGATTTTTTTTTCACTTAGAATGGATAATTGGGTAACTGTCGTAATTAAATGTGCAACCCCGAACTGGATGGTTAGGTTAGATTTACACAGTTGGAACCGGGAGGGAAAAGGCACAGGGAGCACGGTGATGAAAATGCACCGGGAACACCGAGATGAAAAGGCACCGGGGACACCAAGATGAAAAAGGCACCGGGATATGAAAAAATACTGGGAACACCGGGATATGAAACACTACCAGGATGATTGGTAAGTATGGTTACAGAAAATTAGGCATGTAACTTGAGAAAATTTTAATAAATTGATACACTCCACCCGTGCAAGGCCGGGCATATCAGCTAGTAATCTATAAAAACGATACATAGGACAGTATTGAAATACGTGTTCCCATGTTTTTGGTTTGTCTAGATTACAAAACTTGCATTTGTCTTTGGGGTTTATTTTAAAGAGTTTTCCTTCAATGGTCTCTTGGTTTAATCTCAGTTGGAACAGAATTCTCTTTAGTGAAACATCAATATTTGAGGTAATATAATATTCTATGAAAGGGGTTAGTTTAATAAATTTATAATGAGAGAAATGTAGACTTTTTCCATACTTATCATATCTAACTGTTTGCATTGATCAATGTAACTGAGAAAGATTTGGGGTTTTTTATTATTAGAAGTTATTCAATGAAAGTTTTATATAGTACTAGCTTTTAAGACAAATTTATTGTTAAAAGCTCTATAGTAGGCTCCTCCATTAATTTAAATATGGTTACTTACATTTTAATTTTAGGAGGGTTTATTAAGCAATCAATATTCCCAAGCAGGTGTATAATGGAAATTTCAGAATATTTGATATTTTCTAGGAGAAAGTGCTCAACAATCTAATTCTAAAAATTGAACTACTACTTTCTCACTTTAGTGAGAAGGTCATGGCAGTGGCGTAGCTAGGGGGGGGGGCGGGGGGCGCGGTCCGCCCCGGGTGTCACCTGTCTAGGTATCTTGGGGGGGTGACACCGGAGCTCCACACATTCGAAAAAAATAAACATAGACTGTACTTCGAAGGTTTCCTTTTTATTTGATATGAAGGCGTGGGTCCCATGGTGGGTCCCGATAAAAACCGGGACGAAAACCCGGACTACTGCGGTTATCCGGGGGGATCTAAAGTCTAAGAAACCTTGAGACAGAGAGTCACGGTGATGACTCCCTCAATCAGGGAAAGGAAATATTAAACAGAATGTCATCAGTCATCCTACTAGAGGACAATGGGGGTGACACCGGAACTTAAAATCTCCATTCATCTTCACGCTAAAAGTATATTTTTTAAAAATAATATTAAGAAAACATTAAAAAGGGTGTCACCCTATTAGAAAAAATTTGGGATGACAAGGGGACATTATTTTTCCGTTATTTTTTACACAAAAAATATAATTTTGAAAAATATTTTAATGAAATCGTAAACAGGGCGTCACCCTACTAGATAACAATGGAATGACTCAGGAACATAAAAACTACGATCATCTTCCCATAAAAATATACACAACTTTTTAAACTTATTTTATGAAAGGAAATATTAAACAGATGTCATCCAACTAGAGAACAATGAGGGTGACACCGGAACTTAAAATCTCCGTTTATCTTCACGCTAAAAGTTGAATTTTTAAAAATAATATTAAGAAAACATTAAAAAGGGTGTCACCCTATTATAAAAATTTGGGGTGACAAGGGGTTCAGCGACCCAAAATCTATAAGAATGACTATTTTCATCAAAGAATTTTTTCATTGTTGAACAGTGTAATATGAAATTAGAGTAAAATGCATGGATAGTATTGTATAGTACGTCACATTACATAAATATAGAAGGAGACGACAAACACAAGTTTCTAAATACAACAGAAGTGGCCTAAGTACCCTCTCATTTTTATTAAAAAAGGACAAATATAAGAGGGCATGGACGTCGTTTAGTGGGGGGAAGGAGAAAGCAAATGACCCCCCAACCCCCAAGGTTTTCAGTGTTATAAGAAAAATATAAAAGTACCTTGAAAATTCTGTAACTTACAAGGAAGCATCGTGTGTAACCCAAAAAGTCTCAAAAGGAGCTAAAACACTACTTTTAAAGGAAAATTTTCAAAATTTTTCTGGGGGAGGACCCCCAGCCCCCCTTGAAATATTTTGATATCTATTTATATTTTTTCCCTTGAAAATTGCGTGGTTTATAACAAGGAACCGTTCTCTTCAGATGTTACCCAAAGGGTTTCAAGAGGAGCTAAAACACTACTTTTAAAGGCAAATTTTCAAAATTTTTCTAGGGTATGACCCTCAGCCCCCCTCAAAATATCTTGATATCTATTTGTAATTTTTTCCCCTTGAAAATTGTGGGATTTACAAGGAACCGTTCTCTTCGGATGTTACCAAAAGGGTCTCAAAAAGGAGCTAAAACAATACTTTTAAAGGCAAATTTTCAAAATTTTCCTGGGAGAAGACCCCCAGCCCCCCTTGAAATATTTTGATACCTATTTATAATTTTTTTCCTTGAAAATTGCGTGGTTTAAAAGGAACCGTTCTCTTCGGATGTTACCCAAAGGGTCTCAAAATGAGCTAAAAACACTACTTATAAAGACAAATTTTCAAAACTTTTCTGGGGGTAACCCCCAGACCCCCCCTTTTTACTTGGAGTGATTTTAAAATTGTGACATTATATGCACCATAATTCAAATACTACTTATAAGTTATATAAAACTAGGTAGTACGGGGTTTAGAAATGGTGGCCCTTGGGGGGGGGTGACACCGCGAACTTCCGCCCCGGGTGACACCCACCCTAGCTACGCCACTGGGTCATGGGTGCCCCCACCCCATTTTTTCTAGATAACAGATATAAAATGAGGATATTAAAATTATAAAAAACCTCTAAAAAATTTAATTCATAAAAAAACTTAGTTTACCAACCCTCCTCATATATACAGAAATTATCCCGAATTATATATTGTTCTTTTTTGATTTTACCCCACTCAAATGTACTTAATGTAATAAGTCTGTCTAATGAATACCAAGTGGCATTAGAAACACCAACACCACAACTTAATACATACAATAGGACGTTTAATGGATCCAAAGGTTGGTTGGTTGTTTTGGGTTTTATGGCGCAAGGTTCCTATATCGGACATTCCGCGCCAAACAAGTTTAATAGTTAAAAAGATATTTAAATTAAAAGTCATGTATGTTTCCAACCAATATTAAAATATGAAGCTTATTAAAATACTTATAAGTTATAAGATGCGGGCGTGAAGCCCGTTGTCGAGCGTAGTCTATACGCCATTTTTAAAAGGTTGATAGGTTAAAAACAATTTCAGAGATGGCAGCATCTTTTCAATTGTACATATGATTAAATGTCGTGAATTATTCTAATGGCATTTAAAAACTGAAATATTGATGGATGATGTTTTTGACCTAAAAGTTCAGTTAAAACTGGTGATGGAGTTTTAAAATAGCGAACATAAAGTTAGGGCATGAGGTTAAAATGTGCTTAATAGTTAAAATATTCTGGCAATGAGGGCAAGTCGGTGGCGGTTCCCCAGCCAAAAGGAACCGATGCGTGACTCTCAATGGATCCAAAGGAAACCTTAGAATTCGCTAAAATTATTCAAGTTGCTCTGCAATACTCACATTAAAGTTTTATCTACATAATAACTTGCCTTATCCCTGGAGATTAATCATCAGATTTCAGTTTGAAGAATTCTCGCCTCTCATCATCCAAGAAAAAGAAAATTGTAGCAGCAGCAGCTCGTGAATAGGTGGATAGGGATAGAGGAAAAAAAGGAGCATTAGAAAATAGACATATACGCCCTAAAAAACTACAGATCATACATATCATATCGCTACCCGAGAAGAAAATTGGCATAACTAAAAAAACCACGAGTTCGGAGAAAATTTGTTTTAAAGATTAAGTTCCAGGTAAGATTTCGCTAATTCAACGTTGATGTTACATCTAGTGAAAGGTTATACAAACTAAGTTGTGATAATTTTTTTTCTCACTAGAAAATTATCACAAATTTCGTTACTTTTTTTTAATTACGACAAAAGTAAAAAGTTGGGTTTTGCGAGTTATGCCAATTTTTTTCTCTCCCAAGGTATATATAAAAAATGCGGTAGTCCATATCATGGGTTAAAGTTTTCCAGGATGATTTAAATTAATAATCCCAATTAAATAGCCTTATTATAATAAACTTTTTCATGGTGCTTTTGTAAAATTCCCCTCATTTTGCACGCCTTTAAATTTATGAAAAACCAACCATGAAATTTTTGGCATTCAATTGCAATCATGATAATGATGAGGTAAGAAAAATTTCTCTAGCTCCCCTACAAGAATACGAGATACACAGTCACAACCCCCCACTGTTTCACAAATGACTCAATGCACAAGGTATATTACCCTTGACACATCTGTGGAACGCCTTTCGGGATTATACATTGCTCTACCAGCTTCGCGCGAGCACAGAGTACTAGAACAGAGAGTCCACGGCCATAGGCCATAATGGAAATCGAAAATCATGACATCTTGTTACAGGTTGAGAAATGTGGCGCTGGGATCGCATTAAACTCACTAGCGTCTGGATCCAGTCTGAATCGTTCGCCGGCTGCCTATGGGAGATCGAAAACACCTTTTTGCGCATGCGCTGAGTTCTAATTTGGAGAGATTTAAGCGGCCGGCATACATTCCAGACTCTAGTGTGGCGCCCTCACATCAGTAAAGCATTTGAAAATAGCCTCGTGGACCCTCTGTTAGGATATTTCTCTGTGCGCGCGAGCATATACCCTTAAATCCCAACATCGCCGAACCCACCTTCGGGAAATAGGAATGCTAGAAAGAAGAGTCTGTACTAGTGCTCCATGTATCCATGGTAACGGATACTGTGTTCCGAGAGATCCAGTGGGAATCGGGAGTGCCTCTGGGATGAAGCTCCCGCATCTCCCAAATCCCGAAATCTGGAGTTGAGTTGCTGACCGGAATGTAAGTTTTAGCGGTCTGATTGAGACCTGGCTTCTCAGCATCAGTGTTCAAATGCATGAAAACACATGCAGTTTAATATTTGATACATACTAATTACAATGCTTTGTGTTAAGGTTGGGATTGATAAAGGTGGAGTAATAACTTTTTAACATGTAGAGAATATTTCTGTGAGTGGGGAAATCACTTTTCTGGTACTATTCTTGAAATAAATTATCGAGATCTCATCGTTTATTGTATGATATACCTATGAATAATTCGATAAGTTTGAGAATCAAACTCTCTTGCTATCTATATTTTGAAGGGGAGATGTTGGGGTAAATATTTGTGAGAAGTAGCTAGGTTTTCAGCTTATCAAAGTTCGTCATATCGAGAGTATACTGTAATAAATTTCGGATTTAAATTGAAGTGCTTGCAGCAACAGCGGACTCCAATGAAAAGCGGTTGGTTGGTTGGTTGGTTGATTGATTGATTGGTAGGTGAGGTTTTATGGCAAAAAGCAGTTGGAGTTCGTTCGTTGTTGCCGTAAACGCCTCAATTACAACCATACATTCAAAATAAGAGTAATACCCATAATAACTCGTTATGTATTGTGTTATTGCTCAAAAACACAAAATAATTTCCAAGCTACAAAATTGAATAAATAAATTCAAGAAGGTAATTAGAATGTAAAGTAGATCAATATTTGCTTCATATTTGTAATCAAGTTATTATGGTCAAAAGTAAATCGCTGGCATCAACGGAAAACCTCGTATAATTTCAGTCGGGATGGATACTGTATTCTAGATTGGCGAGTGTGTGTTTGCCCCAATGGCGTCAATGAGAGATTATTTACAACCAAACTTAATCCCGAGTGTCAAGTCAATAACACCAAAACGAGGGTTAAATCAATTCCACTGGGAACACCAGTTATCCTCCAGTAACCCCATCAGGAGCATTGAAGCTTTTTGCTTTGATTCACACCTGCATTTAACCAAACCTTTTCTTCACATCTTAAAAATAACAAAAACAGTTCTCTCCATTTGATCCACGAGGTTATTGGGGAAAAAAGCCAGCTGGAACAAAAAGTTTGTCTTCTTGCGAGAGATTGAAACACCTGCTGTTTAGCTTTACAGCTAGCTCATTAAAATTCATCCCCACCCGTCGACCGCGAAAAACCATGCGAAAAGCAGTCTTAGGCAAAAAAACGCATCTCCCTCACTTATACTGTATCTATCCCAACTCTGATTA
Source organism: Tetragnatha montana (assembly GCA_963680715.1). Lineage (NCBI taxonomy): Eukaryota > Metazoa > Arthropoda > Arachnida > Araneae > Tetragnathidae > Tetragnatha > Tetragnatha montana. The sequence continues at coordinate 12,624,759 of OY796677.1, read as the reverse complement.
TACGAGACTTTCCGATGATGCCATCACTATGGGGTGTTTCAAATAAATGTTTCAGAACTTATAGGAGACACCTAGACTTCTAGGAGCACACCTAGAGGACTCAGAACCACATAAGAAAGGGGGATCGGAAATTCACCCCTAACACCCTAGGGGTTTTCATAAGCGGGCATGGGAGATAGTATAATCCCTATAGGAAATTGACACGTAACCTTTTAAAATTGGATTAAAACCAGCAAAATCGTTCGATTACGGTATTCATTACATAAAAACCAATTTAAGAGCTGAAATATGTGTCAGTAATATATGCTTACACAGGCCTATCGGTTTTATGTAATAAATGTCTTAATCGAATATTTTTTCTGGTTTTATCGAATCTTAAAAGGTTGCGTATCAATTTCCACTAGGTGTCTAGGTGTCCTACCCTCCTAGAAGTTTTAAAACATTTATCTAAAACACTCTGTATAAAAGAAATATTAAAAATAATAATTATAATTAATGGCTATTATGGCAAAATATGGCTTTTCTTGAAAATGACCAAAAAGTTATTTAAAACGCCTTCATAGGACCTTGTGTGTCAACTTACTGGCACTGAAAATGTCCTATGGTCCAGTAGTTGACACAGAGCATGACAATGAAATTAGAGATTAAAAAAATAAGAAAACGGCTAATTAAACAATTCTCTCAATTGGAATTATTAATAGAATATTTAAAAAATATTTGCATTTTTTTCTCTTTTTCACACCCAAACTCATTCCCCCCCCTTTTGTGAATTTCTCTTTTCCCGTTTCTTCTTTTATTAATTTTTTGACTAATTTTATCTTTTATTCTCTCAATCTTTTGCTCTTAACTCCTTTTCCCTATATTTTTTTTACTTATTCTCATCCTTTCCATTTCTCTCCAACCAAAAAGAGACTAAAGGAATCAATCATCCCTGTGTTAACCAAGATTAGTTCATTTAGTAAGAGTTTTTTCCCTTTATAGGGGTTTTCTAACTTCATTTCGTGTGCTTTTTCGTGATTATGCTTAGTGAAAATCGTTGTTCCTTAGAATTTCTGTAGTTTACGAATCGCGATGGTAGACACTTCGGGTCTGCGACAGGGGTGAGGCGCAGAAGTGGAAAATCGACCAGTTTCGATTTTGCATTATTTGTAGTCAACATGATTAGTTAAACTTTTATGTTTTGAAGAAAAAAAAAAGAAAATATATTATTCCAATGTCATTAAACGTTTCCTAAAACTTATTTCGTATAATAAAGTACATTGAAAGAAAATATATACATTATAACTATTGTTAAGCAATTTCTAGCATAAATTGAAACTCACAAAATAATAGGATAATTTTCTTCTATTTTGTCCTTATATCCCTCATCCATTTAAATTGACGCTTGGTAAAGAGTGTTTTTTGTATATCATCCATCAGTTTTTTTAAATTTTAGATATTTAATCATATTTAAAGAAATAAAATATATTTAATTTTTTTGCCCCACTCACCTTCCCTTGTCTCACAATACAGATTGCACCTATGAGTGTCATTTTTCATGGAGTAAAAAGGGAAAAATCCACTATTTTTAATGCATTTTCAGAGAAATTCCAACTCTTTAGTGAAAAAGTAAAATATATTACCCTGAAGTATTATATTTTATCCTCCTACCCTCTATAAGAAATGTTTCTCAACACGGGTCTCATTCATATCTGCTATGAATTTTCTCAATTTAGGGGTATTTATCTAAATTGGGTTATTATACGAACTAAATAAAAAGGTTCGTATTTTTCTGCTCCGCCCACCTTCCCTTGTCTCGGGTCTTAAATTCCATTGTCGGGTGACCGATTCTAGAGAGTTGGAGAGGGAAATTGACATTATTTTCTCACTCTTTCAAAAATTTGCACGCTACTAGTAAAAAAAATAAAATATTTCCCCCTTATATTCTATTTCATCCTTCAACCCCCAAAGCTCAGTTATGCTTCTCAAGATAAGCACCCCGAGTGTCCCCAATTTTTTTCAGTTTTCAAAAGCTTTTAAACTAATTACTCTTTCTCAATAAAATAAAATTTAATCTTTTTCTGCCCCACTCATTATCCCCGGTCTAGAATGAAAGTTATTTACTGTTGCATTTCTAGTTCTTTAGTGTACATGGGACCAATTCACATTGATTTCTACGTTATTTCACTTAAATAGACAATATTTTGTGGAAAAACATTTAAAATAACTCCTTGAATTCCATTTAACCCTTCCATTCCACCTTCCGATGTCAGGAACCCTTTTCTAAATGGGTGTTCTGTAACCATCGGCCTCTTATTTGCACCACATTTGACTCTACTAGAGGTTGAAAATTTTAAATTTCTATATCCACGAACAGCATTAAAACTGGTATATTTTTTTCTGTCCCTCTCACCCTCTCTAATCGCAGGTCCCAGATATCTACCATAGTATTTCGTATTGTTAAGTGTATAAAGGGAAAAATTAGCCTGAAATGTATGCTCCTTGATGAGGAAAAATAAGTTTTTAAACGACTTAAAAGTTAAGAATTTCCCTTTTATTTTTTTTCTACACCTTTTCGACCCTATTTGAAGCAGAAGAACCGTTCGAAATCGATTTTATGCATTTTGCCCATCTTTGACGTCAATTTAGAAAATATACAACTAACTGTAGTTGGTGCAGAAAAGAAATTGTTTTTGATTAGATATTGCTAATTTCCGTGTTTTTCCTCTGCCCCTCTTCCTATCCCTGGCGAGCGTTGCCAGATTTCTACTATCACAATTCTTTCTCACCTGAGAGTAAGGAAAAGAATCTTACCTTTCATAATGTTAACTTTAAACACGAACCTCAGAGAAAACAGGTATAAAAATTTTTACATTCGACTTCATCCTTCCACCCCTTCGCCCTGAATGAACCGATCCTTTCCAAACCCCATGTGCTGTTAGTCCTCTCTCCCCTACCTTGTATTATGGAGAATTTGAGCAAATTTAAAAGATAAAAGGAACCATTTTGACTACAAATGACGCAAAATCGAAACTGGTCGATTTTCCACTTCTGCCTCTCACCATCCCCTGTCGCAGACCCGAAGTGTCCACCATCGCGATTCGTAAACTACACATTCTAAGGAACAAAATGGCTCTATTCACTAAGAAATCAGGTGATTTAATCAGGAAAAAGCACACGAAGCTGTGCTGTGCAAAAATGTGAGCCATTTTTGTGAAGTGAGAAAACTGACTAGTATGTCAAGTACTGATACAAAAGTGTGTCAACTACAGGGCCAGATTGATGCATCTGCCTTCTACTGGATCAATTTTATCTTTAGAAATCTTATCTTTTAGAAAAAAATGATAAACTTTTACATTTAATTAAATAAATTAATACTAGTTACTATACACCATTATTTTTCCCTGAAATAAACTCAGCCCGAAATAAGAGGGAAAGTAGTAAAAAAACATTCAAATACTGGTCTTTTTATTTTACCGATTTTCACCGAACTGTCGAGCTGTTATTTGTGCTGTCAAGGCATTCTGTTTTAGTTGTTATAAATAGCAAGTACAGTACTGGAAATAAAAACTGTTACAGTGGATATTGTGAACGAACGGCTGGGGTTAAGGGTATTTTAAACAGCAGTTTTCATGATTTAATGTTTACCTGAAAATTAAAATTGACCATTTTTTTCTACATCTTCATACGTAACGCAGCATGTTCGTTTTTCTATGGCAGGCCCCAAGTTTTAGTTCATATTCTGAAAGAACATATTAAAAACCATAGGAACCAAGTTACATTTTCATAAAGCAAGCTTTGAGCCGTAGAAATTCGAAAATTTAACCATAGAAAGGGGGAAAAAACTAGTCTTCAATCTGAATTCTTATTCTTCAAACTACGCATTTTTTCCACTTTCTATGTTGAGTTTTCTAATATCTACGGCTCATAGCTTGCTTTTATCATCATTATTATTTATGAAAATGGCATTTGGTTTACAAGGGTTTTTTATGTGCTCTATCAGAATATAGACTAAAAATTGGGGGGAGCCATAGAAAAAGGAACTTTTTGCTTTGCGTAAAGTGTGAAGATTATCTCTTAGAGAAAAATTGTCAATTTTAATTTTCTGGTAGACATTAAATCATGATAATTGTCGTTTAAAGTATCCTTCTAAACCCAGCGGTTTACCCACAATCTCCACTGTAATGGTTTTTATTTCCAGTACAGACGAGTTTATTTCTTTCGAATTAATGTAGGCTAAATCCCTGATCGCAGCCCCCGATTTACCTCAAATGAACATTGAACTGATCTACCCCCATAAAACACTATACCTAGATTGGATGTCACAACTGCATTGTTATCCCTGCTTTGCGCGTTTGCACTGCTTGGATCCCAACATGGACGTACCCACCTTTGGAGAAGGAGATGGCTGGTAGGAAGGACTGGCATTCACTAGTGCTCCACGTATCCATGGAAACGAGTTTACGAACCTGGGGAATTCATTGGGAATCATCATGAGAGCTTCATAGGCACGAGAGTCCGGCACTTCCTTTTCCCCGGAATTGGGAAATCGGAATGGTATTGCCAATTGGAGGGTGGTTTTGCTGTGTTCCGATTCAGAGAGTTCCTCCCAGCAGTTGGATTAGAACGCTTGTAACAAGTTTCGGTTTAACAATCGATGTGAGTTCCAAGGTTATATTAGGTTGAATTTGAGGTGTGTTTAAAAAGCATTGAAACCTTTAGAGAAATATTGATTCATCCTAAATTTCTGTTGATTTTACAGTGTAAATAACTAAGAATATCTCTGTCATCCATGCTACGTTAGCCAATATCTATTTGCATGGACGTAGCTATAGCTTTTACAGGGGGGGGTCCAATAAACTTCTTACAGGGGTCGCAGTAGACACTGAAAATGTAACTAAAACTGGGTTTTCCAACTGGCGGGCCGCATGCGGCCCGCCGGGTCATTTTGTGCGGTCCGCGAAGCTCCCTGAAACCCCCTAAAAAGTAGCTTTACAAAACTTTTTAGCATACTAAAATTTAAAAAGTTTTGAGGGAGGACCCCTGAACCCCTTATTACATTAAGGAGTAGCTTTGGTCGGTTGTTTTCTATGGAGAGAAACAAAAAGTTTGAGGTATTGAAAGGGAGGTTGTATACCTTGAAATCCGCCCTGCGCGTAGCAAGGGATTATAAAGGCTTAGGTTAACCGTTAACCTTCATCACGAGAAGAGACAAAATGGAGTATCATAGGCGTAAGTTCAACTTTTTGACTGGGGGGGCTAAACCTATAAGACCTCAGGACTTAGGGAGCCGTTACTAGACTGTTTCGAATGGGTTCTGGACTCCCAAATGTTTCGAACAGTTTCCCTTTTCGAGTAAAATGTAAAGGCAAATGTAAATTTTTGTGAACTGAATCACAAATTTTTGCGGTTAGTACATGCTCTGAAGCAAAATAAGGGGTCTGGGGGTCCTCCCCCAGAAAATTTTGTGAAATTTGATCCGAAAAAGTTGTATTTTCACTCATTTTTTGGATATTTGGGACAGGAACCTTTTTGTTTGGCTGACATAAGGTTTGGGGTAAGGGGGGGGGGTCTGGACCCCCTAAACCCCCCCTTATAAACGTCCATGTCTATTTGGACACTTGCTAATACAAAGATACTATTTAAGTCCATCGCCGATTTTGACGATTGGAGTATCTCTTAATCCACGTTCCAACTCGTCTAAAAATGTTCAATATGGGTTAAGGTCCGGCCTGAGCTGACCACTCCACTGTTTAAACCTCATGGTGTCCCTCGTAACATGACTATCATCCTGTAGGCGAAATAGCACGAACGACCCCATAAAATGACCCTAGAGGGGTCCAGAAAAAATTTGGGGTACTACAGCGCACAAAAGTTAGGCCCTCGTCGCATGGGAGTGTGGGGAGAACCCCCAAACCACACAAAGAGCTCCTTTACCTACCGGGTACTTAAACCCAGGGGTTGCAAATATCTAAACTGACCCATACTCAAATGGTGTGTCGCGTTTTCTAGTGGTCAGGGGTCATTTGCGTTTTCGCCTTTGACCGATATCATAACTTATAGCGATCGTCGGATCAATACCAATGCTCAATGACACTACTCTAGAAGGGACACAAAGGTCCTAGTTACAGGACCACAGAAAGTGATTTGCATGGGTGTCCAGATACTAAATAGTCACTAGTAAAGAAGTAAAATAAATCTATTAACACTCAATTATACTCTGTACTTATTTATACTTAGGGCAATTTTAAATTTATGTTGTTTATGCAGTGTTTAGGCAAACATTAGAAGGTTGTGTTTGACAAGATTTGAAAAACGAGTTTTAAAAGTTCGTCTACGTAAAGAAAAAGCAAAACATAAGAAACCAGTTCGGGTTTCACAACTCATGTAAATTCCATAATTTCATTAAATTGGGCAAGGCAGAGAAAGAATACCACGACGAGGCAGAGTTAATATCCCTCTAACCTTTTTTCCATAACTGCCAACCCCAATAAGCTTATAGTATTCTATTCTAACTTCTACATCTGTTTTTGATTGCGTTCGGGAATGAAATTTATAAAGATTTATTATTTTATTCTATGCATTTGGAGTATACACAAGTTCTAGAAAAAATTAGTTAGCTGCCTTAATAACCAAATATATTCCTGTTTCTATAATCCCATTTTCTGAAAACTCATTATCTCTGGTTACCAATCGATAAGTCCTAAAAATGCCATTCAGCAAATTAAATTTAATTCCTATTCACTTCTCTAAGTTCATAATTGATGTAAGTAAACTAATTGCAATGCTGTCTGGGTATTACGAAAGTAAACACAATTGTGAAAATTTGAACTTTGAATGAAAAAAACAATTTTTCCTACATAACTGGCCTAGTCGTAAGAGTGCCTACGATGGACGTTTATCTCGTCCGGTGTTGTGTATTATGGTCCCCCAGTAAAAAAAGGGTTGTGCAAGTGAATGTGTGCATGGCGTGGGTACTTCACCTCCGTGGTTTTGTTCCACAGGTTCCGCTGGGTAACGCTAGGTAAGTACTACCAACCTTGGCAATTTACGGATAAAAAGATTAAATTCCAAGTATCCGCCTTCTGTTACTAACAACGAAAAAATAGTTTCCGACTCGTGTTTAATTCAACATATCATTCAGCATTTTATTCTTAAAACATTTTTACTTCACAGGTTTTGAACATAAAAGTTTCATCAAGTTCTTGATTTAAATATTATGTTTCAGTTATTTTTTATTAGACAGCAAAATACTATGGTTGTATCGATATATAATTTTTTTCCTTTCACCAAAAGAAAATAGATAGAAAAGGTCAAGCTATTTTATAGTTATCATTCATAGCATTTTCTAAACCTAATTTTTAATATTTTTACGGTTGGCTCAGTTGTCTTAGAAACTATAATCTTGAAGACCTGGGATAAGATAAAGAACTTCAAAGATTCTAAAAATTAATGAAAGCTTTAATTTCACGTTATTTCATTTTTTAAGTCTCGATGTTTGCCTAAATACCAGATTTCCGAGTCCGTAATAGCCAATCTCCAATGGTGGATCTCTTAAATCTTAATAAAATCGGCTAAATATGGACGCGTTTTACCTTCTAGTAAATTCCAAGTTAATCATAGATAGTTAAACAATATCTGTGTAGAATTTTAGCGTAACAAGGTTTTTATGTAGATTTTTCTAATGAATATACTCTTTAGATCTGCATGAGGGGGAGCACTTAGTTAAACCATCCACAAATCAAAACGTGAAAAATGAGATCAGACAAATTATCTTTCCAAAAGTTTTTGATTTTAGAATAACATTTCTTTTACAAATAGTCTAAAATAAGAATATTAGCTATTTTCAATCTATTATTTGAGAACAAAATACATCATATCTAGAAGCATATTTTTTTCAATAGAAAATAATTTGACTGCAGTTTAAAAAACTAATTCCTGTTAAAATAATTTCAAATTACGTGGGGTAAACAAGGATATTTTAACATGGGAAAAAGTTGGGAGAATTTTTTGAAAGGATTTTACCAATTTTTTTCCATTACCCTTTAGTGCCCTACCCCTTTTAAAGTCCTGTCTACTCCTAATTTTTATAGGATTCAATGACAACCTTGGGCGGTATAGAATAGAAAGGGATAAGCTAGTTATTTAACATCTTAATAAAATAAAAACCTGCATCTATATCTCAAACAATTCTACCAGTATAATATAGTGTCTACTCCTAAAAAGCGTTCCGAGACGCAAAATGAAAGAAATCGTCGATGATTGTCATAAGTCCCTATCACATACAAAATTTTGTGAAAAAAGAACTAGCCTTTACCCTGTTGTTGACGAACATAGTGTAACTGTGAATAAATTAAACATTTCACTTTAAGTGGGAAAAATACCAGATGAGTATAATCTGCTGTCATAACTAACGAAATAATTCAACAGTCTTAAGTTTACGATAGTTATTTTGGTCTCAATTTGACGAAAATTGTGGATAAAACTAAATTTAGAATGACAGGCATCTTGGTATAAAATTATACAGATTATGTCATGTTCTCCAAGGCCAAGTAAATCAATTACTTATTTTTAATCTTCACGTATAATTTTCAACTAATCAACTCTGTACATTACCCATCAATGTATCATTCGTTTTCAATCTTTCCCACTACTAAAAAGGAACAATTTGCAATAGAGAATCATAATTTCATAAAAAAAAAGTTCTCCCAATAGATTTGGAGATATGGACAGAATTAGGTTAATCAATATGTTTTCGAAACTAGAAAAATATTCTTGATTTTATTTTATTTAAACGCTCGACTTTGGCACATTATTTCTGAAAGTCAACCCAATTTCATTAAGTATATTTCAGAATTAGGTTAATCAATATGTTTTCGAAACCAAAAAAAAATATTCTTGATTTTTTATTTAAACACTCGACTTTGGCACATTATTTCTGAAATACAACCCAATTTCATTAAGTATATTTCAGCAAGTATTTCATTAAGTATATTTCAGAATTAGGTTAATCAAAATGTTTTCGAAACTAAAAAATATTCTTGATTTTTTATTTAAACACTCGACTTTGGCACATTATTTCTGAAAGTCAACCCAATTTCATTAAGTATATTTCAGCAAGTAATATTTGAAACTATTTAAACGCATATGATTTTAGAATAATCAAAGCAACAATTGGTTTTACATGCAGGAATATTAATGGATTCCAAAATGCTAGAAACTTTAGTTAAGACTATATTTACTTCTGCTAAGGTATCATTTTCAGGTTTAGTTTAATGAAATTAATTTATTTCAAAGCTAACTTACATCTGGTTTTAATGAAACCCAATAAATAGAAACACCAGGTTTTTTTTTATCACTTAAATGTAATTATTTAGGATTTAAACCTAAATTTGCTTCAAAACGTTTTACAAGCACCACTTTTAAGACTTTTAAACAATTCACATATTAGGGGGTCTCTCTGTCAGGGTTTTTTTTAAACAGTTTTTGTGAAAATCTATTCTTAAATTCGTAATTCAAAACTAAATCGGTTATCTGTCAACCAGTCCTGCTTTTGTGAAAATAGCTTCTGGTGATGCTATGTATTTTAAAAAATTTATTGAGTAAAAATGTGGGAGAAAGGCACAAAAAAGGCGCAGTTGAAAAATATTGTGGAGGGTCCATTTTTGAGAAAAATATTTTGAAGAGTGTTAACGAACCCAAATTTCTTCTTAACAGAATCCTACCGATTTAAAGGTTAATTATGGAAGATTATAATTATACACTTCTTTGTACACAAAAAGAGCAAGAAACCTAATCAGTTCAATCAAATTTTCCTTTGATGCATCACCGCGAACCCAAGGAAGGAGTTACAATGGAAAGGGAGGAAAATACAGGTTTCAATGAACTAAAAAAATAAGTTGGAATAAAGTATTACAATGTTAAAATATCAGTCGAAATTTACTATTGCTAGTTCCATGTAAAAATAGAGAATTAAGAATCGCATAATGTGTAATTATTTAATGTATTTAATTATTACATTTTGTTATTATTGTAATGGCTTCGGCCCACAGGTGCCCACTGGGTAAGGCAAAGTAAGTACTGCTTCGGCATGACATGGGTTGATGGACTTAAAGTTACAGTCGTAACGGTTCAAACATTACCTGCCATTAGAAAAAAAAAGTTATTATTGTAATTTATTAATGTATTTAAATTTCAATGAAATTTCTGTATTTTTGACATCATTACAAGTTTCTGTAATGTCTACTAACTGTAATTTGCTTCTATCATTTGCTTGTATTTTAAAAACTTATTTTCCGGCAATTTTTTCATTGGCGAATTCTATTGTCAATCTTGAGAATTAACAACAAATATCCTTTTAATTTACTTTCTTTACCATCTTTTTAAACTTTTAGTTTTTTTATCTAAATTTATTTTAATTCACTTATCAGGCCACAAAAAAGAACATGTGGGCTGTATTTTGTGCAGGCCATGCCTACAACATTGATGAAGAATAAATTTTAATTCTATTAGTTGAAGAAAAAGGAAAGTATTGTAGAGAAAATAATTCAAGGAATTCTCAAAAGTTTCTATTCTAAGTCTAGAGTAAAAATAGCTCATGCAATTTTACACAATATTGCAGCTACATTCTTTAAATTTAAACATAAACCAATACTAGCCTTTGCAATAAAGCACGCCTTTTTAATCACTCATTATTGAAAGATTTCTATAGAAAAAGCTATTAATGTGTTACGATCAATTATTGAAATATTATACCACGGATTCCAAGCTTAGATTGAGGAACTGGTTTTAATCTAAGGGATATTTCGCAATCAATTAGATTATGAACCATTGCCAATTCCCAATACTTGGTCAGGAATAAATTAATCATTTATTTCACCGTTATTATAAGACATTTTATCGTTACTTTAAGATTTTAAAGTAATTACTTGAAGTTTTTCAAATTGAAAAAGATGTTAATTCCAATTCCAATAAAATATAAAAAATTTTCAAGCTCTAACACATCACCATATCAGTAGAGGTAACATTTTTTTCAGAAATCAGTACTTGATTCAGTCACACTTTTAAAAATACTCTAAAAGAGGAGTCTGTAATATACATAGTTACGACGATACTCCGATTTAAACAAATGTCCTCATTTCACTTCGTAATATTATTTAATAAACTATTGATACAACTATTTATTTTAATGATTTTTAGAAGTATTTAACTAGTTCATAATAACAAAGGTTTTTCAACAAGGTTATGCCAAGTTGACTTCGATGCTTAACTTTATTCCAGCCCCAAATCAAACTTAATATTGCATATAAAGCGGCGAAAGCAATAAAAATAAGACAGATGAAGACATTTTACTCTGATATTTGTTTAACTTAAACTGCCGAAAATTTGATCAAATTCAACTAACAAGGGGACGGCAAGACCTCGAAAACGGACTTCGGGTTGAAACTTGGCAGGTTTGTAGTACACCCCAAGGGTATCCCACCCTGAAAGTATTACGACGCACTAGCCAGTAGAACCCGAGAAAACGCCCCCTAAAGTTTCGCCCAATTAACTCATAAGCATTATTATTTAAATTGCATTGTTGTAACAAGAGCCGAATTGCCCAGTCGGTAGCGTACTCTCCTCGCAACTGACCGACCTGGGTTCGGTCCTACCTTCGGAATTTTTTTTTTTTGCTGTTCAAAAATTATTTTTAAAGTTTAAATAAAATATAACCTACAAATGTAGTAAATTACCTTATATTTTTTATTAACCATTACAGTATTTTTACTCCGGTTTGAATTAATGTTTTACTTAAAAATGATGAATTAACGAATTAAATAACATATTAATTCATTATTTAACGTATTAAATATTGAATTTTGTTTTAAAATTAATGAATTAAATATCAAACAAATATCACGTTTTATGGTACAATTTTGGATAGTTAATTTTACAAATATAACTTGTTTACAATTATAAAAAAATGTTCCTTATTTTACACACAAGATCCAGAATGATAATTATCATAAAAACATTCAAAACAAAAATTAGTTTGGCATCTTGCACAATTAATAAAACACAATTTTTTACATGAACAAGGATTTTTAAAATCTCTGTAGAAAAACACACTTCATTGATATTCATAAAGACTTCTCTTTCATTAGACAGCTTGGAAGCATACCACGCATATTTGATCATTTTTTGGAAAATTGGGGATGATATATGATGATTTTCAGATGATGGGGAGTATTTGTATGTTTGCAAGAGGCAACAAACACATTTGGACCAAGAGTTCAAAAATCATTCTGGATCTTGTGTGTAAAATAAGAAATATTTTTTTATAATTGTAAAGTTATATTTGTAAAATTAACTATCCAAAATTGTACCATAAAACGTGTTATTTGTTTGATATTTAATTCATTAATTTTAAAACAAAATTCAATATTTAATACGTTAAATAATGAATTAATATGTTATTTAATTCGTTAATTCATCATTTTTAAGTAAAACATTAATTCAAACCGGAGTAAAAATACTGTAATGGTTAATAAAAAATATAAGGTAATTTACTACATTTGTAGGTTATATTTTATTTAAACTTTAAAATAATTTTTGAATAGCACAAAGAAAAATTTCCGAAGGTAGGACCGAACCCAGGTCGGTCAGTTGCGAGGAGAGTACGCTACCGACTGGGCAATTCGGCTCTTGTTACAACAATGCAATTTAAATAATAATGCTTATGAGTTAATTGGGCGAAACTTTAGGGGGCGTTTTCTCGAGTTCTACTGGCTAGTGCGTCGTAATACTTTCAGGGTAGGATACCCTTGGGATGTACTACAAACCTGCCAAGTTTCAACCCGAAGTCCGTTTTCGAGGTCTTGCCGTCCCCTTGTAAGCAAAACTTAACGTGCTAATCCGAGTTAAAATAAAGAAAAGGCTGCAAATTCCTACCAAGAGTTTGATTGAGAACTTATTTCCCTTAATATAGGGATTCATTTTTAACCCTCATGTGGCAGACCAACCTTTTTCAACAGAACTTTAAAAATATAACAAACCTACTTCCAAAAATAATTTATTTCGTAGCAATTTAATCAAACATTTAATTTCGTCAATGCTTTGAAAGATTCGGAACATCTTCTAGATTGTTATTTTAAAAAATAAATATGTTTTGCATAATTCTCAATCTTCATAAGTTTCTAGGATGTAATGTCGGTAAATTAGAAACCAAAATAAAAATTCAATTTTATGAGCGCAATCCTTCTAAAAGTGGGAGAATTTAATTTTTCCCCACATTTATGCATTCTGGTAGAAAAAAAAATGTTTTTACTAGTGGCTAGTTCTCAGTATGGAAGATAACTATTATTAGGATACAGTTTTTTTTAATAACCTTTATACCTTTAAAATATCAATTATTTAGCTACAGGAGCATTTTATCAAGTAAAAAAGTACTTCAGTTCCACTTATTGTTTAGAAATGCATGGTTGGAAATCACTTAAGTTTAAGATATTTTATATTAATTCAGACACTCAGAAACCAATGAACAACTTTTTTTTACACATATAGATCACACTTTACCTGATTTCAAGTAAAAACAACCTGAAGCATCGTTTTTCAGCTTTTAACAATAACTATAAGTTAAGGTTTAGCTGTAGTTTTATGGTAAAAGGATTGGATAAAATCATATTGTGCTAATTTCCTCAAACTTAATTTATGATCATTCATTTTTTTTTTAACAGAAATAGGTTCCAATTTCTTTGGAATAGAGTAAGCTCAAGTTAATTCATTTTTCAAAGTAAAGATGTGGCTTCTCACAGTTTCATTTGAGTATAACACAAGAAAAACATTTGTAATGAATTTTACAGACAATTAGTAAATGTGTAGAAATCACTGAAAAAACATTCTCCATTTTGCTGAAGAAAGAACTTGGAGCTCTTGGCTCTTTTTAAAACTTGAACTCTATTGTGGAGGTCCACTTAAAACAGGTTTCTTTACAATATACAGAATGAAATATTCATTTAAATATATTTTTTTAAGTTATGGTAGAAAAACTTATAATCTTCACTAAAGATTTCTGTCCTTTTTTGATGAATTGAAAACAAGGTGCACTTTCTTTGGGGGTTAAAAATGAAACAGTTGATTCCCCTCACCTTAAGTTAAGGTTTTGTAATTTTTTTTTTTTTTTTTTTTTTCAAATTTCATACTGCTAGTCACAAGAAAATTTTTAAATACTCTGATCAATACAAGTACATTTTGGCAATTACTTTCTATATCAACCTTTTAAATGCATGGAAGATTTCGTAGTTTAACTAAAACCACAGATTTACAATACGTTCACAACCATATTCAACTCTTCCCATATCCGAAATAGTAGATTAAGCTAATAATGGAGTAAGGTAATGTTTCGGAATTGTCCAGATGAGAAAAATCCCACACTATTGATTTGTTGAAACAATTCTTTTTATAATTGTTGACCCAACCACGGTCGATCTCTGAAATATTTTTTTTTCAAGAGGCTACCCCAAAGCCTTCAGTTTGGTTAAAGAACATGGATGCAAAGGAAATAACAGTGCGAAGAGAAAACATATCAGTTTCTGTTTTGTTTTGTTTTTTTTAATCTCAAAAGGTGAGGACGGGGCTCCAACGACGGGCCGGAGAAGGCTTCCGGGTTGAATTCTGAAAGAACATGTCATTCAACCTAATCCGACCAGGACCAACGACGATGTCTGTCGGAGTCGCACCATCCTCCTAGTTGTCAACGTCCCCAGGTACTGCGTGTCGGACTCCCCCGGAAGTAGGAACCGAACACTGACCAACCGGTATTAAGACACAAGGACCAGTCATTAATCCGGAGGGGTGGACAGTGGTGCATATATACGATGTGTTTTCCCACTGACCTTAGACATTCATTCACTGAAAGACCACTTGAGTCAGTCAGGACGTCAGAGTACAACGATTTGCTAAGAAAGCAGTTCCTATGATCTTGCATCGTTCAAGACTTAAAACACCAAGTTAGATTTTTATACATCCAGCATTAAAAGGTGGTAGTTCTCTCTAATTCCAGAATCTTTTTTTTTTTTTGTTTGTAAGATACGACCATTGGTTAGGTACACATATATTTTGATATTCAGATGTTCTCAAAAGTTAACAGTTTTATATATACTCCTAACTTCGCTTTCATCTAATTTTCTACCTATCTTTATGGGAAGTACACTTGATTAAAGCTTTCATTTTAAGTTGATGCACTTTTTATCCACATACATCGCATCTATTTAAAGAGCATTCATTTTTTTTTTTCAAATTCGAAAAGAGATAAATTTCTTATACTATTATAAGCACATTTACTTTATGGAATAGAAGCAATTTTAACACTATTTTTTTGGATACCTTCGAAAAGGACAGAAACCAACTAGAAAGCTTCACCTTAGCTAATTACTGCAACACATATAAGTAACATTAACTTATTTGAACTGATTCACTGATACGTAATTGCTTTTTTTATTATCCGTCTTCATAACTTCAGTTATTATTTGTATATTTCTTTACTCTGAAACGACACGCATTTTATGTACTAAGACAGCTCTCTATAAGGAAGTAATATATTTTTATAGAATCCTTTTGTACTGATATTTCATCAAAATAAGATTTGAAGTTTCACATAATAAGTACGTTCATATGATAATGAACAGAATATCGTCAGGCATCTTGCACAGACAGAGGAGTCATTCTGAAAGTAATCCACGGTAGCAGCAAATGTCATCATGCAAACGCACCAAGAAAGTTTGCCAGATCAAAAATTCAGGTTAGAAAGAAGAGTATAGAAGGAAAGCTCATAATACCATTGAATGCATTAGACAAGGCGTAATTCTACTCAATCTTATTTATATTTACTGAAAAAAGCTTAAGACAGTTAAAGTGAGAAAGTAGAAAAGAGTACCAGCAGGGGCTGCTCTGCTGGAATTTCAATATCGCCCTACATTGGAAAAAGCAATCCAGTTACATAGAACAAATATTTTTCGAATAAAATCAAAAACAATTGGGTGATTTCTTAAAATCTAATATTATTCATCAGTGACAATTATTTCAGACTGTCTCTTTAAGAGACATACATAACATTACTCTCTTCGTGCCTAATTGGCACATAAGGATTTTTTTCTTTTTTTTTTCTCCATTTTTTTTCTGTTTTTTTTTCTTCTTTCATTTCTTTCTTTATTTTTTCTTTCATTTTTTTTTTTTTTTTTTTTTTTTTTTTTTTTAATCCTTTTAAGAGAACTGGTATTATATATTCTCATTTATAGATGAGATATATGTCAAATCATAAGGGTGTGCACTAGGCACAACCTCCAGGGAGAAGAGGAAAAGGTTTTTGGTCCAACACTTTACCTGTTATTTAATGTTAATCAAAAGTGTAAGAATGTATCCTTACACTTAGAGATAAGAAATTTAGATTTGGAATAAGGGACCATGCATTAATCATTTTTAACCATATCATCCGCTGCTCCCTGTTATCATCCAATCTTTTAACAATGATACTTTTAAGATCAGATTTAAAGCTTATTTAACATTGAGCATTTCGAAGACGATATCTGCAACATAATTGCAGAAAGTCTCTCACAGAGAAGTTAAAATACGCATTTTCTCATTTAGATACGAGATACGTAGAAACATAAGGTGTGCTCAATGTAAAACCTGAAGGGAGACGTGGAAGTGGTTTTTGGTCCAACTGATACACCTTTACAATTTTGACTAATATCACGCTTAAGCATGAAAAGGAAAAATTTAATAAATAAGCTGACCTAACTTAAGCTGGAATAAGGACCAAGTATTTATGCAACCAATATATCCACTGCTCCCTGATATTCACTGTCCTAAGACAGTTAGTTCTCTAGTAGCAGGAATATGATTTTATCCAATTCTTTAATTTAATATTTTTACTTTGATGTCAGATTTATGTCTTCATATAGAGCACGTCAAAGACATTTAATTTCAGCATAATTGCAGAAAGTCTGTCTCTAAGAGAGATGTAATTATTCTCATTTTAAAAATGAGAACTTAAGGTGAGCACAAGGCACTACCTGCAGTGAAGAAGTGGAAGGTTTTTGGTCCAACCTTTCAATTTTGACTAAAATCACGCTTTTAAAGCATGAAAAGGAAAAATTTAATAAATGAGCTGGCCTAACCTAAGCGGTAAGAAATTTATATTTAATAAGGACCTTGCATTTATGCATTTTTTTAACCATAGCATCCACTTCTTCTCATTATACACTGTCCTAAGCATGTTCTCTAGTAGCAGGAATATGATTTTATCCAAGTCTGTTACTTTTTTTTTTTTTTTAATTTTTACTTTGAAGCCATATTTATGGCTTCTTAAACATGGAGCATGTCAAAGACCTTACATTTCAGCATTATAATTGCAGAAAGTCTTAAGACTTAAAATTATTCTCATTTAAAAATGAGACACGTAAAAACTTAACGCGTGCACAAGGCACAATTTGCAGGGAGAAGTGGAAGAGGTTTTTGGTCCAATTGAATTTTGGGCCTTACAATTTTGACTAAAATCACGCTTTCAAAGCATGAATTGGGAAAAATTTAAGAAACATACTGGCCTAACCAGTGATAGAAATTTTATAAGATTTATAAGGACCAAACTTTTTTTTTTTTTCAAATTTTATAACCGTGACATCCACTGCTCCCTGATTGATTGGATTTCCTGTCTCTCCAGAGAGTTTTTTTATGAAGAGAAATAGGATAACTCATTCTTTAGAATTAATGCTGATGTTCTTGCACATTTATTTCTCATGGTGTAAAAAAATTCTGCAATTTTAAAGTACACGTGTGTTTTTTTTTTTTTTTTTTGAGAAAATGAAAAATATATTTTTCTGGTATGCAACTTTTTTTTTTCAATTAGAAGTAATACAATTTCACTTCTTTTCTATTAGATTAGTACTAGTTCTCATAATATGGTATCTAGGTTTAGTCTCCTGTTTGAGTCTAGAGTTGGCAGTTATGTTTCATAATGACATTTGCTTTGAAAGTAGTACTTGAAATCAGGTAAATATGTGTTGAACTTCAAATTTAACTCTATAAAATCCCATTTACAGAACTAATACATTTTGTACAATCTAGAGTCCATGTAGATGTATCACTTTAAAAAATGAAAATACTTTTTTTCTTTCATCATAGGTAGTTTTTTTTTTAAGATTTTTCACTCAGAAACCCATTCTCAGAAACCAATCCTGTTTCTGACTTACTTTTTATGCAACTTCACCATTATAATAGAATTTAATTCAGTAGGGTGGTTGAAATTTAGTTTTGCCACAGTTCTTTCAATAAAATTTCAGTACTCTTTAAAGGGAAATTTTTTTTTTTTTATAAAAATCCTTTAAAGTTTAGAAGTTGATAATATCTCTTTTGTTCTAAGAACCTAGTAACAACTTGTCGATTACATACTATTAATTGGAGTGAATTTAACATTTAAATCATAAAAAAAATTAAGTAATTTATAATTTTAAATGACGTTAAATCAAGGCATACGATTTAATTTATTTTTAAGTTATATTTATGCATATCCCAATAAACATATCTTCCATACTGTTGTTTTAGCCACTGGCATAAATTTTTGAATAACTATCTTTAAAATTGTCTTTTTATCATAATTATTAATTAGTAGGAAAAATTGGAGACTTTTGTTAGATTTAAGATTAAACTAAAAAACGGCTTATAAATATTTTTTTAAAATACCTTAAGGCCTATTCAGCCTTTCCCTTTTTGAGGAATCATCGAAAGTGAAAAGTGTGGGTTGGCGTTTCACTTTTTATTTGCAAACTAGTAATTCACAGGAGTGAATGTGAAACATGTGAGCTTTTAACTACATATTAACATCCCCAAATGCAAGCTTTCAACTGAATTACTTTCTTACGGTCTGAATTTTTTTTCCTACGAACGAATTTCAGTAGTTCATTTTCAACTTCATTTCAATAATTGAATACAAGCGACGAACATAAGTTTTTGTTATCTATTAATAATCAAAATCTTACAAGTAAGGAATTTGCAGCCTTCTATAAACATAAGAAATATCGCAAATTTTTCGTATTAAAACATTTTTACAATTTTTTAAAATAAATTTTAAGCAAATTCAAGTTAAAATATATTTTACCGATATAAGCAAATCAATCACCGAGTTAATATTAATAAAACTAATATTTTTGTTAATGATGATCCTTTTTTAAATGAATACCATTTTATTTTTTTAAGGTAAGAAGGATAACTAGGGTTTATAATACAATCTTAACAAAAGAACAACCTTCGATTTCATCAAGTCTATTGCCTAACGTTTAACTTACGTAGAACTCATGTGGTTGTCTCATTTATCAATTTATTCCAAACCCCCTCCGATAATAAAAATACGTAACGTATTAACATCTAGTTCTGTAAACCCTGTTCATACTCTGCACTGACTACCCATTGTAGACAGACTTCTTTAAATGTGTGACTGAATCAAAGATAGTTTTCTAAGCAATTTTTATCATGATAAAGATCATTTCTTAGAACTTACTTATCAAAAAAAATTTTAAAAAGTTATTTTAACAATTTCAATTCACTAACAATTGTTTTTACTAATGACATAACCATATAGAATGATATTTTGACAAACACAATTAACAGCAACTATATGAGATGAATTGGTGGTTCTTCTCCCTACCTTAGTTCCCTCCCCTCAAATTCACAACTAAATTTTAACCAGGGCAACAATGTTCTTTTAAGTATTTTATACGATAAAGTGCACAAAGTATTGAATCTAAGCTTGGAACCCGCTTACACAATATAGTTTTTAAGTTATATAGTTTTAGTTAGTTTTTAAGGGATTAAATATGCAAAATCGCAAAGCAGATGCCAGAAGATTTTGGGAAAAGAAAAAAAAAGGAAAACTGTAAAACTTCATCAACCTATCAAGGCTCAAACAAAGTTATTAAAAAATTATATTCAATGAGTGATTTTAGAAAAAAAATTGAGGATCTTTGTGGATGCCCAATAAGGACGATCAAATAACTTGAACGAACTAAGCACTTTAAAACATTTCGGTGGATCAGAACAAGAATTTGACTATTGTAAAATAGAAAGTATTGCGGCAAATCATGATCATAAAGTTCTAGAATGAAGATAGAATAATCTTTGTGTGGATCTGTAATAAAAGAAGTCAGGCAACTTCTTTACTTTGAGTAGTGGTCTCTAGCTTTAAACTATCCATAAGTTAAGTTAAATATGTTCACCCTAGAGGAAAGAAGGATTAGAGGGGATTTAATTCAACTTTTCAAAATGATAAAACAAGACAAGGGGACACAGAGGGAATATGGGGGTCACAGATTTAAATTGAACAATGCAAATTTTAATCGGGATTGTAGGAAGTATTTTTAACAGGGTAGTGGATAGATGGAATGGGTTACCGGAAACTATTATCAACTCAAGTGGGGTAAACGAATTCAAGAATAAAATTGACAGATACTGGGAATCGGGTGGTTTGAGTTAAATGGACCGGACCAACCTTGTTGGGTGCTTGCCTGTAGTTGGTCGACTTAATTTGTATTTGTATATTTGTATTTGCATATTGTTTTGTAATAGAATATTTTTAATCACTTCGTTAAGGAATTTAAACTGATAAGGTTTCTCACTCTTAGTGTACTTTTTCGAGAAATTTGATTCTTAACATCGTATTCTTACAACACTAAGTTTGGATTTGCGATTGGGCATTACATTTATTCACTTAATTCCAGAACTATGATGTTTATTTCTGTCCAGTTTTTTCTACCTAATTTCCTTTTTATGCTGCATTATTATAGTTACACCAAGAAACTTTTTAAAACGTTCATTGTTTAATTTTCTGATAAGCTAAATTATAAAATACAGTAAGTTAAGAAACAAAATTATGAAAAAGCGAATTGGTGAAAATTAGATATTGCTGGATCCCCTTTTTTGTATATGATCAGACAATATTTTAGAGACCAAAGCAGAAGTAAATATAGCTTAAAATAAAGTACACAGGGAAGCATAAAATGCAATTTAAGGTAATTTCTTCTCCTTCAAATACATTATCGTGTCAATAGATTTCACGCGTTCTTAAAATTAGAGATTGCAGTAAAGTTGAGCCATTCAAGCTTTTAAAAATTTAAGAAAAAGTTATTCTGAGCCAAAAAAAATTAAAACTACCATAAGTTCGTTACTCAATTGATAAAACAATAATAATTTCAGAGTATGAAACTTGTCATAACAGTGAGCTTTCTCCACATATATTTTACTTTCTTAAACCCATATTTTAACAAGTTTATCCAATTTCTCAAAATTTTATGCGTGTCAAAGCAGATTAGAAAACCCCAAAAATTATCTATTGTTCATTTTTTAGTGGTAATAAAAACTATTTATCAAGAGAAATTCACTACAAATTGTTAGACAGCATGTAACTAAATTAAAAAAAATCAAAATCTTAGAGTGAGCGCAATCCTATACTGTTAAGTATAGCAACTATCAGAAAAAAGCACACGTTAGGTGTCTCAATTTTTTTACTACTGCAAAAAAATTTCCCTTTTGGACTGTTTGGACTATGCCAACATTCAGTTAAACACTGTTCATTAACACCAGGGTTGGCAGGGTCTGCTTTTTTTAAACACATTTCAACCACAAACCCCCAAATATATAAATATGAACTAGCCCGTCAGGTCTTCCTCACAATCTAAAATCACAGATGCTTTATTATAATTAATAATGCAGCTGTTTTGAAGCAGATGTATTTCTAAATTCAGCTTTGAACGCAGCTGTCCATACTGTACGTAAATCTTCTACTCTTACAATGCATTTACTGTGGGTGCAAATTAGAATTACAGATGTCCCAAAGCAGGTGGGGTTTTGTGCTATTTCATTTCTATGTAAAA
This sequence comes from Tetragnatha montana, assembly GCA_963680715.1. Classification (NCBI taxonomy): domain Eukaryota; kingdom Metazoa; phylum Arthropoda; class Arachnida; order Araneae; family Tetragnathidae; genus Tetragnatha; species Tetragnatha montana. Next base: position 12,602,878 of record OY796677.1, on the reverse strand, counting down.
GAATCGTTGAGAAAGAAAGCTCCAAACAAATTGTTCGGGATAATGGAACCATAGATTAGAAAATCAAATAGGAATTCTATTTGGGTTTGGGATAAACTCGAAATTAACTATCATTTAATTTGTTTGATAGGGTAAGTTTACATTTGTTAGGTAACTTATGGATTTAAAATAATTTTTGCAGATATAAAAGATTAAATACACAAATCAAAATTAATCGATTATGTAAACATTTTTTACAATTGGAATCTAGAAATAATGTAAACTGAATTTTCATAGCAATATAGGCTTATTTAATTTAATTAAGAATCTCCTCCTAAGACCAGTTTGATTTGTGGATAGTTCACATACGACATCCTCATTATTAATATGATGAAGTTTACGAACACCTTTAGGCAACGACAATGATTTACAGAATACTTAAAACCCCTTCCAAATGCTTGTTAAAGAATCAAAATTCCACTATATTTAAGCGAGATTAATAACAAATAAATTGAAAATAATTTCATAATAATTTTTAAGTTTACATGAAAACGAGTCTACTGTTAAGTCAACGGGTTTCTTTAAAATTATCAAATCTTAGTTTTTAGTTTAAATAATATTCATGAATTTGTTTTCCTAATGTACAGTGAATAAAACCCAAATTTTCAACTGATTTTAGAAGATTTTGCATTTTAATATAATTTTAATAATTGGTCGATGCAATAATTGATTGTTGAAATTAAATCAATTTGGTTTTCAAAAATCAAAAATATTGATAGTATGTGGCTTTATTCGCACTAGTTTCTAGATTTAAAAAACAATCATCTTATCCATATTACAAGATCAAGCCAAGTAAACCCCAAATTAGGATCTTGTTTAGAATTTTGTATTTGCTTTTAATGATCCAGGAATATAAATCAATTGTTCCATTCGCAAATTTATCGATTTAAAAAAGTAACGTGGTATCCTAAGCACTAAATACAGTTCCTATTATCCGAGTTAACGTGGATCGAGCCTAATTTTAGATTCAGACAGAATCACGATGAGATCTACTTAATGCTCATAGGATTCAGCGTCACGGTCGACAAGATAATACGTAAGTTCTAAAAAAATATAGCTCTGTTAATACGAAAGGTCGTATGATTGGGGCTCTATTTATGAAGGTTTTACTGCAAGTAAAAACAGAAATTTGTATCTCAGTTATAATTAAATTCAATCTAGAATCAAAACAAAAGAGTCTCTAGGGCTAGGGTTCAAAGAGGGTTATTTGTGTATTGGTAAATTGGAAAATGTATCCAAAAAGAATATTCTAATTTCTTACTGTTCAATTTTTTTTTAAACAGAATTTATAGCTAATCAGATTTTTGCTTTTAATTTTCCATTTTTTTAACATTAAAGAGAAACATTAATTTGAAAGTTTTGTTTGTTTTTTGCATAGACGAACTTTTTTTTACCTCGTTGTAATAATTAATTACTATTACAGTTTATATGGTTCAATAGAAAATTTGGACATTTAAAACATTGAAACCCACCCCAAAATTTAATGTTTTTTGGTAATAATGTAAGGAAATATTTTTTCATGGCGTATTACCTCACCATATTTGTGATTGGATATGTAACACTTTAATTTTTATTAAGTTTTATCAAAATGTGGTGCACAATTAAAGTAGCTGATTTTACAAGTTTATTACAAAGATCTATTGGTAAAATGTTTTTAATTTTGTTCTATAAAAGTATCTAATCGCAACAAATTGATTTATTGATACTTCTTTCACCTTCCCATTTTATACTTTTTAAAACAAGGGTTTTTTTTCTACAGCTAATAAAACCTGCCATCAAATCCATGAGATATTTCAGAAAATAATTTGAAAAATAAATCACGATTAAATTACTATTTCTCTTGGTATATTTGTTTTATCCACAGAATAAAATAGGAATTTAGGATTTAGAAGGCAAGCAGGCATTTTTTTAAAGAGAGCATATTGACGCTAAATTCATAGAAAACCTACACTTTATCGATGAATCGCTATTTCTTGCTCATACACCCATAAATGACCCACTACTTTTCAATACTTTTTAAACACAATGATAGATATTATTAGTTATTCACTCTGTAAAATCAACAGAAATTGTGGATGAATCAATATTTCTCTAAAGGATTCGATGCTTTTTAAACACACCTGAAATTCATTTTAATATAACCTTGAAACTAGCATCGATTGTGAAACCGAAACTCGATGCAAGCGTTCTAATCCAACTGCTGTGAGGAACCCTCTGAATCAGAACACAGCGAAACCACCCACCAATTGGAAATATCATCCCGATATCCCAATTCCGGGAAAAAAAGGAAATGCGGGAGTTTCGTACCAAGAGCTCTCCCGATTCCCAATGAATTCCCAGTTTGGTAACTAGTCTCCATGGCTACGTGGAGCACTAGTGAATGCCAATCCTTCTTCCCAGCACTATCCTTTCCCAAAGATGGGTCCTTTCATGTTGGGATACAAGCAGTGCAAACGCGAAGCAGGGATAAGATGCCCATGTGACAGTCGGTAGTTGTAATAGGAGTAGAAAAGTAGGTTCGTTTCAAGTAAATAATTGAGGGCTGGGAACAGGGAAGTAGCCAAGATTAATTTGAAGGGTGAAGGAAACTAATCAAAACTTGTAATTATCAGAACTAAAACTGAAAACCTGGTTCAAATTAGTATATTGGGGATTAAAACACTTTTACTCCAATAATTTTAAGAATTGCTAATTACATTGATGTAACTATTCTCAAAGCACCCCTGTCATCAAACAAAGATGACAAAGAAACAAGAAAGAATACTAGGAATACTACAGTATACTCTTGATATGACGAAGTCGAAGGACGGGTAAATTACGAAATATGATCGTGACCTACAATTTCATAAGTTGTAATAGGTTGTCATGGTAACTAAGTTTGCCAATATAGGCTGACAATCGCCAACAGTTACGTCATGAAAACACGCCTTTATTTTTCCTTATTTGTCAGTGTTTTACCCTATTGGTTGGTCGGCATAGGTAAGACTAGTGGCGATTCCTAGCGGGAAAAGTTGTCAAATGGTTTTCATTATTCAAAACTCTGCTAGCCTGTATAGTATCTAGTAAGCCGTGGATTAACTAATAATTAGAAAACTTTGCGACTGTCTCTAAAGTAACGGGAACCCCAGCTATGCAATTTCTCGCTTCACATCTCGCCAAACATATCCACAAAAGAAAGGGTCTCCTTACCTGAAAACAGGGTTCCTTTCCTTAGCGATGTTCATGAGGTCGAAAAAAGTAACGTTGACGCCGTCCAAGGGAACAGTGAGCGCCGTCGCCTTCCCCGATCCACAGCGAAAAGAACACCTTGGGTACGGCGCTGGACAACAGCATCTTGTCCTCCAACACGCGGTCTGAAAAGATAATATGAAGAATGTTGAGGGATTTTTCTTATAAAACGGGGAAAAAGCAGTCACCTTAACATCAAAACCTACCAATTTCGTTCGGAAAACTTCGGGAATCCCAATTCTTAACGATCAGATCGTTGGAGAAGCTCATTTGATTGGTTTTAATTTTTCCCAGCTCGATGATGTCCACGCTTACGAACCAATCAAATGAGCTTCTTCAACGATCCGATTGCTTAGTTAGGATCGGGATTCCTGAAGTGGTCCGAACGGAGATAGTTTTTGATATTACTGTGACGATATACTGTACATCTAAAAATTCACCTGTAATTTAATTTTTAATACAGTAACTTTTATGTAGGTTCTTACGTATTAGCCCATCGACGGTGCCGCTAGAATTCCAAAACGTTATCAAAACCCATTGACTGTTTTATAGCTGTGCCGCTAAATTAGAGGGCAGCTGAATGGTCAACGCGACGGGATAATACGCAAGTACCTTTATGTAAAATCATGAGAAATATTTAATGTTCGGAACTAGTTAACTAGAACTAGTTGCAACTAGTAGTTAACTACTGATCAACTAGTAGTTAACAGTAGTTTAACTACTTTTGGTTTAAACTAGTTCAACTATTAGTTGAACTATTTTTTCAATAACTACTAGTTGAAACTACTTTCAAAATTTCTACTTTCAAAAAAATTCTTATTAAATTTTTTATCAAAATATAGAAAAAATTGTACTGTAACAAATTTAATTAAGATGGTAGAGTACTCAAAATACCATAACCAGAATTAAAGGCCCTTTTTGCGCGTTTTTTGTGATATAGATAAGAAAGATGTATTAGAATTTGGGCAAAAAATAGGTTATGAAATTAAATAGACTAGTTAACTAGTAGTTAACTAGTTTGGGAAACAGTTAACTACTAGTTGTAACTAGTCCCAGGAAAAAATAGTTAACTACTAGTTGCAACTAGATTTTTCCAGACTAGTTAGTAGTTGGTAGTTAACTATTTTTTGACCACTAGTTGCCGAACACTAGAAATATTATAATGATATTAAAATTCTTCTTAATCAAAATTTCAAAACTTTTTAGGTTGGCATTTAAATATAAAACAATGTGTAAATAACCAAAGGAGCATAAGTGAAAACTCATTGTCCGATTAGAGAAAACATCTGCGAACAGGACAGATGTCCTACCAATTTTTTTTATTGTACGACCATACTTTGTTTACTCTTCACCCTTCTATTAGTCACATTTTTACAAAAATATATCACCTGGCTAAATAGTGCTATGTAAGCAGAAAAATCAATTTTTAGATCCGAAACACTCCGATGAAACTAGGGTTTTAGCGAAAAGTATTTGACATAGAAAATATTTAATGTCTTGGGGGAAAATATATTTTCGTGCAACAAGTGTTTTGTCAAAAAAAAGTTTGTCATATCGAGAATTATACCGATTAGCAAGATTTATTATACTAGAACTAAAAAAATTGCACCATCAAGAAATACTAGAGAATTTAAGAAAATGGCAATTCCAATTACTTGAAATAATTATATAAAATTAAATCAGATGGGTATCTAATAGGCTTTTAAATGGCACTAATATTGAAAATCGGAATGATAGCTTTGTCAATAAATTGTTAAATATCAACACAAGTGAAATGTAAACCATTAATGATTTTAACAAATATCAAATTTGAAACTTCTATAAACTAGCAAAACCCAAGAGAGATACATAAAATCTAACAGCATAACATACGTTAATAAAAATTATAATAAACATTCCAATGAAATAAGTTAAATAGGTTCTACAATCCTAAAATAAAAAATGGTTTTTATCCCTAAAGCCTCATTATTTTACCCAAAAACGACTGCTTCAATAGTATTAAATTCTATAGTCCAAAAATATTAGAAGTCAAAACTTGGGATTTCAAACTAAAACTTAAATCAACAATGAATAGATTACAAAATAATCTCTACATGTTTTGTAAGATCCACAAGGGGTAATATTTCAAGAAGTTCGCACATGATAGTTTACCCCTTCTATAATTAGAATCTCGTAGATACAAAATTAGGAACGGTGGCTAGTTCATTGCAATACGAAAACAATAAATGACATTGAAAAAATTGATTGAAATAAATGAAAAAGTTATAACAAATGCAGTATGAGATAGCTACCTGGATTTCAAAGTCTGACAGCTTGCCTAACGAGTTACCTCCTTATGTTTAGTTCTCCAGCATGCTTGGTTCTCAGTTGACCCATTGCGGGATAGAAAAATTGATCCCGAGTACCTACATGAAAGCAAAAGATTAAGGACTAAAGTTTAATAGCGAAATTATACATAATGTTCTTAACAGAAAACACCACCTTAAAGCAAAGCGAACAGAAAACAGTCGAGAATCATAGTCAGTTCAATTAAAGCGTTCGAAATACGAAGAATTACTTAATTTGAAATGCGAGCTTACCTTGACAAACTAGGGTCTTGTTGAACCATCCGCATACACAAAACGCGACACCACCTCGCTGAAGTTCAGCTCTCGACTGACGAAGAATAATTGTGATTGAAATCACCCAACACCCGGCGCACGCGCAATCAACTACTTATTATAATCGCTCGTCCATTAGGCGAGGAGATTTCGCGGCGAAACCGAAATAATATTATAATAATAAGCTCTCTTTCCCGTTCTTCCATCGGTGGCTCTTTAATAGCGAAGGTGGGAAAACTCTTATTTTTGAGCAATTTTGTAGAGCAAAAGGGATAGTAGTTATAATTTCTTTATTCTTAAGTGGCCGATATGATAGTTTTAATAAACATTCACCTTCTAGATTTCTGGTGAAGGCCCGAAATCCAAGGCAAAAATTTAATTTAATTAATTAATTTGCCGGTTTTTTTTGTTTCAAAAAAATTCCTCTTGGTTCCAAAAAAAATTCCAGTGGCAATTTCAATAGCAAAGGTGGGAAAACTCTAATTTTTGAGCAATTCTGTTGAGCAAAAGGGATAGTTACAATTCCTTTATTCTTAAGTATCTGAAATGATAGTTTTAATCAGGGTTGGCAAAAACTAGGTTTTTTTTTAAAAAAAAAAACAAAGTGGGTTGGTTTTTTTCAATAAAAGCTTGGGAAAACCCACGGAAAACTGTTTTTTTTTTTTTTCAGAAATAGCGTTTTTTTTTTTTTTTTTTTTTTTCAAAATTAAGCGAGTTTATACTAAAAGTAAGTGGAGTTTTTTTTACAAATTTTAGCAAGTTCTTCCATATTTAAAGTATTTTTTCAAAATAAAATGTGTATTTTTTTTAAGTTAGGCAGTTTCCTTAAAATTTTAAAGCGTTTTCATATTTAAATGTATCTATTTAAAAGTTGGGCAATTTTTTCCTTAAAACTGAGATGTTTTTTTTTTCAAAGTTCTATGATGTTTTTCAAGTATAGTGGGTTATTGAATTTTTTTTATAATTTTCATGGGGTTTTTATGGAATAAGTGGTTTTTTTTTTTCAAATTTTACTTGATTTTTTTTTTAATTTAGGTAGGTTTTTTTTAAAGTCAAATGGGTTTTTTAAAAATTATTTGGGTGTTTTCAAAGCTCCGTGTACTGCTTAAAAATTAAATGGTTTTTTTCAAAGCTCCATGGTTTGCTAAAAACCTAGTTGGACTTTTTCAAAGCTCTGTGGAATATTTAAAATTTAATCGCGTTTTTTTTTCAAAGCTCCATGGGCTTTTCAATAGTCAAGTGTTTTTTTTAAAGCTCTTTGGGTTGTTCGAAAATTAGGCGGGGTTTTTCAAAGCTCCTTTGGTTGTTTAAAAATTAGGTGTTTTTTTTCCATGTCCATGGGTTATTTAAAAATTAGTTGGGTTTTTCAAAGCTCTGTAAAATGTTTAAATATTATATGGGCTTTTTCAAAGTTCTGTGGAATATTTAAAATTTAAGTGTGTTTTTTCAAAGATCCATGGGCTTTTTAAGAATCAAGTGCGTTTTTTCAAAGCTCCATGAGTTATTTAAAAATTAGTTGAGTTTTTCAAAGCTTTGTAAACTGTTTAAATATAAGGTGTTTTTTTTTCAAAGCTCTGTGGAATACTTAAAATTTAAGTTTTTCAAAGCTCCGTGTGCTTTTTAAGAATCAAGTGGGTTTTTTCAAATCTTCATGGGTTGTTTAAAAATTAGTTGTGTTTTTCTCAAAGCTGGGTGGACTATATTAGGGGGTCACTAAATGGCAACTACAATTTTAGATACGTTGTTTCATTAATAGTTTCGGTTACTTTTAGAAATTAGGAAAAATTATGATTTTTCTTGAAAAAACCCAAAAATGGGTCCAAAAAGAGGGTTTTTTCCCCGAGTACTTTAAAAAAAACATTGGGTTCAACCCAATTGGGGCCAACTCTACCAACCCTGGTTTTAATAAACATTTACCTTCTAGACTTCTGGTGACGGCCCGAAATCCAAGGTAAAAATTTAAGTTGATTAATTAATTTACTATTTTTTTTCGCTTTGCGGATGGAACTTTGATATTCCAAGTGGCATTAGAAACAACAACAACTATTTTTTTAGTTTAAAAAAATCCCGCTTCAAAATGCCCTCTTTAAAATTTCAGATTTTTTTCTTACCAGTAGTTTTGTCTGTAGATAATTTTAAAATAGTAAGCATGTTTTTTATAACCCCCCTGTATGTCAAGTTTACGTAACTGCAACTAGATGTAAACGGAATTTGGTCATGCATGACAAAAATGGGATCAACCTTGCACGTTTGTGCTGTTTGGGATATAGATCTAACAAGAGGGTCCAAGAGGCGATTCTCATCTTTTATTATAGTTTCACCGTTGTCACACTTCGACACTAAAGTGTTCTAATTATCAGTGCTTGTCAATCAACAGGAAGTGGGAGGGATTTAGTTATTTCTCATTTGATATTAAACTTTTATGGGTGAGCACAGGGCGGCTTAGTGGGTTTACGTGCAGCCCACTACGCTAGCAGTCTGCGCACTGTACTTGATGTCGAATTGATTCTCGGCCTTACCCTGGGGGTATTTTTTCTCTTTATCTGTGCCAGTGAAAGTTTAGTTTGTCTGTCTTACTTGACGGAGGTTTATAAGCGGATCTTAGAGATCAAGCATACAAGCCGGAGAATATATTACGTGACCAATCCCAAGGTCACAAAATAAGTCACGAGAAATAAAGATCCGTTAATCTAAGTTTGAGCTCTGTGATCAGTGATTAAAGCATGGAGTAAAGCGTAGTACACGTACGCTTTAAAATAAATTTCGAAGTGGTTATTTCCACGAAGGTTGAAGCATGCGCAGTAATAGGAGTTTGTTATATTACGTATTTTATAACATTAAAATTATGTTATTGATCAATCCTGGCATCAGCACAGATAGCCTAGTGGTAGAGTGTGCGTCTAATAACCTAATGGTTCCCGGTTCGATTCCAGGCTGCTACTTTTGAGTACTATTTTGCTCTAATTTAATTTGTAATTTTTTCAGAAATAGCGAGATTAGAGTAGAGTTTAGTTGTTACTTTCGTGGAAATAACCAGTGCCTATCAAATTTCCATTGTGAAAAAAGTCAAACAAAAACATCGCATCTCCTAAAATCTCAAGGAAAAATTTCCAGACTCGTAAGTTAAATTCAAGAATCATTCAACCCCTTAAAAAATCATTCTAATTTTTGTGACTGAAGGAGTTTTTTTGAACTCCAAAGGTGTGAAACAGTTAACGAGATGATCACAGGTTAATCATAAACCTAGATTTCAAACGTGTGGTTGAGGCTAAGCTATAGAGTGTTTTCAGGTGACGTCACGACCAGCTATTTTCTTTTAACTTACCTTTTGTAGGACTTTGAACTTTTAACTGTTGCTAAGGCGTTTTTTAGGCATGGGGTCACGTGATTGCAAATGCTCCAATAGAAGAATTCCACGGCCAGTCATTTTCTGTAACTGTTAACCTTCTGTAGAGCAAAAACTGTAACCTTCTGTTGCTAAGGCCGTTGTTAGGTCCTAGTCATGTGATTGAAAATGCTCTATGAAAGGGCGCTGAAAAAGTCCAAAAAAATTATACTATTCCCTATAAATAACAAAAATATGAAGCACAATATGAGAGACTGCATAAGATAATGATATGTATCGTTCTTAAAAATGTTTCACAAAAATATTACATTCTCAAAAAAAAAAATTGCATGAAGTAAAAATGTATTGATATCCCTTACCATGGCTGTTTAGAACAAATGTCATACAAAAACCTGTTAGCAGATATTTTGGACCACTGAAAATATGAGGGGGGTTCTTTAATAAGTTTAAGAAGAAATAAATTAACTTTCATGAATTGAGTGGATCATACAGAATTACGAAATTTAGAACTTAAATATAATTAAAATTATTTGCTTTCAAAGAATTTAAAACTAAGGTAAGTAAATTCTGATAAGAAATATTTAACATTATAATGGGGATCAAACTATAATGGGGAAGCTTCACTCGAGACCGATTGGTGTTAATTATGTCATGGATTACGATAGAGAAATACGTAAGATAGTCTAGCGATTTTCTATATTCTTTTTTACATTGTGTGAAGAATCCGTGTACAGAATAAATTGTAGAATAAAAGAAACTTAAGTATAATAAACACTATATACTTACTTACAAAGAATTTAGAGCTAAGGTAAGTCAATTCTGTGATAAGAAATATTTCATAAAACCCTTCTATTTCTTCTTAAGAAATATTTTGAAAATACTTGTATTTTAAAATGTAACATGGAAAAGATTCACCTTAAGGGAGCAATTGGTATTAATTGTGAAAAATAAAAACTAGAAAGAAATATGTCATTACTATTAAAAACATGTACTTTTTCTTCATAAAACAAAAATTTGCTTTAGAATTTCTAGGGATTAGAAATGAACATGTCAACCGTTTAATTCCTTTTTACAAGAAAATTCTTCTTACAGTTTCATTCGAAACTTACATACTTTTATTCCTTTGCATAAACTAAGGGTTATAAAGTGATGAAACCTTAAGATATCTCGCCAAACTTTCCTCCCTCAGAAAATAACTAGAAATTTCAACCGTAAATAGTAGTGCTTTCACCCCTTTCTGTTGTTGTTGTTGCCCATCCCCGAGATCTAGCAGGGCTAGATTAAGTCCATCAAGTCTAACACTCTTACGAAATCCAGGGCTAACAATGGACAAGAAAGTAGATCATTACGATTGAGCCCTAGACATTCCAAGATGTGAGCTGGGGAAGCTGGCTCAGAGGTGCACTTGATACAAACTTTAAAACCTCTCATTCCATCTGAAAAGGTCATGGACCTAAGATGTCCACATTAGGACTAGGAAGTGGGTGAGGACAGTCTGTCCCAGCCTATCACATTCTAGAGCCAACGATCCTCCAGGCCGGTGGCTCTCGTACCACTGATGTACTCCTGGAATGGACCAGGTTTTCTTGCAGCTCAACTTAGCTCAGGAGGTTATCTCCGTGTAGGTTCCACTTTTTTTGTACCTTTTTTTTGACATTTAGGATCTTTGAGTCTTATTATAACGCATCTTATAATTTTCAACTATATGAAAAGGAGTTTTCCACATTGTAATGTTAGTATTTATCAGAAGAGACGTGGGAGACAACTTGAGCTAACCTAACCTCTAAAACATAAGGAAACTTACCCCCAGGAACAACTAGAAAGAAAATTGTTAACAAGTGTTTTGTGTTTGTGTTCTATCAGACAATGGGAATGCTATAGTATACAAATACTTTATTGAAAATAACAAACAGCTGCTTCTAATTCAATTGAGTTGGATTCAATGAATCCAAAAAAAAACCAAAAACTTTCTTGACAACACTGAAAAACTTTTAAATTTTCAAACTTTATCTTTTTTGAGACCTGAAAAAGTGCTATTTTCACTTGATAATATCTCCTGCAATACTAATACTACTCGCATTAGGTCACGCAGTCACTTTACTATATCGTTACCTTACTTGCATTGCTGTAGCTTTCTCCGTTAGCAAGTAGTTTCAGGTTAAAGGGACTTTACTATGCAACCTGTATACTAAACTGTATGAAACTAATTATATCTTGAACTGAAACACTTAAACTACTGTAAATAATGTTACCTGGATGTTTATTCATATCAGCGTCTCCAATAGTTATGGTTCCAATTATCACACCATAGTATAGAAAAGTGCATAATTTGTGGACATATGAACAGAGAAGGATAAAAATCAGAACAAAATAATACTCCATCCCTACAGGCTCACTAGTCTCCCACGTACCACACATAAACAAGCAGTGTTAGTAAATCGAATTAAAAGAAAAACCTCACAGTGAACAGAAGCAGGCACATTTCCAAAACGATGTCTTCTTTCATGATTTGAAGTTCTAGGGGACCATCTTCAACACCCGGAAGTAGAATTCTGAAAAATCTCAATGTATAAATACTGACTCCAGGGGCGTCATTAAGAAGTTAAATAAAATCTTGTAAATATAGATATTTATTATAGAATGATGAGCATTCAGTATAAACAGCCATTGCTAAAAAAATTCATTATGAACTACTAAGTAAGGCATAAAAGGTTTTATAAATTTTCAGGATAAAGTAGTATTTTAAAAATAAACAGCATGTCTTTTATATGAAAACAGATATGATATTAGAAAGAAAACCTAGATCTCCACGTTGTCAAAACAGAAATTTATATTATCAAGGATCCTTATAGAGCATTTTAATCACATGACTCAGACCTAACAACGGCCTTAGCAACAGAAAGGTTACAGTTTTTTTGCCCTACAGAGGTTAACAGTTACAGAAAATGACTAGCCGTGGAATTCTTCTATTGGAGCATTTGCAATCACATGATCCCATACCTAAAAATATCCTTAGCAACACATAAACAACGGCCTTAACAACAGTTAAAAGCCCTACAGAAGGTACACAGTTAAAAGAAAATAACCGGTTGTGACGTCACCTGAAAACACTATTTCTTTCATATTCGATTGGTGCTTTACCTTATAAAATAAAAGAGTCACATTGCATTGGTTTTGTTATTACAGTCGACTCCGCTTATTGCGATCACGGTTTATCAATCGGATAATGTTATCAAAATCTGGTGAAATTCCCTATAAATTTTTTTTTCCGTTTGAAGGCCAATTTTAATTCATAATAATACAAAATTAGTCATTAATTTATTAGTTTTATATGTTCCATTCTCAGATTTTTCTTTAAGAACATAAAAGTTGAAAAATATACATTCTAGGTAATCATTTTAAATACTTCAGTAATTCAAATACTCAACACTGCATAGTTGTGATTCTAACGCAAAACTCGAAATACACTGTTTGAAACTTTCTAGTATCAAATCTTTCTACTCTTGGTCAAAAGTGATCACATTAAGCGGAGTCAACCGCAAAAGCAAAATATGCATTCAGATAGAACAATAAGAATGTGAAAGTGTTTTTAACACAATCATTAAGAAATTAGTTTTGTCAAATTACACACTTTGAAAGACCTATATGAAGGAAAAATTAAATTGTAAAGAATAATATTTCTATAGAATTTTTTTAATAGATGCTTATTTAAGAAAATGATATGGTAAAAACCTTTTTAATATGAACAAGCAAAAGGGTAACAATAGAGATTATTGAAAAAAAAAATTACCTTTCCTTGAGGACGATTTCTACACCCTAAAGATGGGAGAAAGATGAGGGTCCATTTTATTTTAAAGTGCGTGGATACTTTTTATCCCAACTGTTTTACCAGAATCAAATATCCCTGTCCTATAGGCTGAAGAAAAGTATGAGATATAAATTAAATTCGAATGCAATTCACACCACAATTTATCCCTTTCATAAGGAACAAAATGCTATTTAAAGAAAATTACATAATATTTGTTTCTTACTTGTTGAACGAATTTTGTGCACTGTAATTTAATTTATTCTTTAATACTTGGAGATTTTTTTAAAAGAATGTTAAGTATTTTGGACTCTTAAGAGGACAAAACAGTTTAAACATTTCAAAGGGGTGTATAGAAAAGACATGTGCACCATTTAAGTTATATAATACCAAAGAGTTTCTAAAAAATATAACTTCAGTTTAGAAGATATTTTTATTTCTGATATTATTTTTCCCATTTAAAATTATACATACGCGTACAAAAATATAAAAAAAGCTTTCTAATTAGGTTTCAGTTTAACTTAAAACTAAACAATTTATTGTCCTAAGTAGAATAAATTCCTTTCTTAAAAATAGGTAAATCTTAAATTAGAAAATCACATAAATTTAAGTAAATAAAAAGGTAATCGAAATTAGGAAGGAATAAAAGCAAAAATGTTACTCTTTTTTGTTTTCTTCTTGATATGATTTTCAAATCTTCTACCGAAGTAAGCAGCTTCAGGGAGAAAAAATTAGCAAAAGAAATGAAAAACAATATACAGACTTGCCAACCTCTGAAAGTCAAAAATCAGGAGATTTTCCATAAAAATCTTTATCGATGTATATAGCCCATCGCAAACCAATTATAAAAAGATAATATGTGCTCAAAATAAAAATTTAACCGTTTTAAAACCACACAACCATACGTTTTCGCAAACGCACTGTCCGGGAACATTTTTCTGAAGAGAGCTCCGGAATGGTCCGCCACACTGATCGGTAAATTATGCTCCAATAAGAATGCTGTAAAAAGGCATTCAGCATTAATTACCGTCTGATCATTCTGTATTACAGAAATCTTTTGGTTATTTTCCACACATTTCGCATTTTCCTTATGCATATTTCGAAAAAACCAGGAATTCCGATAAAAAGCGGGAGAAAACCGAGAAAGCGGGAGATTTTCGGGGAAAATCCGGAGGGCGGGAAGAGAGAGCGAAAATCCGGAGTCTCCCGCCAAAATCCGGAGAGTTGGCAAGTATGAATATATATTACATGTATTTTTATAGTTTGAACAAAAAGAATTGGAAAAATTTATTTTTAAGTATTTTAAGATAACTTTTTATAGCAGCGATTTTTAACTAACATCAACCACTTCAGTAGTAACGTAACTTTTTGTCAAATATGGCGCCGGTTTCCAGTGTTGCAACACCCACAAAAAAAGTAACAATACCAGAAGCAATGCCAAATAAAAAAAACCTCATAATTTTATTTGCTAATAACAAAAGGAATTGAATGATGAAATTTAAACTTTAAGTTTCAGAAAAACGAGCACTGTTCCTAATTATATGATCTCCCACTGAATACATATAGTGATGTCCTTTAAAAACAACCCACACCAAATTGTACCCTAAAAACAACCCATTGAGAGTTTTTAATTAAATAATTAAAATAATTTCCCCATCTCATATACCCTGTCTTTCTATGCCCTTTAGAGTGTCAGGGGTGTAAAAACTGGTCAAAGAACGGTTTATTTACTTATTTTTTAAACAGGCTGAGATAATGTAGATTTTTGGCAAAAAATGTGCTTCAGATTTACAGATTTTGTAAAAAATGTATGTTATAAAGACTTTAGAGCATTTTTCGCGCGTTTTTATGTCATCCCATTACTATAAGAATAAAATATTAAAGTTTTAGCTCAGTCCGCCAATTAGAGTCCTTCTAGGAAAAAGTGGGTTTTTTTCAAATTCTTACTTAATTGACTGCCAATTTGTAAGGGATAGTTGGAATTAAACATGCTAAGCACTAAAATGTTAGGGAGGATGAGCCGCTAGTACAGCTTTTTGTTCGATTTAATTATCCTTTTTATTAAGCTTTTAATGAAGAAAATATGAAACAGTGGGTTGTTTTTAAAGGACAGCACTATACATTTCAACTATAACTATGGGAACTTATTAAAGTATATCTACTTGAAAATACTTTAAAATCACAGAAATTCAAGATTATTTTAATGTATCTTAATGTAATGTATGTTTAATGTATAGATATAAGAAAGATTAAAGAGACAGAGAGAGAGAAAGAAAGGTAATAAAAGAAAAACTATCTCAAAGAATTAAGAGGAACTATGAGCAAATACAACACAGGCGGTGTTTGCTATCAACAGCGTATTGAAACCTACAACAAAATAAAATTTATAGCTACCGATAAATTTATTATTATTCCTTCATTCACAATAACCGAAGGGAACAAAAAATTTCTTTATAGAAAACAAAGAAGTTATTTAAACCTTACAGTTTCACGGACAAAATGTACGACATACGTAGAAAACATTATGATATAGAAATAATTCTGTTCTGAAAAACAATTTGGCAGATTTTTAGGATAGGAAAAAAAATTGAGTGCTGATTTTGGGTTTAAAAGAGAGGGAAGGGTAATACATGTAAGGTGATAGATTAAAATATATCAAAAAACTAGTTTTTATCTTTAAAAACAGACATTTAAAGTCTACGAATCATATTCAGACGAAACTTAAACTTTAAAGAGAGGTAATTTTATCTTTTCACACTAATTAAAGTATTGAAATGACAATTTTTGCAAATATTTTAGTTTATGTCTCCTTTGAGAGGGAAAATAATAACTTCTTTCAACTGACCTTTCGTATATTTTTTATGCGCCCACACTAATCCAAATTTAATAACTTCTGGCAAATTCAGTTCACGCCTCTAGTGCCTCAGGATTCTCTCCTCAGAAAATTATTTGACCCTAAAACATAAGTGAACTTACCCCCACAGGAGCAGCTAGAAAGGAATTGTTAACAAGTAGTGTTTTGTGTTTGTGTTATGTCAAGCAATGGGAATACAACTAACAAATACTTTATTAAAACTAACAAACAGCTTCTCCTACCCTAATCGAGGATCACACTACCTAGAAATACTCTACATACCTTAATTATATCAGCCTTTCCAATTATGATTCCAATTCGCATACCTCACTTTTCTTTTTAAACTAGCGATTCACAGGAGTGAATAACTTCTGAAAAGGAGATAGTATGAATTAGCAGTAAAAACAATTAATTGTGAACTTATAAGGCGTACATTATGTAAGAAATAAGTTTCATCAATATTTTTCGTATCTAAAGAATTCTTGAAAAGTTTATTAATAATCGGTTAAAAGTAGTATTTTTAAAAATTGAACAAAATGTCTGTTATATGAAAAAATATCTCAATTTAGTGAGATAAACTACACCTAAGGTTCTCAAAACCAAAATTGGTAACAAGTATTATACCTTTCATTTTCAAAATGTTAGTTTTTTGCTTTCTCACAAAATAAAAAGTCAAAATCTCTATGCTTTGTGAAACAACCTAGCCGAGTCTGGGGAACAAGAACTAGTTTAATGAAATTCAACACAGGTTTATATACAATTGTAAGTTCGCCAACTTGGCGCGTTTGGCAAGGTTTGGGGATATTACACTTTGTTATTGAAAGCAACCCCCCCTATAAATTAGAATATTAACATTCCGAAAGTTTCTTTAACACAATTCCAAGAAATTGGTTCTTTCAAATTACAAACTTTAAAAGAAAAGTTTACTATGAAAGGACCATGTAAGTTGCAAAGAAAATTATATAAAATACTCCCTCTTTTAACAGCATTTCAGAAATACTTATTTAATAAATTGATATTGTAGATGAAAACTTTTAGTTTTAACCAGAAGAACGTGAACAAAAGACAAATACTATTAACTAGAAATTTCTGAATAAGTTTACCTTTCCTTAATGTAGATTTCCACACTATGAGATAGTAGAAAGATGCATGCGGGTCCTTGTTATATTGGAGGTATGTAGATTTTTATTCACATAATTGTTTCACCAGAATCAAATGCCCCGGTCTATATGGTAGAAAAAAAGATGAGGTATAAAATTAAATGTAAATGGATTTCACAATGCAGTTTATTCCTTTGATAAGGAACACAATGCCATTTATATAAAATTAACGTGTATTTCTTAGTTGCTGAAATAATTCTATATTGTTGGTTTTAGTTATTCTACTAGTTTTACTTATTCTATTAGTTATCTTTGGCGATTGATATAAAACGGATGTTTAAGAACTGAGTATGTTAGTATTTCGTACTGTAAAGAGGACAAAAAGTCCTAACATCTCATACGGGTGTAAAGAAAAATACACACCTCTTTTAAAGTTTACAAGATAAGAATATTTCTAAATATATTTCAAACATACTTTCATTTCAGTTTCATTTTTTGCTTTTAAGTTTAAACATACTTTTACAAAAATGTAATGAGCTAATTAGTTTTCATTATATCTTAAAACTAAAAAATTGTCCTACTCATAAATTCCTTACTTAAAAGTAGGTGAGTCTTAAATTTGAAAATCACATGAATTTAACTAAATAGAAAGGTTATCGAAATTAAGAAGGAATAAAAGCAAAAATGTTACTCCTTATTGTTTTCATCTTGATATGATTTCCAGATCTTCTGCCGAAGAAAACAGATTTCCATAGAATAGAGTTTCAGTCACAAGGTTTGGTATATAAAAATGATCGTTCCCTTAATTCTTAAAAAAATGAGAAAAAAATGTGTATTTCACATATAAATTACAATGGTAGTTAAGCAGTTTTATAAAAACCTTTCTTTTTCTCTTCTTTGATAAAAAATATAATTTTTGATAGATATAAAGGAAACATCAAATGAGAAATCCTTGATCTTATGAATGACGGATTTTGATAAAAAAAAATATCCTTGAAAACATTTCTAGAAGTAAAAAAATTATCAATCGAGATAATATGGGAGATTCCTTC
This sequence comes from Tetragnatha montana, assembly GCA_963680715.1. NCBI lineage: Eukaryota > Metazoa > Arthropoda > Arachnida > Araneae > Tetragnathidae > Tetragnatha > Tetragnatha montana. The sequence goes on along the minus strand of OY796677.1, from coordinate 12,584,854 downwards.
TCCAATGGAATGTATGAAGAAGAAAATAGGATCTATTGAATGCAAAATCTAGTTTGAGTGAAAATTTGGATGATATTGGTTTCATACTCCATAAATATCTGACATGAACACGCACTTATAATATAAATATAAAAAGAAAACTTTGAAAAGTGAAAATTGAATCTAATCAGCAATATCTTCAGAAATCTTTTTTCAAGATAAGGTAGCTTTCGGCTGATTATGATATAAAATAAAACAATTCATTGGAAGACTGAAAATGAATTCTAATAATAATGCTCTGTAGAACGAGTCATGGGCTCCTCATAAATAAGAGAAAGAATACTTTTTGCTAGGAAGATTGAAATAAGAGAAATATGTAAGATATAGAGTTCTAGAAAGAATATACTACTATCCCTCTTTCGATTTAAAATTTTTATGGAGACACTATCCTTTATGTACGACATCAATTTTACTGAGAATCCAAAAGGATAAAATCTAAACACAAAGATGATCTATAAGTGAAAGTGTGATATTCTTATGAATTTGCATTTATTATATAAAATTCCATTAAAGAAAAATTGAAGTTAAAATTTTTATCTCAGTTGTTGCATCTCCTAAAATCTCAAGGAAACATTTCCAGAATCGTAAGCTAAATTCAATAAACGTTTAGCCTTTTAAAAATCATTCTAATTTTTGTAACAGACGGAGCTTATTAAAACTCCAAATGTTTGAAACAGTTATATCGATGATGATAGGTTTTGTTTAACCTAGTTTAGTTTCAAACGTTAAGTTGAGGCCCATAAACCAGGCTACAAAGTGCATTGCAAAAGCTCAGAAAATTATTCCATGCCTCCCAACAAAAAAAGGGGAACAATCAAAATTGCTTGCAAAATAAAATCTCAAATAAAATTTGTAATAGAGTAAAAAGGAATCGATATCCCTTAACTTATCTGGATAAGAAAACAAACGTCATACAAAAACATTTTAGATGTTATTTTGAACCACTCAATAAATGTTTAAAGCTAAAAAAAAAAAAAGAAATTGGTTTTGCATTATTGCATTTTTATTGCATGCAAATTTAAATTACTAGATTTATGTCATTAACATTTATGAATTAAAAAAGTGTTGACAGTGATAATGATAAAATACCTAAATATTCCATAGCTCTATACTAGACAGCAACGTTAGCTGACACTATGACGTCACTAACAAACAAAGTAGTTCCCATTGCGGTGTCTGAATTTTGAGTGAAATGAAGAACGTCAATTTAAAAATATGATTATTATTTTGTTAAACCCATGTATATATAGTGCTTTTTATCACGATTTGCGTACAGAAACTCCTCCTAGCAACCCAACTTGCTTTGTGTTTACCCCTTTTCTCCTTCCACGTAGTGACATACTGGGTTCAGGAAACGTTGCTGTCAAGTATAGGTTTAACTGTTGATACCTTAAATAACTAAATTGGCCATATGTACTGGACTATATTAAACTAAGTAAGTGATATATCGATTTATAAAACTTGAACTGCTGTGTATAATTTTACCTGGATCCTTATTAATATCATCGTCTCAAATTTTTGTACTAAATGTCATATCTATAGAAGCAGTCACATTGCAGGTGTTTCCAAAAATGTTTTCTCCTTTTTAGATCTGATGTTGACCACCTTGAATTCACGGACTAAGAGGGAGAAGTCCCAGAGAAACTCCCACCAGGGGGCGTCAATAGTCGTTAAAAAGATCACGTATAAGTGGCTAATCGAAGCGTGAGTCCCCACTACAAATAGTTTAAATATTTATCTTAAAATCCTAACTGAAGGACTCATTCTACCCTTCCTTGTAATCACAACTGAGATTTCGTCAAAAACAGAAAACCTATCTTAAAATAAATGAAATTTAGTAGCTTGTATATTTAAAGCAAACATCAATTAAAGAAAAACTAAAGGTAGATATAATTTTATCGAATAATAATCTTTTAGTTCTGATTTTAAGATCCAAAATTCCAGAAGCAAAACCGGTTCGTCCTAAATCAGGGACAAAAAGTATTTTTAATTATCAACCCAGTTTATGTAAAACCAGCATTTTAAATAATAAGAATTCTTATTAATCAGTCAAAGGTACAAATTTGTACTAATTTAAAATTTCTGCCGAAGTAAACGGATTTCCAAATTAATTTGATTTAAGTCCAATGATAACACCACTCAACATGATTAGAGTTAAAACAAATCGGCTGAAATGACGCCAAAAGATTCAATACCACCAAGTATAACAGAACGTGTCCATTTTGATAGAAATAGATTTAATGCTCATTTGTAGTGTTAGTCACGCATGGAATTAACCAAATATAAGTATGTATCTGTTACAGTGTGATGAGCATAAAGTTAAAGCTCAACTATTGCTGAAACAATTATTTGTTATTCACTAAGGGGACATACTTAATGTGAAACTAAAGTTTCAGTAATATTTCCTGAATCTGAAGAACCTCAACAAGTTTTATCTCAACAGAAACAGATCTCACATCACATAAGAAAGATAATCTAGATCTCCGGTTCATGAAACAAAAATTTAGATCAAGATATAATAGTATTCCTTTCGTTTTCCAAGAACATAGAAATTTAATTTCTTTAATATCATTTCAGAGGTACTTATTAAAGAAAAGGATATTGTACAGAAACATTTTATATTTGAACGAGATATAGGGCAACAGAAAATAATATTATCCAGAAATTTACCTATTACCTTTTAAAAAGTAAAAAATTACCTTACTTATCCAGCTGTTCTACCAGAATTAAATGGAAAGGCACACGCTAGAAAAAAGAAACTAATTGAAAACGATCACCACAAGACCATTTACTGCTTTAATAAGGAACCAAATGTAATTTATACTAAATTATATGTTAGAAAAAGAATAAATTGATTATAAAAAAAGTCCAAAATTTATATACTTGTGTAAGAAAAAATATATAATCTTAATTAATGTCTTTAAAATTTTTTTTCCAAGATTAGATTAATGTGTAAGAAAACATACTATCTTTCAGGTAACTTTTCCCCTTTTAAGTATATAGAATAAGAATAATATACATACTGTAGAAAATTATAAAGAAGCTTATCTTTAGTTTTTATTTTTACTTCAAACTAAAAAATGGTCCTGAATATAAATCCGTTACTTAAAAATAGGTAACAAAATCATATGAATTTATCTAAATAAAAACATTATCGAAAATAGAGATGAATTAACAAAATTGTTACTCCTTATTGTTTTCTTCTTGATATGATTTCCAAATCTTCTACCGAAGCAAACAGCTTCAACGGATTTCCAGCAAATGGAGTTTCAGTCACAAACTTGGGATTTAAAAACGAGGTTTCAATAATGAAACATTCATTTTCTTTAATCTTAAAAAATGAAAAAAGTCATGCTTGATTTCAATTAGAAATTTTTGTTTTGTGTTTGTTTTGTATCAGGCAAATGGGAATGCAATATACAAATACTAACCCCCGGAACCTTTATAATTCCTATCTATCCTTAACCTTTAATAGTCAGTCGGCCTTAAAAAATATTCTGTTTATAGCATGCAAACTTAAATAAATAATTTCATTTCATTAATATTTATGAATTTACAAATTTATGATCGAGTGATAATAATAAAACATCTAAAAGATTTTGGTTTTACTGTTGATGCTATGTACTATAGCTAAGTTAGCCAATGTTGAACATATGAAACTAAGTGATATCACGACCAATAAAACTTAAACTACTAGATATAATTTTACTTGGAACTTTATTAAAATATGCGTTTCTTATTATGGTACCAAATCTCTCACCTATAGTACTGAAAAGTACGTAATTTGTAGAAATAATCAACAGAGAAGAAGATATCAGCAAATAATTGTGCTCCATCCCCAAATACTCACGGGCCTCCCTCGTGCCACACGTAAATAGTGTCAGTAAATAGTATTCAGAAACACTTTCTGTATACAGAATCAGGCTGATTGCAGGAATTTTTTGCTCCATCATGAGGACCATCCTAGAATATCCCACCGTAGAATTCAATGAAGTCCCAGTGATTCTCCCTCCAGTGGGTGCTAATAAGGGAATAAATAATATCCTGTAAATATAGGAATTTGTTAAATCATTTTCAAGAGTGTGAATTCACGGTTTACTTCCTACTCCTTCACTTTTCTTCGCGAACTAGCGATTCACAAGAGTTAATCGCTTATAATGAACAGTGAATGTGAAACAGTGCGAATGAGCCTCAAGACAATGGACAATTGGAGTCAATTTTTTTGAAAATCTTAATGTATTCAGAATCGCTTAAAACCTCCACAAAACCATTAATATACCTTTCAAAGCGCTAATTTTTAAGTTATTTTTAATTAAAAAGAGCTTCGTTTCGGTCTGAGCTGAAACAGCTTGTGACGTTATGCGTGCCTTGTTTACAATCATTCCGCTTTGAAATACATTGAGCTCTAGTTTTTGTTTTGTTTTGACAACCTCGTGTTTCCATGGAAACTGTGTTTCCCTCATTTCCGAGAGGCACTTTTAACGTCAGCTTTTCTGTAATGAAATATCTTATAATTAACTTACAAAATTTTTCTCGTAAAAGACAAGCGTATTTTCGGATTCAGGAGAGAATTTTCAATAAGTTAAAATTGAAAACTTTGAATTTTAAGAGATGCTGCAATTCTCCATTACTTGTTAACTTATAACTAATGCAAACATAATGTAAGACATACGTTTATCAATATTTTTCAAATCTGAAGAATTCTATGAAAGTTTCATTAATTATCAGGATAAAGTAGCATTTGTAAAAATCAAATAACATGATTTTTATATGAAAAAAGATATCCTTTTAGTGAGATAAACTACAACTAAGGTAAGTATTGAAAACAAATATTGATGTCGAGCATAAATATTCCTTATATGCTCCATATTTCAAAATGTCAGTTTTGCTTTCCCTCACAAAATAAGAAGTCAAATTCTCTAGGTTTTGTTATTGAAAGCAAAATATGCATTAAACTAAAATAACAACATTAAGAAAGATTTTTTTTTCACACAATCACTAAGAAATTAAGGGTTTTTTTTTTTCAAATAACAAACTTTGAATAAATAATTCACTACGAAAAGACCATGTAAGTTGCAAAGAAAATTACATAAAATACTCCCTCTTTCAATGGCCTTTCAGAGATACACATTTAATAAAATGATATTGTAGATGAAAACCTTTAATTTGAGCCAAAAGAATATTAACTAAAGATAATACTAACCAGAAATTTCTTAATGGGTTTACCTTCCCTTAATGAAGATTTTCTCAATATGAAACGGCCGAAACATTCGGGTCCATATTATTTTCAAGTTGTGCGGTTATTTATTTATGCAATTGTTTCGCCAGAATGAAATGCCCAGGCCTATATGGTAGAAAAAAGGATGAGGTATAAATTAAATGTAAGTGGATTTCACAGCCCAACTTATTCCAAATTCTATTTGTAAAAGTAACTTACACTTTATTTCTAAATTTTGAATGAATTCATTGTATTGTTATTTAACTTATCCTTTATTGTAATTTTTGTGAATGGATGTTAATTGTTTAATATAAAAGTATTTTGTACTATTAATCGAACAAAAAAGTCAAAACATTACATATGGGTTTAAAGAAAAATGCACACCTCCATGAAAGTTTACAAGATAAGGATATTTGTTACTGCAATTCAAAGAGGCTTTCATAGAAGTTCATACATAAGTTTAAAAAATATTTAACCATCTCATTAGTGTTTATTTTAACTTAAAACTAAAAACAAGTCCTGAAGATTGCTTATTTAATTAAAAATAGGTAAATCTTAAATTCCAAAATCAACATGAATTTACCTTTAAAAAGGGTTATGGAAATTAGGAAGGAATAAAAACAAAAAACGAAAATGTTACTCTTCTTTGTATTATATCCAGATCTTCAACTGAAGCAAACAACTTAGACGGATTTCTATCAAATGGAGTTTCAGTCACAACTTCGGGATTGAAAAAAGATGGTTCACCTAGAAACACACATCCTTATACAGTAGTAGTAGTTATTTAATTTATCCTCTAATACTTGGAGATTTATTTTAAATGGAGTTTAGGTTTTCATGTATATTATTTAATCAGTAGTAAGTCCATAAAAGTTGTACAAGATCAGAATATTTGTACATATAATTCAAAGATATTTTTATTTTACATTTATTTTTATTTCCCTTTTACGTTTGTACATAACTATGATAAATTATAAAGAAGCTTATATTTAGTATTCATTTTAACCTAAAACCAAAAAATTTTCTTGAGAATGGATTCCTTACTTAAAAAAAGTTAATTAATTTATCTAAACTAAAAGGTTATCGACATTAGAGATAGATAAAAAAATGTTACTCCTTGTTGTTTTCTTCTTGATATGGTATCCAGATCTTCAGCCAAAGCAAACAATTTCAACCGATTTCCATCAAATGGTGTTTCAGGCACAAGTTTGGATTGAAAAACGATGGTTCAATTAATAACCTTTAAACTTAAATAAATAAAAATCATTATTGTTTTACATAGAAATTACAGTAGTAGTCAAGCAGTTTTCTTAACAATCTCTGTTTATTTTCTTTAAATCAGTAAAAAATAATTCGTGATAGGTATAAAGGACCGTATAAGAAATGTGTGATCATATGAAGGAATTTGACAAAATGAGAGAGAAAGAATTCCAGGAAGCATTTTTTTAAATGAAAATTTGATGAATAGAGAAGAATGGCTAGGAATAATGAAATAAGAAAAAATTAAAAGATTCAAAGCACTAGAAAGAACATGTGAATACCCTTCCAAATAAAAACTTAATTGACAAACTAACACTTATGTGTGACACCATTTTACTGAGATATAAATATAAAACAAACATGATCCGAGTGAAAGGTTGATATATCTCTGTATAAAAAAACCCACTTCAAATACATAAACATTTTAGATAGTTTAATTACTCTTATTTTTAATTTAGTTTTGCTTTTTATTACTGAGCCATGGTGAAAAAATATAAATGATACACAAGTAATACCATCATAGTATACCTTAAATTTATGTATGTAAATGCCGTGATATTACCAGACAAACTGTATATATTACAACATAAATTCATTGTTCCAAACATATATTATAACTGTTGGAAAAGTATTAATGAGACATACCCATAGACGAGATTTTATTGTATAAGGCAGTAGCCCGTTTACAAGGATGTACAAAAAATAAATACAATTTACATATACCATAACTGTTGCAATGCATTACATGAAATGAAATTCTACAGAAGAACCTGCACCAGTCTCTCTAGCCTAGCCAGAGTTCACTTAAAATGTCTTTTTTTTCTGGGGGAGAGAAAACCTTCCCTCTCTGTCCCAAATGCCACCAACACCAGGCTTCAGCACATCACATTCTAGAATGCTTGGGTCTTCTCTGGGAGGATATCTACTCCTCACCCCTCCTCGTCTATGACTTCCTTTTTGTCAACGGATTTTTAGACATGGTCTGACTTCGTTAGATCATGTTGGAGATAAGAAACAACAACCACATTAAATGAGACACAGCCATAGACAAGATTTTATTGTATAAATAAAGAATGAAAACAATTTACATGGAATTAAACACAGTATAGAAACAGAATTAGATAACTAATGGAGACACACATAAACAAAACATATATATGGAAAACGAAAACCTGTCATGAGGTCATCAAACTAACTCTATTTTACTAATATATTTTGGCGGATTTTAACAATAGAAACTGAAAAAAAAATATTGAGTACTGACTTTAATTTTAAATGAAAGGTTTGGGTAATTACGTAACGTATTAAATTTCAATATATTACAAAAGTAATTTTCACGTTTGAAAATTGACACGGGAAACTTCGAAATCATTTTCAGACTACATCATAAACTTTGGAAAGAGGTAGGTTATTCTATTTTTTCATGATAATTTAAATTTGAGACGACGATTTTTCAAAACATCTTAGCGAAACTTTTCTTTAAGAGGGAAAACTAATAACCTCTCCCAACTAACCGTTCCTGTTTATTCTTGCCTGCGCCCCCCCCCCCTAAAAAAACTATTTTCATAGCTTTTGACAAATTTTGTCAACACTCTACCTCCTCAGGATCCCCCACTTCCCTCCCTCAAAAAATTATTCAAAATTTAAAAAGTACTGCTTTCCTGCCTTCTATGGACATTCTTTGGGTCTTGTAATAGTGAATTTTATAATCGTACATGAAAATAAGTTTTCGACCTTGCAATGTTAGTATTTATCAGGAGAGGCGTGGGAGACAACTGGAGCTGACCTAACCCCTAAAACATAAGTGAACTTACCCCCAGGAACAGCTAGAAAGGAACTGTTAACAAGTGTTTTGTGTTTGTGTGATGTATCAGGCAATGGAAATGCATATAACAAGTACTTTATTAAAGTAACAAACAGCTTCTCCTTCTCTAATCGATGTCACTCCACCTATAAATCAGTCTACCTACCTTATTGATATCAGTCTTTCTATCTTTGGTTCCAATTCTCTTGCCTATAGTATTGAAAAGTGCATAATTTGTGGACATATGAACAGAGAAGAAGAAATCAAAACAAAATAAAACTCCATCCCACCAAGCTCACGGGTCTCCCACTAGCCACACACACATAAACAAGTGTTAATAAATCGAATTTAGAAAAACTCACGAAGAGCAGAACCACATAGATTGAAGAGATTTCTCCTTTCTTGATCTAAAGTTGATCCATCTTGAATACCCGGATGCAAAACTAAGTGAAGTTCCACAGATCCTCCCTCCAGGGGGCGAAAATAGGGGATAAATGAGATCCAGTAAATATAGGAACTTGTTAGATCATTTTCAATATTGTGAATTTAAGTTTTACCTTGTACTCCTTTCTCTTTTCATTTCAAACTAGCGATTCACAGGGGTTAATAACTTATATTGAACATTGAAAGTGAAACAGTGTGAAGGAGCCTTAAAACTTTTTCTTAATGTTAATTTTTAGGATAATGTTGTACCTTTAAAAATCAAACAACAACCTTTTATTTAAAAAAAAATCTTAACTGCGTCTAACTAACAAAGGGTTCATAAAACAAAAATTAGTATCAAGCCTTTTTATTTCTTTCCTTTTCAAAATTTCAGTTTGTACTTTCCCTCACAAAATGAAAAGTCAAGTTCTACATGTTTTGTTCTAAATAAACACATATACTAAACTAGAATAATAATAGTATGAAAGTTTTTTTTTCTAACACAATTACTCGGAAATTAGTTTTTTCAAATTACAAACTTAAAAAAAAAAAAACTCCATTGTAAAGAAAAGTTAAGTTGTAAAATGATCACATAAAAGTCTCCCTCTTTAAATAGCAGTTCAGAGAGAATACTTATTTAAGAAAGTGATTTGTAAAGGGACATTTTTAAATTGGAAAAGAAAAAGGGTAACCAAAGTTTATATTGACTATAAGTTTCTGAATATATTACCTTTCCTAATAAAGATTTCAAACTCTGAAATAGTAGACAGATGCAAGTCCATGTTATTTTCAGGTCGAGTGGCTATTTACTTAATTGTTCTACCAGGATCAATCAAATGTCCAAGCCTATATGGTAGAAAAATGGATAAGAGGGTAAAGTATATAAATTAAATATAAGAGGATTTTACATCACAATTTATTCCTTTAATACAAATACAATTTCTATTTATCAATTTCTTAGATGTTGAATGAATTGTATGTATTGTCATTTAATTTATACTTAAATATTCGGATATTAAGTGCTTTATTCAAGTCCTTTATCCCAAGAAAAAAAATGATAATAATAATAAGAAGAAGAATAGTAATTAAGGAAATGAGGGGAAAATGCCAACATCTATAAGATGTACAAGATCAGAATATTTGTAAATATAGTTTAAAGATACTTTTATTTCAAGTAATTTTTCTTTTAAATTGATACATACTATTAGTACGAAAATATAATAAGGTTCTAATTATCTTTTTTAACAGAAAATTCCAATATTTTTCAGATTAAATTCCTTACTTAAAAATAGGTAATTATTAAATTAAACATTTACATAAATTTAACTAAATGAAAATGTTAGCGAAATAAGTGATGAATAAACAGAAATGTTACTCATTATTATTTCCCTCCTGATATGATTTCCTTATCTTCTACCGAAGCAAATATTTTCAATGGATGTCCATCAAATGGAGTTTCAGTCCCAAGTATGAAAATGGAAAACAAAATATGGTTATAATATGAAATATACATGTCTTTTAATTTAAAAAAGTTGAAATAAAATATCTGCTACTTTTACAAAGAAAGTATGGTAGTAAATAAGCCGGTTTGCTTAATTATTTTTCTCTTCTTCAAAAAATGAAATATAATTTTCCATGCGTATAACAAATTGCTATTTAAGAAATCTGTGATAATTGAGTTTGATACCCAAACCGAATTCTAGGAAACATTTCTATGAATTAAAAATCTACCACTTGAAATAAAAGCAAGCCTTCCCCAATGGAGTGGTAAAAAGTTAAAATAAAAGCAAAAGATCTTTTGAATGTGAAATATTGTTTGAGCAAAATCTGGTAAAATTGTTTTCATAAGGGGTATTGAACGATATAAAACGTCAATGAAAACTAATGGATGTGGTTCCAAAATGAAAAGATACTTGATGTAAGCATCCATCATGTCTTGTATAACTGAGAACATTCATTGTTCTACATCTGAATGTCTTAGAAAAATAATTTTACAATTAAAAACATATAAACCAATGCCTACGAATGAGATTTTTTAAACACTACTTGAAATCAACTAAATTGTTCCAAGTTACAAATTACCTTCCTGAAACGTCATATTTTACTTTAAAAGGTTCAAAGAGAAGTAAATATTTGGTCTTCCTTAGAAAAACGCTTTTTTTTTTAAAGAAATGCCCATTGAAAGTGAATAGAGATGAATAGAGAAACTGTAACCTTAAGCAGAAAATAATCTTTGTTTAGGAAAATGAATCAAATTGAGGAGGAAAATACTTTTTCCAAACCAACTTAAGTAGGAAAGATAACTCTTGCAAAGTTATCGAAATATTCAGGCTTAAATTTCAAGATTGTATAGCTATAGGCTGATTATTATGTAACATAAAAGAATTCATAGAAAGATTGGAAATGAATTCAAACAATAACTCTGTTTTGAACGAGTCGCATGATACCCTCATAAATAAGAGAAAGGGATACTTTTCGCTAGGAAGACTGAAATAAGCAGAATCTGTAAGATATAGAGTTCTAGAAAGATCATACGAATATCCATCTTTCCACTTAAATATCTGCGTAAAAGTGAGACATTCTCATAAATTTGTATTTTTTGATTAGGTGTCCATAAAGAAAAATTGAGCTTAAAATTTTTATCTCAGTCGTCGACTCTTCTAAAATTAAAAGGAAAAATTTCCAAACTCGTAATTAAATCGTTAAATCCCTTAACAGGCGGAGTTTATTAAATCTCCAAATGTTTGAAACATTTATATTGTTTATTACAGGTTAATGTTTAACCTAGTTTCAAACGTGAGGTTGAGGCGCATAAACCAGGCTATGAAAGGGTATGGCAAAACCCAAGAAAATGTACCATTCTGGAAAATTGGTCTCTACTTCAAAATTGCTTGGAAAAAAACACATTCTCAAATAAAATCTACGTAGAGGAAAAGGAATCTATATCCTTTAACTTTTCTATATAAAAAAACTAACGTCAAACCAAAACCTGCTAGCTCTTATTTTGAACCACTTAACAAATGTTTAAAAATAAATTTTAAAAGAAATTGCGTTTGTGTTACAATTTCTAAAAAATCTGAAAAGATCCCATGATAAAAAATGAAAAATATAGAAATGCATTAGTAACACAATCTTAGTTTAAGGATTATAATTTAAGTTGAATAACACTGATGGCATATAAAATTACACTGAGTTGATGTGATCATAATAAAGAACCGTTATTCAACAAACATTTTACAATAGATCAAAATACTTTACATTGATATAGAATCACTCTACCAAAACAATATCCACAATCCCGACACTGCCTTATGATTTTTAACTACCCTTAAGTCGGCTTTCTAAAAATCTGAAAAATCCCAAAAAGTTTTATCTCAACAGAAATCGATAAGCAGTATACAGAGATAAACTAGTAGATCGCAGGTTAATAAAACAAAAACTCATACCACGCTGTATTATATTTCTTTCATTTTCCAAAAACATTCACAAATGTTTTCTTTTATACCATTTCAGAGGTCCTTATTTAAGAAATATATACTGTATAGAAACATTTTTAATTTAAACGGGAACTAGGGTCCCAGAAGATAAAATATCTGGATATCTGGAATATCTGGAAATTTACCTTTCTTTGAGATAGATTTCTACACAACAATTTGGTGGAAAGATGACAGTCCATGTTATTTTAAAGCACCGTGGCTCCTTTATAGCTGTTCTACCAGAGTAAAATGCCAAGGCCTACACACGCTAGAAGAAATAATGAGATAAGGTATAAACTAACTGTAAACGTACTCCCCACAAGACCATTTATTTCTTTAATAAGGAACCAAATGCTATTTATACAAAATTATATGGTAAAAAATAGAATACATTGAATCTAAAAACAGTACAAGAGTTTTAAACTGGAATACAAAAAATATAAAGTTTAAAGAGTTTCTTTCAAGATCAGAATATTTTTAAGAAAATATACTATTGTTCAGATAAATTTTTCCTTTTTAAATTTATACACACCTATACAAAATTATAAAGAAGCTTCTATTAAGTTTTCATTTTAACTAAATACTAAAAAAAAAATTCCTGAGGATAAATTCCTTACTTCAAAATAGGTATATCTTGAATTGGAAAATCACATTTATTTATCTAAACTAAAAGGTTATCTAAATTAGAGATAAAAAAACAAAATGTTACTCCTTATTGTTTTCTCCTCAATATGGTATCCAAAGGTCTGCTGACGAAGCAAACAACCTCAACCAATTTCCTTTTCAGTTACAAGTTTGGGATTTAAAAACGATGGTTCAGGAAGCATAAATTTCTTTAATCTTAAAAACATGTAAAAAAAAGTCATGATTGATTAATATTATAAATTACAGTATTTGTAAAGCAGTTTTCTTAAAACAGTAAAACATAATTTTTGACAGATATGAAGGAAATGCCCGTATAAGAAATATGTGATCATATGGCAGAATTCTATAAAATGAATCCTAGGAAACATTTTTTAAAAGAAAATATTTGATCAATAGAAATTAAAGCGAGACTTTTCAAATGGAGTGAGGGAAAGTTAAGATCAAAGCATAGGATCTATTTTTGCTTGTGAAATTTCAAAGAGAATTTAATCTCTGCTCTTTGAAATAAACCTAATACAATTTTTATAAAGAAAACAATTATTAAGGAGCATAAATATAAAAAGGTATAGAAATTATTTTGTTTTAATATTCATACAAGTATGACTAAATTGAGAAGAAAATTGCGCATTGAAATATTTCTTATGATACCAAACAAAATAGGAAAAGAAAACCCTTGAAAATAATTTTTAATCCAATTAACACTATATCTTCAGAAAAAAAATCCAAAACTAGGGAGCTTTTGGCTTATTATGAGATAAAATAAAATAATTCACAGAAAGACTTAAAATGAGTGCAGCAAATTAATCTATACAATTTTGCATGAGTCGCAGGATACATAAGTATATTAGAAAGAACGTGTGATTATCTTTCCATTCAAAAACTTAATTGACACATTATCACTTAAATGTGACACCATTTTACTAAGAATTACAGAGGATCAAATACAAGGACAAGATCCGAGTGAAAGTGTGACTTCTGTTCAGGAAAAAGTGAACTTAAAATTTTTCTTTATAAGAAAAAAGAGTCACACAACTGACAAAATGTTTAATAATAAATTTTAGAAGGAGCTGAAATCTAAAGAGATCCCTTAATAATAGGTAAAAAAATATCGAAATACCATTGGCAGTACAATCTTATTATAAGGATATTCATTTAAGGTGAATGGCATTGATAGCATATAAAATTTCATTGATAATGAAAAAGAACCGTTATTTAAAAATATTTATCAATAGATCAGGCAAAAGGAGAAAGAATAAAAAGCAAAATTCGGATATAAAAGTTTTGAAAGTTTCCCTGTAAGACATCTTTGAAACATTTTCATGAATATAAAGGTTCTTAGACAGAACTACAGTAAGAAAAAAAGAGAAATGCCCTTAAAAAAAGTAAAAACATTAACGTTATGGATTAGAATAGAAAAATACATTAGAAAATCTGCTGATTTTCTTGATTTTTTACACTGTGTTAAGAATCCGGGCACAATTCTCGAATTCGACAAATATTTTACAATATTTCAAAATACTTTATATTAATCGAGAATCACTCTACCAAGACAATATCCAAAATCCGGACACTGCCTTATAATTTTTAACTATCCTTGGAAATTAATAGCCCGTCGGCCTTCTAAAAAATCTGAAGAATCCCAAAAAGTTTTGTCACAACAGAAACCGACAGACAGTTTAAAGAGATAAAATAGATTCCAGGTTAAAAAATAAAAATTCATTCCAAGCTTTATTATTTCTTCCATTTCCCAAGAACATTCAAAAATTATTTCTTTAATACCATTTCAGAGGTCCTTATTTAAGAAAAGGATTTTGTAAAGAAACATTTTTAAATTGAACTAGAAATAGGGTACCTCAAGGTAATATTATCTAGAAATATACCTTGCTTGAGAAAAATTTCTACACCATGAATTGGCAGAAAGATGAGAGTCCATATTATTTTCAAGTACGCGGCTACTTATCCAGCGCTGTGCTAGACGAATAAAATGCCAAGGCCTATAATAGCTAGAAGAAAGGATAAGATATAAACTAATTGTAAACGGACTCCACAAAACCATTTATTTTCTTAATAAGGAACCACAAAATTACCGTATATACAAAATTATACGGTAAAAAAATAGAATATATTGAATACAAAAAGGGATAATATTTTTATACTGGTATACAAAAAAAGTATACAACTTTTTAAAGATATTCTTTTTTGTATCATAATATTTGTAAGAAAATATACTGTCATTCAGGTAACTTTTTCCCTTGTAAGTTTATGCATACGTATACAAAATTATAAAAAAAGCTTCTATTTAGTTTTTATTTTAACTTTAAACTAAAAAATTGTCCTGCGTATAAATTCATTACAAAAAATAGGTTAATTTTAAATTAGAAAATCACATCAATATTTATCTAAATAAAAACGTTATCGAAATTAGAGATGAATAAAAAAGAAAAATACTCCTTATAGTTTTCTTCTTGATAGGATTTCCAGATCTTCTACTGAAGCAAACAGCTTCATCAGATTCCCATCAAATGTAGTTTCTGTCACTAATTTGAGATTACGATAGTTGAATTATTATGAAACATAAATGTCCTTTAATATCATATAATCTTAAAAGAATGAGAAAAAAGTCATGATTGATTCACATAGAAATTACAGTATTTGTTAATAATAACATAATTTTTATTAATTTTCTAAACATAATTTTAATTTTCAAGACACCATTCGTCTTTTGCAAAATGTCAACGGCCAAAACAAAAAGTGCATCTTCCGATGGTTCCTTCACATTGCGTCCTCGAGTTAAAAGACAAGGCTGATTCTCTGGCCTATTCTGAAGGATGACAGGATCAGAGTTACATCCCCACTTATTTAGCAGATGCCAATGCTCTGGCCAAACTTAAACTTAAAACCTCATCAATAGTAAAAATTAAAAATCAAATAACACAACTAGATATTTATACAATTACAAAAGGCTCAGGATGAAACATCCCAAGAACATTAAAATCTCTTGTGGTGGAACTAAAATTAACCAAAACTGCTGTAATTGTCAAGACGTTGAACTAACACCAAAACATATCTTTGATTGCCTAGCTGTCGCTGCTGAAATGAACAATCTAAACCATCCCACCGAAGACGACTTATATTCAGAATCAGCAGTCGTCATAGCATAACTAATCCATACGCACCACTCCATCTGATATTCAAGGACACGATAGCAATATAATTTTTGATAGATGTAAAGAAAACGCCCATAAAATTAAGTCTGTGATCTTATGACGGAATTTGATATAATGAATCCAAGGAAACATTTCTTAGAAGGAAAGTTTAATCAATAGAAACTAAAGCGAGACTTCTCAAATGGAGTGAGGTGGATCAAAATATAGGATCTATTTTTACATGTAAAATTTCAAAGAGAATTGCTCTTTGAAATAAACCTTGTACAATTTTATAAAGAAAACAATTATTAACTAGCATAAATATAAAAATATTGAAACTAATCTGAATTATTATTCATACAAATATGACTACATTGAGAAGAAAATAGCGCATAGAAATATTTCTTACGAAACATCAATCAAATTAAGAAAAGAAAACCCTGGAAAAAGAATTTTTATACGATTAACCATTCCATCTTCAGAAAAAAATTTCAACACTAGCGAGCTTTTGGCCTATTATGAGGTAAAATAAAATGATTCACAGAAAGACTTACAAATGAAAACAGAAAATTACTCTATTTTGCATAAGTCGCAGGATACATGTAGAGTACCCTTCATAATGAAGAGAAAGTAATAATTTTAGCCAAGAAGAACGAAACAAGAAAAATTTAAAAGATTGAGAGTACTTCAAATAACGTGTGATTATCTTTCCACTCAAAAACTTAATTGACTCACTATACCTTAAGTTTGACACCATTTTACTGAGAATTGCAGAGGATAAAATCTAAACACAAACATGATCCAAGAGGAAGTGTGATTTCTATTTGAGAAAAAGTTAATTAAAATTGTTCTTTATAAGAAAACAAAAGTCATACAAAAACCTTCCAGGTGTTATTATGAACAACTGGCAAAATGTTTTATAATCAATTTTAGAATAAAAAGGTTTTGCATTAGAATTCGTGAAAAATCTTAAGAGATCCCTTAATAAAAGATAAGAAAAAAAAATATCGAAAGGGCATTGGCAGTACAATCTTATTTTAAGGATGGATATTTATTTAAAGTGAATTTCATTAATAACATATGAAATTCACGTGAAGAGAAAGAATAAAAAGCAAAACTGTAAAATTCGGAAATAAAAGTATTGAAGGTTTAACTATAAGACATCTTTGAAAAATATTCATGAATATAAAGGTTTTTAGACAGAATTACAGTAAGAAAAAAGAGAAATGCCTTAAAAAAAAGTAAAAACATTAACGTTATGGATTAGAATAGAAAAATACATTACAAAATCTGCTGATTTTCTTGATTTTTTACACTGTGTTAAGAATACGGGCACAGACGGTGTTAGACACAAATACCTAAAGATATGTAGAGTAAAGGAAACTTAAATTTCTTCAAAAAATTAAATGCTTTAAAAGAATTTTGAGCTAATGTAAGTAAATGCTTATAAGAAATATTTTTAAAAACTCCTTCTATTTCAAAATTATAATGTATAAGCTTGACATTAAGGACCAATTGGTATTAATTATGAAAGATAAAAACTAAATGGATATCTAAATTATAAACATATGTTTTCCTTCTTAAAACAAAATTATGCTTGAAAAATTGACAAGGACGAAAATAGAACTTGTCAACACGATTTATTCCTTTTAAAAAGAAAATTCCTATGAAAGTTTCACTCTACAATTACTAAGCTAAGCAAGAAAAAGCAATAATTCTTTAAACTTCGGATTATGAAGTAAAGATACCTTCAACAAGCTAAATTAATTATTAAAGTTACCTTAACCTGTGTGAAAGTATTATTTACCATAACATTATCAATCATAAGATTGATTGAATTTTTCACATTCAATGTGCAAACATTTATATCTAAAATTCAATGTCTCATTTAAAGAGAAACTTACTTTTATTTAACTCATCTAAATGAAAATATTCAGTGCAGACAAAAAAGTAAAGAGAGTTATTACCTTGAGGTAGGATGAAGCAAACCTTCAAACGAGAACGCAAAAATCCCTAACCACTTGTAAACAAGTGGGTTCCCGAAGGGAGGCTGTAAAAATTTTAAGATCACTTATGATGAACACTGAAAGTTAGATAGTGTGAATTAGCATTAAAAACAATTAATTGTGAACTTATAGGGCAAACACAAAGTAAGGAATAAGTTTCATTAATATTTTTCGAATCTAAACAATTATCGAAATTTTTAGTAATTATTAGGCTAAAGTAGTATAAAAAAATGAACAACATTTTTTTTATATGAAAAAATATCACCTTTTAGTGAGATAAACTACAACTAAGGTTCTGAAAACAAAAACTGATATCAAGCTTTATTATTCCTTTCATTTTCAAAATGTCAATTTGTTCTTTTCCTCACAAAAAAAAAATTTAAATTCCATATGTTTTGTTATTGAAAGCAAAATATACATTAAACTAGAATAACGATAATATCAACTTTTTTTGAACACAATCACAGAGAAATTAGGGTTTTTTTTTTTTCAAATTTCAAACTTTGAAAGAATTCTTCACTATGAAAAGACCATGTAAGTTACAAAGAAAATATTATAAAACACTCCCTCTTACTTACATACTTATTAATACTTATAGCATTTCAGAGTTACTCTCATCTTATAAAATAACTAGCTGATATGCCCGGCCTTGCACGGGTGGAGTGTATCAATTTATTAAAATTTTCTCAAGTTACATGCCTAATTTTCTGTAACCATAATTACCAATCATCCTGGTAGTTTTTCATATCCCGGTGTTCCCAGTATTTTTTCATATCCCGGTGTTCCCAGTATTTTTTCATATCCCGGTGTTCCCAGTATTTTTTCATATCCCGGTGCCTTTTTCATCTTGGTGTCCCCGGTGCCTTTTCATCTCGGTGTTCCCGGTGCATTTTCATCACCGTGCTCCCTGTGCCTTTTCCCTCCCGGTTCCAACTGTGTAAATCTAACCTAACCATCCAGTTCCGGTGTTGCACATTTAATTACGACAGTTACCCAATTATCCATTCTAAGTGAAAAAAATCCATTAAAATTATTACAGACTTTTGTAATCCCAAAATTTGTAAATACCCCCTGTTTAAATTGAAAAAAAAATCCCGTTAAACTACACCAAAGAAACAAATTATAAGGTTAAATAACAAATTGATCTAGTGTTTCTATCATCAACTTTCTAAAAAAACTGCATGATGTAATCTTTACTTTAACCAGTCTAATTCTTAAAACTTTCTATTTCAACTTAAAGTTTCATGGAAAATGAAGTTTTTAATAAGAAAATACTGTTATAAAGTTTTTTATAAGGGCCGTTTTTAATTTTTTAAATTATTAATAACCTTTTTAAAACATTTAAAACAATTTTAGCCAATTTTTATCTTTAAATACTTTGTTTTATGTTTAAAATTGTTTTTGTTGTATTATTTGCAACAATGCGAGTTAAACAGATCTTCTTTAGTGGAGAAGTAAGGCGATTTTTACAAAAAGGTCTAAAAGGGGGTGAAGGGGTGGTTTTAGAAATTTGGAAATGATGTCATTGTCTTTCCCCCGTCCCCATACGTATGTGTACCAAGTTTGGTTCGATTCGGACGGATAGTTTTGGAGAAATTGAGGCAAATCTGTTCCGGACAAACCCAGGAACCCAGGAACCCAGGGACACCTTCATTATATATAGAGAGATAGAGAGATATTGCAGATGAAAACTTTTAATTTAAACCAGCAGAACGTGAACAAAAGATAATATTGATTAGAAATTTCTTATTGGGTTTACCTTTCCTTATAGAAGATTTTCTCAATATGAAACGGCCGAAACATCCGGATCCATATTATTTTCAAGCTGTGCGGTTATTTATTTATGCAATTGTTTCGCCAGAATAAGTGCCCAGGCCTATATGGTAGAAAAAAGGATGAGGTATAAATTAAATGTAAGTGGATTTCACAGCACAACTTATTCCAAATTCTATTTGTAAAAGTAACTTACACTTTATTTCTAAATTTTGAATGAATTCATTGTATTGTTATTTAACTTATCCTTTATTGTAATTTTTGTGAATGGATGTTAATTGTTTAATATAAAAGTATTTTGTACTATTAATAGAACAAAAAAGTCAAAACATTACATATTGGTTTAAAGAAGAATGCACACCTCCATGAAAGTTTACAAGATAAGGATATTTGTCACTGTAATTCAAAGAGGCTTTCATAGAAGTTCATACATAAGTTTAAAAAATATTTAACCATCTCATTAGTGTTTATTTGCACTTAAAACTAAAAACAAGTCCTGAAGATTGCTTATTCAAATAAAAATAGGTAAATCTTAAATTACAAAATCAACATGAATTTAACTTTAAAAAGGTTATCGAAATTAGGAAGGAAAAAAAACAAAAAACGAAAATGTTACTCTTCTTTGTATTATATCCAGATCTTCAACTGAAGCAAACAACTTAGACGGATTTCTATCAAATGGAGTTTCAGTCACAACTTCGGGATTGAAAAAAGATGGTTTACCTAGAAACACACATCCTTTAATATTAAAAAAATACAGTAGTAGTAGTTATTTAATTTATCCTCTAATACTTGGAGATTTATTTTAAATGGAGTTTAGGTTTTCATGTATATTATTTAATCAGTAGTAAGTATAAATTAAGATCAAGAAAATGGAGAAGTGCTTCATTGAAATGTATAAAGGAAAAATGTACACCTCCATAAAAGTTGTACAAGATCAGAATACTTGTACATATAATTCAAAGATATTTTTATTTTACATTTATTTTTATTTCCCTTTTACGTTTGTACATAACTATAATAAATTATAAAGAAGCTTATATTTAGTATTCATTTTAACTTAAAACCAAAAAATTTTCTTGAGGATGGATTCCTTACTTAAAAAAAGTTAATTAATTTATCTAAACTAAAAGGTTATCGACATTAGAGATAGATAAAAAAAATGTTACTCCTTGTTGTTTTCTTCTTGATATGGTATCCAGATCTTCAGCCAAAGCAAACAATTTCAACCGATTTCCATCAAATGGTGTTTCAGGCACAAGTTTGGATTGAAAAACGATGGTTCAATTAATAACCTTTAAACTTAAATAAATAAAAATCATTATTGTTTTACATAGAAATTACAGTAGTTACAAAATGAGAGAGAAAGAATTCCAGGAAGCATTTTTTTAAATGAAAATTTGATGAATAGAGGAGAATGGCTAGGAATAATGAAGTAAGAAAAAATTAAAAGATTCAAAGCACTAGAAAGAACATGTTAATACCCTTCCAATTAAAAACTTAATTGACACACTAACACGTATGTGTGACAACATTTTACTGAGAAATAAAATATAAAACAAACATGATCTGAGGGAAAGGTTGATATCTCTGTATAAAAAACCCCACTTCAAATAAATAAATATTTATAGATAGTTTAATTATTCTTATTTTTAATTTAGTTTTGCTTTTTACTACTGAGGCATGGTGAAAAAATATACTAAATGATACGCAAATAATACCATCATAGTATTCCTTAAATTTATGTATGTAAATGCCGTGATATTACCAGACGAACTGTATATATTACAACATAAATTCATTGTTCCAAACATATATTATAACTGTTGGAAAAGTATTAATGAGACATACCCATAGACAAGATTTTATTGTATAGGGCAGTAGCCCGTTTACAAGGATGTACAAAAAATAAATACAATTTACATATACCATAACTCTTGAAATGTATTACATTAAATGAAATTCTACAGAAGAACCTGCACCAGTCTCTCTAGCCTAGCCAGAGGTCACATAAAATGTCTTTCTTTTTCTGGGAGAGAGAAAACCTTCCCTCTCTGTCCCAAATGCCACCAACACCAGGCTTCAGCACATCACATTCTAGAATGCTTGGGTCTTCTCTTGGAGGATATCTACTCCTCACCCCTCCTCGTCTATGACTTCCTTTTTGTCAACGGATTTTTAGACATGGTCTGACTTAGTCAGATCATGTTGGAGATAAGAAACAACAACCACATTAAATGATACTCAGCCAGAGACAAGATTTTATTGTATAAATAAAGAATGAAAACAATTTACATGGAATTAAACACAATATAGAAACAGAATTAGATAACTAATGGAGACACACATAAACAAAACATATATATGGAAAACGAAAACATGTCATGAGGTCATCAAACTAACTCTATTTTACTAATATATTTTGGCGGATTTTAACAATAGAAACTGAAAAAAAAATATTGAGTATTGACTTTAATTTTAAATGAAAGGTTTGGGTAATTACGTAACGTATTAAATTTCAATATATTACAAAAGTAATTTTCACGTTTGAAAATTGACACGGGAAACCTCGAAATCATTTTCAGACTACATCATAAACTTTGTAAAGAGGTAGGTATTCTATTTTTTCATGATAATTAAAATTTGAGAGGACGATTTTTCAAAACATCTTAGCGAAACTTTTCTTTAAGAGGAAAAGTAATAACCTGTCCCAACTAACCGTTCTGTTTATTCTTGCCTGCGCCCCCCCCCTCCCAAAAAAAAATAAACGATTTTCATAGCTTTTGACAAATTTTGTCAACACTCTACCTCCTCAGGATCCCCCACTTCCCTCCCTCAGAAAATTATTCAAAATTTAAAAAGTACTGCTTTCCTGCCTTCTATGGACATTCTTTGGGTCTTGTAATAGTGAATTTTATAATCGTACATGAAAATAAGTTTTCGTTAAAATACATGAAAATAAGTTTTCGTTAAAATACATGAAAATAAGTTTTCGTTTTGTTAGTATTTATCAGGAGAGGCGTGGGAGACAACTGGAGCTGACCTAACCCCTAAAACATAAGTGAACTTACCCCCAGGAACAGCTAGAAAGGAATTGTTAACAAGTGTTTTGTGTTTGTGTGATGTATCAGGCAATGGGAATGCATATAGCAAGTACTTTATTAAAGTAACAAACAGCTTCTCCTTCTCTAATCGATGATCACTCCACCTAGAAATCCTACCTTATTGATATCAGTCTTTCTATCTTTGGTTCCAATTCTCTTGCCTATAGTATTGAAAAGTGCATAATTTGTGGACATATGAACAGAGAATAAGAAATCAAAACAAAATAATACTTCATCCCACCAAGCTCACGGGTCTCCCACTAGCCACACACACATAAACAAGTGTTAATAAATAGAATTTAGAAAAACTCACGAAGAGCAGAACCACACAGATTGAAGAGATTGCTCCTTTCTTGATCTAAAGTTGATCCATCTTGAATACCCGGATGCAAAATTAAGTGAAGTTCCAGAGATCCTCCCTCCAGGGGGCGAAAATAGGGGATAAATGAGATCCTGTAAATATAGGAACTTGTTAGATCATTTTCAATATTGTGAATTTAAGTTTTACTTTGTACTCCTTTCTCTTTTCATTTCAAACTAGCGATTCACCTTTAAAAATCAAACAACCTTTTATTTAAAAAAAAATCTTAACTACATCTAACTAACTAAGGGTTCTTAAAACAACAATTAGTATCAAACCTTTTTTATTTCTTTCCTTTTCAAAATTTCAGTTTGTACTTTCCCTCACAAAATAAAAAGTAAAGTT
The DNA here is from genome assembly GCA_963680715.1 of Tetragnatha montana. Taxonomy (NCBI): domain Eukaryota; kingdom Metazoa; phylum Arthropoda; class Arachnida; order Araneae; family Tetragnathidae; genus Tetragnatha; species Tetragnatha montana. Next base: position 12,561,254 of record OY796677.1, on the reverse strand, counting down.
CTACATGTTTTGTTCTAAAGAAACACATATACTAAACTAGAATAATAATATTATGAAAGTTTTTTTTCTAACACAAGTACTCGGTACACAAGTATTAGTTTTTTCAAATTACAAACTTTTTAAAAAAAAACTCCATTGCAAAGAAAAGTTAAGTTGTAAAAATATCACATAAAAGTCTCCCTCTTTAAATAGCAGTTCAGAGAGAATACTTATTTAAGAAAGTGATTTGTAAAGGGACATTTTTAAATTGGAAAAGAAAAAGGGTAACTAAAGTTTGTATTGACTATAAGTTTCTGAATATATTACCTTTCCTAATGAAAATTTCACACTCGGAAATGGTAGACAGATGCATGTCCATGTTATTTTCAGGTCGAGTGGCTATTTACTTAATTGTTCTATCAGAATCAAGTGTTCAAGCCTATATGGTAGAAAAAATGGATAAGAGGGTAAAGTATATAAATTAAATATAATTGGATTTTACAACACAATTGATTCATTTAATACGAAAACAATGTCTATTAATTTATAAAATATTACATAAAATGTTATTTCTTAGATGTTGAATGAATTGTATGTATTGTTATTTAATTTATCCTTTAATATTTGGCAATTTTAAAACGGATATTAAGTGCTTTATACACTTTAGTCCAAGAAAAAATACAAGAATAATAAGAATAAAAAGGAAATGAGGAAAAAATGCCAACCTCTATGAAAGTTGTACAAGATTAGAATATTTGTAAATATAGTTAAAAGATACTTTTATTTCATGTAATTTTCCCTTTTAAATTGATACATACTATTAGTACGAAAATATAATAAGGTTATAATTAACTTTTTTAACTGAAAATTCCAATATCGTTCCACATTAAATTTCTTACTTAAAAGTAGGTTATTATTAAATGAAATATTTAGATAAATTTAACTAAATAAAAAGGTTATCTAAATAAGTGAAGAATTATGAAAAATGTAACTCATTATTATTTCCCTCTTGATATGATTTTCTGATCTTCTACTGAAGCAAATATCTTCAATGGATGTTCATCAAATGGAGTTTCAGTCCCAAGTATAAAAATAAAAAACAAAATATAAGTTATATTATGAAACATGCATGTCCGTTAATTTAAAAAAGTGAAATGAAATACCTGCTACTTTTACAAAGAAAGTAGTAGAGAAAGAGTATAGTAGTAAATAAGCCGGTTTGCTTAATTCTTTTTCTCTTTTTTAAAAAATGAAATATAATTTTCAATACATATAACAAATCGCTATTTAGGAAATCTGTGATCATATGACTAAGTTTGATACCCAAACCGAATTCTAGGAAACATTTTAAAGAATTAAAAATTTACTAATTGAAATAAAAGCAAACCTTCACCAATGGAGTGGAAAAAAGTTAAAATCAAGATCTTCTGAATGTGAAATCTTGTTTCAGCAAAAACTGGTAAAATTGTTTTCATAAGGGGTACTGAACAATATAAAACGTCAATTTAAAGTTATGGATGTGGTTGCAAAATGGAAAGATACTTGATGTAAGCTTCCATCACGTATTGTGTAACTGAGAACATTCATTGTTCTACATCTGAATGTATCAGAAAAATAATTTTACAATCAAAAACGCATAAACCAATGCCAGTGAATAAGATTTTTAAAACACTCCCTTGAAATCAACTAGATTGTTCCAAGTTACAAATTTCCTTCCTGAAACGTCATATTTTACTTTAAAAGGTTCAAAGAGAAGTAAATATTTATACTTCTTTGGAAAAACACTTTTTTAAGAATTGCCCATTTAAAATGAATAGAGATGAAGATAATATAGAAACTTCACTAACCATTAAGTAGAAAATAATCGTTATTTATGAAAATGCATCAAGTTTAGGAGAACATAATTTCCCAAACCAACTTAAATACTTAAATAGGAAAGATAACTTTTGCAAAGGAAATTTTATCAAATTTTCATTACACATTCAGCCATGGTTTTTTAATATAATGTATCTTTAGGCTGATTATGAAGTAAAATAAAAGAATTCATAGAAACACTGAAAATGAATTCAAATAATAACGCTGTTTTGAACGAGTCGCATGATACAATCATAAATAAGAGAAAGGGATACTTTTCACTAGGAAGACTGAAACAAGAATAATCTGTAAGATATAGAGATCTAGAAAGAAAAAACGAATATCCATGTTTTCATTTAAATATTAATTAGAGACACTATCAGTTATGTGTGATTGAGAAATTAACAAGGATAAAATGTAAACATGAAGATCATCTGAGTAGAAGTGGTATCATCGTATGAAATCGTAATTTTTGGCATGAAATTTCCATGTAGGAAAATGTGAACTCAAACTTTTATCTCAATCCTTCACTCTCCTAAAATCTCAAGGAAAAATTTCCACAGACTAGTAAACTAAATTCAATAATCGTTTAACTCCTAAGAATATCATTCTAAATTTTGTAACAAACGAAATTTTTGGAACTGAAAGGTGTTAAACAGTTCAGTAGATGATCACAGGTTAAAAATAAACCTTATTTCTGGTTATGAGCATACTTTGATTGTCGGGAGGGTGATTCACCCTCTGAGCAAGGCTCTCACCTGTATTGATACACACAGGCACCACAAAAAGTAGTGGGATATACCCTGTATATGCTACAGACACAGGAATGAAATAAGAATGAACCTCTCTGCTAAGAGAGGTTTAATTAAACGCCTTTTTAGGCCTACCTTACAATAAGTTAATGCCCTTTAAACTGTTTGGCAAAATATCGATTATGACATTGTCTCAGCATAAAAATGTGACACCAAGAAAAGCTTCCTATCCATGGTCAAAGAGAAAAACAATTATTTATTTAATTATTAACCCCCCAAAAAAGTGCGTGGATTATACAAGAAGAGTTATTTTATATTGCACTTTCATGTAAGGTACCAAAAGTATACTACTAAAACAAACATGATTTTCCAAAGTCAATCGCAATCAGCCGGAAATTAGTTTTGTAATTTATTATATTTTTTGTAAGTAAATTTCACTCTTACTAAATGAAAGAAAACTTGAGGTAGTGAAAAAGGTAAGAAAATATATAGAATGTAAATTTCTTAATAACCCAGGAAAAATATTGCAATAGCAGTAGGTAAAACTAAAAAGATACTATAATAAAGCGTATATTAAAAAAGAATATATTTCTATATACTTTGAAATCACCAAATCAGAAATTAGACGATTGAAACCTTATATTATAAGTTTCGAGAGGCTATAAAAACTCAATAATGTATTAAGTAGTCCACTGTTATAGGTACAAATTATTTTTACTTTGATATTGATTGCAATAATTAAAAGATCTTGGCTAACCAAAATTCTACTTCAATATACCTTAAACATTATGTAATTCACCTAATAACTGGTATAATGCAATGAATTAGCAAAAAAACAATAGGTTCCTGAACAATAAACTCTTAAATTAATTTTCAGGTAATACAAAGAAAATGACAAAAAAAGTCCAATAAAGACAAAACCAAAGCAAAGATAGAAATTTAAAATAATGTGGAGGGCGAAGTTGATAATAGTATGTGCAATAGCAAGCTGCTGAGAGAGGCAATGCCTGCAATACCTTCACTTAAAAAATAATTCAACTAACATAAACTTGGGTAAGAATTCCTAACGATAAAAAAAAATTCTGACAAAAATCTCGTTACAAAATAAATTTCAGCAAAAGAAAATTCACTGAAATTCAAAATCTCAAAGAAAAAATTAAAAGAGTTTGTAACAACCTACACAACACAAACCTTGAAAATTTTAGCAATAATAATAATAATAATGCCTTATTGTCGTCGAAAAGAGAATGTATTCAAGTAATACAAAAAGGCATAGGTATATGTCACCAAGGAAAGAGTCCCGTTTAGGACACAAAATGAAAACTCAGTTACAAAAATTACACTTGAAATTACTAAACGAATTTTAAAAATACTACTAAGGTTTTCAAACCTTCAAGATGCATAATTGCACAAAAGGAAAATTCAAAAATACTAAATTTCAAAAAATATATTGTAGAGAGATATTTAAATTAGACTCAAAACTAACATTAAAAATGAATTAAAAATAACACCGTTTACCAACACTATAAATAAAAAAAACTAGACTTCTAAAACCACTTTGGTGAATATGGAACGTTTAAAAAATGGCCTTAATTTTTTTCGTTATTCACCAAACAAATAAAAATATTTAAAAGAAAAAACGTAAACGTGTAGAAATGTAGTGAAAATAGGTTCAGAACCTAAAAGAACTAACTTAATAATTTCCTTTTTCACAAACTTCAAAGGAAAAAAAGAACAGAAATAAATTCAGTTGGAAATGACAGTCTTAAAAAATTGGAGAAATGGAAGTAAAATTTTTAATTCAAAGGAAGACATATAATATTAAGGGTTTGAAGAAATATTTCCAACAAAATGGAACGCGTATTTAAAGAAAAGAATAATGTCCAATAGAATCCTCATAATGTCGATATACGTATAAGTTGATAAATTCTTAAAAATTTATTGAAACAAAAATAACTTTTTTAAGACAAATATTTAGTAGTGACACAGTAACCCATTCTGAAAATCACAGTGGGAAATACTGAAAGACAATGTTATTACAATTTCAAGCTCAAATGTAAAATTGTTATAATATTATGACATGTTTTAACAGTATTTTTGATGAACGCAATATATAATTTCAATGGAAAAATTCTATGGCTAAAATTATTTAAATATTCTCTCTTAATATTTTCATAAAACAAGCTAATAAGGTATTAAAATAAATAATTGTTTTAAAATTACCACTTACTAATTACGTTCCTAATAAAAAATTTTTATTCTTTTAAAAAAAACAAAGCGCGCGACTTATCTCACCGATGTGGAGAAACTAACTATTCTTCAAACGATTTTATTCAATTTGATGAATGAACTTCAATTTAAAGGATAATTATGAAAAATTCGAAACAAAAAATTATATTTCCATCGCATGTAAAGAATTGAAAAAAAAAATATTTTTAATAAACACGAAGGCCAAATAAGTTTTTTAAATTAAATTTTTAACAGTTTTTAATTTTTTTTGAATTTTTGGTTTAATTCCAGATTTGGGTTACTTTGTGACAGTTTTTAATGGAGGTTTATTTTCTCAGCGTTGTCTTTTATCACAGCAATCTTCTACATAAAAACATATAAAGTTCATTAATTGCAACTTAGGTGCAGTAAAATTTAAAACTGGTTCTATTTACCAGGACCGACGGTTGTTTCTCATTAGTTTCTTCCATGCTGAGAGCAGGTGATCATTATGAAAGAGAAAAAAAACGAAAAAAAACCAGCTACTCACATTTTCAATTAGAAAGGCAGGTGATACTTGCAAACAGCGCTGAATATCATACATTATCATTCTTTGTAGAGTAGAACCATAGTGCTCATTTTTCATGAATAACATGAATTTATACGGGAAAACCTTTTTAAATTAGTTTCTGGACTTGTTTTATCATTTTATGACTTTTTTTTTCGCAATAAGGATTTTAATGGATTGCAATGCCTTTTGACTGAATTCCACCAAGAACATATATACCATTGCGGTCTAAAAACACGATTGTTTTAGTTTAAGTACCCAGCCTAGTGTCCCACTTTTCCATTAAAACCCCACCAAAATCTAAACTATAAAAATGTTAAGTTACATTTCACACACATAGCATTTAAGCACTTTGGGTAGTCAAGAAATGAGTTATTCTGATGAAATTGATCTTACTGACTGATCCAATTCACCCCTTTCAACGGTAGATCTTTTATAGGTTAATTGTACAATTATCGCTAATAATTTATAAATAGGAACATTTGCATCATTTCATTGCATCTTGTGGATGTAGATAAAAGCCCGAGAGGTTTATTACACCATATTTTTTTTGGCATAGTAAGCATGCTTTCATAAATATGTATTACCGTAAAATGGGGTAACTTTGGCCCAAATGGAGTGGGGATTTTTTACTTTAAAAAATAAAAGTCGTTAACTAAATTAAATTTATTACTTATAATTGCAGGTAAATATACATTATTTGAAGGTAAAGAAATTATATTTTTGATGTAGCCCTATGGAGTGTATGCATCACGCATATTTTATCATCATATATTGTCTCGAGTGAGTACAAACTACTTTTGCATGTATTTTCCAACACTATAATTTTTAGGTAACAGCCAAGGTTAGATAACAGCATAAATCTAAAACCATCATTATTAAAAAAAGCTTATATTGCCTTTGTTTATTAAGAAAATTTTAACAGTACATGAACAATGCGTAATTTTAGCTATCATTTCAAATTGCTCTCTACAATAATATAAATTTCAAGCATTATTTATTTAACAACAATAAAATTTTCATTTCAACAATGTATCAAATCTAAATACTCGCAACAAGGAACTTGGTCATATTTCTCTGTTGGTCTTGAAAAGGGGTTTGTAGCTCGTTTGCTCTATTTGTTTCTTTACTTACTTATATTATTTAAAGCTTTTACCAGAACAAGTCGAAATATTTTTCTAAAAATTATTCGTTTCTTTGAGTTGTTTAGGTACAGAGGCGACTCTTATTTTTGTTTTAATCCATCTTTAGGGATCCATAATTTCACATAAAATTCAACATACTAGCATCTTTATTTTCAGGTGAGTGTCAGATACAAGATATTTTCATACCATTGCTTTTTAATATTAAATAGTTTTTTAAAGGTATTATTGGTTCGAATTATGTTTTTCTTTTGTCTTAAGCCAGTTTTGTCTTCTTTTAAGGACACAAAAAAGATACACAGTGTGGAGGTATGATTCGAATAGAATAGCACCATCTAAAATCTTCTCTGATAGGTGAGTGAAATTTCTCTAATCTTCCACTTGCATACACGGATAGTTCGTGCGGTACACCCGACACGCCTACATTACTATCAGTCAATCAAAATGTTAGACTTGTATTTTAATTATAAGTTATATTTTAAATGGAATATACATCAATGTATTGCGGTTGGCTCAGTGGTAAAGCATTTGCTTGTGCTTCGCATGCGATAGTTCCTCGGATCGAACCCCGGTGGTGCTAATTTTATTTAATATTAATTCTATAAAATATTGTGATAAATTCTGATTTGATCCGAATTGTAGGCGTGTAAGGTGCACCTCACTAACTTTGCTACTTGACCCTGGAGAAACATAACGAACAAACAGATATAGTACAGTCAAATTAGGGTTTGAGGTAAATATTTATATATATTTACATGCAAACATGAAAGTCGACCTGAGAATTCTTAAATTTTTTGGACGATAACATTTTGTACAGAAGAAAGCACCTACTTTCCTTTTTAAACGTTCTTTTATACGAGCTGCACTCTATGGTTGTTCTTCTTCATATCATTTGTTGCTAAAAGTTTCTATCTAGAGAATTTAAAACTTTATTTTACGTGTGTGTTGCAGGTAAGGAGGTGAGATTTTCTATAAAAACCCATCAAAGTTATCCAAACATCTCCAGCATCATGAAGAGATTCGTATAGAATAAATAATATTACCAGCACCTTTTGTCTCAGGTAAGAAGTGTTATTCCTAGGATTTTTATGGAGGAGTAAAAACACTCCTTGAGTTTTTTAGGAGGAGTGAAATTCAATTATGAGGAGTGAAATACGTTAATAACATAAACTACAAATACAGACACAAACACCGCAATCAAACTCCATAAGCATGAGAACAAAAAATGAAAAAAATATTATCTATTCCTCTCCTAAAACGACCAAAAGCAGATCCAATTTTTCTTCGGCTAAGCCATTATGGCCACAAACCATTTATATATAAAGTTAAATTTCATAGATAAGTCTAATTGATAAGATAATACAGTAATGTCTAATTGAGTGGAATCACTGCAAAAAAAAATTCGGGGGGACACGGTGCATTTTTTAAGCTAAACCTTTGTGAAAAATTCAAAAAGTGAAAATACTCCTAGCTGGTTTCTTAAAGAGTATTTTCGATTTTTAAGGAGTGAAATACTCTCTCAGAGGAGTTAAAAATATCACTGCAGGTAAGTACAAACCAATTTTGCCTGTATTTCTTAACACTACATCTTTGGATAAGAGCATAAACCCAATATGTGCCCATCATCGGAAGAGAAATGTTTGTGGATCTTTTAATAAGACAATTTTAACAATAAATAAACTAATCAATGAATAATTTAAGTTCTTATTTTAATATATTCTCTGCAATAATATGAAACTTAAGTATTACTTATTTGTCAACAATAAAACTTTCATTCCAACCCATTCCAACACTGTAAATTAAATTCAAATATCTGCAACAATAAACTTAGTTATTTCTCTTTGTCTACAAAACGTTACAACTCGTGAGTTGAGATCGTTTTTTTTTTACTAAAATTTTTTTTTTACATTTTCCCTTATTTTAGAGAAAGTAGAAACCTTTTGGTAAAACTATTTCTCTGTGATGTTTAGGTTAGGTTCAGAAGCGATTTTCTTCTTTTTATCGGTCTTTGGGGGTACTTCCAAAGCCTCCGAGTCCGGTAGTTTTGGAGATTCCGTGTTGAGTGTTTGTCACTTACCAGTCAGTCAGTCAGTGGTATTTGGCTTTTTAAAATTTCATTTATTTACAGCCAATAGTCTACACCTACAAAATCGAATGGCAGAAGGAAATTTAAGATTGAAACCGTGATTGATATCGTGGTTAAAAGGTCGCTTAAACACACACATTTTTTTTTTTTTTTAAGTTTCCAAGTTTGTAAGTTTTTCGGTGTTATCATGTAGTTTTTCCGGTTTTTTTTAGATAAATAAAGAGAAATTTTAACACTAAAAAATTAAATAAACTTGCAAAATTATGAACTTTTCTTTATTGAAGCCTGGAAAAGTACTTAATTTTACTTGATAATATCTCCTCGAATATTGAAGATATTTTCATGAATTTTTTTCTGTGCGTTTTAATGATATGATACTTCAAACAATATTCTCATCGAAGGTTTTGTTCTATATCTCAATGAATCATCTCAATGAATTGGTCACTTACCTAGGGTTACACTTTACTTCCTCGGAGGAGTTGGTTCCAAATAAGAGCCGTGAAGCGAACTTTTGAAACACCCTGCATATGGCCTTTCTGTTGACCTCAAGCTTTTTAAAAATTTTGAAAGAAGCTACTTGAGAAAATGTTGAGTCTAATGAGGGAATTGCATAGGTGAGGGATTTGCTTAATTTTACACTCTTTTGATACGTTATAATTTAAAACTCTCAAATATCAGATTTTAAAGTTCAAAAATATGTTTTAAATAACTTAAAATTCGATTTTATTTTCGCCAAAACACTAGTAAAGTCATGTGATCAAAAAACGGGATTTGACGTCACAGCGCCGTCGAAACTAGTGAATTGTTGAAAATAAAAGAAATCAGTCTTATCATAAAACCAAAACACGCATAAAACTCGTCTGTTTCTCTAGTGAACGGCCAGAAAAAGAAAAAATTTAAACTTTTAATCCTAATAATTCCAAAACCAATTAATATTTTTTGAAAAACAAAATGCCAATCTTTTTATAAAAAATATTTGTATGTGTCTTTAAAATATCATAGTTTTTTAGTTAATACTTTGTGAAGAATAGCAGAATGAAGCAAGCTAAGCATACAATAACATAGCGGGTCCAAGTGGGTCCAAGCGCTGTGACGTCACACAGCAGCCATAACGAAATTACTGTTTTTCCCGCCAATACTGGAAACGACATTTTAAAAATTAATATCTTGGGGAATAGTTTTCCGATTTCAATAATTTTTACGTCATTTTTCATGGATTTTCATCCTCTATCATAATAAAATTTAAAAAAAAAACGTGCAATTCCCTCATTGCTTTGAGTGTGTTTTCATCATTGGGTTTGGCCAAACAAAATATTAAATTGAAGGATTTAAACATTTTCAGGATTTTTTTATCGATGTGAATCCCCGAATCAACGGACTAAAATATGAAGAGTTTATCACTTTTTTTTTAACAATTATAATGTGTGATTTAGGTGCTTAGAAGTTCCATAAAAAATTTTATTTTGAAACCATTAAAGTGGTTAAACTTCTAACAATATTTAATGATATCCCCTATAGCCTATAGAATACAATAAACGTATAAACATTGGAATAAAATAATCACAGCATAATCCAAAAATGTGGTACTCGAAGAAAACTTGATGCATATATTATGTAGCCGTGATCGTGATTCAAATGCTCCACGAAAATATTTGCTTTTTTAAATTTCTCCCTAAATCATTAGGAAGAAAGTATTTATTAATTATTAAATAATGCTAATTCTTTATTTTGTTTACCTAAGAGTTCTTCAATTTAAAGTTGATCTTCTGGAAAATTTAAAAACCCCTTAAGTATTTTCTTCCATCATCTTACTTTCTAGTTCTACAACTGATTAAAGAACTTAAATAAGAATGAGAAAAAATTATCAAAAGATAAATGTTTTTTAACAGTTTCGGCTTCTTATTGCTATCTTTCAAACTTTCCAAAAAGGAGTTCACTAAGTTCCACACAAAGCTGTCACCGCCGAAACGCGGTGGTGTCGCCTTCTCGGGTTCATTTAAAACTCTTAATTTCACGCTCTAGTTAGCCTGATCCTCTCTTTTCCTAAGAAAATGCTTCTTTTTCCCCTTTTAACATAAGAAATGCAGCCGTGATCGTATAGTGGTTAGTACATTGCGTTGTGGCCGCAATAACCCAGGTTCGAATCCTGGTCACGGCAAAATATTTTGTATATCTAGGAATTTATTAATATTTTCAAATTTTTTTAAATAACCAGTTTTGGAACGATTTATTTTAGTGGTACGCTTTTAAGTAAAAGCATATTATAAGGAAAGTCTGGAAAAATATTTTTTTAATGTCCTAAAAACTAGCAAATATTATTAAAATGCATTTTTCTACAACTCAGAGAAAATAATTTATTTTTTCAAATACTCACTAGTTTTAAGTAAAAAAAAAAATTCTTACTTCATTAGTTTTTCTTCAAAAAAATGACAGCAATTGAGTCATAAATTTTAGATCGTTGGTTAATTGTTTTTTTTCTGGCACCAGGCCAAATCAGAGCAAATAGTGCCAAAATAAATTAGAGTGCAAGTTTTAAAAAATCTTAATGAGCCTCTGATCTGATCAGTATCTTAAATGTAGAGATTTAGAAAGGAAAATTTCATAAAAATAATACTTCTTTGTGATTTTCTTCCATAATTTTCTTATGAGAGGTTACTTAACACTCCTAAAAATTCTTACTTCACAGTCAAAGATTGTAAACATATAAAATGACAGAAATGGTGGTCTACCTTTTTCTTTTGGAGACAGCTTGAATCCTTAAGACACAAAATAAAACACCAAATTTTCAAAAAAATTGTGATTTAATTAGTAGTTTTAATCTATACAATTATACACATTTTAGAAGTAGTCCATTCAGCTGTTTACAGGAGAGGAAAAAATAATCAATACTTAAGACAGTCTATTCACTTTTAAGTTACTTTCAAGAACCTACTCATTCATACACATTTTTTATAAGCCCTTTTATTTGGAATCATCCTTATACTATCAGCTTTTACCTTGTAGCTTACAAAGTAGATGGAGTTTGGATCTTTAAAGTGGTATTTATTTGTAACAACAAAATCCTTCTCAACGGTTGAAAAAAAGGGTACTTCAATGCACATGATTTTTAATATGCTGTATAAATAATAACTATACATAAGTTTACTTAAATATAATAATATGTAATTTTAATATACTTCAATACTTTTTACAATTAAAATTACTGATTTATTGTAGTTACCTTTATAACAACTGAATACTTAAATAAGCACAGTTAAAATATTAGTTGTAAGTTTATTAAACCTACAAAAAGGGAAAGAAGTACCTTGTATTCATTTTACTGAGAGTCATGCCACACAAAGCAAACAAGACAAAAAGTGTTAAGGTTTGTGCAAGATTCGGAAGAGAATCGAGACTATCCAATTCTAAACAGAATTTCAGGAAGTCCATAAATAGCTTAAAAATTAATTAATCCATACATTTAAGAGCTGCATCAATCTCTATTAAAAAAAAATAATCAAAGCTTTGACGAAGGTTCTCTGTGGCAACTGCTTCTTCAGCAATTACCAAGCCAATCAGCCAGTCACCCATAAAATAGCTGTAAATATTCACACACAATCATAAATATCACACATAAAGGGTTTCAACTTTACTTTTACCAGTCTGGTATTTGGTGGTCAGTTTCGGTAGAGTTCAAATAGTACTATCAGTTTTTGATTTCATAAAAATATATTAATATTTAAAACGAATAGAAAAGGCAATTGGTTAGGCTTACCAAACGTCCTGGTTTACCCAGGACAGTCCTGGGTTTCGGAGGCTGTCCTGGGAAATGTGTCCTGGGTTTTTGTAAACAAAATTTTTTGTTCAATTTTCGATAAAAATTTTCTCGAAAGCTAATGCTATAACTGCTACAGAAGCATACAAATGCTATTCTGAATTAATTTGTAAACTGCTAGAAAGGAAATCTCACAAATTCATCCCATCTTCTGCAAAACAATTATTGACACTCTGAGAGAGAATGATGATTTCCAGAAACAAAAATTGTTTTCCAGTGCTGATAATTTTTACAATTCTGCTATTCAATATCTAGAGTTGTGGATAATAGTAGGGGAGCCCAGAGTGTTTTTGGGTGGTAACTCGAGCGCGTCAGATAATCATAAGGGGGATACCTTGCATGCTTTTGAGTAACTCCACCAAATATAAGCTCTCTATGTAGGGGGGATTGTCTAGAACAGCCCGTCAGACTTGTAAAAAAAAATTAGTTAAATGGACATACTCGAGCGCGTCAGATAATGATAAGGTAGGTTAGTTACCAGCTAAAAAGTGTACATTTTCTAAAATTTGCCGATTTGAGCGGTGGGTAAGGGAGCGGGAGGGTTACAAATTTGCAAAGTAAAGCCAAGACCGGTAAGACGCTATCGCTCTTTTTGAGAAAAATGTACGAAACAAAATGTTTATAGACAAGTAGCCAGGAAACTAGGCTCAACTAGTTGTAAACTGTCTTGGTAGCCAATCTGAGGCGCTCGAGTATGTCCATGTAACTAGTTTTCTTTCAAATTTTGACGGGCTGTTCTAAACAAACCCACCAACATAGAGAGCTTATATTTGATGGAGTTACTCAAAAGCATGCAAGGTATCTCCCCTATGATTATCTGACGCGCTAGAGTAAATCCACATTTAGCATCAAGGGCTCCCCTACTATAAGGAGTTTTGATAAAGTTAGTAAATTTGAATGGATTAATTTGACAACTGAAATTATCTGGAATGATCTAGAACAGAGTAGACATCAGATTGTGAATGAAGTTGTGAATTTTAAACTGAACTTAATTGCTGTGAATTTTACGATGCTATATATTAAACAAAGAATTTTTGAAAAGTATGGATTTTTTAATTGGGTTTTTAATCTTTGATGGAGAGATACGATAAAAGTGTCCTGGGGTTGGACTCCGGAAAATATGGTAAGCCTACAAAATTGGTTTCATTTTGATACTTCGCTATATATATATATATCAGAAATTTGAACATGATTAAATGGATAGATTATAATTATCTTTCCATATTATGTTACTTTTTGGTTTGAAATCCCCATGCACATGCAGATCCCGATTTCGAAATGTGTTTATGTTTACACCGGATGTAAACAAACCGATTTCCGGTTACAAACCGAAACAAATAAATTCGAAGCCCCCGATTTGAACTCAATGATATATTTTTAAATTATGATTCTTTTTATATAGAATTTAAATCATGAAGGAAGCAAGGAAGTCTACGTGTAATTTTTTCATAATTAAACACCAAGTACAAACAAATCTGGTAAAAAGACACTGTAAGACAGAGAAATAACCTCCATTACAACAAATATCAACAAACAAATCCGTCACGACACGATTCAAGAACTTCAGTAATCTGATTAAAATGCAACAAATATCAAAATTATAAGCCAACTGGAATCTAAAATTAAAAGCATGGCAGATATTTTATCGATCCCCACGAGTAGTGATTATGAAAGCAAGTATGCTGTGTGTTCAACCCCGAGTTATTTCATGTGCAAAGTGTGCAATATGCGCTTTAATTCCAAGAGTTCTCTGAGTCTCCACCACGGTTCTCACACACAAGAGGCTTCGAAATGCGACATCTGCGGGGAAACTTTCGCGAGCGTGCGGGACCGCGACGAACACTTCGCCGACCACGACGAATTCAACTGCATAATGTGCGAAGAAACTTTCTACCACAAGGCGGAGTTGATCGTCCACCAACAGCTTCACGAGCCTTCCGACGACTCGGAATCGGACGAGAACAGCCCCTACAACCCCGTGCGGGAGAAGACGCGGAAGTACCAGTGCAACCAATGCAAGAGGTGTTTCAGCTCCAAAAGCAATCTGACTCGCCATACCTTGACCCACAAGGGTGGCAAGTCTTATCGATGCGAACTGTGCAACCATGGGTTCACGCAGAGGATCAGCCTTCAGCGACACTATCTGATCCATGCGAAGATTAAGCCCTACGCTTGCGAACTGTGTGGAAAGGCCTTCTCCATCAAGGACAGTCTGACCGTACACATGTTGAACCATTACGGGATGAAGCCGTATGAGTGTTTGGTGTGTGGTCGGGAGTTCGCAAACAAGCGCAACTTCAAGCGACACGGACTGGACCACCTGCCTGAGCAGCTGTCTCCTTGTGATATCTGTGGAAAAGTGTTCTCCACCAAAAAGAAGCTTAGCATGCACTTTATGCTCCACACCAATGAGCGACCGTACACTTGCGAACAGTGCGGGCGTGGGTTTACTTATAGTAGTCACCTCAAACGTCACATGCTGTGGCATAGTGGCGATCGACCCTATACCTGCGACTTCTGTGGGGCCGCATTTATTGCAAAGTTCCTTTTGAAAAAGCATGTATGGAAAGATCATTATGAAGGGAACAAAACTGCCTACAGTGATATGTTAGTGTGAATTTACTAGAAACAGTTGTTACTGCTCTAAAGTGTTAAAATCACAGGGTTTTTTTAGCATTTTAATTCCTTAAGGAGTAATAATGCTAAAAAAATTAGAGTAATATCCATCTTCTGCCATACTAGTATTGGTAACTTTGTTTTCTGGCATTGAAGCATTTGGCGTTCAGGTCCAGGAAACCATTTTTGGTGATTTGCTTTAGCACCAATTAAACTAATCATAAAGGCATTTTACTTTACTATCGTTTCAAAAATAGTCCTTCTGTGTATATAATTGCGTTGAAGGCATAAGTAATTAATCTTTCAAAAATGTGTATTTTTATCATCAATATTGTTTTTTGATTCGTTATTCAAAGTAAATTTTTGACTCAACTCTGGTAAGGGCCTCCATGGTAGGAACAAGCAACCGTTGTATAGGCTATAAAATAATGAAATAGCAGTTACTTTTATTGGTTACCATGGGGGACTCTTACCAAAGCTGTTCCCAAATTTTCTTTAACCTTCTAGAAATCAACTTATTAAGTTATTTGAAGTTTATACAATGTGTTGATTTCATAATGTCCTATTGTTTATAGAATATCAACTTCTCAACAAAACTCAGAAACTTAATTTTTTTTTACCATAAAATAAATAACTAAATTCACCCCATACCCCCCTAGAGAAGTTCAAATATCCCCCTCTGAAATGTTTTTCTGGCTACACCACACAACTACCTACAACCTCCACCTAAGAGTTAGTTTTTTTTTAAAAATAAATTGCTTTAAAACATATAAAATTTGATCATTTAAGGGTTTAATTTGTATTTAGGGTACTTCCGTAATATCCCTTCGACCTTGCTGGTGAAAACAAAAATGTATAGCTAAATCCCATTAACTGTGCTGTTGAAACTGATGGTCAATGGGATAATAAGTAAGAACCGTATTTAGGATATACATAGTCAGATTATGGTTGTTTTGAGTGTTCTTGTTTATAATTTTGAAAACTAGAATTTTATTCAATCAAAAGAACTATCTGTTGATGCTAAATAATTTTATTTAGAACCTTCAATTTGATTTCTTTTAAGATTAAGATGTCTAGGTATGAACATCAAAAATGTGGATCTGATGTAATCACTAATCGTATCGGAACACATTCCTTGTTAAAATAATGAATTTATAAACGATGTCTTAAATTTAATGTATTGTAATATGAATTTTTAAATGTGTTTTTGTTCCTATCCCTTTAGATACAAAGTTAATGAACTTTCTCATGAAAAATAACTTTTATCAATCAATAATAAAGGTATATTTATATGCATAAGTGATTCAAGAACATTTTATTACTTTCTCTTCAGTGATATTTTTTCTTTGTATGTACAGTCTCAAACTTTGATATCGATAATCTTTACATTTCGAAAAAATATTCCCATCAAAAAAATATTCAACATTAAAGTTTCTATCATAAT
The DNA here is from genome assembly GCA_963680715.1 of Tetragnatha montana. Lineage (NCBI taxonomy): Eukaryota > Metazoa > Arthropoda > Arachnida > Araneae > Tetragnathidae > Tetragnatha > Tetragnatha montana. The sequence goes on along the minus strand of OY796677.1, from coordinate 12,544,791 downwards.
TTACGACAGTGTCGTTTTCCTCATTCAATGGAGATCAGGTATTTAAAATTAATATCTAAAACTCATGAGTTTTGGAAATGAATGAAATTTAAGCCATCTGCAATAAAAAGATACTTTACAGTGACATGTTTAACTTCATCCCCAGCCTGATTTCAACATCAATTTTAAGGCACTGTCCCCAAGTAGGGAAATGGGTTCAGTGTATTGGTACAACCCCTTTACATTTCATACTTTGGTGAGAATACAAAGAAAAGAGGGGACATATGGTGCCTCCTCTTCTGTATTTGCACCACAAAATAAGATGAGAAGGCAAAGATGCAGCGAAATTATTACTACTCTAGGTGACTGCCCGTTACTTTTACTGAATAGCATTAAAGGTTGTTTTTGTTTATTGTGCTTGTATAAAGCAATGCCTTTAACAGAGAATATTAGTACAGAAGCTGAATCAGAGCTTGATTTAAAAGCGAAGGAGTCAGAACATATTTTTAGGAATTGAAATAAACCCTAATTAAGAATACCCCCTCTTAATCCAACAGAAAGTTACCGTTCCAGAACCTTCTTTCTAAAAATCAAGTTTTCTCTAATCTAGCTAAGAAAACTCCTTCTACAGCCATGTGCATTTAAAATTTACCTCTAGTATTAAGTTTATAAATGAAATTTCTTTCAATTTGCTTTAAAAATCGAAAAATTTTGTATCCCCCTCAAAAATATTAATTATTTTTAAAATTTACTTATTTATTGTTTTGTAAAATACTGATTATTTTAAAAAGTTATTATGCATTTTAGAGCAATATATTTTTCATTTTAGGAATGGTAAGTATAGTGAAGTAGAAAAAGCTTTTGATTTTGAGCAAGTAGAGAGACTTATCAACAGTAAAGAAGAATAGCTCTTTAAAAGGAAATCTATCCAAATTTTTCAGAAATTATTTTCTATACATAGGTATTGAAGGCATCAAAAAATAAATATCTGCGACTGACGACCAGAATATCCTGAAAAAATCTAATTCTCTGCAAATAATACAAAGTAAAAGTTTGTAGGCGGTAGTTTGAGATTCCCTATTTAGAAAAGAAAATTTTTTGCCCAGGTGGTTGGGGACTATTTTTAGCTTCCTTTATTAAGGTTCCGGCACGGCATACTTGTATAAAATGAAAACCTTTCTGCAAACTTAATTTTTTTCCAAAAAATTTTCTGCAAGAATTTACACATTTTTAAATCTTAAAATTCTTTCTTAAATACTCAAATTGGTACCATAATCATTTTTATCTGTGCTACCTGACTATCTTGTACCTTTTTCCCAAACTATTTTATTTAAAATTTATGTTTGGAATCAATTTCAGATCTAATATTTTGATTGTTAGCTTTAAAAAATATTTCTATCAACATTTTCAGCAGGATGTGACAAAACTGAATTGGAATTAAGCTTGAGTTGCTACGATAGAAACGCTAGGAAAAGCTTTTCAATCGCGGTAAAGTTGTTTTCTCCGTATTGCGATCGGAACACGAGAAGAAGCAAACTTACCGGGTGGGCGCGCGTCAAGACTCACTAGCGAATCCGAAAAAGACTTGAAAAAAAAGCCAAATTTGACTCAATAAAAGGGCCAAAATTGAAAAAATCCTAAGGACAGGGATTAGCAGAGAAAAATTTATCGATCAAAAAAAAATTCTGCAGAAACATTTCTAAAAAAATTTAATTTTGTAGTTTTTCTGCAGAAAATTTTCTTCAGAGGGCAAAATTTTCTGCGAACGCCGTTCGCGCGTTCGTGTATATTATAAAAGTATGCGGCACGGCATCGATACCTTGTATTAAAAAATACTTTTTTTTTTAATTTTTAACTAATGAATTTCGTTTTTACATATTTCAAAGGTGACGCTGCGGCTGTAGTTTTATGCAGTCGGCTATCATTTGTATTATTGAGTATGACGTCAGTTCCGATAATGATTTGTTTTCCTCTGGGCGCATTGTAGTGAAGTGAAGAAAAACCAAAACATCAAGAAATGGAAACAGGAAGAGTTGCAATTTCTGAAACCAGATTGTTATTCATTTTGAACTTAATTTACCACGATACCATCACTTTATTTGATCACAATCGCTCTTTAGTGTTCTAATTCTTTCCGAACCTTACTAAGGATCAGCGATCTGTTGCACGATGTCCTCATCTACCGTTTACGAACCGACTTACGTCAACAACAACATCGTCCTCAAGACCGAACTGGATCACAACATTACTCGAATCACTGTTGTCCCCTTCGTGTGTAACATATGCCTAAAGGCTTTCACGCAGATGGTGCATCTGGAAGATCACATGCACAGTCACGAGGAATCGTACGACGCAGTGTCGGAGGTTTCTGCTCCCCCGACTCTCGAAGGAGGGGTGTTCGAATGTAATGTGTGTTGCCAGGGGTTCGAAAACGAGCCCACTCTTCAGGAACACTATTTGGTGCACTCCTCCGAGCCGTCTCCGTTCACTTGCGATCTGTGCAGCAAGGGGTTCAAAAGCAAATACCACCTCAAGCAGCACTATGTCCGCCATTCGGGGATCAAGCCCTACACTTGCGAATATTGCGGAAAAGGCTTCAAGAAAAAAGACTACCTTCAACTGCACATTCTCCTGCATACAGGAGACCAGCCTTACTCATGCAACATATGCAATCGCAAGTTCCTCACCCAGTTGAACCTCCGACAGCACTACACTCTCCACACAGGAGAACGGCCTTATGTCTGCGAGACCTGCAACAAGAGTTTTCGCAAAAAGAACACTCTGAACCAACACCAGAGGACACACACAAACCTGAAGCCTCACATCTGCGATACTTGCCAGAAAGGTTTCAAGACGAAAGGGGACCTCACCCAGCACTACTTAGTCCACAACGGAAAAAAGACTTACATTTGCGACACTTGCAAAAAAGGGTTCAAAACAAAAGCTGAGCATCTAAAGCACTCGAGAGTCCACGCCGAGGTAAAAGAGTTCTCGTGCGAGTGTTGCTCGAAGAGGTTCTCAACCAAGGCAAATCTTCGCCAACATGAACTCTTGCACACCAAGGAAAAATCTTATGTCTGTCTGAACTGCAAAAAGACTTTCCCTTTAAAAACCCAGCTTCAAAAGCATTATGAAAGCAATGGGAACAGTTACCCCTTCCAGTGCTGCATTTGCTCAAAACCATTCAAAATGAGAGGGTCGCTGTTAAAGCACTACAAACTCCACAAAAAGCCTAAATGCATCTGTGAGCTCTGCGGTAAGGGGTTTATAGGTGAAGACCAACTTATGAAACACTGGGAACTCCATGGTCCTTGGGAGCAAGAGGAGAAGACTGAGCCGACGAAAGAGGAGTCTAGCAACTCTGCAGGAGAATGGATAGGATTCACAGTTGAAATAGCTTCTGCATGAACTGGTTTGTGGTGTGTGTTAGACAACCGGACAATATGAAATAATGTCCAGTACAATTCTGTTATCTATAATTTTTACTGTTAAAATAATGGAAATATAGCCAAAAATTGCAGACTTGGCTAACTGATTAAAATATACAGGTTGCATTGGTGATAACTACAAAAATTTGGTGTTATTATTTAAATATTTGGAGTTTAAAATTACAGATTTTTAATGGAGCATAATGGAATTGTACCTAACATCCTAAGAAGGATAGCTTAAGCAAAAAACCACCTGGGTGTTTTAATCTTAAGAGATGACCAACTCTTTTGGAAAATGAGAAGCAGAATGCTAAAGTTGCAGAAGTTATCTGAAGAAATATAAAACTATAGTTATTTAAAATCATAAGGAAAGAGTAAATTAATGCACAAATAAACTGAAAAGAAGTCCAAATTAGAAACGTGAAAATTTGAGAACAAAATTTTAAAATTAAAACTTCTTTCAAAACTTCTGAATTTAAAAAAAAGTTAAAACACCTCCTAGTTGATATCCAATGAGCGACAGTTCCATCTAAATGTAACCACATTTTTTATAAAATTCACGTCCCCACATGGCTATAAAAATGTCTTGAATTACTATATCATTATCTACTGATCACATATAAAACAAATAATTAAGTGATACAAAAATCTAGTTAATTTAAATCTTTTAAGTTATTGGCATTGTAAAAAAATGACTGATTTTCAAGCCTTTTTTAAGACACAAAATCTTAACTGATCAACAAAATTAGGTACTTTTTTGTTTTATTACGTGGAAAAAGTTGCCTATACTAGACTGCAACTTAAGTTGACCCTACGATGTCACTAATAAACAAAGTAGTTCCCATCGCGGTATCTGAATGTTGAGTGAAATGAAGAATGTCAATTTAAAACTATGATTATTTTGTTAAACTTATGTATATATAGTGCTTTTCCATCACGATTTGAGTACCGAAACACCTCCTATCAACACAACAGACATCGTGTTTACCGATTTCACCTTCCGCATTTGTGACGTACTGGGTTCAAGAAACGCTGCAACCAAGTATAGCAGTTTTGTAAGCTAAAGGTGAGAAATTACAAAAACAAATTGAAGTATTACTTAAAAAGTTTACACAGTATTGAATTGAACTCAACACCAGGCATAGTGTGCAGACTGCTAGCGTAGTGGACTGCACGTTATCCCACTAGGCCACCCTTCCTGCCTGGTCCTCTATTTTCTTTCAGTTATACACAATTGTTTTCAGAATTGAAACTGGGATATCCAAGCGTTTTACCAATTCAACTTATGTTAACAAGGACCAACCCAGAACTTTAAATTTTGTGAAAAATTGTCAACAGCTTTTTAATTTATGTGGAAATTATTATTTTAATGGGAACTATAAAATTAATGAAAGCAGCATTAAATTCCTTTTTTTTCTTCTGTTTTATAACAACTTAAATACTCAAATATAAGCAATTTATAAAACGAATTTTTGTGAAGGTGCTAATAAACAGTACAAAAATTTACCTGTATTATAATCTGTGTAAATAGAATAGGCAGTTCAAGGTCACACAATTCTCCCACACTTCTTTTCTATTGTACTGCCTGCCTCATCATTGTCATGGCGATGCAATAAAAATTATGACCTTGGGCTGCCTATTCTATTTACACAGACTATAGTTCCTGGTTAACCTTGTGCTCTGGTCAACTTCTTTCACAATTTAAATTTTCACTTCAATTAAAAGAGCTTTATGCATTCAAGACATTTTAGATTTTAAGGAACAAATCGAGCAGCAGTACAGAAAAAACGTGGGTGCAATGCAAAACCTAGAAAACCTCCTAGAAAGTAACAAATTTGGCAGAAAATTTTCGAATTTTAGGACAGTGGAAACAGTGTTTAATCAATATTGTGGGTCTTATAATAGAAGCATTTTAGCTCTAAAATGAATCGTGGCTTTATGAAAACTTTGTATATGAAAAATTGATAAATGTTGCTATATTTATATATCTGGAGTCTAAAACAGCTTAGTTAATTATTAGTGAGATGAATAACTAAATTGTACCTAAAAACCATTTAAATAGTGCAATTTTATTGTAATATCAACATTAGTTAGCTTTACTTTGTATTTTTTTTTAATCTTGTTATTATATATAGTTTAAAAGTTTAAGCTAAGGAGTTAACAGTTCTTACATGAATTTATGCTATTCACTATACATGGTATGAACATCTGAAGAAATTGGTCCCAAGTTAAATATAAATACAGTATCAATAGACGACATTAGTGTGACGTCACTTGCTTGTTTGGAAACGTTGATTCTATCCGTGATTGGTTCCGTGATTGGAAGTAAATCCGTACGGATCCGGACGGAACCAATCACGGATGGAATCAACGTTTCCAAACAAGCAAGTGACGTAATGACTAATGTCGTCTATTCAAAGTTCAGTTCTTCAAAAAATGTTGCTCACATTAAAAAGATATATCATATTAGATCCTCGAAGTTGGCCTTCGAAAGACAAAAATTACTTTCTTAGCCAAAACTGGGGATCAGCAGATGCATGTTAAATTAAATTTATTAAGAGTTTGGGGAAGTATATGTGGTACACTTACTGTTACTACAGCCAAACTCAGTAGACACCTAACTCAATGATTAATTATATTTATCTCAAATATTTTTCTTCATATCTTGAACTAAGATTTTATAGAAACCTTGGTCTTAATTTAAAGAATTTTTTGTTCTCATAACATTTTCTACAAGTTTTTACCACTTGTCTACTTTGAGGCAAGAGCATACTGTTTATTTAACATGTGTTATTAAAAAAGTGTAACTTAATAATATGAATCTTAAGTATTGGAAAGTCTCATACTTACCTATTCTTTGTGGTTGTTGAGAAATAGATTGACTTGGCAATTATGATTGTCTCAGCAATAATCTGATTATTGTTGTGTCTTCTATCTATAAAGCAAGCCTTACATTTTGAAATGCCTAAGCATGGTCCAATTCATGCATTGTAAATGTGTACAGTTATATGAAAGTCAAATAAAAAGTTCCTTATTTATTTAACTGACTTTTTTTTAATGCCAAATCATTTTAAATTAGGGTTGGTTCTCAAGTTCCTTCCAAAGTAAAAAAAAAACATCTGGAAGAAATGTTTTTTTTCCCAGTGGAAAAAACCAATTTTTGCTAAGAATTTGAAAAATAAGGTTTAATATAATAAATATGCTTTTCTTTCATATAGTCTAATTTTAATTAAACCTCAAAAAAAATAATTATTACACGAGTACTAAGATTATTAATTACACTAGTATTTTAAGTAGGTTTCTTCCAGTATAAGAAACCTCATTGAGTTTAGAACATTGGAGTTATAAAAGTTCATATTATTAAGCTTTTACAAAATCAACATTACTAGTATAACTGATAATTAGTTATTTTATGTTGCACAATGTAATAATTTATAAAACATAATTGTTAGGTAACATTTATACAGAAATAGAAACAGCAGCTCTTCTACCCACTATCACCTTTAAAAAAAATTAAGTAACCTTAAATTTAGTTCTAAAAGTAACTCCTTCCTCAGAAATTAATTAATATTTAAATTAATATTATTTTAAGATTATGGTTAAAAATTTTCACTTGGATAGTCGATAAATTTAAAATTTTGGAACAATATCTGTTTATCATTTTATTGTTCTTCCTGTTTTTACAGTTTCTTCCTCAGTCCTGAATGAAACTAGTTTTTCCCAGAAGAAACTCAACCCTGTTTTAAATGTACCTATAGGTCCTAATAAGTAATTTATTAGTGATTAAAAAAAGTACCAAATTGGTATATTTTTGTTCCAAGTTCTTAGAAAAAATTATGTGTCTCAAAAAGTTTTCCCAAGTAAAATATTATCACTCATTTGATGAAAGTAAACTTATACATATACGGAAAATACTCTTTAAAATTATCTTTCCATAAAAAATAGCTAAATTTTACCTTTTTTTTCAGCATTGTTTGGTGATATACATTCAAAAATATCCATTTCTCATGAGCATGTTTTTAAAAGACAAACATATGCCATGTGAAAAAAAAATACCAAGAGTTACAAGGAGCTCTTATCTGTGTGAATATATATTTAGATAGTCATTATGAGATTGAATAACGAAATTTCAGACACTGTTCTCACTTTTCAAATAAAAAAAAATGGGTCTAACAAACACTACATAAAAGACGATAAATTGAGACAAAAGAGAAAACTTCAAAATTACATATTTTATTTAACAAATGATATAATATAGAACTGTTTTAAAACACAAATAGGTTTCATTTTTGTTTCCTATACATCAGGCAGAGTGTTCATAAATTGTCAGAATCACAACAACCACTATCCAAAAGTACTTTTTTAAAAATGGATATAAAAATAGTTTTTCAAATACTTTCTCATAAATACACTTTTCACCAAGAAATAACCTTCTTCAATAAATATCTTTAACTTAATAAAAATATAAGCAATCGCAAAAAATCCAACCACGTGCAATAAATTACAGAAATTTGAACCATAGTTACATATATTATCAGTACATACAGCTGGCAATATACATGTATATAGTAATGAGTATATAATTAGAATCTTTTAAGAGCTATCTATATTTAGAAACATGGTTATATATAAATAACTTAAAACCTAATTTTTTTACCTTTGTTCAATTACTTTCCTTCCAATGCATTCACTCAGCTTAACACTTACACAGATAAAACTTAGCATTAATATTAGTTTTCAGGCATTCCATTCATGCTAATATATGTACAGACATAAAAATGAAACCCTGACTAAATATAGATGAGCACATATATAATGATCTTAATAAAACAAATAAAATTCTATTAATAATTTTTAAACTGTATCAATTCTGCTATTAGCAATTAACAGAATAACAAATTAAAATATCACACAGTTGAAGCATTAAATGGCATGGAACAGATTTAAGTACAGGCATGTTCCTTTACTTAAACCCTCACTGCACAATCCTAAAACTCCACTAAATATTCAGTAACATAACATGGCTAACTAAATCCAAACCTGTTTGTTTGTCTTCAACGATAAGAAGGCAACTAGTGAGCAAATTCTAAGTGTCTGGCAATAAGGGAATGTCAAGAGGGTTGTCTTAGGGACAGTTTCACCCCCATTACCCTTAAATGACAACTTTCTCTAAAATAAGCTTTACTTTTTTTTGACAGATAATTGAAAAATCAAAATTGTGTTACATGAGCAACTCATACCTGAAGAGAAACAATTAGCTGCAGTGGCACAGTAAAAAATCTATTGAAATTTCGAGGGTGGGGTTATGAGTCAAAAAAGAAAATTATGAGTTTGGGAGGTGAAATTCTCCTTGGGGAAACTACTGACTGAAAAAAACTTAACCTGTAACTCATAGAATATATTAAACATAAAAACATTAATTTACTGAAAAGAACAATGTCTTCACACTCCTTTCAACAAACATTCTTGAAACTATCAAATAATGATGATTATACCACAAGTTCCCTTTTGAAGCAAGTTGGTTATAGTAATATAATAGTTAGATAATCTAGACGCCTTAAGACCTAGACCTTGCTGCAGACAAATGTACAGAGAAAATATTAAAAATAATAATCCAATACTTAATTTAATTGATATTTCCTTAAAATAGTTGATAAAGTTAGCCATGATATTGTAATTAATAAAGAAGTCAATCTTTTAAAGTTTTAGTACAAAAATAAAACTTAAGGAATATACAGATGAAATAATCTTCAGAAGGAACCTTTAAATGTAGACATTTGATTTAAGAAAATATATTCATATCACAGAAAATTAACTGTATTTTAAAGAATATTGTGATTAGTTTTCTTAAAATAAAGCTAGCATATCGTTATAGGTATATTTTAAGTAAATACAGGGTGGCAAACGATCAGAAATTTTTTTAAAAGCAAGGAAAAGTCAGACAAAATTTTCCACAGATTCTGTTACCACCCTGTAAATACTAATAAAATACGTCTTTGAACCATAAGTGTATATGCAAAAGTGACAGTGCAAACTGAAACTGTTATACAACATTATTAAAAACCATAAAAAGCTTTTTTTAAGTTAAAATAGTTAATGATAAATTTAAATTAAATTTGCATTAAAATAGAGAGATCTAACAAGACTAAAATATTAAATTTTCTCAAAATTTAACTATTTAAGCTAAGTACAAAAAAAAATGGAGAGATAAATAGAAACTATATTAAAAGAATATTTCGTTGTAAGGATACGTTGGTAATCAAGGATATCATACTTAGATTCAATGATTAGTTACCACATTATAAGAATAAAATAGCAAAATATTTGTAAATCATATTTTATGAAAATACAGTAATATTTTTTATAAGCCAATATCCAATTTAAAGCTGTTACCACTTGTCCACATAGTTTAAAATATTTTTTTATGTTTAATTTCCAAAATAAAATTAAAATAAATTTTTATTGTAAAATAATGTACTAAACTTATTTGGCACTAATTATTTATTTTTAATAATTTATGTTTGTGTCAATGGTTTGAGCAGATTTTACCACAATTTCTAACAGCTTTTTCCCTTTACTCATTACACGTTATTACTAAGGTCCTAAAGACATCTTTAAACACATATAACCTCCATTAATTTATAATTATCCATAATTTTAATAAACTAAAACAAGTCATAACATATCATCCAAAAAAGTTTGATAACTAGTAAAACTGAACTAAATAGCTAAATATATTTTCAAAAATTCAACAAATAAAAACAATTGCACATGTATTAAAATGTGACCATGGAAAATTAGTAACCAACTGAGAAAGATCAGTAAATTCCAATGATAGAAGCAACTAAGTATAGGTGTAAACAAATTAGTTATAATTGAATAAATAGACAAGGTTTGAATTCAGATTTTCTAAGCAATTAAGTTCGAGGTTGAAAATTATCAAAATGGAATCAAAGATGTTTAATTACAAAAGAAAACCCACCTAGTTGGTTAATGTTATAACATACAATGGTTCTTTTTACTTTAAATCAGTGAGTTAAATATCATAATCTCGATACTTTCATACAGAATAAGAAAGAAACATCCCAAGATTGAAACATCCGTGGCAATGAAATGGAAAAACCAGTTTTTATTATGTAAGTTTGCACTAACTTTTGCACCTTTGCCAGCTGACAAGGTTGAGAATTTTGGGTCATACATTATGAAGTGAGAAGGGTGTTTTCTATGTTCACTTATAGTTAGCATTCTATATTTTGAAAAACCATACTATGGATTAAAAGATTAGACCCCATAAAAAAGAGTACCAACCACCATCATCTAAACCACTTTTAATTTACTCCTGTTTTACAGAGTGATATAAAAACACTAGGATATTTAATACTTTATATACAAAGGGTAAACTGAATCTTTTCATCCTCACTTCTTGTTTAGCAAGCAAATGCTTTAATAACAACCTCAAAATAAATTAATTTAAACAATTATTTGCCACGACCTTTAAAAGTAGCTATTTGGTTTTAATGGTATATAAATGAGAAATCAAGTGAATATTATCCAACTAATTTCAAATTAAAGAAAAACTGTTTTTACCAAAAAATATTAAATTCATGATATAAATACATATTTACATAACATAAATATTACAAAATTGAAATTGTAAAAACTCAATTTTAATCAGAATATTTTAGTTTAGTTTTGAATACTTCTAATGATAAAAAATATTAAGTGATAATGGAAGAAAAGGGCTGATAAAGTATTCTAGTTTGGCATAGATATAAGTTAAACAACCCGTAAAGAGGATTGATAATTTTCTAACTATTGAAATTCAAATTACTTTCATGCAGTCATATATAGAGTACAAAAATAATATATATATATATATATATATATATATGTTACTGAGTGTACTTAGAAAGAGAGAAATATGTGCTAAAAGCTAAGATACATTCATTACCAAAACAAATGTGAAATCAGTCTGGAACTAAGATCCAAGACTACTACTGCACAGTCCCATGGTAAAGATAAGTTCAGAATTTTTTTATGATATAATACACTGTACATTGTTTAGATATGTTTGATGATATGCAATATACACAAAATGAATGCATCATGTGATACCAAACAAATAAAAATAAACCTCAGTATTTCAAATGCTCCTGTGAAGAATCACAACCAAATGGAACAGATGGAATCAAATGATCCACCAGCTAACTCATGAGAAAAATTTAAACAACCAAAACTATTATATTGTGGCAAGTGCAAGCGAGCAATTATTATATTGTGGCAGGAAAATTATTATATTGTAGGAGTACTGTGGCGAGCTTACTCACCACTATAAGAGTCAGATAATTCAAATGGGTTATAAATACCGACTGAAGCTATTATAACTCTGGAGTATACTTTTGAGTCGTATGACCTTCGGATCGGTATCTCCCAGTGGCTCGCACTTGCCACAATATCATAACACAAACATGATAGTGACTGCAGGATGATATAAAGACCTCAACTGATTTTGAATGAAATGCCTAAATTAACACACAAATGGCTGTTTTAGTTTTCTTCACATAAATCATATAGGGCTAGTTTTTATGGTGACAGTTAACTCATGCATGTATGATATAGAATTATAATAATTACTTAAAAGTACATGCTCAGTTTCAAGATCTTCTGTTTAAATGAAAATGAAAATTTACTGATAAAAATTCCTTGTGATGCAGCCACTTGAATAACTCTAGACAATTCTATATTTTTTTAAAGAGAAAGCAAAGAAACTTTCATTGGTAACACTACCAATGGGGCAGGGAGTAAATCTGTCGTTTTAACACAGTAATACTATTGAACAGATACAATGAAACAAAAAAAAAATAGGTTATGTTAGTAATCGAGTGCTTTTTTTACCTTGGTATTCAAAAACATTCTCTTGGTGTATGAACATATTATCTATATGAAAAACAGGTACAAAAATTAAAACAAATGAAACTTAACAAGAAAAAATATATAATCTACTACAATAAAAACAAGCCTATATAAATACAAGCTCATTTTGATTCTTCTAAGGAATAAACTATTCATTTTTATAACAGTTGAGCAATAGGATATAACTGTTTGTGTAGCCCTCTTTCATTACCACAACAAGGGTTATTTCCCGTGGTAACCACAATACAACTGTTTTTATTCTAAATGGATGTGCTTCAAATTATAAACCTAGTAAGAGCATTCTAATTAATGAATAATAAAAATCATTAATCATCATTATCTACTCCTCTTTTAAATGTCTGAATACCTAAATGCTTAGAACTCATGTTTTTCTAGAATTTTATATAACTACTGTATATTAAAGCATATGCTAGCATGAGTTCTCTTATGTTGAGTATGAAATACATAAATGTAGGAGCTTGGGCACTACTAAATATCAAAATTATTATTTAAGTTGGTGAGTAAAAATAAAATATTTCACATTGCCTTACAAAGGTAAGTCTATATAGAAATACAGTTTAATTTTGCAAACAAGATTTTTGAATTTGCAATGAATAAAAAAAGCAGGCTTTGCCTTTTACTAAACTCGGTCACATTAATATTTTGATCATATTTTAGGGCTCTTTTATAGTCAAGCTGAATCTGAGCTGAAACTTAAAAACTATCAATCACTGGACCCCGACACACTTTCCCCTTCCAGCCTTCGCAATACAAGAGAGGGGGTTGAGAACGTCGCGTAAACAAGACGCTCTCGACCTCTCGACCCCCTCTCTTTGCATTGCGAAGGCTGCGAGGGGTCGCGTGCCGGGCACCTGTTTTGGATCGAGTTTCAAGCTGACAGATTTTTCAGCTTGACTATAAAAGAGCCCTTAGTTAAAAACTACAGACTGCATAATGAATATTGGATTTTCTTATACAAAATTACACCTTTAACTTTCATACAAAATATTTTTCATTAATGCTTCAGACAAACAGCACATTCTGGAAACCACTGGTAGACCCAAATAACTGAGTTTTTGAAAGGTTTACTATAACTAGATTATGAAAAGTTAGTAAAACAATTTGGCAGACTTAAGTGTTGTCTATTTGAATCCTCTATGCTCTCAGTTTGTGCGTGACCTCATGGAAAAACAAAGGACAGTGGTTGATTTAAACTCATTCAAGCTCTAAATAAACTAAGCCCAACTAAAATGCACTTTTATATAAGGGCACTTTCCCCCTATAATTGGGGCAACAGAAATGTGAAAATTTTTCATAAATTTCAATAATATAAAGAATTTAGTACATAAATATTTTCAGTACGACTATTGAATTGGACAATGTGTGGATCATTTTTATCATAAATGAACTTGAACAATTATGGGATCAAATATTTCACTGATAAACAAGCTCAAGTCATGTTCGTTTTGATTTCAAATAAAGCAAGAGTTCAGAGTTCAAAATTATGATTTTCAATCATTTATGTATGAAGCTGATTTTTGGTCCTTATCAATCTATATTTGTTGTGATGTCCAGACATTGGTAGTACGCTACCTTTTTTAGCATATGTATGGGGGAAAAATGGTTGATGGATCAATGTAAAAGTACCTTTATTTCCTGCGATCAAATTATTTGGTGAAAACATACATATTTAAGATTAATGATAATATAGAAAAAACTACTTGGAACATATTGTAGATTATCACTATTTTTGTTTAATATAATTTTTTTTAAAATACCATTAATAAAATGAAATTACCTTTTACTTATACAATTTGTTGAGAGACTGCAATTTTCTTTAAACTTTTGAAGTGAAAACCAGTAAAAATGCTTCCAAATATTAAAAATTTCTTGTTATACTGACAAGGAGAGGATCCCAACGTGTCATCACCGATTTGGTTCATTTTTGGTGTGGAAGTAGTGCATGACTAGGACATCAATTTGTGAAAATATTAAGAAGCAACTTTCAGAAATTTTGGAGAAAATCGCGATTAAAAATCTTAACATGTACTTATATATCTAATAAGATTCTCGTCTTGCAAGCGGATCGTGGTGTAGCGGTAAGAGCTGTGATTCCCAACCCAAAGGTCCCGGGATCGAGTCTCGCTGCATACCATATTTTTTATTTTAATTTTCCACACAATTAAGAGCACAGATATGAAATAAACTTATAATAATATTTAATTATAAATTTTAAAATATTTTTTCTTGTGCGTAAATATTTTTTTGGTAAATATATAATATTTACAATAGGATCATAAAAAATTGGATTTAATAATTTATATTTTTGGGAAACAAGGAATGAAAAGATTTTTTCAAAAAAAAAATAATAATAATAATTTATATTTTTATACATGAAGTTTTACCTTAATTTATCCCTAACTATCCGAAAGAAAGTACGCAATTTTGTTATGCTAAAAGGATTTGTTATGTGTCTGATTTGATAGGTTAAAATAAACATTTTTGTAGGTAAACATATAATATTTACAATAGGATCATAAAAATTGGATTTAATAAATATTTTTTTGGGAAACAAGGAATGAAAAGACTTCAAAAACAAAAAAAAATATTTAAAAAATGTTTCAAAATTGATAATTATAAATATAAATATGTACTACTTTATTTCATATCTGTGCTCTTAATTGCGTGGAAAACAAAAATAAAAATTATGGTATGCAGCGAGACTCGATCCCGGGACCTTTGGGTTGGGAATCACAGCTCTTCCCGCTACACCACGATCCGCTTACAAGACTAGAATCTTATCAGATATATAAGTACATGTTAAGATTTTTAATTGCGATTTTCTCCAAAATTTCTGAAAGTTGCTTCTTAATACTTTCACAAATTGATGTCCTAGTCATGCACTACTTCCACACCAAAAATGAACCAAATCGGTGATGACACGTTGGGATCCTCTCCTTGTGAGCCAATTACTATCAGTGATAATACTCTAATCTGCAAAATATTTTTGTAATTTTACATGTCATGCCAAAATTAGGAATATTTTATAACATAAATGTACATTTATAAGTACTTAATATATGGCTGATTAATACATTAATTACTAACCAGATATTCATTAGTATTCAATTTGGTGTGCTCATGTTTAAAGTTCTTATATTGAAGAATTAAAGACAAGATATTTATAATTGCTTATAATTTTAACATCAATAGTAAGATTGTTAAGAAAATAGTATGTATTGTCAAATTTTACTGGTCTTTTAATATATTTAATTAAACATTATGGAAAATTTGTTATTAAAATTCAAATGATGAAAATATCAGAAAAAACTGATAAGTAACCAATTATGATGGGTAAAAATAGAGAAAAGCTTTAATAAGGCATTTAGTCATCAAATTGTTTTAAAAATTCATTTTGTCCAAGTTCCAAAACAAAAACCACCTCTTACTTTTTTTTAATTTTGATAAGATATGACTTTAGATTTGACTTTAACAAAGCCATAAGTCTAATTCATGATTATTATTCTTTTCAAAGTAATTAATAATTCTTTCAAGGAACACTGCTTAAGAATATGCCTAATCTTTCAAATCAGTAAAAATGTAGATGCAAACATTAATATATCATGATTAGTATAAATACCAGGGGTGCTACTGAGTTCAACTAAAAATCCAGGAAAAATATAAGAATAATAAACTTTTCATCGGCAATCCCAAATTCTGGGAATGTTCCAAACTCCAGAACTTTCACAGATTCAAAAAATTCCTGTTTTAAAGGCATTTTTCTAACAAACTTACACAATGCGCCCTATGACAGATAAAGACAGAATGTCCGTAATGTTTTAACTCAGCCTTATGTAAACGTGACTCGTTTGTAGCTACGGCGGTGAAAATTTCTTTCAGAATGACATAGCTACTATGTAATCACGCTTAGAATTGATGGTGGGACCAGATTCTTCATAAGAGATATTAATGCTGTGCTCTGCACTATTTTTTAATTGGACCTAATTTTATGCTTTTTTGTTAAGCTTGAGGTTTTCAATAAATTCAATGAAGACCAGAATTTTGAGATTTATGCTGTTAAAAAACGGATTTCCAGGGATACCCTGGAAAAGTAGCACCCCTGAAATACTTAAACAACCAAAGTTCCACTCAATGTCTGAACTTGTGTGAATGTCACCTGCATTGATAGAGGAGAAACAGTAACCCAGTCGACAACTGGGTAAATGACCACAGTAGAGATGGATGATTGATTGTGGAAGACGGACAATCCGAGACGACAGACTAGAGAGGGGTGTGATGATGGATGGATGGATGAGCAGTGTTTGAGAGTGTCACGTGTTGTTGGACTGCATCGAGTGAGTCATTGAGTAGCTTTTAGCAATCACCTCGCTGGTTTGTTCGGGAGACAGCAGTGGGGCCAAGCGCTCGGAGTTGCTTACACCACACATGTCCACCTGCAAAACAGAAGAAATGAGTTTCATGTGTTTTCTTAAAGTGTTTACCGTGCAATATGTTCTGAAAAGGGACTGTTTATTGCATACAATTTTTGAGAATGGGAGTTGATTATAGTGAAAGAAAGCTTTTAATTTGACAGGATTTTAAGCAGACCCAGTCATTAGCCGCGATGTGCCTGTTTATTATGCAGAGCTACGTTAAATCTACATTTTTCGCCTGCTGCATCGGTGTAAAAAGGGAAAATAAAACTGGTTTTATACAGTCGACTCCACTTAATGTGATCACGGTTAATGTTAACACAAACTCTCATCCTTTCTTTAAGAATGTAAAAGTTGCAAAATACATACTAGGTAAACGTTTTAAATACTTCAATTAGGACTTCATAGTTGTGATTTTAAAGCAAACCCTCGATCTACACTGTTGGAAACTTTCTAGTATCAAATCGCTTATTGTTGTTATCAATCGGATATTGTCATCACTCTACTCTTGGACAAAAGTGATAACATTAAGCGGAGTCGACTGTATTTAATTCACAACTCTGCAATCCCTCTTGCAAGAAGGTAAAGTAAAGTTTAATAAGGGCTTTCATGGACTATATTTGAATTGACATCCTCACCTCGAGATTCCTGTAGGTCCTCCCCTGCTGTGCAGCGTACTCCTCTTTGAGGGGCGGAGGGGGCTGCATAGGGGGGTAGGTGTAGGGCTCCTGATAGGAGGAGGGGGGTTGAGCAAACTGCACCATCATGAGCTGCTCAGAGACCCTCCGCAGCTCGTCCTGCTGCCTCTGCAGCTGCTCCTGCTGCGCCATCACCTGCTGCTGAAGGATTTGGTGCCGCCGACGAAGGTACTCGTGCAGCTGGGCTTGGCTGAGTGGACGATCGTTCGGAAACTGCAAGAGAGGGAGTGGTAATGTGAACATTATGCAATGTGGTGAATACTCAATGTCTACAATAATGGGAGTTCAGAAAATTGCATAGAAAGGTAAAAGATTTTTAATACCAACAAGACAAAAATACAAGATCTAGTTTTGGAAATCATTTCATGTGAATGTACTGCATTGCATGTGAGTGTATGGACAAATGTATAGAAAGATGAGAGATTTTTGACTCAAATGTACTACAATGAGAGAGTTGGAACCATGACAGGCACAAAGAACAAAATAATCCTCTAAGTCTGTCTCTGAAACACGTCTAGAGGGGAATTATGTTCAGGATCTCAAAATCTCTGTTACCATTTAAAGTAAAAATTGAAGAACAATTTCAGTAAAACATTTAAATTTGTTCTAGAATGAAGTTTGACACTCTTCTTAGAATGCATTTTCATTCATGGATTGAATTAAAATGTAGAGGAGCATTGAGTTCAGTTCAGAAACAAACAGAATACTTCTGACACATAGATTGTTCTTATTTTTGTTCTTTTTACAGCTTTGATTGAATAAGAAAAAGATAAGAATATTTTACAAACCCACTTTTTTATATGATGATCATAAAATATGTTAAGTTGTTTTAATTTTCTATTGAGAGTTTATACAGTATTTCAGATGTAAGAGTCAAAACCACTACACAAAATGTTAACGAAAAAGTTTTTTCTTTAATTACCATGGTTCCCTGCTCATTTAAGTTCAAGGCATCAAAAGCATATTGTATCAGACAAAAGGACTTAAAAGCTATAAACCAAAAAGCATCAGCACATGGAAACACCACTCACCTGGGGAGGTGAATTCACATCCATCATCATGGCAGGTGGCCCCCTCTCAGGCATGTGTTGGTTCTGCTGCATGGAGGACCCGGGCTGCGGAAGCCCAACACCCTCCGAGGAAGATATGTTGTTGTAGTCTGCAGGAGGGGGTGCCATGGGCTCTGTAAAAGGGGGAGGAGGAGCCAGGGGAGGCTTTGGGGGCTTCTCTATGCGGGGGTTGGGGTATAATACTGAGGTGACACGGTTGCTGGAAGTGGCTAAAGAACAGAAAAGATTATCAGTTTATTTCTGTCACGATCATTTTTTAATTATTGAACTTAAACTTAATTTTGACCCTAGAGATGTATCTCGTCTTTGTTGAGACTGAAAATCATATTCCCAGATGATATTTGGGAATTAGTATCATTAATTTTGTCTAGTTAGTCTGTTTGTTAATATTTAATGTTAGTCTTAGACAGAAAAAAGCTTTATAATCATGGCATAGTGGACACAATTTAATTTTAAAAACTTGCATCTAATTTCCCTCATACTAAAAATGCATTACTTTCATAGTTAATAGCATGCTTTTCCATAATTTAAATATTGATATATCCAAAAAGCAAGGTAATTCCATTTGTTAAAATTATATTTAACAATCAGTTATTTATATCAAATATTTGTACTCATAATAACTATAATTTTATTTTCTCAACCACATATCAACTACAGCCATCTCAAAATGACATATTTATCACTTTTTCACAATTAATAATATAGGTTTATTTTTGATGAGTGTAAGTATTTTACCATGGACTTACACAGGTGCTTTTCCAGCCATACCTTTAGTAGAGCACTGCTCCGAGTGCTCGGAAGAGAGGCTCCCAAGGGAGCTGACGGAGAGCGAGGGAGACAGGCAGGCACTTTGGGAGGGGGAAGAGTTGGTGTGGGGAAGACTGGAGCAGGACTTCTTCGGGAAATGCTGTTTGGGGGGCTCCTGCACATTCTTCAGCACCTTCTCCGTGCTACAAAAGAAAAGAAGCATTTGGTCTCGACAAAATCTTATAAGATTTCAAGAAAGATTTAGTTTAATAAGTTTCCCTTAGAAGTTAAACAGACATTCTAAATTTACCTCCTATACTTCAAGAAGATACTGCCTCATTGCCATGTAGGTGTGTCAATTCACTTCAACAGTGTAGGCGAGTTTAGCTAGTGTTCTTTTGGTTGTTACACGTATAAAAATTTTCAAGCCAGGTAATTATATGTTCACTTAAATTCCTGATAAACAATTTAGTATTTGCAGAATGGTTCTGTTTATTTTTTGTAATTTCTTTGCTTGAGGCAGAGACTTGCAGTGCCATAAAAAACTTTATTTTAATTGAGTGCTTAAGTTTCTAGTGAAAGTTGTGAGCACACAAGAAAACTATGAACAATTTTTCAAATAAAAATTCTTTAGTTTAAAAGTATTTTAACTGGCATTATAGAACCAGTCATACAGTGATTGGAAAAGTTTTTTTTTTTACAGCTATGTCATTTTGATTAACTAGTTTAAACAAAAAGGAAATACAAGCATTTTCATTTTTGACTTTGAAAAATGATAGTTAAGATAAATAATGCACAACAGAACTCAATAACTCCTAAGAACTATCAAGAGTAGAAAATTACCTCACAACACTGTGTGTACACACAATGAACTCTGGTTTGGAGTTCCACTGATGGTACGAGATGTAGTAGCGCGTCTGGAGCCAAATCCACTGCTGCCCTTTGGTCAGAAAACGGTAAAAGCACGAAGTCCCTTCGCCAGTGTTCATCACTGAGTAAAAAGAAAGTGTTTTTAAATAATTGACACATGAATGACACAATATAATTTTTGGTACTTTAGGATTAGCTGGGTGCAAATCAATTCATTTGGACTATATTGGCAACATTTTATTATTTATTTACCAACACATACAAATATAAGAAAAATAAATAAAAAAACTTTTAGTTGAGATATTTTAATGGTGTTTCATTTTGATATTTGATTACTTTTGGCAAATTCATAACATAAAAATTGACTCTTGTGAAAGCCTAATCCAGGAGTAAAATTTTTTTAGATTTTTAAATTATTGATATGAAGTTAAATTAAAAACAGATTGATTTTAAACCAAGAGAAGTCAATAATCAGAAAGAACAACTGATTTTTACTAAAGTTCAAAAACTATTTTGTTAATAAATCAAGACAGTTCAACAAAATTTAAATTTGGGAGCCTCAAAACAAAAACATTAAATAGAATTTTAAGCCATTTAAAATAGCAAAATCCTTTTCATTGAATCAAATACATACTCACACATCATAATGAATCTATATTAATATTAGTTTAGAAAACTTTAAGAACTTTAAAAAACTCAAACAGAACAAACTTACATAGTTCATGAGAAGAAGCTATATTATCCAGGTCATCTACATGGTAATAATCATAACCAGAAGTTCCCAAAACCTCAAATGGCAAATACCCAATTATAGGAGGAGCTCTGAAAAAAAAAACAAATACATTACACATCCATAGTAAGTCTGGTTACAAAGTAATCAAATTACTCAATAAACTCCCAATCATCCACAAGTGAATAAATTCAGAAAAAACCCTTCAGGTGAAAAATGTTGATATTTAGGGGGAAATCTGCTCTACAGCAGGTTTGTACAACTTTAAGGGTGATGCAGTACATATTAATTAAGTATGCCATAGTTTAATTTGCTGATCTAAAATTCTGTCATGAGTGTTCACTCACAAGATAGACAGAAATTACAGGTAATTCAATTAGTATCACAAAGAAAAAAAATCACATATTAAATAATGCAAAGTTCAAAACATAGTTCAAATTTTTCCATTGTAATTCCAAAGAAATTTCTGTTGTTGTCTTGCTCTTGTCCAAGAAATTAGTGCAGAGGAGTCAAATAATAAATGAGGAGAAATTTCTAATTTTTGATGGTTACCGAATTTTATAAAATTTTAGTTAGCTTACTTTTTAATTATTTTGGTTTATAATCATAATCAGTGAGCAATCACAGAAAATTCTCTTAACAGATGAAGCTATGGGTAAGAGGTGGAGTATCCTGTTGAACAAAGATAACAGATCCCCAGTACCTTGCCTCATTCAGTTACTGTTGCATGACAACCAGTTCATGAATATCTACAAAAACATCTGAACCATGTAGGAGTCAAAGACTCTGCAGGTTGTCTTCTGTGTAGCCGGGAGGAAATTGATATGAACCACCTCAAGAGCTGCCCCATTATTTTACAATTTTTAAATGACAACTCTTTGGAGGCTAGTTTTTATCCTGACTATTTAAAGACTTTCTCTGTTGTATTGGGCTGCTTGTCAATTAATGGCAGAAGTGCCAGGATAAAAAACGAAGTGCATGGGATAAAAAAAAATCAGTGAGCTATCAGTTTATCTCACTTTGATAGGCTAATGTTTCTGCAAATCCTTATCCTTTGCAACAATTAAACTTCTCAAATTATTTCACAATTTTAGAATTATTCAAAATTTAAAACGCCACAAAAAGGTCTGGATGTATGTGACAGCAAAACACATAACAGACCAGCTCTAGAGTAGTCAAGATTGTTTTCAAGAGTGCTAACAAAAACACAGATGAATAAACAGCATCACACCAAACTATACTTCTTTGATACAGAGATAGGAAACAATTTCACACACCTGTGGTCTAGGAAGAGGAACTTCCACTCCAGGCTATGCCTGGAAGTGAATTCGTTCTTGGCGTCGTCAGAGAGATTGACAACTTTGAGCAGGTGGGGCGTTTGCAGCCGCCCCACTGCCACAAAACAGGAGCGAAGCTCCATACCCGCTGACGGAAGGGAGCAAAAGCTGCTGTTGCTATCACAATCGTAAAGGGCTGAGTTGGAACCTGCAATAGAAGGGTTAAGGTGAACTTACAGCGTCATGAGTGTCATTAGTATTCTGATAGATGCATTCCAAAAAATTTGATGCAAAGCTTTTCAAATGCTGTTTAAGCATTAGAAAATTTTTATAGAACCAATACAGATTTCTTTACAATGAAGAAACTTCCACTAAAGAGGGTTGAATTCCAAGTTCAATTCTGAGAGAAAAACACTACCTGGTTAGCAAAGATTCTCATGCATAGCCTAGTATTTAAACTTTTGATATAAATTTTAAAATTTGTTTTTTTAATTTGTGTGAGAGATATTACTTTAATGTTAATTAATAATTTGCAAAAGCTAGTCCATTAACATTAAAGGGATCTGAGCTCATTAAGCTTCATAATAAATTATATCCTGTTTTATATAAATTATATCCTGTTTTATATCATTTATATCCTGTTTTATATCATTTATATCCTGTTTTATATCATTTATATCCTGTTTTATATCATTTATATCCTGTTTTATATAATTTATATCCTGTTTTATATAGCTTTATGGTTTTAACTTCATATACTTATATGAAGTAATTCAATTTCTATAAATGAACAGTCAAAAAAATTAAATGTAGAGGGAGAAAATTGAATAAGCATGTTTTTAAAGACTTCTTTACAGAAATTTATTACCATAGTGTAAAAAAAGCGTTAATTTTCATAAAGAAGTTTCAACACATACTCAAGTAGAACAAAATTAATAAAACAAAACTATGATTTTGAAAAAAAAAACCATTAATAGTTCAAATTCAATATTACAAAAAGAAAACAAAAAGTGAATATTAAATTTATAAAAAATGTAGGGATACAAGTGACACAAATCCAACTTAGAAAAGCTTTGGAGATTATCAAATGATAAAAGTTACCTTCATAAGATGATGGCCAATGGTAAAAAGTTCCAAGTAACTGCACTAACTCGTATCTTTCAGTCTGCGCATGAATTGGTCCTCGTTTCATATGAAGGTTGATAGACATAAATGAATCTGAAAGTTAAAACGATTTAGACAAAATCAGACAGAAAGGCACTTGTGAAATTGGGTCTCTTCCTCTAATGATTTGTCATATAAAAATTAATTATCACAACAAAAGAATCAAGTGTTATCACAACAAATGTAATGTACAGAGGTACAACTAATGGGCACAATAAGAAGTGCTGAGAATAGAGAAGTGTGTTGAGAGAAGTGTTAGATACCTTTGGATAGAGAATTATTCATAGAACTTGGAGGGTTACTGATTAATTTATATAATGATGATTTGTCCACCTCATGAATGATGTCGAATACTGATGAATACGCACGGCTCTGAAATTAAACAGTTTTATAAGTTAACATTTAAACTTAAAAACATAGCATAGTTTACCAGAAAACCAACAAAAAATTATGTACTTACAGGTAAATAACCAAGAAGAGATGCTGTACTTTCTGATGTGTATAAGATTTGTCCATTGCATGAAAAAACGATTATGAATCCATCTAGAGCCTGGAATGATAAAATAATAACAATTTCAAGAACAAGCTCAATATAAAAACTTACAATGTATATACACTAGTATTTTATAAATATTTACCAAATTGATAAACACATTCAGGTAAAGAACTAAGACATATAAAAACTGTGCGAAAGTTTGTAGTAGTATTGAGGCTGTTTAATTTCTGACCTTAAAATAATGAAAGCAATAAGAGATACTTACTTCTAACATTAAATGAGTGAATTCTTCATTGGATAAAAATGATGGCTTCCAATTTTCTTGCACTTTTACACTTTGGGATTGTACAGATAGCTCTGGGAAAGAAAATTTATGTCCATGTTTAAGGAATATAATGCGAAAAAACATGCATAAAACATACATAACGTGGTAAAACTTAAATCAGTAAGAATTTTATTTAGAATTTGGAAATACACATGAAAA
This sequence comes from Tetragnatha montana, assembly GCA_963680715.1. Classification (NCBI taxonomy): domain Eukaryota; kingdom Metazoa; phylum Arthropoda; class Arachnida; order Araneae; family Tetragnathidae; genus Tetragnatha; species Tetragnatha montana. The sequence goes on along the minus strand of OY796677.1, from coordinate 12,520,499 downwards.
GCAAAGTTCTTTCTAAAAATACTAGACTTTGCCCCCATTAGTTGTCAGAACTAAAATTTCAAAAAACATCAAATGAAAGGGACAGTACTAAAAACTTGTGTTGAAAATACAACTTTCACAGGTGAACATTTTTTTGTCTAAGTAGCCTGTTATATAATAATGAAGCTTTAATTTTTTTAATCTCATACAAGTTTACTGAATGTTTCAGAATCAGCCAATATAAGCAATAAGCACAACTTCAGTTTCAGTGAAAAAATATCTAGTAACTGCTATCAGTTTTTCAGCCCAACCATTTTAAGAAATATGAACCAATATTTAAAAAAAAAGAAACATTTACCACTGTGGTTTTTGAGGAACGCTATGGTGGATCGGAGGACCGATGACTTGTCCATCTTACGATTGCTGGAAGTGACCATTGAGCATAGCTCGTTGATGAGCATGTTGAACTGGTCCCTCCGTTTCTTCTCACTGAGGTTACGTGATTTACTGGAAACAGAAAACATAACAGTGTTGAAGCAATAATCTTAACAGAAGGAACTAAACAAGTCAGCTAAATATAAATATGTCTAAATAGTATATGTATTGGTACTTAGGTTCCACAAAACTCAAGATATAGAAAAGAATGTTTAACAGTTTAAGTGGTTTTATTTGAATACCAACATTTGAATTGTTTTAATCATACCTTTCCTGATAAGTTAAAACATGCCAAGACTCCAGCAATTTATACATAAGTACTGAAATAATATTTTCATTTCTCAAAGAAGCTTCATGGCATAGTAGCAAAGTAGTTGGGGTATTTTGCACTATTTGTGACATTTTGATACAGTTAGTAGCAAGTAATTTAATAATTTTCCAACAAATTTCTACATTGATATTAGCATAACCTGTTAGCAAGACATTACCACAGAAAAACTTTAAAATTTTCAAATGCATGTAACATTAGGAGATTCCATGTTACAGACTAACAAAATGTCACAAATACTGTGAAATGTCCCTATTGCAAAATTAGTGCACAAGATAATTTTCAAGAGGATGACCTACATGCTTTTTGATGGGGTATCTAAGGTTACAATGTCTATATTAATGAAACATTACTCATTTAAAGCACCCAAATTACTTAAACATTTTACTATTTATAGTAAGAGTAGGTAAAACAAAAACAAGCCAAAATACAAGAAAGTAGCATGTTTTTTTTTCCAGATATTCAAGATGAAATCAATTCAAATTTTGGTAACTATTTTTTAACACAAATAAAAACAAATGCCAATAGAATCTAAACAGATTAAAATATATTATTAGCTAGCTTACAACATTGCATCTTCTAATTACTATAATTTCTACTTTCTTCAAAACTTAACTATAAGAACATTTGTAGGATGTGGCCTACATAAAATTAACAAATTACAATAAATGCCAAGTATATTAAATGTTTGAAAAGCCTTAGAATAAAAGACTTAGATATGCTTTATTAAATGAGATGTGTATCCAAACTTTCTTATCTCTTAATTTTTTTCTGATGGGGTATAGATATGTGGTCAAAATAAACTTTGGAGGGCAAAATACCAAAACCAGCCCATTACCATAGGTCACATGAAGAAAGTTAGAGGAGCAGTTTGGGACCATGGTCCATAACTGCACACCTGCCAACATTAGAAAGTAAAAATTCAGGAGGAACATAAATGGATGCAATGAATAAAAACAGGAAAGGAAATGAAATAAAGTTTGGCTGGGATTTCAGATTTAAAGAATATTTTACAGCCTCTAGATTGCTTGAATTTGTATATTTTTATTTTATAAGATTTACACACTTTATTGATAAAATTTTTTACAAAATTACTCCCTTGCATTAATTGCACAAAAAAAACTTTTTTTCTACAAATTTCAAGTTTTGGGCAAAATTTGAGAGGTTTACTGGTACTCTTACATATTATCTGCATGCCAGTGATTAATGTTTTGATTTTTTTTTTATTAAACTAAAATTTTTCATGTAATGCCAATTGGAATATTTGCAATTCTTGTTTTGGCTTTGTTTTTGAAAAAGTCACCAAGCCTGTCAATAGCATGGAGATAATACATAAGTACCAATATTTCAAATAAAAAGTTTGCCTGTTAGGAAATGTGGATCCATAAAAGGACCCTTCATAAAATATATTATTTGAAAAAGGACACATCACAAAATGTCAGCTTAAAAATCGACCCTTCACAAAACATTTTAGTTTTAAAAAGGACCTTCATGATATTTTTCACTCTAAAAACATCTTTTTTTACTTTTCTACCATAATTTTACCATATTCTTAATAAATTTCATAATATCACCTATTTTCAAAAAACAGGCCTGTGGCAAAAAAAAATTATTATAAGCTAATGCTAATTCCCAAAATTGTGGATAGATTTTCCCAGTTTCAAAAAAGTCTGGACTGACCACTGTCCATGAAAGAATCTGGAAAGTTGGCAGCAATGCTTTCAACATTCCTCTTTTAGTATTTACAGTCAGTCAGACTCAAAATTATTAGGTGCTCACAGAACAGCATAAAAACATAGCCTTCCCAATCTCTTCTAGTCTCTAATCGGGTCCAGCAACTCAATTTCAGGTGCATTGTGCAACAAAGTAGGGTTTAGGATGAATATAAGGGGGTCAAATAACGCAGGGCCAACTTACTGCATAATGAATAGCTGTATCATCACTGCTCCTCAATAGTAACAGAAGAAATTGAGAAAGGCAGATTTCTGTGAATTTATCTGTGATCTTTCGAGACGGTTAACTAATGAAAACAGTTCACAGGCATTATGGAGACAGAAATGACAACACAGTTCAATGAAAGTACTCAACAAAAAAGTTTTTGATTTGATACAGATACACAAGAACTTTTTTGTTTTGATTTTCTTTTTTATTGGCAAGATTTTGGTAACATTTTTTAAAACTTTTTAAAAAGAACCCAAATTGTATTATTAGATGCAAATTAGCCATTTTTGAAAACAACCACAATTTTCTTGCCATGTTAAAGAAAATCTAAACAAGGTTATCTGTTTCTTTAATAGTAACTTTATAGAAGTTTATAGTACAGGATCTTTTTTTTAATTTCTTCTCAGCAACAATGAATTACTGCATAACTGATAAATACAACATTTTATACATTAAAAAAATATGATAAGCCCACAAAAATTTCTAAAATAAATTTTGCTTTTATAAAGAAGAATTAGTTAAGTATCAATTCAAGTGTTTTTTTTTTAAAAAAGATATGTAAATTATATGCTATCAATTTAACAATTAAACATTAATATTTGCCACTTCCGAGGTTATATTGTTTCAAAACTAGGATTTATTTTATTTTCTTAGAAACATGCTCTACACTGTTTAATTTAATGGGCAACCAGTACAAACTAAACTTAAAATAATACTACCTATAATCACATTAAAAGCTAATATAAGACTAGTCAAAGAAATTTAAATTTGAACTAAAATGAATACATTGTATCTCGTGCCACTGATATAAGATTTTAAGGCTCCCACAGACAATCAACTTGGTTTCAAACACTAACTTGGTTGAAAACATTGCATGTTGATTGTCTGAGGGAGCCTTTAAACTGAAGTAATTTTGTAATCAATTAATCTTTTTAAAACTAGCTACAATTTATACTTAAAAGCTAGTACACAGGTTAGGGATCCCAATTAATACAATGATTCATAACAAACAATAAGGGACACATGTGAACAAGGAGGGTTTTTTTTAGGATACTTGTATCACAAAATACAAGTTTGCTTAATGCATTATTGCTAACTAAAGCTAGGATTAAGGGGTAGAGCTCAAGCATTCAAAACAAAAACCACTGCTACAGTCATTATCTTATGCAAAATTAGAAGAAATGGATTAGAATAATTAAAATACTATTATAATTAAAGCATATCCTTCAATTTGAATGGAATGGGATAAATACAAAATATTTTGAGGATGATATTCTTAAAAAATACATATTGGTAAAATAGACAGTTGCAAGATTTAAACCTAAATGAAAATTACCTTTTTTGACAACACCACTACAATCAAGCAGTAAAATAACATCAAATCAACATACACTCAAAATTAACGTTGACTAATAGTGGTAGCCAGTTACCATAATACCTAGCATACAAGCTAAGACATAAATAAAAGTTAAGAAAACTTGCATTTGGGTATTTTCCACCATAATTTTAAAGAACAGGATTCACCAACTCATTAATACCAGTTTAAGATATTGAGGAAAATACAAGTTAAGAGGCAGGGCTTATACTATAGGCATTCACATCATGTAGGGTAGGTGGGGTGATAATTTTAGTCATTTATACCACTCTCAGGCTCAAACATGCAACACAAGGTTCAGTTAAAAGTCTACTTACATTTTCTCAGTCTTGTACCGGGATGAGTACCTAGACAGGGGAAATCGTTAATGACAGATTTCCCTTACAACACTGAGCACAACATGTTTCAATTGGATCAATAAATCAAATGCTAAGAATCATTCATGTTATGGTTATTCCAAGTTCATGTAAATTGTTCTCAAGGATAAGGTTTTGATACATCCAGCAAGCAAGCTTGGACCAGGCCATTTTTTTGAGGAATTTCCAAGGAACCCAAGAATTTTTCATTAATGCTCTTGTCATCCTCTTGGATTGACTTTGAGGAGGCATCAAGAGAATGATGCAGGGACCCCCTTTTAACTGGAAGTACATAACTCCAGTCAAGAAGGTCCAGGGTTTTCCCCCTGAGAAAAAAAATTCTAAAACTAGATGCAAAATTGGACATTTTAAAGACTAAATGCGGCACAATTGGGCCGGGCAAAATTTTAGGGAAAAAAATAAATTTCCTTCCATTATAAATGCTAACATTCCATAAGAAATTATTGATCATGGTCAAGTAATGATTGAAACCATTTTTGGTGGAGATGATGAAGTTTACTTTTAATATGGGGGCAAAACAGGTTACTGTATGGCCATTTATTTAGCCACAGACTTCTTAAAAATGGCCTGGCTTGAACACTTTTAAATCATTTTAATTCAAAACCAGTACTATTCACTGAAAACTGAGGAGAAAATGTGTGGAAAAACTAGGGTTATTTTATGACTGTAGAAATGGAATTCCAAGATGAAACAGACATTTTAAATAAATATTTTAGAATAAAAATCCAGTTCACTGAGAATTTTTGGAGGGTTACCATAGCCATAATAAACCTTTGCAAATAGTCTAAGAATTTTAAACAAGACCAATCCAGTCTCCATCAAGTATATAAATTCTTAAAATATACTTTCAGTCAGAGTAAAACCTTCTCTACATGAACATGAAACAGCTAATAAATCATTCCTAAAATCTTATTTTTGGTAGAAACAAATCCAGAGTTTAATCCAATCTTAAGGACAAATGACTGAGGGTAGGATTTAGTGTCTTAGAAGTTCAGATGAAAAGTTTAATAAAAATTCAATAAAAATAATAGGAATTTGATTTAAATTAAAAATAGAAATGAAATTACAACAGAACAAAACATTTATAAAGCACTATTTTGTAATTTATAGTCTTCATTAAGATTTAAGAAAAGCTGTAAAAAGTTTTTATACTTGAAATATAACTCAATATTAATTTTTAACTTTGATTGGAATCTAGAAATAAAACATACAATATTAAAACCACAAATTCAGGAAGTGATTTAAATAAAAAGAAACTGTTTGGGGCCACTACTTCCACATTAGCAAGTAAAGCATGTGAAGTTAATTTAAGTTCCTGATGAAGTAACAGGCTTGAAACTATTTCTGGAATCAAAGTTTGAGGTCTACAATGCTTAGCCATTTTCCAGTCTATGTTCTTTTTTAAATAGATACCAATGAACTTTGGAGTACTTAGGAATAACTATTTCAATTATGTAATAAAGATTTCTGCTTAAAATTAATACAAGATGCAATACATAATATCCCAATCCCAACAAAATATTGAGCAAATAAAAATTGATAAAAGCAAAGTTTTAAGTACATAAAATATGGAACTTCTTAAACTATGAATCTTTCATGAATAAAGAATAACTTGAAAATGAACATGCAAACATAAAACGAAAAAATAAGATATACAATGTGGAACTTCCCATCAAGTCCAAAAATATTTTAATGTTTTTCACACATGGAAGAAACAATCTTAAAAATATATGAAAGGTGTCAAACAATAAAATTCATAAAAATAAATACCATTGATATTAATGCCAAATGCAAACTCAGCTAAGTAACTAACAAATAAAACTGCAAACAAAAGCCTTTTTAACAGCAAATAAAAACTAGTTTAAATTATAGAAAGCCTTAACAATCGTCAGAAAAAATATTGTTGATAGCTTTAGGTTATTACCAGAATGAGAGAATGGACTATTAACAGGCAGTAAGGTCTTTGTTATAGGAATAACACAACACATTACTATTAATTTTGATCCCTTAAAGAAGTGTTTAAATACCTTGCAATAAACTAATTCAACAACATAGGATATGAAAGTAACACTCAAGATTCTTATATTTCCCCCCCCCCCCCCATGGAACTCAAGACACAAAAAACATTCTAAAGAATTATGATCCTATATTTACAATGCTTAGTTGTGGAAAATAATAGTTGTTATAAAAATACCAAGAGAAGAGAAAGAGAAAAGAATGTTTCTTATTATGAAGAAAAAAAACACATAAAAAAGTTATTCAATTAAAAATTATGAACAATCATTAAAAGTATGTCTTACCTCCGAAGTTCATCCTTTTCATCCATGTCATCAATCTGGATTGCTATAGTAAATAAGTAAATAAAAATTTTAAAAACTAAACCTTTTTCTTACAGAACTTTACAATTTTATACACCAATATATTTTCATCAATATTTGAAAACCTTATAGAATGACTGGGATATTAATTATAATTCACTTTTCAACAAATTACATGTAGATGGTTGAAAATGCTATAGAGGTGAAATGTTAAGAAATTTGAGTTTTAAGGACCCTTTAGAGAATGTCTTAGCATAAAAACAAATATCTTACACAATTTTTTAGCTTAAAATGGACCTTACAGTATTTTTCTATCTTATAACAGATAACTTCTGTGCTTTCCTATCAGTTTTACCAATTCATTCTCTATAAATTTTACAATATCCCCAAAATAGACCCCATTATCACAAAAACAAGACTGACCAAAGAACCAAACTAAAGACCAAGTTTGAATTTACAAAATTATAGATAGAATTTCACTTCACAAAGAGTCATGACTATGACATATCCCCAGTAACATATCTTTAAAATATAATAACAAGGAAATAAATTTATATTTTTAAAATATAATTTTCTGTGTAGGATTGTGGGCTTATAATTGAATAGAAAATTAGTTATAAATCAAAATATGAATTAATAAAAAAGCAAGCTCAGTTCTTTCTAAAAAGAAAAGAGCACAGAATTTAGCTAAGACATAGGTTGGTTAACATTTAAAGACAGCTTACTAGAGCAGGGAGTGGAGAACAGTTTGCTTCAAAATTAATTATTAACAAAATCTGAAGTATTACTTTTTGGAGTAACAGTTACAAATCAACCCATAACTAATTATTTTAAAAACAATAAAAATTAAACAAAAGAACCTTGGTATACATCAGCATTCGAGTAGTAAATAATCCAAAGTGATTAATAATTAGAATGAAAAAAAATTCCTACTCCCAAAAGTGGTGAGCTTACAGCTGTTTTTCCAACACCTTAAAAGTAAATAAAGCATTAGGAATTTTTGTGATAAAAAGTCAAGGTGTAATTTACCAGTTAAAAGAAATAGGTACAAGGGGTATAGAATGTTAAAAAATATCTATCATCTAAATGATTTATTTGATCTTAAATGATTAAATGAAAACTTCTAACCAATACATTTTTTGATTATATAAAATAAGTTCAAAATACATACTATGAAGAGGAATATGCATTCTTAACTTAGTTCAATAGGTACTCCTTATTTTTTAAGTTTATCATTTAGCTTTCTTTCTTAGTTTTCCAGTATAATATAAATTTTTGTCAATTAATTAAGTTAACAAGTAACAATAAAAGACTTTATCACATAAAAACAACTACTTATGGAAAAACTATTTGATTTCAAGATTATACAATGAAATAAAGATATATACCAAGGTACCTCCTGACTGAGCATATTTTAAGTAACTTCTTACACTGTACATCCTTACCACTTTACAGAACATCAGCTTTTTCAATTATATACACTTTCTTCCAAATAAGATTGATGCCTAAAAGAAAAAAAATTACTTATAACATACTTAACAAATTAGTGTTCCATAACAATTCTGTAACCTGGTCTATAACTCGAGTCTCGACATATTTATACCATGGCTTACTAGATACTATACAGGCTAGCCGAGTTTTGAACAATGAAAACCATTTGACAACTTTTCCCACTTGGATCGCCACAAGTCCTACCTATATCACCCACCGCCTTCAACACTGCGGATATGCTTTGCCAGTTTGTCCAGTATTGCCATCTGGATTTTTAATGATTTCCGTACTCGGCTAGTCTGTATAAGTATCTAGTAAGCCGTGTTTATACCAAGAATATCTTAAAAATGAAGCTGTATGAAAAGTAACTAGAGAAATCATCTAAATAATAACACAATCCAATTTCAAGTATATCCAAACAAACTTTTTTTTGGTGAAATTCAGTGATGTAGATGTCGTTAATTGGTAAGTAAACAATTCAACTTCTATAGAACTCGGTTACAAAAATTCATTACTTTATCTTTATAGCTATTTTTGGTGTCAGCTACCTCTTTCAAAATATAAAGGCAAGGTCATTAAGGCTTTTCTTTTCAATTTTAAAATATTTTGATCAAGTTTTTAATTCTAATAAGATCAGTCAGTGTAAGCTGAAATTAAAAAACATAGTTCAAAAATTAAAAGTAAAAACAGTTCCGTACAGAAATTTTATCCCCTTTTACTACTTATCTAAGATTTTTGTTTGCAGAGCACTTCTCCAACAAAACAACAGTGACAAATTTGCAGAGCAAGCTATTTTTTAACAAAGAATATTTAATTCTCTGTTGGCTTAGATAATTTAAATAGACAAATAGAATTTTAAAGTTTTACATCAACATTATTCCAACAAGACCCAACAATTGGAATAGTAGGAGTTACATAACAGATATAATCTGATTACCTAATATGATAATGAAGAATTTGGATACTAAAAAGACAGCGGTACCTATTCCATAGATAATAAAACGGGAATAAAAACATTCAGATAAAATCATCATCCTTACCTTTTTTTATAAAAACATGTTAATAGGTTAATAGAGCATGTGTTTAATTTCAAACGGATGAATAAAAACTTGATAAACATAAAAATTTTAAATGTAAACAAGGAAAAAGACAAATATTGTTATGCTCAAGTTCTAAATGTAAACAAACATCAATTTAAGATAACGACGAAGCATACATGGATTCTATTTTTAAGGCATAAAATGAAAATTACTCCACGTTTGGAACTTCTTTTCACACAAAACAAAGATCAGAAATCAGCTAAAATTTAAATAGCACGATTATAAGAACACTTCGAAGACTTAAGGGAAAGTATCACTTGGAATGTTTTGAAGGAAAAGAGACTACTATTTACCTGTTGATCGGTACCTGTCACATCGTTGATTAAATTAATCATGCAGAATCATAAAAAAGCTCGTAAATTTGAACATAAAATCTATTTTACATGCGCCACGATGGAATCAAAGCTCGATAGTTTAGATATGGAAGAGTCAGCAACTTCCGTGTTAAAAATATTGGACAATTTTACAAAATCGCACCGATGTGCAAATCAAACTGCAAAACAAACGACTACAGCGCCACTGCAACAGGTTAGGCCGAAGATTTTTCTGGAACATGATTGGCTATTCGAGAAAACTCTGCCGTGAGAGCTGTTCGGTATGTAGTTGCTTATGGCCCGGAGCGATGATTGGTGGATCTTGGAATGTTATGATATGAAACCATATTTTCAATTACAAATTTAGTTAAATTTTAAGAAATGAAGGGTCCAATATCGGTTTTATGAACTCAGTAATGTTGTTCTGATCGCAATAAACCAGTGAATGATGAGATTTAATGGAGATTTCACAATGTGCCTTAAGTTACGAAAACAATCAATCAATCAAGTCAATTTGGGTTAGCCCCTTTACCCTCAAAATGACCTTGAACCGAAACTAGAGCGGGCGCGAAAAGTGTTTGGTTTGTTCCGAAAAAGCGCGTGTGTGCATTCTGAAAATCGGAAAATCTGGATGGTTTTTATCTTCACCAATCACCAGGGGTTAGAAAAATATTTAACAAACTCTCTTTATAAACCTATAAGTGCAAAGGATAATATAGGATTTGAAGAAAAGAAGCATCTTATGGAAACAAAAACCACCTTTATTAAATTTTGAGGCACTTGTAAATTTTGTTGTCCGATGAGTTTTAAGAATAAAATATCAATTATTTTCATTTTATGATACACTATGTAGAACCTGTATTAATAGAATCAGTCTCACTCACGAAAAAGAAAATTACATTTCAAAAAAGATTTAGAAAAATTTAAAAAGCTAAATTGGATTCTATAATTTCAAACCACCTTCACCTTATTAATGGTTCAAATCGTTACTAGGATATGCCATACAATTAAAACACTTTAAAGTTTCAAACTTTTAATGTTCAATCTTCTTAATCTTCAAAAGAAAAAGTAAATTTTTCATCCATATATTTTAGAAAATGATCATTTTTTAAGTGGAAGATTCTTTCTTTTGTATTTGTCTGATTGTGTATTTATCTGATAAATCATTATAATTTACCACCGAATTGGAGAATTTAAAAAAATATTTGCTCTCTATAGAGTGAGCAAAAATTTAAAATTCTTAACATACTCCGACAAGGAATTTCAAAAACTGAAAACATGGAAAAGATTTATGTATGAAAGAAAGATGTAAGAGTATCTTTACAATTTCGATAACAACTAGCTCAAATTTTATTGCAAATTAATTTATGATAAATAAGATCTTTTTCGTCGGAGTATTTGTTTCCATCAAAATCTGAATATTTAAAAAACAAAAATCCTAAGCAAAGCGGTTTTCACCTGTGCTAACCCGATTTATAACACAATTTCATGCGTTCTATAGAAATTTGAAAGGTTAGAAATCTTTTACATGGTGAATCTTATAAACACTGATATAAGCTTTGTTGTAGCAGATCCCTATAGAGCGACATTGAAGTCTACAACAAAAATTTGAGGAAGGGGGGGGACTACCTGAGTATTTCAGTGTTCCCAAGAAATTTTCATACTAAACGAGTTTGGAAAAAAAAGTAGGTACCTATTTTATTCTTGATCTTAAACGTCCTGCCCTCTAGATTAGATGCTTTCATCCGCCCACGGAATTTTTCGTATTCTGCTTTTCTGAAAATTATTGTGTAATTAACAGGCATTCGTTCAGATTTCATTGACTTTCTATTAAACCTTTTTAATCACCCCCATTAAATAAGTCTTTAATATCGTGGTAAATAAATTGATTTTTTTCATACTGTTGTTATGAAGCATTATTACAGTATTTAGGTAAACAATGGGACTGTCACTATGTTTTTAAGTCAAAATTCAAACGACTGTGGGCACTTAATTAGTTTGCAGTAAATATTTGAAGGAATTTTTGTGTTCAGAGAGTTTTTTGTTTTATCCAAGTATGTCTTCCACGTGATTCTTTAAGGCTCAAACGTCTGATTCACAAAGAAAACCCCTTAAAAATATCATTGCTTATACTTAACCTCAAATTTATAGTGAGTTTTATAATTGAAAAACTGGAACGATTTCTTACTTTTGATGCAGTAAAATGTGACTTAACCCCTTTTAGATTTTCATTTATAATTTAGTAACATAATGTTTGTTTACTGGATAAAAGAAATATTTATTTTTATTTTTTTGGTAAAAAACAATTTCTCATTGCCCCCCCCCTACTCAATGAAATATAGATAATTAGGGCCGTATCCAAGGGGGGATAAGGGGTTGAACCCATCCCCAGAAATTAAGATATCAATTTTTATGCTGTGTTCCCCTTGAAAATTGAAAGGAGCGGGGTAACCCAAAGTGTCTCAAAACATAATTTTTAAGGATAAATATTCCAAAACTCTCAAATAGTGATCCTTTTTTTGGTGACACAAAAGGGTTTCAAAATGATTTACACAACTTTTAGGGGCAAATTTCTAAAATTTTTCTGAAGTAGGATCCTTACACCCGCCTTCAAAGTTTGCCGTTTATCATACTGTACTGGTTTTCCTTGAAAATTCTGCCACTTACAATGAGAGGTGCTCTTTGGGTGTAATCCAATCCAAAAGGTATCAAAATGAGCTAAAACGGTATTTTGAGGGGGAAATTTTGAAAAACTTTCTGGGGAAGGACCCCAGTCCCCCCAATTTATCTTAGAATTCACATTGTTTAAAAAATATTTTAACTAAGTGGCAACAAAATTAAAATATTATGTGTAGTAAAACTTACCGTGTATAGAAGAATTCTTTAGGAAAAAATACCTCAGAAATAATGTTGATTCAAATCCTCTCAAGAAACTAAGTCTGGCTGGTTAGTCCTGTAGACAAGTCTTTTGAAGGGCTTGCAATGGGATAACCTGTAAAAAGGCCGGCCCAATTGTCAAAAAGTTAAAGGGGCCCTCTCTGGTCTAAGATCAATACGATGTGAACGTGCTTTTTCTTTCAAAAAAAGTTCCAAATGTTTACTCTTAAGATAAATGCTATCTTAACTGATAACGCTGTTATTGTCCTTCCCGTCAAACATATATGTAAATCTCGGCGATTTCTTAATCTTGGAAGAAAGAAGAGAAAAATTTCAGTTTCTTGCGTAAATTTTAATTCCTTTAAAGGAAAATATCCATTGTAAAATATGTTAACAGTGAGAAAACGCGGAAATTTAATATATTTGCGCAACTTAGAGTGACTTTTGAATAGGGAATTTTGAGGTTTTTTTAGGTGAAATTAATAATAATGCAATCTTTTTTTTATTTTCAAGCTTAAATATTATCAAGGACAAATAAGATAAGAAAGGAAATATCAGTTTCTGTGAGAAGAAGTGTACACATATTTTTGACGTGTAATTTTAAAAAAATTACCGATTCAGCTTTTTGTAGTACTTATCTATATAACCTTCTTTATGAATTTTTCTAGTATCATATAATACGAATTCAGATGGGAATAAAAGACTTATTATTAGTATTGTGTTGCTCAAAATTTACTTTAAGGGCAGAGGGACTTACTAAAGTTTGTTCTACACATTTTGTTTAATTTTAATTTTAAAATGACTCTAAAAATGTTCTATCCAAGTATTAAGCATTTTTAAAAAATAATAACTGATATATTTTAAGTTTTAAGTACCATGCAATACTATCTCCTCATTCGACAGCTTAAAATATGTCTCCCATTTTCTTTTCATGAATTTTCCTGCTGGTTTATAATACAATGGCTTTTTACATAATTATTCCTCATGCTTTAGTACCGTATGTTCCTGTTTATTTCTAGGTCCCATACATTTTTACCGTATGTCCCTGAAACGAAATGATAGAGTAGAGAGTCATGAACTAATTTTAAAGCAACTTACACATTTAAGTTTTTTAAATTAAAATATTGTCAGAATTACAAATTGTCAGACAACAATTGTCAAAAAATCAAATAGAACTGCATTAAAAAATTTTTTTCTTGATTTTGAAAGTTGTATTAAATTTAAAGTTTAGGTATATGGCAATTCTTCGTTAATGAACTTTGATTGTAATTTGATACTTAAAATTTATTTTATAATCATTGAGGTTTTACATTAATTTATTTTAATAAAAAATCGTTCAAAATTAATAAGATGAAATTATGCAAATTTAGGAGTTCTTTACATGTTTAAAAAATGTCATGAAGCCACAACTTTTTGTTATGAAGGACTTCAAAATTCGATATCAAGCTATTTTATTAAATTAAACAAGTTAAAATAGCCTTCTAACCAAGGAAAATTACTAACCAAAGAAAATTAATGAATCAAAAAATATCTTTAATTATTTTAGATTACTTTAAACACAGGATCGATTTTCCTAAAAGTGTACTATTATTTGAAAACTAAATTATTTGATGACTGAAAATGAATAGACATTTACAGTCTCAACTTGTTTCTTATTTGAATAAAATATCCATCCAATTCTGTTACACAATGTTTTAAAAGCAAAGTGGTACTGCTTAAAAAAGGGAATATTAAATTTATTTCGAAAAAGCTTCCGTAAAGGTATCAACATCCTTGATTTGAGTTCTTAATCACATCAATAAATAAACGAAAAGTTGTTTCAGTAAAAGCAAAAGATCCAGATCTAAATTAAAACAAAATCTCTGAGGATAAATTTGACACGAAGGTAAGATGAGTCTGGGAACCAACCTTGGAGAAGCGAGGACGTGAGTGGATGTTAATAAGATGGCACAGTTCGATTATGTCTAAGGAAGAATAACATTACTGTTCATTCTTTGTTTTAACATTGAAAGGAAATCGAGATAGTTTCCTTCGATAAGTTCTTCCGGAAACAAACAGAACATTGTTTTAGGGTGCAGTAGAATCTCGATTGTTCGAATTTCCCATAAATCCAAGCCAAGGGCGAATCCAAGGGGAGGGGCTATGCAGCTGAGCAGTGGCGAAAAAAATTTATTTCGGGAGGGGCCCAAAATTATTCCTTAGCCCCCATGCGTATTTAATAGGTTCAATGAATTTTTTTAACACATTTTAGGTAGAATTTACGTCTTAAAGAAAATACAAGAAAATTTGTGAGCAACAAAGTTTCAAGTACCAAACGGGGGTCTGGGGGTCCTCCCCTAGAAATTTGACCCGAAAAAACAGGGTTTTAAATTGTTTTGGCACATCAAGTCCGAATTTCGGGGGGGGGGAGGCCCCTTCTGCCCTTATATACGCCCCTGGGCTGCAGCCCCATAGATTCCAAATTCTTCCAACTCCTTCTACTCCAACTACAAATTCCTACATATTCCGACATTAATTTGAATTTTTTCCACTTTTTTCATAAAAACAGAGGGAATGATAGTGTAATAGGTTTTTTATGATGTTACTTTTAGATAAATCCTTTAAAATACGAAAATTAATCAAAATAATCCTAGCACTTTGATACCATAATAATGTGTTATACGGATCAGTAATTGAAAAGTTTTTCTCTGGAAACCGTTCTCCAAAAACTTTTTTTAAGTAGAGAGACGAAGAAAACTTTCTTTTAATCTAAAAAAATCCTCCAGAATCTCTATCATTACTCTATAAAACGTTTACTCCGTCTCTGTTCTAACCTAAAAAGTTTTATTACTGACTGGCGTTCCATTCCATCACAGAATGTGTCGACCTTGTCGGACGGATTCAAGGTCGTGGTCACACGTGATGCTTGGTGAAGTTTAAAGTATTAATTGCTTTACGTTTTCTTTACTATTTGGATTTTAATAGAAATATTTAATTGATACCAAATTATGAAGAAATTTTAATAGATATATAGATACCATTCTGGACTTTTGTAACACAACCACTTGAAGAACTTTGTATAGAAAAATTTTAACACAAATTTGGATTGATTTAATGTTTTTAAACTATTACACATGAGTATTAATTTTATTTAGTTTTGAATGAAGGAAATGATTTAATAATTTTTGACAAAAATGGAAAATTAAATACAGAAAAATATTTCCTGAAAATATTAAATAATTTTCCTCATTAAAAACTAAATAAAATTAATACTCATGTGCAATAGTTTAAAATATTAAATTGCTCATATCTTTTAAATAAATTTGCGCTAAACATCTTTATGCAAATTTCTTCTAGTGGTTGAGTTACAAAAGTTCTAAATGATATAGCTGTTAAAATTTCTCCGTAACTTGGTATGTAAAGTATTAATACTTTTGTTCTTTTTTCAAAAAGAAGTTCAATATCTCCTATACCAATTAAATGTCTCTAGTCAGGATAAAGAAGAATTTGAATTCGACAACAATGTAGTTTTCTATTAGTCAAACAATTTTTGACTAGAAAACTACATTATTATCGAATTCAAATCTTTCTTTATCCTGATAAGTAACTCAAATATCAACCACATAACAATCAAATGAAAATAACCCCCCCTTAAGCTTGCGATACCATTTTATCAACCAAAAAGGAAGGTTAAACTTGTCATCCGCACAAATTATTATTAAAAATAACAAAAACTTACCAATTCTAATCTCTTAGGACCCGTTGAGACACAAATAAACTTTTAACTGAACACAACACATATCTAAAAGCGAGAAATAGGGGAAAACAATGTTTCTATCTTTAAAACTTGATTAATTTTCGCAACCAACGATTTTATTTCTGAAACATCGTTTTTCATTTAAATATTAATGCCTACATAACAAGAATTCTTAGGCAAAAGCTAGAGAAAACACTGTAAATGCTGTTTCCTTGCAATAACATTCCTATTGTGATGAAACTACACTTACATAAACATTTCGTCATATATGGTTCGGAAATACCACTTTAAATAAAAAAAACCCCGCTCATCATACCATAACATTTAACAAAAAGCGGCTGAGTTTAAATTAATAACTTTTTTCATGGGATACAATTATTTTGTGAAATATATTCATATTGCAATATAATGTTATTGCATTAAAAACCTTTGAGAAAATTGCGAAAAAATATACTTTCCCCTTTAAATTTTATTTCCCTCTTTTCTCTGCAAAAATTTGTTAGCTCGAAATTTTTTGATGTTCCATTGAATTTGAGATAGAGAGACGAAGAGTGGGTTGTATCATAAAATATTAAACAGCCTTTTTGTCGACGATTCTTAAATAAAAATAGTATATGAATATTTAAATTACAGAAAAAAAAGGCTGTCAAGATTGCTAGAAATCGTAATGTACTTGTAAAAAATTAAAGTGCAATGCATACAGTATGCATAAAGTATATGGCAAAATACATATTTTTGTTTAATCAAATCTATAATAATAAAAGAGCTTTACCACTCACTCATCAACGCACAGCAAAATCTACCGGGGCTAAAGACTCGAAACTTGGTAGGGTCGAAGACCTTACAGTGTATACGTGCACTAAGAAGGGATTTTTCGAAATATCTTTTTTCTGACCCACAGGGGGGTTTGGAGCGTTTTCGACATTTTTGAGCCCAGCGGCGTCCCAAATGACCCCAGATCTTCGTTATCTATAATAATAAAAGAGCTTTACCACTCACTCATCAACGCACAGCAAAATCTACCGGGGCTAAAGACTCGAAACTTGGTAGGGTCGAAGACCTTACAGTGTATACGTGCACTAAGAAGGGATTTTTCGAAATATCTTTTTTCTGACCCACAGGGGGGTTTGGAGCGTTTTCGACATTTTTGAGCCCAGCGGCGTCCCAAATGACCCCAGATCTTCGTTATCTATAATAATAAAAGAGCTTTACCACTCACTCATCAACGCACAGCAAAATCTACCGGGGCTAAAGACTCGAAACTTGGTAGGGTCGAAGACCTTACAGTGTATACGTGCACTAAGAAGGGATTTTTCGAAATATCTTTTTTCTGACCCACAGGGGGGTTTGGAGCGTTTTCGACATTTTTGAGCCCAGCGGCGTCCCAAATGACCCCAGATCTTCGTTATCTATAATAATAAAAGAGCTTTACCACTCACTCATCAACGCACAGCAAAATCTACCGGGGCTAAAGACTCGAAACTTGGTAGGGTCGAAGACCTTACAGTGTATACGTGCACTAAGAAGGGATTTTTCGAAATATCTTTTTTCTGACCCACAGGGGGGTTTGGAGCGTTTTCGACATTTTTGAGCCCAGCGGCGTCCCAAATGACCCCAGATCTTCGTTATTTCGCAGGAAGGTACATAGCAACAATATCTAGGAAGGTATTTATCAGATTTTGAATATTCGAATTTTAAGGGGTCTGAATATTCCAAAAACCCGTTTTTGCTGAGCATAAACCAAGTTTTACATTTTCGAAGAAAACAGTACCGAGAAATCGATATTACGAAGTGAACTGTTGGGAATACCTTCTTAAGAGTATTTCAAAGAAAGTAATTTCTGGATTTTTCGATATTCCATTCTGGAGGGGGTTCACGGAGGTTTGAATATTCACTCCCGTTTTTAGTTTTTGGATCCTAGCATCCACATTATTAATGTGATTGTTATGAAATTTTAGCATATTGTTCTTCAAACAACCAGGAAAGTTAGCGAAAAAGAATTTTCTGAATCAAAGCATTCCATGGAGCCTTTTCTGTCCTTTTTCTAAATTCTTATGCTTAGCCTTCAATGTTAAATTTATTGCGGTTATTGCTCCTTCCAGGTAATGCAAAACCTCTATTGTTGGAAATATTTATTTTGAAATGTTTAATAACAGGTGAATTTTTAAAAAATATGATAAAGAAACAATTTTTAATTATTAAATAATTTTTTTATGATAACCAAAAACCGATCCACTGAAATATTTTATTCTTTTTCTATTTAATCAAATTTAAGTATTTCCAGCAAAGTTCAAATTTTTTATATATTTTACAATATTTTATCACAGGCATTTTCAGTGTCGATTCAAATGATGACTTTTATTTCATGTTTGAAATTTCTTTCAATGAATGAGTTGGTGATAAATCAGCAAAGGGGGGTTCAGGGGGTCTCCCCCTGATTTAAAAAAAATATTATTATTAAAAAATGGTTATAAACACTAATTCTAAACCGGTTTTTTAAGATTTTGTTTAACATCTAAAAAAGTATAAAAGTATGTAGTATATTTAATTGTTTTGAAGCGAAGGCGGAGAAATTTGCCTCAAATATATATTTATACCAATTGCAGAAATGGATGGAGGGAGAAAAGGACAAAAGGGGAAAAAATAATGGGGTTCAGAAGGTCCTCTGACTTTTTTTCTATTTTGAAAAATTACTCTTTAAAAACGGGGATGGGGATTTCACACATTAAATCTAAACAGGTGGTATTTTTAAAGGTTTTTTTTTACATCTTAACGAAGAGGTATGGCATCAAAAAAGAATCCCATTGGGAAGACTGTTGACTCTATTGCATCTAAACGATAATTCTTATTTATTTTAACACACAGTTTGATAAGCCTTTTATCCCCCGAGCAACGGCGGGCATATCAGCTAGTTTTGAATAAAAATATTATAAACAATCATCTAAAATTAGTCAGATGTGGTATTTTATTTTTAATCAATGTTTAAATAGTTAAAGCTGAAGAACTAATTTATCTTAGGATTTGAAATTGCAATTTTCTCATGTTTGTAGTTTTGTATTAATTGTATCTATTTAAGAATTATAAAATTTAAATTTTTGGAAGGAAAGTATGGAGAAGTTTTTAATTAATTTAGTATTAATTTGTTTATTAACTATTTTATTAATTTGTTTTAATTGTAGATAATAATTATTTTATGATTTACACTCACACCAAATATTCTTCACTGATATTCTCTAGCAAAGTAAAACGTGCAAACAAGGATGGTATAAATTAAAAAGTAGTGCAACGTGCAAATTAAATGAAAAGATAAAACAAAACCTACACCACTTATTTATAAGGGCCTGATGCATATTAATGCAAAATTAATTAACATACATACTTCTTCACACTATAAATGTTATTTTTCTCAACATATTTCTAAAAGTTATAATGAAAATTTGATGAACATTCTTTAGTTGTATCATATGAAAACAGTATAACACTTTAAAATAATTAAAATATAACAAATTTCTTACATT
Source organism: Tetragnatha montana (assembly GCA_963680715.1). NCBI lineage: Eukaryota > Metazoa > Arthropoda > Arachnida > Araneae > Tetragnathidae > Tetragnatha > Tetragnatha montana. The sequence goes on along the minus strand of OY796677.1, from coordinate 12,500,710 downwards.
TTAAGTAATTTGATAATCTTCGCGTTATAAAGTAAAAGAGTTTGTGATATTAAATTAAACAGGCACTATTAGGTTTCTGCGTTAAGGTACTTATTTCCATGGTGTTAGTTTCAACAAGTTTCACTGTTTTTGTACTTTAATACCTTCAAATCTTAAAAACAAAAAATGTAAAACATGCTGTAAGTTTCTGTATGCTGTATGGTACTTTAGTAAGTTTTAGTTTTCATGATAATCCATAAGGATATGTGAATTAAATTTTCGATGTAAACCATAATTAGAATTGTAACTCACTGTTATTAAATTGCGTTGAACCCAGGATAACAAAATGTTTATCGATTATTTTTCTCTACTTATCTTCGTTGCATCTCAGATCAACTTTTTAAAATAATGCCATATACAAACAAGCATATTAAATCTTCTTTTGGTAATATAAATAATTATTCTCCGAAATTTTATGCCCCTCAAAAAGGATATGGTACAAATTATGTAAAGAATAAGTTAAAGCAAAAAAAAAAAAGTGAGGACAAAAAAAGGTATAAAAAATGATATTGAAAAAGAATATAACGCTATAGAAATTATTACAAGCAAACTTACAATGGAAAGGCTTGAATGTTGCAAGTAATCCCATGACTTTTCCACATAAAATATGTACACTCACTTCTTAATACCATGATTTAAAATTTAAAATCTTCTTCAAGTTATTCATCCTTTCAAATTAAACAACTATTATGTACTTGCAATTTAAATTTCAAAAACTCAATGTAAGCTTCTAAGACAAGTAGCTTTTGAATTGCCTTAGTGGGCAGACAGGCGATGTTTGCCAAGATCAACTCATAAATGTCAGAGAACATCAGGGGAGCTCCTAAGGCTGAAAATATCAGCAATTATTATACTGAACCAGAAACGAGATTCCGGATCAATATTACGAACTCGCATAATAAACCCTTAGGCACAATATCTGGCATCTCCTATGAAACCCTAGAACTCCGGTCTTATTGGGCAGAGGATCACCCAATCAAAACCCTCCTCCCTTTTTCTATTGAACAAAATTTATAATTGTGAAACAAAAATCCGCACTATCGTATTAATAGTTATTTCTGATGGTTCGGACACGTGGAAACGTGCCCGTTACAACAGGAGGAGCCCTATCCTGAACGATAAAGGAGAGAGACACTTTGATGGGAACAGGTTTAGCACAATCTTTATTCGCGCTCTTTTTAATTTAAATGTCACATTTAAAGAAACCTCTGGAATCAACTTGGAGTAGATTTCGGTAGGAAATCGATTTTTTCAAAGGAGCCGATTCTCTTTTATGAGTGCTGCTATCCGATTCGTGAAGATTCAAAAACTCGTTTTGGACGAATAAATATACAAAAACTGTAAAGGTTATCAGTCTTAGAGCCAAGTGGTATTAGCACATTACACCAAAATCTTCTCCCTAACCATATAAAAGGCCGCGTGCAACTCAGATCTGACGTCATGAGTGGCAGTTTATTCCTTTGTTAAAATGGTCCTCTTTCATGGACAAAAGATACTTTAAATCTCATCAGATTAAGTTACATTTGAAGGCTGATAAAAAGAGTTCTTAGGATTTTAAAATCTCCTGTTTAGGATAAAAATTTTATTACTTTTTCACAGTTTTTTCTTACCTTTTCTTCTAGTTAAGGTAACCATAGTCTTGCGGAGACATGAATGCATGAATAAGCAATGAATATCGTTAAGGTTTTTATCTTGCTTTTAATATTTTTTTTGAAAAACAAATAATAAATTTTATAAGGCAAATTTTTAAAAAGTATTGTTTAAGAATGAAAATATCGTAATATTTCAATAGCAAAGTTGTAAAGCAAATATTAAATAGCAAGTTCTTTGATTTAAACTAAAAAAACAGTAAACATCAATGTTCGATAAATATTCAGTGTTGTTAATTCTAAAATTAAAATTCATAACGTTAAAAGTTCTGCCGAATTGTTATCCAAATATTTTTAATCTAACAAAAATTTAGGATTTTTCAAAGATTTTTTTTTTATGAATTTCTATCTCAATGCAATTAAACTTTACAATTCCAAACTATGAAACATTGCAACACCTTAGAAATTTTTGTTGTGCTCTTATAAAATGTATGTGATCTTATGTGCTAAAGTATACAATTTAAAATAAAAATTCCTTGTGGGTCTTAAAATCCTTCTCATATAATCTTATTTTTAAAGTTAATTGAGATATTTTCAGTATTATTCAAGTTTCTTTTAATTATCAGAGTTATGTATTTGATTAGGATTGGATGAATAAATTCATTACATTCTTTAAAGGAACTGTTAGAGACTGGACTAGTGAACCATATAAATTTTAAACAATGTAGACTAGTAAACCATTTAAATTTTAAACAATGTAGACTAGTGAACTGACTTTAACAAATAATTTTTAAATTAAGTTTACTTTTCTAATTTTGGCAATTGTTAAAATTAAAAAATAGAATTCTGTTTGTTTAGAAGAGAATGTGTTTTGTGTGGTGTTGTTTTGATTTGGAGTGAAAAAGATGGTGTAGTTTGAGTAAATAAAAAGATGTGAATTATTTGAAAGAGCACGTATTATTTTTGGTAAAAATCCCCTCGTTACAAGTGGTGACTACGGACAGTAACATCGTTGTTATGCCGGAAGAACAGCCAATTCCAGCTCAGCAGTCTTTAACTGAAGACCCTTCTAGACCGGAACAGCCGATGGAAATAAGCAAAGTAAGCATTCAAATTCCTCCATTCTGGACAGAAAAACCAGAAATGTGGTTCTTTCAAGTAGAGGCACAGTTTAGAATTAGTGGTATTAAGAACGAAGAGACAATGTTTAATTATTTAATAGCACAGTTAGAACCAAAGTTCTTAGACAATATTTTGGATATTATTAAGGATTCTCAGAGTAATAAATACTCAGCTGCTAAGGAAAGATTGCTCAGTATTTTCAAAGAAAGTGAAAATCAACGCATTAAGCGTCTTCTTACTGGATTGGAACTTGGGGATATGAAACCTAGCCAACTTCTTCTTAGAATGAAATCACTGGGGGTAGACATTCCTCTTAGCATGTTACGTTCTCTTTGGTTAGAAAAGATGCCAGATGCTGTGAAACACATAGTAGTGGTTAGCGACGAGGATCTAGACAAATTAGCCACAATGGCTGACAAAATTGTTGAACTCCACCCACACCAGGAAATAACTGCTGTGGGGAAGGAGGCGGTCGTGGAGGCTTTACAAACAAAGATAGCTGCGTTAGAACACCAAATTGCCAGCATGACCCTCCACAAATCCAGATCAAGAGCTCGTAGTTACAATAGAAATTGCAATAGCCGCTCAAGATCAAGAAAACGGTATAATGAAAATGGGAAATATTGCTATTATCATTTCAAATTTGGGGCTAAATGCTTTCCTGAAAAATGTAAGCAACCATGTCAATGGAAGGATTCGGGAAACGCGAGTCAGCAGTAGACTCCGCGGCCAGTGCTGCTGCTAGGAATGATGTTAGCCGCAAATTCCGACTATATGTCACGGACAAAAAATCGGGATTACGGTTTTTAGTGGATAGTGGCGCAGATGTATCCCTAATTCCAGCAACCAATGCAAGTACTTCACCATGCTCATATAAATTATATGCTGCTAATGGCACAGATATTCCCACTTATGGTGAAAGAACTCTAAATCTCGACTTAGGACTCAGACGACAATTCCAGTGGCCATTCATAGTTGCAAAAGTTAATAGAGGTATTATTGGAGCTGATTTTCTCAATCAATTTAATCTACTAATTGATATTCACAATAGGAAATTAATTGATGGGGTTACTCAGTTATCAGTAATAGGAGAAATTAAATCTATTACAGAAGAACTCATAATCAGCACTATGAATCATAACCTCAATTCAAAATTTCATGATACATTAAAATCCTATCCTGACTTAACGAAGCCATATGTGTTCAATAATTCATGTAAACATGATGTGAAGCACTACATAACGACCAAAGGTGTTCCAGTGTATTCACGAGCTCGTCAACTTGATCCGGAAAAACTGGCCTTAGCAAAGCAGGAATTCCAGTTCATGTTGGACAAGGGGATTATTCGACCATCAAAGTCTCAATGGGCTAGTCCCTTACATTTAGTCAGTAAGAAGGATGGAACATTTAGAGCTTGCGGGGATTACCGACGCCTTAATGATGTAACGGTACCAGACCGATACCCAATTCCTAGAATAGAAGATTTTAATCTAATTTTACAAGAAAAAACAATATTTTCAAAAATTGATTTAGTTAAAGCCTACTACCAAATCCCAATAGATGAAGAAGACAAACCCAAAACAGCAATAATTACCCCATTTGGATTATTCGAATTTAATGTGATGAGTTTTGGCCTGCGAAATGCTCCAGCTACTTTCCAAAGATTCATTAACGAAGTATTTTTTGGCTTAGATTTCACTTTTCCATATTTAGACGACATTCTCATCGCCTCAAAAACAGAAGAAGAACATAAACAACATCTACAGATAGTCTTTGAAAAATTAAATAATTATGGTCTTAGAATCAACGCATCAAAATCTATTCTAGGAGTGGAAGAAATTGAGTTTCTCGGGTATCAGATATCTGCCAAAGGATCATCTCCCCTGCCTAGCAAAGTTCAAGCAATTCTTGACTACCCGTTACCAAACACCATTCACGATCTACGCACATTCCTGGGAATGATAAATTTTTATCGCAGATATTGTAGAAACGCTGCTCAGACACAAGCAGTTCTTCACGAGTTCTTGAAAGGTGCTAAGAAGAAAGATAAAAGAAAAGTTCCATGGACCGAGGATGCAATTCAACAATTTGAAAAATGCAAACAAGATTTAGCCAATGCTGCTCTTCTATGTTTTCCCAAACCTGGACTTCCTTTATCTTTGTTCACTGACGCATCAGACAGTGCTATAGGCTCTGTACTTCAACAATATGAAGAAGAAAACTGGAGACCAATTGCCTTTTATTCCAAGAAACTGAATAGTGCTCAAAGATCTTACAGCACTTATGACCGTGAACTCTTGGGTATCTATCTCTCAGTCAAACATTTCAAATATATGTTAGAAGGCAGAGAATTCACGATCGTAACGGATCACAAGCCCCTGACCTTCACATTTAAGCAAAAAAATGAGAAAGCATCCCCAAGACAACTGCGACATCTACAGTACATTTCCCAGTTTACGACAGATATTCGACATATTAGTGGACAAGAAAATATCGTAGCTGATACTCTATCTAGGATCTCTGTAATTGATTACGACCGAATCGCCATAGAACAAAGTACAGATCAGGAATTAAAAGACCTGATGGAAAGTGATACAACGCTTAATTTCAATCAGTCAGTTCTCCCATCTTCAAAAATCTTATGGTGTGACACTTCACAGAAGAAAATTCGGCCTTACATTCCACCTAAATTCAGAAAACAACTTTTTGACCAAATTCATGGGTTATCACATCCCGGCATTAAATCTTCCATCAAACAGATGACTGCTAGGTTTGTGTGGCCTGGAATGAAGAAGCAAGTAAAAGAATGGGCTCAAGCGTGTATTCAATGCCAAAAATGCAAAGTAACGAGGCACACCAAATCAAAATTTTCAGAATATCAAGAACCAGACACCCGTTTTAGTGTAGTACACATCGACCTCATTGGCCCATTACCTCCTTCAAATGGAAATGTGTATTGCTTAACTTGTATCGACCGATTCACTGGATGGATGGAAGTCATACCATTACCATGTATAACTGCAGAAATAGTCAGTAAAGCCTTTTATGAGAACTGGATATGCAGATTCGGCGTACCTTACAAAATTATTACTGATCAAGGTCGACAATTCGAATCAGAATTGTTCCGAAGTTTAGCTGCAATATGTGGAGCTAAAGTCCTTCACACTACAGCTTACCATCCTCAATGCAATGGAAAAATTGAGAGACTCCACAGAACCTTAAAGTCTGCTATAAAAGCACATAACAATGCTCAGTGGACTGAGACATTACCAACAGTTCTTTTGGGTCTCAGATCTGCCCTAAGAGAAGACACGAAGCATTCGATTGCCGAAATGGTGTATGGAATGAACATCAAGATACCTGGAGAATTTTTCGATCCACCAAACACAAATAAACTTGACCCTGATACGTTTGTAGGCAAGCTGGTGGAGTACATGGATAACTTAAAGCCTAACAAATCCAAGAGTATTGCGAATCAAAAAATCTTCTTTCACAGAGACTTAAAATCATGTTCTCATGTATTTGTAAGAACAGACCGAGTGAGAAAACCTCTAGAACCAACATATACAGGACCTTTCCAAGTAACTGACAGAAATGATAAATATTTTGCTCTACTCATTAAAGGTAAAAAAGTCAACATATCTGTGGATAGATTGAAGCCAGCATACATGATATCTACAGATACTGATACCTTCCCTGAGAAAAGGACGATGGATGATGAACATTCCAGCGAAAAGCTTCCCAAAGCTGTGGAGGACAGTAAAAGTCCAGTCTACACCCGTTCCGGGAGACAGGTGAAATTGCCCGTCCGGTTTCAGAGTTGAAATGGACTTTCCAATAGACTCACCTTCCTCTGCCATGGATGCTTGGTATCGTAACTTAGTTACTGGTGAGGGAGTAATGTTAGAGACTGGACTAGTGAACCATATAAATTTTAAACAATGTAGACTAGTAAACCATTTAAATTTTAAACAATGTAGACTAGTGAACTGACTTTAACAAATAATTTTTAAATTAAGTTTACTTTTCTAATTTTGGCAATTGTTAAAATTAAAAAATAGAATTCTGTTTGTTTAGAAGAGAATGTGTTTTGTGTGGTGTTGTTTTGATTTGGAGTGAAAAAGATGGTGTAGTTTGAGTAAATAAAAAGATGTGAATTATTTGAAAGAGCACGTATTATTTTTGGTAAAAATCCCCTCGTTACAGAACTAAGTAAAGTTAATAGATTTTCTTTGAACTTTCCACACGTTTTTTTAAACAAAGTATTAATTACAATAAAAATAAAAACGAAAATGTAAACATAGTAAAGAAACTTATTTTCCACTTTTCCCCTTTTATCTTGAAACATATAAAACACGTTTATGTTGAAATACATCTATGAAGTTGTAACTTAATTAAACAGAGCCATGTATGTTTCTAGATTTAAGAAATTTAAAAACCTGGAGTCTAGACTATCTGAATCAGTTTAAATTTTTAAACAATAATATACCGTTCATTAAAAATTTTCTATCTCATTTATAAGATTACGTAGTTCTCAAAAGATGTCATCAATTGATTAAATTAAAATATTTGATGAACGAGGTAATTAAACAAGCAGGAACATATTTTAAGATGTATTAAGAAAAAGTTTATTCAAATGAATGGCTTTGAGATTAAAAAAAAAAAGATATTGAAGTAATAAACTCTAAAATATCATCTAATACATAGATGGGGATTCAAGGTATTTCGATGAATTTTACTTCTTTGTAACATGTGCATTTACTTAATTATTTTAAAAATATTTTTTAAATGCTAATGTATTGAATTTATAGAGCTTTTTAAAAGTTAATATTCTATTTAGTATATACATTTAGGGTGCAATGAAACAAAGTTATTTATAACTTACTACTTATAAAGCACCAAATGAGAATTATTTTCATCCATAAATTATGTCTAAATTATAATAAAAAGATTAGTTTCAAAAAATAAAATAAATAGCTTTTAAGTGTTTTCTCTAGGTATATTTTTATAGACAAATTGTGTTTTCAAAAGAATATAAAAAAAAAAATAATAGCTGTTTAATGGATAACTCTCGTATTTTTCAAAATAGAAAAAAATGAATTTTTCTAGTAAATTAAATGGTTCCAATTTCAAAAATCGGCGTTAGAAGTTAAAAAATTTATTTAATTAAATATTTGAAAATAAAAAATAGCTAAATTCGAGTTGCCCTCGAAACGCTCATGACGTAATTCGTAATAAATACAAACAAATATTCAGAATCACCGAAAGGCTATTCTTGATTGGTCGTTCGTATTGTTGTTTGTACCAACTGTTGTCACACTATTATTTGTGACGTAAGCAGTAAGCAGTCGTTTTCGCGACCTTTTTAAAAGACGAACTTTGGAATCAAATAAAAAAAAATAATGAAGCATCAGAATAAAAAAGAATTTTGCGACAAAATTTATTTTTCAATCAATCATCTATTGAATAAAAAACTAATAATAAAATGCGGGGATTGTTCAAGTTAATAAATAAAAATGTATAAGGTACGAGTACAGGTATTTATACCTCCTAACTTTGGAATTCTAAAATTTGATAAGTTTGGGTTTATAAATGTTTTTAGAACCATAAACATAATTTTTTTTTCTCTTTCGAGTTAAAAAGATACTTGAATTCAAAATTTATTTTCATATAATAAACATTAAAATCTTCACATTGCTTATTGCATACTTTTGACAGAACTAAGGGAAAATTATCTTAATCGAGATAGCATGTGTTATATAAACGTAAAATGTGTTTACAATATTACGTCTATTTTTATCTAAACAAACATATATTAGTTAATACAACATTTTGAATGTCGAGATGAAGTGAATTTCTACTTCCTTCCAGATTGTTTTTTCTTTTAAAATAGAATGGCTTTAAACAGAAGCTAAATTAATATACTAACGTAAGATTAATAATTAAAGCAAATCCTACATCACACAAGAGGTTATTCTATATCACGATGAGTTTAGATAGTTAAGCGTAATTTAAAATTACTTTCCCCTGATATGCAAAGCCTATTTTTTACCATTTTAAGATTTAATAAAAGGCCTTATATTAATTTCAGTTTAAAATAGTTAACAAGATAACACCCCATGGGGGTAAACAGGGTAAACCATCACAATATATCACAAACCTTATACGAGTAAAAATCAATAACATCACAAAAATATAGAAACTATTGTTTAGAGATAGCTTCGAGAAAAAAAAATAAACTGATATTTTACACGAGTTATTGAAAGTAACAATTGTATTTATTGATGGATTTTAAAGATTTATTTATTATCCTGTTGCATTACATATCGTAAATCAGATCACTTTTATCTCGATTTTCAAAGGAAAACGTCCTATTTTACCTTTTGAACACCATATTGTAGGGAAAATAAGTCCAATAAAATTTAAATGAATCAAGAAATACAAGAAATAAACTAAGGTCCATAAAATGAATAAATACGGAATTTTTGTTCGCAAACAAGTTTGATTCGTTAAAATCATAAAAACTATGAATACAAAAAGTTTGAAAATAAAAACGTAGAAAGACTTTTTTCATGTTCCAAATTAATTAAATAGAAACCTTTTCTGTTTATTTATATCCATCTCAGTAATTTTATTCTGGTACGGATAGAACAATTTTTTGTTAAACTAATTTTAAAGTAATGTTTATGAAAGAATAGGACGTTTTATAAAAACTAATGAATGGAAAATAAGTATGTTTATGTGAATCATTTGGTTGTCTGGTAGAAACTCTATTGATGAGAAATTCCTATTTCTTTGTACAATAGATGTTGATTAATTAATTAATACATGCAAGCTTTACTTACGGAAAAAAATCTTCAAATGTAGGAAATCATTTTTATAAAATTTAATATACATACATTTCTTGAATAATCATGTTTTTATTGATTTATTCAATTAAATTAAAGGTATCGAACAATGTAGATTTGTTCATTATTGTTTTAGTTTTACCCTAGAAAAGAAATAATGAAGTTTCAAAGATTTAATAAAAAGTTATGGTTTTATTTTACTCTTATATATTAAAACATGATAGAACAGACATAACATAGAAAGAGGAAAAAAAATTGGGATAGATATGCAAAAAACACGTTAAGGGGCTTAGAAAAATATGTTATAAAAAAGCTTTCTTGTTTATAGACTAATTTACGTAATCAAGTAAGGAACAATTTATCATCAGAAATGCATATGAAATCATGTGTTAAAGGTTATCGTTAGAAAATATTCAAGGTGTCTTCATTTTCCCAAAATGCGTTAAACGCAGCTAATTCTAACAGAAGAGGGAGTTGGGGAAAAAGATGAGAATCGACATAGTGTAATAATTAATGAAGGTTTTTATTATTAATTTATCAAACGTAATAGTTTTAGAACTTACTTTCACTCTTATTCAATGATAAGTCTAGTTAGAAGCTACAGGATCATTAAAAAAGTGCAGTTTCTCTTCAGATTGCTGAATTCACATATTCAGTGATTGGTTTTTGTAAAAGTCAATAAAGCTTTGATGACTCGTAAATCCTTCTCTTTCCTTTTTATAAACTGATGTTAAATTGGATTTGTGAGCCCTTACTCTTTTTATGAGCCAGTCAGGATCTATATTTGGGTCAATGAGCTCTGACATGACTCTACCATAGATGTAACGAAAATGCTTCCCTTTTAAAGAGATGCGTCCTTTAAATCCATACTAGTATTAATGATTTTGTATATTATAATTTTATGTCTTTTTTGGATTTTGTTTCGAGCGATGGGATAAACCATATGCCATTTAATAAAAATTCATGGATGTTATTATTAACAACTTAAATGATAGGGAGAAAGAGGTTTAAGAATTTATTTCTAAATAGTATTTAAAATGCGGTAAAATAGTTTATATATTGTGAATATCAGTGTTGAGAAAAGTTTGTTTTCAACGAAGTCCTATTTTTAAAAAATTTCTAAAGTCTTAATACAAAACTTGTAATGCACTATGACTACTGTAATACTGAGGTAAAATAAAGATTTTCTCTCTCAATGTTTATTTCTGTAATAACTTTTAAAATTCAGTTAAAAAATACTAAAACTGTCTTTGTATCAGAATTTAAGAGCTATATTACATTTAATAACAATTTACCTAATTCTCAATTTAAATAAGTATAGATAATAAGATATTTTAATATTTTTAATGAAAGTTTAAACATATTTTTAAACAATCTCAGCAAGTTTATATCAAATTTTACTTTAAACTAATTGCATATTGTGTTTTAAGTATATTTACAAACAGTTAAATACGTATCATCATTAAACATAATTTTTTAAATCAAGTTCCTTAAATTTATTTTAACACATTTGAACTCCAATCATTTTTATAAGATCAAGCACCCCACACTTACTTTTTTAATGTGTAACCACTGCTTACTAGATACTTATACAGGCTAGCCGAGTTTTAAACAATGAAAACCATTTGACAACTTTTCCCGCTTGGAGCGCTACAAGACCTACCTATATTACCCACCGCCTTCAACACTGTGGATATGCTTTGCCAGTTGGTCCAGTATTGCCATCTGGATTTGCAATGATTTCCGTACTCGGCTAGCCTGTATAAGTATCTAGTAAGCCGTGGTGTAACATACAAAGGAGTTTCAAAAATTCATTTCATGACTTTTATTTGGAACTAACATCTCTAAATACCATGGAAGTTAGGTAAGGGAACATGCTTAATCCATTTAAACGGCTTACATCGTCGATAGTGGCGAGATAAGAAAGTTCGAAAAATAATTACAAAACTACAAGAGATAGATATAGAACAAATACAAAATTGTTTGCTATGTCATTAAAAGCGCGCAGAAAAAATTCCATGAAAACAACTTATATATTCGAGGAGATATTATCATGTTAAAATAGCACTTTTTTAGCCTTCAAAATGAATAGTTTGCAAATTTTCAGTGTTAACATGTAGTTTTACTTTTTGTTTATAAAAGACAAATTTTAATTCAAAAATCAAAGAACTTCCAAATTTGCGACGTGTTTTCTCTTTTGAGGCCTACAAAAGAGCTATTTTCACATGCTAATATCTTCTTAAATATTTACGATATCTTCCTTAAACTTTTTCTGAGCGTTTTTCATGACATTGCAAACAATTTTCTCATTGAAGTTTTCGTTCTTTCTATCTTTTTTAATTATTTTTTTTTAAACTTTTTCATATTGCCACTATATGTTGCAAAAGCCTTCAAAAATTTTGGAGAGCTTCAAATATAAAAATCAACACAAAATTAAATGTTTTTAAAGCTACTGTACGCTCCATACTTTTATATGGTGCTGAATGTTGGAACCTCCGTAAAACTGAAATAGAAAAATTAGAAATATTCCAGAACAAATGCTTAAGAATTATATTGAAGATTTTCTGGCCTAACACTATATCAAACAAAGATTTATTAAAAAAGGCAAAATTATCGCCCATTCAAGAAGATATTCTGAAGAGACGATGGAGATGGACTGGCCATGTCCTTCGTTGGAAAACGGGATTGCCCTGCTAACATCGCACTTAATTGGGCACCCGACGGAAAACGTAAGAGAGGGAGGCCGAGGCTTACTTGGCAGAGATATATGCATCAAGATCTGTGCAAGGCAAGACTAAACAGATGGGAGGAGGCAAGAGGATTGGCCCAGGACAGAGGATAAGTAAGTAAGTATATCGCCACTAGTGTCACTGTAAGCCTTCTCAATGAATTCAGCATGGTCACTTACCAAGTGGTACACTTTACTTCAATCGTCCTCCGTTGGTTCCAAATAAAAGCTGTGAAATAGACTTTTGAAACAACCTGTAATAGTAAGGTGGAGCGAAAAAACTTTTTTTCCCGAAATTCAAGAAGATAACCATGGCGTCAGGGCAAAAGTTGTGTTATGTAATGAGAAGAAAAACACTGCAAGAATTTTTAAAAAAGGTTAATATCATCAGTTTGCGTATCGAGCTTAAAGTGTTAAAAAATTCTTTAAAATGAGCATATTTTCATAACTTTTAAAATGTTACTTTGAATGCAAAAAAATGGCACCATATTATAACTTAAAATGTTTTATATGTGGTAAAACTAAATCACATAAATTTTCAAAGGTAATTTTCGCATATTGTCTATCTTTTAAAAACTTTTATAAAAAAATCATAAATTTTCTACGCTTTGAAAACTGTTACAAAAGAAGACTGGCGGTTGCCGGCCTGATGTTGACGGTTAAAAGTTAAGGGCGTGAGGAAGAACTGGACAACATGTATTACTTCCGTATAAAATTTATAACCGTTACTTCCCTGTGCCACAATTTACGAGTGTACCTGAGGATCTCCTTTTTATGTATTTTCCAAATGACCTACTCTCGTGTCCGAAGGATGACTCAGAGAGTGCTTAGTTGCGGGTGATAAGAGCACGACTCTTTCACCTTCATCGCGACATTTGCCTAATAGAGGACCGTCCTCTCATTAAGAAGGCATCATTGGCTGATTGCCAAAGCACGAGAAGAAATTTTTGCTGTAGAATTCGTGGAAGGACATTTTTATTAATTGCTGATTGGAAGATTTAGGGGGATAGATTGGGAAGTTAGAATTCAGAATGATCGTTTCCTTAGAACAGCGGTTTTCAAGTATAGTAGTTTCGCCTTCAAAAATGTGAACTTAAGCTTCAATGAAATTAAATAGTATTCGAGAAGTTAATTTTTACACACACGCATAAAAAATAAAAAATACTGATTCTCACTACGAATCCGCTGCCACTATGGAATGTTAAAAGCGGTCTAATCGAATACTAGTGCATTGCCAGTTTACTATAAATAGATACCACTCTAATTTAATTGAAACTGACTACGTTTGTTCGTTAGAAAACGAAATTATAAATAATTAAATAATGGGGAAAAGGAATCAATTTGTATGTATTTTTAAACATAATGTAAGTTTGAGCTGTTTTATTTCAAGGAAGATTCTCTACGAAAAATGCAGTCAAATTGCAAGGTGTAGAGCAATATTTTTCAACTTACCTTTATAATACTGTCTTCTTTCTTGCCTACGTTCTATTTCTGATCATTTATTCGTTCAAGGTGTCTTGCAATGTATTCGTATGTCACGACCTGTAATAAAGAGATCATCTTATATATTAAAAAATTTAAGTATGCTAAAGAAATTTAAACTATTGTCTCTCAAACATATTTACAAGTAAATTGTTCGGGAAACACGGCAAGTAAATTTTAAATGTTAAACGGAGCATTGAAATAACTTTCATGCAAGATACATAAATATTTTTTTTTTTGCAAAATCAAAATTTTATATTTGTTTTTCAGTTTTCAAAGAGATAACCTATATAATCTCAACCGTTTTTTTTAACATCAACAACTAATATATTCTTTATTTAAGGTATCTAAGGTAGTTCCCTTTTGAGTCAATTATTCCCATTTCTTTAAAAATCAAACTAACCCTATCATACAATTTACTTCTGAAATAAAACATACGTATTAACATTAAGAGTGAGAGAAAGATCGGACGTCCTAGAAAGAGATGGATGGACGAGGTTGAAGAAGATTTGAAGAAAATAAGGGTGAGAAATTGGAGGACAAGGGCCAGGGATCGGAGAGGGTGGAGCTGCCTTGTGAGGGAGGCCAAGGTCCTACATGGACTGTAGTGTAGAGCCGAGGAGGAAGGAAGGATTAACATTTAAGAAGCATATCCACATAAAATTTTCAAGTTTTTCAAAATAAAAATAATAAAACAATAAATAAAGTATTTAAATTTTAGTTTCCGCTTATTATCAACCCTCACAAAACTTATACTATAATATTATCAGAAACATATGGGATAATCATAATCCACAGGTAGAGGATTCAAGTTTTCTCTTTCAACTTCTATCTCCAAAATATACATTGTTGTTACATAACTTTGACAATTGCTTCAGCACTCGGAAAAATCAATAATCCGCCGGTTCAAACCGAAATAGAACACTTAAAGAATACGATCATAAAACTTGAGTAGTGTTCTCATTTTTTGATCTTCGGATTGAATTAATAATACAATACCCTCAAACGTCTGGCTGTGGCTAGAAAAGGGCTGAGAAAAGCGAATAAAGAAGCGTTGTATAGAAAAGAAATCTTTAAACTAAAAAACACATTTATCTCGATGGAATAAATGTAAAATTCCAGTTTAAATTTGAAATATAATCTCAGTGAATATTTAAAGTATTTTTTTCGTTAAGTTTTAAGAAAAGGTATAATTTAAAACATTCTAGATTAATCAAATAGCAACTTTAAAAAAGTAATTGCATTATTTTAAAGACTGTTCGCATCATGCATAAATGTAGTCAACGGTTCTCTTATGATTCTTTTTTATAATTTGATTTTAAATTGAGTACGATGTTGATGCTTAAAAATTCTGTTTAATGTTGAAGATCACAGCTTCCGAAGTTTTTATTCTGTTCATATTTATCTTAATCACTTTATAATTCCAATTTAAATTTTAATGTATAAAATAACAATATAAAAATCAAATTTTTATAGTAATGATACTTCATTTTCAAAAATTTGCAATGAACCCTTACTTTCTAATCGAACAAAAAAACAAAATTATCTGCGAGGTCAATCGAATTAATAGAGATAATAAAAAGTATGTGTATGTACATTTTTCTTAAATTAGTGAATTCTTCCTTTGTGTATATCATGAACTAAAGAAAGGGTGAAGATTTTTAAACCAAAAACGGAGTTACATACGTCAGATGAATTTATTCGAACAATACTTTTTTTTAAAATAGAATTCTAAATGATGCTATGCAAAAGTACTTTATCACCCAAAGATAAATTTAAACTTGCTTATTATGCAATGTGTAAACAAGGTACATTCTTTAAACAAATCCTATTTCAAATTCTAAGCGTCTCTCAACGAAAATTGTATTTATCGAATAACTATACGTTTATTTAAAGAAAGGTTTATGTTCTTTAATTTTTAATGGGTATCACTACTTGAAATTGAAAGAGTTGTGCTTGCAAAATATACTATTACAAATATATTATTATATTATATATATTATTACAAAATTGCGTTCCCTGTGACATATTTTTATGTATAATGTTAAGATTTAAACTGAATGTGTATTTTAAAGAGAGAGTAAAGAAAGTGAAATTCTAAAACAATCAATTGCGTGAAATTTGAAATATAAACTAAGAAAAAAATGAAATTTTCAGTAAAATCGAGTAAAAGTTCATTTTCGAAGAAAGTGAAATAATGCTGTTTCCCCCTATAGTGACATTAAAAACTGTAAAATAAGTTTAAAGAGTTAAAGGAGGGAATATTTTTTAAAAATATGTATAGTATATATTGCTCATTCTTTCATCAAATTCTACATTCCTACAGTATTTTTAGCTTCCAGAGTTACTTCAACTGTACCAAATTTCCACAGAAAAGGTATATAAACTTAAGTAAATGAGAAAGGTATACCTATAGAGCATTTTCAATCACATGACTCTGCCTAACAACGGCCTTAGCAACGTTGTTTTATTCCTCCATTGACATCATGTGCGAATGCTGCTATTGGATACTTCTATGTCCCGCCCCTAACAACAGCCTTAGCAACGTTGATTTTGTCCTCCAAGTGACGTCATGTGCGAATGCTCTATTCAAACTTATTTCTTTTTGAAAAATGCACAAGTTTTCCTTCTTTTATTAAATTTGCATTCTTAATTTTTAGTATAGTATAATCATAAGAAATTCCTTGAATTCTTTATAAAAAGAGAAAGTGAAGTAATATTTACTTACAAAATCAGTGTCCCTGAGAGGGCAAAATAAAATATAAGGGGTTTATAAGGTTAAAACTGCATAGAAAAATCTTACACCCACTTTGTTAATTATAGTAAAAAATTGACTTCATGCAAATTCTAACAATCCGATTCAGAACACAGCCTATTTACACCTCAAAATGTGAATTGAGTTATTTTTTCTATTTGTCTTCAAAATTTACACTGGAAACAACAAATTCTGTCACAATATCTATTTTGAAATGTTCATTTTTTTCAACCCAAAAAAAATTTCTACCGTGACCGTGAGAATAGCTAGTTCTTTAATTAATTCCATTACACTAATTTATTCGGAAGATGAAAGAAGACATTAAAACTGAAATTTTTTTTATCTGGTATGATAAAAACTGCACTTTAGTCAAAAGTAGCTCATTAATAAAGTTAAATAACCCATATCTGTAACATGTTAACGATAGATTTTTCTAAAATTATTTATTTTTTAAAGTTTTATCAAATTAGTATTCCAAGTGGAAGTGGCATCAAACAAGGTTTCCAAGGTTACAAAATGAATCAAATGTCGATTGTAGTATCTTTGCAAGAATACCAAACAATAAGTTTGTTTTGTGAAAATAGCATGTGTGTGTAGCAAGAACAAGAAGAGCATGTGTTTTTTTTTTTTTTACACATTACTTCCAAGAAACAAATTGAAAATAATTTGATGAAAAAGTGAGTATTTTTTTAAATTTAATCATTTACGCCATCGCAGTATGTGTAATTTTGCTTTCATACTAAGTACTATGGAATACCGGGGGCGTTTAACTAAGATGTAGATGATAGTAAAGGTTACATGAGTCTATTTTATTTGGTAAACTTTATAAGGAATGTTTTATATTATTTCTATTTGTTATCTCAAGATGAAATGCGAGATAATCCTAGTGCAGTGAAATAATTGTGTTTTTGGCTAAAGAATTTTGAGTTTACATATACTTTACAGTAAACACTTGCAAATTTTCAAACTATATATAAATGTATCTGAAAATATTGATCCAAAAAATTTCTTTCGAAATAGAATTAAAGTATAATATCAACAGAAGACATAAACTAGCATCTTAGCATATTAGTAGGGGAGCCCAGAGTGTTTTTGGGTAGTAACTCGAGCGCGTCAGATAATCATAGGGGGGGATACCTTGCATGCTTTTGAGTAACTCCACCAAATATAAGCACTCTATGTTGGTGGGTAAGTTTAGAACAGCCCGTCAGATTTGTAAAAAAAAATTAGTTACATGGATATACTCGAGCGCGTCAGATAAAGATAAGGTAGGTTAGTTACCAGCTAAAAAGTGTACATTTTCTAAAATCTGCCGATTTGAGCGGTGGGCAAGGGAGTGGGAGGGTTACAAAGTTGCAAAGTAAAGCCAAGACCGGTAAGACGCTATCGCTCTTTTTGAGAAAAATGTACGAAACAAAATGTTTATGGACTAGTAGCCAGAAAACTAGTCTCAACTAGTTGTTAACGGACTCTAACCGCCTATCTGGTTCGAGACTTCACGGAACCAACACGTGACCTACAACTGAGCTTGCGATTGGTTACCACAGATACTACACTAGTAGATCTACTAGTGTAGTATCTGTGGTAACCAATCGCAAGCTCAGTAGGTCACGTGTTGGTTCCGTGTGACGTCAGACGGTTAGAGTCCACTGTCTCTGTAGCCAATCTGACGCGCTCGAGTATGTCCATGTAACTAGTTTTCTTTCAAATTTTGACGGGCTGTTCTAAACAAACCCACCAACATGGAGAGCTTATATTTGGTGGAGTTACTCAAAAGCATGCAAGGTATCCCCCCTATGATTATCTGACGCGCTCGAGTAAATCCACATTTAGCATCATGGGCTCCCCTACTATATTTAACAGCATAAATTAGTATCTGAACCTATGTGCTTAACCGAGTGTGGGTGTTTTAATCGATAATTCATTTAAATTATATGTTAAAGGTAGTACTACAAGCAGTGTTATTCCTAGGATTTTTTTGGAGGAGTAAAAATACTCCTTCACTTTTTTTGGAGGAGTGGAATTAAATTATGAGAAGTGAAATACGGAAATAGCATGAACTACAGATACAGAGACACGAAAAAAACGCAATTAAACTCCCTAAGCATCAGAACAATAAATGAAAAAAAATACTATGGCTTTATGAAAGCACAATTAAAAAGGTATGATAATTAGGGTGAATTG
The DNA here is from genome assembly GCA_963680715.1 of Tetragnatha montana. Classification (NCBI taxonomy): domain Eukaryota; kingdom Metazoa; phylum Arthropoda; class Arachnida; order Araneae; family Tetragnathidae; genus Tetragnatha; species Tetragnatha montana. The sequence goes on along the minus strand of OY796677.1, from coordinate 12,481,963 downwards.
GCTTTGGCCAGAAGTCGGGAGGAAATATCTCCGCTGAGATCAGTTGGTGTTTTGAGGATAAACATATTATTAGTTGATTTGAGTGGGGCACTGTGCATTTTTTAAGCTAAACCTTTGTGAAAAATTCAAGGAGTGAAAATACTCCTGGCTAGTCTTTTAAAGAATATTTCCGATTTTCAAGGGAGTGAAATACTCTCTCAGAGGAGTTAAAAATATCTCTGACTACAAGTATATTTTTTTTTATAAGTTCGGAACGAAAAAAAAAGTGATATTAAGTACCAACAAAACTGCAAAACATTTTTTTATCACACGTCTTCAGCCAGAAAAAAATTCTGGAGGGGGATATTGAGGAATTTTATGGGGAGATCAGGCGCGGATCTAAGGGGGGCACTCCAGGCAGTGCTCCCCTTGGACCCCAAAAGATTCTCAAAATGAAAACACTACTTTTTCAGGTCAAATTTCAAAATTTTTTAAAATTCCAGAGCATCACATCAAAAGGTAAAGGTGATGTTCTGGAAAAGTGCCCCCCCCCCTTGGAGCCGTGCTGGATCCGCGCCTGGGGGAGATATGAGGTAATTTTATTACCTTCCTATGGCCATAGAGGAACATTTGTGACTTTCGAGGGGTGGATATCCCAAACCCCCCCCTTTGGCTACGTCCCTGGTACCAATTGTTTATCATAGTTTTCTGCTAAATAATACTATCTGAAATTCCTCCAAAGGGCCGCAACTCTTAAGTCCAGAAACAACACTCACCCGATTGACCTGTCCGTCACCCGGCACGTGTCCGAAACTAAACCACCCCGACCTTGACAAAGCACTGCAGCAGAACTTGCTCGGGCGAGAGGTGATCACGAGCGGAGAAACAATGAATGCGGAAATAAAGGTGAACGAAACACAAATAATAACTTCTGATCAAGCTCTTCTCTAGATGTATCAGCGCTGCGAACAATGCACATGTAAATTTAAATGGTTAGGGTAATTCCTCCTTTTTGAGAAAATGGGTGGTTGGTTAGGTTTCCTAACTCACGAGACCTTGCGAATTCTATTTTTCGTCTCGTTATGCAAGAATGTCGTGAAAATTTGCATTTTTAGTAGTTGTCATGCCATACACGATTGCACCTTACCGGCTATTATTTTGTAATTCATGATGGAGATTGAGGAGGGAGTGGGAGGTGAAATTTACGCTTATAAAAGGGAATGAGAGTGAAGGTTTGTTTATTAATTTAATTTTAATGAACACTATTTTTCAAATTTTTATGAATGATTGTTAAATTTCCTTACTGGTTAGTCATTTATTATAAGCAGATATATTTTTAACTCCTCCGAGGGAGTATTTCACTCCTTGAAAATCGGAAATACTCTTTAAAAAACTAGCCAGGAGTATTTTCACCCTTTGAATTTTTCACAAAGGTTTAGCTTAAAAAATGCACCGTGCCCCATCGAAATTTTTTGCAGTGATTCCAATCAATTAGACTTTGCAAATACTACCTATGAAATTTAACTTTATATAAATGGTTTGTGGCCATAAGGGCGTAGCCGGGAAAAAAAATTTGGAAAGATTGGATCTACTTTTGGTCGTTTTAGGAGAGGAATAGGGTATATTTTTTTCATTTATTATTCTGATGCTTAGGGAGTTTGATTGCGGTTTTTGTGTCTCTGTATATGTAGTTTATGCTATTTCTGTTTTTCACTCCTCATAATTGAATTTCACTCCTCCTAAAAAAAAGTCAAGGAGTAATTTTACTCCTCCGAAAAAATCCTAGGAATAACACTGATTATTAGTACAAGCACAGTGGTAAAAGTTCAGATGTGGCTGGCTATGTTGTGAAAACACAACTTTATTGAAAATCAAGTGTTTTGGTGTAGATGTTACGGGCAAAGTGATAAACCGGGCATTATTAATAATGGCCGAAGTTGCGGCGGGTAATGTGGCAAATTCAATGGCATTTATCAATGAGTATTTATCACTTTGTCCGTAAAATAGATATTATAAAAAAACCTTTGTTTTATTGCCTAAAAATCTTAAAATAAAAAAAAAACTTAAGAAGTATTAAGTATTTGATTGTTAATGGATAGTTGTAGGGTTATAGGCAAGATCTCTGACTGCTTATAAATTTCCATGAGGAATGTAACTCCAAATTGAAATAAAGAGTGTAAATTAAACTAAAGCTAGTAAGGAATGTTTTTATCATATGCTCAAATCAAATATTTTTTACACTGAAACTCTTTAGAAAAAGATAAGCTTGATGTAACCTTACTTTGAAATCTATTTGATTACCTTTTTAAGTAGGGAAGTTGTTTGATTGTTTTTGTTCTTTTATAATGTTTGTTTAGCACTTTTTATATCGAGAAGAAGTGTTATGATATCTATTGTTTGACAACTAAGTTTTGCTCTCTAAATAAAAATGTAATAACTGTTCACAAACTTTGATAATTTAAAATACACATTTTTTCTCTTTAGTTAACATTTAAAAAATTACACCAACTCTCATCAGTGAAGGAAGTCAGAAAGATTGATCATACAATTTATATTAAAAATCTGTTTCCTCTAGCTGCATTTCTAAGAACAATGACACTATTTTAGCACTTTTTATTAATTTACTATTTAATTAATAATTCAGGAATTGGGAGGAGGCAGGTTTTCTTCTTCGTAAAATAGTATACAAAGATATTTATGGCTTATTGAATCACACATTAAATAAGTGGATATACCCAACGGGAGTTTAAGTAAAATTTAGAACTATCAAATTAACAAATGCAGTTGAGACAACTTTAGTCAATAGAATTACTTATGACAAAAAACATTTCAAAACCACACTCAGCTCTTTTCAATAACATGGTTGAGAAACATTTTTTCAGAAAAAGATTGTACTTATTGTTTTCATAATTGAAGAAAATTGTTTTGAAAATTTTCTCTCGATAGGGACTTTATTTCCTTGAGGGTTTCTAAGAATAAATCACAGCGTTCGGTAGCGTCAAAGCATTATTATTTACATTTAAAAATACAAGTACAATTTTTCTCTGACAGGAACAGTAAAATAATACTCTATGGGAAATAACATTTCTCAGGGTATGGGAGATACCTACTATTTTATTATTTTGTGCCATTTTTATTCCTCACATATCCCCTATATGATAAATTATAATAAATCTATAATACAATAAATTGACGCTTTTTTTTTTCATTAGTGGAATAATTTACTGGCAAAAACAAAGAAGAAATTTTACCAAATTTTATTCTAATGCAAGTTTTAGACACTTAAATGCTTTTTTAATTTATTAAACATTTTGTTTTTATACTTGTTTATTGATAGTTAACATATTAATATTCAACATCAATGCTATGTTTATTTCATTATAAAACTACTATTTACGAAGTGTGTTTCTCACTCATCATGTAAAATAAACTTTATGAAATAGATATTTCAATGTCTTTACTACCTTTCTATCTTCTATTGAAAAAAAAATTAATAGAATTTGGAACGAATTTGAAAGGAGTAAAACCAATTGAACTCGATGTCCACATAAGAGATGGTGAACAGTAAGAGGTTTCGCATAATTGTAACCTGAGTGCCATTTCTTTATTTTTTAAAGCTGAACAACACGAAAAAAGTTTTCAATGACAACGAACGGATATAACTTCGGTCGCAATAAACATTGGAGCCACACGAGTCTCATGGAATTTATTTCTAACAATTATCTACCGAAGTAGGTCAGCTTCGCGTCTCCCGAGTCCAATACTACTTCATTTGAAACTAGGTGAAACAAGTGCACTTAGTATTCAAGCAGTAAGAGCAAAAGATGCGGTTTTCTAATTGCCGTGTTTGTATAATCAAAAGGGAAAGTATCTAATTTAAGATGTCGATTGAAATTCAACAGATTATCTCGTATCTGTGGTGAAGGGGGAAACTAGAGCAATCACACAATCAGTAAGTCACCCGTGTTTTGCAGCTTCTGTAATAGCATATTGAAATTTTAATCGTAGGCCTGATTTTTGGCGCCTTTTTATATCGTACTATAACGTTTTACTAATTTTTAATTAAAAAATATTCAGTTGTTTAATGTTAAAAAAAACAGTAGACAGAGAGAATACGTTTTTTTTTCAGAAGACTAATACATTTTTTTAACTTCATAATTAACCACCCTTATTTTCTAATTGCAAGACAATAACTAACTTATTTTAAAATTGTATGTCCGGAAATTTCGTATTTAAAATCATAAGTGAGCATAACGGTAGACTTGACTTTGTCCTTGACGCTGTTTTGCTTTCTGCTTTGGAGGGAACGAAACTTAAAGTCCCTTAATTAAATCGTCAGTTTTAAAAAGGGAATAGGTCCAAATATTTGCAAATTGACTGGTTCTGCTCAAAAAAATCTCCAAGCTCTGCTACTAAACATGAGTGGAAAGTGGGAAAAAATGCATAACCACTCCCTATAGGCAGATTGAATAGTATATATAGGCCCCTTGAATTTGGTGGAGATCGATGTTCATTCATTGTTTTTTTTTTTTGTTTAATTTGAAATTTGAATTAATTTGTATTTATTTTCTTATTCTTTGAGCTGTAATTTTTTATTCAATTTAAAAGGTTTTTATAACTTTTTTTATTTATCCAGAGAACATTTGACTCCTTTATAATTATTTACTCCATTGATTCTGCTTTAATGACTCAGTTTCAAAATAATTTTTAATTTTATTTGTCTCAGTCTTTCTATTTTTCACTTTTGTGCTGTGAACTAAGCAAAAATTTAATTTAATTATCCGTTTGGAGGGAAGGGAGGGGGTTCATCACTTTGTGACACTTGGTTACAAGGGGGAGAGAGGGGTTACAAAATTGTGACATCACACTTTTGAATCAATAATTTTTTTTCCGGAAAATGTAGTTTATGCATTATTACAAAAATTATATTAGCGAAATATAAGTTCACTTTGAAATTATAAGGTGGGGATGCTCTTCAGCTTCAGTGGGGATGCACTTCAGACCTAGTTCTAAACCTATTGTTGGTAAGAGACTGTGACTTGTGACAAAGGGGGGGTGACAATTTGTGACAAAAGGAAGGAATTAAAGATGTTTTTTAAAAATTGTGACATTTTTAATGAACTGGCACTAACTTCTCTGATTTACCATCTGTTATGACCGCTAATTCCCAAAACAAATCTCCCCCCCCCACTAAAAGTACAAATTTAACAGCAGCATTCCAACAAAAACGCATCTGCGCATTCTCACAACAAAACCCATACCCCTCATTCCCACAGAAACAACAACAACTCCCTTGCGAGAAGCTTTCCCCGAACTCACAGCACGTCTCTTCAACCTCATCCATCCCAGACAAGATGGAGAGAGAGAATCCTCATCTCCCGCATCCCTTTGTCCCATCAGCCGCACCTGACTCCTTTCAACCTTGCACCGCGGTCGCACGTGCTAGCCGTCATCGGCAGCCGCACGTGCACGAGACCCCGCCGGCACGTGGGAACGGTCGGCCGGATCCGAAGCAGCGGTCTTTGGATGGGTATTGGGTCTTTTTGTCGCTGCTCCCACGGGTTTGGGACGGTATTGTCATTGCTTTGTTGCCGTTGTGCTTTTATCGACGGTCCACTTATTGGAAATCGGTTGGGTGTATCTGTGGGGGGGGGGCTTTCAGAAAAAACTGACTCATCCCGTTGTTAGTTTGAATAGGTGTACCCTTTAAGAGGCAGAAAAAATAGAAGAAATATTAGATAGGTAGAATTGGAATGGAAGAGGGACGTATACGGATCAGACTTCTGGCAGAGACACCTAGACTCATAAGGCCAGAGAAGCTCGAAATACAACATCTCAACTTCACTCTGAATTAAATTAAATTGTTAAAATTCCTTTCAATGAAACTTTCAAAGCAATTAAAAAAATATAGAACATTTGCAATCACGTGACTCGCACCTTGCAGCAACCACCCTAGCAACAGGTGCATCTCCTCTATCAGTTAAAAGAAAATGACCCCGCACCTAGCAACCGCCCTAGAAACAGGCGTGTGTCTTCCAGCAGTTAAACAGTTAAAAGAAAATAACTGGTCGTGACCTCAGTGCCGTTCACATGAGCCACTCTACCTGGGTAAAAGGTTAGAAAAACCGGTTCTACGCAGTTTTATCACACCGCTTCCCCTACGCAAGGGAAAAAGTGCGGAAGTAACCGTGCGAAACTTCACCCTAGGCTAGGGTAGGGGAATAAAGTACTCCGACCAGAGTTTGTTTACAAAAACAATATGGCCTCCTCTAACTACACTGCACTTCACGTTAATCATCAAAACCATATTATTACTTTAGAAATAAAATATTCTTGATCCTCAATATTCTCAAGGTGTGTTTTGTCTCATTCAATGTTTATGTTCTGATATTTTTAGTTTTAAAATCTTTTACTGTTGCTTTCCGAAATGTTCTGATGAAATCTAATGCTTGCAATAAGTTAATAATGTTTCAGTGATCTTTTTTATGATTGTCCTTCAATTTTATTTTTTATATCATGGTCATCCTTTGAAGGCAGCTAATATATTCATTAGTACAATTTTGTATTACTTCGATGGATTAATTTATTTAATGATCAAAGTATAAACATGACTGGCTGATTCAATATTCCAAGTTTCCAATGTTGGCTTAGTTTTTTATATTTTAATCAAGGTTAGAATATTATTTAACTCCATTATGGTGTTAATTAAAATAAACTTTTATTCATAGTATTTTTATTAAAAATGTGTTTAGAGAAAATTATTCTTATAAAATCTATGCGAATATTCTGATTACATTTCTGATGCTTAATTTCTTTCATTTATGTTGTCCATTTGTTTGTTTCTTTTCATTTATTAGTTTTTTGAAGCATTTGAGTTTTATTATTTTTCAAGTATTTTTAGATGCTGAGTTTTTTTATTACGTTCTTAATTGTGTGGAAAGTGGATAAAATTAGTTATATTTATTTTTCATTAGAAAGCCTTTAAAAATTGTTAATATCTTATTCTTGTTAAAATTTGAATGTCTCGGGTCCCAGAAAATAGATAGAGCATCGTAAAATAGATGGTCTCACGAAGAGAAATAACCCTTGTAAACGTGTTAGAAGCCTTCATACTGGCAGAATTTTCTGAATACTATTTTATATTTACATTTTGATACAGTGCTGAACAGTGCCAGTGTTTACTACTTTGTAAATGCAGATGGTGCTTCTTTTTCTTGATTGCTACCTTAATCTGTAAAACAGGCTTTTATTTACCCTAGAAATGCAATAATTATGTTACTCATACTGTCAGGAAGATAGGTTAACATTCTTAGACCTAAACTCCATTGAGTTTTAAAGGTAGCTTTAGTTTTCTGAGGGATTTCATATTCAAATTTCTAAAAATGCATTTTTATCAAATTTTTTTGTGATAATCACTGGTTTCTATTAACTAAATTTTTTGAATTGCTCATGACAGACTGTTGAATCTTTTAATATATGAATTTATACATTTATATAAGAATTATATTTTATATATATTCTTAAAATATTAGTTTGTATTATGAGTCCTATTAAGAATTATGATTAATATATAATTATTTTTAAATAGGTCAAAAAGTGTTCCAATTAAGAATTTTTAAGCCTTTTTTTTCTCAATGCGCTGTTATAAAAAAGCATTCAAATAAATAAAGCAATAGTTTGAGTACTACCTACTAAAACTAAATTGACAGTTTTGTAAGAGTTAAAAAAAAACTTTTAAAACTGAGATTTTTTAACTTTTAAAATATGGTTTGTCAAACTGCCCCACAATTTGGAATAAAAAATGTTTATAAACATTCTTTTAAATAAAAACTACTTTTTATGCTCTGTTTAATTGCACATGATATATGTATTCAAAATAGGGTACTTTGTTGCCTTCATGCTTCATCTCATTTCTCCTAATTCATTAATAGAAATTCTTAAGCAAAAAATTTACTTAAAGCATGTTCCTAATTCAAAGAAAAAATATTCCTCCCAGGGTTTATTTCCCATAGGAAAGAGCCTCATAAGTCAGAAACATCAACTCGAATAGAGAAAAATGCAAATTTGAGTTGAAAATTTCAGCTTATAGGCTGTTTTATAAATAAATATCTGTAAAATAATTGTTGATAAATAAGAAAACACTAAAATTTTTGTTGAAAATTATCCCAAAGTCAGAAAAATATCATTCCCCTGCTTCAAATTGTAAGATGATATTTAAAAAACCCTCATTTTTGGGTGAAATGAATAAGAACCCACCCAGTGGGTTAGAAACTAAATTTCTTTTGAAAATACCCTATTCTTTAACAAAGTGACAGATTTTATTATGATCTATTAATACATTTATGGTTACAAAACTATCCCTAATAAAATTCCTAAATATATTTTTTGCCAGAAAATAAAAAACCTGCCAGAAAACGGATAATAATTAACCATTTAAAAGAAGCTTTTGAACAGGTAATGAAAGACTTAAAGCACAGCTGAATACAGTGAAAATATGCTAGCCCAAAACCAACTAATTATATAGGTAGGTCAAAACCAACAAATAATTGACTTGATGAATAGGTCATTTGAAAAATTTTGAAAAAGTTTATGTTTTTCTGAAATAAGGATTTTCTATTACAGGATTACCATCTTTTCATTTCCTAGCACTATGGAAAAAAATTCCTTGAATTTCTTCAAACATCAGAAATTTAAAATATACTTCTGAGGTTACAGAATTAAATCTTATTCACTTCTAGCATTCTCTAAGGATTCTCCTCTATTCTGGTCTGTTCATGGCTACAGTTCGCCAGTTCCTAAATTTTAGGACAAGGAAGTCCTTGTCATAAAAATCAGACCATCTGAGTTTGGGTCTTCCTCTAGCTTTATTTCCAAATGGCTTAGACATAAAAATTATTTTTGTGGTGCATTGGTTTGGCAACCGGAACTTTTAGAATGAAAACCCTTCAGATTTTTATAGAAAAAAATTTTAAATTAAAAAAATTTTAAAATTTGAATAAATTACCTATTAATATAAGTACATATTATGAATGAAATAAAATTATTTTTAAATATCATTATTTCTATAATAAAATAATTGGTACTTTAAATACCGGTCGTTGTATCGGGAGGGTCGTTATAAAGGGGTTCTACTGTATTAGTAGTAAAAAAGAAAAATTGAGAGGGTGTCACTTAAAAATTTTCTCTTTGAATTTTTCCTTCATTTTTAAAGGAAACCCATAATATAATACTCATACTTTATTTTTATTAACCATATAGTTAATTAATTTAAATGCAAAAATTGTCGGGAATTTCTATCTTCTTTCTCATGTAAATCATTAAAAACAAACAAAGAAACTCCATGATTTGATTATAAACAATAAAAAACGACGCATCAACAAGAATCCCGTTGTCCACGTGTTACCCTCATTTTCCCATAATACCTTTCGTATCTCTAAAAGATTGCTCATCACGTGACTCCTTGTCCGGGTGAAACGAGTGTGCATGTGAACGGGGCTAATCAACAGTCACCCGGGTAGTCTTCAAAAAATCCTTTCTCCCTACTTCACTGCTCTTTTAACTGGGTAAATGGGTTTGGCCATGTGAACGGCACTCTCATGTGCAAATGGTATATTACCAGTGTGATTTTTAATTAAATTGTTACAAAGTTATCAATTGCCATTGAAGTGGAAATTATGCTTTTTAAATATTAAAAATCCCGCTGCTAATATTATTTGAAATGCCTCGAATGTTGTACTCATGTTGTACTCCAGAGCCTATCGTTTTCTATCGATAGTTGGTCCTATCGTTTAGTTTCAGAAGAACTAAAATTATTGGTTTTAATGTGTAATATAGTAATTTTTATTAACTTTAATTTCATTAACTTAATTAAGGCACTTTGAAGCTCTTAACATCTTTAAAAATTGAAATTAAAATCTATATATTTTTCTCTCTTGCAGAAACTAAGCGATAGAACCTAAAATAAAAAAAATCAGCCATTGTCATTTAAGATATCTCATTAAGAGAAGTCTATAATTCGAAATAAAAAAGGTAATTCTTGTAATAATAAAAACGGTAATATTCCTGCTCAAAAGATAATATAATCAACTGCAAAATTGCTCTTAAATCCTACGTTAATGATTAACTATAACATAACAAGGAAGGAAATCCAATAAAGCACCGACCACTTATACAAACGCGTTTTAATGGTCAATTTTATAGCCGCTGACGTCAGTCGCCCTTGCTCCATTTTTCCTCAGGATGAAAAATGTTCACGATTCAAGAATTCAAAAAGACAAAGAAATGATATATTATTTAAAGAGATAAAATATGTACATACTCTCTCAGACAATGCAAAGTAGTCGTAGCCTTGAGGTAACACGAGTGAAATAACTAAATTACTTAATAGTAGAGGAGTTAACGCGATTCAAATTACTTCCCTTTTATTGACTGGTTGGAAATTTTTTTTTTATTAAACTCAACTCAACAGGTTCATGTTTAACAATCGGAAAAACAGAAAGATTCCTTTCTTATTAGATACAAATTGTAATTCAGTAAAAATATTTTTCTCTTTCTCTAAACCTTAGATTTTTTTCTAAATTTTTGAATTGTATTTTTGTGTTTTAATATCCTTATTTAAACAAAGAGTAATGCGATACTTTCTATTACGTACGATATTAAATTGACAAATAAGAGTTTGGAGATAATTATGTTTTTCCACTTTAAAATACTTATTTCATTACAATGTCTTATAAAAACTCAAATTGATAAAAAAAATGTATATTTTGTTTCATAAAGTATTTTTCAGGTATAAAGATGTTTGAGAGTACATCCTAAATTCCTTTATTTTTTAAAAGGGTGCTTAGAAAATCATTAAATGAAGAGACCAGGAGTGTTTAATATAAACCCAAGGTTACAGTTGTAAATAAAGTTTTAATGATAAATATGAATAATCTACATTTATTTACTAAAGTGTAACATTTGTAAATTTTTCTTACCTGTCTCGTTTTAGCTTAGAATAGCTTTTTGATATGATAATTAGTACCTTATTACCCAAATACTAGGCATACCTATTAATGAAATTTTTATAATTCATTTTTCTAAACTATTTATACAGTAAAAGCTTTAGGAGCGACATACCATCCGTTTACGTTTACGGCCATCTTTTAAGGGCACAATAATTCCCCAATTCACTCAATGCTATAAATATTAAGTTCGAGTTATTAATTAATCTTAATGTTAAAATACTGCTAGGGGTGGGTGACCAAGCAAACTTATCTCTGCGAATAGTTTTTCCAACCACAGGAAACTTTCCAGTTGTTTTTTGGGAGGAAAAGAAAACAAGAACTATAATTAAAAAAACAAGTGCAAAAAAACAAGATAATAATGTAAGGATACTCAACTACGCCATTTTCTTTTCGAAGTATAAATGGTGAAAGTGTTATGAACTTTTGTGCAAATGAAAATATCAAACACTTGGTACTTCACCGTTAACTTAAAATACTTATCACACAATACTCTCAATACACTATCCCTCAGAACTCATTAGACGGATATAATATAAATTATTAAGATAAAAATTCAGTTTTTAGAAAGTAAAATACTTCTGATGGATTAAAACCACCCTCAAAAATAATAAAATTCCAACAAAAGCAATATAATATGTATTCTTCACCAAAAAATCGTTCGCTCCAGACATTAATTCAAATTGAAAAGTGTAAAACCATTGATGTTGAAGATCAATAGCTTTTTAAGGGGACTTTTTCGCCCCAGGAGAAACCGACGAAAATAATATGATCCTTCCCTCCCTCATGTATATTCTAATTCTTTAGGAATAATTCATGACCCTCTATTGTGGAATTTCACCCCTTTTGTTTATTGTCCCACCAACTTGCCATAGAAGCTCGATTTTTTTTCTTTAAACTCAACAGTTGTTATCCATTATCGTTAGACCAAGCGAGGTGTGAAATATGCTAGATGGATTTCTGTATCGTTTTTCAGTCAGCATAATACCTTCTATTGTGCCGAAAAAGAAGGATTTTTATGGCCGTTATTATCTACAGAAAGGAGACGCGTTTGAGGATGGAATTGCAAATGAATGTTTTGTATCGACCGCATTTAATAGGTGTCACGTGAAACTATATGGCATTGAAATGTTTTAGAATTGAATTGTCAGTTTGAAAAACGGAATAAGTCCAAAAACCATGTTTAAAAAAAGTGGGGTATAAGTAATGGAATTTTCATTGTATAACCACCAAACTTTTACTGGAGATTCAGGATCCTATTTAAAGTACAGAACAATTATCGAGAAATGTTAGTATATTTAAATAAATTGTAATGTTGAAAAAGTGGATGCTGAAAAATCTTAAAAACCACTTTAATTAACAATTAAATTATAATTTTGCTTAGTTCACTGCACAAAAGTCAGAAATAGACAAAGGCAGATTAATTCAGAACTATCATGAAACTAAGTCATTACTCATTAATGCAGTTTTATGAATCAATGGAGTTCAACATCCACTGGATAAAAAAAAAGGTAAAAACACCTTCAAATAAACAAAGATTGTTTCGGCTTAGTTTACACTACAAAGAATAAGAAACGAAAGACAAATTAAGTGAATATTCAAATCAAGCTTGGAGATTTTTTTGAACACACAATCAATTTGCCATTTTCAGGAGGTATTCCCCTGTTCAAACTGACAGTTTAATTTTAAGTTAGAATTTTAATAGAAGTCAATCTTAAATCCCCTTCACCAGTAAAAAAGTTTTTAATGGAATGTAATATATTTTGATATACAACTCGGGTGTATCAATAATTCGGCAGATAATATTCAAAATTTAATTTCAGCACTGTGTGTACGTATCATAGTGAAATTGTTGCGAAATGTGAAAGATAGTGTAGGCTTAAAGCTAAAAAGGTTTTTTTTTAGTGCTCTGAAACTCCTCTTTTCTACTTTCTCTGTAGAAAAGGAGTATAGTGCTGTAAAACGGGGTGAATTGGAACACTTTTCAACTTTTAACGTAAAAATAAAACATTTTTCTAATGAAATTGTTTGATTTGAATATAGTCTTGTTCTGTGCTTTCAATTTTGAGCAAAAACAAAATAAATACTATAAAAAAATTATTCGTTTTTTATTAATTTTAATAGGGTTCCAAATCACCAAGCAGATAAGAGTGAATCGGAACACCGCTTAAAATCCTTATTTTTCAGATTCAAAACATGTAATAGACATAATTTGTGGATGAAGGGAGAATACGTATACATATTCATATTATCGTATTATGTTTTATTCTGTTATTTTGTCGTGTTGGGGGGGGGGGACTGAGATCCCAAAAACTTAGTATCACCTTAACTTTAAAAAACGAGGTTATTTTCCTCAATTATCTTCAGAAATGCCTTACTGTCTCCCTCTTTCATAAAAGTTGGGATGTTTAAACTTTTTTGTTCATAAATCTTTTAAATTTAATTAATCTCTTTGTGGTTAAAACTTTAGGCGTCTGCAGCCCCATCATCTCCATCCCCAGATTTCGTTCTTGATAACTACTGCATACTATCATACAAATAATGTTTTTTATGTAACAAATCTTAAATAGTACATAGCATATTTTTTTCTTGTTTTTCACTAAACTAATTATAATACTAATTATAAAACATTTTTAAAATTTTGTTCGGCCAATTTTAATACCTTATATCCTTAAAATATTAATCTATGGGGAAATTCACCATGAAAATAATTTGCAGGGGAATTAAAAGCAAAAACTCCCGATTCACCCCGCTTTACGGTGTAATAATCGAAAAAATGTTTTTAAATGAATATTTTCACTCCGAGAAAACTTCAAAGACAAAAAAAGACAAGCAATACTAAAAAAGCACTACTTACATCACACACAGAATATACGAACAGCGGCGACACACCATGTATCAGCAAGAATGGGTCAAGGGAACAACAATTCTTAAAACCGAGAGATATTCCTCAAAACGATCTCCACCGGTTCACGTGACATCGGATTTTAAATTGCGATGTCCACCTCGAGTGTCACCTTACAGGTTTTCGAAAAATTGCTCATGAAAAAGTTCGTATAACCCACCTACAGGAAAATCTAGTGTTGACAACACAACAATAGGGCAAGGGGAATGCTATTAAATCTCCTGTCGCTTATTAACGGGAGGAGGTTTTTGCGCGGGAAAATTATTCTTGTTTTTTTTTTATTCTATTGAAACACTCTAAAGAAGCGTTGGGCGTTATGCAAAGTCGCTTAAATGTTTTTACAAAATCGACGCAGAGGAAAGAATTTCTTCGAAATAAAGGAAACATGCTTCTTATGTAAAGCTTTTTTTTCTATTGGAGAATCACTTTAAGTCTTTAAGAGTACGAATTTTAGAAAAACGCATAATTTGAAGGGTTAATTAGAATTAGAATAATAATACTGCTAGAAAATTTTACCTAAATCAGCTGAGAACGCTTAGAACGTATTCAACAATTCTATGTAAGTTATGAGTTACAGACAACCCTTTCAAGAATTGTTTTAAATTGTTTTTATAGTAATTAAGCTGTGTGTAAGTGATTCTAAAGATAAGTAAGTCACCAGTAAAATTGTTTTAAATATATTTACAAGTAATTTGATTTCCATATTTTATAAGAGAACTGTCCAAAATGGGTTTTAAATAATCCCCGTGTATTTTCGCATGGTGATCTCATTGTGATGATAAAGAAAGATCTTAAGAACAGAAGCTCTGAAACTTCACTTATTAGTTCTCAACCGTGTTGGTACGCATACACCTAAGGCCAAGGATTATACAGGAGAAATAAAGGTTTAATAAAACAAAATGTCCAAAACCTAGTTGAAACACTATTTTTGAGGGCCTTCCGTAAGAAAAAATATTTGAAAATTGAGCTTTAAGAGTTAGGTTAGTATTTTAACTTATATAAATACCTTTTTAGTTTCACCAAAAGAGGTTAGCTCCTGTAAATCTCAGAATTTTCAAGGAAAAAAATCGAATTTCTGGGGAAAGTACCCCCTCAACCTTTCTCTTTGGATAAGACCCTACTTTGTTGGCACAAAAACAATCATAAGTGTTACCTTATGCGGATATGCATGGACCATTATTGAAATAAGAACATACTTAAATACGCAACCTTAAGCGTGAGGGTTAATTTTGAACGTACCCCGTTGTCATATCACCCTTTGGGGGTACCGGTAGAAGACTTCTTACAAAAACGTACCATTTGAATTTTTTTTTCCAAAAACATTCCCAAACCAGAAAAACACCAATGACATAAAAAGACTAACATATTGAAGATATTAAACTTCCACGAAGAGCGACACTCTATGCATCATCAAGAATAGGTCAAGGGAACACTACTACTTCTTAAAAACCAAAAGATGCTGTCCGAAATTTCTGAAAAACGATCTCCACCAGTTCAGTTGACATTTGAAGTCAAATTACGATGTCCTCCTCCAGTGTCACCTCACAGGTTTTCGAAAAACGTCCGGATTTTTTGGAAGTCCGTTTTTTAAAGGAAAATCTAGTGTTGACAAAAAGTAGGGGAATTCGAAATCACCTGCAGCATTTGCTGCTATTGTGATAGGATGAGGAAGTTTCTAAGAGGGAAAATTGTTTGAGCTGCTCAAAATGACAGAGGCGTGTGTCCAAAATTATAAAATTCGAGATTAGCCTGTAATAATTTTTTAATTTGGTGAGGTTTTGCATAGGTCATAAGTTTAATAACAATCGACCTATTTCAAAGCTTTATTTCGAGCTGCATCAAAAACTCCTTCTCCATATGAATTACACAAGAGACGCCACAAAAAACCATTCTATTGTTTAACCCAGGCGTACACAACATTCGGCCCATGGGCCGCTAGTGGCCCACCAACCCTATTTCTACGGCCTGAAAAATCTTAAATAATCCTAAAATTTTAAAAGGTTAGGCAAAATTTTATTAAAAAGGTGTCTTTTGTATCTTTTCAAAATATGTTGTTAAATGAAAACATCCTGATACCAGAGGTACCAATACTTTCAACGCGAAAAATAGCTTGACACCAAATGACCGGGGTTCCACGAAAAATTTCCTTTGGCTGCTAGACAATCATTTGTGATTTCTCTAACCCCTTGTTGTTAACCCTCGAAGATGTAACATCTGCGTATTTGTTGACACCTACATGGAGCTGGAGCTCCCAAGTGACTGTAACAATATATAATTGTGTTCCTTTGGTTTACGTTCAATAATAAATTATTGAAAAATTCATAAGAAAGTTCTCAAGTTTTTAAAAAAAAGTGATGCACTTAAAACTTGTGCATGCCTGGTTTATCTGGGGGATTTACGCTATTGTCATTCTTAACAACTCAATTGTTATTTTATCTATTTTACCAAAAGCGATGTATGCAAAGTCTGTTCAATGTTCTTTAAAAAAAAGTGAAACTTGTTTTTGTTAGTGAGCGGCTGGACTATGGACCGCTTTAATCTAAGAAAAGTTATTAAATTCCGTCGGAAAATCGCGAGGGTTTTTTTGTCCAGAAAATTGATAGTGTTCTGCTTTTTGTAATCTATTAAAAGCCAGGGAACTCGTTTGGTAATTGGTGTAATGGTATCCCAGAATCCCAAGGGCATCTAAACTCATTTAAGTATTCAAAAGCTCTTCATGGTTAAAAAACATTTTGCTGCTGGAAAGATGCTTTATATGCAGGTCATTGAATTAAATCGAATTCAGGCTGCTGTATTAAATTGAGTTTTTTGTGTGAAATTTAGCTGATGAGTTTTTTATTGAAACTAAATTCAACGTTGGTGGGTCGATGGAAAGTTTTATGCCTACCTATTAGTTCTTATGAATATATAATATTTGATAACTTAAGCAGGCATTTGTATGTCAATGCTATATACTTTAACAATTACTAACTTTCAACTTAGCATAATCAGACTATAGGTGGCTATTAAACATTGGGTATTTTACACAAACTTAAGTATAAACAAACAACATATCTTTCAAAGTGGTTGATTAAATAAATTTCATGTCATTTTATAGGTAAATCTCGAAAAACGTTTTAAAAAATTAATTCCAAAAATGTTATGCATAGAACCAAATAAATCGATATACCTACGTTGGGATTGTTAAGAGTTTTTTTTAATATCAATTAAGTTAAAAAATGTTGAAAAGAGTGTGAATGTTTGAAACAAGCATTTGGTTTCTAAAACAATATACCTATTGATTAAAGGAAAAGTGTTGAGGAAAGTATCAAATTAAAAATTTTACATACAGAATTAAACGGAAAAGTCTAGAAAATAATTAGGTATCACTCAAATATAGACTATTTTTATTATCTATTTAAACTTGCAATTAACGTAGAAAAATCATATGACTTGACAAGTAGTGTGAAAGCACGTCGAAATTTTATACTTAGCAATGGTTTAAACTATTTGTAGCATTTCAAAACCACTCTCTCTAAGCCAATTTATCTTTAAATTGAACTATTATATCAATACGTTCTTAACTATCACACTCGTCAAAGGACACTGCCGACATTTCATGGTCAACTGAAAGGATATGTAATTAATTATACAAAAAAAGTCAATACGGCTGCTGACATCAGAGATCAATAGCCTTTTTAATTCGAGTCTATATTTTTATACACTTGAAAGTCATGTAGTACTTTAACCCTTTATGTCCCGACGGGACTTATAAGTCCCGCTTAATATAAAGTCGAATAAAACTAAAACTATTCCATGAATTCGAACGAAACTTTTCAGTCCATACCGTTATACCTTCTTCTAATGATATATAGATGGCAGCACTACCTAGACCGTCAATTTCACTTAGATATTTGAGATCGATTTCGTCTTATGCTGTACTTTGGACCGCCATTGTTGCTGCAAAACTCTGTTCCTGTTTACGAGTGTCGTATCAGTAGATAAATAATTGGTAAGTACTTTATACTTTTTCTACCTACTCATTATGAACTCTCTTGTAATTATAATTAAAATCAGAATCAATTGAGTGATTTTTTCAATTTTTATGCATTATTTTTTATGCGGGACTTATAAGTCCCGTTGGGCCTTATCGATCCTGGTACTATCTTAGTATGATCAAATATCCAGTATAGTACTATCTTTTTTGTTTGAATTTTGTCATTGCATTTTTGTTTAATTTATTTTTAGCACTTGAATACATAAAATAATCCTTATTTATTCCAATTTTTAGGATCTTGTTAGTTTTAATATTGAGTATTTACAAACTTTTAGATTTTTTCCCATAGTACAAAACTCTAAATTTGATTTCTTATATTTATAGAATAATGAATAGAAGAAGAAAAGGCCTGACGCCGGAAGAAATTAAAGCCATCTGGGATGAATTGCCATCTGATGTTGAAACACCAGAGGAGGACAGTAGTACTGATGAATATCATATTCACCACAAGATGAAACGAATAGTTCTTTGTATAAATGAAAAAAAGAACTGTTTTTATTGTGTACCATGTTTGATTAAATAAAAATGCATTATTTTTTATTTATATTGAATGTTTTTCATTTTTCATACTGAGTCATTTTATAAGTCCATTCATAAGTTCATCTCCCAAGTCCCAACGGGACTTATAAGTCCCATGTAATATTTTATGCAATTACAATTAAAATAATTATTGTAAATGAATGTTACTTCTTTTGTGCCTTTCTGTAGTTAGTTTAAACATATAAAAAAATATATTGCACAATTTTTCTGAAAATAACATAATTTGGGACATAAAGGGTTAAAAGAAAAGCGAGTTGTACCGGTTGTACCTATAGAGCATTTTCAATCACATGACTCGGACCTAACAACGGCCTTAGCAACGAAAGATGTTACAGTTTTTTGCCCTACAGAGGTTAACAGTTACAGAAAATGATTAGCCGTGGAATTCTTCTATTGGAGCATTTGCAATCACGTGATCTCATACCAAAAAACCGCCTTAGCAAAAGATAAACAACGGCCTTAGCAACAGTTAAAAGCCCTACAGAAGGTACACAGTTAAAACAAAATAACCGGTTGTGACGTCACCTGAAAACACTCTATAGTTTGGGTCCTTTGCGATGCGTGTCATAATAGTTTATGATGTAATGGTTATTGAAATAAATTTTTTGCTTATTAATTATTCCTCAGTAATTTTTTACAAAATAAAATTTCATAAATGTAACAACTTGGTGTACATATTATCCCATGATATTTTTGTTACTCTAAATAAAAGAGAAAATTTTATACCATTTGACGGTTCAAATTTTAATGAACAAACCTTACTGATGAAAACCACTAACCATCATAAATGCATCAATTGTTTTGAAATGGCAATGAAAAAGCGTGTGTTGTTTAATTTGATGATTAAAAGCATTATTTTTTTGCAACTATTTTTTTTCCCATGGAAGTAACTCAAGTAAGTTGTGCTAAACATTTTTTAAAATGCATAGGTAGCAAAAAATTAGATTAAGATAAGATTTTAAAATATTAATGCTAGTATCGTAATAAAAATAGAACTTAAAAAAATTTAAACTTCCAATTGTATTAAGATTAATTAACAACCAAACATCATGATGAAGAGGAAAAAGAGCATTAGCAGTAGTAGTATTATGTTATAATCTTATTTCCATGGGTTTTTTTTCATAGAAGAGAGAAGTAAGAGTTACTTTTAATTCAATTTCTTTTTACCTTTCTCATATTCTCATTAGTTCGTTTTTATTCATATTAGATTATTAAATGTTCTTAATTACATTGAAAGTATTTTGCTTCCATTTTTTTTTGTAGAAATTTAATTTTTCCTTTTTATGATCTGAGTTTCAGTTCATAAAAATATTTCAAACAACATGTATAACCATTGATGAAGCCCCCAGAATTGATTGGAATATGTCTCAGATAATCCAATCAATCATTATTAAATAATTAAGATACTTCTTTTATAAAAAAGAAGCATTTATAATTTTTTAAACAAGCAAATCTTGAAAAGAAAATAATCTAAGAGGTATAATTTTTTCTTTCTAATCTAAACTTTTGAAGAAAAAATACTAAATACCTACTGTTTAAGTACGGCTTACAATAGATTCAAACAGTAGAGGTATAGTATCCAGTTAGCCGTGGTTTAAGTTATCAAAGATAGGGTACTTGATCAAATGGATTTCAGTTGAACCACAGTAATAAAAAGTAGTGAACTTAAAAAAATATAACACAAACTTCTTTTGTGTTATATTTTAGTTCTTTATATCATCCATTTCAGGGCCGTATCCAAGGGGGGGGTTTAGGGGTTCAAACCCCCCCCCCCCCCCGAAATTTTGATACAATTTTTATACTGCTATTTTCTTGAAAATTATGTCTCACAAGGAGCGATATCCTCTTCGGGTATAACCCAAAGGGTCTCAAAATGAGTCAAAACCCTACTTTTAAGGGTAAAATTTCCAAAATTTTTCTGGGAGAGGACCCCCAAACCCCCTCGAAATTTTGAAATCTATTAAGTATACGGTTTTTCCTTCAAACTTGTGTGATTTACAAGGAGTGGTCCTTTTTAATGTAACCTAAAGTGTCTCAAAATTAGTTAAAATGCCACTTTTAGGGGGAAAATTCAAAAAAATTTCTGGAGTAGGAACCTAAAAACCCCCTTAACATTTCGCCATTTATAACAGTATATCTTCTTTTTACCTTGAAAATTCGGCCGCTTACAATGAGTGGTGCTCTATGGGTGTAATCTAAAAGGTCTCAGAAATGAGCTAAAACCCTCTTTTGAGGGGCAAAGTTCCAAAAATTTTCTGGGGGAGGACCCCCAGACCCCCTTTTTACTTCGAATTCATATTGTTTATACAATTTTGAAATTTAGTGCATCAAAATTTCAATCCAGTGTCGTCATCTAAAACTTAACATATAAAAGTACCCGTAAGGAGGTACCTCAGAAAATATTTGAGTCAACCCCCCCCCGAAACAAAAGTCTGGTTACGGCCCTGATCCATTTAGAACGCTCGCACCTAATATGGTACTTTCCCGTTAGCAGTTTTGAGCACCAATGATTGGAAATATCGTCACAAATTGTAAACCAATCGATTGAAACAGATTACACTTATATTGATGAAAACCCAATAAAAACTGAGCGAAATTTGAATGTTTAGTGTTTTAAGTATTTTTGCAGCTTTTAACTGTATCGATATAGATAACAAAATAGTAGCTATCCTCGACTCGACAGTAACGTTTCTTGAACCCAGTACGTCACTACGTGGAAAGAGAAAATGGGTAAACACAAATCCTGTTGGGTTGCTAGGAGGAGTTTCGGTACCCAAATCGTGATAAAAAGGCGATGGGTTTTACAAAATAATCAGATTTTTAAATTGACGTTCTTCACCTCACTCAAAATTTAGACACCGCCCTGGGAACTACTTTATTGTTTGTTGGTGACGTCATAAGTTCAGGAAACGTAGATGTCGAGTATGTATGTTTTATGGTGCTCATTTCGAGGCGGTCAATATAAATAATTTGAGTCGTGGGTCTTAAACAAACCCCCAAATGTCGTCCCCAAAAGAGCTGTTAACATTGCGGTGGTGCTAGAGAGGTGTTGCCCAAGAATTAAAAATAATCCCTCTCATAAGTAGGCCGGGTTCTGTGAACTCCGAAATAGCCCGCCCGACTTTCTCGCTGTCATTCTTTGTGGAAAAGAATATGCCGGTGGGGTTTCACAATTGTAAGGATGGATCTCTCTCTAAAAACAGCCAACGGCTTCTTTTTTTAAGGGGAGAGAGAGAGAACGCACCACATTATTCTTACGGGAGCTACTTTCGAAAAACGCTTCCGGATGTCTGGGAGAGGTTCTACTGCCGATGGGACTCTTGTTAGTTGAGTTGAGTCGGTGGGTGACAGGAACAGGAGAAGCCGCTCTGAGGGTGCAATTTCTCCATAACATCGATTTTTGTACTGTTTTTAATTTAAATTTATCTAACTTACAGTGAGTGGTCCTTTTTAAATGTCACCCAAATGAGGAAAAACATTACTTTTAAATGAAAGAATTACAAAAAATTTCTGGAGAAGGACCCCCGAACCCCCCTTGAAATTTTACCGTTTATCAGTGGCGTAACTAGAGTTGACTCATGGGGGGTGTTACTCCGACCAGTTAACCACACTCCAACATATTACTCCCTTTAAAAAAAATTCTCATAATGTAGGTATAGTAAAATTTTTTTTTGCAAAACCTCCGATTGGAAAACTTCATCTAAGAAGCTTAACTTTCAAGGGAAAAACACAGTATAACAGACATAAAAATATTAGAGGGGGGATTTGGGGGTTCTCCCCCAGAAATTTTTAAAAATTTATCTCTCAATGTAGTGTTTAAATTCATTTTGAGGCCCTTTGGGTTAGTTCCTAGGAACAGTTCCTTGTGAACCACCTGCTTTTTCCTATACCTGTGATGCCCTCAGCGGCGATTGGGTGGAAATTGTTGGGGGGTGGACTGGTGGATAGCAAGTGGACCTTCCTTGTAAAAAGAAATTTTTTCATGTTTTAGAAACCGTTGATGTAATGGGGGGTTACATCCCCAATAACCCCCCCTCGTTACGCCTATGAATGTCCTTAAACCTTATGTAGCTTTTTAGAAATCGTAAAGTAGGATTTGCTTCCTTATTAACTTAATACGTGAAAAATTGTTGGTGATACAGAGTTGCAAGTACAAAACGGGGATCTGGGGGTCCCCCAGAAAAATTTTGAAATTTGACCCTTAAAAACAAGGGTTTTAACTCGTTTTTAAGCTGATTTTCAATGGGGGGGTTACATCCCCAATAACCCCCCCCCCTCGTTACGCCTATGCCGTTTATTATACTTTTTTCCCCTCGAAAATTCTGCGGCTTACAATGAGTGGTGCTCTCTTTGGGGGCTATCCAAAGGGTCTCAAAATGAGATAAAACATTGATTTAAGGGGATAGTGGACCTTCAAACCTTTTTTTTTATTTATTGCCTCATGATTATTAAATTTGGTACATAAGTGCAGTACTGTATAAAAACCTTATATCCATTTAAAATTTTATGAAAAAGTAAAGAATAAATTTTTTACATTAAAAAAACAAAATTTTTAAGGACAATTTTAAAAATCTCACTTGCGACATAATTCTTCAAATTTCTTTTTGATTGTATTAAATAAGTGCTCAAAAGTACATAAAGAACAAAAATTGGTATTATATAGTTATTTGGTTCAGTAGTTATTTTGCTAGAAAATATTTTGTATACTTATACTCAAAATTTATAAAAATTTCACTTTTTCTGGTACTAAAGCCAGAATTTGACAAACTTAATGTTGATCAATTACTTAAACAATACGAATTTTATTTCAACTAATTGTTAGGAAGCTATGTTGAAAGTTTGGTTTGATTTTCTTAAAAACTCTGTCGCAAGGAACGTTTTAAAAACGCGGAACATTCCAAAAACACGTGTGCAAGAACAGGCCGTTCGAAGGTGTTTCGGTACGTGTTAAAACACTTGGTAACTAAACTTCAAACTGGTATAATTTTTTTATTTATTCGCTTTTTTCAATTTCGTTTTCAGATACTTATTTAGATTAGTTTTGAGTATTATAAAATCAAAAAATATTTTTTTTCCGAAATTTGTTCGATTTTGCCTATTTGAAGGTCCACTATCCCCTTAAGGGGCGAATTTCCAAAATGTTCTGATGGAGGTCCCTCATACTCCCCAATTTTACAAAAGATTGACATTACTTACGAATTTTTTTTATTTAGTGTACCAAAATTTAAATCCTGTCTGTCAAATCAAAGTGATCTAAAACTTAACGTATAAAAGTACTCATAAGGTGACCTCCGAAATAATGTTCAGTCAAACCCTAAACAAATGTCTTGTTACGGCTCTGAGTTAAGGTATCTTATGTAATTGAATTGCACTATGAAAAGATCGGATGATGGGTAATATCGAAATATGTTTAAAATATTTCGATCAAAAGACATTTTTAACAGTGAAGTTTTTGAAAAATTCTAAGAAAATTAGAAAATAGTGTAAGCAGTGTTTCATAACTTAAACAGTTAAATTTGAATTCAAGGGGGATAACAATTCACCCTTTGAATTAAAGAAAATAGGTATTTGTGATCTATGTATCTTTCTTTTAGAAAAATCTTTTTTAAAGACTTTGTAAAAGGGATTTTATAACTTACAGAGTAACATCAATATACCCATTGTTTGATGGGGTATCATAATATGTTAGAAACATAGACAATGAGTAACAATTAGTATTATGCAGCATACTAAATTATATTATTTCTCAATTATCTTACTGTAATTATTATTTACTAAAATAAAAAATCAAACATTGTACATTTAATTTAGTGACAAAATGCACTGAAAAATACTGCTTTATAAATAAGGGGGTTTAAGTCATCACAAGTGAAATAAGGAGCTTTATCTAACATAGTTCGAGAACAGGTAGATAAATTGTTTTTTAAGAAAGAATATGATCTTATCATACTAATGCTTTTACAAATTTATCTAAAACATATTATAATTTTATAATATCGTGCGCAAATAATTTTTAAATATAGTTTAAATATAGATAGAACTGGCAACATCCTCTTTTTTAAACGCAAAAACTATCAGCACTCTGAAGGCAGATATGAATTAAAACAGACAGAAAATGACTACACCATGTTGAATGTTTTATGTGCATTAATTCATCGAAACATTTGTAAATTAAAATCTATATAGAAAAGTTTATATTTGGTGCGCTTAACAAATATCATTAATAAAGTTTTAAGATACATGTCTAAAATTTTGTTAACCTATATTTTTTAAAGAATCTTTACAGGATAAAATAAGTAAAAGTTCCATTAGGTTGTTGTCTCCTTATCTGAGGATCATTACTTGAAACTACGTAGAGACTATCTCTTTGATACGAGTAAAAATCAATTTATTTGTCATCTGACTAATGAAGTGAAACTGGAGGATCTTTTGAAATATTCTTTAAATAACTATGTATTTCTGTTCAAGTAGTACATAGTAGACTCTTTGTGTAACCAAGAAAAGTTATATTTTAGGAATCATTAGGGGAAAGGAGGGTAAGAGTACGCAGCGGTTTTTTTCCCTGTTGGCAACATTATACGGGAGAACAATTATGATCACATGGACACATGTATCATAAGCTATCCTCACAGACTGTCATTATTATTTTCATACATTCTGTATTTTATTTATCAGGTAAAATATGGTTTCTTTGAGTTAGCATTTAATTTTTCCGAGAAGGAATCAATTGCTTTGTAAATAAAGAACAAATGATTGCTTTTAAAGCGAATACTAATGTAAAGTATACTTCCTTCTAACCAACTTGGCATCGTTAGATTTTAACTGTAGTGAATTTAAGGGTTGATTCAAAGACAACTTATGTAATTAAAACATCGGCGTCTAAGAGTACGCACCAACATGATAATACAATTTTTTGTAGCGAGAATCATAAAATTCATCCTACTCTTTACTACATGCGAGTTATGTGCTACAATTGATGAATAAATGTTTAGATTAACCTTTTAAAGCTTTTAATCCCTCAGAAGCTGAAAGCTAGCTTTTGTAAAATCCTGCAAAAGTAAAGTTGTGATTTTTCATGGATTTTTTAAGAAGATTGAATCCTGTTTGGATCATACTTAAGAAGAGGTGACATGAGGGAGGGATCTTTCAAATACGAAGGCAGTGGTACATTTTTGTTTACAATTAATTCTAAGTTTTAAGGGTGCGTACTCTTGGACTCCCGCCTGCGTACATTTAGCCGCCACGTCGGGTAAAAGTACGCACTCAATTTTTTTTATATTTTTGATTTTTAGCATATTTATTTAATAGCTAAAAGATTGATTTTTTGTACCTTGGTTTGTAAGTCAATAAACTTGTGGTCAGTAAATTTTTGAGTCCCTGGCTTAAAAATTCTCTATTTTATAACCCAAAATAATTTTTGTGCGTACTCTTACCCTCCTTTCCCCTAATGAAACCTTATGGGGGGGGGGAGAAATTAGGGTAGCATATCACAGAATTTTTAATTATTTCAATTTCTGTATTTTCTTGACTTAATTTAATTTTAGGTACAAAATTTTAAAAAAAAGAAAAATTAAGTGAAGAAACCATTTTATTTTGTTAGCAAAGTTAATCAAAACTTTAAATGCCAAATTCGATTTCTTCAATAAATATAACAGAAATTTAATGAGAACGCTATCAGAAAAACATTTTTCCCGCCAACCTTTCTTTGGTGTTATTTATCAACATCCAATCTCAGTAACATTTTTATGTTAGGAGAATATCCGTTAAAAAAAAGAAACAAGCAACGTCTTTCGAGTGACTTCAATTTGTGGGACTGTTTCTCTTGGAGGCAGTTGCAGAAATCGTGTTTGTAAAGAAAACATTATACGCAAAACTCTAAAGCTGACCTAGAACTCATTTTGTTGTCCATAAATTTGAGCAAACGCCACCTACTGGATGTATCTTTTATATTACAGCTTGTTTGGAGGAGTTTATTTTAAAAGTTTCGTAAATTCTATAACTTTAAAAATATACTTTGCATGGATCACTATGGCTTCAAGGAACTTAAGTTTAGAGACGATACAATTTAGAGACTTACAAATATTTGATTTTTATTAATATAAATTGGGGACTTATTTCATTATTAAGCATCGTTTAAAAGATATTTAGTTAAAGAATCATCCCTAGATTATTATTTATTTAATGGTTCCTTCCATGAATTCTTCGACACCTTATTCTTTATGAAAGTGTATTATTTCATTGATTAAAAGGTCTAACTTCTTGTCATGTTTTTATCCATAGGTATTGAAGCAAAATTTTAAGTACGAAAATTTTACAAAAAATGCAATTAAAAGTTCTTACTCAACATTCATTAAAGTAAAAAAAAAACATGAATTCAACCATCAAACATCATTTCCTAGTTTGTTGTATTTCCCATGGGTTTCCTTTTTGAAAACTTTTTTTAAGAACCCCTGTAAAAATCTAGAAAAAAAATACCTGTCATGAAATCCATATAATATAAACGTCATCGCTTGATGTTATACGTTTGGTTCAACCTTAAAACACAGCATCACGTTTTCCTTCGAGTAGTATGCAAAACCAATATGAGACGTCAAAGTGCGTTTGGTAAGACAAGATTAAAATAAACGGCTGTCTAAATATTACCCATCTTCAAATCGAAATACCGACACACATGAATCAGTATAGGAAAAGCGAAGAAGGCAGACGGCGATACTTTGCATACAATACGCGTGTCTCGTACGTGATCACGAGCTGAAACTTGGATATTGTATTCGAAAGTTATTTATAAGACAATGTTTTAGGATTTCAGATTCAGTAACACAATGAAATTAAATTGAACGAGTTCTTTATTTAAGTAGGAGTTAAATTTTGAAAAAATATTAACTTACAAATTTTTTAATAAAAAATGCAATAAGTCTCATACTAAAGAAAGTTAAAAATGAGAATGAATGTTGCTATTACTTCTAACGGGAATTCTGGATCCGCTTGTGTAGCGCTTTGGGATAAAATAATAATACGATATTGGTTAAAAAGTTGAGTATTAATTACACCGATGAAGAATAAAAACGCCTTACGAATAGAATTATTGGAAAAATGTTCAGCTAAAGTTTCAAATTAATACATAAATGCAGCTTCTAGTCTTTATAAAAGGTTGCTCCCTACCACCTCTCTATCTGAGGATGCAGCGAAGAGCAAGAAAATCTCCGGGATTCATGTAGAAGATGCTGAAGAGCAAGAGCGTATTAAGAGAAGATGGAGAAATGCAAGATGAACCTGTATATTCTTAGCGAAGAAGATGAAACCCTCACAGCCCTTAGACAATAGCACGATAATCTTTAGCTTAAGAGAGGATGAGAAAGAGCAAAAGTATCCCAGATCCTTATCATAGATGCAAGATTATCCTGAGTATGGAACTCGCTCTGCATCTCTTAGTAAAGGTGCAGAAGAGCAAGATAATCCTTAGAGAGGATGAAAAAGGGCAAGAGAAACTCAAGGAATGTCCGTGCTCTACAGATCTTAGTTTCAAAAGAAAAAGAACATTCGGGGGATCGGCTTTTTTTATTTAATGCTGAATAACCAGTGCTATAAATAAGATAGAAACTCTAACCATCTCTATCACATGGAATTTAAATATTATGTAAAACTTATTTTTTTAAATTAAAAGCATGTATGTTATCACTCTTTTTTCTAAAAAAAATTTCATAATTTTAATCACCTTGAAGGTTGCTTTGATTATTATGTTTTTTTTTTCATACCGATTTTGTTGCTACACTACACTAGGTACTGACACAGAAAAGACGTTTCTGCGTAGGGATGTGTACCGATTGAAAGACGTGTGTTATATGAGAACATTCTCAAATGACATCGTAAATAGAACGTCATGGTTTTTTATTTGTCCCACGAGCCTAACGATTGATTGATGCTTCGATTGCAGACATGAAGAAAGGTTTCGAATTGTTAGTTTCAGTGATCTAGCAAAACGGAGTGTGCAATAGAGCGTGCATCTTTTATATCGATAGAAAAAATTCTAGTAATTGAGCATCAAGTTGAGATACATAAAATATCACATTAATTTCATGAAGGTCAATTATAGAAAAATTTCACGAAGGGTATCTTAGAAATGCAGGTAAAACCAGGCCGCAAAGAAATAAAAAACAAAAAGGGAGTATAAAATATGTTGAATGGTGGCGTTAATAAATGGATATTTTTAATTTGACCCTTAATAATTATGGAATCTGGAATTAAGGGGCTCATTTGAAATATGCCCCAATGTCATTGGGAAACATTGTAAGTCAAGGTATAAAAATTCAACCTATTTTCTTGAATCTTTAAATGCAACTGAACTTTGTTTATATTATTGTCAGTATGAAAAAGGTTTTGGCCACGATTTAAAATTTTTTAATGAATTTGAATATATTTTTGATAGCCAGCAGAAACGTTGGGAAATAATTAAAATGATTCTAAAATTATGCAAAATTTCTAGCCAATATATTTTAAGTTATTCTTTTTATGCTTTGGAAGAATATTCTGGTATTCTTGGAACAATATTTGGTAGATCATTAACTAATTCATATTTTACAGCAATTTTAACTTTTTAAGGGAAAATACGGCTAATCGAAACCATTTTCATTATGTGTCATAGAATTGAATACAAGAAATTTTTGAAAATTAAATAGTATGTTTTTTAAAATGAAGAATAATTCATAAACCTGCAAATATTCATAAAATAATACAATGAGGCAAATTTTGCAGAACGACAATGTGTGCTTCTAACAATAAGTTTTAATGACTTGCGTTTTAAGGAAACCTTAAAAAGTTAAACCAAATTCAATTAAAATTGACAGACAGATAATGAATGGAAATTGTCAAACGGCCATAACATTCACTGTAATTCATAATGCTATTGAGAAATAAGTAAATTAACTATGATAATTGAAGACCACAAAATTCACTGTAAAAAAACGAAAATGCCCTTTGGGATATACATTTTTCAAAAGTGACAGATGAAGTGGTTTCTCAACTCCGAAGATATGTGGGTAAAGGGTAGTAAAAAAGAAAAGAAAGCTAAGGCTTTTGTTACACAGTTAATTTAAAACTCAGGTTGCTCAATAGACAGGATTGAATTGCCTGAGGACCCTAAAATGTCTTTATAGCTTTTAAAAAATAATTACTGTCTATATAGTAGTAAATTACACTTGCATTGTTTCCTTTCTGCCTTGAGATGTTTTGAGTTGTGTCAGAATGACCCTGTCGTAAAAATGGATGTATGTTTTTTCAAGAAGAAGTAAATTTCGGGATATTTTGAGAGTTGTGTGCTTTTCTGGGTCACTTTTCTTGAAATTCAATCCAAGTTAAATTAAAACAATAACATCTTTTGAAAAGAAATTTACTTTTTTTAAAAAGGGGGTAATGCTATTTTACAGGGGTTTATTACAAAGTTCGTAATTAATATTTCTTTTATTAAGTTATTTAAATTAAAACCATGACATATTCCACAGAAATTATGCAAATTTTTAGAATGACTGGAAATACTTTTGTAATTACTTTTAATACCAACTTTTATTTCTATTTCATTTCATACCGTAGAGTTCTATGCACTAAAATTTTTCTTTTATCTATTTTATATTTTTAATTCTCTTTTGCAACCTTTATTTTAACTGAAATTAAGACTGCATATTTATTAATTTGAACTATTGACACTATGGTTTAATAACGTTTTTCTTCTAGTTCTCTTTTTATGTATTTAACTTTAATCATTTATCCCCAAATCTTTTAATTTGCATAAGAATGGGATCTTAACTATCAAATTACCGTAGAACTTCAATTACCCGAATCAATAGGGACCAAACCCCATTGGGATAATTGGATTTTTTTTTTAAAAGGGTCTATTTTAATTATTTACTGTATGTTTGTTGAAAATAGAAGGAACACCTATATTTCCAAGAGATTTTTGGTGCTTTTTTACCTCAGAGAGGAAAATTCATCCTACCACCCGGTAAACAATGCTGCAGTCATCCAAACCTTGGATTGTTTTTTTATAAAAGAGAGGAAGCTTTTTAACATTTTTAAATGCTCTTGGGCTTTTTGACTTCCCATGACAGTAACGTTTCTGTCCTAATTTTTTTCTGAAATTCTGAAAGCGATTCGGATAGTTGGAGTTCGGATAATTGGAGTTCTACTGCATTAGTTACAACCACAGGAGAAAAACAAGATAAATGTGTCTCCTCTTGAACGTCTCTAAATTTAACAGAAAAACATTATAGAAACTTGACTGTTATTAGGGCCAAACTCTTAAGTGACAATTTTTAAAAGACTAATTAGAGCGAAAGCTTACACTTCGAAGGGGCTTATTTTTAGTCTGGAATGCTTTTGCTTTGCACTCTTAGAAGATAGCTGTTTTGATAAGAAAGCTAACTTCTTTTAAAGACAAATTTTGTGTTTTCATTAACTTAGAATCAGTCGCTTTAGAAATTAAAAACCATATCAGTGATACTTATAGCGATATTACTTCTGACGGAACAAAAATATAAAGTGAAGTATTCTTCAAAAAGTGTTATTAACCATCCATTAATTAATAATATTGAGGAATTTTTGATGATTAATTATAAAACTAAATACTTATTGATATTGAATAATATTGATTATCCACAGAATAACAACATAAACCCATCGGTTTTTTTTATCCTTTTTCATGGATTTCATATTTATATTTGATTTGCTGTATCACGTTAATTTAAATATCATGAGTCAAATTTAGGTATGAACTTCTAAATATTATGAGGAATATTTTCTTGTATTCAAAACTGTTTCGTTTTTTTTTTCAAACCATCTTATCAGACCCTTTTCTATACCTTTAGGCCTGTGAAATCCGAGCATTTCAAATTTTTCTAATGAAAAACTTGAAATCAGTAATAAAAAACCTTTAAATACACACTATCATATTTATTGTTATTTGTTTTACTGGTATTATTATTGTTATTATTATTATTATTTATTGTTACTACTGGGTATCGGGAATAAAAGGACAAGCAACAATTTTCAAGCAATGTTCAACCAGTGAAAATGGAACAAAATATAAACGTTATTGTCATCGAGTTTTTACTCTTCATAATTAATTGAACATCTAGCTGATTTTTCAAGCTTTGTTGTTACTATTAGGAAATTTTAACTGAAATCATATAGGATATAAAGGAATTCATAAATTAGTCTCTATAAAAATTTATTTTATTCTTGCACTCCTTCGGAACTTAAGTGTAGGTATCGTTCATTCGAGCCTATTATTAATGACACAGACGGCTGACTTCTCAATTTCAAGCAAATAAAAATCGGCATCACGGCTAAAACAAGCGCTCATAAACGTCATATAATCACGCAAGAGCGTTGACTCTCGGTTTGCGGCAAAAGAGTACTCGTCGTATATAGATGCATCTAGCTGACATGACTCTTGAGACGTTGGTGTTTGAATTGAAGGTCTAATTTAAACAGTGGAATCTGTTTTTGTTCTTAAGCTTATCAAACAGGCCGTTTTCAATTAGGTGTCGTGAATGCTTTATTTATAGTGACACTATTCGTCTCTTCATTGGAATCTATAGCTCAAGTTCGATAAAGAGGGTAATTAAACGTTCTGCTTCGTGTTTCCTTTTTTAATAAGAGAGAGACAGAGAGAGGGAAGTTTTGATGATCTATTGATGATTTTCATCAAGAGCTTATTTTATAATTTTGGTCACGTTTTCAAATATAGTTTTTCTCATACATAAATTTCTATACTAGTTAAATAATTTTATCTTATTTTTTGACATTAATTGATTATTTTATGAAGTAAGCACATTACTTGATGAGTAAAATATAAATTAATCAATAAAACTAATGAATGATGAATGAATAAATTAAATTTTTACGCAAAAATCTGGCCTGGTTTTTAAGGTAATGCATGAAGTATATAATCATTAGTTCATTAGTATAATATTTTAAAGTGAGATAAATTTTAAGTTTGGTAAATAAATATTTCTAAATAGGTAAAAATTTTAGTAACTAACTAATAAAACAATTTTCATTAGAATCAATATTCGTAGTCACTAAGAAATTTAAAATAATTTTTAAAGAACGATTTTTACAGCATTGTTTACTAAAAATAATCCCATTAATTCATGCTTAAAGAAATAAGTGTGTGATATTTAGTAATGCAAAATTATCATATCATGTAAAAATTATAATATTAATGCATTTTTAAACAGTTTCAAAAAGTACTGAACCTTTAATTTAATTTCATAAAAAATCATATTTAAATTTTAAAAATCAGCAACCCTGCTTGATGCAACAATTACGTATTAGATTTAAAATTAGAATAACATAAATGAACAATTGAATCATCGTTGTAAGTATTTACTGTATTTTCTTTCAGATCCAAATTCAGAACCAAATAATAAAAAAAAGTTAATGAGTAGTTAAATGTAGAAAAATAAGCAAATCTACAGAAAACCCCTTGAAACATCATGTTGCATCAATTGAGGAGTTGCATATGTAAGTAGACTCTTTTGAACACCATTAGGTATCATCATTAGGGTAAAATATCTGATCAGACAAAAACCTCCTAACCCGTTTTAGTTTGTTTTCTTTCAAGCACAAAAAAAAATCTGAAAAATTCATAGTTTTTTATCGGGACATCTTTTTAGGACTAATATTCGTCAGCGATATGGATTGGGGCATCAGCTTTCGAGCAAACGTTCTATCTCTGCTAAGGTGTTAAAAAAAGCTGAATATGATGTGAAAAATAGACCGCTTTTTTCCATATTTACAGACCTTATTAATCGACTTATCGTGTGGAGGAAAATTGAAATGGTCTGGCAAAAGTCTGCAAGAAAATACTGATGGTTCTTGCATAATGAAAGGATTTTTAGAAATAATTGCTTAGGTTACATAACTGGTCGTAGGTAAAGGTATAGTAGTGAAATAGTATATCAAACTCCAATCAAATATTTTATCATACATAATTTTCATTGCAATGTAAACAATTTTGTTATATTTTCTAAGTATTGATACGGGATGTTCAATGAATTGATGAATAAACACGAAAAAGAGAGAAGGTATTAAATTCACTCTCTGATGTGATATGATGAAATGATAATGAGTCAATCACAAACACAGTTATTAATTTTGAAAAAAGGGACATCGGCTCATATGTTTTTAGGCCCATTGAAAGGAATGTTTTATATTTAAAATCAAACCCAACTTTGCAATGAAAATTGTTCTGAATGTTGAGGTTGGAGAGGAATGCTTGCCCCAAAATATTTGGTCCGTCTCCCAAAAATAATGTGGGTTTTTTTACCAAAAATATGAGAAAAAAGTGATAAAAAGTGAGTACCCCTTCCCCAAATATTTTTTGCAGCTACAACACTGATGATTACAGGGTTTAAAGCTTAACAAATACTTTATTGAGAGTGAAGTGCCTTCTTTGAAGCTTGGAACTGCAGTAAAATTGTAAAAAAACCCCTCCAGAAATTCGCTAATTTTATAACGATGAATAATGGAATAAACGATTTAATTAACTATTAACAGTCATAATTACGAAGAGAATTTTAAATATTTTGAGACTTTATTCAAAAATTATTTGGTTGATGAAAATTTTTTCGAAGATAAGATTTATTTTTCATACACACATGAAATGTATTCCTAAAATTTTCATCAAATTTACTTTTATTCAGATAAAATCTTGAACTATATATTCCAATGAATTTTTTTCGGTGACAAAAATTGTAAAACTAAAAAATTGGAACTATCAAAAGCTAAAAAAGATGTTTTTTTTTTTCAAATAAAATTTTTCTCAATGTAATTTTTCTGAAAGCAAACAGATACGATACATATTTCAGGTGGTAAAAAATTAAAATATTATCAAGAAAATATTTTTACCTGAAACTTAAAAATCCTCTTCCAAGTTTCAAAAATCATCGTGTTTCCATGTTCATAGGTTCCTTTTTAAATTTTATAGAAATGAAAACTACATTTCTGAAATTACGAGAGAAGAGAAACAGCAATCCGGGGAAAATAATCCGCTTCCGTTACGTCATATCTGGTCGTGACCAATGAGTTTCCTTTCCGTTTCTGCTTGCGAAAAACACCGGTGCCAGATTCCGGGACTTTACACTTATTGTTTTATAACCAGTCAAATGGCAACAAGATTTGTTATATTATTATGTTATGAAGTGTAGATTGTAAACTTTTCAATTTTTCACATACACCTAATTAGGAAATGCCACTATGAAACCTGGAATGTATGGGGATTTAGGAGAGCAAGGAGGTAGTTTTCCTATTCTGAATCTGATTTGTTTGCTACCCATGCGTCTAGGTAACCTTGAAATGCAATTGGTTGTGCAATCGTTGTTTCCCTATGACGGAGTAGCCCGACCCACTTTTTCCACCGGAAGCCATGCAGTGAAGATAACTTAGAGAAAGATATTTTTAATGAGTTTATTTACACTCATCTTTCAGCAGAAGATGCGAGAAACAGGTTTCGTTCACGGTAGATCGCATTGAAGACGTACAAAAACGGTGCGATCGCAACTCAGGGGGTCTCGCTCGATCAGGAAATATGGCCTGCTCCTTTCCGATTTAGTTTCGATTTCCTCAGATGTCAACTTGTGCACTTCTGTCAGCTGATAAAATCTGAGGCATCGTCCTAGCTTTTTTTTAAAAATTGTCTGTGCAATCCGGAAGGGGGCTTATAAGAAAACATATTCATATCGTAACGATGGGTAAGCATATGGAGTGAAGTTATGTCATCTCTCTGAATTCGGTTTCATCGTTTGTTGTTTTAGTAGTTTGGGGTGATTACTTCTAGAGGATATCTTGTCAATCATTGGAAAAACTATACTGATTTATGTAGTTTATATTAAAATTATGTTTCTTCACAATTTATAAATCATATACATCAGTATTTAGCACATGAATAGCTCATTCTGTCATGCTAGGTTATTAATGATATCATTTGTTAGTGTCCTTGCTGTCACAGGAGTTTTAACATAAAGATTTAGAAGAGAAATCAAGTAGTGTAAGAAATAGTAACTAAAGCTTTAGTGTATTAAAAATTGATCAGCAATTTGAAGTTTGACAGTCGTCTAAAATATCAATTTTCTCAAGTTTGTTCTTTATCAGACCTGAACAACATACAGCCCTCCAGCTCATTTTTGTAGCCTGATACTAAGTCTTAAATAATTTTTAAAATAAATGGATTGTGGAATAGAAAATTAGAGGATGAATAGATCATCTAATTGGTAATGAATAGATGCAGAATAGATTTCAATCATAAATAGATTGTAGAATATATAGATTATTTTTTGTAGACCTTTTTGGATTTGTGGAAGAATTTGCCTAGTCAAAAATTTTGAATTGTTCCGTCACAGATGTAACTTGCATTTTATTCAGCTTAAAAACGTCTTTTTGAAACCTTTAACCGTCAAAAATATAGGAAATATAATTTATATTGAAAAGAAGCACATTTTGAACATACAATCCTTTTTTCCTCTATAATTAAACTTAATTTGTAGATTCTCTTAATGTTATAAGCAGCAACATACACTGTGATGAGTTATAGTGACACATTTATTCATTCATTATATTTCATTTAGCAAATAAGAAAAATCTGAATATATACTGGACATGGCTAGAAAACCAGTGACCATATGGAATGCAAAACAACAGTTGTGCAACTTTGATAATTCAAAGCTGAAGGAATGACCCAAAAATTTTTAAATTATTTTATACTACTTCAAATTATAAAATAAAATTGAATTCATCTGTTAATAATTTTCTCCTATTACCAACTTTCATCTATTGTTTTCTAACAAAAGCAAACAGCATAGGGATTCATTACAATAGCAATGATGAAATCATTATTGTTCACACGTTGAATCTGTGCAGTGTGTTCTGTGATCATAGTGTTGGCAACTGATTGTTTTGCTCTTTAGCTACTTCATTTGGCTATTGAACCCAACAGTAGATTTCATCGAGGCTTCTAATTCTTTACTATTTAAATCTGTTTTTCATTTTGTGAAAAATGCAAGAGTAAATAAAGGAGCATGGCCCAGGTGGGATTTGTGGATGTACCCTTAAAAAAACTCAGAAGTGTTATATTTTTATTCATAAAAAAACAACTAAAACTATCTCATATCTACTCTTAAAATATCAATATCCTCCCTCTCCAAAATTTTTATCTATGTCTGTGCCATTGATTAGATAAAAAAAAGTAAATTCAAAACATGCAAATCCATTGCTAAAATTTAAATAAGGGCTGATTCTCATATGTATTGAAGGGAAAGGTTCTTAAATGCTTGCCAATCCCCGTGACTGCTTACATAGTTTTCTTTGAATCTCATAATGATCACAACTCGCTTTCCTCAAACATCAGAGATAATTGGTATGTGGGATAATGTAGCTTAAACCATGGCTTACTAGATACTATACAGGCCAGCCGAGTTTTCAGCAATGAAAACCATTTGACAACTTTTCCCGCTTGGATCGCCCCAAGTCCTACCTATATCACCCACAGCCTCCAGCACTGTGGATATGCTTTGCCAGTTGGTCCAGTATTGCCATCTGGATTTTATATGATTTCCTTACTCGGATAGCCTGTATAGTATCTAGTAAGCCGTGCTTAAGCAAACACAGCTTATAATATTAGTTATTGTAGTATTGAACAAACAGAGACAAAGAAAATAAATTAATAATATATAGCATTAAATTTTTGACCATAGATTTCTCATTTATCTGCTACTTTCAGATTCAAACTTACCATAAAGCCGGTGTATTAAATCTAAACATTGTTTCAAATAAAAAATGTTCTTGAAACGGGATTGAGTTGAGATTATATGCCTCCTGTACAAATAATGTTTCAAAGTTTTCATTGGCTGCTGCTACATGACATTTGATTCATGACATTTGATTTTGATATTAGTTAAATGGTGGATAGATTGAAAAATAGGTACTACCAAACTTTTCCATGCTCAGTCTTTAAATGTTTTCTTGAATTTGTGTGAATTTTCAGATGATGATGACCAAGCCTCCATCGTTACCGAAATACCTGACATTGTGCAACACCGAGTGATTCATCTCAATGCGCCTCAGAAGCAAAAGTTTTGTAATAATCGAATCAGGTATGCATACCACTCTTTTCTTCCATCCAATTCTTACTTGTAATTGGTACTTTTCAGTTATGTATTCTGCTATAAACTATCTAAGTATTTTGGATGCTACAAGTTGTCAATAAAGTATACTCTCAATATGACAAACTTAAAGGGGCAGGTAAAAAAATTTCGAGAAAAAGAGTTTTTGACATAATGAAGAAGGCCTCCAAAACATAGAAAATTACAAAAAAGGTTATTATGAGTCATAAGAAGACATTATTTAGTAAAATGTCTAAATTCAGCTCTAATTCTTTTAATGCAGTATCACAATATTTTTTCAATGGGGGAAAAAAAGGAAATATTTTTACTTTATTTTGTATTTCAATGCTTCCTGAATTAGATTTTAGTTTTTAAGACTCTAAACTTTATTTTCATTGAACAGTTTACCTCTTGATTTTCCATCATTAAAAATCACAAAACTTATGGTACTGTTCTGTTCTAAATTAACATTTCTTTTACAGCACTGCTAAATACAATGTGTTCTCTTTTTTGCCCAAGTTTCTCTTTGAACAGTTTAGACGTTACTCCAATATTTTCTTCCTGTTCATAGCATGTCTTCAGGTAAGGAATTGTTATAAATAATTAATTCTGATGTGAGGCTAGCTAATGCCTTGATTTTTCTGAATCAGTTTTCATATGCTTTCAATCAATCATGGTGGCGCTTCCTACTTCCTTGGGGTAGAAGGAAAAGAGCTTAGGCAATGATGCCCATTACTCTACCGCCGTTTAATACATTCAAAACCCTTAGTTTATAATGGCATTACCTTTTTTTGTTTAGGTTAAACAGGTGGGATCCCAAACTGCCAACTACCTTTTTTGTTTTAGATTAGAATTCATATGCTTTACTAATTCTGTTTTTATATTTTTAGTTAAATATTTAAAAAATAGTGGGAAAAAAATGGTCTGGTTTTTTTTATTTATTGAAGATTTTCATTTTCATAGTGAAAATTACTTGGTAAAGTTTCAAAAGTCAAACTTTTTATATTCATAAATTTATTTGAATTTTTTTTTTTGTTAGATGTTATTATAAAAACCTCTAAGAGCTGTCTTTTTTGTAAACACCTTCATCCATATAGAATGTTATGCTAAAAAATATTTATAAATACTTCCTTGACTGTGCAACATATTTTTTTTTTTTTTAATGGCAGGTAATTTGAACACTTGTTCATTAACCCATGTCATGCCGATATCAGTACTTTCTTCCCGTTACCCAGTGAGCACCTGTGGACCGAAGCCACGGAGGTGAAGTACTGTTCGCCCACGCCACACACATTCACACAGGCACAGCCCCTTTTTACAGGGGGGCCACACATTCATCCATCACACACAAGGACAGAAACTAACATCCATGCCTAATGGGGATTCGAACCCCGGACGTACGGCTTCGGAGTCAGAAGCTCTTACCACTAGGCCAGTACGTCGGCCTGTGCAACATATAGTAGAATGTATTTTTAATTTTTGTTTAGCAACATAAATCAAATTTTACAGCTAATCTTAAAATTGTAGATGGTTCAGCAAATAATCGATTGTTTATTGACTTAAACATTTTTGTTTTTTCCAGCAAATACCAAATGTTTCCCCTACTGGAAGATATACTACAGCTGTACCACTAATTTTCATCTTGAGCATATCAGCCATCAAAGAAATAGCTGAAGACATAGTATGTATTTCTAGCAATTGAACTAATTTTTAAAAATTAATTTTGTATTAGTTTTTAATCTTAGTTACCCTTCAATAAATTAAATGTGTTTAAAGTTTAAGTTTAGTTTTACTCAAGTCAATATCATTGGAGTATTATCGTTTTTTCTATATTATGCTCTAACATAGGCATAGGGAGGTAAATTGAAGGGTTTTCTTTATGCGTTAAATATTGAATGCATAAACTTTTTACATTAGTAAGAGCTTTTTTCTTCAAAAGCTAATATTTGTATAAAAGAAATCTGAGTAATATAAACATGTGAAACAAAAATTTGGACATTGTAATAAAATAAATGTAGTATTTACTGTGTTCTACAAACTTCAAATAGGGGATAATTTATGTTTTAAAAGTATTTTTTAAATGTTGACTTTTGTGTAAATGTTTTACAAGTTCCATACATGCTGGTAAAAATGGTGACTGACTGTTCTGTAGTTGATATAAAATGTTAAAAAGAAAAAGTTTTATCTGTGGAACACAGAACTGTTTTCTTAAAAGCATTTGATAAATTTAAATATTTTTTTTGAATGCCTATAGCTGAGCTAATTTTCAAAATTTTACTCGGTAACATTTAACTAAAAACTTTTTCTATTTGTCCCAACAGAAACGGCATATTGCTGATGATGCAGTTAATAAAGCCAAAGTGCAAGGTAACTTCCTATTAATTGGAATTAAAATTGATATCAGTACCTTCAGTTTCATTCTTAGGAGTTGTGTAATTCTTGATTGTTTCCTGTAGGGCTACGGAACGGGAACTGGACTTATATAAAATGGACTGAAGTAGTTGTTGGTGATATTTTAAGGCTAACAAGTGGCAAGTTTATTCCTGCAGATCTGGTGTTGTTATCCTCTAGGTAATTATAATGTGTTACGTTTTAGTTAAGATGGTATTTGTTGTGTGAAAACCCTGAAAAATACATTTTAGCAAAACTGAGCATTTTAATTATGTTTTAGTGAACCTCATGCAATGTGTTATATAGAGACAGCCAATTTAGATGGTGAAACAAACTTAAAGATTAGACAGGTATGATATTTTTAATATTTAAAAGAAATTACTGATAATCTAATTTCTAAAATTAATGTTAATATGTAAAACAATGTTGTTCACATGTCTGAAAAAAATTTATTGAGTTATCATTTGTATTAGGGCCTTCCTGAGACATCTCAATGGTTGACACCTAAAGACCTAGGTTGTTTACGAGGAACTCTAGAATCTGAAGCTCCAAATAGGCATTTATATGAGTTCACTGGCAATCTTAGGCTCTCTGGAAAACAGTAAGACAAGCTTTGAAGTTAATTAACTTAAATTTTTGAGTTTGGGTTTTTTATGTTTTCATGAAAGTTTTTATTTGAATTTCTATTTGCCTTGCAATATTTCAGCCTTAAAGTTCATACTTTTTTATTGTTAGTTAAAAAATGTATGAGAACTATTAAACTCAACTATGTAAATGTAGTTTTTTGTTGTAATTTTTTAAGGAATTAATCTTTGGCTAAAATTGACTTTTCATTTTGGGTTTTCTCTTATTTTTAAGAAGCTTCTGTTGTATGAATTTAAATGAATTTATGAATCTTGTAAAATTCTTTGATAGCAGCACAATAACAACATGTCAAATGGACAAATGTTTACACTTTTTTAGGAATTGCTATCTGATTTGAAAAGAAACTATTTTCAAAGTTTAACTTCTCAATTTTGTACCATGTTGTCTATAATTGTATTTCATTCCTCATATAATGACTTGTTTTTATTTAGAACTCTTCCATTGGGTGCAGACCAATTACTTTTGCGTGGGGCCAAACTTAGAAACACCAACTGGGTCTTTGGTAAATTATCTAGTTATTTCCTTTCTTTTCATGTCCTGTTTGTTTTTCTCTTAATCAAAAAATTTTGCTTGTTTGTTTGATCTGCTGAAATTGTAACTTAATTTTTCCATAGGTCTGGTTGTGTATACAGGGCATGAAACTAAGCTCATGATGGTAATGTACATCTTTTTTAAGTTGGTATCTCATTTTATGAAATTTAAGAGCTATAGTAAATTGGAGCCATTATCTTTTAGAATTCTACAACTGCTCCCCTGAAAAGATCCACAGTAGATAAAATAACTAACAACCAAGTAAGTATTTTGTTTTGTGTTGGGTATTGAAGGTTTAACCAAATTTAGAATGTTTAAATATAGTTTTATCTTGGAATCGTATTTCTTGTATGTCTCTTCTGCATGTTCTCTTCTTGTATGTTTCTTTCTGCTTGTATTTTATATAAAGTTTCTCATATAAGTTTTTGTTTATAATTAATAAGTTGAGCTTATACTAATGCATAGAAAATAATATATAACTTTTGCTGAGATTGAAAAGAGGCTCATATGTACCCAGACCTGGAAAAAGTGCCCGAACCTACGAACCTGGTTCGGGGGAAGCCCTTGCCAGCTCCATAGGAGCAATGCATAAGGTTCGGGTAAATTTTATTAGGTTCGGGGGAAGGTTACAACTTTTTCCTGGTCTGTATGTACCTTTTTCAATAACTTCCCTCTATCTTCATGTCAACTTTAGCTCTTTATATCTTATTGAACAAATACCATGTTTTGACAATACCTTAATGATTTTTTAGTTTTCACTACACTTAAAAAATAAGTATTAAGCGTAATATAGCAAAGTGCTTAGTATGAAATCTTTTTACTGATCGCTGAACCTTTACACTCATTTCAAGGAATGTGCTCTTCATAGGTATTCACTGAATTTCACCTATTCATATTTTCTGCGTCATACCTGTCATATGTCAATATATCTTGACTAACTAAGTTATTGTATTTCTAAGAGCTAAAAGTTTATTTATTGGGTGCTACATCCCTAAAATGCTTGCCAGATAATGCTGTACTGCACA
Organism: Tetragnatha montana; assembly: GCA_963680715.1. NCBI lineage: Eukaryota > Metazoa > Arthropoda > Arachnida > Araneae > Tetragnathidae > Tetragnatha > Tetragnatha montana. The sequence goes on along the minus strand of OY796677.1, from coordinate 12,439,754 downwards.
AGAAAACTTTTTCTTATAGATTTTGATGCTCTTTCTACTGCTGATCATCCTGTGCCTTATCAGTGCTATAGCTAGTGAAGTCTGGACAAAGAGCCACTCCTTTACTGATTGGTATCTAGGAATTGATAGTAAGTATGAAACAATCACAGTAGTTTTAATTTGATTCCTCCACTTTATTCCTTGTTATAAACATTCAGGTGGTATTAAACTAAAACACTGGGGTGACATTGCCCATTTAAATTTTGAAATGTAATGCAAACAATTGTTAGTGGAATGATTTAGGTATTTGTATTTTAACATGCAATCTCTACAAGTTCCTAAGAATATGTATTGCTAAATAAGAATGTATTATTTGAAGTATTTATTAACAAATATGTTTTTGGAGTATTTTTTTTTTTTTTGTGTGGGAGCCATCCGACTCTCAAATTTTAATATTTTTTTAAGGATCGGGCTGTCTTTAGTCCTTTTCATTTTATATTGTTTACTTTTAAAAAAAGGCCTTTGTTTTAGTTCTGTATATATTTGTGGTTAGTGTTTCTGATGTTTGTAGCTAATATTTTTAAGATTTGCAAAGGTTTGTTTTTTTATTTCTTATATTGAATGAGTTTTGGTTACTCTTGAGTTCCAATCTAAATTCTTTATAAAAACATCTTGGTTTGTTTTTGTATTTTAGCTAAATATTTTGCTGGTAAGACCGTTTTGACTGCCTTTGTTTAATTATTTAATTAATCTTTTGATTTTTAAAGAATTAAATTCCCTTTACTTGTTTTTTTTTTTATCATGTTGTTTCCTTTAATTTGTATTTAATACATTAAAAAAAATCTTTATATATAAAATAAATTATGTATATTGTAATTTCTATTTCAATTAAATGTTTGATAGACCTTTAATTAACTATACTGTTTTGTATTTCCTCTCTGTATGGTAAAATTTGTAAGGAAGTTTTTTTTGTTTGAATTTAGAACTCACAAGTTCCAACTTTGGTTATACATTTCTTACCTTCATCATCCTGTACAACAATCTTATTCCAATAAGTCTGCAAGTAACCTTGGAGTTAGTACGATATATACAGGCTATATTTATCAACATGGTAAGCTTACAATAAAACTTGCATTGCTATTTTCTGTGTTTTTTGCAGTGTCATATTTGAAAAATGGATATCTAGCTTTTGCTTGAGAAATCATTTTCATTTAATCTTCATGTTAAAAAAGACTACATTTTATAACATGAAATTGTAAATAATATTGATCTCAAATCTAAATATTCAAGTTCTCTAAATTAAAATGTTCTCCTTGCCAACTATTTTATTTATTTGTTAATTAGATTTACTTTAAATTCATAAGCAATTAACAACTTGTGGATAACAACTTAAATCTTTCCAAAATTTTGTGGCATAAAAGTACTAAATACTTTAGAGTTTACAAAAAAATATTATTAAAAATTCTTAATTATCTGAGTTTGGAAAATTTTGCCATGCTGTTTAAGAGCATCAAATCTAATGCCTGCTACTACGTTAATTCAGTTATGTTTTAAGCATGTTTTATGAGGAAAGAATCACTGGAACCTTTATGGAAACTATCAATCAATCCAATTTACACCAAATGGTGAGGGAGGACTTAAATTCGTTCATTGTTTTGCACCAGGTGCATTGTTTTGAAGATGTCTGCTTTTTTATTTTAATGTTGCAGTTTTCCAGAATTTAGATTAAGTGAGTGGTGTTTGTTAGAAAACAAAAGGAAGATTTAGGCTTGAAAAATGAATAATCTGGGCCATTTCAATACATTTTCTAATATGAGCCAAGAAAAAAAAGTGTTTAATTTATCAAAGAATTTTAAGTTGAAAAATACATACATTTTTAAATACTTTAATTAGGACTGCATAGGTAGGATTTTAAGGCAAATACTCCAGCCACACTTTGTGCCTAAGTTATTATCAAATCACTTATTATTATAAATCAGATATTAAGCTCGGCTAAAAGCAATCATATTAAGCAGAGTCAACTTTATAAAAAATGGCAAGTACTAGTATATACCATATTTTAATTCTAATAACATTGGTTACTGCTGTAGGATACCCATATGTATGATGAGTCAAGTGATACCCCTGCGATGGCTCGAACATCCAATCTAAATGAGGAGCTGGGTCAAGTGAAGTATGTCTTTTCTGACAAGACGGGGACATTGACGGAAAACATAATGGTTTTTAAGCAGTGCTCCATAGCTGGAGTAAAGTATGGGTATGGATCTTTTCCTCTTATAAGAAACTCTTCAAGTGTTCTGTATGGGCTATTTCCATAACGTTTTCATGGTTTAAATTGTCCTTCAAAATAACAAAAATAAAAGGTTTAAATTTGTTCTGTCTGATAACATTCTGCCCAGAATTAAGCTATTTATGCCTATTATTATTATTATGCCTCTTAAGTTCAAGATAATGTGCCATTCCTGCATAGATATACTTTTTAAGTGAAAACTTTTATGCACCAATCAATTAAATAGTTAGTCTACTGGATTACTGCTTTGGACTAGCCTTTCTGATTTTACTGTCTGTTCCAGGGATCCTGTTCTGGATTTTGATGAAAATTCTGTGCTTAACAACTACCGAGAGGATGATCTAGTAAGTTGATGCTCCCTTAATCATTTGTAGAGGTGATTGAAATTAGTCTGACTACATCTTTTAAATGCTATTATTTGTGTATTTTAGGGTACATCTGTATTTATCAGGGAGTTTATGACTTTAATGGCTGTGTGTCATACAGTTGTCCCCGAAACTGATCAGAATACTGGGGAATTGCTTTATCAAGCTGCTTCTCCAGGTATGGAAAGATTGTGCATTAGTGTATTGCTTATCTTAAATGTTTGAATTTTTTTTCAATTATGAAATTACAAAAGGAAATTGTATGTAATTTGAAGTTTTCCCTGATCTGTTAAATTTATATTAAATCAATTTTTAAAAATAATGGATAATTTGTAATCAGTAATTCATTTTTGGATAGTTTAGAAGATTTTAGTGGACTTTTCAGGTTTGAATGAGCCAAATTGCTCTGTTCTTTGAATTTAAAGAAATATTAAAATAAGTAGCGTAATATAAGGTTTGCTAATTCATTTTACTAGAAAACCATACTAAATATTGAAATCTTTCACTATAATATATTGATTGAAAACTCTTGTCTTGTGAGGTATTTGAAAATTAATAAATTTAATAACCCTTAACTTTTCAACTATACTAAATAGAAAAGCAGGATGTAAATAAAGAAAAAATTCCTGTAGCAAAAAAAAAATATAACCTAAAATGGAGAAAAAAAGCTTTAGCAAAATGCTAAAATAACAAATTGGTTAGGTACAGCAGTTTTTAAGCTGGGTAGATTTAATGAGCAGGAACTACTCAAAGAACAAAATCAATGCTAGATATTTCTTTTTAAGCTTTATATTATATTTAAACAACTTCAAAGATTTACATGTTTTAAGTATTTATAACGCTCAGATTTTTCTTTGGCATTTTTGGGAAAATGGTCTAAAATATTTTAGCATTCTGGGGTTTTTTTTCACATTTTGTAAAAGCCACCATAGTGAAATCCTTGTTGTTAAGAGATTGTTATCCGAATCTTTCCTACTCATCCCCAGACTTTCTGAATGGCAAATTTTATTTTTTAGATGAAGGAGCTTTGGTGAAGGGAGCAAAGCAGATTGGATTTGTTTTTAACACTAGAACACCAGACTCTGTTATAATAAATGCGGTAATGGTTCTAATTTTGATAAATCAATTTTAAATACAGTATATACTATATGAGACGAGTAGTAAATTTAGTCTAGTTTCTTTTTAAGCTGTTGTATGTAAAATGTTTTATTATTGACCATTTAAAATCTATTTTCTTTTCTAGTTGGGTACAGAGGAACAGTACACAATTCTTAATGTTTTAGAGTTTACAAGGTAAGAAAAGTCAATTATCCAAGCTTATTGTAAATTACTATTGAGAAGGAAAAAGTACTTATTTATTTGAAATTTCAATGTAATATTTTATTTCAGTGATAGAAAAAGAATGTCAGTAATTGTACATTGTCCTGATGGGAAAATAAAGCTGTATTGCAAAGGAGCTGTAAGTATCCTTTCACATTATATTTGATACTTATTTGAATGTTATTCAGGGCTCACACACCTGCTCCAAACTGCTCCAAAACAAAAATTCTGCTACATACTGCTACAAATTGCTTATATTAGCAGTCTGCTCCAAAACTGCGCCATTTTTAATAATTTTCTTAGATTTTTCCCTGAATTTTAATTTGAAAAAGGCTTCTTAAAGTCCTGAAAAAAACTGTATAACAAGCTGCAATTTCAATGAAAAATCCCAAAGAGGCAACGAATTTTCGTGAAGCATTTTTAATGAAGAAAGTAATTTTTAGTGTATCTTGTTATGAATATGCGATAAAAATAATTTTTGTAGTACCTGTTATGTACTTTTTGACTGTTACAAAACTTGTTTTAACCTGCTACAAAAGAAATTTTTTGTGCTACAAAATTAGTTTTTATCTGCTACAAATATATCTAAGTGAGTGTGAGCCCTTAGAAGTGATAAATTAAAACTTTCTAAAAATATAACCATAAATCATATTTTGTGTTATATTTTGGTAATACATATCATTTATTGTTTTCTCAGATGTTTATTGAGATCGAACTTTCATATTTTAGATCCAATCACTTTAACCCCTTTCTGGGCAGTGGTTTTGCTTTGAACAATTCTAGTAATTAATTCTTTTCCAGAATGCCTCATGCCAGAAATTTTAGCTCATTTTTCTCATTTAGTTAGCTTGGAATTAGTACTTAATTCTAAGCTTTGTTAAACCAAAACAATGGCATGTTCATGTACAAACAGTTTAGATAAACCATGTACCTTAATAACTGTTAACTGTTCAAAATATTTTTTAAATATCAATGTGCATAGAAATAGCATTTTCTTCTGTATTTATTTGCACAATTATAAAAAACTGTTTTTTAAGAACACTAAATTAAATACTTTTTGTTCATCAGGACACTGTTATTTATGAAAGACTTGCTGATCGGCAGCAGTATAAAGATATCACTTTAGAACATTTGAAAGATTTTGCAAGCAATGGTATGTATTTATTTCTATTTTGTGTTCTCAACTAGTTACAAATTACTTTTTTAATAAGTGAACATCTTGTACCCTAAAAAAAATCCTATTGGAATTTGGTTATAATTTTTTGAGGTTTCTTATATAAATTAGATAGTGTTGCTGTTAACTTTTCTTCTATTCTCTTTACTTGAATTAAATTATTCATATACTTATTTTTTAAGGTTTGAGGACTTTGTGTTTAGCTGTTGCAGAGATATCTCCTGAATTTTATAATGTGAGTAACAAGTGTGTTATGAGTTGGTATATAAGTTTTTGAACTTAAATACCAATTGAATTATTCAAATATCTTATTTGTGATTTGAAAGATGTCTCTTTCAATTAGATTTTCAGTAATGTCTTAAATTTATAACTATTTATTCTAATGAAATAGTAAATTAAAATGTTTACTTTTGAACAATTTAAATGTACACAAACATTATCTTTATCATTAATACATGATGACAGGCTTTTAGTAAAATTAATTATGCCTAAGGTTTATTAAGTGTTTAAAATTTCCTTACTGCATTGCTATCATATTTGCCTGAAGTGGAATGTTTATGGAGCAGTTAAGAGAGTGGGAAGTTTTGCATGAATTTTTTGCTCCAGACAGTAAATTCCATAAAACACATTTAATTTGCTGTCCTTTATAAAAAGCTTTATTTTGGGAATTCACTTTAAAAAAATTTTCCTTCAAAAACTGGAATTGCCCAGCAGTGTTTTTCAGCAACTTTTCATGGTAAAACCCTTTTTTGTAGCTTACGGATTATTCTGTGGGAAAAATCACAGAAATGAATGCATGAAAGACGAAATTTTTACAGCGTTAAGTCAGAATTAGTCACTAGAAGTCTGTAAACACTGCAATACATTTTATCTGACCTTTTTAACAATGTTTCTATTGGTTTGAGGGTGAAGCTAAAGCTTTGTGTTGAAGTGCATGTTTATGTGTGCAGGAATGGAAGGAAACTTTTCACAAAGCAAGCACTTCTATCCAGTACAGAGAAAGAAAGCTCCAAGAGGCTGCCCAGCTTATTGAAAATGTGAGTAATATTTCTGCTCTTTTTAAAAGTACCACTTGTAGATAAGCTCATTTATTAAGTACAGGGGGGTGATTATAAAAAAACACCTATTCAAAAGCATCTAGCTACTATACCGTTCATAGGAATTGAATGAAATTCTGGTGGAAGATATTTTTAAAGTTTCCATGCACCTGAAAAGGCATAATAAGTTGGGGAAATTTTTACTTTAATATTTTTACTATATATTTCAGTTGAAGAAACAACTTGAAAATTCTCCTTAAATTAGTGTTTAACACTGTGTACCCCTCTTTCTAAATTATCTTTTATTATACTATCCAAAATATGCTTATTACAGGATTTGATTCTCCTTGGTGCTACTGCAATTGAAGATAGGTTACAGCAGGTAAATATATCAATTGTGATTTCATTTTTTTTTTCATTTGATGGCTGCTGTTCCTCAAGTATTTTGATTGAAAAAAAATTGTGTAAATAGGGAGTGCCAGAAGCCATTGCTGACCTCCTGAAAGCAGATATCAAGTTCTGGATCCTAACTGGAGACAAGCAAGAAACTGCTATAAATATAGGTCCTTATCTTGTTTTTTTTTTTCTTAGCTATAATGGGGTAAAATTTCTGTACAAATAACTGAGAATTTCAACGTATCAATGAATTTTGGAATTTTAATAGGTTTTTTACTTATAAATGCTTAATAATTTAAAGAGAGAAAGTAAAAGCCAATGTTTCAGTTTAAATGTAATAACTTTTTAAATAAACCCATATTCCATTATTTCTGAAGTTAATCATTAAACCTCAAAACTGCATACTTTTAATTTATTAAGTCCATAGAAAACATCGAAACATATAGTATGTTTTAGAAGAAAGGTCCAGCTTTTAAAGTAAAGAAACACCTTTTCCCTACATAAATTAACTAAATTACTTAATAAAATTCATGGTAAGGGGATACCATTATACTAAACAGTTACCTACCATTATGCTGCACAAACACTAAAAATATTTCTTTGTTATGTTATTTAATGAAATATAAAGCATGTCCCCTTTATTGTTAAATGTATTTTTAGGTTATTCTTGCAAGCTATTAACTCAAAATATGGCATTGATGGTCATCAATGAATCTAGCTTGGATGTGAGTAAACTAAATGGCTTTTTCTGCATTTTAATTTTTTAAGTTGCATAAAATAAATGATGTTTACTTATGACACTCTTCCCCTTTTTTATGACGCAGAACACCAGAGAAGCTATGAGACGGCATATGCAAGATTTTGGGGATCTGTTGAGAAATGAACATGATGTTGCTCTGATCATTGATGGAAAAGTGAGTGATTTTGGTTTTTCTGATACTGCAGAAATCTAGTTGTCCCCTCAATATCTTAATGTTGAGGTTGTTATACAAAATTGAACCTTTGAGTTTATGTTACCAAACTAATTGTATTTAAATGAAGAAATTTAAGTGTCAATAACAAACACTTGCAATCTTAAAGTCTCTATAAACAGTAAAAAAACATTTTTAAAAAATTAAAATAGTTTGAAACCATTTACATGGTTACTGCCCTATGCAGTCATCCTTCAAACTTCGGCTCTCCATATTTTTTTGAAACCTTTTGAGATACATGAACTTTTTCAAGGCAAGTTGGTCAGGAAATTTATATATATATATATATATATATATATTTAATGAAGCTTCCATTTACATGGTTACTACCCAGCATAGTCAACCTTCAAACTATTAAACCTTGAACTTCAAAATATTTTTGGTTGTAGTAATAAAAGTATAAGTTAACAAACATAGTCTGCAAAAGGTCAAGAGACTTTTTGAATTACATAAAAGATTTCTAGACAGTGAAATTGTAATATTTTAAATCTTTAAATAATATTGCTTACTCTAACACTGTTCTGAGTTGAGTTGAGGCTTTTTCGGACATTTGCTCTCTGTTGAAAGCTGCTTCGACACTGTTCTGTTTTTACTGCAATGAATGTTTTGTTTTGTTATTATATTCTCCTTAACTACAGATGTGTTTCTTTACCTGTCAAACTTACATTCATCAACTGTTTAGTTATTACTTGTTTGTAATAAAACTTTTCTTTTTTAAGACGTTGAAGTATGCTCTTTCTTCTGATGTAAGGAGAGACTTTGTTGATATTGCTCTATCCTGTAAAAGTGTTATTTGCTGCAGGTAAGAATTCATACTTGGTAGCATTTTGGTTCTTCATACTTCTGTCTGACAGCGTTTCAATGATTAATAATTATCCACCTTATTTTTCAGAGTATCTCCTATGCAGAAAGCAGAAATTGTGGAAATGGTCACCTTGGCTACAAGATCTGTTACTCTTGCTATTGGAGATGGGGCGAATGATGTAGCTATGATTCAGGTACACCCTATTTATTTTAGATATTTTTGTAGTATAGAAAATTTTGTGGTAGAAGACCAGGGCTTAAATTGCACCGGAGCGGAGCTCCGGTACTTCTTGATTTTCAGTAAATATTGACTGATATTTATTCATTAATCAGTAAATATTTGTAATGCTGAAATAGTAGCGCTCCGGTACTTCTTTGGTTAGAATTTAAGCCCTGTAGAAGACTAATAAAAAATTAGATAGCCTTTTTAAGTTAATTACCGTAATAGTTATGTGAGGTTATATATTTTTTTTTCTTTTAAATTTGAACATTTTGCCATTTATGCCATTTTCCTTTTAAATCTTTTTACTCATTTCCTTATAATTAAATTAAATTTTTTTAAGTCAAAAAAGTATTGTGCTTTAGAAATAACCCTAACAATAATAAACACATCTTTACATTGGCTTTAAATGTGTAAAAAATTATAATATTATTCAGTACTTGCATATAACCCCTTTCACCAAAAAAGAAACGCTCAATGAAGTTACTCTTTGGGGATAGTTTTAATGTTGGCAATAGGATTTATGGCTTAATTTCTAAGTACCAAATGTTCTTGTTCAGCCAACTTTGATATTATCTGAAAGTATGTTTGGAAAATACTTTTACATTACTACTGCTTTAAAAGGGTGTTTTGGTTATTGTTTCAGTCTGCTCACGTAGGCATCGGCATCAATGGTGTGGAAGGCTTGCAAGCTGCCTGTGCTTCTGATTATTCTATAGCACAGGTAAGATTTCCTTTTTCCTCTTTCATAAAATGTTTTTGATGTGTCCATTAAAAATATTACATTCAGTGCTATCAGATGCTAATCATCAATCCTAAAAATAGTTCATTTCAAGGTTTGTAATAATTTAACATAACTCTCATTGCTACCATGTATTCAAGGTCTGCTCTTTTGTTAAAAAAAAAAAACTGTATAAAAAATAGGAAACTAAGAAAGTCACAAATTTAGAGGTTCAAGTAATTTCAGTTTTTACTGATTGCTTGAAAAGGATTAATAAAAAAAACTAAATCTAAATGTGGTCCCATGGAAGGATTCATAAATGTGTTATCTCTAAGGTCTATCTCTAGGCTTGAGTTATCTCTAAAACCTCAAAACTCAATTTTTCTTGTGTATTTCTTTAAAGGATTTACAAATTCTTAGAAAAAGTAAAACAATAATATGACAATGTATTAAACAAATTTCTAGTTTGCAGAAAGAAGTGCTGTGATACAGTTAAATAGTTTAATGAAAACAAGTTAATGTTTTTAAAAGGTTTCCATAAATTTTGATTTATATTTTTAAATGACTTGAATTTGTGTCCTAATTTCTGAAATCAAAAGCTTATGGGATTGTGTAACTATTTGTTTGCTTCCAGTTCCGTTATCTCACGAGACTCCTTTTCGTCCATGGAGCATGGAGCCATGCTAGACTCTGCAAGATGATCTTGTATTCATTCCATAAGAATATCTGCTTGTACGTTATTGAAGTGAGTACTTTCAAGTTCAGCCCTCTTAATTCCTTTATGCTTTTGTCTAGAGATGTTAAAACAATGAACATTTTTGCAGCTTTGGTTTGCAATTGTCAGTGGCTGGTCTGGACAAACTCTTTTCGAACGGTGGACAATCGGCTTGTATAATGTTGTAAGTATTTTATTTGCAAGTAACATTATTACTCAACAACTAAAATAAACCAGAAAATGTTTTAGGGCCCAATATTTCCCCAGAACACAATGTGTTTTGTCAACAATTTCCCCAAATTAAACTGAATTTCAGATGGCTTTGTGGGCTGCCAGTTGGAAATCCCTGTTCTAAATAATTCTCTCCTTGCAGATATTCACTGCAGCCCCACCGTTGGCCATAGGTTTGTTTGACCGTACCTGCTGTGCAGAGACCATGCTAAAGTTCCCTGCCATGTACAAAAGCTCTCAATCTTCAGAGTTCTTCAATGTTCATGTAAGAAGGCAATTTATTATATTCTTTTATTACAGTATAACCTCAAGGTTAGTAGAATAAGGTTGGCTCTTCACATAGAGATAAAATTTCCAGTGATGTCTACACCAGGGACGTCATTCTCAGCTCCTCCCTTGCTGTGATAGTAACCAATTCTTTTCACTTGGGAGGGGCACTATGGATTAGGGACTTTTTGTGGAAAAGAGGTATTTGAGCTTGGATCTAACAGGTTCATATGTTACCGTTAACATTTGATGTTAACAGTTACATCAAACTGAGCCAGACGAGTTTTTAATGTACATGGTACCCTTGCATCTTAAATCAAATACATTTTCAGATTCATAAATTTATCATTTATGACTTTCAGGTGTTCTGGGTTTGGATATTGAATTCAATTGGCCATTCTATTTTGTTGTTTTGGCTCACATACTTAAGTGTTGATACTGGTAAGTCTACATTCCAGGAATGTATTACTAAATTTAAAATTTGTACATTTATAGGCTTAGTTCATTTGTCTAATTGTATAAACATTTTCAGATATATTATGGGGCAATGGAAAGGATGGTGGTTATTTAGTCTTTGGAAATTTTGTTTATTCTGTAAGTGTTTACTTCCATATTTTTTATCCATAACTGCAAAACTTTTCTCAAAGTTGATGATCATATTGGTTTATTTGAACAGATTTAATGGAACTTATTTTTAAGTCTTGGCTTTCACATAGTTTGTAAAAGTTTGCTTCCCAAGTTTAAAAGAATAAAAAAATATATTTTTTATTCTTAAAATATTTATGGAACATGTTTCCTAAATTTACTATTTGTTTCAGTTTGTTGTCATAACAGTGTGTTTGAAGGCTGGTTTAGAAATGAATGCTTGGACATGGGTAAGTCAAAATACTAAAATCAATGTAATTTGGTGTTTTAATTCTTTCATGAATTGTAAAGACATTCTTTCATGAATTGTAAAGACAGTATATTTTAGACTAGTTGAAACATTTTTTAAATCATATTCAATCCAAAATTCGGAATGTCATAGAATTTTTTATTGTTCCTATAAAAGTTTTACCTATTGCTAATCATTTGAAATAAAAAATTTGGATATAAAGAATCAAGATCAGATTCCCTTGATTGCTTGATTTTATAGTATTTCGGCTCTGGGAAAAAAATCAGGGGTGTTAGAATTGTAAAAAGCTAATAAAGTGCCTTGAATTAATATAATCCCAGTTTGTCATATGTGAAACAGTTACTTATAAGTTCTTGAAGTATTTAAGGGGGAACTTTTAAATTACAAAATTATTGTAGGATGTATTTGTAACTCATAAAATTTGTTGAAGATATTAGCTAATAAATAATTTAACTTATCTTTTAACAATTTTCTGTTTCTATGGTTACTTAAGTGTATGTCTTTTGTTTTTTATTCTTAGCTCACTCATTTAGCTATCTGGGGCAGTATAACCAGCTGGTTCCTCTTCCTATGGGGCTACAGCAACTGTTGGCCCACTTTTCCAATTGCGTCTGATATGCTTGGCATGGTATTACCCTTGTTGATTTCTTTTCATTTTTAGTTTAATTAATGCAACAAATTTCATCATTTATATAGCCAAATTGTATATCATGTGGATGGTAGAGAACTGTTTTATTTGATACTCATCTAAAATTAAAGATGAAGGAAATTTAAGAATATTTAAAGAGGGTTGAAAGAAGATGCATTTCATTTTTTTAAGAAAATGTTTTGTTTGTGGTTGTATTGAAAAAAATTCCTTGGATTTAATTTTTACATTTCAAGGATAAAAATTAGTTAACAAAGGTTAGTGAAATTACTTATAAAAAGTAAGGTTTTAAAGTAAAACTTTAAAGTTACTTATAAAAGTAAGATTTTAAAATTACATATGAAAATGAAAAAAGTATCAGATAAATGTGCTAGGATATAGGGTGTTATTCAATCTAAGTTTAATATCATGAGTGTTAAATTTTCTTTTCTTTTGATATAATTTTCTGCTGTAACTAAGTGTCATTGAAAGTTTTCGAAACATTTTGTATAGGAAGATAAAAGGAAATTCAAATAATGGTACTGAAAGTAATCACAAAGTAAATGTAACAACCAATGTTATAGCTAACCTATTTAACCATCGTAAAAATGCTAGTGAAAACCTTTTCTTCTCTTTCTGACTATTATGCATAAAGACTTTAATCTTTACAGTGCATTAAGCATTTGATATAGTATGTTAACCATATATTGTAAGCATACTTGGATAATGTGGATGTGCATGTCAAGCATAGAAAACTAGGATTTTTCAGAAAATATTTATATTTTTGATAAATAGATTTCTCCCTACTGTTGCTGCTCAAAAAGCATTATCACAATATTTGGGTGAACAATGTGACTGTCATAATGTCTTAAGTCAAAATTTAAAGGACTGGGGGTGCTCAATTAATTTACAGAAAACTTTGTGGACTGACAGTTTTTGGTTTTATTCAAGTCTGATTTTAAGTTTAAATATTCTGCTTCATATATATTCTGTATTTATTTTGACCAATGATGTATTTTTACTAGGATCACATGGTTATGACATCTGCTGTGTTTTGGATGGGGATGATAGTTATTCCTTTCATAGCTCTCCTACCAGATTTTACTTTTAAAGTGTATGTATCATTTTTATATGCTTTTGACTTTAACTTTTCTTGTCCCATTAGGTGTTTTTCTACCTTTTCCCATCACCTCTAACTTTAAAAATCTTTATATAAATAAATTACTCTTACAGTTAAAATACCTTATGAAGGTAAAAACAACCAGCTAGCTGTTTTGTGTATCAAACTCAATTATTAATTATCAGAATAATTAGAAATCTATTTTTGATGATAGATGCTATAGAAAAGAATATATATCATTATAAATTATAAAAGATCAAATTAATAAAAATTTTTACATCTTCAAATATTAGATAATTTTAGTAGAGATAAATAGGTGCAGATATATGCAAGGAAATATCATTTCAGAGAGTGAAAGGAATTTTTAAAACTATCTTACTAAATTCAACAACCACATAACACACTCTTATAAAAATTTAGATTTGGAAAACAAGACTCCAAAATTTAAGTTGTAAAAAGGTTTTAGATTGTATGGGATGTTGTTTTAAATTAGAAAAGGACATGTGAATATTTGCAGTAGAGTTTGCAGCACCCGTAGGAACATTTCACAGGGCATTGGGTTGCGCAGTTTGGGAACCACTGGCTAAAAATTTTTATATATTTATCTATTGTATGAATATTAACTATTACTATTAGTTTACTATTTTTCTTGCAGGGTGAGGAGAACGGTGCACAAGAGTCTGGCGGAGACGGTTCGCGAAAGCGAAATAATGAACACGGACCCAGCGAACGTGATTGTCCATGCTACAAGACAGAGGTGACTTTCCTCTATCTGTTCATCAAAAGATTTTATTTCCCCCTCTGCATATGGTATTTAAAGCTACCATTGAGCAAGTAGTGAGGGCTATAAGAGAGCTTAAAATAGGGAACAAACCATGTTGTTAAAGTTTCAAAAAGGCTTATCCAGTCTTAACACCTGAAATTTAGTCAATTTTCTAAGTTTTGAGATTGCTAAAAGTAGCTTACTTTTGGGTGTGTTATGATGGGCTCTTATTGAGCTTTTCAATATCCGAGTGATACTTAACTATTTATGATACTGCCATATTTGTTGCAATCTTACATAAGTTTTATATCTGCATTTATATTGGTTTAGTACTTATTTGTTATGTTTTTAAATTTTACCTCAAAAAGTTGTTGAACTTTATTTGTAGTGCTGTTATTTTGTTATTAAGAATTTTTATCCCCTGAACAAATGTTATTGTAAACTGTGTCTTGTCTTGCTGTGTTTTGTTTTTGTAGAATGTTGTCCAACCACCTTCTTATTACTTTACTACCTTCTCCTTATTTTACACACACTACAGCATTTTTTTTAATATCACCTGTTTAAGGTGCTCAGGACAAATTAATTTGTCAAAGTTGGCATTATTGTCTGCTATTTAGCTGGAAAACTAGAAGCTGTCAGTTTTTTTAATACAGTCTTTTAATAAACCTAACATATACATAACATACCTTTTTAATAAACTCCTTATGGCTTAAAATTTAAAAAAAAATAAAATGTATTTAATGTAAAATATATTTAAGGATTTCCATTTGAAGGTTAAAGGATCTCGCAATATGGAATATTAAGATTAAAATATTTAATTTTAGTTTTTTGAACTGTTACATTATTGTAACTAAGTTTCATTTACTGTCGGTGGATGAATTTTTTTCGATAATTATAATATCAATAATGAAGTTTTCATCTATTTGCTGATGAATAAAATATCACTATAGAAATTATTAGATTGTTATATGTTTCTAGAACTGATGAGAGAAAAATCCTTACATTTAATATCTTAAAAAGTGAAAATGCAATGCTAGCATGAAATGTTTGATTCTGATTTGTACTACATTTATAAAAAGTTACTTTCTAGTGTAAATCTAGGTTCTAAATTTAGAACCTCTTCTGTGCTAACTTGTCTAATTTGTTTGAAAACACTTTTATTGAGTTTAGTTGAGGTTTTTTAATGAATAGATGCCTCTTTATGAAAGATTCTACCTCCTTAAACACTCCAGTGAAATCCATAACTAAAATCATTTTCCCATTACACAAATATTTGTAAATTTTCTTGTTCAGATTTTTTTGCATCTTGCTACAAGTTAACCAACTAACTAATTAGCTAAACTAAATCGTAATTGTATATTTGTGAGCAATAACATTTACATTATTTGAATTAACTAAATTAATTGACTGCTGTAAGCCAAAACATTAACTCTTTAGTTGTATTCTGACTTTTTTTATGTCTATTTAAATCTGTCCTAAACTTAAGGCTGAAAAAATAAATCATGCCAAAGTAAGATTGAATCTTAATTTGAATCAATGAATGAAACATACAGTTTTGCTTAAATAGATTTAATCTCATTAGAATAATTATACTTGGAAAATCAACTATTACCTTTTTGTTTTCTATCCCTAAACTTTACACTTACACATTTACTTCATGCTTGACTTGCATTTCCGCTGCTTTTTTAATACTATAAAAGTTCAATTTGTTTGCACATTATACATTCCATTAAAAACCATTTTACCTCGATTTCATACTAAAAGCAGCTTTGTCAAAACTGAATTCATGCATCAATCCTTTTCATATGCATCTTTATGTTCATCTGTTAAATGCCACAATTTTGATATTTTGTTGTACCATCTCAAATTCCACTTCTCATTGTAATGTTTTTGTTTAAATAAAATATTTTAAATTCACTCTGCATGAATTTGTCAGTACTTTCCTTTCCATTTAAGTGTGCTTTTTCTGCTTTCTTCCTTAGTTTTACCTAATTTAAAATATTCACCATGATATGGCAGCATGCACCACTGCAATTTTTGGCTTCATAAATATGTTAGCTTTAATGATTTTATCGCCCCATATATAACTTGACATTTATACACCTTAAAAATCCTTTAACCTGTTCCAAACTTTTAAATTTTTGTCTAAAAGACTATTGAGATGTTATCAACACTATATCTAAAAAGTGTGTTTTACTCCAAAAAAAAAGATATGCATGTTTTATAATAATTTCTTGTCAAAAAAGTAAAGGAAATTAAAATTGATTGTAATAATTATTCATTTTAAAAGATAATATTGATCTTTAAAAACTTAAATAAAATGGATCAAGACAAGCAATTTCCGATGTTATTTGCCGAACAGAATATTAGACTGATATCTTTTGACACATACTTTATGTCCCCAGTGGTTCTCACATTCAACAGGTCCTTGGTTTAAATCTTGGTGAATTTGTGCTGCCTTCCATAGCCAGTTCCTGAAATTTTCTGATAATTATAACATTGAAAATTATCTGTTGTGATCGACTTATAAACCTTACCTTTAATGAAATGATGCTAGCAGAATGGGGTTGAGTTGCGACATGTTTTATAACCATAGAGGCAAATTAATCATATGCATGAAAGACCCATCAAAATAAGAAGGGTAAAGTTTTGATTTTGTTAAAGGGGTATTTTTTTCCTTTTGCAATAATTGTTTAGTATAAAACTGACTTTAAATACATGTTTTAGTACATGTTTAAAAATATAGTTTAACAATGATGAAGGCTTTAAAATACTGTTTGAAATAACAGAGTTAATGTAGTTTTATTTACCTTGAAAAAAAAGACTCATACTTTTGAGGTTTTTTTAATGTCAATGTAGTTATGAATAATGAAAAATAACAGGCAAGAGAGAGTTCCTTAGTTTTAAATCAGCCTTGATTCTTGAACAATCAACCAAAAAAGGTTTAAAATACAAAGCATTTGTTCCTACTACTACAAAAAAATGTATTGCTTGTTAATCTTAAACTCAAAAAATCATTTTTCTTCAGAAATTCTCTCAGTTATTAAATAAGAGTAGCTATTAATTGGATCCTACAAATTATATTTGTTTGTGTTTCATAAAATGTCTTCTCAATAATGGTTCTTTTCATAGGTTGACTGAGACGGCAAGATTGTTAAAGAATGTGTTCAGAAGACCTTCATCTCATGTTTCAGCTGTTCCTTTAGAAATGGAACTTCAACGTAAGTTTGCAATCATTAAAATTTCATTTTCTAATTTTTAAAGCTGTTTCAACAAATTTTATATTAAAATTGCATTTTAGCACAGCAGATTCCCCTAAACATTTTTTAAGGACTGTGTGAAAAATAAACTACCTAAATGACAAGAAAACCTTGAGTCAAGTTGTTACTCTAAATTGTACTGATTTTTCATGCTACAATAAGTGAAAGTAAAATTACAGTTGGTCACAAAAGAAATCTTTTGCTTTATATGCATTTTATTTAAATATAAAAATATTTTAATTATTTAGAGCAGTTTGTAAACTTAACCAACACATTAAAACATTAGCCAAATACCCCTTTAAATTATTTTACAATACTTTGGTTGGGTAGTAATATTCAGTGTTAAGATTTATGTAGTTTAATAAGGTAAACACACCGAGAAAATTATTGCACATAGTGGTAGAATCCCTAAGTACAGGCCTGCTTGTTTTCACTTTTAAAACAGCACCTTTAGTACTTGGCTACAAAATATGTCAAAGAAAGCTGCCATCTTAAATATCTCTCAAACAGAGAATATAATGTATTAACAATTAACACCCCTGATTGTTTATTATTGTAGTAAATTTCAATATTCATAATAGCAAATATTTTATCAATATTAACTATACTGTTATAAAATACCCTTAATTTGTTATTAAGTTTATTTGTTATTAATGTGGGATTTCAAAGAGTTTTTGGCAATTTGTTTTCTTATCTTTAGATGGCTTTGCCTTTTCTCAAGAAGAGCATGGTGCTGTCCCTCAAGTGAGTCAAAACTTTATTGTTACTTTTATGATTAGTATTAAATTAAATGTTAAAATAGGCTCAAGTGTGTCAAAATTTGTTTGAAATAATTCATTGTTTCAATTGATTTAAAAGACCTTTGTTATTACTCCCCTTGTGTTAACCATTCCAGTCTTAAGACTTCCCGAGATTACTATTCCATTGAATCCTATAGGAGATTTTGGCGGTCACAGGACTGAAAGGGGTATATTCCAGTTTCCTACCATTATACACACAAAAAGTAAGGGAAAAGTAAAATAGGATAAATATGTTGAAAGGTTAAACATCAAACCACTTTTCCAGTCACATTTCTTTTTTTAATTTATTTTAAAAAGTAATTTTTCCCTTTGTAAATGGATATTCACTTTTAAACAAGCAATCTGTGAAAAAAGTTATTTAGGAACTAGGGGCCTAACCGCGATCTCATCGCCTATAGTTGCTATCGACAATAGGCGAGCTCGCCTAGCCGAGAACACGCTTTTCTCTAAGCGAGACCTTCCCAAAACGCTCTTTTGGCCCGACCGCGAACCGGTGGTAGAAAAGGATTTACTGATGCCTCTCGCTTTCGTCTCGAGAAGGGAACTGGCCAATCAAAAGAGAGCATCCTATTCGAAGGTAGTATTCATCCGCATGAGCTGCAATATCGTTCGCCATCTTGTATTAAGTTTCGAACCGTATTCGGATTTCTTTTACACTTTTGGTGGTCCGTTAAATAGTTCCAAAAAATATAAAACAGCTGTTAATTTCCAAAGCAAGTCCTCAGACATTAATCTAGTACGAAAGTAATGGACATTAGTGTTCGTTTATACAAATTTGTAGGATCAGTGTAGAATTACTTGTGACGTTTTTCCATAGATGGCTCCACTATCACGTTAATGAATAAATCAATTTATAAATGGAAGGGCTATACTTTTCAATTTGTTTTCGTTTCTTAATCGTGTTAAAGTTTCTGAATGCATCCCTAAAGTCCCAGCCATAATGAAAAATTGTCTTCGGATTTAGAAAATGCAAACAAAACACTACACCGCATCACTACTCTTCCCAAAGTAAACCGTGCGAAGACATAGAGAAAGAGTTCTTAAATAAAATACTTTAAAAAGTACAATCGAAGATTTTTAAGCATAACCTCAAAGAATGATAAGGTTAAAAACTAAAAGAAACGTCATAATATAAGGAAATAATAGCAAAAAAACGATACATAGCGTATACGATAATTGCGAAAAGACCTTTACGAGCCCTCCGAAGCAGTCGCTTCGTAGGCGAGGGAAAATTTGCCGTAGGTGAGGTTTCGAATGCTTCGCGGTTCGACCATTTGCCGAACTATCGTAATGTGACGTCACGAGCTCGCCTAGACTGGTTCCATCTCGCCTATTGTCGATAGCAACTATAGGCGATGAGATCGCGGTTAGGCCCCTGGTAATGTATAAAGAAAATATATAAGTGTCACTGGTTTAGGTAGGTAAGTGTAGGTTTATAACATCAGTGTTAAGACAAAACAGACTGAATTTTCCTTTGAGCAGTGGTGGCTTGTGCATAAGTTCTGCTGTTGTAACTGGTGAAAGAAAAAACTAAAATATCCCAACCCTAATCACTTTCTAACATCTGTAACATTTCATTGAAGTTTAATAAGAAATTTTTATGATCTAACCAAAGGTTGTCTAAAATGATTTTTTGAATAGAAAATTTCTACTCTTGTGGTCTCTTTAAGTAAATTATCATTAGTTTTTGGGGAAGAAAATTTTCATTGCTAAAAGAATGCAATTTTCAAAAAGCCATCTAGAAATAGATAAATGATCTATCTAATCTGTTATTCTATGCTGTACCTTTTTATCCAAATTTTGTTTCAATACTGCCAATTTTAGGTGAAATAGGAGTTTTAAACATTTCCTATAAACATTGATTACCTATATCCTTTGTTTTAATGTCAGGTTGCTGTGTACAAAATTAATGTGATTGCGCGTGTATGCTTCCTTTGTAAAGCGTGTATCCTCTTTTCAGTCGGAATTGATCCGTGCCTACGACACCACAAAATCCAAACCCCAAGGAGTCTAGTGACTTTCCAAAGCTGCCTTTGTAGCCATGTCTGTGCGAACATTCCATGGGTAAACAGCATCCAAAGACTTGCTGGGCAATGTAACCATGCATTTTTGTGTGTGTTGATCAGTGTACTTAATATGTGTGGAGCATCACACCAGATATGTAAATATATTTCTCAAAATTTTTTGATCTGTGGATGAATTTTTCTAAAAATTTCATGGGTAGACATACAGTTTTATATGTATCGAAAAAATGTTTTTAATAATAGTCTTTTGACTCAATTTGGCATGATCGGATTCGGATTTTCACTGCTGAGTATTACCTGAAAATGTATTAGAGACTGGTATTGTCTCAAGCTGTTTGACGGTTTCTTTTCGAGGCAGCTGAATCATTGTGTTCAATTTTTTCGTAAAGATTTTATATTTTGTTACTGGGATTATTAGTTATGAAACCCATTGAATGGAAGCTCAATAAAAGTACCGTAATTTCGGGTAGATGAGCCACACATGTGATGATATTAATATATAAAAGTAAAATTTTATCAGATAATCCACAAAAAAATTAGTAAGGTATAAAAACTTCAACAATTAATCAAATTATAATTATTTTTGTACTTAATTAATATAACTGTAATTAGTTGTGTTTCATAATCATAACATTAACAGCAAAACTATAAAACAAATAATATTGATAGAAAAAATGTAAAATCATTATCCAATTATACATTATTAAATTCATTTATACAAAAGAAACATAATGTAAGGGGTTGTGCACACTGATCAGCAAAATTGTAAAAGTTATAAAACTTTTGAAGTGTTCAGTGGCTATTAAAAATTTTAACTCCTTACATTACATTTACAAAGAACCTATTTTTCTCTCCACTGTTTCAAGAATCCAATAGACATCCCCAGAAGTTTTAGGCTTTCTTAAGATTTTGTAACCCAGTGTTCCAGTCACCTAACAAAGGTCAGTATAGAGGTCAAAGATGACTTTCTGATAATAGATAAAAGAATGTTTGAAATGACATGGAAGAAATAAGAAAGGGGAGTTTCTCAGGCGAATTCGAACTTTTTGCATAGATATAATGTGCAGAAAAGCAAAATTTTATCAGATAGGCCACACTGGCAGATATATATAAACCGCAGGGGTTAACTTCTGAACATGCTGCAGTTTATCTATCTGAAATTACAGTAGTACACATAGTAAGAGTTTTAATTTTGATATAATTTTCTAACACTTGATTGGTTCTTAGTTAAAAAACTATAGGCTATTTGTTATGTATCCTGGTGTGATTATTTGTTGTTTTACTGTGATACCAGGCTTATGTTGGCCAGTTGAAATTTGTACACTGTGACATATGTGTTGTACTTGTCTCAATGTTGCAGTGTTAAGCAAGCATCGTACATCTGTAGAGTGTGGGAGCTTTTTTGCTTTCTGTGTTGATCTGCAGGGCCATTTTAAGTGTACACGATTTTCATGTGTTGTTAAAGATATAAATGCCTTTAATTTGTGTGTAAATATGAATTGGTCTTGATGCTAGTCTATCATAGTTCAACTTCAAGCACTGAGGGCAGAAAGCTTAAGATTTGCATATTTCAACAAGTCAAAATATGCATTTTAAAGACAAAAAATTATACATCAATAATTTGTGTTCTAGTTATTAATTCTTAACTTCCACACAGAACCTACATTTCTAACTGCTTGTAAACTGTTATACTAATGCTAAAAATATTTTATTTATTTGATTACTCTAGTTCTTTCTATGCTCAGTGCTTTTATTAGTGCAAAGCTATTGTATCATTGCAGAATTTTAAGCTTCATTTTTGAAGTGGCTGATTAATATGGTTTTTTTTTCAATGTTGTTCAGTTTAAAATCAAATTTTTTATCAGATAATTAATTTGAAATATTTTTTTTTTTTTTAATTAAAAAGATTTTTAAAAATTTAAACTACCTTCATCAGCTAAAATTATTATTTTTTATTTAAGGGAACATTAAAATTTTATTACAATAGAGTCCCAATTATCCAAGTTAATGTGGACCAAGACTAACTCAGTTAAAGCCAGAATCGTAAAAAATATAAATTGTTTAGGTAAATGTATATTTTAACTAAGATACAAAAGCTACTCAGATACACTGCATACAATTCGTGTTCTTTTGTTGATTAAAAAGTTCTTTTATTTTAAAAAAAAGTCCTTAATTTTTATGTCTGACGGTTTTTTGGCGCTTTTCTGCAGCATTTTTTCGCCACTTTTTAAATAAAGGGTAACAGAATTTTAGAAATATTTGGTGACTCAGTGAAAGCAGATAATTGTGGCTCAGATTATTATCGAGGTTTCACTGTATTTATTATGATCTAGTCTTCAAAAATATGAA
The DNA here is from genome assembly GCA_963680715.1 of Tetragnatha montana. Classification (NCBI taxonomy): domain Eukaryota; kingdom Metazoa; phylum Arthropoda; class Arachnida; order Araneae; family Tetragnathidae; genus Tetragnatha; species Tetragnatha montana. The sequence goes on along the minus strand of OY796677.1, from coordinate 12,417,428 downwards.
AAGAAGCATCTTAAAAGTTTGATCTTGTTCTGTTTAGGATAGTGTACTTGAAGAAATGCTTAAGTGCAGAAGGTGTAGCGATGATTGCATGTAAAACATGTGCTGCTGTGTGCTCTGTTATACAAATGTATTGTTATGGCTCAACTATACAAAGAAGCTGCTGGTGCTCACATTTGGAACCTGAAAGTCAAAACTTTTGCTAATTTTTCTTAAAAACTGAACTTTTTCTACACAGCATTCCAATTTATCAGCTAACTACATTGAATTCAAAGTTTGGAATTTAAATCTATATCACTGAGAATTAAATTTAACTTTTTTTGAGAGAGAGTTCATGGTTTTGAACCTCTTTGCTTTTTTTTTTTCATGGGAATTGTTTCTCCAAGATTTAAACTTGAAAATTTTCATTGGATTTCTAGAGAGGTAGACAATTCCTCAAAACAGGAAACATGGAATAAAACAAACGAATACTACTGTAAAACAGTCAGTCTAGTTAATTTTTATGTGTGAAATTTTGGAGGGTAGTGTGCATTACTTAGCAATTAAATTTTAATCTCAAAATTTCTTAAGAATCAAGTTTTTTTCCAAGCACCAATGGTGTTAAAAAGAATTTAGTCTGTGTATGTTTTCTTATTCTTGTGAGTATTTAAGGGAGTTTGGATACTTAAATTAAATTTTTAGTTATAAGTTTGAGAATCAGCAAATTGAGGTTTTTAACAGTTTGACAGAAAGGATAGCTTAAATTATTCCTTCCGACTTGGAGTAAGTTTTAAGTCTTGGAGATTAAAGAAATTAGTTTTTCGTTCTTAAAATTTCTAGCTTTATGTTCTGCTTTAAAGGTTTCTTTTTTGTGCTTTTTCTGCTCATATTCTTTAGATAAAAATATCTTATCAGAAATAAAAATCCAAAAGAGTTTATCAAAACAAATGTATAAAATGGGAATGGTTTAAAGTGTAGTGTTAGTAAAGTTGTGGCTCATATGTAAATATGTTTATGTGTTCCAATAGTTCACTAAACAAAAAAATAGCTGCCACTTATTTTCACATAATGTATTTTTGAAAGTGTACTTTTGTCACCACTTCAGTAGCTTCGAGAACAAAGATTCATGTGTGTGTTTGCATCCCTTATCTCGTGATGCTATGAAAGGCATTCCAGTTTTTTTCTCTTCTGGTAGTAGTGCATGACTTCATCTCATAGTTAAATGCATGTCTCGGTTTTTCTAGTGTGAAAATGTTGTAAATAATGTCCACTTTGGAAAGCATGTTAATTTGAAGTGTGTCTAAGGGGTAATCGCATACCGGTATTTTCTATTTAGTACTTTGCTACATATTTTAAGTGTGTTCTGTTCTATACATTGTGTTGTTTCTGACAAATACATGTTGACTAGTCATTTTTAGCACTTAGGGTTGGGACTATGAGATTCCATCATAAATTTTTAGGGCTTGATTAGTAGGTTTTCTGTGAATGGTCTTACATTTTTTTTTTTGTATGTATAAAAAGTGGATTAGAAATTGGCATTCAGTTCTCAACTGCTTATGCATAGTATTCCCATGTTATAACCAAACATAGATCTTACCTAATGTTTTGATTGAGTAAGAAGGATTTTTTATTGACTTAAATGCCTGAAAAACTAAATACTAATTCTATGCAAGGTTTGTGAAGTGTTTTGCTGTTGGAAAGTATCTTTATCAGTAAATTTGTATATCCAAGATATATTTTACTATTTTCAAAGTTTCTGTAAATATAGTGTACTATGAACTGATCTTTAATCTTGCTCCTCAATTACTCTAAAATTCTTCTATTAACATAGATATTTTGAAATTGAGCTATTAAAACATATATTTTTCTTTCTTTACTATTAAAATTTTGTAATGGCTAACATCTTATAGGGAGATGCTGAACGACTCTCACTTTATGCTCTTGAACTTTATGGATTTCCCCTATATTAAAGAGTTTTGGTGTTTTAATTGATTTATTGTAAAGTATTGAATACAATTGAATGTACTGTGTAATTTACTGATTATATTTCTTTAAATATTTTCAGAACTTATTACCTACAGTTTGTTTTGGTATGCACATTTCTTTTCTAAATAATTGGAATTGCATAATTACTTAGGGTTTTAGAGGAGGTAATTTCCTTTCTTTATAATTACTCACCAATTTAATTTATGTGTAAAAAAGTTGGTTGAATATTGTTTTTAAATCAATGAATAATTAGTTTTCTTTGGAAGAAGTCGATACCATTTCGATTCTGTCCAATGTTGCGATTTATTTAGTTATCTAATTAAAATGTTATTTCTAATGAGTATTATCAATAAGATGTTATTTTATTTTAAAAGCAGAAGTGTCTCAATGAAAAAAATAAGTATTAACAAGAATCTACTTATAAAGATTTGTTTTCATAAGTTTAAAACAACAAATAGTAATAATTCTCAATGCTCTCAATAGGTATTGATTCTAATATTGGATGGTTTTATTTAAAGCAATAATTTCTTATCTTTCTATTCATAAAATTTCTTCAATAGAAACTTTATCCTCTAGTCTTCCAATCTAATATGTGCTACATTTTGATGTTAGATGCAAATAGGTAAATTTTTATAACCTTGTTAGAAAAACTTGAATTTACATCCGAATTTCCCTTTCTCTATATTGTTCCATATAAAAATTAATTTAAACGTGAAATCTATTTAAGCAACTAAACCAAAGACTGACCAGAAAACTTGGAGAATTTAATGCTTTTCTTGTCAGTGACAAGCTTAACAAATTGTATTACCTAAAGTTTAACTTCAATAGAATTTTTACCATCAAATAAACTATTTTCAAGTTTTTGACATGCATATCATTCTAATGTTTCACAGCTTACTCTAAAATAATGTGATAATATGGCTGAGCTTTCTTGAGATGGCATTACTTAACCAATTTTAGTCATACTAAAGTATTTTTGAGTACATGTGAACATCTTCTGAAACTTAATAATAGTGTTAGGTTTATCTTTGAATGGTTCAAAACATTGTGGATATAAAATCATGTGTTTAGTACAAACCTATATTTTTTCCTCAGCAAATCATAATTATAAAATGATTATCGTACTCTTTTGAATTAGCCAAGTCATTTAATAAATATTTTTTTTCTGGTTTCATATTATCTATGAAAGGTAATTTATAGGCTTTGGGAATGAGCTTTGATCATGTTTGTTATTTTATTCTTAAGTTTGAGCTGAATTTAAGACTTTGGGTTGATTTTTTTATGGGGCAAGCAGTAAATCCTAGTTATTGATTTGCATTGAGGGAATCTTATGTTAACTGATGCGTCTGATCCCTACTTGATGTAAACAGTTTGATCATAATGAAATGGCATTTAAACCATTAACTTAAATCACTTGCAATAAATATTTTTTTAAGTTTACACAAGCTAGCTTTGTACTTTACATGCCTCCTGTTAAAATTTATAAACAATTTATTTGGTTTTATATGTTATATCTCAAATATTTTATAAAATTGTTGTTTGAATCAGTCGATTTGGGATGCTTGGACCCAATGGTGTAGCCAGAAAAAAATTTGGGAGGGGGATATGGGGTGAATTTTGTCATTTTCTATGGTAAAAAAGACGTCTCTGGCTATGCCCCTGCTTAGACCAACTGTTTCTCTGCCGAAGTGTTAACCATGTCTTTGTAAATACATTACAATACTTGTTGAAGTTTAAATTATTTGCGACTAGTGGTAGAATGTGTGATAATTTTCATATCAAATTTTTATGTTATACTTTTTCACATTGAATATTTAATAAACTGAAAAGGTATTATTGAAAAGTTTTGAATTAAATGTGCACACATGAAATTGATAAAAATATTTCATAACAGACATTGAAGTTGCTACTAAACTTTGAAAACCATTGTTTAGTAGATAAATCTGATATAATTTTACTTTTTAGGGATTTTCCTTTATAAACATTGTTTTGTTTTCAAGCCTGTATACCTAACATTTAGTTTCTAGTCTTGAAAAAAGACTTTGGAATACTATTGTTTGCCTTTGGAGTATATATATTTTTTTACTTTTAAAATCAAGTGGGGTTTTTTTATTCAAGTAATTTATTTACTTTCTAAGATGGATATCAGTCTTGAAATAATAAATATCCATACCAATAAATACCACCTTAGACAAATAACTTAGGTGAAAGAATACAATATTCTTAGTTACCAAACTTTTTTTTTAATCAAAAAAGCAATACACTTGAAAATGCAACTTATAGAATTTTCTGGCCTACTCTTTAATAAACGAGGTTATTGATTGACTCAGTAAAGAGAGTATGTTTCACTTGTCCTAGATTGTGTGTTTTCACCTATTTAAAGTTCATTTCTTATACTTGAATAACATTGGGTTTTGTTAGGAAAAACCAAGAACCATTTGTGTGTTTGTATAACGCTCATTAAGTATATTCTGCCTCTTGTTGTTACATGTATTAAATGTAAATTTCCAAAATAAAAACTGTTATAACACTTGCAGAATATCATTGTGATCTGAACAAAGGCTTTCTACAGCTTCTATTTTTTTTTAAATTTGATCAACCTAAATAAGATGTTTTTTTTATGTTCAGGTGTTAAAAGCATTGCTTGGACTTGTATAAACAATATATCTATTCTGTACCTGAGAGGTAAACAAAAATAAGTGAATGTTATCATCGGGTACGTACAAAACGCCGAGATCAGTTGCTAACTTCAGCAATTGTGTTTGAGTTGATTGGATCGTTTGAGTATAGGTATACATTTGTCACAATTAAGTTAAAAAGTAACCTATCATCTACATTATTTGGCAAGCTCCAAGCATTAACTAACTAATAAACAAATATTTTCTGACTGCATGTTGTTGCGCTACTAGAAAAGCCAAGCGTTAGTCTCAATTACTAGCTACTGTTACTCAAGTTAATTCAGTAGTCAATCAGGAATATTTATTTGATAATAAACTTAAGAGCTTTATTTATTAATTTTTTATAAATTTGTGTCCATTTTACAATAAGTATCACAAAGTATTAGTTTTGTTAAACAGTTCTTAAATTATGAAGTTTTTTTAGCGAATTTTGCTAAATAGATTTGCCTTTACTGTAAAAACAGCGTCTTCAGCACTTGGAAAAAGATAAACCATTGCCTAAAGCAGCCAATTCAACATGAACCCCTGTTTCTAAGATTTGCCAAAATTTTATTATGTAGAAGGGACTGTTTACCTCTGAGGTACACAGTACCAATAATATATAAAGTAAATGATCTGCAACATTGACATTTTACAAAAATAATTTAATATAGCTAGATAAATTTAAACATTACAATCAATGGATACAAATATATAATGCTCTTATTGTTTTTAAGAATAGAATTGTATGCATAACTCCATTGACAAATTGTATACTGAAAAAGGCCTAAAAACAGAGGAAATCTCTTCACTCTTAAAAATTATCATTGCATTGAACTTTGTGGAGACCTCTACTTTAAGAATTAAATAAGTACTTATTTTAATTCTTATGTTTGTAAATTTAAAAAAAAGTCCTACATGAAAATAAATGATGTATGAGTCAGGTAAAATTTTCTAAAACTTTGAAAATGATATGTTAAATAACTGATTATTTTGGCTTGTAGACAAGGATTAAATTGAAATCCTACTAACTTAAATCTATAAAAAAAGAGAGCATCAGTAGAAAAATTAAATAATGAGTTTGATGGGTTGATATTACTTCACAAACATACAACATGATACTTAAAGAAAAACTAATTAAATGGTATGGTAGATGCCTGTTAACATGATTTACAATTCATTCAAACTAATGGAAGATATCGATATTTTCTGAAATATTTGGCTTTGATTCATCTTAAGTAAACTACAAGCCTGACACAACAGAAAAATTAATAATCTATTCATTAACTACAGTAGAACCTCTTTACAATGACCCTTGTGTCACAACAACCGGTAAGAAATGTGTGATTTGTATTATCATAGTGCAAATTTAATTTGTTATAACATCCTACCGTTAAAATGACCATGTATTGTTGATCCTATGAGGGGTCGTTCTAACAAGGTTCTACTGTATTATACCTAAATTATTTAATAAACTTGAATTTCACAAATTTTAATGCCTGAAACCTACAGTGACCTACACTCACCAGTCAAATAGTCGGCAAAAAGAACTGCTGTATGCCAACTGAGGGTATTCCTTCTGAAGATATCTTTTGAACAACTTTTCTCGGTTGTGCTTCCACAAACCGGTCACACTCATGTCATCAATGTGGCAGATACAAGCCACAAGGAGATATCGATCTGAAGGTCTTGGGATTCAAAATTATATTCTGCAATAACATTTGCTTCAGTCAGTATTTATACCCCAGTTAATTAATCTGACTGTTTCAGTGGTAAGTAAGCTCACCACAAACTTATAAAGCATAAAACAATTAATTAAGAATTAAATGGTAACATTGAAAATGTATACTTGTTTTCAATTTGACTAATATAAAATATAAACAAAATAATCAAAAATAACAAGTTGTGGGAGAATCCATATTTTCCAAAGGATTCAAAGACATCATTGCCTATGTAGCTGACATTCATATGGGTACAGTAGGATACTTACAGTTCTCAAGAAAAATTTGGCTTAATCGAAAGACCTAAAGGATGATCAATAAATTACTAAAAGGTTTATCAGTGTGTACACACAAAACAAATTTTCCCAATTGTGTTTGTTTAGAGCTTTTCAGGATGTTTTTGCTTTTTAACAATCAAAGAGCTACAATTTGTTTGACCATAATTGATGTACAATAAAAAACACTCATAATAAATTTGGATACTACTTTTAAAACTGAAAGTACCTTATAGATATTTTAAAAGTCAAAGATAAATTCAGCATTTTTTACTCAGGAATTTCAATTGATAATTAAATTTATTAATATTAGTTAAAACTAATAGGATATTCAAAGATAGATGGCAGTGTGCTGAGTTTATATTGCATGATGTTGTATGGTTAGCTTATAAAAGAAAGTTATAGGAGGACCAAATTTTTTATCTTAAACAGATTCTAATCTTTCAGACCTAGCCGCCCTAAATTCTTCATAGGATTTAATGGTAAAGTCGGGCGGTTTAGGACTGAAGGGGTTAACATAGTTTTCTGTTGTACAGTAATCAACCCTTTTGGTTTGTTTTTAAAGCTTCTACCTACTCTGGTTAAGCAGTACGTCCAATCCTAATGAATGATTTGTCCAATCAACCCCACCAATGGCTTTGAGTGTATGTATGCTCTGTGTGTACAAACCTTAAAATTACCACATAACTTAAATTAACGCAGAAACCCTGCATGCTTAAGCGGTTTAATTCTAATTACAGCCTTGCTTCTTATTAAACCAATTGGGACTGGACCAAAATCCCTAGAATCTTTGGAGCATGACTGGTTGTCCCCTTCCAGCCACACATGTCCTTGGGGAATTATAGTCATGGTTAAATTCTTTCGGACTTTGTCACCAGGCAGGCCTTTGATCCTCTTGCAGATATATTCCTTCGGATCATAAGGGGCCCGTACAATGACTATATCCCCACGGTGGAAGTCGTGCATCATAGATGATATGTGTTCAGCTAATATCATGTCTTCGTGATGTAGAGTTGGCTTCATGGAGGGCCCGTCGCAGATCACAGGGTCACAAATGTACTCTTTGAAGAGGTGTAGAACGCAGCCAGCATAGCCAATGTAGCCACAGCCAATGATGCTTTTCTTGACCAGATTTTTAAGAAATGGCCATGGGTTTCGGCTCCTGCAATGGTATCGCTGTATTAGACTTGTTTGAAAAAATTCTGCAGACAAAAGTTTAGTACAGACACATAAACATTTTTTTTTTCAATTTTTCTTTAAACAAAGGAATTTTTTTTAGTAATAAGTGTGGGGTTGAATTTTCAGTTCTAAAGATACCAGTCTAGTCAGACTAAAAGATTACTACTAGATTGAAGCATTTTATAACACAAAATTTACTTGACAGCCTTAAATATTTACTCACCAATAGTGAGTTAGGGAGTGGAAATCAAGTGCCCTAAATATAGATTTTGACAAAATTTACCATGATTAAAAAATTACAGTTTTTCATGATGTTAAAGCCAAAAGCTTAATAATTTCTGTCCATGCCTTCACTTAAAAAAGTGTAATTTAGATTTTTATTTGTTTGAACAAAAACTAGTTTGTTTACCCATTACTGTGTTAATTGCATTTTTTTAGGAAGCAGTAATCTAAATTTTTCATGCTTTTTTTGTAAATGCTTTATTTTCCTAATTGTATTTCTAACTTAATGAATTGCAGCTATTCACCAATTGTGCCATATGTTTAGGATTAGGGATTCTGCAGGCAGGGTTCCCACAAACTTTTGAAGCTCAGTAGCGGGGTGAAGAGTAATATCGTAATATCGGCAAAAATTCATTGTTGTCTGTACTTTTTATTCGTTTGATGTGCAGTTTTAAGTAATATTACTTCTAATATTTGGCGTTCAAAATTGCTTAGCAGTATAGATAACGGAAAGGTACCTTATAATATTACCAAATTCTTTTATAAATAAAATGAAACTCACATCGCTTCTTTCTTCTGCCTTAATGAACTCAATTCAATTATTTAAACAAGAAAAAGGGGAAATAAGGTCACAATTAGAAATCAATAAAATCAAAATAGAAGTATTAAATAACTTTAATTTCAACAAATATAAAATATAAGAAGTATTTGCCGGTTGAATCATAAAGCTCCACAAAAAGCCAAAGCACCTTGTCTTTTCCTTTTGTTTGTCAATAAAGGAGAAGAGTGTATTCAGTTCTGTTCTTTTAACCTTTCGAATGAAAAAGGAAAATTTCCACAGAGTAAGCCAGTAGATGGAGCTTGTTTCGGTTTACTGCTCGGCTAACGTAAAATTGAACTAAGAAACAAGAGGTATTTTCAGCAAGTTTTATCTAGATGCCAAGGACGATGCGAATAAAAAATATTATACGAACAGTTTGAAGCAAATTGCTCGCCTCTCTCTTTTAAAAAAGTGCTTTTCAAAATAGTTAAAGAAAGGATTTCGGTTATTTTTCCAGAGGAATCTAGCTAGAGGAGAAGAATCTAGCTAGATTAGTGGTTTCCAAATTCCAAGTCATAGAAGTCCGCGGACCACTATAACTTTCAAAATATTTTAGGGCTGAAATTATCTTATATTCTGTTATCTGGAAAAAGAAGGTAAAGAGTTTTCCTGTATTTGTAAAAAATAATTTTATTCCTTTCACTCTTTACAAAGGGAAAGAGCTACGTATACTTTTAAGTATTACTTTACTTACGTATACGTATACTTTTAGTATTGTTTTAAATTATTTTAAATGATTGCATAATACTGTGCTCCTTAACACCTTTATCCCAAACCTCTGTAATTTGAAAGAAATTATGAGTAAGTAAAAAATTTTTAAGAATCTAAAAAGTTAAAGGTCTTACGAATTTACAACTAATGAAAATACGCATACTTGAAGTTCTCCATCAAATTAATATTTCTTATTCCACATTTTTTCGACGGTTTTGAACATTTTTCTCTAGTTGTTGCGTATAGAGGAAGTAAAAAAAGGCTAAAATCTGTAATCGAATGCTTTATTTAACAATGCTTAATAAATACGATTTATACAATATATCCAGTCCAAAATACATCAAAAACTGAAAATCCTCGACTCACGACTTCCTATATTTCTATATTCTAAGTAAAAATCCTGATGTTTGAAAATAGACCTCTTGTTTATAAAACCTAGTCCCTAACCTTTTAAAAATTCAATCAAAAGGCATAAACACTGAATTCCCATATTCGTGAAATGTTTATAATCAAATCAGGGGCCATTCCCATAGATGATGTCACTTTTTTCGACAATTTTGTCCCCCTCCTTTCCCTATGTCACTTTGTGACAAAGGGTCACATTTCACCATACCCCCTCCTTCCTTTATCAAATGTCAAGATCTCCTACCAACAATCTGTATAGAACAAAGTTGACAAGAATCTGGGACGAAATTTTTTATTCGGGATGCAAAATTTAATTGATTGATTGAATGAATTGAGAATGATTCCCCTCCTAATAAATTCAAAGTTAATTCTTTGTTGGTATAATTTTTATAATGATCTAGTTCATACCTATGTATAAACTTCTCTTTCCATAAAATATTGTTGTAGGTTTTTGTTGATTTACAATTTTGGATGTCACAATTCTTGTAACCCCTCCCTCTCCTCCAAGCATGATAATATCATCGTTAACGGACAGCCTCTAATGTAAGCCGTGAAATAATCAGTTTCTAATCCGTGAAAAAATCCCTCTTCTTAACATTCCTGCAATGGAAATGAAATTTTAAAAGAGATGAAAACTCTCCTTTGTATTTATTAGTGACAAGTTTTTAGGGATTTTTTTTTATCCCTGAAAATGAGACCCTTTGCTTAATTCAACAGCTGGTTTTCTGCAAAAACTTCAGACGTCAGAACTTGAAAATTTTGGTAGTGGAAAATCTTGGCTCGTGACCCATTCGTGTGATGAAAATAATGTACCTTTTAATTTTTGGGAAACATTATAGTATCATATTTTTAAGACGTTTTTCTCCTGCAAATACAGTAACATTCACTAAACAATCACTACGGCCGGTAACTAGACTTTTTTACGGGGAGTGGCTGAATACTACGTATGTTTTGACACTAATTCCGTGCGCAGAAAGGATTACTTAAATTTCCGAAACATTAATATCAAATTGAACCCCAGTGGTGTAGTTGTAGGGCTTCACGTAGTCCAGGGTTTAATTCCCTGGGTGGGTAACACCAACTCAGCGTTTTATCCATCCGGGGTCAATAAATGAGTACCAAGTTCGCTTGGGGAAATCAAGAGGGGGTTAAGCATCAGGCTAGCCACTCAGTCACACGTTCTGACACCCAGTGAGGCTGGTTATACTGCAGTTTTAATATCTGTCGATCTTAACTCCCTCAAACACTCCCCTTTGATTTTAAATATCATGTCTGAACCTTGCCGTATTTAATTTTTTTCTGAGGTTTAATTCTGGGTTAACAATGGATGGTCTGTACCGAATGGGGGTCTGGGGGGGTTGAAAAATGACTTCTAAAACCTTCATTTTAATTTGGTTTTGGACACCTTGGACTCTTGGGTAGCACCCGGCACAGAACGCACCCTTGCTATATCAAAAAATAAATTAAGGAAATCCACGCTTAATTTGACAATGATCCCGATTTGAAAAAAAAATTAACAATTTTTGAGTAGAGAGGTTCTTACAGATAACCAGCGATAAATAGATGACTGTTGTAAGTTGTAGGAAGTATAGTATGGTCCCGTGGCAAAAAAAAAAATCCTTTATTCTCTACTGTCCTCAGTCCAAACCAACGTTAATACTGTCTAGTTGTTCCTGAACGCTCTTTCTAATGGGCACCACAATGGCATCCGCTATCTTCAGCTTTAGCCCATTTGTAACAAGGTTGACTATGGACTCCATAATGTAGTCCCACGACCCCAGTCCTTGTAGGTCCAGCCAGACATGCCGGATGTCCCTGATGTGTAGGTCGTCCAGCTCGAGCCTACTTCCGGATTTGAGGTCCAGCCGGATCCGGACGAAGCCCTCGACTGACGTCACTTGCAGGTCCATGCTCCCTTTGGCGTCGGCTCCGAAGGCTTCTGCGGACCAGTGGTAGCTGCCGGTGAGGTTCTGGAATTCGAATTCTGCTTCGAAGACTAGGGTGTTGTTTTCCAGGACCGTCACCTGTGAGAAAGAAAACCGGAAAAACACATTTAGGTATACTGCTGAAACTGTTCAAATAGCAATTACGCAGAATATAAGATGTTTAGAAACTCATTCTTACTATATACCCTTCTCAGTTCTGAATCTATTTTTTTTTGTTTTCTCAGTAAACATTTAAATACTATGATGCGCGAGTTCATCGGAACACAAGAACACCAAGTTCAGAAAACCTCTAAAGCTAAATTTATGAAATTTTTCTCATTGAAAAGTGGTATTTTATGTATAAATATAAATTCTTATCAATATATCTTTATTCCTATATCCACTATTTTTGCAAACTCAGTGGTCAGCAATGAAACGATCATTCAAAATTTCAAACTCATATAGCATTTGCGAAAAATAATAGTATTTGTGACAGAGGGGTACGTATACATGGCAAATATACCGCAGAATTATAGGGTTCAGGGTATTTTGGTTGTGGAAATTTAGCCTTGCTTATATTTTCTCTTAATATGTTCTCTCTTCTCTGGTTTACCTGACTATCTCTCTCTTTCGCTCCCTCAAATTGGATAGAATATGCAAGAATTACCCTGCCTAGTAGAACGGCTAAATATGTCAAGTTTACGTAACTGCAACTAGAAGCAAACGAAGTTTGACCCTACATGACAACAATGGACAATTGGAGTCAATTTTTTTGAAAATCTTAATGTATTCAGAATCGCTTAAAACCTCCACAAAACCATTAATATACCTTTCAAAGCGCTAATTTTTAAGTTATTTTTAATTAAAAAGAGCTTCGTTTCGGTCTGAGCTGAAACAGCTTGTGACGTCATGCGTGCCTTGTTTACAATCATTCCGCTTTGAAATACATTGAGCTCTAGTTTTTGTTTTGTTTTGACAACCTCGTGTTTCCATGGAAACTGTGTTTCCCTCATTTCCGAGAGGCACTTTTAACGTCAGCTTTTCTGTAATGAAATATCTTATAATTAACTTACAAAATTTTTCTCGTAAAAGACAAGCGTATTTTCGGATTCAGGAGAGAATTTTCAATAAGTTAAAATTGAAAACTTTGAATTTTAAGAGATGCTGCAATTCTCCATTAGACGAATCTTTGAGCTGCTTGGGTAGAGACGCTATAAGCAAAGGGTAGCGCTATAAATGGAAACATCAAGAAAACTATGAATACTTTACCACTTCTCCTTTCCTTCTCAGAGTGGACAGTCCATGCAAGGACCCGTTATAGATCTCTATCTCTCCCCTGGTGGTGACAAAGAACATCCTCCTCTCGAAGACCTCCTTGTAGTTGGGCAGCGGCATGGGCTCCATCCCCCGGTCTTCCATGAACCCCGCCGACCTCTCCAGAACGCTGTCCATCAGACTAGTGGCCGCAGGGTCCACGAACCCTTCCGGCAACTTTGCGAAAAGCACCTCATCGAACTGCCACTTCAGGTACGAGCTCAACTCCCGCAGCAGGGTCGGCTTCAGCTCCCCCAGGATGAGTTCGCTCAGCTGGTTCAAGAGGCTGTTGGAGATGCTCCCCCAAGCCCCGCCTCCCATCAGGTTCTCGAAATGCACCGCAGCGCCCCCGACGTCGCACTCCAGAACCACATCCCCCGTGGACAGCCGTCCTTCCGGAGTGGAATGGACGATGGAGTGACCTTTGAGGTTGATAGTCGTGAGGTTCATGTAGAAGGGACCTTCTCCCGATATGGGGAGGAAGGTGACCGTACCGTCCAGAAAGTAGTCGCCGACTATGGCCAGGGCGGGGACTTCCATAACGGCGGATAGGTTCATGGTGGAGAGGTCGATGGCCAACCTCTGGAGGGTGAACGTCCTCAGGCCGTGGAGTTGAAGACTGGTGAACTGCCCGTTGAGGTCTGTGAGGAAGCCCTTGGTGGAGACGTTGAAGTTCTCCAAGGGGACGGGGTCTTGCACGTTCTGGGAGAGGAGGGCGTCCAGGTCGAGGTCACCCGATTCGGTGCGGGCTCGGCGGATCAAGGAGTGGATGGCTGACAGAGGGTCGGAGGAGATGTCGTTGGATTCTGGAAGGAATAAATAAGCGGGGTTTAGTGATGACTTCAAGCAGATGCTTAATCAAGTCAGTAATTTATGTCTACGATTTAGGATCAACGAGAAAAAGCTCAAAAGAGGGTCCAAAACGCTATTTGCAAATACCATCTGTATAGTAGAGGGCAGAACTGCAAATGTATGTGATTGTCAAAGGGGTAGGTGCCCACAGCTGTGATTGTCAAAGGGGTAGGTGCCCACAGCTGTGATTGGCTATGACGAGTTGGAGTTCCTTCAAACAATCACTTTCGTAGGTATGTTAGAGGATTCGAGGATTGATATTCTTTTTCTCCGCCTCTCGTGACGTGACATAAGAGGTATGAGTTTCATGAGTTATCCTACTGAGAGTTCACAAGGCATACCCAATGTTTTTTCGATTTCTATTATCACCTATGGGCATGAACTCTCTGTTCTGGTACTCTTCATCTGGATCAACAATACCGGGGAAGGAATAAAGCAACCAGGCATTTAATTCAGACATTAAAGATCAATGAAATTTTTAGGGAGAGCTAAAAAAAGCTGTAACTAAATATTTAGAACTACTATCCTGTACCTGTCTGAAGCCCCTTTTATGTGATAACTCAATCATTTGCTATATAAAGTTGTTTAATATCAGGAAGGATTTTTATTTATCATAAAAAAATCTCCAAGTCTGATTTAAAAAGTTAGTTCGGAAAGACTCGTGTGACCTTAACTAAAAAGTAAAAATTAACCAGATATATAATTTTACAGTTTTAAGCCCTACCGTAGACTTGTCCATCTTATGTCACATATGAAGAAAATCTTGGAATATTTCAACATGCTCAACACATCAGTAAATCTTATCCCCACTCCCTTAGCCGGTTGCCTCGAACCCTTTAAATAGAAATAAAAATATAAAATTTTCAAAATTAGTTTAAAAATATAGAATAGACGTTTGGCAACAAGTGAGGGAAAATATATCCATGCATAAATTGTATCAAGCACACAAACTGGAAAATATGTAAACCAAATCCAATCCAATTTAATCGATGCATAAAATACTTAGAATAAAGATCTGAATTTTCTTTATTTTATTATTTAAGTTATAATGTTTAGTAAAAGAACCTCTATATGGATCTAGTATAAGAGTTATGAACATTTAATATAAGTCAACTACTCCTCAGTATAAAGGAAAAAAAATCCCTGTCCTGTGTCAACACACAAATGATCAGCGGAAAACAAAAAGACACTGTCACGTATGTCCTTCTGAAATGCGGCTGGAATATTCCAAATGACCCATCAACTGGTTGGAACTGCTTCTGTCACTTCTTATCAAGACCGACTTATTCAAAGTGTATTCTTCTCGCTGTTCCTCTAGTTATCTATCACATTGGGACGATTCGATAAGGTACAGTTTGTGCTTGAAATTTCACGTTATTGTTCTGAATTATTCAAAATTATTAGCATATGAGATATGTATTAGCAAAAAAGTTTGCAAATTTGCAAGATTTTTAGTGCTATCATGTAGTTTTGCATGTAATTTAAAATTTAAGTAATTAAGTAACTAATTTTTTTAATTACGCTAATTTTTTTACTGTATAAACCAACAAGGTGGGAGTAAGAAAATTCTGAGTTGGCGAAACGTCCGTAGGACCCTACCATGACCCCTTTAATTTAATCTTCTACTTCTCTTCTAGTTCGGTTGAAAGCTAGGACTTGAGAAAGAAAATTTTAGTAAAAAAGTCATTAAAACTTGAACTTTTTAAAAAATGGTTCACTGCTGATATAAATAAATAGATATCGTTCTGATATTGATACGAACTTGAATGATGCTTTTGGTGGGATTAAAATAGAACGCGGATAACTAGAAACGAAACCCTTTCTAGCGATAAAGAACTGGGTTTCTGTTTATGCCATCCTCGTTTCATCACACTTTTCTAAACAAGCTCTCAGAAAAAACAGCTTTCAGTCAGTGAAAAGTCGGAATATCACGCTAAAAGTCGGTCAGATAGTTTGCTTAAATAAATAATACAAAAGAGTTTTGGCCAAACGAGGTAATTAGAAGAAATTTAAACTTAATAAATTATTTATTATATGGCCGAAGCATAGCATGCCGCTGGAGGGAGAAGGTTAGCGTGGCTGAGGGGTGAGGGAGCGTCACTGCGAACCGAAACCTAAACTCGGCAAAACCGAAACCTAAACTTGCCTCAATCTTTGGGGGGGGGGCGGGGCTCGGGATCGTGCCCCACGCAGAGCGACTGTTACAGAGTGTGAAAAGTTACTACAAAATGTGGGTAATTGTAATCCCTCATGGTAAAAGTTTCCTTTTTTTTTAATCATATACTTACTTTAAAGCAGGGATTCTTGGGGAATTCAGGGAATTGGGGAATTCATAATCATAGGACCAGCCTTGTTGGGCTATGAGCCTGTAGCTGGTCGTCAGTTTTGTATTTGTATTTGTAAACCTCGAAGAAGTTAACGGGTCCCTTAGCTTAGAGCACGGGTAGCAGGGGTGCCACACTGTGGCACGGTGGTATTAAAACAGTGGCACGCGAAGACATCAAAATTTTCTTACAAACAAAAAATAACTTAATTTTCTGAGTAGTACGTATTTTTTTATGATTTCATTAATTATTTTAAAATTTGAGAAGTGACGGAGATACAATTTTAATTAATAATTTTACCTTTTAAAGAAAAACACGATTTGTTGTTTTTTACTAAACGCGCAAAAAGGTGGAAACTCCAGAAAAACGGATTTCACGTTTTTCCGCTCTATTTTTGTGAGTGATGGCCTCATCTTCATCAACACTGCCACCTACAATACGAAACCTCAATAGATTTGTTTACGGAAAGTGAAGCAGAAAGCGAAAACACGTGGGAAACTATTGGGGTTAAAAGGGCTGATGGAGTCCTTTATCAGAAGACAGCCAATAATATTTAGATAAGTTCCTTGATAAGGCAGAGAAGTTTTTCTTGCCAAATTCTGGATCCAGTTCTCGTTTGCTTGATGATCTGAATAGCGCTATAGAGGAAAAATACGTTTTGTTTTTTTTTTAATTTTCAATATAGGAAGGGAGAGTGGGGCACCTTGGGACATGGCCCACCGTGGGACACTCCACTTTTCAGACGCAATTTTATAGTTATGAATTCGTGCTTATAGGTCCAACTAATAAATGATACTAAAATCTACTCTTCAACGTATTTTGGAATCTTTGGTGCGTCTGGGTCATTATTTACATCAGTTTTCTTGTTTCTCGTGATGCAAAGTTACAATCACTTGTAGTTTCAAAAGAAATTTTTTAATAAAAGAGGTTTATTTATGTTATTATTATATTGAGATTATATAATTAATTAATTGAGATTAAATAATTATATTATATTGAGATTAAAATATGTGTATCCATTAATATTTTAGAACTCCTTGATTTTATACTCCTTGAAAATCTTGGCACAAAATTAAACCCCCTTATAAAAGCCATTTCAAGACACCAATTAAAAAAAAATATTTTCTAGGTGAAGAGTAAGGACTTATTTGAGTCAAAACACGACAATAAGAAGTACCTAACTAGAGGGGGTATACATTGATATTTATCCCGACAGTCGGAATTTTCCTTTTTCTTTTTACCCTAGCAATAATAAACAATTATTTTAACAAGTAGCAATTTAACAAGTATTTTTTGGCTACTCCGTTGAGCTGGGTTAAGCGAAATCCCTTATAAAGCAAAGAAGAAAAAAGTATTAAATTGTGTCGGAAAAAATTATTTTTCAGTTAAAAAATTTATTGAATGAATAATTTTTTTACGTTACCAATTTGGAGGAATATTTAAAAACAAACAGGGAAGGGGCCCTCAAAATTATAAAACTTTATTTAAAAAAATTTCGTGCGAAAATTGATAAACCACCGGTTAAAACGGATATCTGATTAGAAGAAGGCCATTTAAAGAGTTTACAGTAGGAATTAAATAATGGATGATAATAAACCGAAACTTACCATCTCTACTGCTGGCTTCACTGCCACACACCCATACCGTAATTAACACCGAAATCAACGATAAATAAACCCTGAAATCCATATCCGAAAAATTTGAGACTCCTCGTATCAAAAAAATTTTCTCTACAGCACGCACATATTCTGATATGTTGTGCACGAGCTATCTCCTCCGACCTTTGGTCCAAACGATAATTGACCTTTCAGTCACGTGACGGGTCATGATGGATGTCATCGGAATGCCTTGTGTCAACTCGCGGCGTATGTCGCACTAAGTGGAAATCGTTTGCAAGAGTGCCTAATTCTGGTGAATATTGACAGTGATGGTTGGTTTCTTCAAAAAAAAAAAAAATTTTTCTTTTTCATTTAATATTGGTCAATTCAATTGAAAACACGCTAACGAAATTTGAATCGTCAGTTAGAAGGGAATTAGTCCAAAAACCAAGTTTTGAGAAAATCGGAAAAAAAACTGTATAAATAATGGAATTTTTGTTGTATAACCAGCAAATTTTTACTGGAAATTCAGGAACTTATTTAGAAAACATGGCAACCTCCAGAAAAAATATAAGTGCATTCAAAAGTATTTTACAGTTGAAAAATGTTGATGGACTTTTTCAACCTTGTGAAAGAAAATCTTAAAAATCTCTTAAATTCATCGTTTAAATTACATTTCTGCTTAGTTCGCAGCACAAAAGTGAGAAATAGACAGACCAGGACAAATAAAATTCAAAATTGTTATGAAACTGGGGCATTAAGGCAGTATCAATGGAGTAAGTGAATATGAATGGAGTCAAACATTCCCTTGATAAAAAAAACTAAAAGCACTTTTAAATTTTATTTTGGCTTAATTTGCAGAACAAAGAATAAGAACAGAAAGACAAATTCACTCTAATTCCAAATTAACTGAAAAAATACAATGAATGGTTATCGATTTCGCAACTTCAATGGGCTATATCTCCCTATAGGGGTAGTTATTCCCCCCCCCCTCTCTTTCCACTCATGTGTAGAGCAAAGCTTAGAGATTGTTTTGTGCACATAAAAGTCAATTTTTCATTTTTTGGACTTATTCCCTTTTTCAAACTGACGATTCATTTGTTTTTGGACTATTTTAGTTTTTAAAGAAATACAAAGTTGTAAAGAAAGTCTTCAAACTGCCTTTAAAACAAACAGACTGTGATAACATCTCTCTCCTCCCATACTATGATACAAAACTTCTGATAAAAATTGAAGAATTAAATAAAAGCGGTTACACTATAAAAATTCCAACACACATTTTTTTAAAAATAAATTTGCATTTCTAAAAGGTCAAAATTGAGTTAATTCCTTGTTTTCAAGGGTCAAATTTTGTCTTGCATTCTATTGTGGCATCAATAAAGTCCAAAAAAAATTTTTTTCTCTCAATTTGAATTATAAATATCTATTTTTTTTTTTACTCTTAAAGTTTGAGAAGGTAGATGAACAGTTAATATTTGAACAATTAAAAATTCTTTCTAGTTTCTTTTCTTGATTTTGAACGCACTTTTAGACTTTAAGTGTAGTACATATTTTAAGTTTTTTAAATTTAATTCAATTATTTCTACTATTTATTAAACTTAAAATTTAAATCTTTTAGGATTATTCCAGCTTTAACTTTAATTAAAGTCGGATACGTTTTAAAAAAGATGTTTTCTGCATGAAAATATGTTTTATTTAATATTCTCTGATGTTAATCAGGTTTTTATGCATTCATTTTTTCTAAACCCTTTTAAAACCAGTTGAAATATATTTTGTTTAATAGCATTTGTAAAATTTTAAGCTAAGTTTAAATTTTAAGTTTTTATGTTTTTAAGAAACGTATTAGGGATTATTTACCTATAATTTTTCACACACTTAGAAACATAAAATAATTTATTTTCTAATTAGGTTATATAAACCTTTACAGTTGAAGCTAGTATCTGTTGATAAATGAATAGCTTTTAGGTTATGATTTAAAAAGTATGGTGAGAACAAACAGAAAAGAATGGATCATTTTCTATCGTCAGATAAGGGAAGTTTCTAAATTTCGGGGATGATATAATATTTGTCATAATATAACTGCGTCCCGACTTTTGGAGCTCAAGATGAAAGTAAGAGATATTGATAAAATGAATAATACTGAAAACTAATTAAATTAAGATTGAAATCTAATTTATCTCAATTTGTCTCTGAAATGTGACAACTTGTGTAAGGGAAAGAAGAGGAAAATTGTGTCATCCTGAAAATTGTATTCCATTATCTTTAAAAGGCTCTTAATGGGAAGAATTATATTATCTTTTCTTCCGGGTACGCGTAACTAGACTTTTTCTTCGGGGGGAGGGTTACCAAACATATTATTTCTGAGGATAGAGATATTGATAAAATAAAATATATTATACATATATAATAGTAATTCGCGAACCCCTTTCGAAGCCTTCGACGACCGCTTTTGGTCTGAAGAACACCGGATAGGAATCACTGCCCAAGGGGAATGGGGGGTGTCTGGGGTTCCACCTCGGAATTTTTTTAAAATTTCAGTGTGATAAATTCAATTTTACGCTATTTTTTGGGGAAACTCGGGTACACATGGCGCCCCTTTTTCGATGTCCCAGTGGGGTATGAATAATTTTTTTTTCGGGAGGGAAAGAAACAAATATCCTTTGATGAAAATTAGTATTTTATATTGCAAGACCCATTCCTAGATTTTTGTGTCCGGGGAAGGATCAAATTATTACAAAGCCCTCAGGTTAAAAAAATATAAAGCTTTTAGAAATCGTAAATTAAGATTGGCATAAATTGTAACTCTATGTAAAAAATTCTGGGTGATACAGAGTACCCTTAAAAACCAAGTTCTAGCTTGCTTTTATCCAAATTTCGGGAGGGGCCCGGGTTTTGGTTCACTCCCCCTTCTTGAGTTATCGCAACCCGGGGGCGCGCCCCACCAGTTTCAGAACCAGTGCACTAGGGTTCCAATGGGCTCACTGCTCTGAAAATTCAGGCAAAAGATGGTACTAATACAGCTACCTATTAATATTTTTTTTCAGATTTTTATATTGAATTTAACATAGAGATATGTGGGTTGTTTTAATGTGCCCCCCTCTTCACTATAAAGGGAAGGTTAAAAAATTAAGCTTTTGTGATACGTCTTGTTAGTCTTAGACTTTAACATTAAACACATCACAAATTTATTGATTTTGCCCTACCTATAGAGCATTTTCAATCACATGACTCGGACCTTAGCAACGTTGTTCCTGTCCTCCACGTCGTCAAGTGTGACGTCATGTGCGAATGCTTCTATTGGAGCATTTGCGGTCATAAGACTCCGCCCCTAACCACCTCTGTAGCAACGGGTGAACAACAGCCTTAGCAACGTTGTTCTTGTCCTCCACGGTCGTCAAGTGTGACGTCATGTGCGAATGCTCTATAAGTCGTTCTCGTTTCAGTCGAGTGAACCAATGACATGTAGAGATGCAAAATTCCCGCAGTTTTTGAAACATGGGAAAAAAACCCGAGAACTTTGGGGAATAAACCCGGAATTTTGGGGAATATTGGGAATTTTGAGGAAGTTTTGAATGTAAACAAAGACGGCCATCTTTAGGCTTAAGGTTAAAATTTTCATTTCAAGAATTCTCGTATCTAAGAGTTATTGCGTTATTTTAAACTATTTTTTTCTCAAAACTTGTTATTTTTAACTTATTAATGTATTTTAACTTTAGTTCATGCGATTCGAATCGAACATAAAATCGAATCATTCATGTCCAAGTCCATGTGAAGTTCAAAAAAAAATTTTAGTTATCATATTAAGCATAATTTTGATATTTTACTACCGGTGTCTTAAAATTTGCTAACTCCCAGGAATTTAGGTTTGGTTTTTTGGTTACATATATTTTCCGGTATGTGTGCTTGATCTCAAGGATCCGCTTATACACCTTCGTCAAGTAAGACAGACACAACAGAATTTTTACTGGCACAAAGAAGGAATATACACCCAGGGGCGAGGTGAGAATCGAACTCACAACGGGGCAGTGGCAGTGCGCAGACTGCTGGCGTGAAAGGCAGAGGAGCAAACCGAACAGGCCATCCCGTCCCCCCAGGAATTTATAATATTCCACATTGAAGAGAAAATCAACATAAACAAGATTTCTTAAGCGAGTTCAGATGTTTTTTTCCTTCTCCCGTGTCATAGGTCAAAATTACCGAAAACTCCCGGAAATTTTCAAAATTCCCTTCCCAAAAAACCCGGTTTCTTCCAGCCTTTGCAACACTAATGACATGATTTAACTCACCATTTTGTATTTTCTTCATTTTTGGTGCACAATACCAACTACTAAAAAAATCGCTTGGGTGTATTTTTTAAATTTTTACCTCCTTTAGTTTTTGTGTGGCAGGGAGCTAAAGTTGGCTAAAGTACTTAAAGTTGCAAAATATACGGTTTACTATATCAAGTGTAATTTATCATATTTCAGTCCAGAACTGCTCCTTGGTAAAAACTAGGGTATCTTTTTAAAGTGGAATAAACAAGCTTTAAAATGGTGTAATGCAATATACAGATTTAAAAAAATTCAAATTTTAATTTTAAAAACTTAAATTACAAAAAATTACAGACTTTTCTGTACTTTCTTCCACTACATGCAAAATTTCAGGATTGGATATGCCTATGGGATCATATGTTAAAAAATAAAAAACATTCACTAATATGAAGCTTCATGGCACACCACCTGTAGGGTAGGTAAAATACGTCGGTGAAGTCGTGACGTCATCAACATGGCGCTGGGGACAAACAAACCCAATCTCTATGGCGTTTAACATGGGAGTGTTAAAGAATAATTTTTTAAAAATATTAATCGTCATTTCTTAGGGTATAGAACACCTTTCCCACATAGTTAAAGGTATGGCAATCATTTATAAATAATCGGAGTATTTTTATTTTGCTTTTCTGTTTGAAAATTCAACGATAACATTTTAGGTCCATTGGTACCAATGGAGTCTAACACGATAGTGTGAAAAGATATTAGTTTTAGAATATTGTCCTTCGTTTGTTAACTTATAAAACCACTTTACAGTATATTTTAAGGTATGTTAATCATTTAGTAACAAGTATAATTTAGATTTTCGGTCTCATTTTTTAAGATTGTAACAAGAAATTTCATCTCCATCTGTTTATCATGCGAGTGTGAAAATATATGTTTTTATATAATATTCAACGTTCTTTGATATATCACACCACTTTTGAGCATAGTTAAAGGTATGTTAATCATTAATTAATAAGCAAATGTATTACTTGGGCTCCACTTTTATGGATTTAAATAAAAATTAGTATCTCCATTAATGTTATCAAGTGAGTGTGTAAATAGTTTTGTTTTAGATATTTATCATCGTTAGCTACACTTTTATTATTTCATTTTAGTATTATATTGTTTTGAGGCTTTGTAAAAATAGTACTGTACTGTATTTTCCTTAACTTTTTTTAATTTTTTTGTTTGATCTACATTTCTACCCATTTATGTTATTATTGCACAAATAGAAGCATTTTAGCAACAATGAGTATCAATTAGCTCAAAATTGTTTATTATAGACAAAATAAGAGTTAACAAGTTTTTTCCCATTCTGTTTTAGGTTCTATTTATTTATATTAGAGAATTGAATCACATCCAAGTTCCAGCTCACAGGACATTTTACATGTAATGAATGAACCATACTAAATGGTTCTTGGTTTTGGTGACCACTTTTGTGGCATCAATTCTAAGCGCTTTTTGGTTGATCATTTATATTTGTAAATCTATTTGTGTCTATGGTTTAATACCTGAATTAAACCAGTCTACCAGATGTTTTAGGGAATGGCGACTTACAATGGAGTTGAGGTAAGCATCTTATTAAACATCGTGTGCTCTTTCAGCGTTTGCATTCCGTCTTTACCTATCTATAATTTTCTAGAAAAAGCAATCTTATTTTGTTTTTGTTTTGTGGCAGTTTTGTGTATTTTAATTTATCTGATAAGTTTCCCACAATCTCCTAAAATGTGGACCCCAGTAGCTGACTGGATTTTCTCAGTAACTGCCCAGTGCCCATCCTTTTCAACCATATTTGTTGTCAACCTTTCATATATTTTTCATGAAAATTTTTAATATTTTCTCGATCAATAAAGAAGGTTTTAATATTTTTCTAATGGCAGGTAATTTTTAAACAGTTACCTACAGCTTAACTAAGTTCATTAACCCAGATAATGCCGAAGCAGTACTTTTGCTTTGCGTTACCCAGTGGGCACCTGTAGACCGTAGCCACTGAGGTGAAGTACTGTTGCCCACGCCACATTCACACAGCCACAGCCCCTTTTTACAGGAGGGCCACATTCATCACACACAAGGACAGAAACTAACATACATGCCAAACGGGGATTCGAACCCCAGACGTGCGGCTTTGCAGTCAGATGCTCTGACCACTACGCCAGTGCGTCTGCAGAAGATTTTAATTAAAGTTATAAAAATAAAGCATGAGACATGTATGCTATTCCACGAATATATATTTCCAATAATATTACATGGGACCGGTGGTGTAGCCAGAAAAAAATTTCAGAGAGGGGTATTGATATTTCTGGAGGGGATGTGGTTTTAGTGGTTTTCTATGGTCAAAAAAGGAAAGTTTCAGGGGGGGATATATCCCCAAAATCCCCCCCCTCTGGCTACGCCCCTGCGTCAAGCTATTATTGTAATTGACTAAACATTAAATTTATCCAATTCTTAAAATTGTGTCTTGCATTTTAATGACAATTTTAGGACTGAAAATTCGAGTGACATTTGCTTCTTCCAGGCAACTATGTAATTCTACATCATTCCTGGCTTCTCTCTTGACTTGAATCAGCAATTACCAATCATTTTGGGTCGGTATAGGATAGGGATTTTTTGACAGGAAGAGGACAGGATATTTGAACTTTTCAATTCAACAGGTTCAGTTTTGAAACATTTAAGTTATTAATCTTAAAGTGTCTTTGTTTTAGTTTAAATGAATATTATAGGATCTCCATGTAAATAAATATTTATTGCTGATTTGAAGTAAGAAACCAAAGTGGATTCTGCCAAAGGTGAGAGTAATCCATATATTTAGTGAGCGTTGTGAAGTTGTAAGTGAGCGTTGGCAAGTTGGTGAAGTTTTACATCCAATATTTTTAATCTTGCACATGTCTGCCATGTTTAACCAAAATTTAATTTAAAATTAACAAACAATTTGATTATTTAGTTTTTCTTCAGGTAATAATCACTCAGATAGATGAGTGTTAAAACAATCAATCAATATAATATACACTACAGTGATGAATTCAGTAAAATCAGATCAACACTAATAAATCCGTCATAAAAACAATTAGTTGTGTAATCAGTTTAATACAAACATGCAAAAGAATGTTGCAAAATTAGCTCTTAATGTGATAATTTTTTAGAGATCTAAAAGTATCTGAGTAATAAATGACTGCTTTTAAACATTTCAGACCTATTCACCCCAATTTCTCATTGGATTCAATGTGAGCCTTGGGAGGCTTCAGATAGAAAGTGTTAAAGCACGGCTTACTAGATACTTATACAGGCTAGCCGAGTACAGAAATCATTGCAAATACAGATGGCAATACTGGACCAACTGGCAAAGCATATCCACAGTGTTGAAGGCGGTGGGTGATATAGGTAATTCTTGTAGCGCTCCAAGCGGGAAAAGTTGTCAAATGGTTTTCATTGTTTAAAACTCGGCTAGCCTGTATAAGTACATCTAGTAAGCCGTGGTTAAAGGAACAAAAGTATTTCCTTTGTATGTTTAGAAATTTCCAAAATATGGAATTGGGAATATTTTCATCTATTAAAATTATTTACAAAACAATCACTTATGGTCTAAGTAATAAATATCTGTCATTACGGATCATAATCAGTTTTAAATTTCATAGCCAGATAGATACTGAGAAAATCAATCTAGTCAGCTACAGGGGTCCACATTTTAGGACCTTGTGGGTATCTAACTTATCTGATTAATTAAATTACACAAAACTGCCACATCATAGATATTAAAAACAAAATATGATTGCTTTTTCTAGAAGATTATAGATGTAAAGAGGGAATGCAAACGCTGAAAGAGCACACGATGTTTAATAAGATGCTTACCTCAACTCCATTGTAAGTCGCCACTCCCTAAAACATCTGGTAGACTGGTTTAATTCAGGTACTAAACCATAGACACAATAGATTTACAAATATAAATGATCAACCAAAAAGCGCTTAGAATTGATGCCACAAAAGTGGTCACCAAAACCAAGAACCATTTAGTAAGGTTCATTCATTACATGTAAAATGTCCTGTGAGCTGGAACTTGGATGTGATTCAATTCTCTAATATAAATAAATAGAACCTAAAACAGAATGGGAAAAAACTTGTTAACTCTTATTTTGTCTATAATAAACAATTTTGAGCTAATTGATACTCATTGTTGCTAAAATGCTTCTATTTGTGCAATAATAACATAAATGGGTAGAAATGTAGATCAAACAAAAAAATTAAAAAAAGTTAAGGAAAATACAGTACAGTACTATTTTTACAAAGCCTCAAAACAATATAATACTAAAATGAAATAATAAAAGTGTAGCTAACGATGATAAATATCTAAAACAAAACTATTTACACACTCACTTGATAACATTAATGGAGATACTAATTTTTATTTAAATCCATAAAAGTGGAGCCCAAGTAATAAATTTGCTTATTAATTAATGATTGTAACGAAGAGGTTGGCCGTGGAAAAGGTTATGATTTACCTTTGAGTATAGTGGGAAAGGAATTTATGGTAAATATCAATATTTGTGCCAATAACCCATGTTAAGAGATTAGGTTCTTAAATGACCCCTAATATATGTGCATTCCATTAGGTAGTTTAAAATCAGAAATTATACACATTATGCATTTTTAAAAGAATCGTACTTTTGGTGACATACCTTTTTGAAGGTGAAGTTCTGGTTCATTTTAAGAGAATTGAGATGAGAAATCTCACCTTTTGGATTAATCCGAAGAGTCATTAGAAGATCATTTTAGTTGGATAAAGTCGGCAATTGAAGAGAAGACAGTCCTTGAAGAGTTCATCATTAACTATTAAATAGTTCTGGAGATCACTGAAAAGGCTTGGAGGTGTTTGAGATCAATTGAACGGAGATGTTATTTTCTTAGTAATAATAATATTTTATTCTTCATGAGTAAAGATAAATTCCATAGTTCCGTCCACTTATGCTGAAGCATCGAGATATTAAAGAGGATGTCCACTCAAAAAGAAACGCATCAAATTCAATGCAAAAAAATTGCAACATCAGGAATTGGATTAGTGATAATAATATATGTGAGTCCGAACGGGGTCTGATGGTGGAGAAACTGCCTATGGGACCCGCGACGACGTAAATTAAAAAAATCAGGAGCGAGACGTGCGTGGACCTTCCCTCAGGGTCCCATAGCCAAGATCTGCCGAGAAATCCGCCAACAATGTACTATGTGATTGGACCTAACCAATCAAGACGTAGGGATTTAAAAAATAGGATCCCCTTTTTGGCTGTTATCAGTTTTTGTGAGTCGCCAACTTGGCGGGGGATTTGAATTCCAAAATAGGGATGAACTACTAATTTTATCATATCTCATTAATAAAAGGAGTTAGAGTCTAACTAAAAATTCCAATCAACTCCTCTTGATGAGAGGATTACAAAGAGTCTAAATACTACTATAAAAATTGTTATTTTACTTTAATTAGAGAATTCGTATTTACAATTTCTTTAATTTCTATTGATTAACTTTAATTTTCAGTTTCCCAAAATTATGATCAGATGGATGATATGTTAAAACATCCTATGGTAATTTTGCTTAACTGTTGTTTACAGTCATTATGATTATGAGAGCAGTTATAGAGAAACATAATACCGAAAGATATAGAGGCGGGTGTTACGTCTTTTACTTATTATACTTGGGGGGCGATGAACTTCTCGCGTCGCGTCTCCCCGATCCCTGGTATGTAGAAGAAACCTATGCTTTTTTTGCTTATCACACTGCACGCGGGGGTGGTGATATCTCTCACTGTAAGGTCTTAACGGTAGCCTGGGTTTTTGAATTCTGGGGGTGGTCTATGTTCTGCCCTCGGGGTAGGGCGTTGGCTCAACGGCTGCAATTGTCACCAGGAGATTTCTCCATTAAAATACATTTTCTCGGTTTTATTTCACATATTTAGTTATATTATAAGAAAAGTTATGTGGTGTGCCTGTTTTAACACCACATACTCTCCCCGACGACAGGAGACACAAAAAAAATTAGTTCGGAGAGGAAAAAATTTGGTTCAATTATTAAGCATAACCTTAAGTGAACGGAACTAGGATGGTATACATGGGGTTACAGAAAAATGCTCATTCGCATTTTTATGATTCTTTGATGAATATTTACATGATGAGAAAGAACAATAGTGATCCGTCATCTTTTGTCCACTCTCATGGAATATTCAAAAATATTTTTGTGTGAGATATAAACTATTATTAATAGTATTATTGTTATTGTTATTATTATTACTTTTTTTTTTTTATGAATGTCAAAATGAGAAATATTGTATGGGTTAGCTACTCCCTACAATTATAACTCGAGAGGTCATGATCCTCCAAGACAAACATATAGGACTAAAGTTTGGGAAATTTTAACTATTAGATATTTGATAACTCCATGAGAAACGACAAATAAGGACGGCAAAAGGCACTAAATTATGCCAAACTAAAATCCATAAATGAATAATATGACATGATAATATGAACGATGAAGGATTACAATAATAATGAACAGGTGCACCTTTGAAGAAATAAATGATGGATATACATTGGCCAATCTAAAGTGGGAATTTAACATCCACAAAACTTATCTAGTGGGAATTATCATCCACAAAAATATCATCTGGAGTGGGAATTAGCATCCACATCATGCAACATTAACTAAAGTGGGAATTAGCATCCACATCATGCAACATTAACTAAAGTGGGAATTAGCATCCACATCATGCAAAATTAACTAAAGTGGGAATTAGCATCCACAATAACTAAATTTTCTTCCACATATTATCTTAATCATCAAAAGTTGGTATAATCATTCACCAAAAAAATGCCATAATTTTCTTCAAAAGTGGTCATAATCTATCCACAATAATAGCATTGTATTTTACTTACAGGTGAGCATAAACCACATACATAATAACATTGTATCTTCACTCAAAAGTGGGTATAAATCATCCACATTAATAATGTTGTGTCTTAATCAAATGTGGGCATAAACCATCCACAATAGCACACATAAATTTTACTTAAAATTGGGTATGACTCATCCAAAAAAATAACAATTTCGACATTTTACTACGTTAGTGGGAAGTAACATCCACAAAATTATCTTATAAATAATAACTTTTCTTTACTCTTTAAAATTTCTCCATATGATAATACATGATTGAGAAAAATGGTTATTCTCATTCACAAAATTCTTATTACTAAATAAAATTGGGTATAAATCGTCCACAAAAATATTTAATCATACAACAAAAGTGGGAATTAGCCATCCACAAAATATTCAATGATTTAATCAAAAGTGGGAATTATCCATCCACAATAACTAAAATAGCATTATCTTTTCACGTAGGAATTATCCATCTACGATATAATGTTCACTCATAATTCAATGTTTTTAAACTAAAATTTTCATTCCTATCATTATATTTCTTCGTTCACAAAAACAATACCCTCTATCATAATGTTATGAGAAAATGATGAGTTTCTCTCAATTGAAATGGTCTATATCCCAAATATGAAATTGAACTTAGCGTGGAGAGTACCATTATTATTATTTTATTATTTTAGACAACTTATTGCCTAGAACGTAAGTAATAATGGGATCTCTGATTATTATTATTATTATTAGGTATATGGGTACTTTGCTCTTGCAAATGAGCTTTTCTAGGAGGTGCAGAAACCAATCTGTCAATATGTATTTTAAAGGGATTGTTACTCGTCTCAGGCAACCTTGATATTGAAACATTTACGGGTGAATGAATTTCTGTAATTACAAATGGTCCTTGGTAAGAAGGTTTAAATTTGTCTTTTGATTTTAAGTATACTACATCATTGACAGAAAAGTCACGAAGTTTTGCTTTAGGTAACTGTCGAGTATAGTTGCTTTCTTTACTAGTTTTATTATTTTCGAATACTTCTCTATAAACTTGTTGTAAAGAATCCAAAATGAGAGTTAAGTTATAAGATTTTGTTAAATCTTTCATAGCAATATTTTGATCATAAGTATCTGTAACTAAAGATAAGTGTCGTCCAAAATGAACTAAATTTGGTGGATAACCAATAGATTGGTGAATGGTTCCATTGTACATATTTTGATGAATTTTTAGAGCATATTTAAATGTTTGACCTTGTTTTTGCAATGCTGAAACTGTAGCTTTAATAGATGTGTTGATTCGTTCGCTTATTGCATTAGCTTGTGGATGACCAGAGGTTGTGTGTTTTAGTTTTATGCCGATGGCTGAATTAAAAGTTTCAAAGACTTCAGACGTAAATTGTGTTCCTAAATCAGTTAGTATTGTTGAAGGTCTACCATGTGTGGATACATAATTAAATAGGGCATTTGTAACAGCATTGGAGTTGATAGCGGATAAGGGGTATAATTCTAGATGTCTTGAGAAATGGTCAATAATAGTTAACACATGACATCCATTAGAAAAGGGACCAACAATATCCATGGAAATTAGTTCACCTGGGTGTTCGGGACTTGAGGTAGGCTGAAAGGGTGCTTGGGGAATGCGATGGTGTTTACTTTCTATGCATGTTCGACAAGATGAAACAAAGTTGTGGGTGTCGGCATACATACCTTCCCAAAAATATCTTTGTGAGAGCAATTCATACGTTTTAGCTATCCCAAAATGTGAAATGTGAGCAATATTCAAAATTTTATGTCTTAGTGAAGAAGGGACTACTATAGTAGAAATTACTTCTTCATTAAAGGAATTTGACTTTTTAATATGCATCAGTAATTTTGTTTCAGAATTAATGAAGTAGCTGTTTTTGTTTTTGATTGATTTTCTATTTACAAGTCTATTGTAGATGAATGATGTATTTTTGTCAGTTAATTGTTCTCTCAATAGTGTTTGATTCGATATTTCATTAGGAGGGTCGATTGAGGGAGACTGTGTAATGTCCAACAGGCAACACATATGGGATATTATTTCCTCCTGAACGTCACAATAATTAATATGAACTATTGGTAGGGGTTGATCAGAATGTATTAAATTTGGATTTGTACTGAGATCTTCCTGAATGGGAGATTCAGTAAGTCTAGAGAAGTAATCAGGCAGTACATTATCTTTACCAGGTATGTGTTTGAAGGTAAAGGAATATTCACTTAATAATAAAAGCCATCTTGTAGTGATATCAGCTGGGGAAGTAACCTTTTTGTAGTGTTTCAAGGGTTTGCTGTCTGAAAGTATTACGAAATTTCGGGCGTAGAGATAGAATTTGAAAGATTCGACAGCTTTGACTATGGCCATTAACTCTAGTTTAATTGCAGGATATTTTGATTCTGAATTTGATAAAGATTTGGAAAAATAAGAAATTGGACATAGCTGTCCATCAAATTTTTGCATTAAGACTCCAGAAATAGCTTGTTTTGATGCATCAGTATTAAGATAGAATGTTTGATCCCAATTGGGTTGCTTTACAAAAGGTTTATTGAAAAAGATGTTTTGCAATTTATTGAAAGCCTCTTCACATTCAGGTGACCAACTAAATGATTGTGATGGGCAGGTTTGTTGAACTAGGGGGTGTATTAATTTAGCATAGTTAGGAATGAGGTGACGGTAAAATCCGCAAAGACCAACAAACCTTTTAACTTGCTTTTTGGTTTTAGGTGTGGGGAAAGCATTGATTTTGATTATGTTGGATTCTATTGGTGTAATGTTATGGTTGTTTATGTTAAATCCAAGATAGTTTATATTAGTGTGGTGAAATGTGCACTTAGCAGCACAAAGGGTGAGGTTATTGTTTTCCAAGATTGTTAGTAATTGGTCTAATTTTTGACAGGATTCCTCAAATGAGTTTGATGCTATGACAATATCATCTTGATAAGCATAAACTCCAGGAATACATTCCAAAATAGAATCCATAAGGGCTTGAAAAATTGAGGCTGCAGTCTTTAAACCAAAAGGGAGTCTGTTTAGTTTGTATGTTCCAAAAGGGGTGGTAAATGCTAAACGATCTCTGTATTGTTTTGGAAGATCAATCTGCATGTAAGCTTGTTGCATATCTAAAGTTGTGAAATATTTATACTGTGCAATATTAGAAATTATGGTTTGTATTTTAGGTAGGGGATAAGTAGAATTATGCAAAATAGAATTTATGAGTCTTAAATCCAGGGCTAGTCTATATTTTTGGTTTCCAGATGAGTCTAATTTCTTTTTGACTAGTAACATTGGTGATGCCCATTCCGAAATGTTTCTTTCTATTAATCCAGCTTCTACCATTTCATCAATTTGAGATTTTGCAGTGTTTATTAGTGCCGAAGGGATGGGGAAAGGGAGAGTTTTTATGGGAAAGTTACTGGTGAACTGCAATCTAGGAACTACTGTATCACTGTGTCCCATGGATTTTAAAGATTTGGAAAAGCTCATTTTATGATTTGATAGTAAAGAAAGTAAACGTTTCTGGTCATCCTCGCATAAGTGATTCAAGTCAAAATCTTTGGCACTGAACTCATTTTGTCTCAAATTTTTAATGTCTTGAGAAGCTTGTATGTGATTCATGATATGACATTCGTCAGAATTTTCTTCATTTGGTTCTACATCCTTTATATCATCAATTTCACAGATATTTCCTAATATTTGGGGTTTATTTAGGTGTATCGTTTTATTTGAGTTATTTTGGATGAAAATGTGAAAGTTATTGTTTGGATTGTTAGGGGTATCATTAACAGAGTGAATTGAATCATATATTTCCAGATCAATTTCTTGAACAGAAGGTTCAAAAACAAATTTGTCAAAATTGAGTTTGTTTTTATACGTTACTTGAGCATATACATTCTCTCCAGGTTTTAAAATAACTTTACGAGTTAGGGTTACAGGATTGGTGTAGGTTGATAAGGCATTAGATATCTGAGGAATGTCAATCATAGTTTCATGGGAAAGAAATGGAATTTCTAAATTTCTTATGTTCATAACATTTTGAGCTAAGTTTAGAGATATAGAATGCTTGCTCATGAAATCACAACCCAAGATTCCGTTGAATGTAGATTCATTATCCATGTCTATAATAAAGAAATTGTGCCTGAAATGCATGCCTTTGATTTTTAAAGAAATATCAACACATCCTCTGAAACTGACGATAGAATTTACTGTTGAAATTTGAACTTTTCTGGAGAGGTATTTAAAAGTTATTTTGTCTTTTATTTCATCGAAATGATTGGCAGATATTAGAGATATGGATGAACCAGTATCTAATAGAAAAATTCCAGTGTGGTCGTTAAAGTTAAGTTCAATTCGAGGTAAAGTAGTTACCGCCGATGAAACAGAAAAAATATGTTGTTTTGTAGGATAATTTGGAGCGTCAGTTTGAGATGATGTGCTGCATTTAGGCAAATAAGCACAGTGGTCATAATCTGTTACGAAAGTCTGAGTAGAAGAGTTTTTGTGATAGTTGTTTCTCTCTTCTAGCCGGGAGGAGGGTGGCAATGTTTGTAAACAAACCGGGGGTTGAGACGCACCCGGAGGCAATAACTCCTGCGAGCGGGGTGCCAGGGGGAGTGTCATGTCCCTGCCTTCCTCTCCGTTGGGTGTTGATGCAAAAAGTCGCTGAGAGACGCGTGCATCACGTGCATCTCTCCTTAGTAGTTTGGGTTTACCCCGTGGGATCGAAACGATCTGGATCTAGGGGTAACCCGAGAGGGAAGTCTCGCTTCACTTCTATAATTATTGTGGGGATTTTTTCTTTTGTAACGGTAACAATTCATCATTACGTGGCCAGGCTTACCACAATAATGACAAATAATACCTTGTTTTCTATGAGTAACATTTCTATAATTTCCAAATGATGGACTACAATTATTTTTATTTTCATCTTTTAATTTTTGCATGCTCTCTTTGAGGTGATTAACTTCAGCCAACAAATTATTACCCGTTTCACTTATTGCTATTTTATTAATAACCGTATTCTGAATAGATATATTTTGTAATTGTTGTGCTTTCATGACAGCTTGGTCATAGTCATTTATATTGTTCTCTAAAATTTTAGTTTTTAGTTCAATTGGTATAGCAGAGAGAAATTTGACTAATTTTATTTGATTGAGGGCTGTTTCATCAGTTATTGTCGGATATACTTTAGATACCAATACATTTAAGCGATGTGCCAAATTCTTAATAGTTTCTGATGGTAGGAGGTAAAGGGAATCTAATGACTGAATTGAAGCATTAGATGTGTTATTACAAAAGAATGTACCGATTTCTTTTAGAAGATTTTTGAAATTAACCTCTTTTAGATTTGGAGATTCAACATAATATTGTAGAGCTGATCCAGTTAATTTGGATTTCAATAATGTTAAAGCTTGTTCGTTTGTATATTTATTGATATTAATGATATCTTCAATTTGTTCCTCAAAAAAGGCAAATGTTGTTGGATCTCCATCATATGGGTTTATAGTAATGTTAAATGATCTATTTTGTTTCTTGTATGCCATAATTAACAATTGTATATAATACGGAAATAATTATTGTGTTTACACAAACAGGGAAATTTCATAAATGAGAAAAGACATTCCTATTTACCTTGATTCTAACATGAAAGAAACAACAAAAATACTTTTTCAATATATGTATAAAATGGCAATATTAAAATTAAAAATAATTTGAAGAATGTCTTTTCTTTACAATATATGCAATCAAAATAAAGGCTGAGATTAAATATGTATGAAATGCATCATATAAAAGGGACTGGTTTAAGGCACCAATTGTAACGAAGAGGTTGGCCGTGGAAAAGGTTATGATTTACCTTTGAGTATAGTGGGAAAGGAATTTATGGTAAATATCAATATTTGTGCCAATAACCCATGTTAAGAGATTAGGTTCTTAAATGACCCCTAATATATGTGCATTCCATTAGGTAGTTTAAAATCAGAAATTATACACATTATGCACTTTTAAAAGAATCGTACTTTTGGTGACATACCTTTTTGAAGGTGAAGTTCTGGTTCATTTTAAGAGAATTGAGATGAGAAATCTCACCTTTTGGATTAATCCGAAGAGTCATTAGAAGATCATTTTAGTTGGATAAAGTCGGCAATTGAAGAGAAGACAGTCCTTGAAGAGTTCATCATTAACTATTAAATAGTTCTGGAGATCACTGAAAAGGCTTGGAGGTGTTTGAGATC
Source organism: Tetragnatha montana (assembly GCA_963680715.1). NCBI lineage: Eukaryota > Metazoa > Arthropoda > Arachnida > Araneae > Tetragnathidae > Tetragnatha > Tetragnatha montana. The sequence goes on along the minus strand of OY796677.1, from coordinate 12,382,241 downwards.
AATTGAACGGAGATGTTATTTTCTTAGTAATAATAATATTTTATTCTTCATGAGTAAAGATAAATTCCATAGTTCCGTCCACTTATGCTGAAGCATCGAGATATTAAAGAGGATGTCCACTCAAAAAGAAACGCATCAAATTCAATGCAAAAAAATTGCAACATCAGGAATTGGATTAGTGATAATAATATATGTGAGTCCGAACGGGGTCTGATGGTGGAGAAACTGCCTATGGGACCCGCGACGACGTAAATTAAAAAAATCAGGAGCGAGACGTGCGTGGACCTTCCCTCAGGGTCCCATAGCCAAGATCTGCCGAGAAATCCGCCAACAATGTACTATGTGATTGGACCTAACCAATCAAGACGTAGGGATTTAAAAAATAGGATCCCCTTTTTGGCTGTTATCAGTTTTTGTGAGTCGCCAACTTGGCGGGGGATTTGAATTCCAAAATAGGGATGAACTACTAATTTTATCATATCTCATTAATAAAAGGAGTTAGAGTCTAACTAAAAATTCCAATCAACTCCTCTTGATGAGAGGATTACAAAGAGTCTAAATACTACTATAAAAATTGTTATTTTACTTTAATTAGAGAATTCGTATTTACAATTTCTTTAATTTCTATTGATTAACTTTAATTTTCAGTTTCCCAAAATTATGATCAGATGGATGATATGTTAAAACATCCTATGGTAATTTTGCTTAACTGTTGTTTACAGTCATTATGATTATGAGAGCAGTTATAGAGAAACATAATACCGAAAGATATAGAGGCGGGTGTTACGTCTTTTACTTATTATACTTGGGGGGCGATGAACTTCTCGCGTCGCGTCTCCCCGATCCCTGGTATGTAGAAGAAACCTATGCTTTTTTTGCTTATCACACTGCACGCGGGGGTGGTGATATCTCTCACTGTAAGGTCTTAACGGTAGCCTGGGTTTTTGAATTCTGGGGGTGGTCTATGTTCTGCCCTCGGGGTAGGGCGTTGGCTCAACGGCTGCAATTGTCACCAGGAGATTTCTCCATTAAAATACATTTTCTCGGTTTTATTTCACATATTTAGTTATATTATAAGAAAAGTTATGTGGTGTGCCTGTTTTAACACCACAATGATTAACATACCTTTAACTATGCTCAAAAGTGGTGTGATATACCAAAGAACGTTGAATATTATATAAAAACATATCTTTCCACACTCGCATGATAAACAAATGGAGATGAAATTTCTTGTTACAATCTTAAAAAATGAGACCGAAAATCTAAATTATACTTGTTACTAAATGATTAACATACCTTAAAATATACTGTAAAGTGGTTTTATAAGTTAACAAACGAAGGACAATATTCTAAAACTAATATCTTTTCACACTATCGTGTTAAGACTCCATTGGTACCAATGGACCTAAAATGTTATCGTTGAATTTTCAAACAGAAAAGCAAAATAAAAATACTCCGATTACTTATAAATGATTGCCATACCTTTAACTATGCGGGAAAGGTGTTCTATACCCTAAGAAATGACGATTAATATTTTTAAAAAATTATTCTTTAGCACTCCCATGTTAAACGCCATAGAGATTGGGTTTGTTTGTCCCCAGCGCCATGTTGATGACGTCAGACTTCACCGACGTATACGCATTTACAGCGTGGAGTAGAATTTAGCATAGAGTTTCCGTATTCATTTTGAAATTTCACACTACGCTCACTTATTTAAATTAATTGAATTTGGAATTTTCTCTTTTACTCATCGAAATATTGCCGAAGTTGTATTTCAGTACAGTAGAACCAACATGCGAAGACAAAATTTCCTATGGGAAACGATGGGAAACTGTCCATAGCCGACGGAAACTGTCAAACTGTAGTCCCATTAGTCAAGTTGTCATTAGCTACCACCAGAGGACGGCCCTTGCATCTATCATCTGTGTGTCATGGTTTTTCTGATTATGCTTCTGCTACGTCTCAACTTATCTTCTAGTTTGATTCCGTGATTCTTTCTTGTTTTTGTTTTGTTTTGTAAATTGAAGAAAATTGGCGACTGATTTTATAAAACAAAGGAGACAAGCAATTTGTGTGTGTTAATTAAACCACCATAATTTTACTTCAAAATGGCCGAAGGTGTTGAAGAAGTGGCTAACCCCAGCCGTAAGATCCCATATTTTTGCGATAAATGCAAAACGATTAAGACTGTAGCTCGAAAGGTAAGACTTCAAGTTATCTAATCAACCAAAAGCTCTCCTTTTACTTAAAACTATGGAGGTTATTTGTTTTTAAAGTTATTAATTCTTTTTTTTTCAATTATTTTTATTGTTTATTTTTTTGTGATCTGGTTGGATATGATCGTGTCTCGACATAATATCCCATAACAAAAATGGATTCCATGTAGGCTCTTGTTTACTTACAATTTTTCTGGTTTATGGAATTTTTTTCATTCAGATTGTTAGGTAGTTTGGTTAATTTAATAGCTGATTTATAAAGTAAAGTAAGCTGATTGATTTGTGTTCATAATTTATTATTTTTTGAAATTATTTTGCTTAAAAGCAGGGTTGCTTGATTTAAATCACTTGATTTTTTTAAAAAAATCATGGGATTTAAATCAAAAATGTTACAATCACCACAATTTAAAAAAATTAATAGTTGTAGGCTTTCGAAAATGGTTTGCAAAATTATTTACATAATAATTTTTAAACTTTATATTTATACTATATACATTTAGCATTTAAACAATTTCCTGCAATTTCAAAAACAAGTGTTACTACTTATTGACCCTTGATTGATAACTGCGGTAAATAGCAATGGTTTGGAAACAATAATTTAAAATAAACTAAGTAAGAATTAAAATCATATAAATTTTTTACCTGGTATATCAACTTTTTAAAATGTTTTAGATGATTTTTATCAAAAGCTTTTTTTTTTATTGATTGTAGTTATGTTTTCCAATCCAATTTTTGGTTCAATTCCGTTAGAGTCCCCGCTAATTTTAATATTAAAAAGTTGTGAATAGTCGAGTTCCAAAAGGGGGGTCTAGGGGTCCTCCCCCAGAAAATGTTTGGAAATTTCACTAAAAATAGGGTTTTAACTTGTTTTGAATACCTAATTCGAATTTCGGATATACATTATAAGAAAAATATATTTTTTGGTAGGCTTTGCATACTTTTCTACATTTCTCACGGGGCCACCTAGGACCGTCGGGCCCCATTGCTTCACCCCCCCCTCGGCAGCCCTTCCACCTTTCGAATTTATTTTTGAAATATCCAAATTTTGATTTGGGCCCCCTTTTTCATAAGGCCCCTGTCTGTGTGGCGATTGCCACCTGGGCCAGTCCGGCCCTGGGAGTAAGGTTCAGAGATGCAGAAAGTGTTTTTACTTCCAAGATTTCCCCCAATCCATACAAAAATTTCCCCAAAATTTTAATAAGTGATAAAGACCTGATAACTTATCGTCGGTATCAAAAATGTTAAAAAGTTCTATCTTTAAAATTCCCTTGAATGGTTGAGTTCACTAATATTTGCATCATTTAATTGATTTAAGCTTAAGAGTCTCTCTAAAAACTTGCCACCCTTACCTTCTTTGATAGCCGTGTAGGCAGTCCTCCCTACCCTGAGCCCAATCTTTTCATGCTCTTCATTTATTTTCTTATCCTTAATTTTTAATGCTCTGCTGAAATTACTGCACCATTTGTGAGCACTAGATTTCAGATGATCAATTAAATGGCCTTTGAAATTTCCAAATGTATGCTTTGATTTTTCTGAATTAATTGTGGCTCCTCAGGTAAGGAAAACTGACCAAATAAACTAGTTTTCAAAATTGCTATATCTTTGGGAACATTTTTATGGTGAGCTGAGTGAGCAATACAAGAAATGCACATAATCTTTCCTGCTTCTTCAAGAGTAGTTACGCCTTTCATCGTAGCTTCCGACATTTTATTACTGTATTGAAATTGAATTCAATACTAGTATATTTTTCCACAAGATTTCCCCACATGGCTAAAATTTCCCCTGATCCTAGATCGCCGGATCGGACATATTCTGCATCCCTAGGAAGGTCTACCCCTGGGTAAGTTAACCTGGAGGTGGAGAATCCATTGAAATGACTTACAGGGCCCCCCCCTAGCAGTGAAATAAGAAAGTTTAAAATGTTATTAAAAAAAGAACTAAAGAAGATAGAACAAAAACTTCAATACAAAAATTGTTAGCAAAATCATAATAAACACAAAAAAGGAAATTTCATGAAAATATTTTAAATATTTGAAAAGATATTAACGATCAAAGTTAGTACTTTTTTGAACCTTGGAAAAAGGGTCCGTCAAAAATTAAAAATCGTCTCCAGTTCAAATGTAGGATTTCTTTTATGTTTGAATTCAAAATTCTTGAAATTCGTCGATATTCTTCACGACATCAGAGAAGTTTCTAAATTTGTGGACAGCCTCTTTTTCAAAGCTCAAAAATGTGCTAACTTTGGTCATTAATATCTCATTGTATGTTTAAGATATTTTCATGGAACTCTTTCCAGTGAGTTTTTCATAATATTGGCAAAAATATTTTTGCTCCATCTCCTTTAGTTTTTTAATAATTTTTTTATTTGGCTGCTAGGGGCGCTGTAAGTCGTCTCAATAGATTCTCCAGGGTCACTTAGACCTTACTTCCATGACCCTTCAGAGACGTTGGTTCCAAATAAAAGCTGTGAAAGGGACTTTTGAAACACACTGTATAATGGGACAGGTAACGGAATTGAACCTAAAATGTTATTCCTACCCTGAGTGTAGGACAATCCATTTATAAAGGCTAATCATCTAACTTGTTCTGTGTCCTTTTTTTAGTATATGTCAGTTCTTCTAACCATTCTTTTTGCTTGATCAGGATAAGTTGGTGTGCCCAACGTGCTCAAGTAAATTAAAAAGAAAGGTAATGAGCAAGTGAGTACTTGTTTTTGATTGCTAGCTGTCAAAATATTAGAAGTGAGTGAGCACATTTTAAATAAAAATTTTAATTATTGGTACATTGAATAGGTTTTTGTTTCCATTACTAATGGTGTATTGAGAGTAGAGGGAAATCTGCATGGTTACCTTCTATAGTAATTTGGGATATTTAAAGTAAGGCCTTTAAATTAAAAAAACCCACTTCAGTCATAGGGGAAATATTGAGGGCTAAAAAGTAGTTTAAAAGGAGGGCATTGAATAGCTTATTGTACAAAATAGCTTGAGGGCACAAAATATCCTTAAAACAACGTAATATGATGCATAAAAAATAAAGGTAATTCTTCAGAGAGATATTGTATGAATAGGGTGCCATGAGAAAGTTTTAGAACTTCAAATGGTGCTGCAACATAAAAAGGTTTGGGAACCCCTGGTTTAGTATCTTTTTTATTAGAAGGAGTATTTATTCCTTAAAACATATTTTTATTATTTTTCAGTGACAGTTCTTCTGATTCGGATGACTCACTTGACGAAGATGAGAAAGCTCTTGCTATGCTTAATGCAAGTATCAAAATTTCAGTACCCAATCGTTAGTTTCTAGTTTGCAGTATCAGGGGTCGATGCAGCCAAAAATTGGGGCCCTTTTGCTGCCCCATCACAAAATTCCACCTCCTATTTCCCCCCCCCCCCCATCTAAATGTTAAACTTCACTGCCGCTTTTTTAGATATCAACTAGGAGGTGTTTATCTAATTAATTTTTTTTTAATTTAAAAATATTGAAAGAAATTAAATTTCTAAAATTTATGTACTCAAATTTTCACATTTCTAGAGAATCACCCTTACACTAGAAAACACTCCACAACACCAAAAATTTCTTAAAAATCTCATTTTATAAAAACATAAAAATCCTCAAAATTCAGTTCAATATTATATAAGTGTAAGGATTTTTTTGAACTTGAGTAATCCATTTTGCCTATTACATATACAGTAAACTCTCATTAGTACGCCCCTGCTTAGTGCGACGTCCCGCATATTACGACGTTTTTCTTCGGTCCCTGGTAGCAATAGGTCTTTTATCATTAAAAACTATCCGCTTATAGCGCCCCCGCTTATAACGACTTCCCGCATATTTCGACGCCTATCTCCGGTCCCCCGAAGAAAAATCCCAGTTATTGCGTCGTCGAGTTCCTTTCAAATAATGTATGAGAAATGTATAAGAATGTAGAACTGATGGTTTTTCCCACCCACTCCACTTTTTCCCCGAATGGCCCCCCGTTGCGCCCTCAAAAACAAGAATGACCAGTGTCTTGCAGAGCATGTGGGTTGTCCTGTGTCAAATCAGAACCCTCCCTGAATTTCTTGGAAATTCTCTCCCCTCTCCTCCAATTCGACTTCCACATTCCACAGCTCAGTGTTCAGTTCAGTTCAACTGTTGTTTTGTCATGATTTTCAAGTGTTATATTTAAATAGTATACCAATAAAAGATGTACAGGTAAGAATGTTTGTTCTGTTTTTAGACGTGTTCTTTCGTTTCTATTTTAGTGATTAAATTCCGCTTAAAGAAGTTTCTAGGTAAGATTAGATATTATGGGTATTGGGTATATCGCTGAAACAGTGTTTTATGGAATTCCGCATATAGCGTCCTACCGCTTATTACGACGTTTTCACAAATCATCCCCTTGAACGCGTACTAACGGGAGTTTACTGTAGTTCCACATAAAACTACTCCTACTCAAATAAAAAAACTCTACCACTCTGAAAACTACTAAAACTCAAATTTAGTACCCTCTATATACCTTCTCCTTAACTCTTAATTCCAGGTTCTGCATGGTTTCTGCATTCTGCGTGTAATGTTGTATTTCCTCTTTCAGGCCTGTAAGAAGCATGGTGGTAGTATTTTGGGCCTCATACTACACGATCAAGAGAGATTAGACAGAAGAGAAGAACGTAGAGGTGAGCAAATCTGCTACTTTTTCAAAACGTTGCAGTTACGTTCGTTAAGGAAAAATAGCAGCTAAAAATTAGCAGATTAGCAATCCTTCAGTTCATGGTTACAGGCACTACTTTTTAGCAGCTACAGAGTAGCTGCTACTGCTTTCGTTTCCTTCGTTAACTGCTACTACTAATGAATTGTGGTGGGGTGGCTACAAGAGCCATAGCACTACTACCAAGGGTCTATTGTACTCTAACTGCTACTAGTACTAAATTTAGACGATTCTTATTGTTCAGAACGTAGCAGTATGGTTGCGATTTTTTGACCAATCGAGAGCCTACAAATGCTGCTAATTTTTAGCAGCTATTTCTTAACACGTTTAGCAGCTACCTTAATTTTTTTCCTGTAGCAGCTATTTTTTAACTGCTACTCGTTTTTTGCCCATCTAGAAGCACGACGTCGAGCACGTGAACAGATTGATGGGAGAGAGAGAGTACAGGAAAGAACTGTTAACTTCCAAAGAAGGTAATGTGTTATGTTTAAAAGTAATGTTAATCAACCTGGTTCTTTCCAAACACTATTTGTAAATACTTTTATGTAGCTAAAAATACTTAAAAATTATTAATTTTTGTACTTTCATTTTTAAGACTTCAAGTCTTTTCGACTATATTAATAAAATGTATGGGTTTACATTCATTTACTTCAACTGTGGAGATTCATTCCATGGCAATCAGCAACAGAATTACGGTTACTTTCTTAAAATCTAATTATGGCTTTGTAAACAAATAGATTGTTGGCATCGGCAGAAAAGAAATACTGCCAAATTTTAGCATTATGTAAGAGAATTATGGCTAATGATATGCAGTATGCGATCCACTATACTCGACTTCAATGTTTCCTGTCACTATGTGGAAGCAGAAACTACGTAAACAGAAAACCTTTTGGGTTGTAGGAGGAGTTTTAGCACCCAATTTGTGATAAAAAGATGCTATACGTAAGGGGCCATTCATTAATTACGTAAGGGTCCCGAGAGGGAGGGGGGTTTGGAAAAATCTCTACATACTCTTAATTGGGGGGGGGGTCAAACCCATTCTTACGTAGGATTTTCCAAGTTAATGTTAACAAATTCCAATTATTCTAATCAAATTACTATTGAATAACCCCAGAAAAACTTGTGAAAATGCTGACAATCTCGGTATATTATTGAAGCTTTAATTTTTTAAAAAAAAAATGAAGGTATATCAGATGTATCTTTTTCATTGGAGTAGCATTAAGTTAAGATGAAACTGTTGAATCCATCTTCCAGTTGTCAAAAGTCGAAACAAAACAAAAGCAAAAAGAGAGAGATTTATTTATTTTGAAAAACGAAATGGAATCTTACGTAAGAATAGGGAGGGAGGGGTTTGAAAAATCTTACGTACCCTTACATGGGGGTAGGGGGGTCAAAAATTGCCAAAATCATCCTTACGTAATTAATGAATGACCCCTAAGTAGGTTTAACAAAATAATCATATTTTTAAATTGATGTTCTTCATTTCACTCAAAATTCAGGCACTGCGCTGGGAACTACTTTGTTTTGTTATCGATGTCATAGGGTCAGGAAACATTGCTGTTGAGTATAGTTTAGTTACCTGGTTTTAGGGTAAATGGTGACACTGCAACTGATTTTTTTGAATTCACATGTTTTTGCCTTCAAAATTAATATATTTAATTTAAAGAATTAAAAAAAATAATTAAACGGAAATTATTCCATGAATTAATTTAACGGCTTGATATTTTTTACTCTTATTTCACAAAACAAAATCAATATGAAGTATGAAAATGCAGAGAAATAATTAAATGAATATGATGTTCCTTGATGTTCACAATCTATTTATGTGATAATCTGAGTTAAACGGCCCTTTCATTCAATTGTTCTGAATTATTTCTTTGCATTTTCATACTGAATTTGTTTTGTAAAATAAGAGCTATTAAATTAATTAATGGAATAATATTCATTCAACTATTCTTAATTACTATTTATTATTTCTTTAAATCAAATATTCTTATTTAAGAAAGCAAAAAACAAGTGGATTAAAAAATATCAGTTGCAATTTTGTCATCTACCCTAAATCCAACTAACTAAGCTGGTGGATCCCATACAGCATCAATACCGAATTATGTATATAGATTGTTACTTTCATAAAAGTTTAAAATAAAATTTTGAGCTAAAACAAAGTGTTATGCTTTTGTAGAAACCCTCCTTCAAGAGAGGATTACTTAAAAGCATCTGGATTGTACGCAGGTAAATATTTGATTTATTTTTGGTACAATTCCGTTACGAGTCCCCGCTAAATATCGCCAATATCCAAATCACTAAATAAATCCAAATATCAACAAATTTTTCTGATTTTTATTAATAAACTGGATAGTTATATTGATCTAATTAAACATTTTAATTCAGAAGTTTGAAATTATTTATGAATATTTCTACTTTTTGTTGTATAAAAGAACCGGGCGATATTTAGCGGGGACTCTAACGGAATTGAACCTTATTTTTTTGCAAAGCTTTTTAATTTATACTAACATCATTGAATTGTCAGTTTTAAAAGGGGATTAAGTCCAAAAAAATGGCAAATTGAATTTTCAAGCTCAAGAAAAATCTCCCACGCTTCACTTCACTACACCTAAGTGGGAAAATACGAGGTAGGGTCAAAAAGTTCCCGGAATTGGTCTATTACAAATTATTAAAAAGTAGAATAATAATTTTTCTTTTTTGGCCTCCAAAGTACTTTCCTCCTGCATCCTGCATTTTTGCGAATTTAGTCGTCTGCCGTGCAACTAACGGGGCTCATATAGAACTTTACTAAGTGTTAAAAAAAAACTTGAAAATGTAAGCTTTTCAGTCATGTATAAAACATGTATGTATGTTTTTTATTTCATTAAATATTTTGCCACAAAACCCCGGAGTTCTTTTATAGACACCCTGTATATTATCAAGAAGAAAAAACTTATGTAAAAGTTACTGTAACAGTAACATAATTTACAAAAAAAAGTATTTTTTTATTTATTTTTTGACTACGTGACAAAACCCTAAGCCCCCCCCCTGTGACCAAGCGTGGTACTATTTTGAAGACCCCCTCCCCCCCTAAACAGGTCACGTAGTATGGGTATGTTCCCTAAGCAGATATAGCCCTTTTAGTTTGGCGGATTCAATGTCCATTTATTGCTTTTCTTGATTTAATTTGAAATTTAAGTAGGTACATTTGTCTTTCTGTTTTTACTCTTTGTTGTATAAATTAATTACAATTAAGTAATTTAAAAGGGTTTTTACCTTTTTATCCAGTGAATGTTGGATTCCATTGATATTCTCTAAACTGCTATGATTGACTTAGTTTCATAATAATTTTGAATTTGATTTGTCTTAGTCTTTTTATTTTTCATTTTTATGCTGTGAACTAAGTAAAAATATAATTTAAGTGGTTTTTAAGATTTTTTAGCTGAAAATTCATAAGTTTTAAAAAAAGAATGAACTTTTTAAATTGTAGTCCAACTGTACAAAATTTTTGAATGCATTTTTTTCCGATTGTTCCTCAATTTACAGTAAAAATTCGTAAAAAACTGAAAAACAAAACTCGTGATGGGTGGGAACTCTGAGCATTATGAAAGGCAAGACAGAGACTGTATTGGTTTTGTAAATCCAAAATTGATGCAAAAAAAGCTCAATATTATTCCTATTTGAGAGACAAAAACATTTTCAAATATTCTGGTAAGTTTGTTGAACATAACTTATTGTCAGTTTTAAATGACATTAGAGAAGGTCATTAAAAATTTCTAGATAACTCCTTAATTTTACTCTTTAAACTTCTGTACAAACCCTGATTCACTTATTTCATCAGGTTTTTTTTAAATTAGCTCCGTCTTTTTTTTTAAACTAATTTAAATACATTCTTTTCTTTTATTCATCCAATGTGAAAAAATGTTGATCTATAGAACTCATGCATGTGCTTAACATTAAAATCAAATTTTATAATTTTTCAGCTACTGAGCATCTTCCTGATAGGTGAGTTGTCTTTAGTGCATATTAGTCTCCTCTTTATCGCTTTTAGGTGTTGTCTTAATTTAGTGACATTTTTATAATTATGTGGTATAGGTTTCCAAACTTCTCAAAGGTTTATTTTGTCTAATTTTGCCTTTTTTTTAAAATCAGATCTCTCTGGTTTAGGTCATCTTTCTTCAATAAAATCTTTATTTTGCATTCAAAATTATCAAAGCATTTACTTAAAAGCTCAAGTTTGTTTACAATTTTATTCCACCTCCCAGTTTGCCATTATAGCAAGAAGTTTTGAAGAAGCTAAAATGTTTTGATAACAAGTCTCCAAAAATAAAGTTGTAAAAAGTTTTTAGAGATTGTATATGATTTCTAAATTTTTTTTGTAATCTAAACCTCATTTATATTGAGAGAAATTGCAAATAGTTATATAGAAAAAGGATAACGTATAGTGTGTTGAAATATACTTTAGTTTTTACATTGAAATTTTAATAAAATTTTTATATTTTTGTCAATTCTAGGTTTTCTGTCTCTTCATTTGTAAATTGGTTGAAAAATAGTTCAACATTAGCATTCTTTTGAAAACCTTCAAAGAAATATTTCTTGTTTAAATTTTTCCTAAATCTTAAAAAAGGTAGAATTGTTCAAGACTTGAAGGGTGACTAAGAGCTGGCAGGCCACATGCAGCTATATAAAATAAAAATTTTGCCACTCTACTTGTCCCTGTTCAATACTTGATTGGCTAAAAGAAATTTTAAGAAGTTAAGTGAGAAACAAATGGTATCTAATTAATGATTATTATTATTTTCAGTGCCAAACGAGGGATTGGCGCTATTATAAGAAACGATGTGAGGAGGTTCCCTTTTATGTCTCCAGCCTTTGGAATTCTTGCTGACCGGGTACTTTTTTAAAATTAATCCTCCTTTCTAGTCTTGGAAAATTGGCTTATGAGCTGTGAATCTAAAAATGAGACATTCAAAACACCATGTGTATTGCTACCTGACAAATCATGTTTATCTCTTCCTTAAAACCCTTTCAGCTTATGGGTGATATTTATGATATACCAATACCAGAACCAACTGCTTCACCAAATGCAAAACCCCGTCCAAAACAGGAGATCAAAATAAGAAATTTGGAAACAGTTGTTGTTTCTGAAGAAGAAGTTGGTAAGTGTTAGGTATTTAGTGTGATATTTTTTTTTACCAGTATAGCAATGTCTATTGAAGGCAATGTAGCCCACTGTTCCTCTACTAAGGGGCCCTGTGAAGCATTTTAATCCCATTTTAATCTTAAATGAGAAAAAAATTGTTTTCTTTGTTTCCCTTCAGCAAATTGTTAAGAGTTAATGCAGTGTGCTTGAATTTTATATTGTTTTATAGATCCCCTAGTTTAGTCCCTATCATTTAATAGGTAAACTAAATACATTGGTGTAGCATCCTAGCACAAGACCACAGTGTAAGTTCTAGAACTAGTTATATTAGCAGAATATTGTGATATTAAAATGTTAAGATTTTCTCTTGACTAAGCCGATAATAAAATTGGTTGGTCTAAACCAGTGACCTCAGCCTTTTTTTCTCTGCATTCTTCATTTGCACATTAGCTATTTCAACTGGGCCAAAAACAAAGGTAGATTTGGTGGGAAATACCTAAGACAGACAGAACTTTGATGGGCGGCTATGTTTTAAGGAAAGTTGGTTTATTTACTGTTATTACGAAACTAATACTAGACCAATCTGAATGGGTTGCTGGGGACACAGGTTGAGTATTGCTGGTTTAAACTAACTAGCTCACTAATTTCTTATATAAATCTTTAATATTCAAATAAATAATTGAATCAAGGGGAAAAAATCCGAAAGACTGGCAGGGGTGCAGCATATGTCCGAAAAGGTTTGAGGAAATTTTTGGCCAAATTAGAAAGAAACACTCAACAAATCCATTTGTCATTAGTTGACAAACAAATATTTTGCCTAATCATACCATCCTATTCTAAGAAAATTAGATAAACTCTACAGAGTTAAAAAGAGAGAAAAATCTCTGTGGATATACGCTGGGAAAAACTAGTTTTCTGGGTGAATACCTAAAAGTTGGTTTTTCCTCGCTTTTCGATTGATATACAAGAAAAACAATGTATCCAGGATAGGATGAGTGATTTTCACTAAAAAAAATTGTGTTCTTGTCAGTCACATTGATGTTCTTCAATTGAAAAGTTGAGTTAAGAAAACAGTTACTGGTAGCTCAAATTTGTGAAAAATAGTTTGTTATTAATATTTCAATACAAGAGTCATTTTTGGCCTTGAAACATTTTCTGCATCCCCCTGGAGTCTGGTAGATTTACATCACAGGGTTTTGCACAATATAACTGTGAGGAGGTGCAGGTAAAATTTCCCATCATTATTTGGCACACAGATCTCTACATGAAAGCAATGAGAGAAATGGGTGCTACTACATATAAACTTTGATATCAGGAAAGAAATTTTTGAATTTTGCCCTCATTGTTGGTATTGCATATTGTTGGATTTACCAAGCCATATATAGTGCTGTCCTTTAAAAACAACCTACTCCAAATTGTACCCTAAAAACAACCCATTGAGATTTTTTAATTAAATAATTAAAATAATTTTACCATCTCATATACCCTGTCTTTCTATGCCCTTTAGAGATTCAGGGGTGTAAAAACTGGTCAAAGAATGGTTTATTTACTTATTTTTTAAGCAAGCTGAGATAATGTAGATTTTTGGCAAAAAATGTGCTTCAGATTTACAGATTTTGTAAAAATGCATGTTACAAAGACTTTAGAGCATTTTTTTGCGCGTTTTTATGTTATCCCATTACTATCAGAATAAAATATTAAAGTTTTAGCTCAGTCGGCTAATTAGAGTCCTTCTAGAAAAAAGTGGTTTTTTTTCAAATTCTTACTTAATTGGCTGCCAATTTGTAATGGATAGTTGGAATTAAAAATGCTTAGCACTAAAATGTTAGGGAGGATGAGTCGCTAGTACACTTTTTTGTTCCATTTAATTATCCTTTTTATTAAGCTTTTAATGAAGAAAATATGAAACAGTGGGTTGTTTTTAAAGAACAGCACTATAATCCCCCATCAGTAATAATAATAATTTATTCATTTCAATTTCTGACGGTACATTTGGAGAAAATTTGAAAGAGGAAAACATACGAGTCACCTGGGGAGTTTGATTATCTTTTGAGGTGTTCCAATAGCTTGTGACAAAACTATGTTTGATTGATTGCAGAGTGTACCACATTCTACAGGGCACAAAACCAACTCTCTCTAATCTGCTTTTATCCCTTCAAATTTTAAAACTGCCAATACGATGAATATGTCTGATTGTATGCTCACTCTTCTTTTAGCTAAAGGACTACAATGCTCTGTGTGCATGGAATACTATAGTGTGAGAGATCCTGCTAAGAAGTTAAATTGTGGGCATGTCTACCATGAGAAGTGTTTAGGACCATGGTTACAAAAAGTAAGTTTTACTACACCTTTTATGTTATTTAGTGTTGTTTAGTTACTTCTCAGTGCACTTAAAGACAGTTTCCATTGGTTGTTTATTAATTATTTACTTAGCATTTTGATTAGTTATAGCTGATACAAATATCTCTCTCACCAAGGTTTTTAACTTAGGTTACAAATATAACAAGGTTACACCCCTACACTGTGTAGGCACATTCTCTAACTTGTCTTTCTTACCACTTTATTGTCTGTTATCATGTATATATTAATAATTGTCTTGTTGTAAAAGCTACTCTAAAAATGCTTTCTCCATAAAACAGGGTTCCCACGGGCCTTGAAAATCCTTGAAAAGTACTTGAATTTCATTTTTGTTTTCAAGGGCCCTAGAAAGTACTTGAATTCAGTGCAAAGTCCTTGAATTTTATTTGAAATATTTTAAATTGGAATTCTTTTCAGTTCGAACATGAAAAAGCTAATTTTTGATTCAAATAGTTTATATCCTGTTTGCTTCTTAATTACGGATGGTACTTTTTAAATTGTAAAACAGGTATACCTGGCTACTTTAATTTTTCTCTTGGACTTTCCTAAACAAGTGAAATATAGTAGTATGTTTGAAATTATTTGATGATTATTACTTTTGTTTGATTAACAATGTAACTTCAATATTTTTTTTCCTTTTTTTTTTCTTTTCTTTTTTTTTTTTTAAGTTCAAAATTCTGTACCAATTCTTTGAGCTTCACTCTGCTATGTAGAGATTTTGATAAGTGCAATTCCTTTTCTAGCAAGATACGTGCCCTAACTGCCGGACAATAGTGGATCCTCGGAAAGTCAAGCGCTCGCAAAGCTGTCCCAGAGCTCGACCCCGACCTCGTTCCACAGTTCTCCCACACCTCGATTTCGATTCTGTTAGAAGAACATTAGCACAGGGGGATCAGGTCCCTAACCACAGGGACAGGTATTGGGTAATTTTCGATTAGAGGAAAGGTCCACCTCTCATTAGGGTGTCTCAAAAAGGGCATTTTGTGGTAAAGTTTGAAAAAGGGATTGGGCCATGTAGTAAAAACTATCCTTTTTTTGTATTAGAAGATTAATAGCGAAAGAAAAAAATGTGTCTCCATTTATAACTATTGCCTCAATGCTAGAGAAATCTTTAAAACACTAGGGCATCTAAAAAAATGTTTCAAATCTTTGCTCTCAAGGACTTTTACCCTGTTGTGGTTGTCAGCATTATTGTCTTCTCATATGCAGTAAGACTATAGTAAGGCTAAGTGCACTAGAGACTTAAGTCACGGCGACTAGTATCACTAGTATCAAAACTGTCACTCGAAAGCAGTGGATCTCTATGAAGAAATTCTTGGCAATCTGCCAAGAGTCTCGTCGCCTAGTGCGCGCACTCTAACTTGTTGCAATAGCCAGGGTGACAATTTTGTCTCAGTCACCGTGACAAAAGTCCCTAGTGCGCGATCAGCCTTAGAGTGGAGGGTTTTCTTTTGCTATTAATCTTCTTATAATGAAAGGGAGGTTTTTTATCACATGGCCCAATCTTATTTGAAAAGTTAATTTTTGAGGCACCCTATCTCTCATTTGTACATGTAGAATGTGAGTTGGGTAGTTGGCAAATTTTGTGGTTGTTGTCATGTGAAGGAAGAAATGGCAATTTTAAATGCTGCATTTTTACCTTTCATAGCTGAACAGGATTTTTTAAAAATTACTTTTGATATTTTTTGGGTTTCATGCAAGGAAAGAAATTTGTGCTATTGCAGATAATCCCAGGATGTGTTTATTTTTTATCTTAGGGACATCACTTTAAAAAGGCTTAGCTGAAAAAATGTTCATTACTTTTTCTAAGAGACTTCTATTCTTTAAATTTTGGAACATTATTATTTTTATTACCACCATGGATAAATATATTCAGTCTAGAGATGGAAATTTGTTATAGTTTTTTCTTTGAAACAG
Organism: Tetragnatha montana; assembly: GCA_963680715.1. NCBI lineage: Eukaryota > Metazoa > Arthropoda > Arachnida > Araneae > Tetragnathidae > Tetragnatha > Tetragnatha montana. The sequence continues at coordinate 12,365,938 of OY796677.1, read as the reverse complement.
AAAATTAACACAAAGGTAGTTGAGGGAAATTAAATATTATTTGATAATGAATCCTGTTCCATCCTAGTAATTTTTCTAGCTTTTACACATGATAACCATCAATATTCTATCAATAACTCCTTGCATAGCATCCTTTCTCAAATTTCCTGGGGTGTACCATATTAGAACACCTTTGTACTCATCCGTTTCTTCAGTATTATACTGCACTAACTGAAACTATAGTTTTAGTGAGTGAGTTTAGCCAGGTTTTCAACCTATGGCCATTTTTTATGTAAAACATGCATCATCCCAATCATTCAGAATTTTAAGAACCTTTATTGCTCAAAACATTTATCAATTTTAAAATAAATTGGAGTTCCTATTAAAGGTTAAAAGGATAGTGTGTTCATTCTTAACCTTTCAAAATTAATGCGGAATTAAAGGAGCAATGCAGGATGTAGAGATAATTAGATGCATAGCTTTTTAAATTAAAAATTCTGAATCATTTTTTTGTAAAACAAGGAATATTTTGTAAGTATAATACAATAATCTGATGCATTTTTAAGCCTATTAACATCTATTAGTAAAAAGAAATATATTGAAATATTTTGATATTTTTTTTTATTTTGCTGCCAACAATGTTTTTATTTAAAGTACATTATGATCTGATTATGGAAAAATGCTACCCTATAACACAAAATTAATATTTATTATATTTTCATCTTTTTAATTGGAAAAACTGATTTCAGAACTAGTGCAGTATGATATATGTTGCCTAAAACAATTTGCTTTTTTATAAGATTATTGATAATGAGATATTTCAATTAATTATTGTTTTTCTACAATTTTTCCATGTTATTTTTTATAGTACAATCTTTTTTTTGTTTACTATATCTGTCATTAATAGAATAGAATGCAAGGGAACAACCTATTTTCCTTTGCTACTACCAATTTTATATTTAACCTTGTTGAAAGTTTCTTTAAGAAACTTTAACTTTTTTTTTAAACTTTAATGAGAAACAGCATGTTGGAAAATGCAAAACAGCTTTAAGTACTGAAAATGTGCTAATTTTAAAGTCTTCTGTTGGATGCTTCATTGAAAGCATTTATTATTTATTATTATTTTTTAACTTTTCTTAGCATTGATTATTACAATCTTTGGTTCCTTGGTCTGTCAGATAGTACAGACTGAAAACTAATAACCATGAAATATGTATGAATTTCTTCTCTTCTTTTCTATGTTCAAAATTTATGTTAATAGAGTTTTTTTCTAGTCAATTATGATATATCTCACCAAAGAATTTTTTTGCCCAAAGGAACTTTTAGCATGAAATTTTAATATTAGTTTTTAGAAATCTTTCTAAGATGATATTAAGGCATGTTATCAAACTGTGGATGTGTTAGACTTGACTTTTGTGTGTGTGTCTTTGTGTGTATATTCAAATCACTTGAAAGTATTATCTTGTAAATATTACATAACATTTGAACTCTTTAAATATTTAAGAGTTCTCTCATGCCAATAAGTTCCTTGTCATAATATTTAGCATCAGTCATAATCACTTGCATAAAGATATTTGTATTTTTTTATTGTGTAACATGATTGTGTTTGTTAAATTTCCATTTCATTCCGAATTAAGGGTAAGATAGGCTGCAATACTTTTTACTACCCTTTTTTAAACATAGTTGTACCTGAAAATAGCCTTCGAAAGAATTATATGAAACTTGTTTTTTTTTTTAAATCCTTAATTACATTTTATTTGTGCTTATATCCCTGTTATTGTTTTATTTTGAGGATCTTATAAATCACAGAATGAATTTTTTACACGTTAAATCTCTATGCATTAAAGTCAATGCAATGTTGAATAATATGATCGTGAGTTCTAAATGTGCTTTTCAGCAATCAGGTAAGATTTCAAAGAATTTGATATTTGAAAATAATGATCTCCTATATGAAAATGGTACTGGCTAGTTGATAGTTTGAAACATTTGAATTTGATCTATTGATATGATATGCTATTGATATTGTGAGGTCTGGCTTTTTATCTAAGTGTTCAATTCGTTAGGTGTAGATAACTTAAGAGATGGTTTGTATATATAATTTATTTTTGTTGGTTCTTTTTGTTGGTATGTGTTGTTTGTTTTATTTAACAAAGTTAAAGTTCAAAGAAAACTTTTTTAAAAGTATAATTTCTGAGTATAGGAATCTGAACTTAGTTGAAAAGCAAAAAGCTTTTTACAGCTTATTGCATTTATACCTCTCCATATATTCATAACATAATTTTTGAAAAATATTGAAGGCTATGCATATTTGGGTGTGGAAAGTTTTCATTAAAAATAAAAACATGTTTAGGTACAAAAAATAATAAATTTAAAAAAATCAAGTCTTGTGAATTACCCCCTTATAGCTTTGTAATATGCTTGAGCTTACTGTAAATGGGGTACTGCATATTTCTTAAATTATTACTGAATGAAATGAATTAAATAAGTGTTAAGTTTTCTTTTAAAATTCTAGAATCTAAGTTAATGTTTGGAATTAAATCTGATAGAGATTATAGTGCCTTTTCTGGTACTTTATTTAAATGTTAATATGTAGTATATCAAAAATTACAATTCAGTTAGATAAAGTTGATGAAATAATAACTTGGGTAAGTTTTTTACTCTCATAAATACTATAGCTACTTTTTGCTAAACATTTTCCAAGTTTTAAAAAAAATTGCTATACATTTCATATTAAAGATCATAAATGAAATACATATTAAGAAGTCTGCTCACTTCTTACATTTCTGTAGTGAACCATTTCTAACATCTCTTAAAGATATTAAAAAAAATTGAATAAAATGCTTTTGTCTTTTTTAGTCATTCCAATAAAGAAATTTAAAAGTTCCAATTCCTAAAATTGACCACTTTTGTTTATATTGTCATTAAATGGATTTAAACATGTGGTATTAAAATGTATTTCAGATTTGCATTCCAAAGGTGTTTTAGGTTCTGATCAAATAAGTCTAGGCTAGGTAATGAATATTTTGTATGAATTATTTTAATAATAAAGTTAAGAAAAGCTGGAAATTGACTTGATGTCAAGATTTGTAATTTTACTTTAAAAAAAAACCCCCAGGGGAATGTTTTTTTTTATCAATGGGTTGTTATGGTAAAAATTGTTGAAGCTTTGACCATTGTCAAAAATGTTATCAAATTGTTTTTGTACTTTTTAATGGATTTAATGTGAAAATTGTTTCTAAAGTGTTTTTAAGCCATCGTCAATAAAATATATATTAACAGTAATATTGAATTCTTTAACGGGGTCTTACAAAACAAAGCTAAACGTTCCTTTACGACGTTTTGAGAATTTAGATGTTTTGAATGTAAAATTAAATATACATTCAATAATTTTGTCATTAAGTCATTAAAGGGGCAAACAATATTAGAAAAAAATATTTCTGGATAATTTATGTTTAAAAATCATTTTCCACCTAGTTTTGCAATGAATTAAAAGACACAATTTTAAAGTAGAAAATATAACTTAAAGCCCAAGTTGAATTAATTTACAGAGTTAAAAAATTTGATATATTTTTTTAAAGTTAAAAATTGGAGTTTCCTATTAAACTTTTTGTAGGAATATGAAAGTGAAACTTTTTTCCCTTTAGTTCTTTTATATTATCCATGAAATGTGATGTATGACTTCAGTGACAAAAACGGTGTAAATGAATGTGGGTCAAAACACAAAACAAAATAATGTTCCTTTAGTTGTAAGATTTTAGTTCTGAATTTAACTAGAACCATAAAATAAATCCTCATTTCACTCCCACTATAGGCGTTTTCAATTTCCGAAATTCGTGTTTTTCGCGCCACCCAAGAAAGTATGTTGATGTGCCTTAAGAAAATGGGAACGAGGGGAAATGAATATAGTAATTTTAGGTTAATGAAAGTATTTATGCATGAGTGGATTTATTGGGAAAATGCCCCCAAGCTTTTTCCAGAAAATTCTATTTTTTATTAGTAAATCGTATTTCTTGAGGCATCAGGAACAGCTTGTCCTTCTCAAGGTTTCGTGTGCCCCCCCCCAGTGTCCCAACCCAACTAAATCCCACAGGATCTTTTTCCGTGTCAAAAGAATCGAAGAAACGAAAAGGGTTAGAAGAAAAATCTGTGATAGACAGGGAATTACTGTTTTAGATGGCGCTGCAGACGTTATTCACCTATCTGGTATTTAGTACTTTCTCTGTGATCAAGTTTGTTCGGAGAAAAATCCTCAACCACTCTTGAAAATGTAAATAAGCCTAATGTTGGTAAACAAAGGAGAATTGCCGAACTCGTGAAAAAGACCCTTGAGTTTTTAAGAGCAAAATCTTTGATAACCTTTATGATGAGTATTCTAGCATAGTCTATCTTTAAAATTTTCAATTAGAACGTTGAAAAGACCGGTGACGTTTTCAACTTACCTCATCTTTCTAGATTTTAACGAATTGATCTGATTTTAAAACAAAAAGAACCCCTGTGTTTATCTACCTTGCAAGTTTCATTCATCAAGTAACTTGCTTAATGTGGCCAGGTTTTTCAATCCAAAAAACGGATTATTTCACTGAAGAGGCAAGGTTATAATTTTTTTCAGATGTTTAATATTTCAATGAAGCGGAAGATTTTTTAATCTCACATGGGAATTTTGCATTAATTAAACTCTCATGAACCTTTTCTTTCGAGTAAATTAATATCCTTTCAACCCTGAATGCACACCCTTCTGTAATAATGATATACTTAATTAAATCAATTGTTTTCAAATTTTGAAGTATAACAACTAATAAATAACACGGTTCCCACTGTCCTTGAAAGTCCTTGAATTTTTTCTGTTAAAATTAGGTCCTTGAAAGTCCTTGAAAAATGCAAAAGGTCCTTGAATTTTGAATCCACTCCAGCCGCCTTTCGCTAATTTATCTAAATTTCCTTTCCGCATTTGACAGCAATGTTTGAAACCGTAAAACTATGATAGTAACGCCCTCTACATCGGTTTTGAAAGTGAATAAACTAGGTAGAAAATTAAGTTGGAGTCAGTAGGCATTTTAAAAACAACTCCAATTGCTCTAGAAATATTATAATTTTTAAGTGTCTGCGAAAAAAGGTCCTTGAAAAATTTTGTTGAGGTCCTTGAAAGTCCTTGATTTTCAATGTTTTCAAAGAGTGGGAATAAGTAAAAATTCAGGCTAGCAACTAAGATATAAAAGGTTGAAAATTGAAAAAATCTAGGTTTTCTTTACATTTTACTTGTTTTATGAAACTTAGTCCTGAAAAACGGGACTTTGATGAAAAAGCGTGACATTTAGGTGGGGCATTCAGTCTGTGGAACCGAGAGGAAAAAAGCAGGACTGTCTCACCAAAAGCAGGACAATTAGTCATCCTAAATATGCTCAATGAATTTTAATTCCAAACCAATGATAATTTAGAATCTTAATATTTTATGTACCTAAATACTAGCAGCACAGCTTCGATAAGAGTTCTCTTGCCGCCTTGTTTACCCATAAGTTCAAATGATGACAACACTTAAGCTTATTGCTGTGGATAAAAATGGCAGCTGGAGGACTCTTATCGAAGCTGTGTCATGCTAACTTCTATAATGTAAATAAACCCAAACTTAGAGTATATCTTATATCTTATGCATTTTATTTCAGATCCAAAATTCCTTCTGATCGTCAAGTACTACCACAATGCTCTCACTTACCCTACATTCCTTTCCACCGTACGACTCATCCAAAGTTTGCATTGCGTATGAAGGTCGCCCTGTAGAAGAACTCCTCGTGAGGTACAATGGCAAAGAGGACATCTGTCTCTTTCTGCAACACGTGGGAGATGAGAAGAAATCCAATGTCTTCAAAATCAATGTTCCTGACGGGATATTCAACCCCTTCTGTGTGTCTACAAAACAACTGGACCCTGACCAAGATCAGCTGACATCCATGTTTTCTGCTTTAAGTACTACCGACCACTCGGATCGTAAAAACCGAGAAGATCCTTGCAAAGTTAAGTGTGATGTGGTCGAAACAGAAGAGGGACTGTTTTCCACCAAGGTGTGTTTTGATGTCGAGACGGAAAAGAGTTTGGAGTGTGTCAGAAAAAGAAGGGGGTTTTGTCCTTCTGTCACAAACTATCTGGTGGACAGAATTAGGATGGATGTTCCAGTTGAAATCTTATGTACAGAATGTGATGTTAGACTGACCTCTGAGCAGATCACCTTTGAAAAGGTTATTTTGTAGTATATAAGCCATTTTTTATTTTAATTTTTTTTTCTTGCATAACCTACTCAACCTCACAGAACATGTGATTCCATTTCATCTACCCACATGGATGTATATTTCTTAATGTTCTATCTTTTGGCACCTAAAAAAAATCTGTATTCTAAAATCAAGTTATTTAGAATTACACTACCTGATCTTTAAAAAACCTTTATAAATCAACAAGATTTATAATGTCCCACTTGGTCCAAAACTATGCATCCTAATACAATAATATATATTGTTGTCCACATCAACAAATACTATACAAAACCTTTGTTGAATTTTTCTCAGGATCTGTCAGAATGCAATATTTTACATGTTCTTTTTGGTTGATACTATGGTGCATTGCAAATTCTAATAGTGTCACAGTATGATTAAGCTTGTAACTTCAAGTAACTTATTCATTTTTAAATTGAATCTGGATTTTATTCTAAATTTGGATCTTCTTTTAATGAAGTTCTTTAATCCTAAGTGGAAAAATATTTTTATCAAAATATTGTCTTTAAAAAACAAAAGAGTAATACTGTAGAACCTCTTTACAATGACCCCCGATATAGAAACCCCGATATGATAACAATTGATAGTAAAAATACCAATTGTCTTATCATAGTAATTTTATTTGTTATAACTCTACTTATGTATTATCCTGACAACCGTTTAGAGGCCGTCTAATTCAGTGGCACAGTTATAGAGCAGTTAATGGTAATGGTCTTTGATAACATTTTTGAATTCAGCAGCACAGTCAACAGATAATACGTAAGAACCGTTATAACTTCCTTTTATTAAAGCATCCATACAGTGTTGGTCCCAGAGGGGTTGCTCTATTTAGGTTCTATTGTATTTATTTACCGTAGTTAAATCTGGAAAAAAAGTAGAAATTTAAAAAAAAAAAATTAAAAATATTTCCTTATTAATATCTGACTAATCGGTGAGAAACAGTTTTTAGCATTTTTCATAGGGTAAAGAGCAACTTAATCATCCGATTATGCAATGTGTTCACAACAACTATCTAACATAGCTTTGCTTCTAGGTCGCTCGCTGCTGCGAAGGAATGTCCTCGGAACTCTCCGAAAACTGGTTCTGCCACGCCGAGGCGACCGCTCCCCAAGCAAAAACCCAGTCGTCCCAACTCCTGTGCTTTGACTCATCCAGCCTCTATCTTCACTCCAGCATCACCGAAAAGATGTCGGTGCAGAAAGCGCTGGAAGGAACAGCACTCGCATGTTCCGGTTGCAGTTCGGTTCTAACCCCCAGCTCGAGGCGGCATGGGAGGAGCTGTTTCACCGGGTTCTTCTGTGATAAGGTTGAGTTGAGGCATCCTGGAGACGCTGTGAAGAAGGACTATGCTCAGGAGATGACCTGGGCTATTCTGAGAGGCATGGTGGATGACTCCTCTCCTGTTTGTAAGCTCTATCTCCACAGCAAGGTATAAACATATTTAAGAATTGGTTAAAATAGTGCTTGTTATGGGGATTAATTAACACCAATTTATACTTTATAACAGATAAGAAATCAGAAACCTTTCATAGATATCAGGAATTAAAAGTTAATTCAATGTTAGTTTGCTTTGGGAGTATACATATTAACCCTCTTGGCATTGGTTTAACATGGGAGAAAGCTGAGTATTTTCGGGCTGGCAGGCAGGAGGGTTAACATAAACATATTAATAGAATTTGACACTTTTCACACTTCCAGTAGAGAGAAGGAATAGGGTAGTAAGAAACATACAAAAATTACAAATGATTTACATTTGTTTAAGCTGATTTTTTTTTCATAGAGAGAGTGTACCTTATAAAGAAACTAATGCACCTGCTAAGTAAAAGTGAAAAGTAGTTTTTTACTTATTACCCAGGTAGCTGAATCTTTTACCCCACTAATGAGAAAAAATAAAGCTATTTTACAAGTTAAAACATTAAAATTGAATTTGGAAAATTAAATTTAATCATCAATATATATTCGATAGCCTTGTTATTTCAAAGATTTTTATTGAATATTTTTTACTCACTACTTATATGACTTACTACAGTACTTTTTACTAACAGCATATTAATCAGAAACATACTTAATAACAGCGTATTAATAATTTCTTTGTTGCCCTGTTTTATTAAGATTGTTATGGAATTAGATTGGGTTATTTCAAACGAGGTAAAGAATCAATTTGTATATCCTTATGAGATGTTTAAATTTAATAATAATTGCAGCCTTAATCAGTTATCATCTTAAAGTGTTTTTAAAAAAATCCTCGTAATTTTCATTAAACTTTGACTTTCTTTTAAGGGTATGTATACTTTTTGGAAAAAACAATCTTGAGATTCCCTCTTATTGATCTATACAAGGGGGTTATGGATCACTAAGAGGGAATCTCAAAAAATTTTTTTAAAGTTTTTTAAGAAAGTCTTATGTGCATTTTCCTGCATGGGTGTTGTGAGCCTTTCTTAGACTGGTGGTAGAGTGTGAGCTTGGCAAGCCAAAGGTTCTCAGTTCAATTCCTAGGAACAGCTGAAGTGTTATAATGTTTTTAAAATTCAATTATATCATAGGAGGCTGACACATAAATAGTTATAAAAATTAGAAATATTTGAGTTTATTCATTAAATAATTAAAGATATTTTTATTAATTATTTCATTTGGGACCTCTCTTGAGTAGAAAATACTTTGGCCATAACTTATGAGCAGTGTAGAACTAGTAGTCTGGTGGTTACAGTATGAGACTACAGTGCAGAAGGTACCTGGATTTACTGTGTTTGAGATTAGTTCTTTATTTTCTTTTTTTTCATACATAAGAGTAAAGAAGGCTACTACCTTAACTTGGTAGTGTTATACAACCATTGGTCTGGTGGTATGGTATGCTCCTGTGAACCGAAAGATCGTGAGTTCAATCCCAGTCTAATAGGGATTGAATTAAATTTAAAAATTTTTTTTTCTAAAAAATTAAAATATTGCTATAATGTTGTCGTTGTCCCTTATGCCCAAGACGGGTAATGGTGCGAAAATTTTACAATCTGATAACTCTTGGGGGTTGTCCCCATATTGCACCTCGTAGGGGACCATTCACAAATTGCCGATTATGTAGCTTCATTAAAAATTTAGCAAAACTGGTTTCCTGACAGACCTTCCTCCGCTGGCCCCCAGGGCGAAGGGGCTTTCGGGGGTTATCCGAAGAACCCCCTAGGCCCGCAACCCCCCGGGGAGCAGATTGGGTCCGTCAGGACGACCTCCTCTCGTCCGAGCCCCGACATCTTCGTCGGGTGAACAGACTCAACTCGGTCACCAGCATGTCCCCTAGGTCAAACGCACATCAGATACATAAATTAAAGGATTAACATATCAATTTAATTTAAATTGACACAAACATTATTACATTAGTGACAGATAGAAGAGAAGTTGTCAGGTTAGTGGGGTTTGAACCGAGTACCTTCAGCACACAAGACCACGACTCTACCAACTGAGCCATCAGGGACATTTCTGCAGGAGTTGTTTTTTGAAATGTTTTCTGATATTGCATTTGAATTTATAAAGACAGTAATATAAAATGGTGTAGCCTGGATTTGAACCAGGAACCTTTGGTATGGAAGAATCACACACTACCTCTAGACCAAGAAGGCATGTACTCACTTTGCCTATAAATATATAAAAAGAATTCTTAAAATTTTGAAAAAAAAGTGTCTCTATATTCCTTCTTGTGTGTGGTTGTTTTATATATCTAAGAAGTATGGGAAAGGCGTAAATAAATGGTTTTTTGCATGTTTCTTTGAAATATTAATTATTTTGTTAGTGTTTTGGTTGAAAATGTTCTAATTTTGGAATTTGAATTAACTTCTCTCTTAAGGGCTATTAGCACCTGTTCAAAAATAGAATAAAATTTTATTGTAAAGCACTATCTGGTAGAAAGAAAAATGAACTAATTTTTTTATTAAACAAATTCCATTTTTTTTATATTCTTTCCCAAGATTGTTCTACCAATAATTTCTTCTGTAAAAAATTGAAAAACTTAAATTTCAATTATTGCCTAACCTGCATGATTGTTTGTTCTCAGTGGTAAAGTAGCACTTGGCAATATTGATGTCCCATTTTCTTACCTCGATAGAAGAGATTTAAAAGTTTAGAAACTACATATCTTCACATTGCTATCTGACTAATTCTATCACACATTTTAATTAACTTATAGTATATATTTAAAAAAGTTATTTTCTTTATAGGGCCTGTCTGAGGAACGCTGTCTTCTGCTGTGCATACGTTCCCCCAAAGTCCTGTGGTTTTCTGCCCAATGCAAGAATCTGCCGAACTCTATTTCTTTCGCGACTCAAGAGGCATATCCGGTCAGCTTCTTTGGCTGCAAGCCTGGGTCCAAACTGGTGAGGACCTGGAGGCATGATTTCCAAGTAGACTTTTACTATGTGAGTGACTTCATGCTAAGGACAGTGGAAGAGTATTTAGCAAGTACGAGTGAGACATTGCCGAAAAACTTTCCTACCTACATCGAGGGGTTTAGAGAATCCTTTTTACCCAAATCTTGTCAAAAGACGTGTGAGGCTTAACATTTTTTTGTTTCTAATTTTTGATACCTCATTGCTAGTTTTGTAATGATTTTTCAAAAGAACTTGTATAAAGGTGACCTATGTATGTTAACAAATTGTAAAATAAGACCTAAGTCACACATCATTAACTTTGAAAACTTATGATTTTATTACATTGATAATAAAATATATTTCTTTAAAATTAGTATTTTTCTTCAAAAATACATATGTATTTCAGGGTTAAGGTCAAACATACAGTTGACATATCTTCTCATGACACTATAAAACCATATTTCATTAATTTTCCAAGGCCTTATTCGTTATGTTGAGAACTCTTTATCTAGACATTTTTACCCCCATCGACATATTGAGAGTATACTGTAATGTTATGTTGAAAACTCTACCTAAAAAATGCATGGGACATCAAAGTTTTTAAACTAAAGTTAATTCATGCTAATACTAAGCATTCTCTTATCATATTTTGTTCCTTTAATTTCAAAAGCGAGTTTCAGTCTGGCCTGCAGAACATAATGGAGTAGTAATGCCGATCTTGTGTTTTGGAGACCTCTAATCTATAACCAAGCCATGTTTAATTTATTCTGTTGAAATTATACCCTTTACTAATAAGCTGGTTTTCAGCACAAAAGAGTGAAAAAAAAAACCACATTTTAATACCAGTTTTTAAATCTAAGCAAAGTATTGCTTTAGTCATAATTCAGTCAGTCCTTTTTGTTGCTTCATTGTTTTCCTCAGTGCCGATTATCCATATAACTTGCACAAGTAGCGATTAAATTAATAATTTAATAACAATGTTTTGCTGATAAATAAGAATAGTTTAGTTAGTTCAAAAGATGTATAAAATATCAAAATGTTAAATTCTAAACAATCCAAATTAAACAAATTACTTATTGTTAGGTTTTTGGAGGTTTCTCATTCAAACCATACCTGTAAAAGTCTTTAGAATTTAGCCATTCTTAAATTTGGAAAGAGATGACAGGCATTTCAATTTGCTATTTTTTGTTTAGTTAGTTTTTACTACTATATATGAGTTTTGTGTGTTATCTGTAAAATTTCATTCAATTTAAACATGTATTACTAAATTTTCACTTTCAAATTAAAAATAATTGTTACATAAAAAACTGTCTAAATGGCCATATTTGATGTAATTTAGGAAATTAAAAAAATTAATTTGAACTAGTGAAAGTGGATTTACCATATCTATTGCTATGTTGATTTGTATGCTAAGTATGATGCAGAAATAGTAAGAAAAAAGATTTATTTACAAAAGCATAAGATGATGAAATTTGTGACATGTTGCAACATTTATGAAACTGCCTTCAATTCTACAATAAAATTTAGTGTGCTAGAAGGAGGAATATCACCCATCTTTTGATTTTTATACCTGAAAGAAAAAGGCAAGTTTTAACAACTGAAAACAAATGAGGTCATTCAGATACAAATGGTGGCATTAAAAAAAGGTAGTTTTGAGAAAAATGCTTAGAAAAGTTAGTTATCCCATAAAAGCAATTTAACCTAAAAATTTTCAGGGATAACAAAGGTGTTATACGATTACTTAATAATGAAATAAATTTTAAAGAGCAACCTTTTATTCCTGTCAAAAGAATTGGCATAAACAGATATTCAAACTTTGAGAACCACATGTCATGGGAGGTTTTAAATACATACTTTAAATAAAACACAGCAGTAAAAAAATAATCAAATGATAATGGAAAACTAAACCTGATAAGCTGTAGAATAAATGAAAGGTGAGGAAGGGGGGAAAAAACCCAAGATTTTCAGAGGTTAGCTGTAACAGTTTTTTTCTACAAGGTCACAAAATCTGTCAATAAGTACACATTGATAATTTTGACTGCATAAAGTTTCCACCCATTATTGGCTAGTCATTCCTACATCTTCATTCATCAGCTTGTTGATCATGTCATGGTTCTTTTATCTATTTCTAAATACTTTTGTTTTGTCTTCTTCCCCCATTTAGATTTTTATGTTATGTATAAGTTGTATAATTCAGCCAATGAAGCTTTTATATTTGAGTTTTTAATGTACCCGTTTAGATTTAACAAAATTTGTGTTGATAAACCTGTACTGCGAGCCAAGCAGGCAACTAATATATTTTTTCTATGTATTTAAAAGTACAAACTTACCCCATTTCAGGAGGAATCCTTATCTTTCTTTTTCCACCAACCTTCATACCTGCAATTAAAAAAAAATTGCAAGATTCAAAGAATATTGAACTAACTTAAATAAAGAACTCTTTTATAACTGAAAATATACCTATTATTAAAGGAGATTTTAAATTCAAATACATTTAATATAAAATCTTAACAAATGATTTATTGGCCCAGAAATAAAAGGATATTGAAAAAAGCATATTAAGGAAAAATTAATTTCTTAAAAAAATGTGAGATTAATGAGGTAGTTCCATATTTTTCAAACTTTCGATTTTGTGGTTTATTATTACAGCATATGTTGTGTCAAATTGAAATCTACAATCGAAATTTATCTAAAAAATTTATTTACTTAGATATTAAGGAATTAAAAGTCGTCAACAAATGATGCAATCGCCCGAGTTGTGAAATGGTTGTGAAGCCATTGGGGCCGAGTGACGTCACAAACCTAAAATCACTAGTAAAATAAAAACGTAAAATCAATTATAAATAAAAAAAAAATCTTTGAATATTCGAATTCTTCCAACAGTAAATAACTTATATTTAACTACATTAAATTCTTCAATCTTAATATATAAAATGAAGAAATCCGTCTGCTGTTTTGATAAAGCATCTGATTGACTGATGATTGATCTGATGATTGGCCGAAAAATCCGTTGTTCAATAAAAAAAGAAACCTTGCGGAAGCGACTGAATATAAGGATAAAGTAAAAAAAAGAAACAAGCTGATATTATTGAGAGGCTTACTTTTGTTTGAGGTTGTTCTTACATTTGTTTCACATAAATTAAAGTGGCACAGCTTCGATAAGAGTCCTCCAGCCGCCATATTTATCCACAGTAATATGCTTATGTGTTGTCATCATTTGAACTTATGGCTAAATATGGCACCTGAAGGACTCTTATCAAAGCTGTGCCTTTAAATCACTCTGGCTTTTTATACATTTACTGATTTTTGTTTAATTCTTCGATTAGATTCATTAACTGTTTGAATTCATTTTTATGGACGGTAATGCAGCGGGGCTCTTTGTGTTGCAGTCTGGGTAACACTAAATCTGTTGCACCTTAAGTTTAAATATTTTTTTTAACATATATGACTTCCCAACTATTTCAAAGTGCATGAGATTCTGTCAAAAGAACTTAGAACGGGCGCAGCCCATCAATAATGTCTGAGCAACGCCGGGATAGCGCGTGCGCTATAGGTATATATATAAAGTTTTGTTGAACTTTATTTTCGGTTCATCAAGAAGAGAACCACACTTTATGTAAATGATTGAAAAACAACTACTACTGATTCTATGTTTGTGTATAAAAGCTGAAGCTCAGCCAATTGTAGGAAGGCTGATTGTCATTTCTGTCATTCTGACTCTGGATTACTTATAATTTATTATGACAAACTTTTAAATAAACTTCGTTATTTTAATATCATCGATTCTTCATTTTCCCATCCCTACACGGTTATGGGCCGACCAATGCTGAAGTAATCTTCGAAAACAGTTCATCACCGATATAACTTTCTGGGGCCGCATCATCTGCAGAAAATCAACTATGGAAAGACAGCAGGAAATCCAGCTATTCAGCTTTCCGAAGTTGAACGCTACAAACTACAGCCAATGGAAAATCGACATGAAGGTTTTGCTGATGGATCGGAACTGCTGGGAGTTTATAGAAGTAAAGACCGATAAACCTGGAACTGAGGATACTGCATCAACAGGAGCAAGTCCCGAAGTAAAAACTGGAGAATTGACAGCAGCAGAGCAGAAATTGAAGTGGAGAAGAGAAAGAGCCTATACGACGATATATCAAGGAGTTGAAAGACAGTTTTTGCCTCTCATATCAGACACAACGGATGGACAAAAAGCCTGGGAAATTCTCAAAAGGAACTGGGTCATTCCATTTCAAGTGGTCCAAAAAAAGTAAAATTGGTTGCTCGACCATTTTTAAAAAATCTGAAATTTTTTGTACATCAACCCTAACCTAAAAGAAGATCAAAACAACCATTATTTTTAATTTAACCTATTTTGCTTGTCCGCAGCAGCCATGCAAATTTCAACGTTTTAACGGTTTTTGCTAATTTAAGCGTTTACGGGATTGGAAATATCTCCCCTTTAAAATCTCCAAATCAAATGGGGTTTGAAGCAAAATTGTTTAGAATAAAACGATCTAAAAGACTAGAGCAAGTATATTTTCCCTTAGGGGTGAAATCTTAGTTTAAAGTTGAAATTTTTTTAAAAATATCTGCCCACTTCAAGAAGATTTTTTTATAGGAAGGAAACATGTCAAGGCACCAATATTTTTTTTATTAATAGTCCAAATACATTTTAGGTCATATGCAAAGATTTGGATCTGAGACTCGATTTGTCTTTATTTAAAAAAATCTCAAAGTCAAAGATTTGTCAAAATTTGCAGTTTTGAGGGTTAAATATCTCTGGTGGGGGACCAGTTAAAAATTTTAAAATGGTTCATTCTAGAGTACTATATATTAGTGTTAAGCTCAAAAAGTTTTTAGGAGGAGATTTGACTACAAGCCGAGGTATGATTTTTACAAGGTGCCCCCAAATGTCGCAAAATTTGGAAGTTAAGGATTTCTACAAAATTTGTCTGTTTTCAAGAGAACTTTTTTGTAGGAAGGAAACCTTTCAACACAACACATATTTTTATACAAATAGTCCAAATGTAATTCAAGTTACATGCAAAATTTGAAACCTGAGACTTGGTTTTTCTTTGCTTAAAAAAAATCCTAAAATCAACGATTTGTCAAGAATTGCACTTTTTTAGAGTGATATCTCTCTGGTGGAGCACGAGATAAAAATTTGAAACTTTGTCATCTTAGAGTATATTATGGTAGTGATATGCCCTAAAAGTTTCAAGATGGAGGATTATTTGGCTACAAGCATAGAAATGGCAAGGATGATATTAAACTTTTTTTTGTTGAAGTGATTTTTTTTTACTTTACAATTATTTTGTAAATTTTATTAATGTTTCATTACTTTTTAATTTTAATTACACAAAATACAGCAATATAGAAAAGCTTAGCAATGAACTTTATGAATTAAAATATTTATCTCTATTCTTTACCAAAACATATGTTAAAGTAGGGCTTGATATAAGTAATTATATTAACTACTTAACTATAGCATTCAGCCATTGACAATCTTTACAACCTGAGAGACAGAGAGGGAAGAAGAAACCCGCAATGAGAATTGTTTTATTGCCAGGGTTGGCAAATATCATGATATTTATATAAATATCAAAATATAGGATATTTTTGATATATATATCGGATATATATCAAAATTTTGATATATATCCGATATTTTCAGATTTAAAGTAGAAAAATACTGTTCTTTAGAAGTAAATACTAGTCCGAACCAAAATATTACTACTAAGGAATATTTTTAATTTTAATCTTAATTACCCAGAGTATAATTGCTGATAATTACAAGAAAATATCAATGTTATAAGAATTATATGCATGCATGCATGCATTTGTATTATAATTCCATTTCTGCTTCTAAGAAAATATTTTTACTTATAAAATTTTAAAAAAATTTTAATAATGAAATAAATAATTAATATAAATTGGAACAATTTATTCATTCATGATTTGAAGGATACTATTAGTTTAACTAAATTATCTTCCATTTTTTAAATGATGATTCTAGCAATCATTATAAAACAGATAAAACATTATGGTAATTTTCTTTTAAAATAAAAGGATAGAAATAATAAGATTTGAAAATACAAACTTATAAGCATTGACATTGTTTTAACTTAATGGTTTTAAAATTTTTTAGGTATTTTATTATAATTACAATGTTAAATTTTTTTCACAACTTAAAGTACTTTAAAATGAATTTTGGGAGATTTTTGCTTGAAAATTGTTGATTTTGTTATAGACTGATATATATCATGATACATATCATGATATATATCAAGTGATATATATCGGCCAACCCTGTTTATTGCATACTGCAAACCTGCACCAAGATCGAAAGAATATTTCGATTCACCAAGGTGTTTTGTTGTTGTACGTATGTTTTTTTATTAGTCGCAAGTTCATGTTAAAAAATGGATTGTGATGTGGGTCAACTTATCAAAGAAAGTTGTCACAAGTCTGTTTATGGCCCAGTAACTCTTGAGGTTAATCTGGTAAGTGAACTAAGTGAAGATCATCAACATTTGATTGTTCTAAGGATCAATAAATCTGTCAAAAATACATGCAAATATCATGCGAAAAAGTATTTGTTAAAATATCATAATCTCTTTGGCAATACTTGTTCGGATCCACTTAAAATTCATAAAAAGGTTATTACCAAAGGACTTAATGAAATCAAAATAGAGCATTTAAAAAAAGAGAAAAGATACCCGGAGAAAGATATCCTCCATCTTGAAACTTTTAGGGCATAGCACTACCATAATATACTCTAAGATGACAAAGTTTCAAATTTTTATCTCGTGCTCCACCAGAGAGATATCACTCTAAAAAAAAGTGCAATTCTTGACAAATCGTTGATTTTAGGATTTTTTTAAGCAAAGAAAAACCAAGTCTCAGGTTTCAAATTTTGCGTGTAACTTGAATTACATTTGGACTATTTGTATAAAAATATGTGCTGTGTTGAAAGGTTTCCTTCCTAAGTTCCTAGGTTCCTAAGTTCTCTTGAAAACAGACAAATTTTGTAGAAATCCTTAACTTCCAAATTTTGCGACATTTGGGGGCACCTTGTAAAAATCATACCTCGGCTTGTAGTCAAATCTCCTCCTAAAAACTTTTTGAGCTTAACACTAATATATAGTACTCTAGAATGAACCATTTTAAAATTTTTAACTGGTCCCCCACCAGAGATATTTAACCCTCAAAACTGCAAATTTTGACAAATCTTTGACTTTGAGATTTTTTTAAATAAAGACAAATCGAGTCTCAGATCCAAATCTTTGCATATGACCTAAAATGTATTTGGACTATTAATAAAAAAAATATTGGTGCCTTGACATGTTTCCTTCCTATAAAAAAATCTTCTTGAAGTGGGCAGATATTTTTAAAAAAATTTCAACTTTAAACTAAGATTTCACCCCTAAGGGTTTATTTTAGAAAAATATACTTGCTCTAGTCTTTTAGACCGTTTTATTCTAAACAATTTTGCTTCAAACCCCATTTGATTTGGAGATTTTAAAGGGGAGATATTTCCAATCCCGTAAACGCTTAAATTAGCAAAAACCGTTAAAACGTCGAAATTTGCATGGCTGCTGCGGACAAGCAAAATAGGTTAAATTAAAAATAATAGTTGTTTTGATCTTCTTTTAGGTTAGGGTTGATGTACAAAAAATTTCAGATTTTTTAAAAATGGTCGAGCAACCAGTGCTGGACCACTTGAAATGGAATGACCCAACTTTGAGCCAAAATCAAGAGCCCGACTTGCCAATCTCATTGATGAATTCTACGAGTTGAAATTTAAACAAGGTGTTGAGTCCATTGGAATATTCTGCAGACGAGTTCAAGAGGGGAAGCAGCAGATCAAAGAAGCGGGATTCGAGATGCCAGAAGCACTAGTTTGTTTCCAGTTGATCAGAAAACTTCCTGCCGACTACGACAATCTAGTCCAACTACTTTATCGCCTTGATGATGACCAGTTTACGTTCACGAATATTGAAAACCAGCTGATTAACGAATCCGGAAGGATAAATCAAAAGAACAAAGATCGAGGGGAAGATATCGTTGCAAATGCCTACGTCACGAAGGATCAGAATCAAATCCGATGTGCACAAATATCTAATCGCAGTGGAACCGCTCTGGGCCAACAAAAAGAAGCCAGAAATCCGTCAACAAGAAAATTTTGCCATTACTGCAGGAAGCAAGGACACGAAATTCACGAGTGTTATAAACGTCAAGACAAGGAACGAAGAAGTCGCCAAAACTTCAGACCACGATATAAATATCAAACTCCGCCTGGGATATACTACAGCGAACTACAAGATGATGAACACTGCTACTCGACAAACACACCTGTGGACTTGGAGGAATGGCTGATTGATACAGCAGCCACATCTCACTTTTGCAAAGAAAGAGACTGGTTTGAGAACTTTAAGGAATTACCAACAACGAACGCACTAATTGGAGACAAGGACTGCAAATCCAAAATTTGTGGAGTAGGTAACATTACATTCTATGTTTATTGTGACGACAAATTCTCAAAATTAACTTTAACAAATGTTTATTATGCTCCTAATATGCGTAGAAATTTAATTAGTGGTGCTAAAATTGACATTGCCGGTTATAAGGTTATTTGGTATAAAAGTAAAATGGTAGTGTACAATGAATTTGGTAAATACTTTATTACTGTTCCTAGAGTACAAAATTTGTATGTATTATCTGGTTTACCTTCTAAAAGTTATGAATCTAACTTTGTGTCAAAATCTGATAAGGGTAATGCTGAATTATTGCATAGAAGATTCTGTCATGTAAATTTTGGATTAATCTCAAACATGAGTAAACATAAGTGTATACATGGTCTGGAAAAATTACATGGAAGTTTAGATTCATGTATGACTTGTAACTTAACGAAAACTACTAGAAGCTCTTTCAAGTCAATTGCTGCAATTAAAAGTAAAAATGTTTTAGACAGGGTGCATATGGATATTTGGGGACCAGCCCCAGTAAAAACTGCAGCAGGTAAAAGTTATTTCTTGTCAATAATCGATGACTATTCTAGATATGTCACTGTTTATCTTATTAAACATAAATCTGAGGTATTTGATTGTTTTACTGATTATCAGGTAAACGTAGAAAGACAACTTAACAAAAAGTTAAAGTGTGTGCATACTGATAATGGTCTTGAATTCTGTAGCTTAAAATTTGAACAATATTTGAAGTCATTAGGGATTAAAGTTGAAAGAACGTCTAGCTATACGCCTGAACAAAATGGGGTAGCCGAGAGATTTAACAGAACTGCTATTGAAGGTGTAAGAGCAATGCTTCAGGACAGTGGTCTCAATGCTAAATTTTGGGGTGAAGCACTGCAAACTTTTGTGCATGTACGCAATAGATGCGAGCACAAACTTACAAAAGGTAAAACGCCAGCTGAAATGTGGATCGGGAGAAAACCCTCCTCACGACACTTTAGAGTATTTGGATCTATAGCATATACACATATTCCTAAAGTAAAGCGTAATAAGTTGCAAAATAATGCTAACGTGGGTATCTTTATAGGATATGCTAATCAAACAAAGGGGTATCGCGTTTGGTTACCAAAATTACGCAAAGTTATTGAATCAGTTCATGTAAAAATAGATGAAAGTAAAAATGGTGTAATAACTTTATTTGGTCAAAAATCTCTTGAATATGTACAACTTCCTTTGTCAAATGAATATTTACCTGAATTTGAAAATGACGAAAAGGTAAAAGAGGTTACAGAGGTTAAAATCTTTCCTGAAATGTTAAAACTTGACCTATCTGATTGGAAAAGAGTAGAAAAACCACGTAATAAAAGTTCACGTATAGACGTATATTACTATCCTCCTTCAGGAGAACGTCTAAGATCGAGTAATGATGCTATTAAGTACTGTAAGAAAAACAATCTCGAGTACAAACCAGAGTGTTTTAATTTCAAGCCTAGTGAATTTTCAAAACCTGATGTTCAATCTGAAGAGTGTGATGACTCAGAAGAAAAATCTGAAAATGAACTGCCTGACTTAAATGATCTTTTTCAGGAAGAAGTATATAATATCGAAATTCCGAGGAATTTTGAGCAATCTCAATTAGTTCCAGAACGAGATAGTTGGAATGAAGCCATGAAGGACGAAATTAAGGTAATGAATGAACGTAAGGTTTGGAACTTAGTAGACCCGCCACCTAATTCTAAAGTCATAGGATGTAGATGGGTATATTCTGTTAAAAAGGGTGAAAATGATCAAATTAAAAGATATAAAGCTAGGTTGGTTGCACAGGGATTCAAACAAAGAATGGGACTGGATTATACAGAAACTTTTTCACCAGTAGTAAATTTTTCTGTAATTAAAGTACTGTTTGTAATATTTGTAAGTATTTTAGGTTGGGTAAATTTACAGCTAGATGTAAAAGCTGCATACCTTTATGGTGAGTTACAGGAAAGGACTTTTATGGAACAACCTAAAGGATTCATAAAACCTGGTAACGAGAGTAAAGTTTGTTTTCTAAAAAAATCCATATACGGTCTGCATCAGAGTGGCAGAGTATGGAATAATGAGTTGGATTTAATACTTAAGGAATTGGGATTTATAAGCTTAAAACACTGTAATTGTGTATATAAATTTGAAGACAATGTTGTCTTGTTGGTTTATGTGGACGATATAATCATGTTTGGTAAAAATGATATTTGTATTCAACATGCAGTAAATTTGTTGAAATCTAAATTTGATGTAACTGAGTTAGGAAATGTTAAGTACATTTTGGGTGTCAATTTTGAAAATATTGATAACTGTATTTATTTAAGTCAAAGTACTTATATTTGTAAACTGAGAAAAATGTTTAGTGACTTACCTAAAAGTTACGTTAACTTACCATTTAAAGATGGTTTTATACCACCTAAAGTTGGGGATAACGAAGTAATTGAGAATGATATAATGAAAAAATATCCCTACAGATCGTTAATTGGATGTTTATTATTTCTAGCGGACAGAACTCGTCCGGATATATCTTTTGGTGTTAATGTAATGAGTCAATTTTGTAATTCTTATACATACCAACACTGGCTTATGGTTGTAGACATAATGAACTATGTGTTTAACACTTCTGAATATAAAATAAATATGTCTAATGTTAAGGATTGTAACTTGGTAGCTTATTCAGATGCAAGTTGGGGATCTCATTTGACCCAAAGATTTTCTTCTAGTGGTTATATAATTTCAATGGCAAGTGTACCATTTACTTGGAAATCTAGAAAGCAAAAGTGCATCGCACTTAGTTCTATGGAAGCAGAATTTATATCATTAACTGACTGTGTAAGAGAATTATTATGGTTTCAAAATGTCATTAATGAACTTAATGTTATTGATTTGCATAATCCTGTTTTAAAATGTGATAATAAGTCTGCTATCTATTTTTGTAAAAATCCAATTGAAAATGTTAAAACTAAACATATAGACATCAAATTGCATTTTGTCAGAGAATGGTTAAGAGATGAAAAATTTGTATTGGAATATATTTGTAGTAAAAGTAATGTTGCTGACTTGTTAACAAAACCTCAAAGTAAAGAAAAATTGAAATGGTTTATTCAGAATATTTTTGTAACAAAATTTTGAACCGATGGGGCCGATTGTTGAACTTTATTTTCGGTTCATCAAGAAGAGAACCACACTTTATGTAAATGATTGAAAAACAACTACTACTGATTCTATGTTTGTGTATAAAAGCTGAAGCTCAGCCAATTGTAGGAAGGCTGATTGTCATTTCTGTCATTCTGACTCTGGATTACTTATAATTTATTATGACAAACTTTTAAATAAACTTCGTTATTTTAATATCATCGATTCTTCATTTTCCCATCCCTACAAGTTTTACTGCGCCCGGGCAACGCTGGGTCTAGCGCTGAAAGCGCTAGTTTATTATAAAATTAAACTGATGAGAATCAAGCATTAATTCTTTTGGTATGTATTTTTACATTTTTCGCAGCTGGCATCACGTTTTTGTTTATTGTTGTATCAATTTTGTTAAATTAAAAGACATTTTTGATGCTTTCAGCTTATTTCAGATTTCTACTTATTAAACTGTGATTTGAATAGAGATAGCCATTAAAAATTAATATCAAAGCGTTTGTTTTCATATCGTAACATTAATGTTAATAACAAAAACACGAATGTTCCTTATTTGGTATTATCAAGTCAAAAAATCTAAATCATGGCGTCGTTTTGCAAATGACATCTGCAAGTCGTAGTAGACCGAGTTTGGGCCGAGTGACGTCACGAACCTGAAGCGCCGTTTTTCGCGCGCTTTTCAGAACGCGAACTTTGAGTTGCAATAAAAAAATAAATAATTATCAGAATGAAAAAATATCTCGGTTTTAGGGGTTTCTTGAAAAGCTGAATAGAATAAAAAAATAAAAATAAAATGTGGAACTTGTCCATTTTCAGTTAGGGTATAAGAGTTGTTGAAGCTATGCAAGAGCTTTGTTTTCACTTAAAAAACAAGCCACCCTTAATGGTAATAGCACAATTTATTACACAAGGGGTTATGAAAATTCTCTATTCATACAATTATTCATGTAAAAAAGAGGAGGTCTGAATAGTACTGAAAGGGATAATTAAAGATAAAGATTAAACTTTTTACCTTGTGTCGCCAAGTCAAGTCCTTTGATCACATCACCGGATCCAATTTTAAAACTTAATGGTTTAGAACCAGGTTGTGTTGAATCAAACACACGACCATTGTCCAGTTTTCCAGTGTAATACATATGAGCCTGAAAATGGAAACATCATTCTTTATCTGAATATGAAATAAAATTAATATAATTACTGAAAAGAACATTAACCTAGAAGTATTCTATAAAAACTAAGAAAAAAATCAAAATTTAGAAAAAAATGCAGAAAGATGTTTCTTATTCTTCTAAAATCTGTCAAATTATGACAGTTACACAAGTTTTTGCTTTTAAAATTTAAAAAGAAACTCCAATAAGCCAATTTTAAACTTACTCACAAGATTTTTTTTAGTATTAACTGTCTCCAAGAAAGCAAGAGAAAGTTGATAAATTACAACATTTTAATAAGGTTTCAATTCAGAACTTATACTAACTGAGACAAATTAAAAAGAGGGCATGGTATACAAATTTTCATGCCAACTTTATTAGATAAATTCAAATTCAAAATGTGAAAGAAGAAACAGTTGCAAGAAACCATAAAATTGGAATGACATAGTTCACCAATCCAACATGGATGGCAGTGAAGATTAAAGAAATCTTAATACTTACAACTTTTCCTTTTTTGGCTTCAAGTCCATGTCCAACCCTCAAATCTTCACATTCAACACCTCCAGGCAGTAGTTTTTTAGGGGTTTTGGCAGCTGCACTTTCATTTAACTTGGGTGAAGCACTTCCCTACAGAAAATAAAACAATCAATATTTCCCCCCCATTTGATTCCAAAAATCAAGAGTTCCATGTCTATATCACCAATTTTAAAAATTTGTATCTACACCAAGTGTCATAACTCATCAGCTTATTTATGATATTTTCTAAGCAGCTTAAAATATATGCTTGGGAATAGCCTGTTAAAAATTTTACAAACATTAAAGTAACTTAGTATAAAAAAAGCAGCATATCTACTTATTATGATGTTAGAATTTGCGTGAGAAAACAAACTTTTAAGCTTCCCAATCCCAACAAATTCAAATATATTAAAGTTAAAAGTTTACAATCTGAAAACTTAGAGGAAAAAAAAGGACAATAATGAGTGTATCTGAGTTTTGGGAGGGTGGGTAATAGCTTTATTTCAATCACTTTTAAAATACTCTATGGATAACAAGTGAGTTAAATAATATAAACAATTTTCTTCGGAGCCTCAAAATATAAACAGAATGTACCACTGCTTGGTTATGGTTTTACTTACAACTGTGCAAGCTGTAAAATTTCAATAGTACCCACTCATCCACCATACTTACATCCATCTCCACTTTGCTTTTCCTTCTCTTCTTCTTTTTCTTCTTGGACTCTGGGGTGACAGGCGTATTCTGCTCATTAGTGGCCTCCATGGACTGATTATTTTGTCCATCTAAGTAAATTTAAAGTACAATCAAAGACAAGGTAATTGTGCTCAATGAAGATAAAAAGAACAACTCTTAAAACCAATTTTTAGAGCCAACACAGATAAATAGGTTTAGGCAGGGCCTGATTTCTAGAAAAAGAGAAGTGCCATCTGTATTGAATGTTTCTGAATATAAACTCAGCATTTAATCTTTTTAAAGTATAATTTTTACTTTTATTTATATTAAAAATAAATATGTGGTGACAACACTGTTAATTTTATTATGTTCAGCTGACCACTTGAATTTGTTATGAAATACTCAGAAACTTATGTTATTTTCCAGGAAAACTGCATGAAAAGAAGTGAGAAAGAACTGTTGTTTTATGAAGTTATAAACCTTTCCATGATAAGGGGTAAAAACTAAGGTGATTATCTCTGTTGAAGTTCTTAAACACAAAATCACTCTGTAAACTTACAATGCATGTCTTTGAATAGTATCAAATGATTTCTTATAAATATACTGGAATACATGGTGCTAACTGTCTGAATTCCACTTGTGAAACAAATACCAAGTCCCTCTCACCTTGGGTTACATTATTTAAATTAACTATTGTATTTCTTTGGATAAGAGGTACGAGAACGGTACCTGGTTACCAGAACGTCGTCTTGCACCATTCAGCCTCAAATCCAGCCATGAGTTTAAGGAAAATAAATGATTTCTGGAAATTTTAAAATGTCTTGATACTTCTTTAAATATTTAGATTAAAACCCTTTATAGTCACACCAATTTAGAGCTAAATGAAATTAAAATGAGACTGATATGATCTGGTTCACTTAGTTAAGTCCTTAAAATTAAGGAATAAAAATACAACATTTATTACCAAACAAAATCTCAAATTAGGAATAAGCTAAAAACAGTCTATTCTCATGATACCTCAACCAATACAGGGCCAGGGATAAAAAATTGTACCATCTTAACCAATCAGATTACAGTTAAGTTTTGGTAAAATGTAAAATAATGGAATACTAGAAAGAATAGCTTGATTTTATCTTTAAAAATAAGTGTGACTAAAAGTTAAATATAACTATAAATAGAGATGGGCAAAAAAGGAGTAGCAGTTAAAAAATAGCTGCTACAGGAAAAAAATTAATGTAGCTACTAAACGTGTTCAGTAGGGTGGTTCAACAATACATGGTAAAAATAAAAGTTTCAAAAACAAACCGGGCCACCCCTCAAATTTTTTACACTTGTAGACAGTAATCTTCTGGGAAAATTTCAACTTTATATCTCAACTGCAAGGGGGTGCTCAAGCCCCCCGAACATTATAAGTTAGTGAATTCTATTGTAACTTTCTAAAAATAATTTTAAAATACCAAAAAATACAAAATTTAGGTATGCATTTATATATATTACAATCTTTTAACATAAGAATAAATCAATGTATAAAAGTACAAAGTAAATTTTTTTAATATTTTGCCCTTGTTAATAAAACTACAGTATTGCGCAATTACTAAGGGTTGGTTGTTTTCATAAATGAGGGGAGCTACGATGGGGGAATTTCATTTAATCCTACACAAAACAGTTGAAAGCTTTTCTTTTCATCAGTTGTTTACAAAAAACAACCTAAGATCCTGGGGTGGATATACCATCTGACATGTAATGGGTGGCGAAAGACAAATGGAACTGCATGTGTAATCCCAACCCCCTGGTTAACTGATTTAGTGGCCAAGGGTTAAAAAGGTTCAATATCCCATGCATTTATCTGTCATTATGTCTATTTTAATCTTTTCAAAGCATGAATATTAGTTCCTGAGTGTGTAAGTGCCAGCGTGATTTAAAGAGTCTTCCACTCTTCCACGGGTGCTAACACTTCAACCGCTTATAGTAAAAATCCTTGCTGCATATTTTTATTAAATCCGGGTCTTTGAGGAAGGGTTAGGACCCTTAAAAGATGAAATGTGCAAAAAACACCAGGAAAAAATAGTTTAAAATAACCTCGATAATTCTTAATGAATTTTTGCATTTTTAGGGGGCAATAACCCATTAAACCTATCCATTTGCAAAAAATTTTCATATTTTAGAAATTTCAAACTTTCTTGTCCCCTCAGGAGTAATTTAAAGACTTAAATAATGCTTTTAGACCCTGAAAATCGAATTAAAAGTCACAAAGTCATTGAAAAACGTAAAAAGGAGGAGGGACTGTTCCACCGAAAATATGAGGCTGATTAGAAAAACTGGGGTGATACTCTGATTCAGGGGGTCATTTTACATAAGAATCTGCATAAATTGTTTCAGATGCATTTTGACCCTATTTTTTGTTGACCAGTGTTGCTATTTGTGTCATTCCCTATAGGGCCGCTAATGTTAATATTAGGGTTCATTGAGCACCCTCTTAGAATTTGAGTAGGAAGTTAAAATTTTTTCAGCACTATACTGTTGATAAGTCTAAAAAAGTTAGGGGGTGGCCCAGACTCTAGCTCAAAAAAAGTTTTTTTGAACCACCCTAGTGTTCAGAAATAGCTGCTAAAATTTAGCAGCACTTGAAGGCTCTCGATTGGTCAAAAAATAGCATCTATACTGCTACGCGCTGTCCAATGAGAATCTCCTAGATTTAGCAGTAGCAGATAACGAAGGAAACGACAGGAAAACACGATCATGTCCCCTGCTAAAATTTAGCAGCATTTGAAGACTCCCGATTGGTCAAAAAATAGCATCTATACTGCTACGCGCTGACCAATGAGAATCGCCTAGATTTAGCAGAAGCAGATAACGCGATCCTGTCCCTTATCAGTAGCTAGCAGCTACTGTAGCTGCTAAAAAAAAGCACCTGTAACCTCAACCATAGAGAGTGCTAATCTGCTAATTTTTAGCAGCTACTTTTAGCTGCTATTTTTCCTTAACGAACGTAACTGCTAAATTTTCAAAAAATAGCAGATTTGCCCACCTCTAACTATAAAGTGTATGGAGTGAAAAGGAACATTAGGTGCAGACAGTATACTGTCTTGTAATGTTTACTCTTCAATCACAATAAGCTACAGTATAACCTTGATATCTCGAAATTGAAGGGACCCAAAAATAAATTTGAGATACCACTGTAACTACAAATATAAAATTATTAGCACTTTATTTCAAGGGGGAAAATATCTTTTCAAGATATCAAAGTTTGAGGTAACGAGGTTATACTGTGTTTAACTGCAATTGTAATGAAAACTTAAATTTTGAAAATCAAATTGTAAATAACATAGAATAAAAAGATGTGAGAATCCAGACAAGTGATTTAGAAGCAGGAAAAGCAAAATCTCTCACCTTGCTTTTCCTTTTTCATTGGCGTCTCTGTTTTCAAGCTCTTATTTCCAGGGGTTTCTTTGAAAGAGACAGATTTTTTAGGCATGGGAGTTCTTCCAATTGAAGAGTTCAAGTCATCTGAAGTTAATGAAGCAAAATTCAAT
Organism: Tetragnatha montana; assembly: GCA_963680715.1. Lineage (NCBI taxonomy): Eukaryota > Metazoa > Arthropoda > Arachnida > Araneae > Tetragnathidae > Tetragnatha > Tetragnatha montana. The sequence goes on along the minus strand of OY796677.1, from coordinate 12,337,839 downwards.
TATTCGAATTATCATAGGTTGACTATTCAATGAATTTATAAAATCAAACTTAATTGATCAAATCCCTAATACTGATGTCAACAAAGGGTAAATAAATTCTGAGATTAAACCATGTGGGGATTATCAGATTATATCAGGGATTTTATAAATTATATAATTTTAAATAAACTAATTAATTAATAGCTTGGTTCCTCCACGGCTTACTAGATACTTATACAGGCTAGCCGAGTACGGAAATACTTGCAAATCCAGATGGCAATACTGGACAAACTGGCAAAGCATATCCACAGTGTTGAAGGCGGTGGGTGATATAGGTAGGTCTTGTAGCGCTCCAAGCGGGAAAAGTTGTCAAATGGTTTTCATTGTTTAAAACTCGGCTAGCCTGTATAAGTATCTAGTAAGCCGTGGTTCCTCAATAAGCTTTTATTACTCTAAGTAATTTGTGTAACAGGTGTTACTTTGAAATTGTTAATCTTACAAATTTTGGTGTTTTTAGTTTCTTTACCTTAAAATTTAAAGTAGAAAGAAATATTAAAAAAATTATTTTTCACAATGCATACCTGCCAACATTGATATTATAAAAAAAGGAAGATTTTAAAACTCAAGATACCCACAGCATTTTTTTTTACACTAAACAAATGTATTTTTTAGTCCTCCCACATTTGTAACTCTTTGTAATTTTGGACTCTGGAATTTTTTTTTTGAAACTATTGTCCAGCATGATCAGCACAGCTGAGTGGAAAATAATGATCAATTATGAAAGCTGCCAATAAACATTCTGCATTGGTAACTGCTTTCTAATGCATTTCATTATTTTTTAGAAAGAGATGTAGCTATTCTTTATTTCCAACAGCAGAACTGCTTTTAAGCATTAATCAAGTTGGATTAATAACTGATGGGAAAAAAATCTTTTAACTGAGCAAAAAAACAGAAGAAATTGATTGAAAAACGGATGATTCTCTAAAAAATGGAAATCTTCCGGCTAAAACAGAAGAGTTGGCAGCTATTACAATGCACTTGCCAACTTTTGAAAACTGTCATCAGTAATATTTTTTGCGACTCATTCCTCAAAAGTACAATTTGAACAAATGATTCAAAGTTATATATAAAAGGGGTAAAAATAAATAAGAGTGAAATAAGAGTATCAAAAAAAATTCATGAACAAAGAAATTTGTAATTAAATTTAATGTAAACATAAATGCTTTAATTTCAGGGATGTGATTGGCAAAAAAGAGGAAACCCAATATTTCAATAAAATGAACGTGTAAAGTAGGGTGGTCCAAAAAAATTTTTTTTTGAAAAGTTGAACTCTCACCCCCCAGTTTGGTGACATTATGTGAGTTAATGCCTCTGTTAAAATATTAGATCATTTAAATGTTATTTAGAGGTAGCTCAATCGCTTCGAAGTTTCAGCATTTACCGTTCTTGGAAAACGGCATGTTTTCTGTATAAGAATTTACATTTCAATTGGTATAACAAAATATGTGTTTATAAAATTTATATTTGTTTTAGTGACAACAAGTTTTGTATAATTTAAGTTTCTGACAAGGATTAGTCTTTGTCTGGAATTCACATAACGTCTCAAATAATAACTTATAATCCTACTCTATAACTTCTACTCCATGCAACTTATGTTATTGCAACCCCGCTATGACTACAGAGAATTTCTTGAATTAGTACTGATCTTTTTGGGTGAAACTCCTCCTAAAGGTATTCACTTCAGAGCTCCAGGTGCCTTCCACCATGCACGGTGGATGTCAAAGATTATTTACTGTTTGAAGATATGGCTGTTTCATCAACAGTTTAAACTAACACCAAGAGAAAAGAATGCTTTGATAGAGTTCAACCTGTTTGTAGCACTTTTATATATGAAGCACTGGTTCACTGCTACTATCTCAACAGAAGCTTGCTCCTGTTCATGATCTGCAGTTTTTAGTAAAACTTCACAAATATGCTGAATTCAAAAAAAACATTGCAAGCAAGGCAACAACAGGTACCTAGTACCTAGGAGAAGAACTGGTTAGGCTCGGTTTGTTTTCTAATAATGTGTCAGCAGATACAAAAGTGAGCATGGTTCAAGGTTTAAAAGAAGAATCCACACAAAAGCAATTGAAACGACTTGATGACAAAACAAAAGATTTCCACCTAAAATCTCTAGAAGATTTTGTGACGGTGAAATCTCTGACACTCTTCAATTCAATGCAACTTGATACTTCATTCTTAGAAGTAGATCCCTCAGAATGTAAGGAATTAGATTCTTATTAGAAATCTAGAAATATAGTGCAAGGTATTAAAGTAGTAAATGACTGTGGTGAAAGAGGTGTCGCTCTTATACTACTAAGTTCAATGACAAGTTAACTAAAAATGAAGAGCAGAAACAATATCTCTTGCAAGTTGTTGAGACCCATAGGAAGCAATTCAAAAACTCTAAAAATAACTACACTGATGAAAATGACTACTAACATGCAGATTGCTAGTACCAGTACTTCCTAAGCCCAAAGCAATGAATTTGTTCAGTTTCTTAACTTTATTGATGGATAACATTATTTGATATTATCTTAGTTTTATTTTTATATGTATTGTTTATGTAATAAAACTAAACTACTGTTCATTAAAAAAAACTTGCTCATATTAGTTATTACCTTTGATTTATTGATATTTATGTACTGTATTGACTAGTGTTATATGAAGGTTGACACAAAAATTAGCTGACTTCAAAGCCTTTGAGCTACCTCTAAATAACCTTTAAATGATCTAATATTTTAACAGGGGCATTAACTCACATAATGTCACCAGATTCCCTGTAGTCATCGCGGGGTTGCAATAACATAAGTTGCATGGAGTAGAAGTTATAGAGTTGGATTATAAGTTAATATTTGAGACGTTATGTGAATTCCAGACAAAGACGAGTCCTTGTCAGAAACTTAAATTATACAAAACTTGTTGTCACTAAAACAAATATAAATTTTATAAACACATATTTTGTTATACCAATTGAAATGTAAATTCTTATACAGAAAACATGCTGTTTTCCATGAATGGTAAATGCTGAAACTTCGAAGCGATTGAGCTACCTCTAAATAACCTTTAAATGATCTAATATTTTAACAGAGGCATTAACTCACATAATGTCACCAAACTGGGGGGTGAGAGTTCAACTTTTCAAAAAAAAAAATTTCTCCATAGGCAGATGGACCACCCTAGTGTAAAGCACAAATTCATACAAAAGGCAACTTACAGAATAGACAATTAAACTTACAGCATAATTAAATTGACTCTATATTTTTATTCACTTGTGAAAGCAAAGTAAATGATTTTACTATTAAGACAAAAAAGTAAACTATCTAAACAAAATTTCCAAGCAGCGAGGAGCCGAGGACAATATTATGAAGAAAAAATTATACCAAATCATTTAATAGTTGTTTCGCCTATATTAAAATTACTTTCTCTACATTGAAATGTTTTCTTGACTGAATAGCTACCAAGGGGTCAAAAATTTAAATTACATGTATGACTTTTAATATATTTTAAAATGAATATAAGAGGTAATGGTGCCTCAGTGTTGATTGGCCACTTATAATTTATATTTACTATAAAAATTTAAATGATGCTTAAATAACATTATCAGACTTGCCAACCTCTGAAAGTCAAAAATCAGGAGATTTTCTATAGAAATCAGGAGAAATTTTTATCGATGTATAGCCCATCGCAAACCAATTATAAAGAGATATTATGCGCTCAAAATAAAAATTTAACTGGTTTAAAATTACACAACCATGCTTTTTCGCAATGGCACTGTCCGGGAACATTTTTCAGAAGAGAGCTCCGGAATGGTCCTCTACACTGATCGGTAAATTATGCTCCAATAAGAATGCTGTAAAAAGGCATTCAGCATTAATTACCGCCTGATCAGTCTGTATTACAGAAATCCTTTGGTTATTTTCCACACATTTCGCATTTTCCTTATGCATATTTCGAAAAAAGCGGGAGAAAACCGAGAAAGCGGGAGATTTTCGGGGAAAATCCGGAGGGCGGGAGGAGAGAGTGAAAATCCGGAGTCTCCCGCTAAAATCCGGAGAGTTGGCAAGTATGCATTATTTACCTTAAACTTTTCATACACCCTATTATCTGCACATCTTGTAATGTAATTCTCTCAAGTTCAAAACATAAATTCCTATTTGCCTTCTTGTAAACAAGAAATTCTTCTAATATATTTTTTTTAATTTTCCAGCTAAATTGTGGACACTTTCTCCAAAAAACAAGCATTTAAAGCCTAGGATATTGACGCAAAGTAAGAAAAATGCGATTGCAAACCGTCTGTCAAGTTGTTTTTTCGACCCGCGTCCACGCCGTCAAAATGCCAACTTTACAGGCAAACGTCCGGGAAAAAAGCGTAAAAATTATTTTTTCTTCGAAAATTTTCGGAATTACGTAAAAATTAAGCTTCATCCGTAATACAAACCGAATTTCCGTAACCATTACGGACTTTCCGTAATAGTTGGCAAGTATGACAATGTGAGAGAAACTTTGTAACACATGTTACATGCTCAACCTGGTATAACAAATGGACCACCAGCTAGGTAGTCTATTTAAATCAGTAGTAAACATACATTTATTTTACATTTAGAGATCCAACATCAATAATAAACTTCTCTGGAACAATTGTGATGGCATAATTTACAGATATAATAAGGTAAAAAATCAATAATTTCAGAAGCAACAAAAATTTTACAATGCATGCTTTTTTATGACTTCCTCTACAAAAGAGAGCTAATATTTGTAAAAACCAATGTTAGTTTCTAATTCTATAGACTTTAAGCTTTCCAATAATGTACAACACTTGGGGGTTTTGATAAAGTTTATTTTTTTTTCACATGGATGACTAGTTAGCTGGAATTACCCCATATGGGGATTATCAAATTCAAACTATACTCAACCTATAAAAGGATTTTTCTTCCCCTTGGGGGCATCGTCAAAGTCAAGGTTTACGTCAAAGACTTTCTTGGGAGTATTCTTTACTTTATTATTCTGTGCTGGAGTGGAAGCATTGCTCAACTTGGCCTTCTTGGATTTCTTGCTCTCTTTTTTCAATGCTAAACGAGACAAAGCCACAATTAGCCTAACAAATTAGTAACTGAAAGATTTCCTCTATATAACTCATACTTTTATTTGAAATAGATTCTATAGAATAAAAATAAAATGTATATTTTAATTTCAGTATCTAGCTTCATGTTAACAAATGCTTTGGTTTTGGAAGTTAAACACAGCCATGATATCACTCAAAACACATTACCAGGTACAATTTCTACAACATCATCAGAAGATTCTTCTTCGGAGGAGGAATCTTCATCACTATCTTCCTCTTCAAGCTGACGTTTTTGAGGAGTATTTTTCATAATCTGACCTGTAAATAAAAGGAAATAAATTATTTTAAAATAATGAACGAACCAAAAACACAAAGTATCTAGTTGACTTTTTTTCCCACAAAATTTCAGTTTTGTGAAAAACAAGTTCTATGTTGCATCAAACTACAAAAAGATTTTGAATTTATTAAAGGTTATTTCATAAAATGGGATTAAATACCATTATGTATTAATATATATCTGGAAAGAATTCCAGATCAAAATATTTCAAATAAAATTCAAGGTTTTTCAGGGACTTAGCGCTGAGTTCAAGTATTTTTGAGGGCCCTTGAAAACAGAAAGAAAATTTAAGTACTTTTCAAAGCCAGTGGGTCAGATTGTAGACAATTAAATTCCACAAGATTCAAACCCTACCTGTATGTCTACAAGGATCTAATCAAGGTCTAAAAACCCATTTTACTAGTAGAAAAATAATATTGCCTTTTAACTATACTGTTTTTACTGTACTATTTAAAAAAAAGCTTAAGTTTATTTTTTTTTCACTCAAGAATGTTGAAAACTTCTTTTACATTTTATACTTTTTACTATGTTCTATTTTTGTTTAATTTTATATTATTATTTGAAGTTATCTGCACGAACTTTGAGGATGAATTGCTTCTTATTCATTTATTTTTATGAGTACTTAATGATATTACTTGCTTTTAAAAATGAATCTGGTCACCTATTAGACCAAAAGGTTCCAGGTGAGCGGAATTTTGTGTATTGTGCTGTTTTATGTATTCAATACATGTAACAGAAGCATTTAAACATTGATAGTTATTTTGTCATTTTAAACTGTTTTACAGAAATCCTTCAAGTTGGAACCAATTAGAAATAATAATACAAGGGTAAAATATGAAGGTAAAAGATAAACTAAGAGGAAGTAAAGATTATAAGACCTATGATTAGTGAAAAGTACTGTCTTGGTTCAAGTAGTTATACAAACATGATTAGTTCAAATATTTTCCTGGATCTATAAACAGTATAAAAGGATTTGTTCATTCAAAAGGAAAATAAACCATTCCTAAAATGAATACACAAGATAAACTAAATTTTCAAAGAGAATGAAAAGAAGAGCATAGCATGACAAATGCAGCACGAGTATTGCAAAGGCTACAGGAGCGTGACAAAAAGAGCTAGCAAATATGCACAAAAGCAGATAATGTCTTTAGCACCCCCGTAGCCATCTACTTAGTGCAAAATTTTTCCTACACCCTTGTATATTGCAAAAAACAACCATTTGGCAAACTTTAGGGGAGACAGGTTTTAACAACACACACACAAAAAGAAAAACCCCACAAAATAAATGATAAGATGGAGCCACGGACCTGGAAAAAGTTGTAACCTTCCCCCGAACCTAATGCATTGCTCCTATGGAGCTGACAGGGGCTTCCCCCGAACCAGGTTCGGGCACTTTTTCCAGGTCCGTGGAGCCATCTCTTGACAAAACATTAGGAGCAATATGACTTAGTTTGTTTGGAAACTTAACTAGTTTTACTTAGAAGGTGTAAGGTAACAAATAGTCTTTAGCAATATAACAGTAAATTTGAATCATTTTTGGCAATATTTTTAACTGTAGTTATTCAAAGACCTTGTGTATAACTGGATCAAGTCCCCCTAGGATAATAAAAAATGGACAAATGGGAATACCTTTCTTAGGGGAAGCCTTTTTCTCCTTGTCATCACTGACTTCTTCCACCTCCTCCTCATCATCATCTTCGTCTTCATCCTCCTCCTCATCTTCTTCATCCTCATCATCATCATCACTGTCCTCTTCATCATCAGTTTCTAGATCATCAATGATTTCCTCAAAGTCCACATCATCATCGTCAGAGGTGTCATCCAAGTCTATGTCGTTCAAAGTCGCCCCAGAGACCTTGGCACCAGCTGAAAGAAAAAGATATAATAAATATGAAAAGATTGTAGTTTTAGTTTATCTAAATTTTTAACTAGTCAAACAGGGCAAATTTTAAAACATTAATTTTTACTTTAGAGCATTAAGAACCAAGTTAAGACAAGACTAGTTGCTTGTTAGCATTTTGGTCATCTAAATATAAGCTGTTTGTCTGAGAAATTATTTTGTTGTTAAAACATGTATTCAAACATTTTTCCTGAGTGCCATACATTTTCAATTAATAAGAGTAATAATAAAGAAATGTTATAAAGAAAAAAAACCCCATTAACCACTAATTAATTATTAACATTAATTAATTTTTTTTGACATTTAGAAATAAGTGGAAAATTAATTAATTTAAACTAATGATTCATTTATTTAAATTTAAAAAGAGAAGAGCAAAATAATTTCTACACAGCTTGATAAACATCACTTGCGTTTGTAAGAAAGAATTACTTAATGATAATTTTTATCCGCCCAGTTTAAAATTGTTCAAATGCATAAGACTAGAATTATTACCTAAAATTACAATTAGCAAGGTCAATGATAAAAATTGGGCAATATTTGATTTTTTAGTGAGTGAAATAATTAGACAATTTTTAATGGAATAGATGAAGTGTACCAACTAAACAATTAATGTGTTTTAAATGTAACAACTCTGATAAAAAACATTAAAAATTATAGAGTTTTAGAAGTTAGAATCATAAACTAAGAAATTAAAGGAATAAAATAAGAAAAAGATATTGCTAATATTATGGTTCTTCTATCCTCATAATGTCATACCAGATCCAAAAACAGTCATTCTTCTCACCTTACACTTGTACTTTATATTGATGTTTTTTTGTTATACTATAATGGGTCTCAAAGATCAAAAACCACCTAAACATGAATAGCAATGTTTCAACAGATAATTCAAGTGATAACACATTGTCATAATGTGTTTCAAAGGGTAAATTACCATGACAATGTGTGACTGAATGCTCATGCTGGTTCCTTAGCCAAATGGAAATGATGCAACTGGTGACAGAAGAATATGTAATTTAAATTAAAGAGCTAATTAAAAAGCTTCAATACTTACCCTTGCCGTTTTCTTTGGCTTTGTCAGAGCTTAAAATGTGATAACCACTCAAATGAACAGTTGCTAAAAGAAAAATGTCAAAAGGGTTATACATTAGAGAAGAGAACAAGACTTGCTAAGATTTCCTAAATTCTTAACAATTCTGATGAAGCATAAGACAGAATGATATTGATGTTTTTATCACATCTATCAGTTTTAATTCTTTTACACTTCAACACAAATGTTTATGGTTAAGTTTATTAAAAACATGACAGATAATTATAAGTTTATTTATTGTAGAGCCTCCAGCTACCAAACTGTTCATAGGAACCGAATGAAAATTTTGGTGGAATTTATATTGAGGGATGCAGATAGAATATAGATGGTAATGATATGGAGTAGAGCAGTTGTATTTAGGGTTTTCAACCCGCCTGTGAGGTAAACTGCTCGATTCCTGGATGTGCTTCGATTATTGCAGTAGGAGATTAGTGTTTGTGGCAACAACAAGAATATGTATTTATAAGTGCGAGTGAAACGTGTCAGGGTGTTTGTTATTATGATTGTTTGTATGAATGGATGGTGCTGCTGTTGAATAAATAGGTTGATTTTACCCCACGGTGTTTTTTATTGAAAGGCTCGCGTTTCACTGGCTGGACCCAACATTGTGGTGACCCGGACGTGATTATCGACGTGAAGTTTTAAGTTGGTACGGCCAGATTTTAACTTATGGAAATGGAGCAGCTAGTCAAGAAGAGAACACCGGTAAGGGGATCAGTTACGAGGTATTGTAATCTTATTGATGCAGCATTAAAAGAAAGTGTTATAGACCATGATGTTATTGAAGTAAATCGGAAATTATTGGAAAGATCGGCTTTTAAAATGGAGAACTTGGACGAGCAGATACTGGATCTGATGTTGAAAACAGATTATGATAAATACGATGAAGAATATTTGCAAATCGAAGAATACCAAACAAAATTAGAGCACGTGAGGCATAAAATAAAAGCGGACTTTGAGAAAGCTCCAACGGCGGAGAGTGTACCCACTAGATGTAAGCTACCAAAACTGGAAATGAGAAAGTTTACCGGAGAAATTAAAGACTGGCTGGGGTTTTGGTGTCAGTTTCGGCGAATACATGAAGATGTGACCGTCAGCAATGAAGATAAATTTCAGTATCTCATCCAGAGTATGGCGGCAGGTAATAGGAAATAGTCGACAGCTACCCACCAACTGCTGAAAATTATCCGAAGGTTATTGAGAGCTTGAGGGAGCGTTTTGGTCGTGAAGAACTTTTAACTGAGTACTATATAAGGGAGTTACTGTCATTGGTAGTAAGTAATGCTACGCATCATTTGAAGTCAAAACAGAATGTTATGCAGCTCTATGACAAATTAGAATCCCATCTGAGATCACTCGAGTCAATCGGTGTTACTAACGACAAGTACACGGCGATGCTTTTTCCACTGGTGGAGTCTTGTGTCCCAGAGGATCTCTTGAGAGCTTGGCTGAGGTCACCAGAGGTTGGATCGGGGAAGTATGAGGACAAGCTTTCACAGTTGCTGAGATTTTTAAAGAAGGAGGTGGAGGGAGAAGAGAGAATTGTCATGGCGAAATCTGGGTTTCATTCAGGTGAAGAATCTGGAGGACGAAAAGTGAAATCAAGGGAAAGCGAGGATTTAATTCCCACGGCCAACGACCTTTTTTTGAGGACAAAACCCTGGAGATCATGTTTATTTTGCGGCCATCCTCATAAGTCACAATTTTGTTATAAAGGTCAGGCAATGAGTTTTAGAGAGAGAAAGAATTTTTTAATGAGGAAAAATGCTTGTTTTAACTGTTTAAGAGTAGGACATTTTTATAGAGATTGTACATCTGATGTTGAATGCGGTCGATGTCGAAAGAGACATTGGACCACTTTGTGCCCATGGAAGGATCAATCTTACGAGGGACCCGTAGAATCGGTGAAAGAGTCCCCTGGGGAGATCCAGGTCAATGATCCGAATACAGTTCTTTCCGACCACAGCCATCCCGAGGTCCTTCTACAGACTCTTTTGGTGTCGGTGGGAGCTGGTGGAGAAAGGAAGACCGTACGGGCGTTGATTGACACCGGATCTCAGAGATCTTATATTTTGAGGTCAACCATTCGTCAGATGAGAACTGTTCCAGAGGGATTAGAGAATTTAACCCATGTGGTCTTTGGTGGTGCTAGTTCTACGAGGGCTCATAATTGTTACAGGGTAACTGCCAGTAACTTGAACCATCCCTTTTCGTGTGATCTGCGGGTTTTGGATCAAGATATCATTTGCGGGAATGTGCCTAGCATGCAAAAGGGTCCCTGGATCGAGGAGATGGCGAGCAGAGGAATTGACCTCACTGATGTTGGCATGGGTTCTCGGCGAGTGGAGCTGCTGATTGGAGCCGATTACGCCGGAGGCCTATTTACTGGTAATCTGTTGGAGGTGACATCAGGATTGGTTGCCATGGAAACCTTTTTGGGTTGGAGCCTAATGGGTAAACCTGAGCTTGTCTATGCTGGAGCTACTTCTCTTTTGAGTCAGTCTGAGCGAGACAAGGATGAGATCGAGGAGGGTGTCGTGAATAGATCTGGTGCAGTAGATATGGAGACTGAGCAAGTGCCACATTGTGAAAATGTGTCCCTGGGTATCTCTGCTCTTGAGCAGGCAGTAAGAACCTGTCCTCAACCTACTGTTATTGCCACTACCCCTAACATTGGATATGTTCCGCCTGATCGCCCAGCGAGAAGAGTGTGGTTCAGAAGGTCAAGCGGCTTTTTAAACGTATTTCAGAAAATTCATTCAGAGAGTCAGAGTACCAGACCCACGGTGGGAGTTCCAATCGGAAAGTTACGTCCTCTGGAGATCCGAGGGAAGGAGAGCCCAGAAGTTGCTAATGGACTCGAGAAGGAAGAGAGGTCAAGTTCCTGTTGGACTTTGAGACTTTAAATTTTTTAGAATTTTCGGAGTTTAAGATTTTTAAGGTTTAGGATTTTAAATTAACTTTGTTCCTGAAAGAGTGTTAACAGATGTTTAGAGTTAAAACTTTCTTAGTAGATTTTTTATTTTTGAACTAATTTTAATTAACTTTTAGGCAGTTTACCTTTGTAAGTTTTGATGAATCAAAAGGTGGGAGTGTGAGGTAAACTGCTCGATTCCTGGATGTGCTTCGATTATTGCAGTAGGAGATTAGTGTTTGTGGCAACAACAAGAATATGTATTTATAAGTGCGAGTGAAACGTGTCAGGGTGTTTGTTATTATGATTGTTTGTATGAATGGATGGTGCTGCTGTTGAATAAATAGGTTGATTTTACCCCACGGTGTTTTTTATTGAAAGGCTCGCGTTTCACTGGCTGGACCCAACACCGCCAACAAACCTGGGTGTTTTTTTTAATAAAATCCACTTAAAAAAGTAAAAACCCAATAAAAAATAAAAAACCCAGTATAATCAAGTCTTTTGATAATGCAAATATCTCACAACATAATATTTGGGAGGGAAAAAAACCCTCTGATTATTAAAAAAAATATTGGGCAAGGTATAAATGAAAATGGCAAAAATTCAAAAATAAAATAAACAAAATTTTGTACTTTTTAATTGTAGTGAAATTTAAAATGTGATAAAACCTTTGGTTTATTCCCAAGCAACACAACCTGCCCAATTGGTATAAAATACTAAATCATAGTTATGTATTCTTGACAATGGTACCTACTGAACTTATAAGGGTTTTCATTTAATACGTTTTTAAATTTGTTTTGCTAGTTTTTTTTAACTTAATATCAATATGTATATATTTTTTAAAATTATAAAATATTGACAGAATACAACACACTTATCTTTGCATTGTAACATGCATTTACCTGATGTTGAAAAAAGGTATAATAAATTCTTTGTTACTGCCCAAAGTTACAGCATTAAAGATATGTTTATTTAGTAAATTAAAATATTTTTTTGCAATTTAAGTTTCTCTTTACTCTTAAATTAAGAAAACTTAACACTTAAAATTCCTTCCAGCTGCCAAAATAAACCCAATAAAGCCCAAAAAAAACCCCACCCGGGTTGTTAAAAAAAAAACAGGTTGTAGTTACAATGAAAACAATTTTGAAATTCTCAAATGAAATGCAAACTTTTTTCTGGTGGTTAATATATGAAGTGAAAGAACACAAATAGGGGTAGAGTAGTACTTGTAGGATGGAAAACTTCCCCAAGACTGAAATTTGAAAACTACTATATGGAGCTCACCAGTAGCATCTAATTATAAGTTCAAAACATGCTTGTTTTTTGCTTTGTTTTAAACGTGTTTTAACAACCCTGCTTTTTCAGGGTTCATACTCTATCTAAGATAGTAAAATTCAGGAGTCTTTAAGGAGTTTTTCAGGAGTAAATTACACAAAAATTAGGAGGTAACATGAACAATTATTAACCTGAATTCTTTAAATATCACGAGCAGAATGAATCATTGAAAAAAGACGTGCAAAAAAGTTTAGAATTTTATCTTTCAACAGTATTTTACTGATTTAAAAAACAATAACTTTTACTGATTTAAAAAACAATAACTTTCACTGATTTAAAAAAAAAACAATAACTTCCACCATATTATACTGTTATTTAAACTTCCTTTTGCTCTTGGATAGGTAAATTTCAGGAGTTCAAGGGAAAATTCAGGAGGAAAAACTTAATTTCCAGGAGTTTTTCAGGAATTTCAGGAGGCGTACGACCTTGTTTTTGGAGGGAAAAATATTGTAAAGGAATCTGGATAAGTCAAGCTAAAATATTAAGCTATTGTCCTGTTTATCAGATAACAGTTTGTGTAAGGTTTATTAACATCCCCAAATCTCCTAACAGACTGCTTTTCAAAGTCGGTTCATGCCAGGTTGTTTTTTCACATCATGGATAGAGGAAAAAAAGTGTTAAGATGCTTAACCCCATTTAGCTGTCAGTTATATAACAATCAAATATTTAGGGTAATCAATACATGAGAAATAAAATAAACTCACCGTCTCCTTTGAGGGAGAAGGTCACTCGCTCTCCCACGTCAAAGAACAAGTTGAGGCTCACTTGGACAATGCTGTCATGCTTCAAGTTGCAGAGCAGGTACTGGCGTCCCCCTCTCTCCACCATAAGTGACACAAACGTCGGTTTTGTTTGGCCACGAACTGAAGAGAATGGTGATAGGAAAAAAAGTTCAGAATTATACTGTTAATTACAGCAACTTTTTCCAAATTAAAGGAACACTACAATTTTACGAGGTGATTTAGTTTTAAGTTACAATAACATCTTCTTGCAGTTAAGTAGTAGAAGTTTAGTGAAAAGAATATAAATTTACCTTCTGGATCTAAAGCTGCCATAGTCAGATGAAAAGGTTTTTTAACAACCTGTGAATACCTCTTCCCAGCTTCACACCGGATACCTGAAAATCAGAATAGAACATCATAAACATAAACAAATAACATGATTATACTAGAATGCAACATTACTTGACCTTGGGGAAACAAAACAAAGAAAGTAGTTTCCAGCCTGGTGGCTGAATTTTTAGTAAAATTAAGAACTTCAATTTAGAAATATGATTTGTTTGTTAAACCTTTGCGTTAAAAAGTTTTTTATCACGATTTGCGTACCGAAACACCTTATAGCAACCGAACAGGCTTTCTATTCACCTATATAGTTTTCCCCTCCCCCTTCCGAGTAGTGACACCACAGGGTCAAGAAACGTTGCAACCAAGTATAGAAGATCAAAAGGAAAAACGGTACTTATGTATTATACCGTCGACCGTGCCGCTGAATGGTCGACAGTATAATACGTAGGTACTGGAAAAACATATTGAGAAAGAGTTGTAAACAAAGTGTTTCTTTCCAATATGCCTGGACTTGCCAGGAAGTCACCATGGCCAGGATTTTAAAAATTTACCCCATTTTTAGCATCATTAGAGCATGCTGGGTGCAGGGGTAAAGCCAACGCAGTTCCCAATCTTTTGTGAGCAAAAAAATAAAGTATACTTTTCAAGGCTCATTTTAAATTTTTCATGAACTAACATAGAAAGGCGGAAAAGCCATTTACGAGTAACTAAACCTTTCCCCCCTTTAGTACCCTTACTTCAAAAACCTTTCTTATAGCAAAGACTACATTATATTACCATTACTATATTTAACAATTTCACTTGTTTTAGGAAAGTCAAACAGAAAAATTAAAGTAGGCAAGTTATACCTGTTCTACAATTTAAAAAATCCCATCCGTGTTTAAGAAGCTAACAGGATATTAACTATTTGAATCAAAAATTAACTTTTCATGTTCGAACTGAAAAGAATTCCAAATTAAAATATTTCAAATAAAATTCAAGGACTTTTAATGACTTAGCACTAAATTCAAGTACTTTCCAAGGCCCTTGAAATTTAAAAAATTAAATTCAAGTAGTACTTTTCAAGGCCCGTGGGAACCCTGCAATAGGGTGTATCTGGGATATACTCCCAAAACTTAGAAATTTTCCTTTTATAATCATAGAAAGTAATGTTAACTAACTCATATCCTCTTAAAAATTATTTTCTAGTTATGACACTGGCTATAAGATAATTAGAGTAAATACAATACAATAAGAAACCACCTAAGGGTACTGACCCATCCTGAATTAAAGATTAACATAATTTTTTCCTTTCATAACAAATTGACCAATTCATGTCTCGACTTGATAAAAACTTAAATTATCTAATGAAAATTACAAGGGGTGCTAGGGCCCATATGGAGAACATCTAACTTATTTATATTGTAATAATATTACATATATATTAACATTATTATGATCACCCAAAAATCATATCAACAAATCTGAATTGAAACTTGAACTCTAGTGACCTTTTAAGTGTTTTGAAACTCTAACCACCAAGTTTTAATACTATTTAACGGATATTGGGTGTAGTATTTGTTATATTAACCTTTTATTCTCCGTGAAGGTTATAAAAATACATAGAAATCAAATTAAACAGGGTATACACGTGTTACCGTTTTATGACTCGAAAGAGTAGACCCCTAGAAACTTGCAGACAAAAACTCTAGGGTAAGAAAATAATTGTGTAGATTGGAATTAGAAATTAAGTTCTTATAAATTACATAATTCATTAAACGAGAGGTGAGAACGATAATAAAGGTGAGATACTGTTTGTATGTTACTTACCCCAAAATTCACTTTTGGTGGGGAAGCTAGGCTCCAATAACTTCTTCATTGGAATTGATATTTGGGAAACACGGCTCATGAGTATTAATAAGTTCCCGCGTAAAATATCGGGAATTTATGAAAATAATCGTGCTTCAATTTACACAACAGATAGAGCCAATGAATTATTTTTTTCGTCCGCCAGAAAAATTTGTAAGTTGACGGTGGCAGTTAATAACACCGGTCTTTCACGGATAGTTAAAAATGTTCTATCGGTGCTTTGACGATGAGGCTTAGAAGGTAGATTCCTAGAAATCTGGGCATGCAATATTCTGCTATAATATCGTCGGCTCTTGCAAGCCGTCATGACAAAATTAGGTTCTCAAACTCGTTCTGTATAAAAACTTATAAAATACTGTTAATATTTGTTTTTGTCTTGAATGATGCAATCCAAAATTCCAGAGTCCTTCAAAAATCAAAAAGTCAATTTTTTCTTAAACTTCATAGTTCTAAATTTGATTTCATGAAATAGTCTTCAGAGCATGAAATATTGTACAGGTTAGGGACATTTTGGCGCTGGGATCGCGTCACGTCACGAGAGGCGGAGAAAAAACTTGATCCTCCAATAGCCCCCCGAAAGGACAGATTAAATGAACACGTGACAGCCATCAATCACAGCTTTGTGACCACCAAAATGTACTGCCTACCTATCTGTCAATCATTGAGTTTCTCCTGCTGCCCTCACCCTCACAGTACAGAATTTGATAATAGCTTGGACCCTCTGTTAGGATATTTCTCTGTGATCTAATATCTGTCCTTTGAAGTTTCATCATCCTCTTAATTTACTTTCACATTTAATTTCTTATTCTATATCTCAAAAATTTTAATTTCTCTCATTCTCTTCACCCTTCTCATCTTCTTCATTCTCTTCCATAAGCTCTTTGTCCTCAATAAATCCTCGTTATTAATTAATTTTGTCCCCTATTTATTCTCCTCGCCTTCTTCGTCTCTACTCCCTTCTTCTTTTTTATCATTCTCTTCGTCCCTCTAATCCTCTTTATTCATTCATTCTTCATTTCCTTATGTCCTTATCACCATCCTCCTTATTTTTCTCATTCTTTTTATTTTCCGTCTTTATATCCTTTCCATCTTATTCCCACTCTTCCTCTTAAGCCTCTTATCATCTTCTTCATATCTCTTATCCTCTTTGTCCCACTCAACCTCTTACTCCCTTTCATCCTCCGCATTTAATCATTCTCCCCATTCCCTTTTACTAATTCCTTATCATTTTAAACCCTTGTCTTCTCTTGATCCCCTCATCCATCATCCTCTTCAATCTTTTCATCTCACTCATCCTCTCTACCGCTATCTTCTCAGTGTTCTCTCACCGTCTTCTCCATCCTCTTCTTCCTACCCATCCCTTTTATTCCTACATCTATCCATTCACTCATTATCTTCTCTCTTTCCCTCTCATTCCTCTTATGGTGTTCATATAATCTTCTTCATCCTCATGCATATTCTTCATTCACTTTATCTTTTCCATCTCGTATCCTCTTCCTTTTCGTCCCCCTTATCATCCTTGATCACTCATTCTCTTCATTTCTTTATCCTC
This sequence comes from Tetragnatha montana, assembly GCA_963680715.1. Lineage (NCBI taxonomy): Eukaryota > Metazoa > Arthropoda > Arachnida > Araneae > Tetragnathidae > Tetragnatha > Tetragnatha montana. Next base: position 12,320,716 of record OY796677.1, on the reverse strand, counting down.
TTCATCCTTAGCATTTTTCTTATCTCTCTCATCTTCTTGATCATGAGATCCTCTTCTTCGTCCCTTACAACATCCTTATTTTAATTATTCTATTAATTTCTTTCCCCTTACCATTCCCATCCTTTTATTTCATCTCATACTCTTTGTCACACTCAGCCACTTCTTCCTCTAATCATCTTCTCCGTCCCTCTTATCAATCATTTCCATTATATTATCCACTCCATCCCTTGCATCCTTTCATCATCTTCTTCACTCTTTTCATCTTTCTAGTCCAGTAGTTCCCAACTCAGAGAAGTCCGCGGACCACTCCACTAAGTCTAAAATTGGAACCTTCACGGACCACCCTTTGTAGCTTAAAATCCTTATCTTCCCAAAATTGCAAGATAAAAGTTTATTATCCCTAATTAAGCTTGGAATAATGCTCTGAAATACAACTGTATTAAATTTAAAAAAAAATTAAATTACATCTAACGGAAATTATTAATTTTTGTTGTGATATAAGTAAATCTTCGAGATCCACCTAGATGTGTAGCCGAGTTACCTTTCAGAAGACTCAAAATTAAAAATTGAGATTGTTAAAGCATTTATACTAGTAAAAAGTATTGTTAACAATTTAGTGGTGACCACAAGCGATACACAGCTGAAAGTATAATTCAATATTTTTCTTGTTCAATTCAGTCTTTCTATTATTTATTGAAACATTTTTGTGTGCTTCCGGGTTCCTCCACGGACCACTTCCAAGACTCTCACGGACAACCGGTTGGAAACCACTGTTCTAGTCTCTACCACCACTTTCTTCGTACCTCCAAGGTCTCAAAGCCGACGTACTGGCCTAGTGGTTAGTGTACCTGACTGCGAAGCCGTACGTCTGGGGTTAAAATCCCCGTTTGGCATGGATGTTAGTTTCTGTCCTTGTGTGATGAATGAATGTGGCCCCTCTGTAAAAAGGGGTTGTGCGAGTGAATGGTATGTGTGGCGCGGGTAACAGTACCTCACCTCCGTGGCTGCGGTCTGCTGCTCGCTGGGTCTAAGTAGATACTTCTTAGAGCAATTCAGGTGGTCAAGGATGAAAAATCCAGCACCCGCCCATTGGATATATGAAAAAGGCATTTTTGATAAGGAGTTGATCTGAAATTTGACTGCCGACTTCCGCAACCATGCGTAGTGCATTTCCGCTTTTACACCACTGACCCTAAAGTACCTTGGGAAAGTATTGTCTAGGAATCTTTCGGAAACCAAGTAGCCAAAAAGAATTTTGATACCTTAGTGAAAGGGCCTCAATATTATATTTTTGGACTATGATGAAAGACATTTTTATCTAAAGGACACAATAATTTTTAATACCCCTTATAGTAATAAAGATACTAGTATAATAAATAATTGTCACATTTTATGTTTGCTGAAACTACATATTTCAAATTGCATTCAGTCAGAAGACTTACCTTGGTAGGCGTTCTTGAAAGAAAAGAAGTAGTCACTCAAAAAGTGTCCCTTTAGTTTGAGGAGATCCCATCCACTCTTAGAAGAAGATATTATGTTGACCACACTCTAAAAACGTTTTCTAAATTGATTAACCCTCAAATCTCTGAATACCTCACATGGCTAAACTGGCTCAGAGAATCAAATTTAAAACATGCATTAACTTATTTCTGAAAATATGCAGATACTCAAACATGATTACCCCCATATTCCTCAGACAACAAGCTACCCCCCTCGATTATAGCAAGGTCAGAACGGGTCTGAAGTTATGGCTTACTTCCATTTGAATATTGGTTGCGAATTCGCAGCATGGCGAATCGCGTGTTTAAATGGCAATGGTTGGATGGTTTTGGGAAGGGTAACTACTTAAAAATCCTATTTCGTAGGATAAAATAAAGATATATAATTTGAGTGGTGACTAATGAAATATTAAAAGCTGAGTGTTTCTGGTATTTCAAACTTGAAATTAAAATTGGATTGTCATATTGGAAGCAAAAAGTTTCTTCAGATAAAATTAAACCATCGATTTACTCAGATTTAAAAGTGTCATTTCTATCAAGTGTTCTCACATGTTATTATAAACAGGAAAGCAAAGGAGGAACTGGAGTTCAAACTTTTTTTTAGTCAGGGATATAAATTACTTACGTAAGCACGTAAATTAATGGCATGTTTTGATTGATACATCAGGGTGAACTACCCCGTGAGTGAACAGCTTGACCATACGGTCTCAGATGTCAGCCGCAGAATTTCGGTCCATCACTCCTTCAAATAATTCAGCAGGAAGTTCTCTCAACATGGTTTTCACAAAATGAATCCTAAATCTGCTTTTTTTGTGGCCTTTCCTTTTCTGAATTCTTTAAATTATAAATAATTAATGCTTTCGTACATAAACTAAATTTAAATATTTTCGATTTTACTTGATTTTTTACACTTAATTCTTTTAGCATCCGCGTACCCCTGAAAAGCACTTGTGGCGTACCCCCGCTTGAGAACCAATGGCTTTACAGCGTTCTTAGCGGAAAAGTTAAAAATTTAGTTTAAAAACTAAAGAAGTTAATTTGAACTAAAGCTTTATTCAGAAAAATGTTTACTAAAAGTAGTTACCAGTTTAAGTATATTTGAAAAGTTTATGAGATTTGTTCCTGTTACATTTTGACCTAACAAAACACTATAAACAATATGTAATCAACCTGTTCATAAATAAATCGAAATACCTGGGCTCATGTTTAGGGAAAACTTTTTTTATAAATTGGGTGTATCTCTCGGTATATTCACTAAAATCAAAATAAACTGAAGTCTATCAATTTCTGCAATCTGAAAGTATTTTCACCGTACTGCTCAGAAAAAATCTGTACGGAAACCATAACTTTCTTTAAAGAAAGACCAAGAAAAAGCCCTGAAAGTGATTTTTAAAATGACAAATCTCAAATCTAACAGCTATGTTTATTCACCGGGGCAGTTCACCTTATAGAACTGATTAGGGTTTTAGAAAATTTTCGTATCATATATGGGGGCGCTAAGATGCTTACTCTGAAATTCCGTAGCATAATAATTTTCAATAGGAATTCAAACTTAAAAATTTACCTCAGATGTCTATGTAAAAGAAAAATGACTAATGAAATTTAAATTTTCAAAACTAACTAAAATTTTAAAATAACTTTACTTTTTTTTAATTTAAAAACAATAATAGGAATAAAAAAGGCCATGCAACCCATACCCATGTAGCATTTTTGTTTTATGAGTTTTTGAAAGTTATTCAGACTAATTCACATTTACAAGAAATAAGCAACAAGAAAAGCTCCATAGTTTATTGATCAACATATATTCATACATCTACAATGGGCAATAATAAGATTAATTCATCAACAAAAAAGATCAACAGTTGAATAACTTATTTACATAGAGACTTCTGTGCGAAGATGCACTTAGAAAGATAATAAGAAAAAGGGTTATGGGCATTCAAACTTTGTGATTAACTTTAATGTAACTACTACTAGCAGTAGTGGATTCTCAATGAATCTAATTAATATTTCTTTATTAAGTAAACTTATTTTATAGCCCAAGCAGGAATTGTGAAATACCAGTACTAACCTACCTAAAATTTTTCATTGATATTCCATCAGAATAATGTCTCAATGTCCCCTTAAAGGCTTTCCTACCCTTTTAATTAAACTGTTTAATTAAAATGAAAATAAAATGGAGATGAACAATAGCCAAAGAAATTTAAACATTTATCAATGCAATGTAAGGAAAAAAATATTTAAAAGCAGTATATTTTTCCTCGTAGTGAATTACTTTGCTTTTGCATGAATGCGCAGTTAAATACAAAGCCACTAAAAATATAAAATAAATCGAGTCCAACTAGTCAAGAAAACTTTATAAAACAAGTGATGTTAAAAAAAAAACAATAAAGCCGTAAGCAAATTGTCAAGGATTTAAAATGCTGCCGAACTGCACATTTAGTTTTTATTCCAGGGACATTTTTGACTCCCTTTAAAAAGAACAACTTGTTTCTAAGTGCCTCTTCGCCGACACCTCATAGAACATGCCAAGAAGCGCGTTTGCCGTTTCCGTCGAGAGAACAAGAAAACGCAGAAAGGAAAAACAACCGATCTTTTTAAAAACATCAGTACTGGTTAAGGTTTGTTTTTTCTCACCCTCTCTCTATTCTTTTTTTTTTGTCTGCCATCTTGATAGCATTTGGTGGTAAATTAGATTTATTCGGGGGGATAAAAATCGGTCTCATCCCGCCATTTTTTTTGTTTGTTAGAAGTTGCATTTTCTCGATATAGTAGTTGCAATCGATATTTCTCGGGTCAAAGCACTTTTCTTGGCACGTTCTTTTACAAAACATTCAGAAAACTTCAAAAACAATTTATCAGCTCCAAACAAAACGGATAAAAATCGTCCACTTTCTGAACAGGAAATCAATAGACGACTCTATACAGAATAGATACTCTGTTCTGGTTAAAAACATTCTGAGAGTTTTTTTTTTTTTTACACAGCATCCTAACCTAAATTCACATGCATGACAGATTGAACGGCTGTTTCTTTACACAGAGACTTTTTCCGCGACGATCTTCGACAGTATCGCGGAATCGCGTTCGAAACTTTCGCGATCTCAGTATCACTTAATTTGTGACATTTTTTTCTAGCAAATCAATCTATGGAAGCAAGCAGGTGACATCGATTTGAATTAAAGTTTGTATAAGATGATCCTAAACCAAGATTTTGAAGTAATTTTAAAAATTTAATTTTCTTTACCATTCTTCAAAAGCCGTTTTCCTTTTCTGATTCAGCGCTTGTTTACAAATTAGGAAACAAAACGTTTACCTTTAAGATATGTTATTCTTTGATATATAAAGTATGTGTTTATGGAAAGATTTTCCGTTTTCTCAGTAAATAATATATTTAAGTGACGTTTTAAGTAAAATAAACCTTACATAATTTATTAAAAGTTGTATAGTAAAACCATGACTCTCTTCATCAGGGCCTTTGAACTCAAAATGAAAAGGGTGAAAATTAGGTGGTGAAATTTCTTTTTTATATGACTTTTATATTATTTTCAGTCTATAGAGACTATTGTTTTCTCTTATAATAATGTCGAGTGACATTTATTTGACGTGTGGCAAAATAAATTAAAATTATGCAGAAAAGAGAGAAGCAAAAAAATTACAGCATTTAGATGTAGAAATGAACTAAACTAAATTTTAATGATTCAAACAATATTCACATAAATGTTTAGTTTTACTGAATCCCATAACAAAATTGAGTTCAAGGACCTTGCATCTTGAGAGACATGATAAAACCAACCCTATATGTTTTTGGGGGACTCAAGGAAGAACTAAAGTATTTTTTGTCTTTAAACTAATTAAAAACCTCAAAATTCTATCTAAAATTGGCATAAGAAAATTCAAAGCTAATATCTTCTAAACAATCTCTTTCTACTCTTCGATTGTTGATGCAAGAATGTGGAAGACAAAACTGACGGAAGCCTAAGTCTGTGAAGTCAGAAAAAGTTCTACCCTATTTATTCACTCCAGTAGTAGCTAAATGCAACTCATTTCATCCGTGACGTCAGCTTGCAATCCGTCTTTTCAAATTTATTCTTCAGCGAAGAAATCCATAAAAAGTGTAATTTGGGTTCTCGATTAAAACTCTTTTACTTTTCTCGAATCCTAAAGAAATCTTTAAATGTCGATAAAAACTAACAATGGCGTCCGCTTGTAGAAATCGTTTGACAAAATCTAATCTCGAACCAAGAGTACTCCGTAGAAAATTTGAAGCTCCTTTATCGTCTGTTTAAAAATGCGCCAGAACAACCTAATCTCTCTAAACTGATTGTGTGTTAACGTCTGTACAATTCTTTTTGTTCGTTCGTTAAAAAAAAAGATGCACGAAATGCAATTTCCTTTCGAAAAAGAGAGGCAAGGTCTTCTAACTAATTTCAAGAGCAAAGCGCCAAAGGGGACACACTGAGAGATATTGAAAGAGAAGAACGAGACGTACACACCAAAGGTGTGCTGTAGACACTTACAGGACATGAACATTTACAAATTGGAAAGCTGCCATTGTCACTGATTTTCATCAGTTGGAATTTCCGTAGCGGAACGACATTCAGAAGGGAATGGGAGACAGTTGAAGACTTATATTTACATTCAAGTTTCCCTTTTTTTAGATTGAATAAACACTTGTCGCAAGGAATTCAGGTTATTAAGGATTCACGCTATTTTGATAAAATAAAAGCTATTTGTAATAAAAAGCAAAAGAAATTTTTTGAGTTAACGTACCTGAAAATGTGTAAAACTGCCTTGTAAGATATTTCTAGAAAGACTGGAATTTAATATCAATAAAGAAAAATTACAGTGTATAGGTACTAATAATTCCATTATTTTTCTATTTCCAAAAGACAAGCATTCTTAAATAATACAGAACAATCAAATGTTATACTGTAGCTAATTCCCAGAAGTTTCTTTACTTGATGTTAAATAGCCGTTAGAATATTCTAAGATAGAAAATTAAATATGTATAGATTCCACTTTAATAGGTATAGATTTCAGCTCTTTTCTGTGATATATAGGGAGCCACGTTTTGATGACTATACAAAATAACTTTTCAGTTCAAATATTTTTTTAGTTGCAGTTGCCATTTTAAAAATCAGAAATTATCTTCTCAACCATTGTGTCCCATCCTCCATGTGAAGTGAAGTTCGCACGAGAAATTGATTATCGATTATGAATATAAACTAAACTAATATATTTTCTAGAATATACGTAGATAAAGATGGTGTTATAAAGATTTCGACTTTGATCAACCAGTGCACCATAACGAGTGATTATTTCGAGCGATGGACTTTTTAAATGCTAATGCTAACTTATTAGAAGCTCCGTTACAAACTAACAGTAAATATAGTTATTCTTTCTTTATAGTGAAACTTATCTTAATTATTCTCTGTTACTCTCTTTTATCATTATCTTTTCACATGCTTAATCTTTAACAATTTAAGCCCGAAGTACAATAAATCCAAATCAATTTACTCTTTGTGTAAAGTAATTTAATTTTATATCGCTTACTATCGCTTAAAACATTTCATTGCAATAAAATTTACTAGAGAATAACAGTTCAAAAGCTTAGTTCTACCTAGCAATAATGTCTTTCCAATTGCCGATTTAAAAGCGAAAATTTTTACATTTTCTTCCATTCCTTCTGACAAGTTTATCACATGCTTTTATTTTGCAATATAAGTATAATTATTGCATACATTCAAGCATAGTATTCTTTGAGTTGCAACGGAGCTTTCTATGTTTTGTTTAGTTAAGTTTTCTCAAGTTTGCCAAAATAATAACCTGCTTGTTTTCAGATCAATGTATAACCAGGCCATACATCTAAGTATCCATTAATAATATGCTACATAATAAACACACCTTTAAAATACCGATATTTTTAAACTTTTTGTCCTTTTCATCTATATGTATATCGAGTTGATTGTCTTGAATTCAAGACTACTTCAAAGGGACTTTGGGAATTACTCGTCATTAGTTCAGGGGTGCTACGGACTTCAACTTAAAATCCCGGAAAACTCTTAGAGGACCTCTTATCCGGAATGTTCCAAAATCCGGAACGTTTACAGATTTAAAAAAAAAATCCTGTTCTGAATTTTTTTTTCCCACAAAACTTTATACGGCGTGCCTGATGAACTCATGAGACAGAACGGTCAGTTTTCTAACTGCAACCGTATGTAAACGTGACTCAATCGTAGCTACGGCGGCAAAAAATGTCTTTCAGAATGGCGTAGCTACTTTATGTAATTGCTCTCCGAACCCATGGTGGGACTAGATTTCTCATAAAAGGTGTTGTTAATTCTATAGCCCTACACTTACATTTTAATTGATTAATTGAACCTAATTTTGCGCCTTCTTGTCGAGCTCGAGAAGATTTTCGATAAAACCCGGAATTCCGGGATTCATGCTGTTAAAAACAACGGAATTCCGGGGCTATCCCCTGAAAAGTAGCACCCCTGTTACCTTTATTATTCTTTTTTGTAAAACAGAAAACGTGCGATTAAGGAATACTCCATTACGTCGTGTATAGGTGTGCTTACTTTTAATCCCTCTCTATATAATAAATGTGAAATACTTTGATTGATTATTATTCCATAGTTTTGAGAATTGTTTCACAACCTCAAATTGAACAACCTCCGTTCGAGGAATGAATAAGTCAGGAGAGATAGATATAGAGAGAGAAAAAGAAAGAAAGGAGTCGAATCAATGCGATTGATTGATTGATTATCCACGTTGTTGTACTTTTGTTGTTATTACCTTTCACAAAAGAATTCGAGATATACATCTCACCTACTATACTATATTGTACTACAAACCCCTCGACTTCCGCAATTCGTTCGAAGCGAACAAGAACCGTTTTCTGCCAAGAACAGTTTCTGCCGAGCCTTCACGAAACCTGCGCCGCGACGAAAAAAAGGATATGCATCGAATAAAGCTGGTACCCCACTCCGACATCACTTAAGAGTGAGGTTGCTCTATTTATGACCACCCGTTTTTCTACATCAAGGGTCCCCAAACATCGTGCCAAAAGACTTAAATCTGCTCTCGTAATAATTATTACTGTTCAGGCTTCACAGCAAAAATAGTCTACTCACAAAGTTTTATCATTACCAAATGTATAACAGCACCATTCTTAGGTACTTAAATGTCAGCCAAATTCTTGGTTAAGACAATTAAGAGTTTCTGCAGTCTAATTGTCTATTTTTCATACTCCTATTGGGTAATTTTCCAACACTTATACTGCACACATGCCGTGTATATTTTTCATACTACGATTCGGCCTACAAAGTATTTTTCACAAAATGATCTTATCAATCGTAAATTTTCATAGAATTATCTGGCTTGTAAAACCTTATTCTTAGCATTTTTTATAATTATAAGGTCATTAAGGTATATTTCATAATATTTCACGACTCATAAAATTAAGCCGGTTTGTCAGGCATTTTTTTATAGAATTTTCCATTCTGCAAGGAGAATCTTTTTCCGTAGTTATCAGGCTCTACAGTTTGGGAACCCCTATTCTACATTTTCCAAAAGGCCATTCGGACGTAGGACTAGGACGAAAAATAGACGGAGGAAAGAATAACGGTATGTAATGAATAGGTACGATAAATACAAGTCCTAGAGTTGCTACATATTATGTACAGCATGTCTTGGCGAACGGCACACAAAAGTGCCTCGCCGCTTGTAGTTTCAGATGATGGTAGGTAGGAATCCATGTCGATTTGTTTTGTTTTGTGTACAGATCATGACAACAGTACCATTTGCTGTATACAGTCCACCGCGCAGGCCTCTGACAACATTTCTTGGCTGAATTAGTACGTGAAAAGTTCACCAAAATTGTCGCTTTCTTAATAAAAAAATTAGTAAAGTATCATAAGTGTAATGATACTGTAAGATCTCATTACTTTACTATCGAGTAGGTATCTACCTCAAGCATTCCGGTTGAGTATTGAGCATTGATTTTCTTTTACGCGTCGAATGCTTTAAGTACATGATAACTTTGAGTATTCAACTCCTATAATAGCTCTTAATTGTATTTGCTCATTAACAATTTGAGATGGAGAGTAAACCAGATGCCTTTTATAAATGCAACCTGGTATTCTGAGTATTTCTTCGAAATTATATACGTATAATAGCTATAAAAATAGTATGGTAAGATTGTTTGAGCATGAGATGTGATTTACATAATTTTAAGCACTGTTCAAATTTTATGCTTGAAATATATTATTTTTTAAATTGTCAAAGAGTAGATTAATATGCGTAGCTCGAGAAGTTAACCCTTTGTTACGATATAATAAAAAAAAATAAGAATTAAAAACTACTGAATTTTTTTGGTTGCAAATGGAAATGCAACCTTCAACAATTAGTGTTCTTCACGTACTATCCAGTTTCTTTCGAAATCGTTTATCTAATGATATAGCCATTATCGTTTACATTAAAGAGAACCTGCACGGTTTGGTATAGAAAATAAACTCTTGCTATCCGATCACTTTATAGTATAGGGCAGTGCAGAATGGAGAGTGCATTACAGAGTAAGGTCGTGAGTATGTTTTGTGCTCGTGGGGCGATTCAGAAGCAGCAGTGAGGTAGGAAGGATGGTGCGAGTTGTTCCGTTCGATCGTGTTCCTAACTTGCGCTCTAAGATGGAGGATTTTAACTGCGATTTCGACTCGAAGTTCTCCCGATTTGCGGAATGGTTTGCCTAGCTTTATCTGGTCTTCTAGCCGTAGAATAGAAGAAGACAGAACGCTTATTTGGAGTCTCGGTAACCATGGAAACCAAGCTAGAGCAAAGACGGTGTTGCAAGATCGGAAAAAGCAGTAGACTGTTCTTTATTTACTTTCGTAAAATGGGTCGGATAGAACTATCAATGATACAATCCTTAAGTTTCTTGCTATTTTTCTATTTCGTAGTGAATCATACTTCATTTCACAAAAAAAACCCATGAACACTCTAGCTCGAATAAAATAGTAGTTCCCTCAAACATTCTCCAAATAACCGTTTAATAATCCGTTTTTTCGGCACTATACCCATTTTAAAACAGTATTAGGATTTTTTGGGGGCGCTTTAAACCTTTAAAAGCACATATTTACCAATTCCACTTCGTAATATTTCCACCTCCACTTCAGGACCAACCAGAGCGTTCGCAGATCGACAGGCAATCCCATATTTGGAATGAAAGTTATTTGAAGAACCAATCAGAGCTATCGCTTATGTCTTACGAAGTGGAATCAGGAAAGATGCCTTTAAACCCAGTAGACGTCCAATGATGGTTCTGTTTTCTTCTATTCCGCAATAAATTCTAGCAGCGTTTTTTTACGGTTCTATTGAGATAATCTATACAGCAGTTTGTCTCATAATAAGCTGGAGTTGATGTTAAAAAGCGTGTGTATCCGTACAAGGTTTTTCTCGAAACCTGTTTGTGTAGAAGAGCAAAAGCATTCGGTTGAAAATCAGCTGAAGGATTTGCTGACCGAGAAACAGTTGAAGCATTCAGATATTTAAATACAATTAAAAATGTTAAAAACACATCATTCACTTCGAAGAAGATAAGAAAGAGAAAATACGCATGTTCATCCAAGAATTAACAGTTTTGAGAAGAAGAGCATATATTTTTATTATTAAAGTCACAACATAAAAACGTTTTATGTTTTGTTTGAACATCAATCGTTTTCGATCGATTATTTTTATCGTACATTCCGATATAATAGGAAAGTTTCTCAGCAAGTTAAATAAAAACTAATTTTATAAAGAACAACGAATACTGTAACATAAAATGGGAGTATTCCGTGTGTCACTTTTGGTTTCATTAAATGGCCTTAAAAGTGAAATGAACAGGAATACAACAAAACCCGCTTCCACAAAACAATACTGTAATTGCAGGATTAATGGTTTAATGTTAATTAAAAACTATTTTTTTTGGAGGAGTAGTTTTAACGGTACTACTCGTTGAAACTTGCGAAATAAATATTTCGGTGTTTAAACGCATTCGGAAAAAATGCGCTCCATTAAAAAAGAACACCAGAAAATTAAATTAATCTTAAAAAAAAAAAGGTGATTAAGATACTTCTTCTATTTTTTTCTAACTATGGTTCTGTTTGCGTTCTTACTGTGTTCTTTTCTTTAAAACAAAATGGTACAGCGTTCTCTAAATGAAAACAAGTTTCTTCGCCGAAGATAAAAGTTGGAAAATTAATTTGATACGGCAATCACTATTCTTTTTAGTAGGAATTGGAAGTGTTTTTTTTCTCTTGAATTTGAATTAACTTTGTCGATCAGACTAAATGAGGACATTGAGCATAATGGAAAAATGTCGAGGAAATGATTTTTGAAAAACAACCAGGTTTCTTTGAGAATGAAATTATATTTTATGTTTCTTTTGAAATAGAAATATTAATTCCATAAGATTTGGATAATCTGAATAAATTTGAATGCATTACGGCTTAAGATTTAAAGCTTGACTTATTTTCTCTATGTTTTTTTTTCTCAGAAATGCAACTAATCAATAATATCCAAATTTGAAGAAAAAATCGAGATTATAGTGAATATATGTGTTAGTATCTATGCTCTTCTTCTCAATTTTTAGTTCTGAGTATTGTTATACACATACAGAATATTAACTAGAAAGTTTCGAGCATAATAATAAACTACAAAGATATCGGATATGAAAAAAGTGCATTAGCAAAATGTGTAAAGTAATATTTGCATATACCTACATAAATCTAAATATATATACATGATAAAAACAAATAGGGTATTCATATACCCATTAAACCAGGAAAATAAAAGAAAATCCATCAGCAATAATTTGCTGTGTACATTGCTAAGATTCTGCGAAAAAGAGGAGCAAGAAAACGAATAAATATTATAAACTTTGTTCAAATTAGTATAAAAATTTCAATCGAAATTTACCATGAGTTATTTAAAACAAATATATATTTTTGGGCAACAAAATAAAATGAATACCTAAGAATCACATTTCAATTAGACATATTATTGAGGAACAAATTTGATGGCGTAGCACTGTAAAAACTGAAATAAATTGTTGCTAAATGGAAAACGTATATTTCCATTATTTTGAAAAATGTATAAAAATAGAGACTATTATAGCTACAAATATTTAAAAGAACAATTTCAGTAATAACACATGCGCAGTTTGAATAAAAATGTGCTAAGTTTGAGCAGGAGAGAAAAAGTTCAGTTTTCATACCATAGTTTTCAGGTTAAATAGGAATCAAAGTTATTATTGTTATAAAGATTTAGGTATATCTCTCATTGCAATAAATTATTTATCAAGTGTAAAGTATAAAGTTAATGAATCTATTTAGAATTAATTGATTTTGTCCTATCGATAAAGGTAAATTAAGTTTTGAGTAAAATTAATTACTGTGTGAATATTCAATATAAGTAGAAGGAATTTTGTGATAAATACTCTTATGTACTGATATCATCGAAAATTTGTAAAATAGTAGTAAGATCTTTTTTTATATAGTAAGAACATATTGATAAAATAAAAATAAACGTAATAATTATACGTTACCCAAAAGACACTTGACTGTTGTATTTCATATGTCCACATAATAAAAAAAATTGCGACAAACTGTTTCCTGTTAAATGATTAAAAAGATGTAAATATAATCGTGCTGTATTTGATACAGGAGCAGAATATGTTATCTTGATAATCCAACCATTAATTGATACATTCATTACTGCAACTTAAATATGCCAACTAAAATTCATTATTCATATTGGCGAAGTTAAAGAATATTGCATATTTGAATACGTACGGAAAAAGAGCTTATATACAATAAGCGCTATACAATTCAATTATATAATAATACGAAAATATACAATTCAATTTACAGAACACAGATCAAAATTATAAAAAGCAACCGGAAACGATAAAGATTCCTATTGGTTAGTTAGTAGATCCAGAGAAAATGTTAGTTCATATCGTAATAGTATAGTCAGGCAAACGAAACGAAAGAGCCTACTGCAGTGGTTCTCAACTCAAAGAAGTCCGCGGACCTCCAAGTCTAAAATTGGAATCTTCACGGACCACCCTTTGTAGCTAGATGAAAGTTTATTATCCATAATTAAGCATGGAATTTTATATAATGCTATGAAACGTTTTATAACTTAATTACATCTCACGAAAATTAGTAATTATTGTTGGGAGATCAGTAAATCTTCGCATATTATAAAATTGTGTCCAACTTTTATTCCGAGCTCCTAAGAATTCTTTAAATATTTTTATAAGAATATTTTTTTGTTAATTTAGTGGTGACTATTATCCCCACTGATTCAACAGTTACCGAAAGTATAATTCAATCTTTTATTCTTGTTAAATTCATTCAAATTTGTATTATTTATAGGAAATTTTTGTGTATGCTTCTGGGTCTCTCTAAGGACCACTTCCAAGACTCTCTCTGACCACCAATGGTCCGCGGACCTCCGGTTGGGAACTACTGGCCTACTGCAACGGGAAACGATAAAGATGACTATTGGTTAGTAGATCCAGAGAGCAATTGTTAGTCCATAGCAGTAGTGTGGTCACAGGCAAATCAAATGAAAGAGCAACTTGAAACGATATTGGTTAGTAGATCCAGAGAGCAATGGTCGGTCAGGCAAATCAAATGAAAGAGCAACGGGAAACGATATTGGTTAGTAGAACCAGAGAGCAGTCAGGCAAATGAAAGGATAGTGCCTACTGGAAAGCAAAGAGGGGTTTATAGCTCCGAGATGGCCTCTGGGATGTCCTTGCCGAGCGCCACTTTGGAGTGGGAGACGTCGATGGGCAGCTCGGGGTCGTAGAGCGAGGGAGCCTGCAGGAAGATGCCGCACGTGCCGGCGATGCAGGCCACAGTAAAGATGTAGAGGAAGAGTCGGTCGATTACCATGGCGACGTATTTCCAGTCCTCCTTGATCTGCAAAGACGCAAGGATTAAAACAACAATATAGAGCATTTTCAATCACATGACTCGGACCTAACAACGGCCTTAGCAACAGAAGAGGTTACAGTTTTTTGCCTTACAGAGGTTAACAGTTACAGAAAATGACTAGCCGTGGAATTCTTCTATTGGAGCATTTGCAATCATGTGATCCCATACCTAAAAACCGCCTTAGCAACAGATAAACAACGGCCTTAGCAACAGTTAAAAGTCCTACAGAAGGTACACAGTTAAAAGAAAATAACCGGTAGTGACGTCACCTGAAAACACTCTATTCATTAAGGAAACAAGAATAAAGAAGGCACAGAATGCCTTCAGAAAACTGCAAAGAAAATATGGAAAAGCGCAAATATAAAGACAAACTTTAAAATACAAAAATATTTAAAGCAATAATTGTATCAGTTTTACTATATGGCAGCGAATCTTGGAAGCTAACAAAACTACAGGAAAAGGGAAAAAAAAGGATCTCTTTTACGGATCTTCAGGGACCTTTACATTTTGCATTGCTTTCCCTACAAGTTCTATAACCTCTCAGGTACAGGCAAGTTTTTACCGCTGGTCAAAATTAAAATTCGTACTTTTCCTTTTTTAGCTCCACCCTACAGCTCAACTTTAACTGTAATGCGGTCCAGATTACGACAATTTAACTTACCGCGGGCCGAAAATCTATCTGGCCTTATCTGGCTGGCCAAAATTATTGACATTATCCCTATTGTTTGTATTTGAAAACCGTCGACAAAAAGCTATTTTAGGACAATTATAATTGAAATCTTAATATAACAGTAATAAATATTGCAAGTTGTCATAGCAATGTGGTTTTCCCACTAGACATACGCGTATCTTTAAATATTATAATTAAAATTTGACTTAAAAAAAACATTACAATTTTATCCGATACCTAAAAGAACTCAACTTTAGTGATGGGCGATTTTTTGAGGAGTTAACTCATTGAACTAACTCCTTAAACTGAGTGAAGGATCAAGGAGCGAGAAAAAAAGAGTGGTAACTCAGTTGCAATTTTAAAAAATTCCTTTCAAAAGTTTTAATTTGTGATACTGCCCCTTGAAAATCGCAAAGAGACACGAGAGCACGCCTGCCACTACCGTTCAGCATCAACGCTCACTCAGGCCTTTCCTTTCTCTATGTTCCTCGCTGCGCTAGTGGCTAGTGAATGACGAACGTTGAAACGATTACGATGAAAAGAGAGTTACTCACTCTTTTGGGAGGGATCAAAAGAGCAAAAGAGCTACTAACGGAGTAGTTTACGGAGTGGTTGGATCAGATGAGTTGAGATCGGAACTATCTTAACTCTTTCGATCCGGGAAGCTCTCTTGATAGTTCAGTTGTTCACTCCCTCGGAGTAGATAGCTCCTGAGTTGAAAAGAACTATATAACTCCTTTTGGGATCGAAGAGTGGAAAGGAGTTAGGTAGCTCTTTTTGGGATCACAGATTGTCTTAAGTACTATGTTTATGAAGATGGCTAATAAAATCTAAAGCACATAATTAAAAAATTTTTATGATTTTATATTCTTTCTATACTCAGGTTCCAATAATCCTTGAATATTTGGAAATTCCATTAAAAATTTCGACGATTAAAAAAGATTGCGAAAATGAGAATTTCTTTTAATGAGCTTCCACGATTGAAAGACATGTAGTTATTTCTGACGTTCACAGGCATGCGCATTGGATCAAAGTATTTCCTAAATAAGCGCTCGTATTTCTGACGAGGCACTATTATTATTTAAATACTTGTTGATAATTGAAAAATAATTTATCTTTATCAAAAGTTATGCAGTATAGGTTTATATTTTAATGGTTTAGCAGTGTTTTACATAATTAATGAGGCGATGGATTTGGATTTGAAAAGTCTCTTTTCAACTAATTTTGAGTATCCAGCTACGATGGTGTCTAGTGGGGTAAAATAGGTCTAGGCGTAGCGTTTAAATTTGTACGAAATTGAGCGAGATTACACATTATCTTAATCACTAAGTTTATGATGATGAATAATAAAATCTACAGCTCACAATAAAAAAAATTGTATGATTTTATATTCTTATGATCCTTAGGTTCAAGTAATCCTTGAATATTTAGAAACTCAATTAAAAATTTCGACGATTAAAAAAGATTGAGAAAATAAGAATTTTGTTAAACGCGCTGTCAGGATTGAAAGGCATGTAGTTATTTCTGACTGGGTATTATTATTATTTAAATATTTGTTGATAATTGAAAAATAATTTATCTTTATCAAAAGTTATGCAGTATAGGTTTATATTTTAATGGTTTAGCAGTGTTTTACATAAATAATGAGGCGATGGATTTGGATTTGAAAAGTCTCTTTCCAACTAATTTTGAGAATCGAAACGGGAGTCTACCAGCTACGATGGCGTTGTATTAGCAGTGAATACTGCTAATACTCGTTATAATTTTTAATTGTACTTTAAAAAATTGTATTGAAGTAATTCTCTTACTTAAGAATTAATAAGATGATTATTAATTTAAATAAAGTCAGAACACTTTTCTGCTCTGATGTTTGAAGAGTGAGTTTATGTGTAATGGCATTCGCCGTTTTTTTATTCACATTTTTAACAGATAACAATCATTAATTAATTTACGCTTTTGGAAAAATAATATTATAAAATGTTTATTTTTTTAATCTTTAAGTTTAAGAAAATCTGGAAAAATTAAGATTAACATATAAAAATTTTACGATTACAAAGGATTGCCTAAGGAGAATTTCCTTAAACGTAGCGTTTAATTTCAAGGTAAGTGAGTTAGTGAGTTATATTCTTATGTTAACTCTTTTTGGTGAGTGAGTTGCTTAGATCTGATCCCAAAAAAGAGTTGGATCGCCCATCACTACTCAACTTCCGAATATCGATACTTAAAAGTATCGATCTTGACCATTGTTAATCAAAAGCGGACACCTGTAAAGTTGTTTTCCTTGCTATGCATAGAAAACCTGTAGAACTGTTTTTACTGCGATAGAAGAGATGTTGCAAAAAAACAAACATACCACTGTGTTTACTGTTTTCACGTGATCAGAAAACGGGATTTGAAAGTGTTTTCGCGCCCAAACAAAAAAACGAAATTTCAAAAATTTATATCTCAAAAACTAGGCTACGAAAATACTTGATGTAACAGTCATTCTTCATGTTTTTTTATCTACTATTTTAATAAAATTTAATCTCAAAACGTGAAAATACCTCATTTACCTAATTCACTTTTTAAAGGTTGAACTTTTACTGCGTCAGTTTCCAGAAGTAAAATAAAAAAAAATCTCTTAAAAAAGTACATCGATAACCCCATTTACCCACCTAAGACTAAAAGTTCCGACTATTTTGATACAACCGATGATGCTGTCTAAAAAAATACACAAGCTAACCGAACTGGAGATGCTTGTATAGCACTTAAAAGAGATAAGCGAAGAAGGGCAGCTACAAGTGGGATTGTGTACCGAACGCATCATCGGAATTCTCTAATGGAATTTCTAATATCTCTTTGCTAAAGTGAAGATCCCCACTCAGCGAATAACCTGTTTACCTAAGGCGATGGGAAATTATCAAAGAGATTCATTTTAAGGGGTGCATTGAGTTTTAAGGATAACAGGTTTCTTTTTGTAGGGAGTGTTTGATCAGCTTTTTGGTTGTTAAACGATTCAATGACCTTCAAGGAGGCATTTTCTGGACTTTTTACATCTCAATGGTTTTAGCTATGGTGAACGTCATCAAATGGGATGATCAGGAGTACAGAGGCGAACATTGTAAATAAAAAGATAATGCCAGAACTATTTTCAATAAGATCTTATTCCACCCCGTTTAGAGACTGAATTTACATAATGAAATTTAAATTAGAAATCCATATCTCCTCACGAAACCCACATGAAAATTTAATTCAAAATTATTTATTATTTAACTGGTGAACTTTGAGTTACAGTGCCTTCGGATTTAGATAAGGGGCAAATAATTATATACACTACTTTCAGAGATATTTTTAACTCCTCTGAATGAGTATTTCACTCCTTGAAAATCGTAAATACTCTTTAAAAAACTAACCAGGAGTATTTTCACTCTTGGAATTTTTCACAATGGTTTAGCTTAAAAATTGCACCGTGTATAATGTTTAATACTTTCTATTAATACCTTACATATGCTAAAATTGTTGAAACCAAAAAAAGGCACCCTCATTTGTTATCAATTTCGTTTTGCCCATTAAAAAGTAAGCGTTTTAAGCAGAAAATTTGTCTCTGTATGTGTAGTTAACGCTATTTCCGTATTTCACTCCTCCCAATTGAATTTCACTCCTCCTAAAAGAGTCAAGGAGTAATTTTACTACTCCAAAAAATCCTAGGAATAACACTGACTACTTTATTAATTTAGTGGTCAGCAAATAAAAGGGACTACTGTAGCCACAGTTCTTTAGAAAAAAAATGTAGGATAAAATGTTTGTAAGTATTTAAAAAACGGATGAATAAATATTTTTGTAGGGACAGTCTAGTAGAGTTCAGCAACCGGAAACGGAAATCCTCTAAGTTCCCTTAGGGGTCATAGAAAGAAATTTAACCAAAAAACGATATAATATTTCATCGCGATTCAAATTTGAACTACTATTTTCAAATTTTAAGTCTCTAACTCATCGGGAAATTACTAGTTTAAAATCAAGTTTCAACCACTCGAATTTCCACTCGAACACACAGACGGACAATATTAAAAACTAGCTAATAAAAACGTGGAAAAATCATGGAATTTGAGTTAGACATGGTTTTAGATCAGAGGTTCACAAACTATGGGTGGTTGAGACCCACTGGTTGGTCGCCAGTCAATTTTATGTGCGTCGCGACAAGATTTTGAATTTGGCTGAATATAGGACTATATTTTTTTTATAATTTTTGAGAACGTGTTGTTGGCTTTTGAAATTTATCAAATTACCACGTAATAAAAATAATAATAAAAAAAACAATAAGAAATATCGCACACCCTACTCGGTGTTTAACGCAGATGAAACTTAAAGTAAAATACATATGCGTGTCACTTTAATGCGATGATAATGCAAAATAAGTCACTTATTCAAATAATTTTTTTTTTTGAAAAATCAGTGTTTCTAAAGGTAGCGCTTTCTGTCGGGAAAGAGCAATACAAATTTTAAGAATTTTCTTGGGAAATCATGTAAACTGCAATTCATCTCAGATTACTAAAAATCGAGTTAAAACAGTGTTTTCAAGCGAAAAATTTCAAAAATCTCTCTGGGAAGGACCTCTTTTTCATTGCGGAGCTCATTGCTGCTCCCACAATTAAACAATTTGATACACTCTGGCTCAAATCCTTCTTTCTAATTTTTTAAAAGAGTAATTTTACCTCTAATAGAGCATTTTCAATCACGTGATCAAGCTGGCTTGGAGGACAGACAACTTATAGCTTACAACTCGCCAAAACCGCCAGTCTAGTCTTACTTTTTTCGACGATAGGCGTTCTCTTCAGTAATTTTTTAGAATAATCAAGGTATCTCTCCATTGGCGTTCTTACACATGACTAAAATTATTTTTATTTTTGGAGTAAAATATATTACTCAGAAAATAATCATCACAGATAATCTATAAAATCATGATTAAGACGTGATTTTATCTTTTATGAATGCCAAACGATGATCTGCATTGGGTGAAAAATGCTGCTTAATTTCTGAAAGTGGCAAATAAACATTTCGATATGTATTTTTGTACATAATGAAGATTTTTTTACATTAAAACGTACACGCCTTAAGAAAGACGTGCTTTATCACTACATGTGGGAAAAGGCTTAAATATAAATAGTAACACATTTCTCATAACTAAAAGTATATTTCAAAATATTGTTTTATTAAACTGGTGAGCTTTAAATGAGTGAATATCCAACTCAGCGAATAACCTGTTTGTGTTTACCTATGAAGATGGGAAATTATTGAAGAGATTCATTTTAAGGTGCATTGAGTTTTTAAGGTTAACACGTTTCTTTGCATGGAATGTTTGATCAGTTTTATTAAACGATTCTTTGTCCTTCAAGGAGGAAAACGTATCTCCTTAACTGTTTACGTCTCAATGGTTTCAGCTAGCACACGTCATCAAATGCGGGATGCTCAGAGAAATATAGCAACATCAGTCGCAAAATCTTGGATTTCGAGTTATACATGGGTTTTATATTAAGTGTTTGCTATTTATACCGACTGTTTTTGTGATACGGGTCAAATTATGTCGTCTGTAGTTAATTAATTTTGTAAAACATTTTCAAAAAAGAAAAGAAGGCCGCACATACCAATCCCTCTTTATTTATGAATTGAGAAAATACAATATCACACATCAAGTCACACAGCGGGACTTGAATCCCTGATCGGGTATGGATAAATGGATCACTGTGTTGGCGTGCATGTGTACGGATTTAATAGAGCATTTTCAATCACATGACTCTGCCTAACAACGGCCTTAGCAACGTTGTTTTATTCCTCCAGTGACATCATGTGCGAATGCTGCTATTGGATACTTCTACGTCCCGCCCCTAACAACAGCCTTAGCAACGTTGATTTTGTCCTCCAAGTGACGTCATGTGCGAATGCTCTATAGCCCGGGTTGTGCAAGCGAATGCGTGCGTGGCACGGACTCATAGGTGCCCGATAGCAGGTGCAAATGTAGCACGTTTTGGATCAAGAGTGACTACAAAAATCCGCCCCAGGAACATAACAAATTCCTATGATGTCACTTCAGCAAAACTTACAAAAATTTATTTAATATGAAAACTTTTCCTCAATCTTTTAAAATCTTTCGAGACCCGATTGGCCACAAAAAGAGGGCGTAATATCCTGTATGTTGTGCAGGCCTGCTTTAGTATATGGTAAAGAAGTTAGATTTAAGTCAAAAGTACAGTAGTTGGGATTTTTCAAAGCTACCCAAAAAGCCGTACTTAATCGGTCTAACTGTCAGTAAAGGAATGATATTGATGTACGTACACTTTTATTGGATAAAGCTGTTTCTGTAGGAGACCATACGTAGCTACATTTACTAACAGAAATCGGAAGTGATATCTCAAATAATCAAATGTTGACCAAGTTACGTATTTAGTGGTTGTCTATTTTGTTAAAGGTATTGAAAAGGGCCCATTTGAATGGGAATCAGTATCAGAATTTAAAAACCAACAACCGACATCTAACTTTCGGAACAACTACAGGTTGGGTCAAAACTCACGAAAAAAATGCTAGAGGTTGTAGACGGCAATCTCGAGGAACCAGAGCGTGACATAAGGAAAAAATTTATTTATATGATAATAAAAAAAAAGAATCAACTTCTCTATCCATGATCACATTCAACCACTTTATGGATTGAATTTAAGGAAAATAGTAAATACCGATAACGAGGAAGTTGAGTGTGGCCAAAGACCACATAAGTATTTTTATTAAAATTGTGTTATTTAACTGGTGAATTTAAAGTTATAGCCACTTCTAGCAAATCAGTATGAACTTAGTTTAACTTGTTTTGGTATCAGCAAATAGAAGTGACTACTGTAGCCACATGCAGTTCTTCAGAAAATAAAACGTAGGATAAAACTTACGTAAGTATTTAAAAAACGGAAAAATAAGTATTTCTCGTAGGGACAGTCTAATAGAGTTCAGAAATATTATGAAGATCAATGACAAATACGTGTTTGTCTTTTCGATGGTTTAAGCATGAATTAAATTTAATAATAACATTATCATCAAAAGACCATAGTAATGATTAAACTTTATTAACGACTTTAAAAATCCGCTCTGGTTTAGGTATGACATTAAAATCAGTCTTAAGATTCCAAAAATAACCGAGATATCATTAACGACTTTAAAACTCTGATCTGGTTTATGTATGATATTAAAATCTATCTTTAGATTCCAAAATAACCAAGATATCAAAGGATAGGAAAACTAGCGATTTATCATGAGCACAAATATATTTAAAGAAATAATCATCATGTTGAAAGGAAATATTAACGTAATGTTCAAAATGTGACCGTCTCCTCTTGTAACTAAAAATAATTCGTTCTTGTCAAAAATCATGAACATACACACACAGGGTATTTCAACAAGTTCACCAGATTCCTTGTGTATAGTATATCTAAAATACTCAATTATACCCCTACTACCCATAGTTTTCGAGAAAATTTAGACTGAAAAAGGCATCCGGTTCAGTTTTAAAAGGTTTTGGGAAATGGTTAGTTGGAAATGTTCATGGACTAGGATGTTAAACATATCCACTGCATCATTAGATAATTCATCAGCTTCTTTTGGCATGCTTTGTAAAACCACGGCTTACTAGATACTTATACAGGCTAGCCGAGTACGGAAATCATTGCAAATCCAGATGGCATTATTGGACAAACTGGCAAAGCATATTCAGTGTTGAAGGCGGTGGGTGATATAGGTAGGTCTTGTAGCGCTCCAAGCGGGAAAAGTTGTCAAATGGTTTTCATTGTTTAAAACTCGGCTAGCCTGTATAAGTATCTAGTAAGCCGGGGTAAAACTAAATACCAATTCATTGAATTGACCACACTACTTTAGTTTTTACAAGGAGTTAGGAAAAAATATTTTATACTTTTTTTATAGTTTTTAGTCCATTTTAAAAGCATGGTTTTCAAAAGATTTTTATTTCATTAATGGTGTTGTGGTTTTTAGTCTAGTGTGTTTAAAGTTTTGAATTATGATTAATTTTTTCACTGATGATTAAAGACTGGCTTTTTTCATTGGCGTGGTGGTGGCGGGATTTAAATCTCAGAAAGTGTAGTACAACACAGCAACACTATTTAAGAAATCTATTTTTACTAAAAATCACTAAAAAAAAGCATAGATAAAGGTATCGCTGAAACGAATGGGCGTCGTCAGCGAAAGAATGCTGAGGGTGATGCCCCGGGAATTCAGGATTTCTCCCTGGAAGGATTTGCTAAACCTTGATTTTATCCACAAAGAAATAAACTTTTTATATTTCAGCACTTTTCCTTAATTATGCGATTCTAAATCGTTGAATCAACCTTTGACTTAAAACTTATAAATTATTACTAATAGCTTTATATTAAAAAGTGGGTCTTCCCCCAGGCAATTCGACCTTTATAAAGAAGGACACATTAATTTTTGTGCCTAAGAATGCATGTTAATGATTTTAAAAATATTTTGGCGGTCCAGGAAATAACGCCGATTACCGACCTGTGCTGCAAATAGTAATATAATCTTTTTTTCTTACCAATCCATTTTGTCTGTTTTAATCAGGCATTTCCGTTGTTAATAAAAGTAGCAGTATTTGGCTAATTATTATTACGTGAATTGAAATAAAAACAGAAAAAGATTATTCTGCATCTGTCCTAATGTCAGATGTACGTTGGCGGTTTTTAAATGACTTGTTACATTATTAATAAATAACAAAATGATAATTGAACAAACTAATCCTTTTAAGACAGCATTCATCCTTTTCATAAAGAATGAACTTTTTAAAGTGATGTAATTTGATTCTTAATGAGTGTATATGTTACCGTGAAAGACCGAAATTGGTGAATGTCGACATTCACCGGTGAATGTCAACAAACACCAAATACGTCGGTGAAAGATCGAATATTTCATTACATTCGGACCCTCACCGGTGTATGTCGACAATCCCAGATATGCTCTGGTGGATGTCGAAAATAACAATAAATAAATAATAATAAATAATAAAATATAAATAATAACAAATAAATAAGATTCGAATCACATAATTTAGTAAGTTTTTTTATTATTATTATTTTATTTTCTCATTTAGAACGTACTGTATAATTAAGTAAGTTTTTAACTTCTATTATTTTCCTTTCTAATTTTGAATGTACTGTGTGTTTTAAGTTCTATAGGGGAAAGGAGGGTAAGAGTGCGCAGCGGTTTTTTTTCCTGTTGCCAACAGTATAAGGGGGAGCAAGTATGATCACATGGACAAATGCATCATAAGCTATCCTAAATGACTGTCACTATTATTTTCGTACATTCTGTATTTTATTTATCAGGTAAAATATGGTTTCTTTGAGTTAGCATTTAATTTTTCTGCGAAGGAATCTTAATTTTTTTGTAAATAAAGAACTAATGATTGCTTCCAAAGTGAATACTAATGTGAGAACAACTTCTGAACAACTTGGCATCGTTAGATTTTAACTGCAGTTTAATTTCAGGATTCATTCAAGGACTTTTAGAGAATTAATACAATGGCGTCTAAGAGTACGCACAGACAAGATAGTTGGAATTTTTGTATCGAGAATCATATAATTCATCTTACTCTTTACCACATGAGAGTTATTTGCTACAATTGATGAATAAATGATTAAATTAAACTTTTAAAGCTTACAATACCTCAGAAGGTGAAAACTAGCTCTTTTAAAATCCTGGAAAATTAAAAGCGTGATCTTTCATGGATTTTCAAAAAGATTGATTCCAATGTGTATCATCAATAAACTTACGTTCAGTAAATTTTTGATGCTCTAGCTTTTAAATTCTCAACTTTATAGCCCAAAATCGTTTTTGTGCGTACTCTTACCCTCCTTTCCCCTACACACTGTCATTGCAAAAGGAAGTGTTCCATTAATAAATGCAGTTGTAAAAGCAAGGGCCTCTTGTGCAATTCAAAGTGTCATAATAGTTTAAGTTGTTGCAATAAATAAGATTTGAATCTCATAATTTATTACTATTTTCTCATTTAGAACGTACTGTATAATTAAGTAAGTTTTTAACTTCTATTTTCCTTTCTATTTTCCTTTCTCATTTTGAATGTACTGTGTGTTTTAAGTTCTTAGTCATTCCTCTCAGAAAGAGAGGCGAAAAATTTATCGCGACTGAATTACAGAGAAGAAAATATAAATCTCGGACTTGTTCAACATTCACCATTAGTGCATGGTGAATGTCGACATTCACTGGTGTAAGTCCGAAATAAAGGTATTAAGCAAATATTTCGGACATACACCAAGCGACTATGTGAATGTCGACATTCTCCAGATTTCGGTTTTTCACCGTAACATATACATACATGCAACTCACATAACTTATGTAAAACAGAATTATTTGTTATTTAACTGGCGACCTTTAATTTATTGTGCCTTCTGATAAACAAGGGGAAAATAAATTTGTACATAATTTTTCTAGTTTAGTGATGAGCGAATCGAAGCGGCTACTGTAGCCTCATGCAGTTCTTAAACGTATAAAATGTATAGGATAAAATTTTTGTAAGTATTAAAATCAAAAACGAATGAATGAGTAGTATTTCTGTAGAGATAGTCTAGTAGAGTTTAGCAATATTATGAAGATCAGTGACAAATAAGAGGTTGTCTGAAGATGGTTTAAGCATTTTTTAAATTTAATAATAAGATTATCATAAAGATGGTGTTAATGATTAAACTTTATTAACGACTTTAAAATTCTACTCTGGGTTGTTATATAACATTAAAATCTATATCGATATTCTAAAATAACCGAGATATCTAAGGAAACTAGCGACTTTTCATGAGCACAAAAATTTTTAGAAAGTAATCATCATGTTGATAGGTAATATTAACGTTATGTTCAAAATGTAGCTAAAAATTGTAATTCATTCTTGATGAAAATCATAAACATACAGGTTGTTTCAACAAATCTAATCTATCACGTTGACCCCACAATTTTAGTTTCTACGTGGCGTTGGGAAGAATATTTTATAGAATTTTATACTTTTTAGTCCATTTTGAAACCATGTTTTTTAAAGTATTTTAATTTCACTAATGGTCATTAGTCGTGTGTGTGGAAAGTTTCGAAATTGATTTATGATTAATTCTTTCTCTTATGATTCTCTTATTGTCCAGCTCCTCAGTAATTTTCCCGTAGAACTTTAATAGATTTGTGGCACAGGGAAGGTCATGTGCCACAAATCTATTAAAGTTCTACGGGAAAATTACTGAGGAGCTGGACAATAAGAGTAGGGTTGATATCATGTACCTAGATTTTCAGAAAGCTTTTGATAAAGTACCTCATGAGGCACTACTGTTTAAATTGGAAAGGCTGGGGATTCAAGGGAAACATTGATTTGGATTAAGAACTGGCTATTGGGTAGAAAACAGAGAGTGCAGGTAAAGGGACATTATTCACAATGAACCGAAGTAACAAGTGGGGTACCTCAGGGATCAGTACTGGGACCAATATTATTTATAATATTCATAGATGATATAGGGCAGGGGATCAGGAATAGAATAAGTATATTTGCAGATGACTTAAAAATATGGGGGAAGGTGGATACCAAGATACAGATAGAGAATTTACAAGGTGATCTAGATATGATATCTGAATGGGCTGATAAATGGGGCATGTCTTTCAATTTAGGAAAATGTCAAGTACTGCATATGGGTTGCAGGAATAGTGAAGCTGAGTACTGTCTACAAGGAGTAAAGGTAAAGAAGGGAGAATCAGTCAAGGATCTAGGGGTATTAATACATAGGGACTTTAAAATGGGTCATAAATGTACAGCTGCGGGTAAAAAGGCAAATAGGTTATTAGGGTACATAAAAAGGACTGTAACTTCAAGAGATAAGAATATAATATTGCCTTTATACAAGGGATTAGTAAGACCTTATGCAGTACAATTCTGGGCTCCATTCATGAGGAAGGATATAGAGGTAATTGAAAAGGTACAGCACAGAGCTACAAAAATAATTAAGGGGATAACACATCTGGATTATAATGAACGTTTGAGCAGGCTCAACATGTATTCACTGGAAAAAAGAAGAGAGAGGGGGGATTTGATTCGGCTATTCAAGTTGGTAAAGCAAGGGGATACGGAGGGCTTAAGTTTCAGCAAGGATAACAGAACAAGGGGCCATGGGTATAAACTAAATAAGACACATGTTAATCGGGATTTAAAAAAGTACTACTACTTCAATAGGGTAATTTACATATGGAACGCGTTGCCAGAAAATATAGTTTATTCAAAGGGAGTGTTTGAGTTTAAGAGGCAACTGGATAGGCTGTGGGAATTGGGGAATTCAAAATCATAGGACCAGCCTTGTTGGGCTATGAGCCTGTAGCTGGTCGTCAGTTTTGTATTTGTATTTGTAAGACTAAAAAAAAACCCTACCGCTCGTCAATGGAGTGGTCACGAGAGTTAAATCACAGAAAGTGAATTTTACCACTTTAAAATTTGAATTTTAAAAATCTACAAACTGTTTTTCAAGATACAATAGCAAGATTTTTTTATGTAAAATTCATTTCAAACAATTCCGATTACTTATGACTGAGCCAATTATTTTTAAAAGTTTAACCTCCAGCTCATCTGGAAGTTAGTTTAATATCGATTTCTAAATTCCACCCAAACAGACAGACGGACAAGATTGAAAAAGAGCTAATAAAAACGTGGTGAAAATATAAATCCAAGCAGTATTTTCTCTCCTCATTATACCAAACAACTTTAACCCTCTAAAAAAAACTAGCATATTTTCCCTGTTTAAATCTCATCGCCCAAAAAAATGGTTCATTAACTTTTTCCAACCTCTTTCAAGGCAATCCTCCCCCCGGAAAGTCTTCACACATTCTGCGAAACCACTGAACTGAAGAATCCGAACACACCCACAAAAATTCGGTAAAAAAGAAACACATTCTAAGTCTTAAGAATAATCCTCAGACCGAAACTCTCGCTCTCCTCTCTGCAGATGATAATTAATTAGAAAAACAAATTTCGTTCTCTCGGTTGGCAACATGTCACTGGAGAAAGCTTCTCGCTCGTTCGGTTTATTCTTTGAGTAAAAACTACGAACAAAAAGAACGGAGGGAAAAGAACTGTGTTTGAAGAAAAAGAATTGAATATGAGACGGAAGTTTTTAGAATAAAAAGAAAAAAAAACCTCTTTTTCACAAAGCGATATGCGATGCTCCTGTTTCAAGATGGGAAGAAAACGAGATGAGAATGTATTCTCTGGAAAACTCAAAGAAAATGACACATTTCAAACTCCCTATGTAATTATTGGTTATTTGAAATATTCTCAACAAAAGTGCAGGTTGAGGTAGTAAAAGATCAATCTCCAATATTTGAAAAGTTAAGTGTGGCAACTACTGGAGTAAAAATATTACAAACAAAATAAACATGTGTAGTAGTGTATGTGCTAGAACAGTAATTCCAAACCTTTTCATACTCACGGACCAGTAGTGTTCGGCAACTAGTGGTAAAAAAATAGTTAACTACCAACTACTAACTAGTCTGGGAAATTGTAGTTGTAACTAGTAGTTAACTATTTTTTCCCGGGACTAGTTGCAGCTAGTAGTTAACTATTTACCAAAGTAGTTAACTACTAGTTAACTTGTCTATTTAATTTCATAACCTACTTTTGGGCAAAATTATTATACATCTTTCTTATCTAATATCACAAAAAACGTTTATACTTCGAGCAAAAATGGTCTTTATTTCTGGTTATGGTATTTGAGTACTCTACCTTTGATATACATGTTAAATATCTTTTTAAATTTTAAATAAAAAAAATTTTAAGTAGTTGAAAATTTGAAAGTAGTTTTAACTAGTAGTTGATAAAAAAAGTAGTTAAACTAATAGTTGAACTACTTTAAACTAAAAGTAGTTAAACTACTAGTTAACTACTAGTTGATCGGTAGTTAACTACTAGTTGCAACTAGTTCTAGTTAACTAGTGCCGAACACTACGGACCAGTATATACTTTACCAATCGGTAGAACCTCATATCCTCGAAGAAGTTACGATGACGAAGTTACACATAAGCTAATCTAGTGATTCTCAACTTTTTCAGACCCAAGGACCAATAGATACTACTTTATCAAATCCATGAAATTTCAATCCTCCCTCGGACCACAGGTTGAGAATCAATGTGTTAGAATACCAACTTTTATAAGAGTGCTCAAATGTGTGACGTTACGAATTCCTTAAACTCTTACATTTGATTTGAGCGTAATATTATGGAATGCACCGAAAATAAGCCAGAAACTTTCGTTGAAAGAGAAATGTATCTGGGTTGAAATCACTCACACAAGGGGCCGTCCATAAATGACGTCACGCTCAGAGGGAGGGGGTTAATCAATTTGTGACAAGGGGGAGGGGGGGGGGGTTCAAAAGTTGTGACATCACATCCTCCAAAACTGAAAATCAACCAAAAATAACAAAAACAGAATTTTTTTCCTAAGATTTTTTATCCAAAAAATATAATTTTTGATCGATTGAAAGCGTGACATGTGACATAGGGGGGGAGGGGGAAGTGTGACAGTTTGTGACATGGGGGGAGGGGGTCAAAAATGGGCAAAAAAAGTGTGACATCATTTATGGACGGCCCCCAAGTGTATGGTCAACAAATTTCAAATTAAGTGCTTTTATATAAATTATATACTTAAGACTATTTTAGATTGGCAACATTTATAATTCAGTATACCTCTTCGAGGCTGGATTTACCAATACGGGAGAGTGGGGCACCTTGGGACACTTTTTACTAAATTATTTTTCTAACTTATTTATACCGTTATATTTACTCAAACGCTGCTAATATACTAAATATAGTTCTTTGCGCATCTAATAAAAATTTTTCCGACCAATTATCTCTTTTAGGGAATTCATAATAACCAATTTAAAAAAACCTCTTTTAATGTCCCAAGGTGCCCCACTAGTGGCCCACCTTGGGACACTTCCAATAATAACATAAAAACTTATGTTATTTTGAAAAATATAAAATCATTAAATTATGATAAAACTATGTTTAAGAATCTTAAATTAGCCATCAATAATATTTTATATTCAGAATTTTTCACTGATTTACTCATTTTTGCCATGACGTAAATCACTGATTTTTTTGTTTCCTTCCAGAAACTTCTTTGCATCAATTTCTAAATTATAATCCTCTAAATTCTTAATTTATTTAATTTTTTAATAAAAAACAATTTTGTTTTATTCTTGAAAATTTTGGGGTATCTTTTAACATGTCCCAAGGTGCTCCACACCTGAGTGTCCCAAGGTGCCCCACCTTGACACTTTGGGTATTAATCTTAATTACTCTTTTGGGTTTAGCAATAAATTTTGTTTTCTTTTCTAAAATATCAATGGATACACGTACTTTAGTCTAAGCATAATTATAATAACATAAATATATTTATTTTACTTCAAAAAGGCTTTTCAAACTACAGGTGAATCTTACTTCAGACCACGAAAAACAAGAAAAGTGAAGTAAATAATTTTGTAGACGCACCAAATATTCCAAAACACGCTGAGGAGTAGATTTTAGTCTAATTTATTAGTAGTACCTCGAAGCACGAGTTCATAACTATAAAATTGCGTCCGAAAATTCGAGTGTCCCAAGGTGGGCCATGTCCCAATGTGCCCCACTCTCCCCATCTCTTTAAATCAGCTACCTAAACTTTAAAGTTATTTAACACAAAATTAAGGCAATTATTTTGAAAAGTATTGAGGGAAACACCTATCCTCGAAAAAAAGAGGTTTGGAAAAATGATATTACCTTCAACTTGAATTTAATTTTTTTAAGTGTTTATAACATCCGAATAAAGCCATAATGCTCAATGAGTATAATCCTTGAATTTTATAGAATCATAAAACCCAAGATCGATTTCGATATTATACGAATAACAGAACTGGAAAAAAAACTCAAAATCGGATCAAAATTTTGCTTTTTTCACCAAACGCGGATCATTCTTTAACGATCAGAACAAAAAAAAAAAAACTCGTGTCGTAATCATTGCTGGTGATCACAATTTTAATGATTATCTGTGATCATTTATTTTCTGAGTAACATATATTATTTCGCGCGTTTCAAAAAATCAAAATAATTTTAGTCTCCAACGGAAATTCCTCGAATTGTTCTGAAAAATAGTGAAAACCCCTATCCTCGAAAAATTACATTGGCCGTTTATCATTAATTCAATTCAATCCCTGCTACATTTTGATTATAATTATTAGTTCGCACACGCCCTTAATGAAACAGTGCATATTAATAAGACAGAGTGTAGGAATTCATTTACAGCGTGAATGCATTCCTAATAATATATTCAAAAATAATTTATTCTTAAACTGGTGAGCTTTATAAAAACGCTCCATCTACTTCTAAAAAAAAAAAAAACTTCTAAAAGGTGCTAGAAACTACAAGATTTCATGGGTCTAATCTAATGGGGGTAGGAAATCCGAGAATTGATAAAAACTTGAATTGAAAAATTTGGGGTTAATGCACATTTTTCGCAATTATGAACCAGGGTTTGAAATTGATAATCATGGGAAAAATTGAAATTTAATGAAAGCTTTTAACGCTTATTTTCTATATCAGGTGACGTTTTTAACAAGAATGGATTATCATTATCCGATTACAAGAGAAAACAACCATATTTTAATTATTGTTGTGAAAAAACTTTTTCGGATCAACTGTGATAATGATATAATTTTTGAATCAGAAATGAAGGAATTGCACGGTTTTTTTTTTAATTTTTATTATGATAGAGGATGAAAATCCATGAAAAATGACGTTAAAATTATTGAAATCGGAAAACTATTCCCCAAGATATTAATTTTTAAAATGTCGTTTCCAGTATTGGCGGGAAAAACAGTAATTTCGTTATGGCTACTGTGTGACGTCACATCGCTTGGACCCACTTGGACCCGCTATGTTATTGTATAGAGCATTTTCAATCACATGACTTGGACCTAACAACGGCCTTAGCAACAGAAATGTTACAGTTTTTTGCCCTACAGAGGTTAACAGTTACAGAAAATGAATGGCCGTGGAATTTTTCTATAGAGCATTTTCAATCACATGACTTTACCTAACAACGGCCTTAGCAACGTTGTTTTTATCCTCCAGTGATGTCATGTGCGAATGCTCTATTGGAGTATTTGCAATCACGTGACCCTATACTTAAAATCCGCCTTAGCAGCATATACCTCGTTACCTAGCAACCGCCTTAGTAACAGTTAAAAGCCCTACAAAGGTTAACAGTTAAAAAATTTTAGCTGGTCGTGACGTCACCTGAAAACACTCTATGCTTAGCTTGCTTCATTCTGCTATTCTTCACAAAGTTTTAACTAAAAAACTATGATATTTTAAAGACATATACAAATATTTTTTATAAAAAGATTGGCATTTTGTTTTTCAAAATATATTAATTGGTTTTGGAATTATTAGGATTCAAAGTTTAAATTTTTTCTTTTTCTAGCCGTTCACTAGAGAAACAGACGTGGTTTTATGCGTGTTTTGGTTTTATGATAAGTCTGATTTCTTTTATTTTCAACAATTCACTAGTTTCGACGGCGCTGTGACGTCAAATCCCGTTTTTTGATCACATGACTTTACTAGTGTTTTGGCAAAAATAAAATCGAATTTTAAGTTAGTTAAAACATATTTTTGAACTTTAAAATCTGATATTTGAGAGTTTTAAACTATAAGGTATCAAAAAAGTGTAAAATTAAGCAAATCCCTCACCTATGCAATTCCCTCATTATAAATCATCCAAAAGAGGAACTTGGAGAGATATCTCGATTATTCTGGAAACTACTAAGGGAAACACGTATCCTTGAAAAATAGATTGGCGGTTTTGGCGAAATGTGAAATACATGGTCTTGCATTTATTCGATTTTTATTTTATCAAAATATTTGTTATCGTGAGTTAACCATCATTAAGTTCTGAGTAAATATTGATTTCAACTCTTGTCCTTTTAACTGTTTTTATAAATTATATAATAATCTTTTAAATCATTTAGATATTTTTAGTATGAGCCTAGATGTTTTTAAAGTAACTGTGTTGTCTCTGCTTTAATTTTGGTGTTATGTCTCCTTTCATTTTTTTGTATTGTGTGTTTTCCCCATGTAAATGGAATCTTATTTCTGTATGGTGGTGTTTGAATAAATAAATAAATAAATAAAAACTCACTGAAAATATATTGAATATTCGCGGAGATATTAACATCACTTACCTAGGGGTAGACCATGATTCATGACCCTAGGAGACGTTGTTTCCAAATAAAAGCCGTGAAAGGACTTTTGAAACACCCTGTATAAATTCCATGCATAATAAAGGCAAATAAACCTTATCTAGTCACTATAACCGTATCGTCCAAAACCAATCCTTGAATTTAATAAAAACTAATAAAACTCACGATTGGATTTTATTTTTACTCCTCAATTTTTTAAATACTAATTATCAAAACTTAATAGTCAAACTTGGTTTTAAAATGAAAACGTTATTTTAAAATTCAAACCTTGCTGGTAACTATATAGAGCATTTTCAATCACATGACTCGGACCTAACAACGGCCTTAGCAACAGAAGATGTTACAGTTTTTTTGCCCTACAGAGGTTGACAGTTACAGAAAATGACTGGCCGTTGAATTTTTCTATTGGAGCATTTGTAATCACGTGACCCCATACCTACAAACCGCCTTAGCAACAGATAAACAACGGCCTTAGATACAGTTAAAAGCCCTACAGAAGGTACACAGTTAAAAGAAAATAACCGGTTGTGACGTCACCTGAAAACACTCTATACTAAAATTACCGATTCATATACTAGTTTATTTTTTTTATCTCTGAAAAGAATACAGTTTTTTATAAAAAGTGAAGAAGTTTTTAGTAACCATTTCGTAAAATATTAGGGAGGATGATATTGGTGCCAGACCAAACACATTTCCAATGCAGCGGTACATTTTGGAGCTACCAAAATCCTTCTTCTTCCTTTTTTATAGCATAATGCAAAAAAAAAATCCCAAAAAAGGGGAAAGCTCTTGGCAAAGATCCCTGATCCCAAGAGTGCTCAAGTCCCTAGAATGGGAGATATTGGAATAAAAAGTTGGGGATCAGGCATATTTCGTCAAAGATTCGGACACAGACATTCGTTTTAGGCTTAGAAGTTACGGACGAATTCTCATTGAGCTCTAGTTTGTCTGCTTAGAATTATATTTCTTTGAACACATCAAAAAAGAAAATGGCATAATTTGATTCCAATATTTATAACATCAAATCTAAACTAGCGTCGTTTTCGATTCTCGGTCTTGCCCTGGGTGTATGCTCCCTTTCTATCTCTCTCTTCTATATACTCTGAACCTGCATGTAAAGCGGACTTTCGAAATACCATGCTGCATTAACCTATACTTTCTGATTAACACACCCCGTACATTAACTGGAAGGGGCCTTGGGCATTAGACCAAGCTTAATTTACATAATTACAGATCGAATAAGCTTAAAACCACTAAGATTCACGAAGTAGGCATTTTTTCCCAGTGAATGGCGATCGGCCGTTCATTTACCGATATGCATATATGCTAGACAGTTAAAAGTCAGAAAAATACGACTGAAAGCTGTCAATTTTTAACCTGCAAGTATCCTTTTCGTTCACATGCAGCTGGATTCGTTCTTGCAACGTGAGAACTTTACTGGAAGTTTCCAAAGTAATTAAATTCCTTATTATTTGGGATTATGCGGTCAGCTCATTCACTGGGAAGGTCACCCTGATATCATATTCGGAATGTTAATCAACCCAATTTCCCACGCACATAGGACAAGCACTCACTTTAGGAACCTATACAAACCACAGTTTTATTAGAAATGGAGTATTTTTCACCATAACCACTGGTTCGGGAAAGTTTGGAAACTCCAACTCTCAAGCGTCACCTCCAGCCATGGACCGGTTTCGTCCTTGTTAGGACTCATCAGCACGGTTTAGGAAGGTAACGCAAGAGAGTGTTAATATGGAAATTAAATCTGTCCAGGGAATGCGCAGTTCATTCCGGCAGATAGTGGTATCGACTAATCATGGTCACCACTTTTTCCATTATAGTCGGCTTGACTAGAAGCCTTCCTCCATTCACAGTTCTATTACATGAAATCCGTCTGTCTGTTATAGGTTTGAATTTTTGGTAAATATGTTTTCAAACACTGTGCTTTGAAAGCAATTATGCTAAGAAAATAAAGAAAATGTGTCAGTATTCCAACAAATATGCATGAAAAAACTACTGCTCCGCATCAAAACAAAAGTAGTTCGAAAAGTTTAGCTTTTTGCCCCACACAAAATGAGCGTTTTAAGACGTCAGAATACTTTTAGGTATTCAAACTAAATTCCGAAAAAAAAAAATGGCAACCAGAAGCCGACCTCATAAAACGACGGCAGAAAATGCACCGCATCGTTGCCATCCCCCGAGTGTCAAACTCAAACAAACGGGGTCGCCCTTTTTACGAGAGCTCAGTCAACACCATCTCAGCCCTTTGATGATCTATCGAGCAGAGTGGCCAGAGTTTCGCAAAGATAAATGGCAACGGCTCTGGGCTTTCGGCTTGAGGCCTTCCGCCGATCTTTTATCGTTCGATGAATAAAATGGAATCTGTGATCGGATGTGATGGAAGGAGAAAGTTTTTTTTTAAGAACGTGTCTGACTAAAGGTGAGATGCTGGGAGAATTATTGATAAGGCTGGTATGTTGAATTTTAGAAGCTTTCTGTTTTATATAAAAAGGAGTTTTATATGCTTTTCTCTCCTTAAGACTATTAATGTTTGTTGTTGGGATTAGCTGTTTATTCCCAAGTAAAATGGAAATGTCTTCCTCATATTACGGCACTTGGCACAATTTGAAAATATCCGTCTTTCGCTGACGTATGAAACTTTCTTTTTAAAAATAAGCGTTGAAGAAATAAAAACTTAGGCTTACATTTGTTGATTTGGTCAATCGATCCCGTTCAAGTACACTTTAAACGTTTGAAATGAAACATATTTGGTAGGTTTTGAGCAATAGTCACAAATCCAAAGTCGTTCACTTTTAGTTTATGGACACTTACAATTATTTAAAGTTATGGTTTCAAATGAGGTGACTTGTTTTTTTTTCCAAGTAGAGTGTTTCTTTAAAAAAAGACAAAGGCAGGGAAAGAAAGTAAAGAGAGAAGGAAGAGGAAAGAGAGAGGAAAAGGAATGTATGAGGTAGGGATGTTACGGTTTCACTGGAACAGTTCCATGGAACCTAATCCCAGCATGGAACCGTTGGAACCGGTTCCACGAAGAACCCCTTAATGGTTCCACCCTGGAACCGATAAAATTCAATGGCAAATTCATATTTCTCCGCAACCCAACTCAACGTTTAACGAGAATCCATCAAGCCACTCCCCATCCCCAAGCTGAATTAAAACACGCGCGCTTCTTTCTACCAGTGTGCAGTGTCTCTCTCTGCTTCCTTCCCTCTCTATGCATTGCGTAAGTATTACGTCACTCTACTACTCCAAAAGAAGTGAGAGTGGCTTGAGGTATGTGAGGTGGTTCAATGAGTGAGGCGGAACTGTTTGGAACTGGGACACTGGAACGAAATAAACGGAACTCTGAAAAATTTGACTAGATTGGAACTGCTTTGGAACTTATTACTCGATTGGAACTTTTAATGATTTTGGATATCTTTGGAACTAGGCACTCAGATTGGAACGTGTAACATGATTAGAAGTTCTTGGAACTTATTGGAATTTATTTCCAGATTGGAACTTTTATTTCGATGGGAAGTTTTTGGAACTTATTAGAAATTATTACTAGATTGGAACTGTTAATATGATTGGAAGTTTTTGGAACTTATTGGAACTTCTTACTAGATTGAAACTTATAACATGGTTGGAAGTTTTTGGAACCTATTGGAGCGTTAAGGGTTTGTTTGGGGCTCCATTGAAACTGGTGTAGCTAGCTGTCGTGAGAATTGAGATTAAAGGTATGCGTGCGTTTTAGAATATCTCGGTGGGGGGATGGGTTAATTAAAAGTAGTGATTAATAAAAGTAGTGATTAATAAAGTTGTTTCAGTATTATGTGTCTAGGAACTCAGAGAACCCCCTACGTACGTCATGAACAAGTCGATTTGTCTTCTTTCTTGTTCTTCTGAGGGAATCGAATCCTTTTTCAGAGGAAGGTCGACATTACCCGGCAATTTGAGTTTGAATTCGGTAAAAGGTTAGCGACGGCGACACTTCCCCGTATTTCTTTGGATGGCGCTCCTAGACATGATTCGGGCCCCCTCCCAATCCCCAGTTATTATTTTATTAAAATTTCCAAAAAAAATCAGCAAAAATAAAATCCACACGCATGTGCATTGGATCAAAGAATCTAACTCAGGGGCACTTTTGCCAACACGAGTACAGCGTTGGGGACTATATTGGGCTTTCCAAGTCTGGCCAGAACTTTTTGGAACTGGAACTGTTAACGGAACCTAATCCCACCGTGGAACTGGAACTGTGGAACCGGTTCCACATTTTTACTAATACGTAACATCTCTAGTATGAGGAACAGAAAATGAACATTAGGAAAGAGAAATACATAGATAGGTAATATGAGGTGAGAAAGAAATATACTAACAAGAAACTACCTTGAACTAGGACATAAATCTCCATCAAGAAAACGTTGGTACTGTCAATCAGATCTCTAGAATTCTAAAAATTCTTAAATTATTGAATAGTATTATTGGCAATTTACTGGTGACCCAGCGAAAAGTCATCGGACACGGATATAAATAAATCATTTCTCGTTCAATGCGATTAAATTTTTCCTTTTATTGAAAATTATATTTGTGCTTCTGGGACCCTTAACGGACCACTTCCAAGAATCTCACGGACCACCGGTTGAGAACTACAGGTTTAGACAGATTATCCAGGTTTACACCTATGCTCAAAACCTCTCCTTTAAAACTAAGCTGCTCCGTGGCACGTTTTCCCCTCTACTTTTAAAATTTTTGATAGTGTAGAATCTGAGTTTTGATAAATACATCATTAAGTGAGATAATGCAGATTTTATGGTGGTGTGATAACAACAAAAATGTGATCAATTTTATTATTGGGAGGCTCGATTTTAAGAAGGATTTGAATTTGATGATCATGTTTTATCCCCAAACCATGTTTAATAAAATTAAATTTTGATTAATACTTTAAAAATAGGACCTCCTTTTTTGGCGTAAAATCAAATCCGATATTATTATTATTATTATTATATAGTAGTGTTCGACACTAGTTAACTAGAACTAGTTGCAACTAGTAGTTAACTACCGATCAACTAGTAGTTTAACTACTTTTGGTTTAAACTAGTTTAACTATTAGTTGAACTACTTTTTTTAATAACTACTAGTTGAAACTACTTTAAAATTTTCAACTACTTTAAAAAAAAATTTGTTTAAAATTTCAAAAATATTTAAAATTTATATACAAAAAATTACACTGCTATTTATAACTACAATGTCATGGTAGAGTACTTAAATACCATAACCAGAAATAAAGGCCCGTTTTGAGCGAAGCATAAAGTTTTTTGTGATATAGATAAGAAAGATTATTAGAATTTGGGCAAAAAATAGGTTATGAAATTAAATAGACTAGTTAACTAGTAGTTAACTACTTTGGGAAATAGTTAACTACTAGTTGCAACTAGATTTTCCCAGACTAGTTAGTAGTTGGTAGTTAACTAGTTTTTGACCACTAGTTGCCGAACACTATTATATAGTATAATCTTAGCTGTTTTAAGTTCAGAAATCACTACAACTATACACCTTCTGTCTAATGCTCACCAGTTTTAAATTTGTTTGTAAACATTTATTTAAATGTTCGTGTTTTAACGTTGCGTGATAAGCCCGAATAAATCCTTTCAAAGTTCGAACTATAGGAAGTAAGGTAAATGTGGGTATAGTGGACACTTTAAGGAGAAGTTTCACTTCAATTCTCTATAAATATCAATCTATTTGCCTGGAAATGGGTATCATCCTATTTTTAGATCAACTGGATCTTCTTCTTTCGATTTTACCAATTAAAACTTAATTAGATCGGGGAAAGTATTTTTAATTAATTTTTTAAAAGCACTCCAAATTGCTTCTATAGTGGCCACATAGATGTCTCTGATGTTTCTATGGTGGACACCTTTTGCATCAAAAGTGGACACCTCTCTTTTTCTGCCTATATGATAGGGTTTATGCATGAAATTGAGTAGGTATAGTAGTTTAGTTCTAAAAAAGTCTTCCTTCCTAGCGAAATATATTTTGGATTAAAATAAAATCAGTTTTATTTGACTTAGAATAACAGACTTAATGGTTTCCGGCCCATAGCCTTCGTTGTAGCTGATTTGAGAGGAATTTCCCGAAGCCAGAATGAAACCTAATTCGTACAACACCCGTTTTAAAGCATAATCAACAGTTTCTGAAGAAAATATGATTCAAATTAAAAAATGATTTATATTTTTTTTAAAAGCCATTGCAGTGACCACTACTGGAAAATCTAAGATTCTGTGTTGGTAAAGTGGCCACCCCCCCTAGATCCTCGTAAAGTAAAAATTTTCAAAAAAAATTTTTTCAGTATGATTGTATACACTCTACTTAATCTTAAAATGAATTTAAAAGTCAATTAAACCGTAATAAGTACAAAAAAATCAGTTTTAACTTAACCGTTTCCTAACGCGATTCAATAAGCAAAATCAAATTTCAGTCACTCGGCCGATGGTGTTATTTTCAAAGACTTAAATTAATTCCTTATTTAATTGATAAATTAAATATCCTTCCCATGCTGATCTATGGAATCGGTGATTATTTAACTTATTTCCTGGTAGCATAATCTACTATGCCTATGAATTTTAACACTATCTGATGCCTCTAACTCGTATTATTTAAAATTAATCAACTAGGTGGCCACTATTGGGACAGTGTCCACTATACCCACATTTACCTTAATTGGTTTGAATAGGTTGTATACGATAAAAGAGATCAATTGCATGGTGAACAAAAATTATTTTTATTCCGTGAGGACAGTTAGAATCGGCTGGAGTGCAAATTACGTTTAAAGCATCAAACACGGGTTGCTTTTACCTTATCTGAGGAAATAGCCCGATGTTTTAAAGATTCTTAAAATTATTCTACACAAATTTTAACTACGTATTTATAAAATCTACAAGAGCTATCTTCAAAAGGTATTTGAACAGTTCTTATTAATTTAAATATAACAATATTTCAAACAACTACAAGAGTATTTTCGAAACTGTGGGTTGCCTGTTCGAAACAAAAACTTGTTAAAGTGAGGATGTTTTTTATTAAAACTCAATGCCTCAATCCCTGACAAAAATAGATTTTTTATGGTTTAGTGTTTAGACTGATGATCCAAGGTTTGCATCTATGCTCAAAACATCACCTTTAAAACTGAGCTGTTCCACTCCTTTCAAAATTTCTCATAGTGGTTAAACTGAGTTTTGTTAACCCATTAAACGCCGCAATATGAACCGCTATGAAAAAAATTAATTTTTTGTGTGTTTTGAGATTCAATATGTGTCTCTAATCATATACAGTTTAAATTTTCAAAAAATCTTTATTTCGACCGGAGATATGGTATGTTCCCAAAATGGGAGCTTTGGCGTGAAGTGGGGGCGTGGGGGTAACGTAAAGGGGGCGTTTTCTCCACCGCAGTGTTACGGGTTTGACTTTAGTTGCTAGCTAAATGAAGTTTAAAGTTCCGTAAATCTTTCTCATATGATTAATAAACTATAGCATTCTATTCGAGTATTATCTATTTGAATTGTTAGTAAATTCATAGGATTTTTTTCAAAATATATTATATTCTTTGTTTGAAAAATAGAATAATTTAGCTTGAATGGTTCTTTTCTTTTCTTTTTTTCTTTTTATGTTTTTTTCTGAATTTTATTCCGGTTATCTTAGTCGTTTTACGAGCAATTATCTTTTGGACATCCTTTTCTATTTTTTATGTAATAGTCATTATTGAAATGTCCTTGTTTTTCTACGTTCTAATATAAATTAGACATCACCGAATTTATTCTCTAGCTTCACCAAATCAAAATTATTTACATTAAAAATTTTTATTCTAAATTATTTTAACAAGATTTGGTGGCATCCATGAAATATTTGTTAATCTTCTGAAAATCCACGAGAATCTGAGGATTTTTTTATAGTCTAAAACACATTGCGCAGCTAAAATGATCAGATATTTTACATTCAAATGAAAATTATTCATAATCTAAATAAAGTTTCTCATCTGTATTTACTGGATATATAGTTTACAATGCAGATAAAGAATTCTACACGCATTCCTTGTCCATTCTTCAGAATAAAGGAGGTGGTACCGTAAATAATTCAACACCTGGTAAGCAATAAATCACTGGTTTGTTGATAAACACACCTGTCCTTGAACAACAAAAGGCAGGAAACAGGGGGGCTGTACCCCTTGACAGATAAGAGGTAAGAATTTCAATAGAAAGGCAATAAACCCAGAGAGTTCCAATTCAGTAACATACCTCATAATACGGAAGCACGCGAAA
Organism: Tetragnatha montana; assembly: GCA_963680715.1. Classification (NCBI taxonomy): domain Eukaryota; kingdom Metazoa; phylum Arthropoda; class Arachnida; order Araneae; family Tetragnathidae; genus Tetragnatha; species Tetragnatha montana. Next base: position 12,278,959 of record OY796677.1, on the reverse strand, counting down.
AATCGCACTAGTCACTTCACGCCAAAGCTCCCATTTTGGGAACATTCTAAATAAACAGCTGTAAAATCCTTCAAAATTATTCTTTTGACCCCCGGTTTGTTTTGATTTAAAGACAAAACTATTGTTTTCCATATTCACTGGTTTAAAACTCCCGCATTTGAATAAATAATTTTTAGTGAATTTATTTTGTGGTGAAGAAAAAAGTGCCAATTTTGTCAAAGTTCAAAGAATTTTTAAAAATAGAATTTAAGTTGCAAACGTTTTGTAAAAATTACCAACAATTATTCATATTCTTGTTATTAATGGACAAAAATTATAAATATGTATCTTCATTTCTTTTTGGTGAAAAAAATCTTTTTAAAATGTTCCCAAAATGGGAGCTTTGGCGCTTAATGGGTTAATATATGTTACGGGCGCTGTGAAATGTGTTACGGTCAACAAATATGTTACGGGGAATTATTAATAATGCCAAAGTATTTCGGGCAAAATGACATACACTCATTAATAAATGTCATTGAATTTATCACATTGCTTATATAACGTCGGGAATTATTAATAATGACCGGTTTATCACTTTTCCCGTAACAAAAACATACATCAAGTGAGATAATGAAGGATTATGTGTATGATAATGATTATGTGTATGATGTGAGCAATTTTATTACTGGAAGGCTTGGTTTTAAGATGGATTTGAAGTAGACGATCATGCATTATCCCCAAAACCAAGTTTAATAGTTAAATTTTGATTAATATTTTAAAAATAGGGCCTGATTTTTGGAGTAAAATCTAATCCGATCTTTAATTTTATTGGTTTCGATGGAAATTCAAATATTACTTCTAAATGATACGGTTCTTCGCATATAATAAAGATTAATTCACTATAAAAAGTAATTTAATGAAACAGTAAAAATCGAATAGTGCCAAATTATATAGTTGACGTCGTTACTGTTGAAACACCCTATATAATATGTGCTTTATTACTCATATGAGGCAAACACCATCAACTTTATAAAAGTCAACTTGCTGGACATCTCTGAAGGTTGAGGCTTTTCTCTATAACATCAATGATCTTTCATTTTAAATCAATCGGGACCCGTTAAGGGGCAGACCCAAACTTAGATGGGTGGACTGTGTTGATGAGGATTTTATATAAATAAGAATTAGCAATATGAGAACCTTATCCAAGAGGAGAACATAATGCAGGAGGTTTCTTAAGAGGGCCTTGGCCCACAAAAGGCTGTGGAGTCAATGAAGAAAAAGAAGAAGGTTACTCATATTAAACATAAATATTCATAGCCAATTACACGAATTGTTACTAGATTCATCTTTCTTGAAGACTATGTAACAGAGTCAAAAGACAAAAACATTCTGCAACCAATTACGATGTAGTAAGATTCAACTATTCTACTAATCTCCTTTGGTATTCAAAATTCAAAGATTTCTTAATTCCATCAGATCAAAATCTTTTAACAGGAACAAATAATAATAATAAAAAAAATTAAAATACAATTCTAGAACACCTCTAGGGAAAGGAAGGAATTTTATTTTAGGTAATTCGAATCTAAGTAGAATTTAATGACTTGGAAATTCGAGTTCAGATACCATTATAATAATGATTTGAGAGTCATGAAATTTATCTCTTGCTAATATTTAATGTTTTGAAAACGAATGTATCAGTTTTGAGGATTAGATAGTACTTAAAACCTACTTATCTCTCTAGCAGTAAAACATTAACCAGATTTTTAGCGAATTCAGTGTATCCAAATAAGGTTTTTCTTTACTGTTTAATCACGGCTTACTAGATACTTATACAGGCTAGGCGAGTTTTAAACAATGAAAACCATTTGACAACTTTTCCCGCTTGGAGCGCTACAAGACCTACCTATATCACCCACCGCCTTCAACACTGTGGATATGCTTTGCCAGTTGGTCCAGTATTGCCATCTGGATTTGCAATGATTTCCGTACTCGGCTAGCCTGTATAAGTATCTAGTAAGCCGTGGTTTAATACTCCCTCGACTACTTATGATCTTATTTCTACATTCTAGTATATATTCCAATATATTAAATTTAGTTTTCGTTCTTCTATATAGGATTTATCATCCAGTTTCAGGTTTACATTATTCTTAATATTGTTGCAATGAGAGTTTACCGTCACCAATATGTATTTTTATCATAATAATGCTCTACTTTACTTCTCTATTCTTAGTGGTGGAGCGTATGGGAAATACAGTTAATAGCAATTAGAATTTTTTAAAACTATCTGTATCAGTGGCGTAGACAGGGGGGGTGCAACGGGTCTTTTGCACCCCCCTAAAATTTTTCTTTCATAAAATAAAATATTTTAGAGTAGCTTTTTTATTTCCCTATAACATAATTGTAATACATATTTTTTAAATCTAAGAATGGGATTGTACCGGCGCGGCGGTACTCTCTCCCAGCTGCGTGACTTTCATTAACACCCTCCTAAACCAACTGAGGGTTCGTCGGTCGTTGGGCCACCCTCACAAATGGCGGGAACTTTTTATGCTTTCTGCCCCCTCGTATCTTGAGTGATATAAACAAGAACGCTCTTCGAGACGAGGGAGAGAAGAGAATGGAATTAGAACCGATTATTTATCGAGGCGACCACACCAGACTTTGGAGCTCTGCTCCCTCAGATATCAAAAATAATTTTATATTTTAGTAGTTGTGATGCTGATGATGTATTATGTATTTATAAGTGTAAATAATATATCTAGTTCTTAAATTCTGGAAGGGGTCAGTAGAAGGTATCAGTTTAAGCTTAGTAGTCGCATTTTTTATACGTCTTCTCTGTGTCCGATAGACTTGAGATAAAATTTCCCACTTATTAAAATGAATCGCAAACATCGCAAATGAACAAGTAATGATTTTTAAAAAAAAATACATCTGTGAGTGACAACAGCTTAAGTGAAAGACCACTTGATCTAAAAAGACGTAACGGATGCGTTATTTATTCTTCTACAGAGATGGTAAGAGGTATTTTAGTTACCAATAACTTTAATTAATGACTTATACAATTTTGATTTTGTTTGAATTAATGTTGATTTCTATTCAAGGAAAAGACGCAATTTGATTTAAAAATCAAAAAATTATTGAATTTTTAGCTGTATATAGGATCATTATTTTTATATATGAAAAAGGGTTTTTTTATACCTTTGAAAGTAGCTATGTAGTGTTTGTGCTGGCCTATGCTTCATCCTTCTGCTTTTTCAGTTTATTATTTTCTCATTATTCCCTCTCCATTTTTTGTTTTTAAAAGAAATAACTTCTGAAATAGAATTTTTTATTTGTCTATTATGGCACGAATATGTAAATCTGTACCACTTTTACGAGTTATAATTATAGGTATAGTTTGTTATATAGTATTAATCCAACACCAGTGAAAGAATTCAAACTTTAATCACTTTAAACATTCAGTTTTTGTTGGAGTGTGTTTGAATATGAATATTTACTTCTATTTTAAAGATAATTTTTTTGATAATTTTAGAAATGGAATACCTAACACTTTTTTGGAGCTACCAGTATTAACAAGTAGTATCATGTCCAATATATAAGTAATACCTTAATTTAATTCAGAAACGCTTATTTGTAGTTTAATAGCAATTGATTTTTAAATGTATAGAGTAGTAGGTACTAGAATAAGAATAAATGGCTATATCTCCTGGATGGAATGTGTAAATATTTCATGCAAATTTCGTAAGACAGTTACATAAACATTCGGGGTTAACAAATTTACTCATTAAATTCAGGATGAGTTTAAGAATCTACAATAAATTTGATTTTACATAATTTAAAAAAAAATTACAGACTGTTAAACTGTATAATATTCTTTATGTTCCACAACATAATTTTACCTCAACATTAATTTTGCTAGTGTTAAAAAAAATTTCCTGTACCTGTACTTATCTGAATTAACGGGAGAGGTAAAATCTGCATAAGTAATTTTAACGAAAATATACGTAGCTATGTTGCTATCATGACCCTAAGTATAATACAGAGACCGAGGGTCATGTAGCATGTAGCTGTGATACTTTCATTTAAAGGTAAAATTATTCATATGAATTTTTTTAGTTTGATTATAAATAACGTCACCGCATGAAAAAATCATTGTAAGTCCGTTTAGCAAATAGTTAAACTTTACTCAAGAAAACTAAATCTAAAAAAAAAATAATGTGAAATAAATGTCAAAAAAAAAAAAAACGTAAAACGAAAAAAAAAAGATGGGGCTTAATATGATAATTCCTCAGCTACTAAACTGTCCATAATGAAAGGGATAAAGAATGAATACTAAGAGAAGCCGGTAAATTAAATACGTAATACGTTAATGCATGAGCCCCTCATTTTTCGTTTTACAAAGAGTTATAAAATTTATTTTATAACTGATATTTTTCTAAGATTAATTCAATAATTTATTTATTGTTGTTGTATTTTTTTGGTATAATTATAAATCTTTTGATTTTTTCACTACGATCAAGAAAGATTGATATTACTACATGGCTAGTTTTTTCCTAAATGGTAATATAAAACCTAAATTTTTCTTCTTTCTTTCGATATCATCGTGCACCCCCCAAAAATAATTTCTGGCTACGCCACTGATCTGTATGGTATTTTTCTAGCCTTAACTTATGAGTTCCTCAGAATAACAGTAGTCTAAATACCCGAATTAAGTTTTGACTAAATGGAGGATTTCTTTAAATTGTTCTTATTAAATATCTTCTGTTATTTTTCTCATGTATCGTTGTGGCTACTTTTACCGGGCAATTACTACAGCAGTCGCTTCAATTTGCTCGTCACTAAACACAAGTGAAACTATATATAGCTATATACTGATTTGCCCCTTTTCCTAACTAGAAGGTGTAATAACTTAAAACTCACCAGTTTAACATTACAAATAATTTTAGTTTAAATAATTAAGTGGGCTTAAATAGTTTTGTTAAATAAACCCTTCTTGATAATGTTCAACCCAATATAGTTAGGGGTTGAATGCAATTTTAGAATGATTAGTTCGGTCACTGTGCTCCCCGGCAACGTTATTTGACCCTATAATGTCAGAACGTGGAAGCAGAAACTGGGTAAATAAAAATCCTGTTGGGCTGCAAGGACGAAGGAGTTGTGGTTCGCAAATCGTGATAAAAAGACGTTATGCATACATGGGTTTAACAAACTTTAATCATATTTTTAAATCGGTGGTTCTTCATTTCACTCAAAATTCAGACACCACGCGCTGGGAACTACTTTGTTTGTTCGTCATAGGGTCAGGAAATGTTGCTGTGGAGTACATATGATTTTTTACAATCTTTCAATATTTATGTAGTCGTTTAAAAACCGCCAACTCACTATAGGGTACAGATGCAGTAATAGACGACATTAGTGTGACGTCACTTGCTTGTTTGGAAACGTTGATTCTATCCGTGATTGGTTCCGTGATTGGAAGTAAATCCGTAAGGATCCGTACGGAACCAATCACGGATGGAATCAACGTTTCCAAACAAGCAAATGACGTAATGACTAATGTCGTCTATTATCTTTTTCGGTTTTTATTTCAATTGATGTCATAATATAAATATAAATAACCAAATACTGGTGCTTTTATTAAAAACGAATATGCCAGATAGTAGGGGAGCCCAGAGTGTTTTTGGGTAGTAACTCGAACGCGTCAGATAACCATAGGGGGGATACCTTGCATGCTTTTGAGTAACTCCACCAAATATAAGCTCTCTATGTTGGTGGGTAAGTTTAGAACAGCCCGTCAGATTTGTAAAAAAAATTAGTTAAATGGACATAAGGTAAATGTGGGTATAGTGGACCCTGTCCCAATAGTGGCCACCTAGTTGATTAATTTTAAATAATGAGAGTTCGAGGCATCAAATAGCGTTAAAATTCATAGGCATAGTAGATTATGCTATCAGGTAATCAGTTAAATAACCACCGATACCATAGATCAGCATGGGAAGGATATTTAAGTCTTTGAAAATAACACCATCGGCCGAGTGACTGAAATTTTTGCAATGGCTTTTAAGAGAAATATAAATCATTTTTAATTTCAATCAGATTTTCTTCAAAAACTGTTTATTATGCTTAAAAACGGGTGTACGAATTAGGTTTCGTTCTGGCTTCGGGAAATTCCTCTCAAATCAGCTACAACGTAGGCTATGGGCCGGAAACCATTAAGCCTGTTATTCTAAGTCAAATAAAACTGATTTTATTTTAATCCAAAATATATTTCGCTAGGAAGGAAGACATTTTTAGAACTAAACGACCATACCTACTCAATTTCATGCATAAACCCTATCATATAGGCAGATAAAGAGAGGTGTCCACTTTTGATGCAAAAGGTGTCCACCATAGAAACATCAGATACATCTATGTGGCCACTATAGAAGCAATTTGGAGAACTTTTAAAAAATTAATTAAAAATACTTTCTCCGATCTAATTACAGTTTTAATTGGTAAAATCGAAAGAAGAAGATCCAGTTGATCTAAAAATAGGATTGTAACCGTTTCCAGGCAAATAGAATGATATTTATAGAGAATTTAAGCGAAACTTTTCCTTAAAGTGTCCACTATACCCACATTTACCTTACTCGAGCGCGTCAGATAATGATAAGGTAGGTTAGTTACCAGCTAAAAAGTGTACATTTTCTAAAATCTGTCGATTTGAGCGGTGGATAAGGGAGCGGGAGGGTTACAAAGTTGCAAAGTAAAGCCAAGACCGGTAAGACGCTATCGCTCCTTTTGAGAAAAATGTACGAAACAAAATGTTTATAGACTAGTGACTAGTAGCCAGGATACTAGGCTCAACTAGTTGTAAACTGTATTGGTAGCCAATCTGACGCGCTCGAGTATGACCATGTAACTAGTTTTCTTTCAAATTTTGACGGGCTGTTCTAAACAAACCCACCAACATGGAGAGCTTATATTTGATGGAGTTACTCAAAAGCATGCAAGGTATCTCCCCTATGATTATCTGACGCGCTCGAGTAAATCCACATTTAGCATCATGGGCTCCCCTACTAAGATTAAAACCGACAAAATGGGTTGGTGAGATAAGAGACTGTACTATATACAGCAGGGTTGGAATTTGATAATTATGGGAACGGAGAAAAATCTAAAAACCTGATCAAAATTTTTATTTGTCACTTTTAAAAATCAAATTCAAATCCTTCTTTTAAAACCAAGCCTTCCAATAACAAAATTGTTCACATTTTCATTATCATACCACAGAAGACTTTTATTTCTCACTTTTATTTCTTCGAATTTATCAAAAATCAGCTTCTCCACTTTTAGAAATCAGTAGTGTTCGGCACTAGTTAACTAGAACTAGTTGCAACTAGTAGTTAATTACCGATCAACTAGTAGTTTAACTAGTTTTGGTTTAAACTAGTTTAACTATTAGTTGAACTACTTTTTTTAATAACTACTAGTTGAAACTATCAAATTTTCAACTACTTCAAAAGAATTTTTTTTTTGAAATTTCAAAAATGTTTAAAATTTTTATCAAAATATACAAAAAATTACACTGCTATTTATAACTACAATGTCATGGTAGAGTACTTAAATACCATAACCAGAAATAAAGGCCCGTTTTGAGCGAAGCATAAAGTTTTTTGTGATATAGATAAGAAAGATTATTAGAATTTGGGCAAAAAATAGGTTACTTACTTCTTACTTCTTACTACGAGCGTCCGGCTAATTGTAGCCGATAGCTCGATGTCCCTGATATGAAAGGCAGGCGAGGGTCCAAAATTTTTTATTTTTGAGTATTTCCTCCACGGTGGTCGCTACTCCCCGAAGAATGTCCCGATCGAATATGGGATATGTGCATCCGAGGAGGATGTGACTAATGTCCTCCTCATCCCCCTCACACAGTGCACAGAGAGCAGACTCGGCAAGATGAAACCGGTGGAGGTAAGTCTGCGTGACCAGATGCCCGATACGTGCTCTTGCAGCAAAGGTGGCCACCATCCTTGGCACGTTTTTATATGCATCCTCCTCCGCGGGCACTGGTAAAAGTTTAAAAAGTTGACGGCCAGCGGTATCTGCTTTCCAAATTTCCGCCCACTGCCTCTTAAAGGCTCTTCCACTCGAACTTTTGCAGTGGGCCAGTGAGGAGATCTTTTGTTTGACCGGAAATAATTTAGATGAATCTTTGGCGATGATATCTGCGATCTCATTGCCAGTTATGCCACAATGAGATGGGACCATAGATATATATATATACTAACTGGATGGACTGCTCGTATGGCAACGCCCCGATAAAAATGCGACCAGTTGAAACTTTTGGCATCCATTTTGTTGGGCGTATGATTCCTGGAGGTATGTGGTCCTGTGCTTCAGAAATATGGTTCACTGCTGCGTTGCATATAATTGCAAGAACAAGCAGGTTTTGAAAAATAAGAACATAAGCTTCCATCGGTAAGTACAAACTATTTTTGATGCTAATTTTAATGTTTTACATCCTTTGTTATTGATGGCTTATAGGTTAGGAAAATTGTTTATCCTAATATTTATTACCTTTACAAAACCAAAAACTTGTATCAAAACGTTAACTATTATCTTAGCCATCAATATTATAAGGCAAATTATGTTATCAGTTAATAAATCGTGAAGCTTAGTATTTATAATTTATAAAACAAGTGTGATCACCATGATTGTTTATCATTTCGCTTTAAGTGTAAGGAATTGTTTGTTCCTTATGAACCAAATGATATTTTTTCACTACTCAGTTCAATTAAATATATATATATATATATATAAATCTAGTTATCTTTTAAAACAATTTCAAGCCAGCTTAACATGTTTATAGTTATTAAAATTCAGTCAACATTCAAGACTTGTAATACTTGCATCACTTAATTTTTATCAACTTATTTGATCTTCCTAGAAAATAATAAATATCAAAATCTCTATAATTTGTGGAGATGTCATTGATGTGGGAGCATTTTCCAGAGTTGGATATATTAAAAGCTCAAACGTTTAAAAAATACATCTTTTATTTTAAAACAATGACATTCTTAAATTTTGAAAGAGAATTCAAAACAATAATAAATAAACGTGAATAAATGACACGCGCGGAACTAGTTCAATGTGATTTATCGACGGTGAAGACGAGAAAACTCGTATATCTCCAAAATCTCAACTTTTCAGGAGAGCAAAAAAACTGTTTTTGGGTGCCTATGACCATGGCCATGACACCCTATTTACCTCGTTACGACGCCAATTTCCAAGTTTTTGATTCAAACTCCTTTCTCTCTCCCTCTCACTCTCTTTCTCTCTCTCTACTTTGTAGATTGTATACATTGTATTGTGATTGTTGGGATTGTAGAGGAACCTCTACAATCGATTTTAAGGCTAAACTCACTTTGTCAGCGCTGCAAACACTAATATCGGTGGAGTAGTTTGTAATAGGTAGGTAGCAATAAAAAACTCAATTTCGGAAAAATTGGGGATACGAGGTTTCTCGTCTTCACCATCGTTATGTATTGTCAAAAATTAAACTTCACCCAATGATGATTTTATTTTACTTTTACAGATTTCCTTTCAAAAGACCTGAGGTAGTAAGAGAATGGGTGAAGGCCATCCATAGAAAGGATTTTGAACCAACTAAATTTTTTTTTAAATTGTAATTTTAGGGGACATCCATAAATTACGTGAGGTGTTTTTTCCAAATTCTGGACCCCTCCCTCCCCCTTCGTGAGATTTAGTGAGATTTTGCTGGATCCCCCCTCTCCCTCACGTGAGATTTTCTCAATCACTTTTAAACAAATAAATTTCTTTGAAAGGCCTTTTTTCAGTCTTAATAGACATTTCACTTTCAAAAGTTTAGATACAAATAAGAGTGTTTAAATCAAAAACATGCTCTTAACTCCGCTGTTTTGACTAATCTGCTCCTTTTTTCTGAAGTTGTGTTAAAAAATACAAAAGAAAAATATTATAGAAATATTAAAGAAAAGAAATTATATTTTCATAACTAAAAGTTGACGTGAAATTTTAATTGACTCCCCCCTCCCCCCAGGTTAGATTTGGTAAGCTTTTGCTAGACCCCTCCCCCCCCTTTTTGACCTCACGTAATTTATGGATGTCCCCTTAAGATTAAAAATATCTGTTCTTATAACAGCATAATTGATGCTGAAAAATTAGTTGTGGTAAAATGTGATTTTTTCTGATATAATAAAGATATTGTATTTAATCCTATTCCTTTCTTCATTGTAATATTTCCAAAAAAAACCACTTTGTTCTACATTTAAGTGTATTTTTTAGTACATCTGTTAATACATTTTAAGCTTTTAAATATCTCACCCTAAATATTTGAAGTTGTACTAAAAAGTTGAAGAAAACAACCTAATTTTGCTCATGATTTTTGAAAGAATTGAAGATTATCATTTCTGCTAATTATTTATTTAAAACAACATTCTCAAGATGCAATTTTCAGCATAAAATCATAAATATCTCGAAAAAAAATAAGTAAAAACAAACTTCAATAATGTTTCGATTCAACCGTCAATCTAAAAACGCCACTGAAAAACGTGTGTTGAGATTTTAATTAATATTTAAAAGGAAAGGGAGCTAATAAAATAACTAGTGCACTATCTTAATTAAAAACTACATTGCCCTAAATAATCCATTTTTGAGTTTTAATTATTCATAACCCCTCATATAAAATTTTTAGTCGCAAAACAACATGAAGCTCTATGGAGATCTGAGAAATTTCATACGCCCAACGATCTGGCAACAGCGGTGGCAACGGCTGCATTTTTTTACTGTTGAACAGTCTATCCAGTTACGTTAGTATATATATATCTATGGATGGGACCCATTGAAAACAATTCAATTATCTTCATTCAAAAAATAGGTTATGAAATAATGAAATTAAATACACTAGTTAACTACTTTAGGAAATAGTTAACTACTAGTTGCAACTAGTCCCAGGAAAAAATAGTTAACTACTAGTTGCAACTAGATTTTCCCAGACTAGTTAGTAGTTAACTACTTTTTGACCACTAGAAATCAGGTTTTGGTGATCACACAAGTGTGATCATTAAACTCAAACCCAGGTTTTAATAAAACCACTTCTCACTTCTAAGATTTTGTTTCGAACATGCATCCCATAGTTTCGAAAATACTCTTGTAGTTATTTGAGTGATGTCAAATTTAGATAAAGAAAGGTTCAAATGTATTTTGTAGATAGCCCTATAGTTTTAAAGTATGTTTGTAAAGTTTGCGTAGAATCATTTTTTAGATTATAAAACAAATTAATATCCTCATATAAAAGTATGTTTTAGTATTTCGTCAGATAAGAGTAAAGCATATCGTGTTTGATATTTTAAGCGAAATTTGCACTTCAACCGAATCTTTCTTGACCGCCCGGAATATAATACTTTGTTCATCATGCCCCCCTATTAATCTTTATTCCATCTACCTATTCAAACCCATTATCTAAGGTTCGAACTTACAAAAGCAATTATAAACGCGGTTGTCTCATTATCAATTTCCAAACATTCATTTATATAAATGTTTTCAAACAAATTTTAAACTGGTGAGCATTAGACAGAAGGCGTAGTTGTAGCGATTTCTGAACTTAAACAGATAATAGTATTATATAATAATATCGGATTTGATTTACTCCAAAAACCAGGCCCTATTTTTAAAATATTAATTAAAATTTAATTATTAAATTTGGTTTTGGGGATAAAACATTATATCTATAATTCAAATCCTTCTTAAAACCAATAGCCTTCCAATAATAAAATTGTTCACATTTTCGTTATCATACCACCATAAAACCTGCATTATCTCAGTCTATAAAACAGTAGTTCCCAACAACCAGTGATCCATGAGATTCTTGGAAAAATTGAAATTTCCAATAAAAAGAAATTTGAGCTTATAGAGAAACAGCTTAGTTTTAAAGGAGAGGTGCTGAGCATAGGTGTAAACCTGAATCATTAGTCTAAAACAGTTGTTCCCAACCGGTGGTTCGTGAGATTTCAGAAAGTGGTCCGTTAAGGGTCCCAGAAGCACAAATATAATTTCCAATAAAAATAAATTTGAGAGCGTTGAACGAGAAAGAATTGAAGTATATCCCCTTACCGATAACTTTTGGCTGGGTAATCTGTGGAGATAACAGTCACCCACAGTCACCACTATATTGCCAACAAACAATTATATTTATTCAAACACAGCTTTATTATTAAACATACTTCTTGGCATGTCAAAAATTTATCCAACTAAATCATCCCTTTACGGGAATTCATAATAACGAATTCTAAAAACCTCTTACAGCCATATTCATAGCCATCAGCGTCGAGGTTAACCAGCGGTTAAAGAAAGAAAAAGTAGCTTTCCGTTGACTCTGATTGGTGGAATTCTTCTTTGATCGAGGATTTAACACTGACGCTGATGGCTGTGAATATGGCTGTTAAAGTGTCCCCGTCCCAGTGGTCCACCTTGGGACTCTTTTAATGATAACAACATAAAAATTATATACTATTTTAAAAAATACAAAAATAACGCATTAACTAATGAAAAAGCTAGGTTTAATAATCATTAATTGAACATCAAACATATTTCCCATGAAAACTCTTTACTGATTTCCTCATTTTTGTCATGACATAAATAACTTAAATTTAGTTTTTCCTGATACTTTTTTGCATCAGTTTCTTTATTTTAATCCTCTTAAATTATTTTTTTTAATAAATCGTCGACGGATTTCACTCAAAATTTATTTACTACACAAGATTCTGGCGATCAAGTGTGATAATTAAATTCAAACCCTGGTTTTAATAAACCACTTCTCACTTCTAAGATTTTGTTTCGAACAGGCAGCCCACAGTTATGAAAATACGCTTTAGTTGTTTGAATAATGTTAAATTTAGGTAAAGAACGGTTTAAATATACAGGGTGTCTCAAAAGGTCGAGTACAAACTTGGAGGGATGATAGTACTCATCAAGACGAACAAGAATTGGTATAGAAAGGGGGGTCGCAAATGAGTTTTAAGGGGTGAAACCCCGGGGTGAAAATCAGCAAAAAAACTTGCATATTTGCGCAGGAAGAGACACAATCGTTCGATTCCCGTAGTTATTTTGTGAAACAACTTCAAATATTATAACTTCTTCTACTAAGCGAGTTTTCCCACCAGTAAAACTATTGCATTCGACAGGAAAAAAATGTCGCCAATCCGTGATCGCCAAATACTATTTTGTGATTCTTAAGGTAGGTAACTCAAATTTCTATGCATTAGGTATTATTAATGTTTTTTAAAGAGAATCGTAGAGGCTAAACTTAGAAATAAGATCACGTCGTGCTATCTCATACCTGCCAAGTACTCCGATTTTATTGGAGTTACTCCTATTTTTAGTTTCTTCTTCGATGATCCGATTTTTTCCTAATTTTTTTTAAATACCTTTTTGCAATCGTAAAAAAACTATTTTAATTTCTAAACTCTTTAAAGTTATTCCAAGGTGTCTACTAATTATGTGAAAGTCCTGAAATCGTATTACAGTCCTAAATTTCAATGAAAGATAACGAATTTTCATTTATGTTTCCGTACTTTTGCCTGTAAAGTTGGCTTTTTGCATTGCTATGGTGGACTGAAAAAACAATTTGACGGTCGCGATCGCGTTTTTCTTCCTTCGTGTTGATGTCATTAGTTTTAAAAGCTTGTTTTTGAAGAAATTGTTCACTACTAGCTGGAAAATTACGAAAGTAATAGAAAACAAAGAGAGAAATCTATCATTTGAATAAAACTAATTTAAGAGTTTTAATATCAAACAAAGAATTACAAATAGCAAAAATCCAACCAGAACTAGACCAAATTTTTTTAAGGTCTCTCAATGCATCATTTCTTAATATCAGTCTTTTATTTTCGTTTTCTTATTCTTAATTTTTTAATAAGGTTTCAGTATTACATTTTCTTTCTTAAAATTATTTTTTCCAGAAAAAGCTTTAATTTTAAGAGGGATGCTGCTTTTGTTTCTTCATAGGTTTTTTTTATCTGAATTATTTGTGCTTTGTAGTTCAAATATTAACTAAAAAAGTAGCTTAAGTTTTAAATCGTGACCGAAAAATAGATGGGTGGGCTTTCATATGTAGTCCGTGAAAGTACTCCTATTTTTTTCTCCATCAGATTCGCAGCTATGCAATCTAGATGAATAGCTTTTAACATTTTTGTGATTCAAAAATTTAAGATACTTCAAATTTAAACTAATTTAGTTATTTTTATAAATGATTTCAACTCTAGACTCAAAAATATTGGTCAGCCAATTCAAAAGAACATCTTCGAAATCAATTAGATAATTGATTAAAAGTAACATTGTGGACAGTAAAATGATTTTGCTTTAAAGCCTACACAATTAGTTAATTAGTTCAATATTATGATCTAATCTAGGGTATAGATTTGATGGCCACTTTTAATAAAATGATTCATGGGTCCAAAATATCAATCACATGTGGATCATGGTCACAAGTAACAAACGGCCATAAGCTTTCCATGCTTGTGGCCATTAATGCACAACTTTGAAAGTTAAGAAAGTCAGTACAGCCTTAGCCGGTGTGAAAAGCTACTTGGCTAAGAAATTACCGGCAGCGTCACACACAAGGGTTAATTAAAGCCCTGGATGGAGCATTTGTAACTAGCTCTAATAAGCAACGTGTGTGTACTGCTATCGAGCTAGCTGTCGTGGTACTGAAAGGTTTCATAGCGATAATAAACAAGAGAAAATTATTTTAAAAGTGGTAGATTGCCGCTTGAGGAGGGAGGTGAAACATCACTGAAAAAGAATTAATTTTACAAGAAACTAGTGTTATTTAAGTCACCACTCTGTTAACTAATTTTAAAATGACTTTGTCTGTGTACTGACTAAAGGCTTTACTGTCCCCTCCTAGGGTCTTAGGGCATAACGAAGCTCCTGGGGTAAAACAGTTGGTGTGTCCTCGAAGGCGCTATGCCATTCTTTCCCAGGAGAGATGTCCAATTATAGCCCCATCTCTCCATATTCTACCCTCCACAACACAGGGATTCAAATTTGGCCGAGATCGAACCCATTTTTGACCGTGTATTTGTCGATCTTGAATTTTTAATAATTTAGTTATGAGAATAACGGTTATGTTGTCGCATCTAAAGAACATTAAAGAATAAAACTGTTTAAAATGCTTATATTTTTAAACTCTTTTTTTTTTATTAAAAAATGTTTCATACAAAATTTAAGTCTTCATTACATTTTCTTACAGGGTGTTTCACAAAGAGCTCCCTGGTTTTAAAAACTAAGGAATAGACAAAAATACGCCACGCCGTCTGCTGCAATGTACTACTTCTTAGAAGACCAAAGAATTTCTTAACACAATTTCTTTAAAATCGGTAGATAAAAAAAATTAATAGATGGCAGCCCAAGATTTCGTGAAACGAAGGAAAAGGAGTCCTTGAAATTCTTGTCATACAGTATAGGGAAATAAAATTTACGGAAGAAACGATTTCTGAATCGAAAGGTCTAAAAAGTACATTGCAGTAGACGGCGTATTTTTATCATGTTTTGTCTATTTGTTATTAATTTTTAAAACCAGGGAAGTTCTTTGTGAAACACCCTGTAGTTGAGTCTGTGACATTTCTTTAAAAAACTGAAAACGTTAAAAGAAAAGCATCCATAAAAAAAAAATTATATTTTTCTATTGTAAATTACATTATTTTTTTTAGCTAAATTCATCTGGTTCAAAAATTTCCCTTTTTAAATCAAAGCAAGACATTGAATACTACAAAAGATAAGGTTTTCGGTTTTTATTGACCACGCAATTTGACTTCATTTAATAATTTAATAAATTAGTTTGGATTCATTAAGTTTGCTAAATATCGTCTAATGGTAAAAATCACCTTTCGAATTCTTCATGATTCAATTGTGGAAAAGACATTCTACATTTTGCCGTGAATAAAAATAATTCCGATGTTTGCACATTTTAAATACTATCATTATTATTTTAATTATTTTAGAAACTGCTTACAAAATTAAAATATTTTCTAGAATCACTTGTAATACATGTTTGTAGGCTTTGTTTATAGGTATTCATCCAAAATTTACAAATAATTATATTTCTTGATAAAATTGATTATTTTAATTATCCTTTTAATAATATTAAATAATTAATTATTGCTTTTAAGCATTGAAAAAGTTTTCGAGATTAGTATTATTTTTTCGGGTAAACCTAATAAAATGAGTACTCATGTATTTATGAAAGGGTCTGTGGATTATTCTGAAGGGTATGTTCTATTCAATTCGATAAACTAAAATATCAATTTTACATTGGAATTTCAACTTTTCTGAGATTTTTAGCTCAAAAATATTTAAAAATTTAAAAATAAAAACTCATAATTAAATACTACAACGTAGCTTAAAACTACTGTAAAAATAAAACTGGAAAATCTTAGAGTTTCATTACCACTATTTTAACGATAAAATAAGAATCGAAAAAAAAATTGCGCCAAATGGCTAATAAGTAGCCAATTTTGGTTGAACATGCATTAAAAAAGAAGACTGATCGAAATAAATCTTTCGCTACGAAAAGAAAACTTCTTGAAAAAGTTACAGTTAAATTTACTTTTTGCAATACGAGTTTTATTATTTTGATGTAAAAAATTACGGAATCGAACTATTGTGTCTCTTCCTGCACAAATAGGCAAGTTTTATTGCTGATTTTCACCCCGGGGTTTCACCCCTTAAAACTCATTTGCGACCCCCTTTTCTATACCAATTCTTGTTCGTCTTGATGAGTACTATCATCCCTCCAAGTTTGTACTCGACCTTTTGAGACACCCTGTATTTTGTCATAAGCCCTTGCGTAGAATCATTTTTAAGAATCTTTAACATCGGACTATTTCCTCATATAAAAGTATGTTTTAGTATTTCCTTGACTAAAGCAAAACGTGTTAGATATTTTAAGCGAAATTTGCACTTCAACCGATTCTTATTGACCGACGGAATAAAACACCCTGTTCATCACGCAATTAATCTTAATTCCATCTACCTATTCGAACCTATTATGTAAGGTTCGAACTTAACAACGTTTTTATTTCCAGGAATAAATAATACTTTCCCTAATGTTTGTTTATATAAATGTTTTCAAACAAATTTTAAACTGGTGAACATTAGATAGAAGGCGTAGTTGTAGCGATTTCTGAACTTAAACAGATAATAGTGTTTTCAGGTGACGTCACAACCGGTTATTTTCTTTTAACTGTGTACCTTCTGTAGGGCTTTTAACTGTTGCTAAGGCCGTTGTTTATCTGTTGCTAAGGCGGTTTTTAAGTATGGGGTCACGTGATTGCAAATGCTCCAATAGAAGAATTCCACGGCCAGTCATATTCTGTAACTGTTAACCTCTGTAGGGCAAAAAACTGTAACATTTCTGTTGCTAAGGCCGTTGTTAGGTCCGAGTCATGTGATTGAAAATGCTCTATGAGCTGTGCTACTAGGGAAGTGCTTGCTTCAGGTACAGAATTTCAACCAAACCTGAAAAGAACGAAGGCAATATTTCGACATCCAAAATATCCTAAAAACACAGGCGCTCCCGAAAAGTATCGATACCCTTCTTCTAAGAAAAAGGGAACACAATCTGATATTCTCCGGATTTCTGAAGAAGTCTTTCAAAAAGGAAACTCAGGAATAAGTCTCGTGGAGTGAATCAAAGGGGTATTCTCCTCTCTAAAATCTAATTCCTCCTCTCCCTTGCGTTTCTCTTCGCATTCAATCAACGGAATTCTTCCGGAAGGTCCGACGGATTTAACACTGTCAAAGGAAATCAATGTGACTCGCCACGGTTGTTTCCCGTATTGTCTCTCAGCAAAGACAGAATTTTTCAGAGTCGGATTGAAGTGGGTTTAGAGGAAGAACCTTAAAAAATTCAGCGAAGTTTCTACGGGGAAAGTTCGAGTGAGAGTCTTCGAAGTGGTTCGTGGAGGGACCCAGTCGCATGTAAAAATTTCGGTACTGGATTATCTGGATGCCATTTACTGCAGGTTTAGTGACTTTTTACAAATATGAACGAAAAAAAGAAATAACAAACAATCTAATTGAAACAATAGGAATACAATAAATAGGAATACAATAAAAACAAAACAAAAAATCCTTCTGAACATAGTATATACGTAAGTACCAAAATTAACGGAAATTTAAGCGCATACAACAAAAAAGGATTGAACTATAGTACGAGTACGTATATTAGAGCCAATGACTTTCAGCCTTTTAATTTTGGGGCATAGACAGTCACCACTTAATTGTTAGTCATACTTTACGGTACTATAAATACTTAAAATGATTTCTAACGATTTAACTATTTAACGTAACCTGCTATTATTTGTACATTCCAAAGATTAAAATATCTTGTAACAATTTCTTTTTGTTCCAACAGGTTAATTGGCTATCGTAACTACTGTTTATTCACACTGTTTCACTTTCATTTTTCAATCCTGAGGGATTCACTACTGTGATTCGCTAGTTTGAATCAAAAAGTGAAGGAGTAAAGCAAAGAGTGAAACACTTTTCACTTTGGACGATTCCTCCAAAATAAACACAAAAATGATTTGTATGAATGAGCCACACACACACAAGCTTTTCTAATAGTGAAATAAATTAGAAGGCACAGCGAATCATTGAAATATATATAAATCTCTCTACGAAGTTACAACGCTCATTGCCGATCAACAACTGAGCACAAGTGGTTTTACTACCTTCTCCAAATTCGACAGTTCGCCATTTTGTCGAGAAGGGCGGAATCCGATAAGGATCCCGACACAGCCGGCGCAGAACAAACGGGGATCGATCCCCGAAATCCA
The DNA here is from genome assembly GCA_963680715.1 of Tetragnatha montana. Taxonomy (NCBI): domain Eukaryota; kingdom Metazoa; phylum Arthropoda; class Arachnida; order Araneae; family Tetragnathidae; genus Tetragnatha; species Tetragnatha montana. The sequence continues at coordinate 12,260,120 of OY796677.1, read as the reverse complement.
TCTCTCGGCCCCTGAATCTTTCATGAGGCGTTCTCTGCACCCCTCTGGAATGTTGGAATAGCGGAGAGGCGATTTGGTTATCGTTATGAGGATGGGCGGAGGATGTTTTTCGAATTGGGGTTAGAATTTAAGTATTGATGTGTGCATGTTGGTATCTTTATTGGTGGGTATATAAGGATATTTCGAAAAAAAGTAGTTTTTTTTGGAAGCTCCATGTTTTCTAGAGTAAATATTAAATAAAGTCCAGAGCTGTGCATTCATTGGTTAGTATATTTTAATATTAAAGACAAGTAAAATTGCTTAGTTATTTATTGATAAGGAAAACAAGCAAAGCGGATATAATAAAGAGATAACCTGTAAACAAGTCAGCATTTTTGATATACAAATATATAAAGAGGAAGATAAGAGAAATAATTATAAATCACCATCAACCTTAAAGATCTCTTAAACACTGTTTTGTTGTTTTCACTCAGTTAAGTCTCTAAGAAATTTGAAAAGAGGCCCAGTTTTTTTTTGTTTTTTTTTGCCAGACTTGCAGCTTAAGAACCCATATCTGGAAACAAGCAAGGATCTGCATTTTATGGTAACTGTTTGAGCCTGGAAGTCATAGCAAACCACTCGAGTTGAATATTATAGTTGTGAACTCGAGAGCTGTTTTCTGACATTATTAAGTCAAAATTGATGAAACGGATAAGTTTTGGATTTGGCTTCTTCTTTTTTAATATTTTAACCTCTTGTGCCTTAATTTTTTCATTGTAAATAAAGTAATATTTTTTTTTACGAAGTATTTTTCTTGGATGCCAAATCTGAATCACCTCTGCAAAAGTCACCGAAACATTTTCGTGCAGTAACAATGATTGGAAGTATATATCGCGAAATTGGGGAATCTCACTGTGAATAACTTGGTTTGAAAGTGGATATACTGTGTGTCTATCACAAGTTAAGCTCTCGTTTGCATTTATCTGTTGCCAAGGCAACATGACTCTCCTCATTTTCAACGGGGGAAATTGTTGTATGTATTGAATCACTTGTCCTCTTTGTTTATTATTTTAACTGTTTACTAATCCTAGCCTCTAACATATGCAAATATGCATCAATTCCAAGAAGAAGACCGTGCTTGTGATCAACAAAAATTCTCCCAATAATCCTCCGTCGGTTTTATCCCCGCCAAATCGTAATACGGTTTATTATCCCTATTTAAAATGAACCGGTCTTCTTTCTATAGCAACCACCTCAACAAGGCCAGAGCTCAACTTGTGGTAGACAGACAGTAGTGATTCAATGCAACAATTTCCCCCGTTGAAAATGAGACGAGTCCCGTTGCCTTGGCAACAGACATGCAAACGAAAGCTCAACCTGTGATAGACAGACAATACTATCGTCATTTGAAGAGAGAGAGAGAGAGGGTTGTACTCACGCTCTCGAAGTCGTCCTTGTTGTCGATGTGCTGAGCGATGAACATGGCGTTGTGGATGGCTCGCTCGATCTGGCGGGGCAGCCGCTTCTCGGCCACCGGGCTGTCGGGGGGCAGCGCCAGCTCTTGCTCCGACATGCGATGTGCCACCGTGCTGCTGGTGGACACCTGCTCCTGCTTAAGGTAGCCTAACCGAGGGAGAGATCGTGAGTTACAGGGTTACTACATTTCAATAGGTCATTTTAATTAATAAAAATAAAAATAATACAAATTTTATTGTAATCAATAAATTCCATACGAGCATGCAATAAAACAAACAAACCACATGTAGTACACTAAAAAAAAAATAGGGGGGGGGGTATTAAAGTGTTATTGATTACTCAGGGGTCAACGCAGTGACCCATATGAGCAACTATTGATGGGTAAAAAAATAAAATTATTTTAAATAATAATAATTAATTAAAAAACCAATACAATGAAATAGTACAAGTGAACCACTGCAAGGTGAGCTTCAGTTAATAGGTTTAGATAAAAAAGAGCGTTTGTGATAAAAACATCAAAAGAAACCTTCGATGTTACCTATTGTCATAACAAAGAGTTTTAGTTTTTCTGATTTTAAGTGTTCGGTTAGAGTATTAAAGAATTTGGGTGATAAATAAACAAAACATTAATGGGTAAATTTTTATATTGCAAACGATATTATTTCGATTATACTTAATTAAAAACTAAAGGAAAATAAATAATTTTGACCGGGATTTTGTGTGAACTACTCCATTGCGCGACGCCAAAAGCTTTTCTCGTAGCTATGGAGTATCTGATGAGTGTGAAGTAGATAAAGAGAAAAGAGGAGGGAGACCTTCGCTGGCTGTCTTCTGGTCGTCCGTCTCGATCTTGTACTGGGGCGGCCTCATGAGGAGGATTCGGGGCAGTAGGCGGATGAAGACCCTCCTCACCCAGGGCGCCATGCGGTGGGTCGAAGGAGACCGGAAGTGGACGTTCAGGACCGCGATCGTCACAATCACGGACAGCGTCACCAGGATCATTGTAAAGACCAGGTACTTGCCTGCACAAAAACACACACTCAATCATTAAGGGGGATAGAGTGTTTTCAGGTGACGTCACAACCGGTTATTTTCTTTTAACTGTGTATCTACTGTAGGGCTTTTAACTGTTGCTAAGGCCTTTGTTTACCTGTTGCTAAGACGGTTTTTAGGTATGGGGTCACGTGATTGCAAATGCTCCAATAGAAAAATTCCACGGCTAGTCATTTTCTGTAACTGTTAACCTCTGTAGGGCAAAAAAACTGTAACAACTTCTGTTGCTAAGACCGTTGTTAAGTCCGAGTCATGTGATTGAAAATGCTCTATAGGATAGTACCACGGCTTACTAGATTCTATACAGGCTAGCCGAGGTACGGAAATCTCATTAAAAATACAGATGGCAATAGCTGACAAACTGGCAAAGCAAATCCACAGAGTTGAAGACTCAAAAATTCAACTCAGCCACTAATGGCCAACAAATCAAGAAGTCATGAAGTTTACGTCTTGAAAAAACGCCTTTATTTTTCCGTATTTGTCATCAGTGTGTTATCCTATTGGTTGGTCAGTATATGTAGGACTTTTGGCGATCCAAGCGGGAAAAGTTGTCAAATGGTTTTCATTGTTGAAAACTCGGCTAGCCTGTTGTATAGTATATCTAGTAAGCCGTGGTAGTATACATACCACCATCAGTAGGCTTTCTAGTGGACACATTAACTGTCTCACTTTTGAAAAAGGACAGAAAAAATTCCCAACATGCAATAAGTGCAACTCCTGACAGGCTTCACCTAAACACCTTCTGCACTGTACTGGACTTGACAAAGAAGACATTTACACTAAACCACTCCTTGTTTTTGACTTTTTGAAGATCTTCGGCCTCATGGATCTGGTCTAGCTTGCGGCTAGAACAAGTGAAATAGGTCCCACCACCACCATATAAGGGACTTACTTAATTGTGGATCTACATCGCTTCTTAAACTCTGTGTATTTAGAATATAGACTTATATTAAGGCCACGTTGTTCACCTCAATAAAGGTATCACGAGGTGGCCTTCAAAATGCGGTATTACAATAAAATAGGAAAGAGGGGGTAAAAACTGTCAAAATGGACTCTAACCGCCTATCTGGTTCGAGACTTCACGGAACCAACACGTGACCTACAACTGAGCTTGCAATTGGTTACCACAGATACTACACTAGTAGTTCTACTAGTGTAGTATCTGTGGTAACCAATTGCAAGCTCAGTAGGTCACGTGTTGGTTCCGTGTGACGTCAGACGGTTAGAGTCCATTGCGTGACCTTAATATGATTACTCTAGTTATAAAGAGTATAGCACTAGATATAATGGACTCTAACTGTCTGACGTCACACGGAACCAACACGTGACCTACTGAGCTTGCGATTGGTTACCACAGATACTACACTAGTAGATCTACTAGTGTAGTATCTGTGGTAACCAATTGCAAGCTCAGTTGTAGGTCACGTGTTGGTTCCGTGAAGTCTCGAACCAGATAGGCGGTTAGAGTCCATTCAATAATGAAGTACCCGTTAACCCGTATCTAAAAGTAATGGACTCTAACCGCCTATCTGGTTCGAGACTTCACACGGAACCAGCACGTGACCTACTGAGCTTGCAATGGACTCTAACCGTCTGACGTCACACGGAACCAACACGTGACCTACTGAGCTTGCAATTGGTTACCACAGATACTACACTAGTAGATCTACTAGTAAAGTATCTGTGGTAACCAATTGCAAGCTCAGTAGGTCACGTGTTGGTTCCGTGTGAAGTCTTGAACCAGATAGGCGGTTAGAGTCCATTGGTTACTACAGATACTACACTAGTAGATCTACTAGTGTAGTATCTGTGGTAACCAATTGCAAGCTCAGTAGATCACGTGCTGGTTCCGTGTGACGTCAGACGGTTAGAGTCCATTGATATTACTTAAGTCTGCATTGCATAAAAGTACTATAAGTACACATAAATATTTCACAAACAAAAAGAGTCTGTTATAATATCTTTTCAAAAATCCATACAAATTAAAAGACATCTTTAAAAATCTACACCTAACCATTTTTCATAGCTAAAATAAACATGAAATATTGAATATAGGCACTCAATAATTAATTATTCAATGCCTTAAATAGTACTTATTACCTAAGGATCGATACCAAAAGAGCAGTGAAAGTGACTCACCTAAGAGGGGCATTGCCAGGGAAGTCGATGGGATTATTTCCGACAACACCAAGAAGAAGAATGTCAACGATAGAAGGATGGACACACTCAGAGATACCTGCACAACGAATTTCAACAATGAGATACAAGCAAATTAGCATACTACACAGGGTTATCAATCGGATATATTAGTTGTCAAAATTGACTAGTCCCTACCATTCCCAATTAATTTAAGCCAAGATCCATCGTTTAACGTGATCAATGCATTGTACAATTTTATCAAAATTTGTTCATATCCCCTAAAAATGTAATTTTTTTTTCGAGTTTTGAAGGTCAATTTCAACAAGCAAACATCTGCCGTTTTCTTTTTTTAAAAGTTAGTTCACCTTTACCGGGTTCTTTGAATTTTTTTTGAGGCTCAAGAAAAATATGCGTGCCTAATTTTATAAATATAAACTGTTAAAATCCCTACATCCATTTTACCCCGCTTTAAACATTTTAATCCAACCGACCCTATTAATTGTACTACTAATTTTTTTCTAAGAGAATTTTAAGTTACAAAAGACACACTAAAAATAGTTTTAAATACATACTTTAATCAAGACTGCTTAGGTATATGCATGAATTTAAGACTAACATACCAGTTGCTCTGAGCCCAAATTATTATCTAATCGCTTATTATTACTATAAGGCACTGTCTATTTGAGACCTACTGCGCATGGGCCAACTGCCGTTTTTGCCGTCCAAATAGACACTTCCTTATTATAAATTGAATATTATCAGTTTAATCTTGACCAAAAGCGATAAAATTAAGCGGAGTCCACTGTATATACTTAATAGTCGCGTTCACAACAGCCAACCTGTTCAACCGGAGAAAAAGCTAAAGAAGTAGGGGAAAAGGGATCTCCTAAAACCAGCCGTGAGGAAATTGAATAGCCCGTTCACAAGAGCACTCGTCCTACCAGTAGAAATAATCACGTGACAAGCGAGCTCGTAGAAATGCATTACGGGAAGCAAGCGAGAGCGTCCTCACAGGAGGTTGATCCATTTAAAACATTTCCTCTTGCTATGGCCCAGGGGAGAATTTCCCACCGATGGTCAGGTGATTTTTCCCTAGCATAGGAAGAGCGGTGGAAGAAGAACCAGTTTTCTCCGCTTTTCCTCCGATAGAATGGCTGTTGTGAACGCGGCTAATTTGGACGTTATATTAGACGTTTAGAGACGAATCTTAAAGGTCTGTGCGGCTTTGGTCTTTTGGTCGGGTTTACGTAAATTCTACGTAATTCCGACCAAAACATCCAAAAATACGTCCTCTAATAGTCGAATTCACGTAAACCCTACGTAATACCGACCAAACCACGCCCCTTTTTAGTCGAATTCACGTAAACCCTACCTAATCCCGACCAAACCACGTCCCCTTTTATTCGAAATTACGTAAATTCCACCTAATCCCGACCAAACCACGTGCCCTTTTGGTCGAAGTTACGCACCTTTTCCCCCGAGTCCGAGGGGAGGTAGAAGACGAGGACGGAGAGCCCCGAGATGCCGACGCAGGGAATGATGAGGTTGACGGTGTAGAAGAGCGTCTTGCGGCGCAGCGTGATGTTGAACGTGATGTCCGGGTAGGGCTCCAGGCAGCACGAGTAGTGGCGCACGCGCCGGTGGGCGGGCACTGCCATGATGTCCCATTCCACGCTCAGGTAGAACTCTGACAGGTCCATGCCAACTTCAACGGTGTCGTTGTTCGCGATTTCTTTCAAGTGCTTCAGGTCCACCTGCAACACACCACATAAACTAACCACCTAAACCACATAAACAATACACACACACTCGATCCCATGTTAGAATCGAAGGAATTGAACCTCAGGAATCGGTTTTGGGATCGAATCGAAGGAATCATGACATCCCTACTAGGGCAAGGCTAAACTGGATCACAACAATCAGTTATCAAATTTTGTTACGGAATCGAATTAGGAATCAAAATCAAATAAATTGGAATCGATCCCATTTAGAATCGAAGGCACGAAATCGAAAACAAGAATCGAACCTCAGGAATCGATTCGAAAGAACCACCTACAAACATGCACTGGTTATTTCCACGAAAGTAACATTTCAACTCCTTCTAATATCGCTACCTCTGAAAAATTACAAGTTAAATTAAAGCAAAATACTCAAAAATAGCAGCTTGGAATCGAACCGGGGACCATTAGGTTACTAGACGCACACTCTATCACTAGGTCATCGGTGCTGATGCCAGAATGAGGGAATTGCACGGTTTTTTTTAGAATTTTATTATGATAGAGGATGAAAATCCATGAAAAATGACGTAAAAATTATTGAAATCGGAAAACTATTCCCCAAGATATTAATTTTTAAAATGTCATTTTCAGTATTGGCGGGAAAAACAGTAATTTCGTTATGGCTGCTGTGTGACGTCACAGCGCTTGGACCCGCTATGTTATTGTATGCTAAGCTTGCTTCATTCTGCTATTCTTCACAAAGTTTTAACTAAAAAACTATGATATTTTAAAGACACATACAAATATTTTTTATAAAAAGATTGGCGTTTTCTTTTTCAAAAAATATTAATTGGTTTTGGAATTATTAGGATTCAAAGTTTAAATTTTTCCTTTTTCTGGTCGTTCACTAGAGAAACAGACGAGTTTTATGTGTGTTTTGGTTTTATGATAAGTCTGATTTCTTTTATTTTCAACAATTCACTAGTTTCGACGGCGCTGTGACGTCAAATCCCGTTTTTTGATCACTTGACTTTACTAGTGTTTTGGCAAAAATAAAATCGAATTTTAAGTTCTTTAAAACATATGTTTGAACTTTAAAATCTGATATTTGAGAGTTTTAAACTATAACGTATCCCAAAAGTGTAAAATTAAGCAAATCCCTCACCTATGCAATTCCCTCATTGATCAATGACATAAATTTAAAGTTATAAAACACGTAGGGGAGAGGGGGGCACCTTTCAATAGATTTCGGTTTTTATTTTTTGTGACCAAACGAATTGACGGATCATAAAACTTTAAATTGCATATCCTACCATGGACTTTCGGACACATGGTGTAATTTTACCCAAGTTCCTTGAGAAAATTAAAAGGTCCAAAATTGCGTTTTAAAAAAGGTTCTCGGGTGGGGAGGTTTCAACACAGGCGGGGCACGTTTCAACAGTGGGTTAATTTTAAAATTTTAAAAGTTTCAGTTGATTTTAAGTTTATTATATTGAAATATACATTATAACAAATACATTTCATTAATTTAGAGTAAAAAAAGTGAAATTTTTTGCAAATTTTGGAGTTTTTCTGTTGTTTCGTAGGTTATGAGTTTTTCCACACAACTAAGTGTGATGTTTCTTTATTGTTTAATTTAAAAGTTCTTTTGAGTTATATTCCGAAAATATATTGTTAATTCAACTGTTTTTCTTCAGAATTCACCAAAAATTTTATTTTTTTAATCGCTTTTAATTCATTTTAAATTTTGCTAATTACTATAGTCATCAAAGTGGTATATCTTAAATAATTTTATTTAAATCAATGCTGATAACTACTAAATGCATAAAATTGTTGTTGTGAATCGTATGGTAGCCTTACCGTTAAAAATTATATGTGTATTTAAGTAAATTATCTAAATCGATTTTCAGCTGTTTTTTCGCTAAAAATAAATAATTAACTCTAATACAATGCTATTATTTCTTGAATAAGTTATTTAAGAGCGTTTACTTCAAGAAAAAGCATTGCGAAAGCACAATATGCTAAGCAAAACGAATTTAAGTGGTGTTGAAACCTGCCCCGCCCTAAGTGTTGAAAGGTGCCCCACCTTTAGTCTTCACGGTTCAAGACCCCTCAAACGCTTTAGAATAAAGATATGGGTTTGAAAAAGGTATGAATAGAAGCAGAAGACCTTATTTAATAATATATGTAAAAATCAATCACCTAAACTAATAAAAAGTTGGTAAAATCCGATTTTTTAAAAGAAATTCAAAATTTACTTTTGGACGTCAAAAACGACTCCACTCGATTACAAAAAAACTAAAAGGTGAAATGGTAGGAATACCACGGACAGATGTTGTTATGATAAGAAACATTACTTGACACCAGGTGGCATTTAAATTAACCTCATAACAAACGAGAAAATGATTTTAATCGAAAACGAAACTGTTGAAAGGTGCCCCGCTCTCCCTAATAACAAACTCCTTACTACTGTGCTGTGCATGCTTCAACTAGCGTGGAAATAACCACTCTGATGAACATACACCACACTCACCACTCAAATAGTTAGCATATTTAATTAAATACAAGACACATTTTTTATTAGCAAAACACTAGTCTAGGATGGTTTATTAAAATAACCGGTTAAAACTGAAAACCGTGTTTACTTTGGAATTCAACAGGCGGTTAACAGAACTGGATGCAATTCTAGCTCGAAAACAATTGAATTATCTGATGTTAAAAGGGAATAAGTTCAAAAAAATAACAAATTGACTTTTTGTGCTCAAAACAATCTCTGAGCTTTGCTCTACACATGAGTGAAAAGAGGGGGAAAATAACTACCCCCTATAGGTGATAGGGCCCCTTGAAGTTGCGAAATCAATGTCCATTCTTTGTATTTTTTTCAGTTACTTTGGAATTAAAGCTAATTTGTCTTTCTATTCTTATTCTTTGTGCTGCAAACTAAGCCAAAATAAAATACAAATTAATAATAAAATTAATATATATATACATATATATAATTAAAATAAAATAAAATTAAAAGTGCTTTTAATTTTTTTTATCAAGGGAATGTTTGACTTCATTCATATTCACTTTCTCCATTGATACTGCCTTAATGACCCAGTTTCATAATAATTTTAAATTCGGATGTAGCTAACAAGACAGGGCCGTTAAGAAAGAGTTTCTCTGTCTATAAGATTATATGGCCATGCGCATGATGCAGTAATTTTGGAAAATGTCACGTTCCCATTTGCGCCCTCACTTTTTCTAGGTGACAGCGACGTGACAAGGATGGCAAATGTCATGGTGACGAAAGTTGCTCGTGTGCACCTAACCTAACGGCTAGTTTCACCACTAACTTGACCTAAGGTTAACCTGAAATCTAGCTTTTTCGACGACTCTGATTGGCTGGAAACTTGTCTACTTTTTGAACTACCAGTTAAAGCCTAACCTAACCTAAGTAATGGAAAATTGCAGCATCTCTTAAAATTCAAAGTTTTCAATTCAAACTTATTGAAAATTCTCTCCTGAATCCGAAAATAAGCTTGGGTTTCTTCACAAAAATTTTCTTAATTAATTTTGAAATATTTTATTACAGAAAAATGTGAAACAATGTGACTTCAAGCGTGCCTCTCGGAAATAGAGTGTTCTCAGGTGACGTCACAACCGGTTATTTTCTTTTAACTGTGTATCTTCTGTAGGGCTTTTAACTGTTGCTAAGGCTGTTTTTAGGTATGGGATCACGTGATTGCAAATGCTGCAATAGGAGAATTCCACGGCTGGACATTTTCTGTAACTGTTAACCTCTGTAGGGCAAAAAACTGTAACATTTCTGTTGCTAAGGCCGTTGATAGGTCCGAGTCATGTGATTGAAAATGCTCTATATGAGAAACACCATTTCCATAGAAACACATTCGCTATGAATACTAGTGAAAACAAAAACAAAAAAAAACACCTAGAGCGCAATAGCTTTCAAAGCGGAATGATTGTAAACAAGGCACGTGTGACATCACAATCTGTTTCAGATCAGACCGAAATGAAGCTCTTATTAATTAAAAATAACTTAAAAATTAGAGCTTTGACAGGTTATTAAAATTTTTCTGGAGGTTTTTAGCCATTCCGAATGCATTTAAATTTTAAAAAAAAATTGACTGCAGTTTTTCCTTGAAATAAAAACCGAAAAAGATTATTCTCATCACTCCCTAATGTCAGATGTGCGTTCGCAGTGTTCAAATGACCACATGAATATTGTAACACTGCTAATAATGTTATAGCGAAGGCCGTTGTTAGGTCCGAGTCATGTGATTGAAAATGCTCTATAGTTTTTTTTAAGTTTGTTTCACTAGTTTTCACAGTGAGTGTGTTTTCATAAAAATGGTGTTTCTGGCATTTCCAAAAGACACGCTTGTCGTCAGTCACATTGTTTCACGTTTTTCAGTAATAAAAATTCAAAATTAAATGTCTCAAAATTAATTAAGAAAATTTTTGTGAAGAAACCCAAGCGTATTTTCGAATTCAGGAGAGAATTTTCAATAAGTTTAAATTGAAAAGTTTGAATTTTAAGAGATGCTGCAATTCACTATTGAAAGAAAGTTTTAAGCCAATCAAAGTTGGAGAAAAAGCTTGATTCTAGGTTAACCTTAGCTCAGGTTAGGGGTGAATATGGCCGTTAATCTCAGTTCCAGGTTTCTTTTGAATTGTGTAATCCCAGTTTATTTTAATCAATTGATTAACTTGAATAAAATCTCAATTTGATTAAAAAACTTTTTTTGCCATACTTGAAAATCTGATCAAGAAATAATTATCATTTTCCTATCAAAGGAAAGAAATCGAATATTATTTATTACACAACTTTGTCACATCAACGAACATCTCTAGATTAACCGGGATGATTATTTTCTGATTAATACTTTTTTGAATGAAAAATAATAAATAACATTTTAGTAATTGAAAAAAATCTTAACAACAAAAACTTAGTAATCAAACTTCTTTTTTTTTGTGTGATAAAAACGTGACTATCAAACACAAAATCCTAGTTGTAAATCATCGCCAAAATTTTTCCTCCATAAAAATGTAGACATTCTGATCTAAATCACACTGACCAATGAAACTTTCCGTTTCACTTTGATACTGACAACCTTAAAAAATGATACAAATACAAGCCATCCCTTTAGTAATGCCTCTCATTCTTCTTGACAGAAATAACGATACCCTGTGGACCGACTTTTTCAAAAAATATCCATTCAATCCCATTGGACTGACCACAAGAACTGTTACCCTAGGGAGTCATAAGACTGACAGCTGGCATGTTTTACCGCCTCCCGCCAAGACTCTAAGGCCTTACAGCTCAATTTTCGAGACGTCAAAATCTCACCACATCTTTGACATCATGAACTCTTGACGTCATGAATTGCACTTTTAGAACTATTCACGTTAGGTATTAATTAGTGTTTTAAATTCTTATCCTGTCAATAAGAATTTAATGTATAGCTAAATAAATAATTTGTAATTAAAATACTCGATGATTTCTTTTATTAAAAAATTTAATTATCATGTTTTTAATTTAAAAGTAATTTATTCCAAAAAAATTTCGGTCTTCTTTTGCAATAAGAGACAAATCTCTTCGTCTTTATAAAAAAGGTAGTAGTAATAAGGAATTTATGGAAACGACAGTTGATCCCTTTTAAAATGTAAAAAAGTAATGGCGGTAGGAGTTTTTTGGGACTTTTACCCCAGACAAAAAAAAAAAATCCTAGATTCACAACTGCGAATTGTCTAACACCAACCTAAGCTTGATTAAACTCATTATAAGTCTAATTCATAATCTATGAGCTTGAGGTAAGCTTTTCTGAGTAGAAGGTAGACCTTTATATTCATAAACAGTAAAAAAAAAATTATATTTTTTTATTCTAATGCATATCCAGCCAAAAAAGAAAAAAAAACGTTTTAAAGATGAATTTAAGACCAGCTACCTAACATTAACACCTAACCATTTTTAGGTGATGATAATTTATTAACCTTATTCTAATAATAATAATAACAACAACAACACAATATACCCTCTTTATCTCTAACTTACATATTTCGAAAATCATTTCCTTGAAAAAAATATTTTCTTCCTTGAAATTAAGTATTTCTCTATTTTCCTTTTTAACCTGAAAACTCTCTATATCGAAATTTTTTTTCGGGTCCCTTCAAATTAGAGATATAGAGCATTTTCAATCACATGACTCGGACCTAACAACGGCCTTGGCAACAGAAAATGTTACAGTTTTTTGCCCTACAGAGGTTAACAGTTACAGAAAATGACTGGCCGTGGAATTCCTCTATTGGAGCATTTGCAATCACGTGACCCCATACCTAAAAACCGCCTTAGCAACAGATAAAAAACGGCCTTAGCAACAGTTAAAAGCCCTACAGAAGGTACACAGTTAAAAGAAAATAACCGGTTGTGACGTCACCTGAAAACACTCTATTAAGGTTATACTGAAAATTAAATGTTGCCGACTCTACAAAGAATAAATAAAAATCAAAATCAAAACTAAATAAACACCTAAGTAAATAGAAGTGATTTCTTTTGAAAAGTTGGTTTAAGTAAAAATCTGAATGTGCGTTGAGGCAGGTTGGTCCACCATGCTCAAGCTTAAGTTAGGGGCGTAGTATTAGTTGTAGTTGTTACCTGGTAACCATCGTAGGTCCAGGATCCAAATTTCATGAAGCAGTCCTGTTTGTCGAAGGGGAAGTATTGTACGTCTATGAGGCAGGAGCTTTTGTAGATTGCCGGGGGGTTCCAAACCACCTTTCCGTCGTTGTGGATGATAGCTTTCGTCATGATGGTCACTTCGTAGTTGCCATCCGCACTGGAAGAGAACGAATGAGATTAACCAAGAACAATTATATAGATGGCCGCACAGCTCGAACGTGTGACGTCTAACGTAGGGCGTATTCAGTAAATTTACAAAGTTAAGTCTATGGAACATAATAATAATTAACTTTAAGGGGTTAAACTCCGATTTGTTTATCATAGACTTAACATTGCAAATTTATTTCGCACTTCGTTTGACGTCACTCGTTCGAGTTGTGAGGCCATCTATATAGAGCGTCTTGGATCTTTTGATCCTTGGTTAGGATTGAATGGTTCAAATAGTTTTACCCAATTTCATGTATTGGCTGGTATACTAAGTTTGGATCAGTGCTTTCCAAAGTAGAAGGAGAAAGTAAAATTATATTTTAGTGGAATAATTCTATTCAATTTTGAATTAATTGAAATTAATTGATAAGTAGTGCAGGCTGTTTCAAAAATATCGGGATACTCTTCTAAGAGGGCGTACAACTATCAGCGTCGGTGTTAAATCTTAGGTCAAAGAAGAATTCCGCCAATCAGAGTCAGCGAAAAGCTAATTTTTTTCTTTAGCTTCTGGTTAACACCGACGCTGATGACTGTGTATATTACTAGTAGACTGCTGAAAGAAAGTTCAGAATAGGAAAATATGGTGCCAGAAGTTAGCCTGATTGCGAACAGGGGTTACCAAAGCCATTGGCGGCTCGTCCACAGGAGCACGTGAACCTCGTGAACCCCAATAAAAATGAAAAAAGTCTAAATAAGTCAATAATAACAAAAATGAAATGCTAATAAAACTTTATCCCAACTTGCAGCTTAATCAGGATGAGCTTCCACCCCCTCTTCTGTTCTAATTGGGATATTTTTACCTAACTGTATTTTCAAAATTTAATTGTGAACCCCCATTTGAATACTAAATGGGCCTTTCACTAAGTGTTTTTGCTATCAAGAATTTACTAGAGAGCTTATGTAGTAAACACCATTTCAGAAACTAATAAACAAATGCTAAAACATATTAAAAACTAGTAAAGCCTCAAGAAAGGGTCGTATTTAAAATGCGACAGTTAACGTAGATGGAAATCATTATAACATGCAAAATTTAAAACAAAAAATGCTTCGTTTATAGATAAAACACTCAGCTGTACTCACTTGTTGTAAAGGACGATATCAGGCAGCCATATTTGTTCAGCAGGGACGTATAATTGTTGGACCCCTCCGTATTCTTCGGGGTCCCATTTCAGTTTGTGATCGGACCATTCCTGAAAAGAAAAGAAAGAAACCATCAACCCAGTATACACTAATAATAAGTCCACATCTTTCATACTACTAAAAAATTAGAATGAGCTCTTCATTCTCACAAAAATAATTTTGAAGATACTGTAATGAAATTATTCAAAGAAAAACCTAATTGGATTTGGGGAAAGAAACTTAGTAGTAATAAAAAGTTTAAGTATGAAGCTATTTTTTGCAAACTCTAATTTTATTAGTAGGTATAACATAGTCCACGGTCATAAGCAGTACACCTCTACTAGAACATTAAAATATCTTTTTTTGTATGGCTTATCCAGTGTATTTCCTTAACTGTGTATCAACTTTCAACTAGTTCTTAGAAAGGGATGGTTACTTTTACCATTTGTTATAACAGTACCTACATTCAAAATAACTTACAGCCATTTGTTGGAAATGTCTTTAATCATTAGCATAAAACAGTTATTACATTTTCTGATGGTCGATGAAACATTTGTACGCATAATACGGGAATCGTAAAGAGAACTCTACTGAACTTAAGCACCAAGTATCCCTTATTAGTGCTCTAAAGCCAGATGATAATGAAAAACAGTAATTTATTCAAACACATAAAACTCAGCACTTTACAAATCTAAACAAGATAACGCAAAACCTTTGAATATTTTAACACCATTCCAAAGAAGTAAACCCGCTGACATACATTTGCTGCAAATCTGCATAAACATTGTTAGACACAACCGAATCGGTCATAATCTAATTGTAGGGGAAAAAACCTGTACTACAACTACAACAACAACAAGCAGAAAGTATAATTCAATTTTTAGTACTTCGCCTGGCCATTACAAAGATTTCGAAACACTTAAGAAAAAGTCTTAAGCCTCTCGCATTTTAATTCCAAAAAGAAACTCCATTTCGGTTTATGGAGGAATTCACTTTTGGGGTTCGGCGTATTGTTCTTCAAAGCCATTTCGAAGGCAGGGCTTTTTTTTTATTCGCCAGTCCCCGAGATTAGAGCGTTTTATTCTTGAAAAATGGCGCTGGGTTATTTATTTCCCTCGTTCCATTCTTCTGCCTTAAAGCAATCTTCGTTTCTTCTAAAAACGGATGAAGAATATTCGTTTTGGGGGTTAATGGAACAATGGAATTATTCAAAGTCCTCCGTAAAAGCACTTCATGTTTGCGTAAGGTTTTGTAAGAAAGTAATTTGAGATTAGGGTATTATTTTGGAGTGGTGTGTACTCTCTTTTAACCGGTTCCCCGTTTAATCGGTTTGCTGCTTTAACCGGCCGATGTAATTTATAGAACAAAGTAAACGAATTATGGAAAATGAACAGAAAATTGTCGAATTTTGAGCAAAGAAAAATGACCGTTTTTTTTTTTAAAAAAAACATTCTTCTTAGTAGTGGTTTAAGTAAACTTTTGCTTTTAACACAGTCAGGTGTAATTTTTTATTGTTAAGTCCGGTTAACAGAAGTCTACTGTATTTTTTTGTCTGTCTGTATTGTTTTTAGAATATAGTTATACCTAATTTAAAAAAAATTAACTTGTAAGTCAGCAGTATAAGTGGTTAAATTTAGATTTTTTGAATAAAATTATGCATTCAAAACTTCCAAACACAAGTTAATTTTAGAAATTTAATAAAAATAAAAAAATCAAAATAATTGCGACCCAACGAATAAGCGACCGAAATAATAAAAATGAGAAAAGGGAGATTTACTTTAATGTTTGATTTTTGTGTTACTATATGAAAAGTTTTTAAAAGTTAAAAACTTATGAACATCTAAAGTTTTTAATTCAAGTAGACAGCCCTAGTATTGAAATTTTATTTCTGCAGTACAACTTTTAGAAAAATATTTGGTACTTTGGGTTGACAATGATCTACTTTAATATCCGAGAGTTCCTATTCGTCTTTAACACATTTATACGAAGATAAAAATACTAATTGTAATTGTGTAGTATAACAATTCGATGTGTCCATAAAGCTGATGGCCATGAACATAAGTTCTCTCCACAAATCTTAGTTCTTAACTTTCAGTAACCAATTAATCCAATTATAATAATTGGATAAACATAATATAATTCTCCAATAGTCATCAAACAAAAAAAACCACTCATCAAACATTCTACGTGTCCATAACGGCCTTCCTTCCCTCCAGCCCCTTCTTTCGACAAATCTTTGTTCTCCACTTCAGGAACCAATTACTCCAATTAACGGAAATTAAAAGAACCGGTTCTCCATTTAATCAGAAAAGCGCTCCTGGAAAAACACCAAAACCGTGCAAAAACGCACCTAAACGCAGCGCAAAATCCGCAATCAGAAGAATAAAAAAAAAACCCACGAAGAGTTGCGAAGAATCTGCAAAGAGGCCATTATGTCAGGAAGAGTCCATTCTGGATGACGAGGGGTGGCAGTTTAATTACCGATCGGGTCACGACTTGTTGGAAGGTTGTCTTTATTGGGTTTGAAGGGGGCTTCTTTTGTTTGTGTTAAAAGGGAGAAGATGATTGGGCAGGGTTATTGGCTTTTTGGATGGGTGGGTTCGGTTTTTATGGAAATGTTTTTGCATCGGCAGAGATGACTTAATCTTTTAGGTATTGGACGGGGATATGTAAATTAAGTCTTTAATATATTTCCTAGTTATTGTATCGTTTCCTTTAATTTTTGTTTGTTTGACACAACATACTTTTGAAAGAAGAAACTGCGTATTCAACTTGAAATATCCGATATTAAAAAGTTGAAATCTTTAGCTGAATTTTAATGGAAAATAAAAGTATTTGACAGTCTATTATTAATTATTGTAGTTTGTTGCTTGACATTATGTTTAGTCCTGAGTTGAAACAAAGCAAGTTTTGTAATTCAGCTGAAACTTGTGTTAATCTACGTTTGGACAACTTCAATTAAAAAGCTGGTTATAATATTCAAAAGAATTAGAAAGAAAAAGAAAATATTACTTGAATTTCTTTCATTCAGCTATTAACCAGTCTTAATTGAATTCCTTCAGTTCAATGTATGAAATAATATGCTATTCTACTTTCAAAACAAGATAAATTTTCATACTTCAGTTGAAATTTATATTAATAAACAACTTTAATTAAAAATCTTAAATTTATAAAGATATTATGGATATAATATGGATAAGGATTATTTTAAAAATTCATTAACCAATACAGTGTATGTTATTCCTAGGATTTTTTTGGTAGAATAAAAATACTCCCTGACTTTTTTTAGGAGTGAAATATGGAAATAGCATAAAATACATGTACAGAGGCAACATTTCTATTAAAAACGCTTACTATTTAATGGACAAAATGAAATTGGAAAAAATTTAGGATGCTATTTTGGGTTTCAATCAAACAAACTCCAATAAAACTATCTAAGCAATAAATGAAAAAAAAATACTATTACCATTATGAAAAAACACGATTAAAAAAAAGTATGATAATTAGGATGCCGTGGCTGAAAGTTTAAGCTAAACTTTTATGAAAATTTCAAAGAGTGAAAATACTCCTGTCTAGTTTTTTAAAGAATAATTCCGATTTTCAAGGAGTGAAATACTCTCTCAGAGGAGTTAAAAATATATTTGAACCAATGATATATTAAAAAAACATATAACACTTTGGAATGACACCTGCCTACACATTACACATAAGACATTACTTTAGATGGTAAAAGTGCTACATACAACGTAAAAACCTGTTGGGAAAACACTTTCACAGTATACTCTTAACCCCCCCGACTTCCGTGAATCTTGATTAATCGGAAATAATTAAGTAAACAGAGTGACAACTTAGTTGATTTGACCCAAATGAGGGGAAAACAAAGCTTGATAAATGAGCTTTAAATGATCAGGCCGTCTAGACATCTTAATTGCAAAAGACGACACCGGCTCAACCTCCTTCCACGTGCCGAAAAATTTCTTTTTTTTTTAGGTTTTGGTGTAAATACTTTTTTTAGGGTGCCACGCGTAAGACAACATTTGTTTTTTTGTGTTTCTGTAAATAAAACTTCTTTTAAATGTTTATTTAGAAAATTGTGATAGGATAATCTATGCTTTCTACGTTTTTTTTTAGTTTAAGCTGTTAAGCTTAAGTTAAGCTTTATTATTGGTGTTTTTGAGGTTATCATTTGAAATAAATAACGAAGAAAAATAATACAGATAAGCACTGTAACTACATCTGAAAAGGAATCTTATAAACTGATTTTATTTAACTTAGAACGCCAAGAAATGCTCACAAATTAGTTTTCTAAAGTCTGAATATTTATAAATAAATTTTAAAAACTTATACATGGAGTTTATATTTTATATCCCTTTTTTTTTCACTCTATTGGTTGAGTTTGTAGTACTTTCAATAAGTTGTAAATTGTGGTATAAATTTAGATGAATTAAAATTGTAACTAAAAAGGACTTTATATTTTATGACATAAAAAACATAGTGACAAGAGTAAACCTAAATCTTGCATTACTACTTGAAAAGAAAGTTATTGAATAAGTAACAAAAATAATAATAAAAAAGGCATGTACTTAATATCCATTTCAATATTCCTTGACTATGTGGGCAAGATACGACTACGAAGTATACTTGTATAAAAGACACGTAAGCTTCAAATAATATTTATACATTATTTAAATAATCCGACTGTTATAGTGGTGAGTAAGCTCGCTACACCTAAAACCATTTAAAAATAAAATTACTTGTCCTAAGTAATAGGTATTACATTTTTACGTAACGAACACCACGAACATTAATTTGTTAATAGCACTTAAAGCAACTTAAATAAGCTGCTCAATTGTACTAACAACAAATGACAGTTCATTCATAAAAAAAACATGGACCAAACAAATGATTTTCAATTATGACCGAATTACACACACTGGGACCCTCTCTGTGACGTCACTCATCTCCCTGGCGCCTATTTCTCTCTGGCAGTATGCCGAAGCAATCTGTATTGCAGATCACCTTCACTCAAATAGGATTGCATTCAGAAGTTTGAGGGCACCCAAGAAAAAGATGATTGTAATTATCTGAAATCTACTTGAGTGCAACTCTGTATGAAGTACCACAGATGGAAATGGTAGTACCTTGACCACTTACAGAAATAGACGTTCTATGGTGAAGAGCCGGCATTAGTTGAAGAAAATAAATAGAAAGGAAAACATTATCATCAAGAACTGCAATCCAGTGTTTTTTATATTTGAGCAGTGTGTCAACCAGAGTTTCCACATGTTTTGTTGAAGCTCAATTTATTCATTACAAGTGGGTATTTTTCTGAGAATTATAGTTCTGTAATTAGAGTATGTGTGGATTGTAACCCGTAGCATTAAACATTGTCTTAAGAAGCAGCCATATATTTTTAGTTAAATGTAGTTCACTTTTTATTTTAACACTTCCATGTCAAATCTTTTGAAAGAGTTTTTAAATCTAAATTAACCTCCGAAAAATTCATGTTTTAAATCAGAGGTCAAGCTTAATATGTTAAAAGACAAATTTATTTTATGTATTTCAATATTTAAGTTATATTTGTATATATTCTATAATCCTTATAAAATAACCTTTGAGCTCACACAATAAAATTATTTAAAGAAAATAACTAATTTGAACTCAATTCATTTTTTTTTTGTTTTAATATTAATACATATGATTACACCTTATTTGGATACACATAGGATATACAAGGCGTCTAATTCTAATTAAAAATTCTTAAACGTTATTTTATTGCAATTAAATCCTTTATAGAACACATCAACACAATCAAGTCACTAGCTAAATTTACAACCTCATTACTCAAGTAAATATAAACCTACAATTCAATATTTAAATATACTTAACTCAGGAGTCAAATTATCTCTAAAATTTTTAAACCTAATTTAACCTCATCAAAGTCGTTCTAAGTCAACTAATTACAGTCATGAGTTAAATTTTCAGAACTTTTGCTCAAATAAATGCGAATTTTAAGAGATTTATTTAAATTCACTTAAGTCCAGACAGACATCAAATAATTAGGTGGTATAAATCATTTAACCCCTATTTAAGCTCATATAAATCCTTCAAAGGAGAGATCACTCAAGTAATGATGAAGTCGTGACTTAAATTAAATCACAACAAATATTTTTCATGCAACAATTTCAGCTCTGTTTTTCATACTCAAATCTTATATTACAAAAAGAATATTAGATTATTTTAACGAAGTAAAAATCATACTAGATGAAGGGAGTCAGCGTGTCATGAAACAAACATATCAAACCATATTACTCAAGCAAATATAGAGAAACCTTCTAACTCTATATAAACACACTTAAACCAGACAATTCCCCAAACTAACACATCCTCAACTTTAAAGCAAACACTGATGCCAACCAAGCTAAGGTAAATTAGTACTCCGAGTTTGATAATTAAGCAGTATTTGAACTACAGCTGCTATTAACTTCTCTCCCATTTATTAAAGGACAAGAAAACAAGGAACTCTTGGGTGCAGATTCCTTACATTCTTTAATTCGTCAGAAATATTTGATTTTAAAATTAGTTGGAGCCTGTTTAAAAGGGTATTCTCCTTGAATTCTATCCAGCCCCCTTTTTAATAGGGTTTTCTTATGAGCCCCTCTCCTTATACTTTCAAGAATTGATAACTCTCTTCCCATCTTCGTTTTCTTGACCGTGGAGCCCTGGGGTGCAAGGCATATGTCCCGGTTAGGTGGTCAGTCTAACGCAAGACCCCCAGTGTTTAGTTCCCAAGCACGCTTGGTCCTCAAGAATTGATAAACATTTGTTAAAAGCGCTCTTTAAAAAGTCAGATTTCTAAAATTCTTCAAATTATCTTTTAATTGGACTTCTAAGTAAATAATTAATATCTTAAAATCTCATGTCCAAAAAGGGGATCTAGGGTCTAGGGGGTTAATAAATTTCACTCTTTAAAATAGTGTTTTAACTCATTTTCAGACACTTGGGATGGACAGTAAAAAAAAACCTGTACAAAACTATTCACGAAACCTTATTGTTCTTAAATTTACAAATAACAACCAATAAATGAGTAATGTAATATAGACTACGAATAAATATTTGAAAGTTACTCTTTACCCCCAAAATATTGAAACATATAGGTATTTGTTTATATTTTTCTCGTTTGGTGTAAATAAGTCAGAAAGTGGGACTTAAACGAAGAAAAAGGGGTCATTTAGGTGGGTCAGAGTTTCAGAGAGGCAAAAATTGGGACGTCTGGTCACCCTAGACTGAGAAAAATGACACTTACAAAATCTGAGTAAATAGATGTTTTCATTTTGATATGAAACTTTTTTTGTTTCAACGATCCAATTCTTTCAATTTTGAAATACCAAAAATTTTTCGGTTTTAAACAATTTATTTAATAATCACCAGTTATTTTATATTTATTTTTATTAAATATATGAAAATTTGTAATGTTTAGGAAACACATTATTAAACCTATTCGCGCTATTATAACGTCACACCTACAAATCTGGTTGGGGTGTGACATCATAAAGATGTAACATTATGGTCACAATCACTGTCAGCGCACTCAGTTCTTTTGTAGATGCCATGCATTTGCTCAAAAATGAACACACAATGCATCTTATATGCATATTTTCAGAAATGAGTACCTATTATAATATTCAGGTTTCAAATTCGAATAAATTTCTTTCGGAGTCAGTTTCTCTATCCTTCAACCCTAACCTCCCCCCTTAAAACCACTAAGTATGAGAGCTGACGCTCGATTCGCTAGAGAGATGCGAGCCGATTTATCCCTTCTTTCTCGGTGCACCCCATTGCCCGCAGGTATATGAGCAATGATCGATGTGGAGTGGGCGATCAACAGGTCGTACGTAAATGTCAGGGGGTGCTCCGACGCCCACGCTTCGCCGGATCATGCCGAAGGAGGGAGCTTGTGTGTATGTAACTGAGGAGCTTTCGACCAGTGGTTGTGTGAAAAAGGCAGAAATCCATTTTGGAATAGGACGAGAGAGCCCTCTTTAGAGAGCCTTATAAAGGGTGATTCAAAACTCGTGGAAAAAGTAATAGGGGGTGTAGAGGATCCAAATATAATTCAGAATCTTAAAGGAAAATTATTCTTATTTTCTATTGACAACATCGAAAGTTTCTTTTCTTTGTAGCTATTTATCAAATGTTTCAAATGTTCAAAATGTTTGTTTATTTACTTAGTTATATATGCCCATGTTTTTTTACAATTAACTTCATATATTTTGCTAGTAAATATTTTGTGTTTAAGCCTATCACGGCTTACTAGATACTTTATACAGGCTAGCCGAGTACGGAAATCATTGCAAATCCAGATGGCATTATTGGACAAACTGGCAAAGCATATTCACAGTGTTGAAGGCGGTGGATGATATAGGTAGGTCTTGTAGCGCTCCAAGCGGGAAAAGTTGTCAAATGGTTTTCATTGTTTAAAACTCGGCTAGCCTGTATAAGTATCTAGTAAGCCGTGATTCTATGGCCAGCAGTAAAGCAGTAATTATAATTTATTGGCGCCTTGTTTGCCACACCACATCTTTATGTTTCATTGTTTCCTTTCCTTTTTTTTCTATAAATTATTTTCTTATAAATTAATGTTCTTATGTGTGTGTAATGTATATAAGTAGATGCGTTTATGGTTGAATTATACAGTCACCTACATGGATCAAGTATGATCCTAGGTGACTATAAACTTTTGTTGTATTTCTTCGTTTGTTATATGTATGTGATAAATAAAATAAAAAAATAGAAAAAAAAGGGGTGAAAGGATCTGAAATGCTGAAGAAATTGTTCAAAGAAATGAAAGATGGGTGATGACGGAGCGTAAACTATTTGGAAGTAGAATAAAAGTCAAATTATAATTTTTTGGCTGATTTATAGTAAACATTGAGTCAAGTTCTTTTGGTCCTTAAAAGGTTGTCTTCAAAATGCGACAGTAACGACTTTTTTACTGCCGGATAGGACAAAACCTACGCGCAGTTTTTAAAAATAAGTTAAAATATTATAAATGACACTGGAATAATTTTTCTACACTCTACACGCAAAAATTTGCCCACAGTCACCCATATTTCAACTTGCTTTTTGCAACTTTTGTCCGAGCTCTAGCACCTCAGGATTACTTCACGGACAGGGCCTGATTTTTGAAAATTTCTGTAGTGGGCTTAACACGCAAGAAGGGACCCCCATGTTATTTGTTAACCATAAAAACAAATTTATGACACGCAATATTTGATTGTTACATATTAGCCTGTTGAATTTTTCAAAGATATCACCAAAAAGTGTATTAGAACCATAAGTTTAGATTTTTGTTACGCATTTTGGGAAAAGCATATTGAAATAGAAATATCATTAGAAATTATGAAATGTTATTTTTAAGATAAAAGTCACTTTGTGTCAAAAGCCAAAAAGAGTAAAAGAAGATGTGAAAAAGACAAAATAAAATTGTAAAACACAACCTTAGAGCTGTTTCGGTAGCCAAAATGGCCTCCTTCGTCAGAGGTCAAGTTATTTTTGTTTTACGTTTTTGGATCAATTTGAGATTTTGCGGATTCTTAATTGTCTGTACACTACAACTCCTATGATTTTGCAAATTAATTTCAAATAGTATTGTATGAAAAATTGAAAAACGAAAAAAAGCCAGAAATCCATTAAAATGGTAGTTTGTTTTACAGCAGTAAAACTCTACTAGCAAAGAAACGGGTTTTACAGGGATAGTAATCATGGAGGAGAAACGTTGGCTTTGCCGCAGTAAAACTAATTTTGCAGTGAATTGAGTTTTACAGTGAAGGATTTTCATCCAATTCTTTTGCAATGAAAACAGCTTTACAATCTTGATTGGTCGGATCTAATTACATAAAAACAATTTTTTTGCATGTGCCCGGTTCCGTTTCACACTAAAGTTTTTAAAGTTCCACTACTAAAAGTATTTCATTAAATTGATAAAGATTTTATATGGTTTAAAATGGTGGAAAAACAATTTTAGAATAAATGTATTGTATTTATAAGCTTGCACTAAGCAAAATGCATTATTAAAAATTTTAGCTTTCCTAATTTTTTAAGTTGTGATATAACTATTGAATAAAAAACTTATTTTAATAAGGATTTATGTTACTAACTTGAATGATCTTTTAAAATTAAAAGTTTCATTTTCTAATAGGAAAACAAAACCCCAATTTTTAAAAATATTTTTGAATTATGCTTATTATGTTTTCGTTTGCATGATTTATAGCTGGAATTCAATTGTTTTGAAGTGAATGGATGGATGAGAATAATAAAAAAAAGAAAGTGAAGTATGGTGCTGATGATAAAATAAAATGTATCGTAATTTTTAACCTATTAAGCGCCAAGTCTAATTTGAAATTATTTTATTTCTATCTAAATTTAATGACTATCTTATTTTAAATTATTTTATTTCTTAGTTAAAGAACCTGAAATAGAAATATTCATGTTGATTTTCAGTGAAAAGCAGAATATTTGAAACAAGAAATTCTTATAATAAATGTTACAGACTTAAATACACACTTAAAATATAATCACGATTGCAAGTAAAGAACTGATAATTCAAATAATAATAATGATAATAAATTTAATTACTGTACCAACTACAGTAAACTTTTGACTATTTTGCACATCCCCTCAATGAATGGGGAATTGGAAAGTCTACATCCTCTTCAACTCTCTCTACTTTATATAGAGCATTTTCAATCACATGACTTTACCTAACAACGGCCTTAGCAACGTTGTTTTTATCCTCCAGTGATGCCATGTGCGAATGCTTCTATTGGATGCTTCTATTTCCCGCCCCTAACAACAGCCTTAGCAACGTTGTTTTTGTCCTCCAAGTGACGTCATGTGCGAATGCTCTATTGGGGTTCTTTTACTGCAGTAATTATCAATATATGTAAGATTAAAATAATTTCTTGTCTATTTCTTTGTACAAATTATATTTTAATGTCAATTTTCATGAAAAAAATTAAAAATTTTATAATTAAAAAAAAAACATCAAAATTAGCATAAACTATCCACCACTAACCCGACCGGTGGGCGGTTAACCAGGAGTCAAACCTCTGACTGGCGGAAAACTAGTTTTCCTTTTCTAACAGAAAATCTTAAGTTGGTCTGACAGTTTACCGACCGTCAGGTTAGAGGTGAATACGACCGCTGCGAAATTTCGATCATCCCAGTTGGCAAAAATCCCCTAAACAATCCCATACTCGACTCAACTTTCAACTTTATAATAATACCCCCTCAAAATTATTATTATTATTAAAGTAACAGACATAAACTTTACAACATCTTTTTTCGCTCTAAAAAATAGAAAAGACTATTAAGCCCGAAATAAAGTGAAGGAGGAGGATGGGGAGCATAAACAGTATCTCCGGAGTCATTCCAGAACTCCCATGAATGCTAAAACCGACTCAAAAGGTCTTATTTCTCCCTTTGAGCAGCAGACTCATAAAGAACGTCTCCGTGTAAAGAATGGTCCGGTGGACAAAGCCAGGGGCATAAGTTGCCCTCAATCCCCCTTAAGCCCGCGTTTCTCTTTTTTCCCCGGTTTATCAGCGCTCGCCAGCCCTCCCCGGTAGATGGCGCTGCATGCGATGGATGCCCACTTTGCGGTGCCTCCAGGGAGCGTCCACTTTCTGCGTCGAGTTTGTGTTTAAGAGTGGATAATTTACTTTTCATTATTAAATTGCCCTTTTTTCTTCTCTGTTTTCATGAAGAAAAAGATCCATTAAGGAGTTTGGTGATTGTTTTTCATTTTGTGTGCTATATTGATTTTGGGGGGATTGGAAAGTTTAATTATAGAATTAAAAGATTGTGAA
This sequence comes from Tetragnatha montana, assembly GCA_963680715.1. Classification (NCBI taxonomy): domain Eukaryota; kingdom Metazoa; phylum Arthropoda; class Arachnida; order Araneae; family Tetragnathidae; genus Tetragnatha; species Tetragnatha montana. Next base: position 12,233,877 of record OY796677.1, on the reverse strand, counting down.
AGAAACCTAGTTTGCTTTATTGAAAGTCTCTCAAAAGAGAAAAATAATCCCTTTTTTTATATTGGTCATTTTTAGGTAATGATGTTTCCAACTGGTACAAGTCTGACTGTGACCACTCAACCTGAATTCGAATCTCCTGGGAGCACTCCTACCCTCTACTAGTTGTAAATTTTTCTCAGCACCTTTGTTTTTTTAATAAAGTGAAAGGTGAATAATAATGTAATTTTTGGTTATATATTGTAAAAATGGTATTTATCTATCAATGCATATTTATTACTTTACTCGTAACAATACATTTCTCATTCACACAGAAACAACTAGGGTTTCACATTTTATTATAATAATGCGTATTTAACGAACATAACTAACTAACCACATCTGGCAGTTATCAACCGCCTGTTTCCATAATTTTCATTTCGCAAAACAATTCAATTTTGCAGGAAAGATGAAAAAAAAACCCCTGTATGAATTATTAAGCAATATAGCTCAGAAACAATTTAAACGGTATTATAGATTTTTGGGCTTAAAAAAATTCATAAAATAATGATTTACATTATTATCGAAATTTCTATGGAAGAGTTAAACTACGAGGGTAGTTTGAAAAGTTCTCGGCCTCACCCAGAACACGCGCTCTAATTCGCACGAATTTTTTTCTCCTGTTAGAACAACTCTTCAAATGAGCCTTTAAATTTTTGGGTTGTTATGATCAGAATTCTGCTGTCGGGAATTTTTTGAATGAGTTAAGGTGAGCTTATTTTCAATAATGGAGAAAAGAGAGTATCGAGCTGTTAAAAAATTTTTTTTTTAAAAGAAGGGATATCACCAAATGAAATTAATTCTACGATCGTAAATGTGTAAGGAGACTCTTTACCTTTGTTTTCCCCGTGAAAGAATTAGAGTTGAAGCTTTAACATGGTTGCAAGAGTGTTCTTAAAGAACCATGTGAAAAACGTTCAAAAAGAGCCGCCATACCGAAAATCGTCGAAATGTGCCCTCTATGATTTTTGAATAATGATGAAAGAAGGTGGGGACATTTCTAATAGTCTAGGGATTTCAAAGGAAAGCATAAGTTATTTTTTGCACGAGGAATTGCGCGTGAAACCAATTTGGACAAGATGGGTGCCGCGAATCCAAATTGTGGCTCAAAAATGCATTGAAATGACGACTTAATTGCGATTTTTGACGCGATTTACGCAAAATAAAAGCGGTTTTTTACGTCTATATGCAGAAATAGACATAACTTAGAACTTTTAAGTAAAATAATAATTAATGCAATGGATGAAAGTCCGTTTTTCAGCACCAAAACGTGCTATCGGATGGAAAATTCATGGCGTAAGAATTCTGGGATTTCAGGGAAATTTTGTCAATGGATTTCAAGGAGAATGATATGAATATAATGGCTGAATATTTATCTAAACTGTTGATGAGAATACCCAAGAAAAAAGACCCATTTAGCAGATTAAAATGCCATTTTTCATTAGAACAGTGCTTCTGTTAACAAACGTGTTTTTGCGGTGGGAAAACTGAGGGATTTGGGTTAAAAATTTTAAAAGCACCTATCCTATTACCCAGATTTGGTATCTTCAAACTTTCATCTCTCCTCCAAAGTGAAAAATTTTCTCTCTGGTCACCGTTTTTCTTCGAATTCAGAAGTAACTGTGAGATGAATATGTTTTTTTCACGAAAATCTAGAACAACCCTCAAAAGAACGAAAAATAAGACAGGACTGTCGTTCTAAGAAGTGAGGCAGCTTATAAGGAAGCAATGTTGAAAACTAAACCATTTTTGAAACCATAAGTTGTCATTTTCATAGTCAGGCCGAGAACTTTTCAAACTATCCTCGTATGTGGCGTCACAAATTTTACGAAGACTTCCACTTATGTATTTCGTACCGGAAATACGATTTATCTTCAATGAAAAGGAGTATACAACGGATGGTGTTCAATTTCCGGTCAAAGTAAAATGTTGTTCCGGTTGAACTCGTCCATAGCACACATGGTTGATCATAAATATTATAGTTTAGTTTTTCTTTAGCAATTTATCAATACAACTCGAAAATTCAGATTTTTAAATCAATTGCCATTAATTGACACAACCCTTTTGTATCAAATAAGCACCAAAACTTAAGTGATAACATTGATTCACAGGAATACATGTTTTCGAAACATTCCACATATAACCAGACGTTACTAGGTCGATGCCGACGCTTCAATATTGACAGCACGACCCCTCTGAGCTCTGGGAAGCCTTTTGAATTGATGTTACAGCCAGTTTGATCGCTGTTTCAAAGCTTCGCGTATGATACTCATGTCATGTTTTGTTTTGTGTTTCTCGGCGCCATTGTGATGATCTATAGAACAGAGCAATAAGTATTCTGTGCTAGGAAGATTCTAGAGGCTCATGTATATCAGGGGATTTTCAGAGGGATAACTCTCTTTGAGCCGTCAATAACCTGTAGTTGGACTAGTAACGGCAATAATATAGCCAGGTGGTCTAGTAGTTAAACCTGGTAGGTGGTGAAGTATGAATAGCTCTCAAAGAAGAACAAATCGACTTTTGACAATGCATGAAAATTGATGATACGTGAAGAATTTTCAAAACAGTTCATCCTTGAGATGTTGGAACGAATATGTTCCGTTGATTTGAAGGTGTTATATAGCTTTAAAGATTTCAGACATTAGTTTTTTTGTAGTTTTTATGACTAATAATGACCGAAACGAATGACCGAAATATTCCGATGCGTTTTTGAAGTAAGGGAAATATTTTGTTTCTTAAATTAAAATTTTATCTCCAGTTTTTCAATATGTACTCATAATTATTTTTTGTAAGAAGGGGAATATAGGTTTCAAAGATCTCTAGGGTACACAAAAGTATGGGGCCTTATCAAAAATGTGTCTGAGAACTGTCCTATTAATAGATGTTTCCCTGGTATGAATATACTATGCAGAAAAAATTAAGAACGGATTAGTTAAATCTTAATTTTAACCTCAAAGTTTCGAAAATTTAATTTTAAAAGAATTTTATTTCAATTCATATTTTTTTAATTAGACGTTACAGTATTAAAATTAAATTAAAACGTATGTCCTGTTATAACATTCACTCAAATTCCAAAGAGCATTATGTACCATATTTAGAAAATTACTTAGTCGACATTTCTTACTGCTCCCTTCGATTTCGTCACATCAAGAGTACACTGCCTTTAAAAACGGGACAGCACAGGCAAGTACTCTAAACCAACTCAAAATAATTGCGAACAATACACACTACTTACATCGGCGCGAAAAGTACCTCAAGTAACGCTCAGTTTATATACAAAAGAGCCAATCTCCCCCCTTTCATCGCACATGATAAAGCTGCATAATTAAAACGGCGCAAAGTCATCTCGACACCGGCCCTCGCGATGTAATTACGCCCCCGAAGGACAAACGGCGGTCTTAATGGCAGAGTGTCATTTTCCACTCGGACGGCTGTCTGCAGAGAATAAACTTCGGATTTCGGGTCGCCATTGTTGTGGATTTGTTGTATGTACAGGATTTGCTTAATTTTACACTTTTTTGATACGTAATAGTTTAAAACTCTCAAATATCAGATTTTAAAGTTCAAAAATATGTTTTAAATAACTTAAAATTCGATTTTATTTTTGCCAAAACACTAGTAAAGTCATGTGATCAAAAAACGGGATTTGACGTCACAGCGCCGTCGAAACTAGTGAATTGTTGAAAATAAAAGAAATCAGACTTATCATAAAACCAAAACACGCATAAAACTCGTCTGTTTCTCTTGTGAACGGCTAGAAAAAGAAAAAATTAAAACTTTGAATCCTAATAATTCCAAAACCAATTAATATTTTTTGAAAAACAAAATGCCAATCTTTTTATAAAAAATATTTATATGTGTCTTTAAAATATCATATTTTTTTAGTTAAAACTTTGTGAAGAATAGCAGAATGAAGCAAGCTAAGCATACAATAACATGGCGAAAAAAATGGGTCCAAGCGCTGGGACGTCACACAGCTGCCATAACGAAATTACGGTTTTTCCCTCCAATACCGGAAACGAAATTTTAAAAATTAATATCTTGGGGAATAGTGTTTCAATTTCAATAATTTTTACGTCATTTTTCATGGATTTTCATCCTCTATCATAATAAAATTAAAAAAAAACCTTGCAAATACCTCATTGTATCCATGCCGATGACATTGTGCCGTTTAATTTGTAGGGATGACAATTGTTAAAAATATTTTCCAGTACAATAAATATTTAAAGAATAATCGAGAGCATTTAAGAAAAACAAGATTTTATATGCGTTCCGGAGATTTATAATAGACTCCAACGTTCCTTGGCGATGGAGAAATAAGCTGAGAGTAAGCGAATGAAATGGTTTCCAGTCCGAATACCGATTGAAATTAGGTACTTTACTTTAGAAACATAAATAGCTTGTTAAACCCATGCATTTATTGCGTTCTTGGGTCATAATTTTCGTAATTTTGCGGCGTAGTACATTAATTTATAATTGAACGCGCCAGCCAATGAGAGCCCACAAACGATATGTTAACACAGTTTTTCTTCCGCTCATTGTCAGGAAAGGTTGTAATCTAATATAATATCAAAACTAAACACCTCGAGAGATAATATAGTTTTCTTAAGGTGTACGTACGTACACCCTACGAAATCACGAAAATAGACCTTAACAATGGATTCCTTTTTCTCTATTTCTAAATGTATTTTAAATTCTGAATTACTTTGTATTTTGTAGTTAAGTATCTAATTTGTATTTTTAAATGTAAATTTTTTATAAAAACAAGTTTCTTGTATTTTAAGTAACTTTTTTTTAACTTGTATTTTAATTTTTTTTAGTAACTTTTAAAAAAATTATTTTTTTTATGGTTTTTCAACTTTAAACAGTTATAATTTGATAAATAATCAGTTTATCTTTATAAAAGTTGTGTTTTTAAAATATGTTAAGTTATAGGAAGGACCCGAGCCTCCAACAATGAACAAGGTATAAGAAGTTTATTTTTAACAAATTTTTAAATGTTTATGTCTCAGGAAAATATCGTGAATTTTTCGGCTATCTTCAAATACAAGAAATGTTACAAAAAACTATTAATCACAGATACTTTTTTTGAGGCTCCGGTCCGTAAGTACAGTTGAAGGAATTGTTTTCAACCAGAATAGAGTTTCAAAAAGAATTTGAAATTAATTTAGCATTGTTTGAAAATGGTGCTAATTTGGTCATTATTTCCTAATTAACTAATTAATAATGATCATTTTCTCACTTTTTTTTGGGAAAATCGTTTAAGCATCAAATCAGTAACCTACAGCGAAAAAATTGAATTTTTAAAACCAAAAATAAGAAAAAAGTTCTTTAGTGTGTACGTACGTACACCTTAAAATAGAGTTGCACTTTATATTATTCTAAAAATTTTCATATTTAAATAGGAAAAATAAACTTTCATCTTCAAAATTTGTGATGGATTTTAAGTAATCAAGAGTTGATTAGTAATTAAAGTTTCAATTATAGAGAGAATGGTCCTACCTCAGAGAAATATCCTAACAGAGGGTCCACAAGGCTATTTTCAAATTTCTGTACAAGATAGAGGGCAGCACGGGAAATTCAATAATTGACTGAGAGGTAGACAGTACATTTTGGTGGTCAAAGCTGTGACGTGTTCATTCAATCTTTCCTTTAGGAGGGCTATTGGAGGATCAAGCTTTTTCGCCGCCTCTCGTGGCTTTACGAGATCTCAGCGCCAATATAGCCCCTAACTTATACAATATTCTAAGCTTTTTCGATATCCATTTTAGGTATCATTTTCGATCCTTTTTCGATACCCTACGACCGTAGCCTCTCTGTTGTAGTACACTGTGGGTTCTATAGGTTCTGAAAATATCCCTCCTCAAATAAATTAATGAGGGACTTATCAACAGCCAATGCACAAATCATATTAAGGATTATAAAGAAAGATATTTGTATATGATTATTTTATTTTTGTAGTGGTGGATATGTCGACTGAGTTTATAGAGTAACATTAAGGAAGTACTTAATAGTATTGTAAGTTGTAATGGAATTTCAAATTAAAATTAATGTTTATTAAGAGATGTTCAATCGCAATTAAATATATATTTTTTAAAAAAATGTGGTTTATTGAATTAACTTATTATTTGTTTTCTTAATTTTAAAACTTTTTAATGTTAGTCATGATACCTATCCTTTTAAAGACAAGAGAAATGCAGTAGAAAACAGTAGTGTAAATTTTAAAATTAATTTTTCTTTTTAAATATTCAGGCATAAAGTAACGATACCAGGCACATACTATTATCAATGAAGGTACACATACACAACCATTAAAAAATTGAAGAGGGGAGAGCGGGGAAGGTTTCAACAGTTTTGTTTTCTATTAAAATCATTTTCTCTTTTGTTATGCGGTTAAGAGAAATGCCATCTGGTGTCAAGTAATGTTTGAGGGGTCTTGAACCGTGACGACTAAAGGTGGGCCAACACTTACTTCAACACTTACGTTGGGGCAGGTTTCAACACCACAGAAATGCGTTTTCCTTAGCATATTGTGCTTTTTCTTGAAGTAAACTCTTTTAAATAACTTATTTAAGAATTAATAGCATTATATTAGAGTTAATTATTTATTTTTGACGAAAAAACAGCTGTAAATCGATTTAGATAATTTACTTAAATAAACATATAATTTTTAACGGTAAGGCTACCATATATGATGTTATAAGCATTGATTTAAATAAAACTATTAAGATAAACCGTTCTGATGACTATAGTAACAGCAAAATTTAAAATAAATTAAAAGTGATTAAAAAATAAAATATTTGGTAAATTCTGAAGAAAAACAGTTGAATTAACAATATATTTTCGGAATACAACTCAAAAGAACTTTTAAATGACAAAATAAAGGAAGTCACTCTTAGTTGTGTGGAAAAACTCATAACCTACGTAAACAACAAAAAACTCCAACATTTACAACGCATTTTAGCTTTTTTTTTTCTCTAAATTGATAAAATAAATTTAATATAACTTATATTTCAATAAAATAAACTTAAAATCAACTGAAACTTTTAAAATTAACCCATTGTTGAAACCTGCCCCACCCGGTGGGGCAGGTTTCAATTGAAGAGAACCTTTTTTAAAACGCAATTTTGGACCTATTAATTTTCTCAAGGAACTTTTGTAAAATTACACAATGTGTCAGACAGTCCATGTTAGGATATGCAAGTAAAAGTTTTGTGATTCGTCAATTCGATTGGTAACAAAAAAATAAGGGTACTTACGTATTATACCATCGACCGTGACGCTTAATCCGAAAACTTATCAAATCCCATTGACTTTACTATTACTGTGCCGCTATTACTCGACGGGATAATACGTAAGTACCAAATAAGAACCGAAAGCTGTTGAAAGGTGCTACGCTCTCCCAGACTCTATTTGAGCACGTTATCTAAGGATTTTCGTCCGTTTTCACAAAAAAATGACCAAAACGTCAAAACTTTCAACAGAAAGATTTCAAACATTCCTATTGCATTATACTTGTATACATTAATATAACTTTTCTGTACCACTTTTTGAATTTTTTACTTTTTTGACCTGGCCTATTGTGCAATAACTTCTGACACGCACTTTAAAATACAAAGTAAGTGGATAATAATTCTAGAAATTTTCCAAAAAATCGCTACTTACTAAGGTAAATGGTGGGTATAGTGGACACTGTCCCAATAGTGGCCACCTAGTTGATTAATTTTAATTAATACGATTTAGAGTTATCAAATAGCGTTAAAATTCATAGGCATAGTAGATTATGCTATCAGGTAATCAGTTAAATAACCACGGATACCACAGATCAGTATGGGAAGGATATTTAAGTCTTTGAAAATAACACCATCGACCGAGTGACTGAAATTTGATTTTGCTTATTGAATCGCGTTAGGAAACGGTTTAGTCGGAACTGATTTTTTAGTATTTATTACGGTTTCATTGACTTTTAAATTCATTTTAAGATTAAGTAGAGTGTATACAATCATACTGAAGAAAATTTATTTGAAAATTTTTACTTTACGAGGATTTAGGGGGATGGCCACTTTACCAACACAGAATCTTAGATTTTCCAATAGTGGTCACTGCAATGGCTTTTTTAAAAAAATATAAATCCTTTTTAATTTGAATCAGATTTTCTTCAGAAACTGTTGATTATGCCATAAAACGGGTGTTGTACGAATTAGGTTTCATTCTGGCTTCGGGAAATTCCTCTCAAAGCAGCTACAACGTAGGCTATGGGCTCGAAGCCATTAAGTCTGTAATTCTAAGTCAAATAAAACTGATTTTATTTTCATCCAAAATATATTTCGCTAGGAAGGAATACTTTTTTAGAACTAAACGACCATACCTACTCAATTTCATGCATAAACCCTATCATATAGGCAGATAAAGAGAGGTGTCCACTTTTGATGCAAAAGGTGTCCACCATAGAAACATCAGATACATCTATGTGGCCACTATAGAAGCAATTTGGAGAACTTTTAAGAAATTAATTAAAAATACTTTCTCCGATCTAATTACAGTTTTAATTGGTAAAATCGAAAGAAGAAGATCCAGTTGATCTATAAATAGGATGGTAACCGTTTCCAGGCAAATAGATTGATATTTATAGAGAATTTAAGCGAAACTTTTCCTTAAAGTGTCCACTATACCCACATTTACCTTATTCGATTCTTGAACAAAAAAAAATGACTCGGGGAATTAAATTACTCATCTGTAACTTCACCCATTAATAATAATTAGTGTTACGAAATTTCATTGTGTGTAGTTGAAGAATTTGTACTGATGGAAACTATGGGAATATACATAACCAATTTTTTTTTATTTTTGTAGTGGTGAGTGGTGAAGATGTTTACTTTCACTTCCTACAGTATAACTTGTAGTTATCCTACCTAGCCTATCCACGGAGCCTAGTGGTGAATATTATCACACAATAATACAATATATTTATTATAGTAGGGGAGCCCAGAGTGTTTTTGGGTAGTAACTCGAGAGCGTCAGATAATCATAGGGGGGATACCTTGCATGCTTTTGAGTAACTCCACCAAATATAAGCTCTCTATGTTGGTGGGTAAGTTTAGAACAGCCCGTCAGATTTGTAAAAAAAAATTAGTTACATGGACATACTCGAGCGCGTCAGATAAAGATAATGTAGGTTAGTTACCAGCTAAAAAGTGTACATTTTCTAAAATCTGCCGATTAGAGCGGTGGGCAAGGGAGCGGGAGGGTTACAAAGTTGCAAAGTAAAGGTAAAGCCAAGACCGGTAAGACGCTATCGCTCTTTTTGAGAAAAATGTACGAAACAAAATGTTTATAGACTAGTAGCCAGGATACTAGGCTCAACTAGTTGTAAACTGTCTCTGTAGCCAATCTGACGCGCTCAAGTATGTCCATATAACTAGTTTTCTTTCAAATTTTGACGGGCTGTTCTAAACTTACCCACCAACATGGAGAGCTTATATTTGGTGGAGTTACTCAAAAGCATGCAAGGTATCCCCCCTATGATTATCTGACGCGCTCGAGTAAATCCACATTTAGCATCATGGGCTCCCCTACTATTGAAAAGGTGAGTGAAAAACTGTACAAATTATGTCCTAGTTTGGCCAAACATTTTGAATAAGTTATAACCTGCTGTTAAAAGCTGCATGCTGTTAAAAGTATTGTTGAATATCCGTTAAAACAATAATTTTCCTTACATTTTTAACATCGTCACACTAACCATCGATGGCATGAGGTTACAATAATAAAAATTAAAATGGATTCCTTCACAGGATCTGAATCTTTTGCCAGAACTCCGCCGTCAAAGTAGAGCTTCGGTCATGCGCACAAACCCATTTATCAACTCTCATTGGGTGAGACGGTTTTCACTGACGGGTTATCCACAACTAGCGATCCTTGGCGATCTTTCATGATTTTTATTTTCGGAGCAAAACATAAAATTCAAGAAATAATGCTCACAGATAATCATTAAAATAACGATCGCCGGTAATGATTACTGTACGAATTTTTCTTTTCTGATCGCCGAACGATAATCCGTGTTTGATGAAAAACGCTGTCTGATTTTTAAAAGTATCAATGAAAATTTCGATCTGATTTTGAGTTTCTTCTCAGTCTCCATAAATATTAATTTCAAACCCTGAAAATAATTTTAGAAACTGCCCATAAAATCCCTTCAAACATTCGATTCTATAACAAAAAAAGTCTCACGAGAATAACTTACTCATATGTACTAACGTCACCCATTCCTTAAAGAAAGAGCGTTTCAGAGATATTTTTCAAAACAGTGTATTTATATATACCTACTGCTGTAAATGATAGGAATGAACCTATGAAAATTTATTTTATTTTTTTAGTGGTGGGGATAGTTAGTTTTATTTCCTACAGTATAATTTGATAATTTAGAGAAAAAACTACCAAGTTCAAACTGTGCCTTTGCTGTGGTCAACCATTTTAAATAAGTTAAAACCTGTAGAACGGCCGTATGATATTTGATAGTTGTTCAATCGTTAAAATACATTGATAGCGATTTAGTCGATCACCAAACCTTTAAAAGTGTTTATCTCTAAAAGCCGATTTTGAACATGTATTTGCACTCATATGTTAAATTTAGGCATTCTGTACTTGGCGTGTAAAATATTGTTTGCCTGTTTTGAAGGCAATAAATTCAGGACCTGGATTTTGCGTAATAGTGGCTGAGTTTTTATTAGAGTTATGCACTGTCAGTGTTTGAATTCACAGATCAAACTTGATTGCTAAAACCGGCTTTAATAGTTGAAATATAAGTAGGCACCTATCTTAAAATTGGGGCCTGTTTTGAGGCACAAAACTAGTGATTTGACTTTGGGTTTCATTCCGAATATAATGATTAGTTTATGATGAAAAATATTTCGATCAATAAATAAAGCTCGAACAGCAAGCAAAATCTTGCAAAAACCTTTGTTCTTAATCAAAAGCAATCTTCATTCTACACTGTAATAAACTGTTCCCTTTTAACAGAAAACTGTCAAACTTGCTCTCAGAAATCCCCTGTAATTTGTGCACACAGGATACAATACTTACTAAAATAATTTATCATTTAAATAAATTTTATAGGATTGATAAAAGGAAGCTAAATCAGTTAGTTTCAAGCTACTGGAAATAATTCATTCATAAAAAAAATAATCTGTTACAGAAATTATACAAAAAATCGAGACATGCTGTTAAAACTATTGTTGAATATCCGTTAAGTTTTCTCTTCAATGTATAACAACATCGATGGAAGAAGGTTACAGTAATAAAAATTAAAATCAATGCCGTCACAGGATCTGAATCTTTCGCCAGAACTCCGTCGTCAGAGCAAACCTTCGGTCATTAACACATACCTATTTTAACTCCATATTTGGTGACGTCGCAGATTCACGTTGTTCTTTATTTGTTTGAAACTAACCCTCCACATTGGATATGACGAAAGTTTCAATAAAGATTACAATAGCAGTGTGTGTTAAGTGACAAAATTTTCAGAAAGATATTTGAATATAATTATTTTATCTTTGTAGTGGTGGATATGTCAACTGATTTTATAGAGTAATTGGATGGATTGATTACTTACTGTAGTAACTAGAATGTCTTCACTTCGAAAATAGTAGATTGAGTATTTAGCAATAAAATTCCATGTTGCAAAATGCACCAACCTGACACAGACTCTATGCTTTCGATTAACATTGTAAGACGTAGAAACGATAGTTTATAAAATCAATATCAAATAAGAAATATGAAAATGCAAAGAAATAATTGAGAACAATTGAATTCAGAATTGATCTTCCTCTTACTTCCAAAAGTTGTGAATTTGTTGCATGGAAATAATTTTTTCACACCTTATAAATATACTAAAATAAATTAACACTTTATTTAAAAAATTGAGTTTTGTGCATGTGCATCATCTTCTGACCTGAACTTGACAATCCAAAGACAAAGGAAAAAATTCTAGAAATTTTCACAAAAGTTCTTTTAATAATAATCTATTCTTCAACGAAAGCACTTCACACTTCCCTTAAAAAAGAGTGTTTAAATTAGAGAAAATTTAATCATGACTGATGCTAATTAAGGTAGTGGGAATAAATTTATCCAAATTTAGTTTACTTTTGTAGTGGTGGGGACAGTAAATTTTACTTCCTACAGTATAATTTGAATATTTGAGGGGAAAAACTGAACAATGTTCAAATTGTGTCTTTTTTGGTCAACAATTTTAAATAAGTTAAAACCTGTAGATCCGCCGTATATTTGATAGTAGTTCAATCGTTAAAATACATTGATAGCGATTTAATAAGGCATTGATAGAGTTAAGCACTGTCAGTGTTTGAATTATTTACAGATCACACATTTGAAATTTGAGTAGGGTGGGTTGGGGTAAAGTGGATCTTGGGGTAAAATGGACCAGTTTTAATTAACTCGATATAAATCAAGTTTAAATTGAACAATTTTCACCCATTTTTTTGTATTGAATTATTTAATTTGTTGACAACATTTCCCGATCGACAAAAGTTTAGATTCATAAATTTGCAAACCAAAAAAGTATTGATTTTGAACCGTGTATGGTGATGACAAAAAAACAGAGTCTACCAACTTCAGAATAGGTATTTATATCGTGTAATTAATTGCAGTAAACCTTTGAAGTATTTTTCAACAAAATAAAGTCTGAAAGACATTTTAATCCAAACAGGTAAGAAAAATATAAAATATTTTCTGTTCTATATCAATATTTCGTACTTGGGGTAAAGTGGATCAGAGTTAGGCTTAGCTGATCCATTCTTTTCTTTTTGGAGGAGTCTTTCTGTATTAAGTTTAATGAATGTTTTTAACTTATTTTCTTGAAATATCTACCTATTGAATTGTGAAGCAGTTTTATTTTTTTTTCTTTAAATGAAGTATTTTGATTCTATATTTGAACGATGTTCATTAACTATGAGAAATGTTTGAGTAACTAAGTTAATAACTAGGTTTCATCACCTGATTAAATAAAGTACTATTAATTTTCGCGTACTTTTTAGGAGGTAATGCCTAGAACATATATTATTTATATATTTGCTAATAAATATATTATTAGTATCATTTTGCGGTGTGATCATTTTACCACAGGTTGGGGTAAAATGGATCATTACTTTTAATGCTAAGTTTGACCAACTTATAACTGAAAAATGTTAAATTAAATTGAACTAAAATGTTCTACAAGATTGTAATGTCAATATCCAATTGAAAGAAATCATTTAAAAATAATAGTTTTGATGAAATAACATTTAGAATGTGAAAATAGCTAAAAAGTGATCTATTTTGCCCCACCAGACCCTACCTCTTAAAATTGGGGCCTTGAGTTGAGTTTGAGTTGATTTGAGTTTGAGAAAATTGGTTTGAGGCACAAAAACTTCGTGATTGGATATCGGGTTTTATTCGTTTTGATAAAAAAACATGTTTACTTTTGAGTGATGTAGTTTTACTCCGATAATATAATTAATTTATGATGAAAAATATTTCAATAAAAAACTCAAACAGTGCCAAAACATATTGTTCACACCTTGCCAAAATTGCCAATATAATTTTTTAGATTGGAGTTCTCTTCAGTATTTTTCAGAATAGTCGAGTTATCTCACCATTGGCAATTGGCACAAAAATATTTTTTTTTTTTATTTCGGATTAAAAAGTTTTATTCGGAAGACAATGTGATCACCAAAAATCATTTTAAAATCTGATCACTAGTAATGATGAAAACGTGTTTTTTTTCCTTTTCAGATCGTCAAACGATGCTCCGTGTTTGATAAAATATGCTTTCTGACTTCTAAAAGTGGCAAATAAAAAAAGTTTGATCCGATTTTGAGTGTTTCTCAGTCTCCTTAGATATCAATTTCAAATCCTGTGCACAGTTTTTCGCAACTGGTGGTCCACCACGGACCATAGGTGTCTCGAAAGTGATCTGCCAGTATCACATATCACTCAAAACATTTACAACAAATAATAGAAATCGGATTGCATTGAACGAAAAAGGATTGCATTGGATTGACATAGTGCTGTTTAATATGTGGGGATGATAAAAAACACCACTAAACCTAGTACTATAAATATTTAACGAATCGAGAGCTTTGAAGAAAAACAAGTTTTGTGTTCCGAAGATTTATACTAGACTCCAAAGTTTCTTGGCAATGAAGAAATAAGCTGAGAGCAAGCGAAGGAAATAGATTCCAGCGCAATGTCCGAATAATGAGGGAAATTATATACTTTACTTTAGAAATATAATTAATTAGTTTGTTAAATCCATGCATTTATTGCGTTCTTGGGTCATAATTTTCGTAAAATGTTAAGTATTGTCGATTTTGCGGCGTAGTACATTCATTTAGAATTAAACGTGCCAGCCAATGAGAGCCCACAGACGATCTATTTACTCGGTTTTTCTTCCACTGATTGTCCAGGAATCAAAACAAAATATCTCGTGAGATAATATGGTGTTCTTAAAATAGAGTTGCGCTTATATTGTCCTATAAATTTTCATGTGTAAATAGGGAAAAAGAACTTTCATCTTACAACTTAGTGAAGGATTTTAAGTAACAAAGAGGTGTTTCCTTAAGAACGCAATCATAGCGAGAATGGTCCGACACTACTATCGCTTTAAATCTAACCCTCCTCAAGTAGAATCAAAAAGAGCGTTTTAAACAGTTTTACAGCAATGAAATTGTAGCACTTTTAATTTTAAAAATGTAAATTTGAATATGATTATTTTATCTTTGTAGTGGTGGATATAACGACTAATTTTATAGAGGAATTTAGGAAGTACTTTTGAGGTGTAATATTGTAAGTTGTAATGGAATTTCAAATTAAAATTTTATGCACATGTTTATTAAGATGTTCAATAGCAGTTAAATATAAATTTTAAAATATGTGTTTTTATTTAATTAACTTATTATTTTTTCTTACTTTTAAAACTTTTTAATGTTAGTCATGATACCTCCTTTTCAAGAGAAAAGAAACGTGAATCGAATGACCCGAGTTGCAAGTTTCTGGGTATAGTTGTTCTGAAGTTATTGCCATATTTTAAGAATGCAGTAGAAACTACTTTATGTAAATTTTAAAATTTATATCTTTTAATTATTCAGGCACAAAGTAACGATAATAGGCACATACTTTCATCAACGAAGGTAGTACACAACCATAAAAAAAATTGAAGTCTATTGCTACACGTTATCTAAGCATTTTCGTCTGTTTTCACAAAAAATGACCAAAACATAAAAAGTTTGACCGCGTTGCACGAGTGTCAAACGATGACCGATTGCAAATATTCCTATTGCATTGTACTTTTATGTAGTAATGTGTCATAACTTTTCTAACTTATACTGGAGATTGAGGGCCCATGGGGCTCAGGTGCTCTAAATAAACTATTGTATTGTATATACTTTTCTGTACCGCTTTTTGAATTTTTGACTTTCGTCTTTTCCGACCTGGCCTATCGTGCAATAACTTCTGACACGCACTTTACAACCCAAATTAAGTGGATAATACTTCTAGAAATTTTCCACAGAATCGCTTCCACTATTCGATTTTTGAACAGAATTACGTCTCGTAGAAATAAAATACTTTTCTGTTATCTTCACCCATTCCTTTCGGAATGGAGTGTTACGAAACTCTTTTGAAAAATTAATTATTCTCCGTTAGAAAGTATGGGAATAAACTAACCAAATTTATTTTATTTTTGTAGTGGTGGGGATGGTTAATTTCACTTCCCACAGTATAACTTGAATATGTGAGTGGAAAACAGTACTACAAGTTCAAATTGTGCCCTATTTTGGTCAAACATTTTAAATGAGTATAAACCTGTAGAACCGCCGTTTAATATTTGATTGTTGATGATCAATCCTTAAAATATGTTAATGGTCCTGATAGATGATCACCAAACTTTCAATGCGTTTTTCTCTGAAAGGCGATTTTGAACATGTATTTCCACGTATCTGTTAAATTTAGGCGTTAATTCTTGATGTGCAAATTATTGTTTCTACGTTTTGAAGACAATAAGCTCAGGACCCGGATTGGAAGGAACTGTTTTCCACCTATTATCGTGTCCGCCTTCCATTTCAATTTCCATAATTCAACGTTCGAAAAAGCATGAAAGGCAACCCTCAGAGAGAGGGAGAAATCGATCGGAAAGAAATGGAGCGAGTGGTGTGGGTGGCAAATGTCGAGGGACAGAGAGACACTGTCCGATTTTGTTTACTGCTGCTTCTCAATGGAATGGAGATGCTCTGCATTCCGAAAGGGGGCCTTCTCGGTATTGCGTGCTTCTCGGATTGCGGTCGAGATCCGGTTGAGGAATCGGGGTGGTTAGGGGGCGTCCATAAAATACGTGAGGATCTTTTCCAAATATTGGACCCCTCCATTCCCTTTGGTGAGATTTAGTGAGAATTTGCTGAACCCTCCCTACCCCTCAAATTCTCACGTGAGATTTTCTCCATGACTTTTAAATAAATAAATTTCCATACGCATTGCAAAAGTTTTGAAACAAATCCATGTTGTAATCAAAAACATTGTCTTATAATTGTAATTATGACGAGTGACTGGCTAATGATTCGATGTATTGACTCGATCATGGGCACATTTTTATAATACCCGTGCTAAAAAACGCATATTCTTTAAAATAAAAGTCGACGGGAGATTTTAGTTGACTCCCCCCTTTCCCCTGGCGAGATTTTACTGGACCCTCTCCTTTTTTGACGTAAAGTTAAATTGATGGGTGTCCCCTTATCATTATTATTATGGAGAATCTTTGAGCATAAAAAAATACAACATAATAATAAAAAACATGTCGATAATAAAATTTATGGCTAGTGAAATAAATGCTGCAGGCTGTGATATTGTGAATATAAATGTAATGAAATTTCGTATTCGTTCGTTTCGTATTTCGTTCCAGGAAAACTCTTCTATCATATATTTCTCTTCACGAATATCCCAAAAAAGTATTTTTATCGCAATACCACCCAAAAGTTACGGTGTTTCATCTTTCTATTACATCAACTATGACTCCAATCGAGTGAAAAAAATACCTGACTCAACAAAGCGAAAAACTGCAACTTCTAAGGCCCAAATATTCCAGATAAAAAACAACACCCAGCCTAGCTGCGCGCCCTGTACGACCTCACGTTCTAAAAGAGGGTCACTAAACGAAACATCATGTTCCTCGACTCGACCGCAGTCAACCTTTTCGAACGTCGTAAAGATTCGAACGTTCGAATTCTCCCGAGAAAGGAAAGAAGAAAAAAAGAAGACTGAATTAAGAGACGAGAGTTTCTCTTACGAAAGGAAAAAAGTCAGTTTTGCGGATTGGAAAAGAGTTTTTATTTCTTTCCGTAAAAACAAATAAATTCGAATCGTCAGATGTGAAAATGGCGGCTGTAGTAATCAAAATGTTCGAAAAAGTTGGTGACGAGAGGAGATTCCGCGTTTATTAACTTTCGGGCGATCGATGACTTGGGTTACTTTTTACTAAAGTATATTTAGTAGTTTTTCTTTTACATTTTTAAGGAAGTGACAGTTTTTATTTTTGTTTGGGAAGCTAATCAATTTCTTGCGAAGTTTATTAATGATGTTCAACGGTTGCAGTTAAACATATTAAATTCAGAAAGTAGGGTTTTTCTAGTATAATACATATAAAAAAAGTAAGTTAAATTTGTCTAGTTTTCTTACATTTACTTCACTCCTACTTTTAAGATAAAATTCGGAACAAAAATAAACTGCTATTGTAAAAACAATTATTAACCAAACTTAAAATGCATTAAATCCTTTTATACATAACCTTAGAAATATTTTAAAATATATTTTTATTAGAGCAAAGCTAATATTAATACTACACTAACGCTTCAATTCTTTACGAAATGGTTAAAAAATATCATACGAAACCAAATTCCCAATTTCACCAATTCCTTATTGGCTAAATAACTAAATGTGTTTAAAAACTTTGAAATAATAAGTATTTTAGAAAGATATTGATTAAAAATTTTATAAAATAACTTCTAAATTTGTCCCTTATTTTTTACAGATTATTATTTTTTTTCAATCACATGACTCGGACCTAACAACGGCCTTAGCAACAGAAGATGTTACAGTTTTTTGCCCTATAGAGGTTGACAGTTACAGAAAATGACTAGCCGTGGAATTCTTCTATTGGAGCATTTGCAATCACGTGATCCCATACCTAAAAACCGCCCTAGCAACAGATAAACAACGGCCTTAGCAACAGTTAAAAGCCCTACAGAAGATACACAGTTAAAAGAAAATAATCGGTTGTGACGTCACCTGAAAACACTCTATAGAGCATTTTCAATCACATGACTCGGACCTAACAACGGCCTTAGCAACATAAGATGTTACAGTTTTTCGCCCTACAGAGGTTAACAGTTACAGAAAATTACTAGCCGTGGAATTCTTCTATTGGAGCATTTGCAATCACGTGACCCCATACCTAAAAAACGCCTTAGTAACAGATACCGCGTTACCTAGCAACCGCCTTAGCAACAGTTAAAAGCCCTACAAAGGTTAACAGTTAAAAGAAAATAGCTGGTCGTGACGTCACCTGAAAAAGCTCTATATTTAATTTTGCATAAAAATTATATTCATTTTGTGTAGGACTTTCTTGTTTGAACCACTGAGCTATGTATAAAAAAACTGGAGTGCGAACTTCCTATACTTTAACATTATGAAATTCGTTCCGTTTTTTTTAGTTATTTGCTATTGCGTAGGGATACAAATCTGCTCAAAAGGAGAAAACATTGATGCTAAAACAAGGTAAGCGTTTATTGTAAACAATTCCCTAAAAAAATTCTAATACTTATTTAACTCTCTTGGTTTTTTTTTTCATCGTTTTACTAAAGAAATATTTGTTAATATATCGTTCTATAGCTTTTGCGCTCCCTCTCATCAAATAAATAAACGTGTTAAGTTAGATTCTTTTAACATACAACCAAATACGGGGAACTTGAACCTTTACCCCATTGGCGTAATGATACATATTTATTTTGGCACACTGAGTTTGCTCTCCAGGTTATTATATGGCTCAGTAGTTTGAACATACGTATTTCGAAAATTTTCTAAAAAGTTGTCTTAAAAAATTGGGAAATAGAATTAAGAAAAATTACCTCACTTTAAAGTTTATAAACATGTGAATTAATGAATTCGGCAATCTTAATTATAAAACAGCGAATCTGAATAAAAACAAACAGCTTTAAGAAAATAAGTATTATACAAAAATGAACAAAAGAAAAATCACCATAAAGTTTTTAAAGCACGTTAATTAATGACTTCGACAATCTTTTTGAATCGGACAATTGATCTGTTTTTTAATTACCTCCATTAAAATAATTAATTAGATCATTAAAGCAAACGATTATTATTATTTACTTTGATTTCAACGCAATAATTGGGAACACTTGAACTATTTCTCAAAAAAGATATCCCAATTAACAAGCGAACTGATATTCATTACTTTTATTCGTTTGGCAACACTGCTTGGTTAAGCAAGGTTAAAGTTACAGAGAATTGTTTTTGTTTCCGTGTGTCGCTTGTGAAATTCGATACAAATTAAGTTACTTCGATTTGTTTGTTAGAGTAATTTAGGTTTGCTTTTTTCTGAATTCTCTAATCGAAACACAAGATTAATTGTTATGAGTCCCTAAGGTTAATTTACAATCACAGAAATAAGCTAGAGAGATTCTTTAATAAAACAAATTAACGACTGATTAATTAAAGTTTATAAATAAATTAGAATCGGGATTTTTTTTATGAAAAAAAAACTTCATCTAGCAGTATAAAAGATCTATAGGTCCTTAAACTACAGGTCGTTATATTCCATTCAGTATTAATATTTTGCATAAAATATTATTAAAGATAAAATTATTTTATTATTATTTCATTCACAGATACTGGGGGATTTATTTTACTCTTGGATTAAACAAGAAAAAAATAGATTTTTTTTTATTTAAATGTTACTCAAATATAATTTTTACCGACTTCAAAAAGGAGGAGGTTATCAATTCGTCGAATATAAATGTTGAATCTTTGTTAAGAAGTTATGACATAGGTCCTCTTATGATAGTAGTTGATTCAAATTTCATAATAGGAATTTAGTTACTTCCATGTTCAGATTTATAAATAATTAAAAAATTTATATATTTTCATTTTTTTTTTTTAATTTACGTTGGCTTACATGATTTTAAATATAATAATAATAATATAAAATATTATTTTTTTTGCTGTGTATTTTACCTAGATAATATAATGAATTATAAATTTCTCTCAAAAAATAAAATTAAATACAAAAATTTCCAATAAAAACAAATACATTTTTTTAAACAACTACTAACTATCTTCATTTCTTACTTAGTAGAAGCATTCAATCAAAATAATTTTCCAATAAACTCATAAAAGGTTTTATATCCTTATGAACATTAAAATAATAAAAATTGAATGGTCTTGCTTTCTTGTTTTAGATAAAATATAACCTTTACAAACTTTAGACACACTTTGACAAGCCCTCCAATCATTACAATAGCTTTTAAAAGCAATAAAATTATTTGCCTGGGTTAAAATTTAAGCTGCATTCCCGACCGCATAAAACAGAATATGTACCTTTTCATCCTTTCTCCGAGAGTCTCAAGGATATAACAAGATCAGAAATAGAATTCCGGGATTTTTCCAAATCCCGATTTTGCATCGCACAGCTTGGAGAAGATGAGATCGAAAACCAGAAATGGGCGGAACGATTCTTTCCATCAGACGATTTTCGAAACTGTTTCCGAACGGACGGATTGCGAACACACGGGGTAGGAAGCCAAATTTTTTCTTCCCCCTTGGAAGTTTTGATTCTGTTCCGTCCCTACTGGATTTTACGAGTGGGAGAATATATTTGGCAACGCAGCTTGGAGAGATAGTTTTTTTTATATGCTAGAACCGGCCGTTAAAAGAGTGCTGAATCGTTAGAAAAATTCACGGTTGAGTTAAGAATTGAAAGTTTAACTTATCGATACGGATCGATTTGAACTGGATATTCTAAGAGAGAATTGAATTGTTCTAAAAGAAAAGTATGGGGGGGGGGAATAAGTATGTTATGGAGAAAAGGAAAATAATCCATTATTTTTATTAAAAATTCTTGAACAATAGTTATTCAAATTTGTGGCAAGTTTTGGGTGACATGGTTGTTAAGATATCACTATAGTGATATCTTAAAATTTTCCTTCAAAAAGTTGACTCTAAATTGCAGTAGTTTTAAATAAAAGGGTACTTCTTTTAGACTTATGTACCTAAATATTTACTAAATGGGAACATATTCATATTTGTGCAATTGATTTTGAAAGTGGTATAAGTTTCCTTCATTTTTCTTGTTTTAAGTTAAGAGTAAAATATTTCGTGTTTAAGTAAATTGAAGACTTATTTGTTTCCCTTTTATTCATGTGTTTTAAAAATAAATACACATTTAAGAATAAATTATATTTTTGTTGTTATAATTTGTGAATTACCTATATGAGGTAGAACGCAAAACTCACCACTTTTTAAATTTAAATTTTACTAGTACAACAAAGCATTTTTAAAATATTAATGCACATTAATTAAAGAAGCACATTATTAAAATAATTAAAAGTTCTTGATGAACTCAATTATAACGTTATGTCTACATCTACAAGTATTGAAATTCGTTGATAGAGATAGAATTTAATTTCTGATTCTAAATGCATTATTATCTTAAAAGTTAATTACATTTTTTTTTTGTAAATTGAAATCTGCTTACTTATAACATTGTTCAATAAGAAAGTATTTGCGCCTAAAGAGTAAATTGAATATCATGCGAACCCATATTTTTTTTGACACTTCTACTTACTTACTGTTTACCTGAACATAAATCAAAAGGAATTTTCCCCTGTCTCATAAAAATATCCCATATCGGAAAAGACTCGTTGAGAAATACATTTCACCAGATCCATCTAACGCCACCCAATAATAGAAAAAAAGCAGATATTACTTGTCGTTTTCCCAAATAATAACCCGATGCTATGTTGTCAGATTTTATCTCCCCCCTATCTGAAAAGAAACAAAAAAAAATGGCGATTCTGTATCTGAAATAATAGGACTCCTCACATAGAGTATGAAGGATCCAGTTTCCAGTCAATTTCACCGTTCGGAAAAATTCCGAACAGTTTCGTCTTCAGAAGAAGATTCTACATTTTTCATGACGCCTTCAGAATTTTTTTTTGTAAAGAAGAGAAAATTGGGATCTAAGGATGAACGACATTTCATCAAACCCAGCCGACATTGTGTTTCGAATCGTTCTTCAGCCATTTTTATTTCTTGTGAGCGTCGCCATTTTCTTTTCGGCAGTTTTCTGCAAAAGTGGGCGTGTCTAGGCATCATTAGCAACAATGTTTCTTCTTCGGACCGTGAAAAGGATGACCAATCATTCTGGGAGGATTGTTAGGACCACCAGAGGGACAAGGTAATTAATTAAATCCGAAGTTTTTTCTTCCATTGGAAACGATCGTTTACAGACGATACGTTTAATCAAGTATAGTTTCTGATAGTGTGTTTCCGTGTTCATCAACTTATCTAATGGTTAAAAGTTTTTACTACTTCTCTGAGTCTTTCAAAGTACAACTATTAGTGAACAATAGAAACCCTTGGAAAGTTCCGATAATAAAAAAGAAAACTATTGTTAACACAATACAGGTTCTAAAATTTATGGATGCATATATTTTGATTCTTAAAAAAAATGGTGTTTAAATTGATAGTAGGGCGAACCATTAAATAGATGTGTCGTGAATAATTTGAACTGTAGACTAATAATTCAGTACTAGTGACGAACTAGTGATATAGAATAATTAATTAGGTAATTATTTACTGTTTTAAAGTTTAGTTTTGTGGCAATAATCCATTGTTGAAAATATTTAAATTTAATTTTGTAAATAGAATTGTAGAAATGGAATTCTAGATTGTGTTTAAATACATAGTAGGCTGTTTTTAACTGACTTCTTTTTTGGTTAAAACAAGATCAAATTCTTATCAACTATAATTTTAGGTAGAATTATTATACAAGATTATTACAAGAGGGTTTGAAATTTTGCAACGTTAAATGTTGCTAAGAAGCGAAGTTTTACTGTTTTATTAGTTTCATATGAGGTGAAGTAATACCTATATTAGTGCCGCAAATGTAAAATTATTGTTTTACTGTTTTGATAAAACCCTTCGCATATCTTATCACACAGTAAATAGCTATAACTTGGTCCTTTTAAAGTGATTCCCCAATCCCATCCATTCCCCCACACATAAAAAAGTTCATAAAATATCAAAATTTTTTCAATTTCCAAAATTTTGTTTCATTTCAGAGTCTCTTATTGGAGCTACAAGTGAAGAATGAAGATAACCTTAAAAAGTTCGCAGTAACAGAACAAAATATACACCTTTTAACATAAATAAAACTATTATAAAACACACACAGTCTCTAAAATTGTATAAAAAAATTTTATGATCCCTTAAAAAAAGTATGGGGTAGTCAAACTGAGATAAAGTAGTAGATCTATAAATACAATAACAATAAAAATGGTGGTTCAATTCTGTTAACTGTCACATTAAATATCGCCAAACTGTTTTAAATGTCAAAAATACCGCTAAAAATTGCAAACTATCCGATAAAGATATACAGTTATATCAATGACAACTGTAAAAGTTTGACGATATTTAAATACTTGGCAAAAGTTACATTATTTTTATAATATTTGAATATTATTTTAAAATATTTATTTTAAAAATTTGAATGAATATGAAAAATATAACTTACTTGATTAACCCAAACATTTGTCGTCATGATCTGATTTTTCAAATTCTGGAAAGAAAAGAAAAGGAATTACTATCACACAAAGTTATTACCAAATGAAAAATAGAATTTCGTTCATTAGAATGTCCAAAGTACTCTCTTCCATATTCTTTAAAAATACAATTAATGGACAATTCCAGCATTTTATTTGGTTTTTATTCGATAGTTATGGCTGAAAAAGAAATTTTGTCGATTTTTTTTCAAAATTCTGATGCTTAATTACTTTTTTTTTAATTAGTTTGAAAGTTTGTCTTTTAGAAAGGGCGCGAAAACAGCTGCTTCGTCACAAATAGTGACGTCAGTTGGTAAAACTACCAACAGCCAATCAAGAATAACCTTTCGGCGGTTCTCGATGTTTGTTCGTATCAAATTACGTCACGAGCGTATCGAGAGCAACTCAAATTTAGCTACTATTTTTATTTTCAAATATCTTTAATTAAATAATTTTTTTGAAACTTTTAATGATGATTTTCGAAATTAGAGCAATTTGTTATACAGAAAAAAAAGCTTTTTTTTTCTTTTTTTAAATACGGAATTGACCATTACAATACATAACTAAGATATAAGAATAAATTGGATTGAAAAGAAAAAAAACAAACAAACTAATAATTAAAAGTGAATCATGAATTTCTTTTGATTAGATATCATGGTTAATTTATCCTTCAAATACCTTACTACCCTCAAGAAGACACAAGTTTTGCTTAAAATATTCAAATGGGTATTTAATGCAGATTGAAAATCGATTAGTTTTCAAAATTTATTCCGAATTATACTTTTATATCGCTTTATGGCTGTCTCCTCTTCAAAATTATGTAAAATGGAGTAACAACTGAACTCATTTTCCTCGACTAGAGCTTTAATAAAGAGGAAGAAATCTTATTACTTCAGCGACATAAGCTTCAATGGGTTAAATAAATGGCTCTTTCGATTAAATGATTTGATAGGCGAATGCCTCGTTCCGTAAAAGCGAATAATCCGGATAATCGAATTTTCGCTAATGCTGATGAAAAGCTTTAGAAAATTATAGGGATTCTAAAGTTATTAATTATATGATGGAACAATACTAATTTAATCATATGTTGGTTTAACAAATATTAAAATAGAAAGAATGTTTTCAAGCATATCACGCTTCATTTTAAGGAGGTATACACTGTAAAAAATTTCGTGCTATGTTGCACCAAAAAATGGTATGAATTTGCTGGCTACATAAAATGGTGCATAGTTTTACCATACTTTGGTGTTATACTAGCACCAAAAATCAGGATGAGGTTGCACCAAAACTGAGAAAGAGGTATAAAGAATTTGCAATCGACTGCAACCAACGAGAAGAACAGTTTCAGATTTGATGACAGCGCGGGTACCGTTAGCTGTGAGGGAAATCTTTTCCTTTCGTCTACTATTAGTTGTGATTATGAAGAAATTAAAGCAAATCCATAGACATGTAACTAGTATCTCGTCGATATTACTATCCATCTGGTAGAGCCATCACTGACTCCGAATGGTTGCCTGCCCAGAAGCCGTTAAGTTTACTAGAGAACATCGATTAACTTGTTATATTTTTCCTCATTTTAAAAGCGGTGACTAAAATGCTTCAAGTATCTACCCTTAAGAGAGCATTTTACCAAACTTTGGTGCAACCGGTTGCACCATAAAAGTATTTTTCAATCATACTACCAAATTTTGGTACAATCTAGCTAAAATAAATTTTCATTGCACCAAAGTTTCGTGAAATCAAAAACTTTGCACCAAATATTGGTTTTACATTTACCAAGATTTTTTACAGTGTACCCGATAATTCTCAACTCCAATAATTCAGTTCTGGTTAACAGAAAGTATCAATCAAATGTAATCAATATTAGTTGTTGTTGAGAATGAAATCCACCGTGCAAGACTGTGAAGCAGAATTTAAAAGAACAACGGTTTTATTTTGCACGTAAAATATTAAAATTGTAAAATGTTTCGGGGATACTTTGATCCCCTTCGTCAGCAAGAATTCCAACAATCTGAATTCTTTTAATAATTTACATGCAAAATAAAACTGTTGTTCATTTAAATTCTGCTTCATTAGTTGCTGTTATTAATACTAGTCTGTTATGTTCAAATATATAGATAAGAGTTTGACCGGAAGTTGACCAACATTTTTGCTCAATAACATTGAAGATAAATCGTATTTCCGGTTTGAAATACATAGGCCGAAGTCTTCAGAAACTTTGTGACATATAGTTGAACTCGTCTATACGTATAATTAAATACCAATAACATATTTCTGTTCGACTATACGTGTATAAATTTTTATTATCTAGTATAAAAGAAAATTAATACTTTGGTATAAACGCTAGTAAATAGTAGTTGCTTCATTAATTTATTTCAACTTAATCGTTGACTGATATTCGGAAAATTCTCTAACTCAAATATTAATATGCTGCCATTAAAAAAAATAATCAGTATAACTGTATTTCTTAATTCAAAGGTCGTAATTGTCAGTTGAATAAAAGTAAACAATCCATTACACAGAGAACAACAAGTTTCTCTTTCTTAAAAAAAAGCTAACTTCACACCTGAGCCATTCCATTCCTTTTAACATCAATTGGAAAAAAGAACAATAAAAAAAGATCGAGACAAACCCATTCTCCAGAATCGAGTGTTTTTCCCCACTCCATTCGATTCATTTTCGCCCGGATGCCTCCAAAGGAGCAAACACGATATAACGCCAAGTTCAACACTCGACTAATTCGATTTCCAAACCATTCGAAAGCCAATTAAGAGCCTGCAAATTAAACACGATTCGTTCGAAAAGCACTTTCCGATCCTCCAGAGTGATTCCATTCGAGAACATTCCAAAGAGGGCGATAGAATACCCTATTTATTTTTTTAATAACATTTCTTTTACCGCGTTGGCAACAAGTCCGCACAGAAATTGGTCTCCTGGGACCGTTCCATTTTTCTCTCTTTCGAAATCGAGGGGTGGAAATAGGTTTAAATGGGGTATCAGCCGTTAAATGTTGGAATCTTCCGATGGTTTCTACCTAATGATATCAACCATACAATTTTGATGGATTCAATAAGGATAGCTTGGAGCTAGGACTGGGCGATATATCGATATATCGAAAAATATCGATATCAATCCAATATCGATATATCGATATTGAAATCGATATATTTTCGATATATCGGCATATCGATATTTTTTCGATATATCGTCATTTCGGTATTTTTTCGATATATCGTCAAACCGATATTTTTTCGATATATCGTCAAACCGATATTTTTTTGATATATCGTCATTTCGGTATTTTTTCGATATATCGTCATTTCACGATATATCGTCTACTCACGATATATCGTCTACTCACGATATATCGTCTACTCACGATATATCGTCTATTCACGATATATCGTCTATTTCGATACTTCACGATATATCGTCTTTATCAATATCTCCCGATTTACCGTCGCCTTCGATTGATCGTGAATGGCGATATTTCTCGATACATCGTCGACTTCGATATATCGTGATGTTCTCCATAACGGAGCGTTTGCCCGACTCACTTTGGTCTCTAATTATAAATATGGGCTTTCTAATTAGGTTTCGTGTTGCTTGACCACTGGTCAAGATTGCTCTATATGGTTAAAATTCATTATTAAATAAATGTTGGAGTTGCTAATTGATATTTTGAATTCCCTATTCTTATAACATGTCTCTTTTGTTCCGGTTGACCATTGGTCAATCGGATCAAGTTTTTACTACTTCTATGCTTTGGCATTGAAGTAGGTCAAGTGGGGGCTCAAACCAAACGCCTTGGACGTGCATCATTTTGGTCTTGACCAGTGGTCATATATCGATATATCGTGAATATCGATAATTTCGATATATCGTGGTTCTCACGATGATTGGAAACATCGGGATGTTTTCGATAACTCGTCTTTGTTCTCTGAAAGCCAATTTCACGCCCAACACTAACTGCAAAGTTTATAGAGCACATAATTAAAAAATAATTCGGATTTTATATACTTACGGTCCTTAGCTTCAAGTAAACCTAGAATATTCAGAAATTCTATTAAAAATTTCGACGATTAAAAAAGATTGCGAAAATGAGAATTTCGGTAAACAAGCTATTAGGTTTATGAGAAGGCATTTTTACTAATTAAATATTTTTAGTAACAAAAAAATACTTGATCTTGTATAAAATGTATGCAGTATAGTTTTATGCTTTAATGTTTAATCTGGGTTTTACATAATTAATTAGCCGATTGATTAGGATTTGAAAAGTCGCTTCTCAACAACTTAAGAGGATTTAAACGCAGATCTTTAGTTATGGCGTTGTATTTGCTGTTCTTTATAAAAAAATGATTTGCTTAAAATTTTTAATCCTACTTGAAAAATTATACTGTACTTATGTTGTTACGACCCTTATATTCAATTTTCCGTAAAAAAGTTTCGACTTTCATAAGAAATTTCGAAGATGAATTAGGATTGCTGACACGTAAATTCAATTTCGAAAAAGGAACTCCCCTGCTGGCATACACGAAGAAGTTCAGCAATGGCGGCGGCGGGGATTCCCCTTTTTCGAAATGAAGAGCTTCTGAACTGAATTTACGTTTTAGCAATCTTAATTAATCGTCGAAATTTGTTATGCAAGTCCTAACTTTTTTTAGACATATTTGAAAATAAAGGCTGTAAGAACATAAGTACAGTATAATTTTTCAAGTAGGATAAATAATTTTAATCAAATCATCCAACAGCGAATACTACATTGCTTAAGAAGACTGGCGTTTCGATCATCAAAACAGTTGAAAAGATACATATACTTTTCAAATCCAAATCAATCGCCTCATTAATTATGCAAAACACTGATTAACCATTAAAATACAAATATTTATAGCATAAATTTTGTTTTAGATTAAGTATTTTTATTATTAAATACGTAATAATAATGCCCCCTCAGAAATTTTCGTACTTCCTATCCTGGCAGCTCGTTTAACGAAATTCTCATTTTTGCAATCTTTTTTAATCCTTGAAATATTAATTAGAATTTCTAAATAATTTATGTTTACTTGAAGTTAAGGATCCTAAGAATATAAAATCCCTATAATTTTTTAAGTATGTGCACTACATTTTATTAGCCATCCATCATAAAAGTGAGACATGACAATAGTTTGTTGAGACCATGGAACTCCCCTGAATTTCATAGGTCTTTCCCGCCTAATCTTCTAAAGCGCGGATTTACTTTCGGATATTCTCAAAAAGGGGTCAGCCAAAAATTCTCAAAAATTCAAAAAAATTAAAGTTCAGAAAAACATCAGTCGGAACCAAAGACACATGTCATAACAATAGAGACTACAAAATATCAGTTAGCAACTCCAACATTTATTTTGTAATGAATTTTAGCTATCTTGACCAGTGGTCAAATGGGGTTTCCAAAGATCAGGGAACCCCAAAACAACCACGAGACTGAAACAGATGGTCAGAAAGGTTACATATAGCGAGAAAAAATGGATTGACCACTGGTCAAGAGATCTTGACCAGTTCTCAAGACCAAAATGTTGCACGTCCCAAGGCGTTTGGTTTGAGCCCCCCATGGAGGAACATGGAGCCCCCACAGCATTGACGATATGACGATATTTCCACGATATATCGAAATTGACGATATATCGACGATATACCGAAATAGACGATATATCGACGATATACCGAAATAGACGATATATCGACGATATACCGAAATAGACGATATATCGAAATTGACGATATACCGAAATAGACGATATATCGAAATTGACGATATATCGACGATATACCGAAATAGACGATATACCGAAACAGACGATATATCGAAATTGACGATATTTCGACGATATATCGATATTTCACGATATATCGATATTTTGACGAAATATCGATATATCGTGAAATATCGATATTTGATCGACGATATATCGCGATATCAAAATTTCAATATCGCCCAGTCTTACTTGGAGCTCTTTCGGAATACGCGATTAGATAATATTTTTTTTTCTCTTTCCGTTAGCCTAATTTTTGGTGACAGAAATGTGAAAGGACATTTTTTCTTTCTCTTTGTTAATGATGGGATTTCTCCCATGAAAGAGATTTGTTCTGAATAGGCTTTCAAATCAGCACCAGATTAGGTAATTTGTCATCCTTTTGGTCCCAGGTGAAAGGGAGCCATTTGGCGGAATAGGAAACTCTAAATGTTAACTTAACAAATTAAGGAATACTTACTCTAAATACATTGAGTAAGAGATTTTTTTGTTATGTCGAAAAATCAATTTAATAAACTCGTAAATAATTCTTTGGTGTACTATTCACTTAATTTGAGAGAAAAAATCACAATAAGAAATCAGATACCTGTTATCATATGAAGATAAATTTTGTGGGGAATTAATGAAAGGGGATAACATTCAATTATAAAACGATTTTTCATTACTTATAGTATTTTATTATGTTTTTCAGATGGTACACATATTTTAATTGTTTTTGCTTTTTTTTAATGTGTAATAAGAGTATAGGCGTCTCACAGGCATTAAATTATTTTACTATTATAGAAATGAAGGAGGCATAATGTTGGTTTGATTATAAAAATGTAAATAAAAATCCTTAAAAAAATATGTTTTATTAATTTACATTGTATGTTGTTTAATAAAAGATCTTTGGGTTTGATTGGAGACTTTAAACCTTTAAATTAAAGAATATTGGAATGCTAGATACTCGATGATAAACCATTTGACCCTTTTCTCTAAGGGCTCACTTAACTTCAAGTGGTTAAATGTTTTGTAAAAGTTTTTTAGCATTAAATATATAAATGTTTCCTATAAAAACACCATATTCTAACGTGTGGGCTTTTTTGAATCAAAGAATGTTATGACAGATCATATAAAAGTTAATCTCTCATGGTTTCTATTAACGATATTCTGCATTACATGAAAGTCAAGTAAACTAAAATGTCCTCTTATATATTAACTACATCACATGGTGAAACAATAAATGTGTATTCTGCCGTCCTTAGCAAGAAGGGCGTATCTCGGATTTTGGCAATTTTCAGGTTTTTGCATATCTAGAATCTTTGGAGTCTTCTGCACCTTATGATACCTCATTCATGTAGTACCTATGGGTACGAAAAGGTACACAAAAACGCTAGTGAAAAAGGGCGTATCTCTGAAATTTCTTGAAATCCTTAGGCGAGAAGTGCTTGTACTGAAAATCTTGATTTTCGGAGATGCGCCCTTCTTGCTAAGGACGGCAGTATTATGCAGGTATATTATTCTGCTTTTACAAGTGATGTACACTAAATACCTGTAGTTTTCTTCTATTTTAGAGTGTAGTGTCTGTTATCACTGGCATTAGAAACAAAACTAACACCAAAGAAATATTTCGTCTTTCCACATTAGAAAAGCTCCCACTTTACAAAAAAAAAATAATCTCAAATGCAAGTTTTCGAACAAAAATCCAACATTCGAAACAACTCCTTCATTTCCATCATCTAACCAAATCCAAACCGGAAAAGTGTACCACATCTTCTCCTCTCACAGCACGAGACAATACCCCGCCATCATCACACACTCCATCCCCCCCTCTCTCCTCCCCTCAAACCCGAGTTGAGAAGTTTATTCCACCCTCAGCCATATCATAAAACTTAACCTCGGTAAACATAGAAACGAAGATAGCTCCCCCCCTTCATTCACCTCTCTTTCTCCCCCATCAAGAGAGAATCCAAAATTCAAATCTCTCAGGTTCTCTCTCTCTTGCGGGACCCTCTACCCCTCGGAGAGCAAACGATCAATATTCGTTTTCTGGGGTTTTCCGTCTAGACTGGGGCTTCATTGATTCGAATCTCCTCCAGTGTTAGAAGTTCGCAAGTCTTAACTCTTGGTTTAAGGAGGCTTCTAGTTAGTTATCTTCATAGTGTAAACATCGATATTGACTCTTGTTGCAAATATAGACTTGTCTAAAATATAGATAACTATTTACTAAAATAAATAAAACTTTACTAGACTTTATAACTATAACTAATAAATAAAGTATCTCAACTAACTAACAAGGGGTACACTGAGAAAAATCACAATTTCAAATCTATAAGTAAATCGATGTTTTCATTTTGATATTAAACTTTTTGTTTCATATATGAGCTGCTCAGGATGAAAATGGTATAAGTTCAAAAATACAAAATTTGAGAAAACATGGATTATATTTATTTTAAAATCTTTTACCTAGTGTGATAGTTGCCTAAGTCAAAAGCTCAGTGATTGGTCTGTAAGAGCTGCCCAAAGATGCCGGCGCAAGTTCTGATTGCGTATGCTTGAGGAGTTCTGGCTGTTTAGCGGCACAATTAGAAGCCAAATCATTCACTTAACATGAGTTAGGGTTACCATAATAGTGATCTTTAACGCTAAAAACTTGGCGCATACGCAAGTCTAAACTCGCACCCTTGTAAGTCCCGGGAAAGACTAGCGGTACCATATGGTACCGGCAGACAGCACTTCGTAAAAACGGCTTTTTCCAATCAAAACACTTTTTTTTTTGCTCTGACGGTAGATGTCACCACCTCATGGACCAAACTTTGTTAAACAGCAGTCAAACAACTAATTATTTATTTGCATTCCTGTTTAAAAGCTTAATGACAATCGTGTTTTCAAGACAGGTGAAAAAATGGCCCGTCGGAAAAAGTAATTCCAATTTATTCATACTTAAAATTTGTAAATTGATTAATTAAAAGGAAATTATTATTTACAATTGCATTATGCAATTTTAGCCCAAATTTGGAAAAAATTGCATTATTTCAAGGTAGAAAATTTTGGTTACGAAATCTTGCGGTACCATATGGTACCGCTAGGCTTCTACGTTAGCTTTTTGCACGTTATTTCTTGTTTATGTATTTCGTATTTTATTCTCCTTCTATGAGCAAAGTATCGCTACTAAAAACGTTTTTATTTTGTTTTTGAAGAAAATTCACATAAATTTGATATACAGCCAATTTTTTTACTCGTAATTTAATTTTTGTAAATTGAATCAGCATTAGAATATATTTTAAATAATGCTAAGTACGTATTCGAATGCTTATTTAATGCTTTTTAAATATTAATCATAATTAATTATTTAGTTAATTTAAATTATTTATTGTAATTAATTTATTAATTATTTTGTAGTTAATTATTTGATTAATTTAAATATTTCTTAACTATTTAAATAGAAATTTGACTCTTGAAGAGGCCCTTCAGACGCTTTTTACGCTTTAAAACAAATTATCTTGTAAAACTATTAGAATATTCTTTTATGCTAGAAATAAATTGAATTTATATTGTATTTCCCATAAATTTTATTTTTGAGGCCATTAATTTTAAATTTTATAAGAAAAATACCATAATGTAAGTGATTGAGTGGAATATCTACATACACAATGGTAGTATTTCATTCAAATCATCAATATAATGTTCATAGCCTTTGACTACACTATAGATGCAATAAATAAACTATGGTTTATGGAACTTTTTAGCTATAAAACTTAGATTTTCTAAGAAAATATCTAATTGTTACACACAGAACAAGGGAAAAATTTATGAGAATCTCAATTTCTCGTCATATCAGCTTTCTTCATGACATAAAAAGTTTATCAATAACCCTTTGATTAGTATGTACGAATTTATTTCTAGAAATGAATTTGATAATAGAATTTCAAGGGCAAAACTGAACTACTATAATTGGTATAATGAGAGAAATATCAACTATTTAATAATTAATTATTGAATCATCATGGACTAAATTGTAATTTCCCTTATTGATTTAGTTAATAATGATAAACAAAGTGTTAAAAGTGTGATAAATTTCTTATTTTCCATTTGAAATCCCAAACTTTGAAGAAAAGGTAAGATGCACAAAATGGTAGTGTAAGAGCCTAGCGGTACCATATGGTACCACCCTATTCTGACCAAAATAATTAATTTTTTTTTGAAAAAATGGTTTTATGCTACTTCAAGACACGCTATAAGCATACAGTAAAGAGGAAAACTAAATTAGAGAAAAAAAATTAATTCCGTCTTTCCCGGGTTAATACCCCATTTAAATAATCTGACTTTCATAGTGGTGAGTAAGCTCACTGCATATGTAATAGGTAAGCTAAATAACTCAACAGTTTTTCATGTCTGAATTCTTATGCAAATACTTAAGGATTTAAAAAAATGAGTGCATATTTTGAATTAAACTTCTCAATCACTTCAAGTTTTAGAATCACTGAAGGCTTATCGGGCCACAAAAATTGGGTTGCAATACTGGTTTACAACGTCTGCGTAGAATACACCCAGTTAGAAAAATAGTATAAACTACTTTTAGTTATAAACATTAAAGCTCTGAGGTTAAGAAATTCCTGTAAATGACCCATCATCCAGTTGACCGGTTTCCAGTCATTATGGCCACTTCGTGGTATCTTATAACTTGGTTAAAACATTTATGCTAATGCCAGTCATATTTTCCCAACCAACACCTTTTATTCAAAAACGATACTAAAAATCTGTCTTTGACTCATCGTTAATATTTCTTTCGACCGAGTTCCATTAGGGACGTGATCCCCCAGCGTGTCACGTGTCTCCTCCTTGGAATCCGGCCAAAAAAAAAAAAGGGAGGGTCTTAAATTGTTAGTGAGGTCTACCCTCGCTTCGAATTTTCCAACGAGCAGAGGCTTCTTCTTCTTTTACTTGCAGTCGGAATGGCCCGTACAGAGGCAGAAACGCCATTAGGGGAAATTCCTGATGGGGAGTTCTCTTGAATATAAATGGGCGCGGTTTGGAGGAGGGATATTTGTGGGGATTTTCGTGCTTTACAAAGGGACAACGGAAGTATCCATTGAGACTCTTACAAGGAATGGGTCAACTCGTAGGAATAGACGAAAATTCTTACAAGAGTTAGTAGATGGCTGAAATATGTTGTAAGAAGAAGAAGCATCTCAGAAAAGCTATACGAAATGTTTTTAAGTCAACATAATGATTGTCAAAACAGATATCGATAATAGGTGGTTTATAAGAAGGGAATACACTGTCCGTTGAGATTTTGTAAGGGGCACTTGAAGGATAGTCTCATAGAAATCAGGGGCAGTTTTACCGAAGTTATAAAAGATATTTCATAATATGCAGCATTGTAAAATGAGCAGCATTTAAGCAAAAAGATAGGAACCCAGAGAGTATGTAATCTTACGGTTAACCTTCTCTTTTCATTGACATTGGGTTTCGCAAAACAAGGTTTGGCGAAACATCTTTACGCAGTAATGTAGTAGGGTTTGCATGACAAGGTTGCAGAAAAAAAAATTAAAATCTCAAAACCAGTTACCTCAACATTATATCCACAATAGGATCCAATTCTTAATTTTGAATTTCATTTTAATTCATTAAATTATTCAATAATTATTTGGGAACTAACTATTCGTTCACAATATTGCATTTAAATCTAAGTAAGAGTAATCAACAAAGATTTTTTATGAAAATATTCACATGATATAAATTACTTTTGTCAAAGTGATTATCGTTTGCTGTTCGCCGATAAATTCAAAAAGGAACGAATGATAATATTCATGAACATATTTGAGAAAATCTTCCTCCATTTTCGCATCTACAGAACATAATAAATTCATTATTGCCTGAGATATTAAGATTGCTTTCTCTCCACGAGGACAGAATTACATTCAAATGCAAATTTAAGGACTAGTGTCTTGAAATTTAAAATTGAATAAGCAGTTGTTCTGACATGTTTAATGGAATTTACAAGATAAGAACATATCTCGCCTAAACAATAAGCGAAAAGCGTTGCCAGATCCCAAAAAAAGGAAACACAAAATAAAACTGTTCAGACGAGCCTTTATTCAAAAGTCACGTGAGAGAATAAAATGGAACGGAGAAAGAGTATAAAAATGCGCATGGGTGGCTCAAAGAATTTAAAATGGCGGTGAAGGAAGGCATTCTAGAATATTTGTTCGATCCACAAAAGAATAAAAAAGAATATTTTAGGGATAACAAAATCGGCCCGAGAATCTTCAATTTATATGTAAATTCGATGCTATACAAAAGGAAAAATATATCCCCCTTTGCAAGAGAGAGGATTTTTTTTATTACTTCTTCTCTTTTGGAACAAAATAACGTAATAAAGGTATTTCCGGATTGATCATGTCGAGATGTTGGGGGGAAGTCAAATATCGTTGCCACGGGGAGAAATGATGTAAATTCGTTTGTTCACAATTCATAATATAATGACACAGGAAAAGAAAAACATTTCACGATTGTTGGTTCTAAAAATTATTTTGATGCAATGTTTATCCTAATCTTGGAAGAAAAATTGAATAGGTTTTCAATTAACAAGCACATCTTCTGGGAGATCATTTGAGGAAATTTTTATTAAAAGTGGGTTCCTTTATTAGATGGTAGAAAAAAAAGGAATCAGCGCTTTTTTCTATGTATAAAGAAGAATGAAGTAAACAGTACTTCATGTTTCTCATTAGCGTAACTTTATTTTAAAAAAAAGTTAAGTGTGCTTAAAAGATTTTGATTGCTTCTCCAAATTAGTTTGTGAAGGATAAATACATAAACTGATAGATAATCGCTTGCTTTGGTATCCTAACATTTTGGAGTAGGCTATTTCTCAACAACTCCTGTTAATTTTAAAAATAAATAAAGAAAAAAAATATTACTACAAGAAAACAAAATCAGTTTATTTTATTCATGGTAAATTTGAGTTATTTCCTTTTAAATTTAATTTCAAATATTCTGTATCATCAAATTCCATTTTACACATTTTTAAAGGTATTAAACATTATTTTTATAGCCCCTCGGTCCCTGTAAAATTTAATTGGACTTTAAAAATCAAATCTATAATAGAAAATTCCTGTTTTCCTTTTGTTTGGCTATCTGAAGATGCAGTGAAATTTCGAGTCTAAACTATATTTCGAAGGAATTTTTTTAAAGATACACCCTAATCAAAACTATAAATTTTTTAATTTAGGAAAACCGGAATCCTGGGAGCACGTGTTTTTTTTTTTTTTGCCCAATGTATAAACTTATAGATTAACAAAAATGAAATGAAACTTAAACAGATTAAAACATATTTCACCTTTTGTCATGTTTCAAAATAATTTCAATGGTTTTCTCATATACAAATATAATTTTTTTGCAATAGTAAGTTTTATTAAATCAGCTCAAAAGTTGAACCAGTTCCTGTTGGAGAATTGTTTTTGAATTTATTGTATTTTTGCTTATTTATAACTGTGGTTTTATTTTCATTGTTATGATTATTGATGGATGATTGTTGCATATTTTTATTATAATGTATTTTTGTCATGTAATGTAATGTAATTATCTTGAACGGGCTGCGGCCTCATACGAAACAAATTTCTTTCCTTCTTTCGAAATGTATGGGTAGGAAGACCAATGAACAAAATATGTGGTTTCAAAATTAATAGAAAATTGTTCAGAAGATCAGACTGGAAATCGGGGGGAGGTTGAATTGAATAGACTGGATCAACCTTGCTGGGCTTTTAGCCTGTAGTTGATCGACTATATTTGTATTTGTATTTGTATAATTTTTTAAAAATATTATACATATAATTATAGCATTAAATGTCTACAAAATACCTATTTATAAGTAGAATGTTAAAATTTCTGCAGTGCAATTCAGAAAAGAAAATGATCGGAAGGTCATTACAGTCACCACTAAATTATTTGTTAAACATTTTATATAAACAGCAATTTGTATATTTTAATTTCATGGCCGTGCTGCACATCAAAAAACGTTAAACATTGGATAGTCTAATCAAATTGTGGAAATCGAAAATACTGTGAAATTTACCGAAGGTTCAGAAAAAAGTTGTTTTCGATGCCTTCAATTGGTGAATAAGTCTCGTTTTTATTCATTCCCTACCAATCAAAGGGTTGATTTTCAGTCGACCGCAGCGAATATGGCCGTTAATTATTAAATATGATAAATAACAAAAAAAAATGATCAGTATAAAATTCAAAAATTTACTATTGAGCGAGTCGGTTTTACTCATATAGTAGTAATAATGTAAAAATTCTAGAATTACTATAGAGTGGATAAATACAAGAAGATTTCTAAAATTAACCCAAGATTTTAACGAAGACCTCGATTTTAGATTTAATTTAATAATTGGTGCAGTATGTCTTACTGTTAATATTATCTTTTTTCCAAGCTGCACAAGCGCTGGAATTGGATCAATACAATTATTGTAAAATTTGATTCTGTTAAAATCTTGGGTTAGTTTTAGAAATCTTGTATTTATCTGGATTTTGAAGAATGAATAGCAGCAATGGCGCTTTCTTCTGCTAAAATCAAATAATGTTTTATTTTTCGACGTATTCTTGTTTTGGGGTCGTTTGATTTTTCGCATTCGTGGTGGTCAATCCTGGGGTCTTTCTATTTGGAATGATGGCCTCGGGGTTCAGTTGTCGTTTCTACGACAGCTTCAGAAAGGCCATCAGGGGTGTGGGATGTTGGACGAACCCCTGATGAGAGTCCGTTGTCTCAGACCTCGATTTTAGATTTAATTTAATAATTGGTGTACTGCCGTCTTTAGCAAGAAGGAGGCATCTCCGAAAATCAAGATTTTCAGTACAAGCACTTTTCGCCTAAGGATTTCATGAAATTTCATAGATACGCCCTTTTTCACTAGCGTTTTTGTGTACCTTTTCGTACCCATAGGTACATGAATGAGGTATCATAAGGTGCAGAAGACTCCAAAGATTCTAGATATGCAAAAACCTGAAAATCGCCAAAATCCGAGATACGCCCTTCTTGCTAAGGACGGCAGTGTAGTATGTCTTACTATAGAGTGGATATACGGTTTTAGATAGATAACACTGAAAATCTTCACAATACAAAAAAAGCGGTTAATTAAATTCATCATAATTTTTTTTGATCAAAGCATAACAATTATATAAAGCCAAGACATACCGTCCCCACCTAGCCAAAACCACTAATGTAAGAAATATTTTTAAGAAAAACGCGTTGAAGGTTTTTTATCAAATGATCTAGATACCTTTCTATTGGCTATTAACACTTGAATTTCCCCTACCACTAAATTCTTCTTTAAATTCTACTCTACTCTTCTTCTACTCAATTCTTAAAAAAAAAATATTTTGTGAACAATTTCCAGGGGAAAATTTTTTTAATTATTGAACCGAATGACACATTTTTGGTATCAAAATATCCATTATTTCGAGAATTTGAAGTAAGCTGTTGGATTTTCAAGAAAAATTCTCAATTTAAAAATATTTCTATTTTTTTTATTACGGTAAGGTCGCAGTTACAAAGCAAGGGCTGTCAAACAACTTATTATACATTCAATCAAAACAACCAACTGACACCATATTTTATGATGAAAAGAGTTTTTTCCACGATTTAAAAATGTAGCACTTAAAGGTACTTTTCAAATTAAATAGTATTCTAAAAATTTACAGATATGCTATTT
Source organism: Tetragnatha montana (assembly GCA_963680715.1). Taxonomy (NCBI): domain Eukaryota; kingdom Metazoa; phylum Arthropoda; class Arachnida; order Araneae; family Tetragnathidae; genus Tetragnatha; species Tetragnatha montana. Next base: position 12,194,481 of record OY796677.1, on the reverse strand, counting down.
CATACTAAAATTTCCCACATTTTGTCTGAAATTCATAATTTTTAATCTGATAATCGAAATCAATTGTAAACATTGAGTGTCATGTTGGTTTTGTCTCTTATTATATTTTCAAGAGCTAAAAGGTATTGTTTAACTACTCTGGGTTGTAACAAAAAAAGGAATGATAAAACACTAGTTATACTAACAAGTTACTAGGTACCATATTGAATGACCACAGTGGTGAAGTGGTCAGCGTGCCTGGCTACGAGCAATACCGACCCAGGTTCGATGCCTTGCGGCTCCTGCTTGGGTAGCTGGTCATGGGTCAACTCAGCCCTTCATCCTTCCAGGGTCGATAAAATGAGCACCAAGCTCGCTTGGGAAATCAACTGGGGATCTAGCGTCGGGCTAGCCACTCGGCTTGGTCATAAGCTAAGTAACTAGCACCCCATTCCCGAAGGGTAATGAAACGGAGATGGGCACCGCCTGATAGGCCACTAGGCAGGGGTAGAATTTGATTTGATATTGAATTTAAAAGAAGAAAATGAGTACATTTTTTTTTCAGAATGTAAATTAACAATAGTTTAAATAGACGTGCTGAATATTTTTTAAGGAAACATTTGATTTTTTAAACTTTAAGTATTATTGATAGAGATGTCGTTATGTTTGAAAAGTTGATTGACGTGTCTTCTGATAATTTTTTTACGGAGTTAAGTTTAGTGAGCTGGATGTTCAATTCAAAAGGTCCTGCGTGAGCAGCTTACGGGGATTGGGGAGTGTTAGCGAGCAGGACGCGGTAGCTCCCTGTACAGGAGAAAAGTCGCAATTATTCATACATTAAGCGCATAACTCCTCTACAGTGAGGGATATGCTAATTAATACCGAAGCAGTGATAAATTTCTGTGACACAAATTATTGATCTTCAGTATTTATAAATAAATAATATATTTTTTAACTGGTGAGTTAGAATTAAGGGTGCCGTATCTATCCGAACTTTTTATTCCAGATATAAAATTTTTTGTATAGCACTGCGATTTCCCTTTAAAGTCAGTGGTTTCATAATAAATAAAAACATTACAATAGCAACATACTGCTTTTGAAATTTCTAATAATAGTAATAAGTTTGCGTTTTCAAACAGCCAATAAATCATTAGTGTTCAATGTTCAAGGATATATCCTGTGACGTATTTTTGAAAATTGACGTTTCTTCTGCTAATTGTTTTTATTGTTGTATAAAGTTAGTTAAATTCGTGAGCTGGGTTTTGTGAGGATTGTGAAGCAATCCAAAAGGTCCTGCGTAAGCAGTTTACGGGGGGTTAGAGAGAGATAGCGAGCAGGGGACTATAGCTCCCTAATTACTCAGAAAACAATTATTTCCTTGATCTGAATTTTTGTTTTTAAAATAATGATTAAATGAGAACATAGTACCAACCAACCAATACAGAAGTTATCCTACACAGTAAGTTATACTCTTTGTTTTCTAACGCACTACATTATTGCGTTATTTTACAGGATTTTTACTACGTATTCTTTAAATGGATGTAAATTTTTAGTTTTAATAAGAGACCATCTTGAAATTAAACGCAAAATGATCTACCTATTTTTTACGTAAGAACCCTTAACTCCATATTCAGAGGCAAGGCAATATAAATAACAAAGAAATAACATTCCCAAGGCCCATTTACAAGCAGCAAATTAGTAGCCAAACACACGCGTAAAAAACTCCGAATTACCTCGTTATTTTAATTGTCCTCATCCCCATTGAAAAAAAAAAAGAGTGCAGCAACAAATGATCGTTCCGGAAAATACCGAATACTTCCGAGTCCCATTCGTTTATTTACGGCCTCGTAAAACGACACTGCATAAAGAAACAAAGGCATTCTCTCTCCGCTTTCCCTGCATGACTCTGGGCACGGGAAGAAAAACAACTTCCAGGACGAGTGTTTTATGGAGGGATCATCAGGCTATTGCGGCGGTAAAGACTGCCTGCTTGCCCTGTTGTGCTACAGGTTTTCAAAGACATGTGTAGGAAAATTACCACATGTTTCATATTATGAGATGATTGAATACCATTTTGATTGCTAAACCACGGCTTACTAGATACTATACAGGCTAGCCGAGTACGGAAATCATTAAAAATCCAGATGGCAATACTGGACAAACTGGCAAAGCATATCCACAGTGTTGAAGGCTATGGGTGATATAGGTAGGACTTGTGGCGATCCAAGCGGGAAAAGTTGTCAAATGGTTTTCATTGTTCAAAACTCGGCTAGCCTGTATAGTATCTAGTAAGCCGTGGCTAAACAATATACCTCTCAAAAATGAAGTTTCAAAATCTCTATTTTGATACTGGTGTTAAACTTAAAAGAAAAAACGGGGGTAAGTTAAACCTTAGTTATATGTATACTCAAAGACTTAACAAAACACTACTTTCTTAATCAAGTTTAGGAACAAAAGTAATAATTCTTCAAAATTCATTGCTTGTTGCAATCCATGTGATTATGTATTGTCTTTGGATGAATTTATAGCAGGAAGACAATCCCATTGAAAATGTTCACAGATTTAAATTCTAGAGCATGCGCACTAAGCATATCCATAGGAATTGAAAGTGTCTAGGAGACACTAGTATAACAAAACTTATCGGACCTGTCGTGTAAAACTTTTCCTCTATTACCAGCCTTTCTTTTGAATCTTCACTCGGCCACACATCCAAAAACTTTGGATTCGCTTTTGCAGAAATTAAATTGCTTTCAAATTTATTATCTTATCATCTTATTTCAAATTACACAAATTGATCTTTTTAATGACCAACTTTCTAAAACCGATGTAGAATGTTAATAAATGTGTAGAATTTATTAAAAACAATTTATTAGGTGACTGAAATTAATAATTTTAGTGGTGACAGTAAGATTTCTGTTATTCAATTTTTCAACGAGATATTGGAAGTGGAGTTTTAGAATGTAGAGGAGGCACCTCTGCACTAAAAAAAGTAAAAGAATGAAAAAGACATTGAACTTGAACAATTCTTTTAACAGCATATATCCGTTTTGATGTAAAATACAAATTTTATCTGTAATCCAGCACCACTAAGATAAATTATGTTGCTTTACATATATTTTTTTCAGAAAAACATAGGGTGAACCGCCCAGTGAATGAACACTTAGCATTTGGGTTTGCGATTTTCCCACTTCAAAAAATTTTTTCAGGGCTTTTTCTAGGTCAATTTCTAAAAATAAGGTATGTTTCCATACTGGCTTTTTCTTGGCAATATGATCGAAGTATTTCCAGATCTCAGAAATCAATAGTTTTGAAGGAATCCTGATTTGAGTGAAACAAGTGCGATAGACCCAGTGAATGAACAAAGTTTGCCCTAAGTATGAACAGTGTCTTCCAGTAAATGAACACTGAAAAATACCATGATTTTTTTCAACTGATCAGCCTGCGTTACATAAAATAGAAAATGTTTTACTAAGAACTCTAAAATTTCTTCAATACACACACACACACAAGCACGCATACACAAAAAAGGTACTTAGGATTAGGTGGGTGCAAATCTTGCCAGACATCGATTGCGACGTTATACTAATTGCCATATGCCATCTTAACACAATAAATAATCAATACCTCCTAGCACGGACGTAGCTATAGCTTTTACAAGGGGGGGTTCAAGAAACTTCTTTCAGGGGTCGCAATGGGCAATGAAAGTGTACCTAAAACAGGGTTTTCCAACTGGCGGGCCACATGCGGCCCGCGAAGCTCCCTGAAAACCCTAAAAAGTAGCTATATAGAAGACTTTTTAGCATACTAAAATTTAAACATTTTTGGAGGAGGACCCCCGAACCCTATTTACACACTTCTTCATTAAGGAGTAACTTTGGTTGGTCGTTTTCTATGGGGAAAAATTTAAAGTTTGAGGTTTCGAAAGAGGGGTTGTATACCTTGAAATTCCCTCTGAGCGTAGCAAGGGGATATAAAAGCTTAGGTTAACCTTTATCACGAGGGGGTACAAAATGGAGTATCATAGGCGTAAGTTCAACTTTTTGATTGAGGGGGGGGGGCAAAACCTATAAGACCTCAGGACCAAAGGAGCCTGTGGTGTTGTGGTTAATACATGCCCTCAAGCAAAAGAGGGGTGTCTGGGTCCTCTCCCAGAAAATTTGATCCAAAAAGTTGTATTTTCACTCATTTTTTGGTTATTTGGGACAGGAACCTTTTTGTTTGGCTGACATAAGGTTTAGGCTATTGGGGGGGTCTGGACCCTCTAACCCCCCCCCCTTATATACGTCCATGCCTGTCGTTTGGGACCATGGGTTCCTATGCAATTCTGAACCCTTATGATTACCTCCCCTAGAAGTTTTCCCATTCATAATGATACACCCTGTATAAACCTAGACTTTTAAATCAAAAACTTATTCTATGGAAAGACAATACTGATCTTTATTATAACCTATAGTTTAAGCCGTCAAATAAGCCTATAGGTCTCTTGGTTCACGAGATAAGAAGTTTCCCAGAGTATGAAGGTTGTTCATTTACTGGTAAATCTTAGTTTAATTACTCTTTCCAGTATGTGAACACTTGTACTTTCTAATCAACATACCCCGTTCATTTACTGGAAGGACACAATTTTGATCATCGCGCATTTTTACATAGTTTAGCTTACATCATTATGAATCAAATAAAACTATAATCATGAGGTTTTACGAAATATGTATTTTTCCCAGTAAATGAACACCTGTTCATTCACTGGGAAATCTCAGTTTGCACTTCCAGTAAGTGAACACCCCCTTATCTATCGCAATTTCAAAAGTACAGCTTTCTGAATTATGCCATATCAAAGATTAAGTCTTTAACATTTGATAAAAAACAACAAAAATCATAATAAACGCAATTATAAGTTAGAAAAATATGAATGGATCAAGTCAAATCTTAACTTACCGGAGACTTTTTCATGGGCCTGAAGCTCGAGTATCAGTAAATAAATTTATACAGACTGAAATTGGAATATACGGTTAAATCAACGATTGCCTAGCCTCTAAGAGGTCTCATTGCAACTACTGAATTTTAGTAATAGTGTTTACAGAGTTCAAATAGCTTAATAATTGAGATTATACGACCATGTGTTCATTCACTGGGAGTGTTCATTCACTGGGCAACCCACCCTATGCTGCAACAGAAAATCTCCGTTTTACGTAAAATGAAAACTTTTCATGTAACTCAGCTGCACTGTATTTATTCGGTGCCATGTTTTTTTTTTTGTTGTGTTCGTCTGATCACTATCCATAATTGTGTTTCTTATTCTAAAGTTACGTGTTATTGTTTTTATTCCTTTTTTATTATTATATTGTCTTTCCTACCATGGATTTACAGTGAAAATCTAAGAAAAACACCGAGAACTTTCCCATAACCCCCAAAATAATCCCCTCAAAATTTTGCATATTGCTTTATAATAATACAACTTCTAACAATTCTATATGATGTCATGCGCAATGGTTTGCGTACCATGCAGTAGACTAGAGATTGATTACAAGTGATGACATTAGAAGCTACGATCAGTGAACTTTTAAAATAGTAAACACACAGAACTAGTGATTCAATGCAACAATTCCCCCCGCTGAAAATGAGGAGAGTCCTGTTACTTTGTCAACATAAATGTAAACGAGAGCTCAACTTGTGATAGACAAACAGTATTTTGGAGTTGATTCATTCTATTTCTCCTCTATGTATATTGTATAACTCCGTTTGACTGCTGCTAATTCACCACAGGTGGCCAAACAGAATTCACAAATTTGACATTTGACTGGCTGTGCTATGAATAACCATCAGTGACGTAAGAAGAAAGGGGTTATAAAAACACCCCAAACCTCGCGTGATGTTATTAACACAGCCATATACCGCCGAAACTTACTTAAAAAACCCCTCTCCATCCAATTACTCGTAACCGCGCCTCCCATTAAAGAGGAACTTGTTTATGACTTTGAAGAAATGCGTTCGCTCCATATTTCTTCTCCGGCCATTACAACCGCCACAACTCAACTTCGGTTGCAGTTAAAAAGAGAGAGAGAAGGGAGAAAAAATTAAAATTGAATAATGCACGTGAAGGGATGGAGAGAGAGAATGAGGCTCGCGAGTAATTTAATTCCTGTTCCTTTTTGGTTCGCATGAGCGGAAGTTATAGTAACAATTGTGTGTGTGTGAGGTGTAATGCTACCTTTTAATTAACTGTATCGGGATTTAATGGGGTTTTTACTCAATGGAAGGGTTAATGAGTATTATGGTTTTTTTTAAAGAGAGGTATTTGTAGATTCTTCCCTTTATCAGGGAAATAGTGAGGCTGGATTTTGAATTGGAAACCTTAGGATAAAAATAATACATATCATAGTATTTTTAATATATTTGTTGATAATTATTTGTTGTTAATATATTTGAGCTGCCATCTAATTACATTGGTCTTCAACGAAAAAGCTGTTTGAATAATTTTAGTGATTTCCTATAGAGTGTTTTCAGGTGAAGGCCCGACTAGTTATTTTCTCTGTTAACCATTTGTAGGGCTTTTAACTGTTGCTAAGGCCGTTGTTTATCTGTTGCTAAGGCGGTTTTTAGGTATGGGGTCACGTGATTGCAAATGTTCCAATAAAAGAATTCCACGGCCAGTCATTTTCTGTAACAGTTAACCTTCTTTAGGGAAAAAAAACTGTAACCTTCTGTTGCTAAGGCTGTTGTTAGGTCTGAGTCATGTGATTGAAAATGCTCCATTAAAGAACTGAGCGGCTATAACACCAGGTCTGCAACGAAGAAGCTGTTTGAATAATTTTAGTGATTTCCCATGTATTTTGGTGTGCTGATAACGAAGAAAATATTGGAGGAAAAATCCTATACGTCAGGATTTGACACGAATTGCAAAATTATTTTCAAATTTGCCCGTTTTTCATAGTTTTTTTACATTCCCAACCCCCCTACTTTTAAAAAGTAGGAGCTGTGAATAATGTATACATAATAAACTATCTCATCAGGATATTATAGAGATGTAAAAACAAATATTAGGGAAGATTTAATAGTATGTATACAAACTATAATGCCAAACAAATGTTGAATAATCCGTTGAGCATTTTTGTTGCTACTCATAAGGGTAAATGCAGTGTTATTCCTAGGATTTTTTTGGAGGTGTAAAAATACTCCTTGACTTTTTTAGGAGTGAAATTCAATTATGAGGAGTGAAATACGGAAATAGCATAAATTACATATACAGAGACAAATTTTCTATTAAAAACGGTTATTTTTTAATGGATAAAATGTAATTGAAAAAAAAATTAGGATGCTTTTTTGGGTGTTAACAATTATAGCATAGTATTTTAAGTATTAATAGAAAATATTAAACATTATCCATTATACACGGTGAATTTTTAAACTAAGCCATTGTGAAAAATTCAAAGAGTGAAAATACTCCTGGCTAGTTTTTTAGAGAGTATTTCCAATTTTCAAGGAGTGAATAAATACTCTCTCAGAGGAGTTAAAAATATCTTTGGGTAAGTGTACCAAGAGGATCCTCATAAGGAGGAAAAATTGGCTTTAGAGTGTTTAAATATGCTCATTTTAGTTACATAATTATTTTAACGAAGAATTATTAAAAAAATATTTTATGAACCAATTTTCATTAAAATTTAAATAATGACTTATTTTACAAAGTTAGCTAAATTGTCAGGAAACATGACATTCTAAGGCAAAACAGAGATCATTTTTGAATTTAGGGCACAAAAAAACATTAAAATTAATGACCTGAATAATAAATTTGAATAAAAAACCCTATTTTTTAAGTGTACACTTGTATGTGAAATATTGCTCTTCTCACTTTGTTACAAAAGGCGATGTGTTAAAAATCAAGAGGTCCTTTTCGGATTCAACACACAAAAAATAAACAAAAAAAGATTGAGTTAAAAAAATAATCAATCTAAATTTGCTTCAATTTTTCTTGCCTTTTTTATTTAACCTGTCAAGAAAAGTGAAGCACTATGATAAAACAGAGGCCAGTTTTAGATTCAGCACATCAAAAAATATTAAAAAAGTTGTTTTGGAAAAATTTGAATTAAAAATTTAATATAATGAGTCCATTTCCCAATAAAACATAAAAATTTGAATTGTCAGAAAATTTGACGTCCAAGGAAAACGTCAGTCTCGGATTCAGCGCACCAGAAATCGTAAAAGTTCAGATGGAATAACCCAAACAGTTTGTTTTTTTTGCAGATCTGGGTTGTTAGTATCAGCTAGCTATACAAGGTGTTTCAAAAGTTCGTTTCACCGCTTTTAATTGGCACCAACGTATCTTAGGATCATGGAAGTAAGGTGCACCTCTAGATAAGTGACCATGTTGAATCCATTGAGACCATTTACAGCGCATCTAGCCGTGAAATAAGAAAGTTAAAATATTAAAGGAGATAAAGAAAGTCATAAAGAAAAATATTTGCAATATTACGACCAACACAAAGAAGGATGCCGCCTTCCTTCCCTTAAGCAAACTTGATTTTAGTGTTCGTAGATATTAACACACATAATTGAATATTAGTCAGCGTGAATTTCACATTACGCTGTTTTTAAAGTGTCTTTTAAGTATTTAAATGTTTAATAATTTGCTAGTCAATTTAATATATATAAAACATATTTTTAAATTTTTATACTGGTGACTAAGTTCAACAATACACAATCACAATAAAAATTGCGTATATGAATATTTTTTTGAATTTTTTAATGCTAAAATAAAAAATCTAGTAAATCTATGAAAATATCTTAAATACTCGAGGAGTATATTAGCTTGTGAAAATAGCAATTTTCAGGCCTCGAAAAAGTTCGCAAATATGGAAGTTTTTCAGTCCTATAATGTAGTTTTGGTGTTTGTTTAGATAAATTAAGAGAAATTTCAATTAAAATATCAAAGTGACTGGCAAATTTGGTGGACAAGTTAAAATTTCATTAGGATATTTGATTAAACCCCTCGGAAGAGTATATTCGCTTTTAGCCACATACACCCAGCTGCCAAAATTAAGGAAGTGTCTATTTGGACTCCAAAAGCGGCAGTTGGCGCATGCGCCGTAGGTTTCGCGGTTACGTAGCAGTCCCGGCGCTCCAATCAGAACCGTTTCCGGACAGTTGCCGGGTAAAAAAGAGTAGAGTTTAGTTGTATATTTGCAGGTAAAATAGACAGTGCCTTCAATTAAACTCATTTGCAATTTAAATCGCCTCCATCCGTTTCGGAAATTTCTCGAAATTTACCCCAATGTGGCATCACTGGTCTACATCCAAACCCACTTTCCGCAAGAGTTGGACTTTATTTGCAAAGAAAACGCATTCAAAAGCGCATTTCATCCAACTAAAAGCATTTCTTGATGATTTCGCAGAAGATTTCTTTCCTTCCAAGAATGCGACCGGGAAATTCGGTTTTTAAGGTCAGATTTTTACGGTTCAAAGGATAATGCCGAATGCTTTTGCTTGGATGGTGATTTTACATCGATATCACATCTTGCATAGGGTTTTTATGCTTCCTCAAAGAAAAAAGTTGCAAGAAAATTTCAATTTGGTTTATCGTTTTGAAAAGGGAAGAGGGGGGAAAGGTAAAACTTTAGAATACTTTTATCAGTCTTTGAATGATATTTAATTTAGAAAGTAGTTTTTAATACATACCTACTACTTTTATTAAAATACTTCTACTATATACTACTTCATTTACAATCTAGGAATATGAAAGGATTTTTACGCATATTTATGCCTGTTAGGGTGTTTTATTTTACTCGATGTCACCCTGAGTCTATGTGATGAAAAAATAACACCTGCCAAATTTAAAAGCGGCAATGCTAAAAATCTGTTTTTCCCCCCGAAAATGTAGTAAAAAATACTGGGACCACCAAGTTATACCATTCCTTTCGTTTGATCCTTATTTGCCTCAATCTTTTCTTCAAATGCTTGGCTGGCTTACAGCAAAATACTTTATACTTAAATTAGAAGTTCTGGACTATTTGTTTCGTGCAATTTAACTTTGTTGCATTTGGTTGGTTGGTTGAATTATTTGTTTACTGGTTTTTACCTTTTTGTTGCATTTAAAACTCACTCGAAATCGGGACTCTAAGTGAAAGTGGAAGTTCCTATTAAGGTTGCTGATATATAACACATGGCTGGGAAAGAACTCGCCAACTCGAAGTTCGCCAACAAAACAATTCCTAAAGAAAACTTAACATGAAATGTCACTCGTGCCCCTAGTGCTCCAAACCTTTCATATGAAATTTTTATATAAAAAATTAAAATAAAAATGCAACGAAAACGGGAGGAAATGTTATTGGAAAGAGCGGCAGGTGCCAGTCCCCATCGAAAATGCATCTCTGGGCGCCGAGCTTTAATGAAGCATCTGAGCTGCAGCGGATCGATGAATGAAATTCCGGCGTTATTCTTGGGCACCTTTGTTTAATAAAACAGAAGCCCTTTTTGAAATTAGGCATTGATTTTATAATTAGAGTGCCTTTTAACTTCCTTTTTTTTCTATCTATAGGTTTCCAAAATTTTTAATAAGAGTAAAACTATTTTTTTTTATATATTCGTCCGGTAAAAAAAGTCGCCAAAAATTTGAATTATCGCCTTTTAAAATCCCTCCAAATATACAGAGTATTTAATATTTAAGGGGTCGATTACCTTTGGAAATGACTGAAATGGAGTTAGAATATGTGGAGTTCAAGATGCTGTTTATTTTTAAAACATTGTTTTTGAATGGGAATATTTTTTATATTATTTTAAGAGTTAGTATTTTAGTAAAATTACATGTTATAACTTTAATAAAGTGCAGCTAAAGTTTAAAAATAAGAATAAAAATCATTGTATAGGTCTTTCAATCGATATTTTACAAAACGTTCTCTAAATTTATAGAAATAAGTAATCTTTAAAATGGCCAAGAACGAAAAACCTATTATACAGGATGTATAGTCTTAACGTAACGTTTCACAGTTTAGTTAACACCGCCTATCATTTTTAGCCATGCGTGTTGACTGTTGAATCACCTTCTACATAGAGGCTTCCTTACAATGCCTGGGAAGATCTGTAGAACAGTTACACTGCGATAGGAGGCTTTCAGCAAAACGCCAACTTACAGGCGCAATATTTAACTAGTGCTTAGTGTTAGTTTTTTTTGGATTACTACACCACGGCTTACTAGATACTATACAGGCTAGCCGAGTTTTCAACAATGAAAACCATTTGACAACTTTTCCCGCTTGGATCGCCACAAGTCCTACCTATATCACCCACCGCCTTCAACACTGTGTATATGCTTTGCCAGTTTGTCCAGTATTACCATCTGGATTTTTAATGATTTCCGTACTCGGCTAGCCTGTATAAGTATCTAGTAAGCCGTGACTTCTTCTTCTTCTTCTTCAATCTCCTAACGCCGAGTGGCGCATGAGGCCGCAATTGTGGGACTCCATTCCTTCAGGTTTAGTGCCGCCTCTCTGGCACTCCTCTCATTTATAGCCATTTGGCACCAGGTTAGCAGCCGTGAATACACAATAATAAAAACTTGAACAGGGAAAAAATTGAAATGGTTATAGAAAATTGCTAAAATATTTAGAAATAGCATGATGGATTCTTTAAAAATATATAAGAACATTTCTTAAAGTCAAAATCTGCAGTTAGATCATGTGGATTCATGTGCTTTGTAAGCCTAAAATATTTACGTCTGATATTAGGGACAGTTGTTTCTAATATTTAGGTATGAAAAAGACTATGATCATAACCAGTTTTTATTTTCTTAAAATAATTTAGATTTAGAATTTCACCATCATCAGAAATTCAATTTATTTTTCACAAGAAGGAAGTATTGAACAAATAAGTAAGGTAAACAGTAGGGGCTCGTGTACAGGGGCACGTGAACCCCCCAATAAAAATTAAATAAGTCTAAATAAGTCAATAATAACATAAATGAAAAACTAATAAATTATATTCCAACTTGTACCTTATTCAGGATGAGCTTCCAACCCCTCTTCTGTTCTAATTGTGGTATTTTTACTTAATTTTATTTCAAAAATTTAATTGTGAACCCCACTTGAACTACCCACGAGCCGCCACTGACGGTAAATAAGAAATTGCAGTGTAATTCTGGGAGAGCGCAGAGCTACACTAATAAATAATATTTTTAAAAACTAAGTGAAAAAAATTATAAATCTGTAAAGTGATCAAAGTGGATTGATTGAATAGTTATGAAGAAGTGACTGTTGAGTAATAATAATACACTTATAAAATAAACATTCATGAAGTGTTATTTAAAAATAGCGTTTTTAGAAGGGAATCATCCCCTTAGATTCAGAACTTAAACAAAACAAAACCTCGATAATCAATCTTAAATATTCCGGGAACTTGATAGGACTCCCTGCTGTCCTCCATTTTTCAAACAACATACAAGCAAACATCACTCTTAAAATGAAAAGGCTGAGAGAAACTAAACCTTAAAGCAAAAAAAAATAAATCCGAAGCAGCTCCTGAAAGCATTTTCAAAGAGAGGTTTTCAATAACGCGTTAAAATCATTTAACAAGAGTCAGGGAGGAAGGGGGAAGGACTTGTCAACTCTCATTAGGAGCACTTCCTAGTGATATTTTCACTGGGAAATTTTATTTCTTACAATACCTTTCTTTTGTCAGTTGGATGGAGGATGTCGTTGACAGAATATACTGCGCTGTGAATTTTTAAGAGGGACTTCTTGAACGAAATTGGGTTTCGCGTGTCCGGGGAAAGATTTACTATTCATGAGTTGAAAGTTTTTATGAAATTTCGCGTCAAGTCAGGGAACCTGAAAATTACATTCGAACAGAATTTCATTCTGCCGGAGAAATTAATGTTTCTTAACACATATAAAAAATATAGGAATTCAGTTGTGGATCAGTTCAGGGCCTGATTTACCATTAGGCCCACTAGGCCCGGGCCTAGGGGCCCCACAATTTGGGGGCCCCCTAATTTTAAAAAGTTGGCAAAAATATATGTAGAAATAACTTTTTATACTTCCTAGAATGCTTTTTCATTCCTTTTTTAAATCGAAAATAAAAATCCAAACCTTTTAGCAATGTAAAAAACGTAAAAGATAACCGAGAACATGTCTGCCCCTATGACTCCCTGACGATAGTGAATTTTCACACTAAGCTAACAATTACTTTTCACGATTCTACATTCATACATCAACTAAGGTGGCAACGGGGGGCCCCCTTCCGGTATGTTGGGCCTAGTGTTCCAAATTTTCTAAATCGGGCCCTGGATCAGTTTGTGAAAGGAAATTTATTGGTTTGATTTTGTTGGTATCGAACATAACCACCAAAGAACAAAAAAAGACTACCAAAGAACAAAATTAGAAACTCAAGCATTTCATTAAGTATCGTAAGAGAATTTTGAAGAAGTTAGTTAAGAATTTATGGACAATCGACAAGATAGAAGGAATAGTTTCAAGTGCTTTTGAACACTTAAAAAATGGGGGGTAATTTAGTTTATGCAAAGCAAAAAATGATTAGTGTTAGATTGCTTTAAAGTAGTTGGGCAATTTGGAAATTTTATAATCACAATTCCTCACAGAGAGCTACTATTAAAATTCACATTTCAAACAGTAAACCTAAAATAATGCTGCATTTACTCAATAACCCTGAAGTACTCCCCTTATTCAATTACTTCATAACATAGAGCGCGTCCGCTTTAGAAACGTAGCGCTCTTTGATAAACAATACTAATAGAAGAAACAATACTTCCTCTAAATTACTGATACTTAAGAGGAGGGACCCCTGTCGCCGAAGGCGACTTATTCCCCAACATTGAAGGTCATTACTGAGGCACGATAAGGGCAAAAAATTTTTTACTTAGCACCACCACGGAGGGGTGGTTTTGATCCAGCGTGGAGGAGTTCCTCTAAATTAGGATTAGGTGTTTTATTTATAGCTAAAAAATTTACTCTTTAAGTGGTGGTTATTGGTTAGTACTCGTGCAGATTTTTCCTATTTTAATTGTTCCTGCTGCCTAGACCTGCTATTGTAGACCAACATAAACCTCTTGAATTATTAAATAAACTCCTTAACCCTTTCAATCTTAAACAGCCCGAGATATCCATTGGGGGGCGTCCGAAAATTACGTAAGGTGGTGGTTTTTTTTGGTTTGTTTTTTGAAATTTTTGAACCCTCCCTCTCCCTTGGTGAGATATTGCCTGACCCCCCTCCCCTCAAATTCTCACCTGAAATTTACTCTATAACTTTTAAATAAATATATTTCTTTGATGCCTTCTTGGGGGCACCTTTTGTTCCGTTTATCAGCATGATGCTTAACATGCACATTATAAAAATTTTGATACAAATCTATGTTGAAATCAAAAATAGGGTCTTAACTTGTAAATAACTCAACTGACTGGATATAGAGCATTTTCAATCACATGACTCGGACCTAACAACGGCCTTAGCAACAGAAGTACTACAGTTTTTTGCCCTACAGAGGTTAACAGTTACAGAAAATGACTAGCTGTGGAATTCTTCTATTGGTGCATTTGCAATCACGTGATACCATACCTAAAAACCGCCTTAGCAACAGATAAACAAAGGCCTTAGCAACAGTTAAAAGCCCTACAGAAGATACACAGTTAAAAGAAAATAACCGGTTGTGATGTCACCTGAAAACACTCTATATAATAATTTGCATTTTCCCTAAGCTTGATAAAAGAAAACACGAATATTCTTTAAAGTTAAAGTTGACGTGATATTTTAATTGACTTCCCCCTCCCTCCTGGTGAGATTTTGCTGGACTCCTCCCACCCTTTTTAACCTCACGAAATTTATGAACGTCCCATTGAATCGTACGGAAAATTGACTGAAAGAGTTTAACGAATTTATGACATACCTTTCATGAGACGCATGAAGTACAACGCTTGAATTGCCGTCATTTAAATTTATTTTTCAATCACAACAAGCCTACTACACAACATATGGTTTGCGGGCATGAGGCCTGTATTCTCTCTTTTGGGTGGTCCATATAAGTCTTCTAAGAATGTTAAACTATTGAGGAGATTTAATCAAAAAACATTTTTTTTGTAACTTAAGGTTTGCAAAATAACTTGCCAATTGGAATTGTTCACCAGTATTTTTAAGTTCATTAAATATTATTTATGTTACCTTAGTGAAATGGGTATTTTATGTCTGTCAAATTCTATAATTAGCAAATTGAAGCATATTTTTTCAATTTAAACAGCAGAAAAAAAATAGTTTTAAAGTAAGATGTCAGAAATATCTCCCAACGTACAAAACCATACTTATCACCTTCCTCTCTTTTAAACATGTGAATGTTTTCTATACAAGACTGGTGAGACGTTATCTTTTAGCAGGGGGGGAACTAAATTGGCGGTTATGGTTTTCCATTCTGAAAAGATTTACTGATAAACAATAGGCAAACAAGCTATTTTAACTAATTGTGTGAAAAAATAACAAATAAACAGCATTTTTAACTACTCAAAAATCACAGTACCATGTATATGAACTTCGGTGCGCGTGGTATAGGAAAGGAAAAAAATACACTTTTGAAAAGCATTTTGATGGTACACATAAAAAAAATCATATTGCTGTTTTTAAAACTAAAACAGCATATTACTCCTAAAACAGTTGAATTTCGATATCGTTGATCGAATTGTTTACTTTTCAAATACAATGGAAATTCGTGAAACAAATTTGAAACGCCAAGTAAACACAGTGTAAACAAAATAATAAACACTTCTAATTAAAAGCGTTTCAATTGTTTTGTATGAGTAAAAGATAGTGTTGTTAAAGTGTTACTAAAACTTTCAGGGACAGAAAATGTGTTCTTATAGAGTTAAATATTTTACAACACAATTCTTAGAACACATTATTGGATAGAACACATTTACAACAATTTTCATACATATCCAGAACACTATCACAACACCATACGGTGTTCTACCTAACAACACAACTAAAGTGAAATTAATTCGAGTGCAAAAAAGTGCTATTAAAAGTGTTTATAATGTGTTAATTTTTGTGTGGAGAGTTTGCGGGGTAGTAAATAAAAATAAACTACAGTTCAACAACTAATATTGACTCGAGGTTGCTATGAATTTGCACAACATTAATTGTTTCAACTGTGGTGTATCAACTTCTTAATGTGGTTTTAATCCATCAAAATACATTGGTAATTCTTAGGTTGAATTATAAACAGCTATACAAATCTTAAAATTGGAGTAACCTCTAACAGGTGTGTAGATAAGACTTATTGAATAGTGGACATATAAGTGAGTTGTGAGTACATATACGGGGTGGTCCTTAATTCATGGTACAAACTTCTAGGGGTGTTAGAGTACACCTAGACGAACAAAAATTGGTATAGGAAGGGGGGTCGCAGATACGCCGTTAAAGAGCTAGGACCTAATGTAGTGCGAGTGCGTTTCAAAAGGCCGTTTTTAGAAGGCCTGTGTGACGAAACAAATCATAATAAAATGGAAAACATTATTGCATGAGGCACAGGAATATCCGTACTACTTAAATCCTCAATGTGATAGAAATTGGATCACTTGCTAAACCGTGGGGTGAGTTTTAAAACGTGCAATATTCATCTTTTAGCCACAGAATGGAGTTCCCTTACATTAGTGTAATGGTACTTAGAAAAATGATGATCGGGGAAGGAATTTTCAATGATCATACATTGATCATTGGAACTGTATGATCATTGAAAATTCCTTCCCCGATCATCATTTTTCTAAGTACCATTAAGGGAACTCCATTCTTTGGCTAAAAGATGAATATTGCACGCTTTAAAACTCACCCCACGGTTTAGCAAGTGGTCCAATTTCTATCACATTGAGGATTTAAGTAGTACGGATATTCCTGTGCCTCATGCAATAATGTTTTTCATTTTATTATGATTTGTTTCGTCACACGGGCCTTCTAAAAACGGCCTTTTGAAACGCACTCGCACTACATTAGGTCCTAGCTCTTTAACGGCGTATCTGCGACCCCCCCTTCCTATACCAATTCTTGTTCGTCTAGGTGTACTCTAACACCCCTAGAAGTTTGTACCATGAATTAAGGACCACCCTGTTTAACACAATCAACAAATTGGGTAAAATTCTATTAACACCAAATCATAGGGTATATTGTAGAGACAAAATGAAATAAATTTAAAAAATAATTAAAGAATTGAAAGAGGTAGAAAGAAAACTGTTAGCTTTATCACGACAAAGAATTTTATCGAACCTGATAGGTGTTCTTTAACGATCACCGAGGTTGGAAAATTAATCAGCGTGATTTTCAAATCACGCCGTTTTTAAAAAAGATAAAAAAACTTTATTCACACAATCCTAATTTACAAAATTTAATTTATCTAAAACATATTTTTAAATTTTTATACTGGTGACTATGTGGGTATTCATAAACGCTGAAAAAACGTTTCGAGTAAATTCTTAGTAGCTAGCATTTAGGTTAGGTTAGAGCAAAGTCAGCTTACTCAAGGTGATCAGACTATAAGATTGACGTACACAACTCTACTCGACAGAAACGTTAGTTGACCCTATGACGTCACTAACAAACAAAGTAGTTCCCATCGCGGTGTCTGAATTTTGAGTGAAATTAAGAACTTCAATTTAAAACTATGATTAATTTGTTAAACCCAAGTATATAGTGTCTTTTTATCACGATTTGCGTACCGAAACTCCTCCTAGCAACCCAACATGCTTTGTGTTCACCCATTTTCTCCTTCCGCGTAGTGACGTTCTGGGTTCAGGAAACGTCGCTGTCAAGTATAGCAATTTTTAGCTTAGAACTTCTTTTCAAAATAGAGTTTTTCTGTAAGCTTTTCTTGAAGCGATCAGACTATAAGATTGACCTACTCAGCATAGATGCACAACACATGCTTGTTGATACTACGGTACGGTTGATGCTATTGATAAGTACGGGAGTTTGGAGATTAATCTTATATAATTATAATTATACACATCTCATCTGATTTGAATTTTAATATAGTTGCTGAGTGATGACTATTATGAAATCAAAATTTATATCTCGATTCGCTTGAGGGCAGTTAAGGGGCCTTTCTTATGAACAGGGGCAGAGTTTTTAAGACATGTACCGAATGCAGATCTGCTCAAGTCTCTCCCGAGCACATTTTAAGCTGCCAGGATTTTACATATGACGATGTTTCACTTTAGCCTTTTCCATTTTTGGATTTTCTGAAAGTCTTTCGACTCATGGAGTTGGTCTAGTTTTCATTACACCAACTATACTAGACAGCAACTTAAGTTGACCCTACGACGTCACTAATAAACAAAGTAGTTCCCATCGCGGTGTCTGAATTTTGAGTGAAATTAAGAACGTCAATTTAAAAATGATTATTTTGTTTGCATTTATAGTGCTTTTCAATCACGATTTGCGTACCGAAACTCCTCCTAGCAATCCAACAGGCTTCGTGTTTACCGATTTCTCCTTCCGCATTTGTGACGTACTGGGTTGTTGTTGTCGTGCCCATGATGTGCAAAAATGGTAAAACACTAGATCGCACCGAGACAGTTGAAGACTGCCCACTGAAATTATACATCCCAACCGACATGATTTGGATATAATATAGCTGCCTAGTGGTGAATATTATCACACAATAATACAATATATTTATTATAGTAGGGGAGCCCAGAGTGTTTTTGGGTAGTAACTCGAGCGCGTCAGATAATCATAGGGGGGATACCTTGCATGCTTTTGAGTAACTCCACCAAATATAAGCTCTCTATGTTGGTGGGTAAGTTTAGTTAAAAAATTAAATTAGTTAAATGGACATACTCGAGCGCGTCAGATAATGATAAGGTAGGTTAGTTACCAGCTAAAAAGTGTACATTTTCTAAAATCTGCCGATTTGAGCGGTGGGTAAGGGAGCGGGAGGGTTACAAAGTTGCAAAGTAAAGCCAAGACCGGTAAGACGCTATCGCTCTTTTTGAGAAAAATGTACGAAACAAAATGTTTATAGACTATAGTAGCCAGGATACTAGGCTCAACTAGTTGTAAACTGTCTTGGTAGCCAATCTGACGCGCTCGAGTATGTCAATTTAACTAGTTTTCTTTCAAATTTTGACGGGCTGTTCTAAACAAACCCACCAACATGGAGAGCTTACATTTGGTGGAGTTACTCAAAAGCATGCAAGGTATCTCCCCTATGAATATCTGACGCGCTCGAGTAAATCCCACATATAGCATCATGGGCTCCCCTACTATTATATTATACATGACTTAACGAACATGTTGTTATCAAACCTCTATTAGATAGGTAATATAACTTTCAGAGTGGAGTCTCTTTACTACATGACTATTAACGAACATGTAGTTACACATCTTTTATCAAATCGTTATTAAATAGGTAATATAACTTTCAGAGTGGTGACTATACATGACTATAAACGAACATGTAGTTATCAAACCTTTATTAGATAGGTAATATAACTTTCTGAGCGGTGACTATACCATGATCAAAACAAGAAGAGAGGCACAACATATTGTAGTATACTCACGACATCGATGAGTTGCGACAGCTTGAGCCCCATCTTGACGGTGAGGGTGTCGCTGTTGTTGGAGACGGGTCGTATCAGGCGGTTGTAGCTGCTCATGAGGTCATCGTAGAGTCGCTTGGCGTCGGGGTTGGCCTCCGCCGCCCCCCACCACAGCAGCAGCAGGAGGAGGAGGCCCCGCATGGCCAGCCGAGGCCCGAGTGAAGGCCCGGTCGGGATGACGTCGGCCGTGACGTCACGCAGGGGATTGTGGGATGCCCTGGGAGGAGGATCGCTATGGCTGTGTTGTTGTAATCCTCTCTCGCTCTCTCTTTGGGATGCTCGCTCATCAACCTGTGGTTGCACACGAAATAATTAGGGATTTTGGATGCACTGAATGAAATTGGGATTGTGGGTTATGTTCGTGATGACGAATGAGGTATTTGTGTAAGTGAGGGATTTGCTTAATTTCACACTTTTTTGATACGTTATATACCTAGTTCAAAACTATCAAATATCAGATTTTTAAGTTCAAAAATATATTAATTTAAAATTCAATTTTATTTTTGCCAAAACACTATAGTAAAGTCACGTGATCAAAAAAAGGGATTTGACGTCACAGCGCACTCGAAACTAGTGTTTTTACTGTTTTTCATCAATGATCGGAAAACGGGATGATATTGGATGTGACATCACAGCGCATGTAAACAAGAGTGTTTCTGTTTTCGTGCCAAAACGCAAAACGAAATTTCAAAAATTTATGTCTCTCAGAAACTAGGCTACGAAAATTGTGCTTATTTTAAACGTCATTCTTCATGTTTTTTTATCTACTATTTTAACAAAATTTAATCTTAAAACGTGAAAATACCTCATTAGGGATTTTGGATGCAATGAATGAAATTGGGTTTGGATTATGTTCCTGATGATGACTTGGGGGAGTTTGAATGGTGGGCTGAACATTTACCACTAATTACACTAATTTATACTATATAATTACTTAAATTTGCACTCGAGAAGTACCTCAAGATGTGTTTCATTTAAATTAAAATTAGTAGAACAACGTTTGTATCATGCACATATTTTTATTTAAAAAACGATTCAGACGATCGTTTCGGGGATGCGTGGATCCCCCTCTCCAGTGTAAGATGTCACCACCATAGCATCTTAGGCTGGGCGCGCTCGAGTGACTAAAGTCACGGCGACCAGGATTACTAGTATCAAAAATATCACTAGAAAACAATGGATCTCTATGAAGAAATTCTTGGCAATCGGCCAAGTGTCACGTCGCCTAGTGCGCGCACTCTACCAATACTTGAACTTGTTTCAATAGCCAAGGCAACAATTTTGTCTTTGTCACCGTGACAAAAGTCGCTCGCGCGCGATCAGCCTTAGGCTGGGCGCGCACGAGTGACTAAAGTCACAGCGACCAGGATTACTAGTATCAAAAATATCACTAGAAAACAATGGATCTGTATGAAGAAATTCTTGGCAATCGGCCAACTGTCACGTCGCCTAGTGCGCGCACTCTTCAATCACTCTTCAAGTGTTTCAATAGCCAAAGCAACAATTTTGTCTTTGTCACCGTGACAAAAGTCGCCCGTGCGCGCTCGCCCTTACACTGAAGAGGGGGATCCACGCATCCCCGAAACGATCGTCTGAATAGTTTTTTTAAATAAACATATGTGCATAATACAAACGTTGTTCTACTTATTTTATCTTATTTGCACAATAAACATTTAAATTATGTTCCATTTACTTTATGAATGTCCCATATTTATATTTTATATTTTATATGCACTTTATATGCACTTACTCCTAGTATGCACTTTAACGGAATAAACTTTTCCAGGAATACCTTTTACAAATGGTTTGAGGAAAGGTCGGTGGAGAGGAGTTTCTGTTTGAATTTATTTCACTTTATAAAAGCAATGCAATATTTTATTGGTGAAATTGACTTAGTGTTTCTTTTTTGGAATTAAATCTACTGTTATTGGCTGGTTTTTCCTCTTTCCCTAATACGTCACTTATTTTTTCTTTCTATTATTAAGGGTATCCTGCAACAGTTTAATTATTGTTCGTGTATGTGATGTATGTTTATGTTTAATTATGAAGTATTATGTGTAATTATGTATATGTATGTAGTACAATAATATGTTTAATAAGTAGATATCGTTGTATTGCTCTAATGCTGTGCAAACAGTTACAATGAAAAGTTAAAAACGGTTTTTATTTGCACATAAAAAGATTAAAATCATACTTAAGTTTCAGGGATACTTGGATCCCCGAAACTTAAGCATGATTTTAATCTTTTTATGTGCAAGTAAAAAACGTTGTTTTTAACTTTTCATTGCAGATATCGTTGGTTTATTTTCGCATATATTTATTATGTATTCTGGTGTATGGGCCGGTGGCCTTTTTGCCAATAAATATTTATTTATTTTATTTTAGTCAACAAAATTGAATTTTTTTCTGGCACAAGAACAAAATGGGGTGAACCTATTAGGACTTAGTACGCTGAATTCGAATTTGCAAGTTGTTTTTTTCTCCATCACCCACAGTTTTTTTTTGTGACACATATTTTAATTTTGAACCAAATGTTGCATTTCACATATACACCTGATAGCATTCGACTAACTTGAAGTAATCAAGTGAACTTGAAGTAAGTCAAAAACATATGGTTTGAATTTAATGTTCACACTCGATGGCTAATCGTTGAGTAAAATCGTAAAAATCGGTCTTGTCTTAAGGCAAAAAACTCTCTTGTTGGAGAGGGGTAATGAAGATTATCTGGAGTTTTTCTTCTTTTAAACCTATTAATATCCCTAACTACACTTACTATATCTGAAAATGAGAGACTATAAATATTTTTTATATACGGTTTTAAAAACACATGATCAACGAAAACAAAACACGGCAAACCTACGGAAGACATTGTTAAAGACTATACAAAAACAAGCAGAAAAAAAAGAAATTATTTATCTGGCTATATCTCAGCTAGAACATAATTCAAACATACTTTTTAAGCAGAATTTTTTTTTTAAAAACAAAGATACGTTTTCGAAACATCAAACCATTTTTTCTTAATCCTTCTAGTAAATTCACAAAATTATTTTCAAAATGTATACCAAATACAACAATACTCAATGTAACAAGAGAACAACAATTAATAGTTGCGCATAATTCACTTTTTGCAATGATATGCATAAATAGATGCATCAAACTACGCCGAAATACTTCTTCAATGATCCCACCCGCTCCTGTGACTAGTTACCTCCTCAGAGCCAATTAAGAAGCAAACGGTCGCCCATAACGAGGCGTCATAAAAGTATCCTCCAAGAAAGAAGCAAGCGCTGCAAGACGTTAACGAGACGCCGCAAAAGAACAGGGCGAAGCACTTCTCTTAACTCCTCACAGTGGTAAGAGAAGAGGGAAGTTCTTTCCTTTTGTTTAGTGCCGCAACAATCATTAAGGCTAATTTACACGATGACAGTAGTAGCTAGAATGCTAGTAGAGCAGTGGTTCCCATACTTTTTCGGGTCGCGATGGTCTTTTGAAAAAATACTTTTCCGCGGTGCAGCTTTGGAAAAAATCCATTGTGTTATAATAGTTTCCAAATTTATAACTTTAATGTGAAACTGATAACTGATGGGGTTAGTTAATGGAGTAATTAAATTTTCTTATAAATTTTGTTTTCAGAATATGTTCCTATTAATAAATCCTAAATTTAAATGAATCAGGATTTCCCTTTTAAATGAATTATTACTATTGGTATGAATTACTTATAGAATTAATGTGAATTGAGGTGAATAGAACAGCACATGTGTGGATATGTAAGCAGTGATTGTATAAAAGTTTGAGTTTTCGTTTTTTGTGTTTGAGATCTCATGTGTGTGTTTTTAACTAATAAATTGTTTGTTAAGTTTAAAATGTTCCGTCTTGTCTTTAAAACCAGAGAACCGAAGGGAAAAAAAATTGTTAAGAACTAAATTTTATCCATTCCAAACTTAATAAAATTGCAGTCAAAACCTGAACTTCCTCATTGTTATTCTCTTTGAAAATGTGTTATGTAGTATGCTAGAATTTATAGGGAGATGAAGATAATTAAAAACGAGCCCAATGGGCAAAACGGGAAAAACCCTGCAATGAGGAAAGTTTACAGTTTATATACAGTTTTATATACAGTATACAGTTTTTATCCGGTTTATAAGTTTAATTTTTTTACCTAGGATTTCTTCCGGTTATTTCTTGACATCCCTCCCGGGTCCTCCGGGGGAGGCAAACATGATCAGCGCGACATCAACCTGCCGACGAGTGTGTGTTAAATAAAAATTCAAACCAAATATAATTATTAATTAACTATAACTATATGATCAAGCCAGGAGCTATGTTTCAATATCACCATTATATATTATAAATGTTATCATTTTTAAATTAGAAAAATCGATGAAACAAGACAAATGAAGATTCAATTTTCAGGTTTTGAATTGGAAGTAAGTTGCAACTGACCTCATTAAAATTTCTTTTGGTGGATTTTAATGTTTTCTTGAAGAACAGGATTCCCCAAAAGATATACTCCTGTTAAAAAAATAAATTTCTTTTGGTGGATTTTAAAGTTTTCTTGAAGAACAGGATTCCCCAAAAGATATACTCCTGTTAAAAAAATAACTTTAAAGTTAACTTAGATAAATTATTTTAAAGATTTTTTTGAAAAAATGTCAATTCAAGCAAGTGGATAATAAAATTTTTTGTAACTACCAGTTTTTAAATTACATTGGATAAATAAAATCATACAGTTTTAAATTTAGCTTTATCTCTTAATTTTCCATATCGGCGTTTAATAATCTCACACTGACTCAAGTTTTGAGAGATTATTTAAAAGAATAATAGTTTTTTATATCCACACATGGGAAATAAACCCCACAGATACAATACATTTCAAATTGGTAAAAATGGGGATTAGCTTTAACAGAGTAAGTGACGGACGTAACTATCTAAATGTACTTTTAACGTATACCTCAGTATGCTGCATTTTTTCATACGAATTTTATAACTAAATATCAATCCCCGATAAATCAATAAAGCTAGTGCATTAAAACTTAGCGTTCAACTACAACTGTGGGACGTCATCAATCCCTAAGAATATTTCCACTTATTCAGTTTAAACTGGGAGTACAATTCATTTTCGATATGAGCAAAATGACGTAAACTAAAAATTAAACAGATCCAATAAATAGTTTGGGTTAAAATGGACATGCGGGTTTAAACAGAATATATTTATAAAATTTATGACTTGAGCAGATAGAAAAAGATAGATTTTATAAATATAGTCTGTTTAACTCGTATGTTCCCATTTTACCCCGTATAATCACTTTATTCCACCCCACCTTATCGTTCACACCTGGTCAAAACCAAAACCTTCAATTAATCTACATTTAGTCGTGAGGCGTTTCCTTCATTAGTGTCCATTGGAAATTTTCCACAACAATCGAGATATCTCTCTATTGCAATATTTTTTAAAGAGGCAAAAATTATTTATAACTTTTGATTCAAAAAATAATAATTAGAAAATAATCTACAAAGTGATCTGAATTTTTTTATAGCAATGACTAGAACAACCTGGTTTGGGGACTTGTTTGACGAGTACCCCTTTAACCCTTTCAACCTGTCGGTGAATGTTTGTTCTAAGAGTGTTATTGAGATAAAACCATGTGTATTTCATGTGTAATTCAAACCATGTGTAATTATTTATTAACTATAGCTATATGATCAGGCCAGGAGCGATGTTTCACTTTCACCATTAAATATTTTAAAGGTTGTCGGTTAGACCAATAAGTTTACACATTTTGGGTTATAATTTTTTAAATAAATGACAAAAATGGATGAAACAATAGATGAAGATTAAATTATTAGGTTTTAAATAATTGGAAGTACTAAGTTGCGACTGACCTCATTACAATTTCTTTTGGAGGATTTAAAAATTTTCTTGAAGAACAGGATTCCCCGAAAGATATACTCTTGTAAAAAAATTATAACTTTAGAGTAAACTTTGATATATTAATTTAAAGATTTGAAAAAATGCCAATCCAAGCAAGCGGATATTAAAATTTATTGTAACTACCAGTTTTTTACTTTATTATGGATAAATATAAAACTAAAGTGTTAATTAAGAAGAGTTATCAATCGTGGATTTAAGAAATTAATCAATCTCTAACTGACGCAAGTTATGAGAAAGATAAAAGTAATATGAACTCTGTTGAAGGACGCATTTTAAACACGATACATTTAGAATGGGCAGAAACGGGGATTTCTTTTGACAGAGAAAGTAACGGACGTAACTATCTAAAAGTATTTTTAACGTGTACTTCAGTATGCTGTATTTTTGCATTAGAATTCAATAATTAACGATCCTAGGATCAATCGAATCGCCTTTGATTGGTCCCTGACAGACGAATGAAGTGCAGTGTTTAGTTTTCCGTCTGTCTCCGAATCCCGTCCTCAATCTCTTTGGGTTTCCAAAGACGCTTCCGGCTGCGTCTGGGTCCGTGATTACCGACGATTGGGTTAGAGACTATAGTAGTAATAACTATAAGGCACCTTAGGCGACCGTCATCAAATCATCGTCAATCATGTAACAAAAAAAAAATGATTTTTTTTATATCAAACCAACTTTCTTAAAATAGTATCAGAAAGAGATTAGCCTTTTTATACGTAGTTATTAGTGCATTAAAATATAGATGCGTTCAACTACAACTGTGGGACGTCACCAATCCCTAAGAATATTTCCATTTATGTAGTTTAAACTGGAAATACAATTCACATCTTCCATCTGAGCATAATGATATAAAATTAAAACCAAGCAGAACCAAAAAACAAATATCTGGAGTAAAATGACCATACGGGTTTAAACAGACTATGTTTATAAAATTTATTGTTTTTTGACGTTCTGACTTTGACATGAGCCACAAGAAAGATCAAGATGCCAAAAAACCCCAATAGATCTCATAAATATAGTCTGTTTAACTCTTATGATCATTTTACCCCTTACAACCACTTTATTCCACCTCACCCTATTGTTCACACCTCGCCAAAATCTCGAATTAATCTACTTCATAGACGAGATGCATTTCTTTCATTAGTTTCCAGTGGAAACTTTCCACAATAATCAAGATATCTCTCTACAATTATTCTTAACTTTTGATTCAAAAAACAATTATTCGAGAAATCTTTTGCTTCATTAGTTTCCAGCAGTGGAAACTTTCCACAATAATCAAAATACGTGTATATTGAAATATTTTTAATAGACTAAAATTATTTATATTTTTTTATTCTAAAAATAATAATTAGAAAATAATATTCAGAGTGAATGAAAAAAATGCTGTTAATAGTAATGATTGCAAATAGTTTTTAGAACGTGATTGCAATCCGTACTTGATTTAAAAACATATTTTTAAAATTTCGATAGGATTAGGTACTATTTTTTTTATTTTGTTTCTTCGTGATGCTTAATTTCAAACCCCGATATATTTATTAGCCAGTTTATTACGTACGCATTTTGAAACTATGATTAAACAAGAGCTATCAAAAGCACGTGTTTAAAAGGACTTAAAACTATAAAGGATAGGTAAACCATTAAACTCTTTTGGTTCAACCCAATCTCTATGGTTACTCAGAAAAGCAATTATCTTTTCAAGAAGCCAAGATAGTGGGTCTCGGAATTTCCTCCGAACGTTTTCGAAAATAATGAAGAGCCCGATAAAAACTATTCCAGAACAACTTTGAGCGACCGTCACTTTCTTTTCTTTTTTTTTTTTAGTTCCGCCCGCATGGCATCACAACAAGGCGAACGTAATAAGCGTCGTTTGAGGACGGCACGTTGCCAT
Source organism: Tetragnatha montana (assembly GCA_963680715.1). NCBI lineage: Eukaryota > Metazoa > Arthropoda > Arachnida > Araneae > Tetragnathidae > Tetragnatha > Tetragnatha montana. Next base: position 12,167,108 of record OY796677.1, on the reverse strand, counting down.
TCGACGAAGAGATAATTCGGGACGGAAAACTTTTAAGAAAGTAATGAAAGTGGAAGTTATGGGGGAAGGAGAGAGAGAAAGTCTGACGGGATAGGGGAGATGTGGGGCTGTTGACAAACAAAGGGTTGTTCCTAACTGCTAGTTTGGCGCAGTTAGTAAGTCCTTAACGGTCTTAAGAGTAGATACTTTCTAATAGTTTAAAAAACAAGAGAACTTAATAGAGTTTGAAGCAGCAGGATTTGGGTATTTAATGATCCCAAATGATCGTCTAAACCTGGTTTAATGATTAAATTTTAAGTAATATCTTAAAACTAGGGCATGGTTTGGGGGTGTGTAAAACTGGTGATTGGATTTGATCGGAATTAGTTTTGTTTAAAAATCATGATTATTTTTGGGCGGCATTGTTTTACTCGGATAATATTGATTAATTTATCATGAAGAATTATATTTTGATCAAAAAATAAAACTCAAGCGGTGCCAAAACAAATGTTCCCACCTTGCAAAACCAGAATAATCAAGGTATGTCTCCGTTGGGGCAATTTGGTGATTACTTGACTTGTCAAAATGTTTTTTCATTTTTTAGTGACAAAGCATATTACTCAGAAAATAATGATTATTTACATTAAAATTACGATCACCAGTGATGACTAAACGCGTTTTTTCTTTTCTGATCGATCAGTTTCAGATGAAAAACACTGCCTTATTTCTAAAAAGTAGCAATTAAATGTTTTATTTAATTAATCCGTTCCCATCCATTTCATCAAAATTGTAATTCATCTAACTTGTTTCACATTAAAAGCCAGCCGCGATAGCGAGGCTCTTAATAATGGATTATCATAATCGCTTACATTACTACGTAAAAATAGCAGTCCACCTCTAAAGTAATAAAATTTATGACGTTTTGAGTGGTGAGTGAACACGAGACGCAACAAAATCGTTGCAATTTATGTAAAATTGGAGTAGCAAGTTCCTTGCGCAATACTTATATCGAAATATTTTTCATTATGAATTAAGGATTATTTGTGGGTGTAAAATATCGCTTAAAAGTAATCATGATTTTTATTAGATACCAATTAAACTCAAAATTCGATCATGAGATTTTCGCCTCAAATCAGGCTTGATTTTTACGATCTTACTCAAACTAAGTAGGTTTTGGCAATCAAGTGTGATCATTAAATTCAAACCCGGAAAAAATAAAAATTTTTATTTCTGGTACGGAAAATTGAGTCTGATTTTTAAAAGTGGCAAATAAAAATTTCGATCTGATTCTTAGTTTTTTCTCCGTCTCCATAATTGTCAATTTCAAACCCTGGTATTGCAACTTGAAGAAATTTTGGAACCCTTGTTTTGCTTGTCTTTTTTCGAAAGGCGGTTAGTGTAACTCCAAATCATGCCTCCCACAATGCAAAATTGTGCAATACTCAGCCGTATTCCGAGGAAAGACAAGCAATAAATCCAAGCCTTGTCCATCCAAGCTTCCTGACAGTACCATTGATTTCATTTTAAGCCAAGCCAAACGCTTTGCTTTTTTTAAAATCACACGAATAAGAGAAAAGTTTCCATTAAACCCTCCGAATCTACCTTTAAATAATGAAATTTCTAACTTTCTGAGTGGTGAGTGTATACACGAGACGCAACAAAATCGATAGAATTTGCGTAAAATCGCAAAAGATTCCATGCGCAATATGCTTGTCTTCCTCCGGCCGAAAATTTCGGGAGACCTTTGCTCTATAAGTGGGCATCGTTACATCCCTCCCTAAGGAGAATCGGTAGCTTAGGGTAAGGCGCGAAGGATTCATTCCAATCAAGCCATAAGTGGGGGGAAACGGCCATCAATAAGCTCTAATGAACCGAACCCAGTTCATTGCAGCAATCTCATTAAATTTCGGATCTTTCTAGAGGAAGAGTGGGGCAAGTCCTTCGGCGAGATCGTTACTTGATAGGACTTGAATGGAGTTTTCCAATGGGTTTCTCGTCACTCAATGATCTGTGTGATGATAGGGGAGAGTGGACTGTTATTTTCCTGCTTATTAAGTTCTTTTTGTTTTATTTTTTTTTCAGCGTTTGAATTTTATGATCTCACTTGTTCAACATGACTTAATTTAATGATTAAGTTTTGAGTAAAGTAGTAAACATCAAGCCTGGTTTGAAGCAAAACACTCATTATCGAATATTGAGTTTAATTGGTTTCGATTAAAAGTCATGAATTCTTTTGAGTGATAAGGTTTTACTCCGATAATAATAATTCATAATGAAAAATATTTCGATCTAAAAATAAAACTCAAACATATCGTTCAAACCTTGCCAAAACCGCCAATCTAATACTTCTAGGATATCCGTTCACTTCAGTATTTTTCAGAACAATCCAGGTATCCGTGCCTTTATTGGCGATTTTTCGTGCGACAAAAATGATTTTTATTTCTGGTACGAAAAATAATGCTCCCAAACATTCATTAAAATTAGGATCACCAGTAATGATAACGACGCGATGTTTTTCTTTTGTGATCACCAAAGGATGATCCGTGTTTTATGAAAAACTCTCCCTGATTTTTAAAAGTGGCAAATAAAAATTTTGATCTGATTTTGAGTTTTTTGCTCCGTTTCCATAATTATCAATTCCAAACCCTCGTACTGCAACTTGAAACCCATGTATTGTTTGTCTTTTTTTCGAAAGGCAGTTTGTGTAACCCTAAAAATGCAAACCTGCGCAATATATTCAGCAGCCTTCCGAAGCCTGACTTGGTCCATCTAACCTTCCCGACAGAGTTACAATTTTTCCATTTTAAGCCAAGCCGAAGGCTTGAACGTTTGATAATACTAGTAGGGGAGAGCGGGGCACCTTTCAACAGTTTCGTTTTCAATTAAAATCATTTTCTCGTTTGTTATGAGGTTAATTTAAATGCCACCTGGTGTCAAGTAATGTTTCTTATCATAACAACATTTGTCCGTGGTATTCCTACCATTTCACCTTTTAGTTTTTTTGTAATCGAGTGGAGTCGTTTTTGACGTCCAAAAGTAAATTTTGAATTTCTTTTAAAAAACCGGATTTTACCAACTTTTTATTAATTTAGATGACTGATTTTTACACATGTTATTAAATAAGGTCTTCTGCTTCTATGTATACGTTTTTCGAACCGATATCTTTATTCTAAAGCGTTTGAGGGGTCTTGAACCGAGACGACTAAAGGTGGGGCACCTTTCAACACTTAGGGCGGGGCAGGTTTCAACACCACAAAAATTCGTTTTGCTTAGCATATTGTGCTTTCGCAATGCTTTTTCTTGAAGTAAACGCTCTTAAATAACTTATTCAAGAAATAATAGCATTGTATTAGAGTTAATTATTTATTTTTAGCGAAAAAACAGCTGAAAATCGATTTAGATAATTTACTCAAATACACATATAATTTTTAAAGGTAAGGCTACCATACGATTCAAAACAGCAATTTTATGCATTTAGTAGTTATCAGCATTGATTTAAATAAAATTATTTAAGATATACCACTTTGATGACTATAGTAATTAGCAAAATTTAAAATAAATTAAAAGCGATTAAAAAAATAAAATTTTTGGTGAATTCTGAAGAAAAACAGTTGAATTAACAATATATTTTCGGAATATAACTCAAAAGAACTTTTAAATTAAAAAATAAAGAAATATCACACTTAGTTGTGTGGAAAAACTCATAACCTACGAAACAACAGAAAAACTCCAAAATTTGCAAAAAATTGCACTTTTTTTACTCTAAATTAATGAAATGTATTTGTTATAATGTATATTTCAATATAATAAGCTTAAAATCAACTGAAACTTTTAAAATTAACCCACTGTTGAAACGTGCCCCGCCTGTGTTGAAACCTGCCCCACCCGAGAACCTTTTTGAAAACGCAATTTTGGACCTTTTAATTTTCTCAAGGAACTTGGGTAAAATTACACAATGTATCCGAAAGTCCATGGTAGGATATGCAAGTTAAAGTTTTAAGATCCGTCAATTCGTTTGGTCACAAAAAATAAAAACCGAAATCTGTTGAAAGGTGCCCCCCTCTTTCCTAATTGAATTTACACTTAAATTTACTGGTTATATAGTTGGCTTCGCTAAATAAGTAATAAAATTTCTGACTTTTTGAGTGGTGAGTTTGCACAAGAGGAAACAAAATCGCTACAGTTTACGTAAAATCGCAAAATATTCCTTGCGCAATATATACTTGTCTTCCCCCGCCCAAAATTTCGGTAGACCTTTGCTGATTTGATAGGACTTGAATAAAACCTTCATCGAATGGATTTCTCCTCACTCAGTTATCTGGGTGATGACCTGGTAAATAACGGTTATTTTCTTGCTTAATTAAGTTCTTGTTGTTTTATATTATTCCTCGTATTTTTACAGGGTTCTTTAAGCAGGGTGATAGTAGGCACTCAAGTCCAAAAATTTAAGGATATTAAATTAGTTTTGGAATAAAAATTCTTTAATTTTTCAGTCAAAATTTGTCTTTATTTTGCTAAAAAACGCAAAGACTTCACGTTTACACTGTAAAACTTAAAAATTTGCGAACTTTTTCATTTTTTTTTTTGAGGCCTGATAAAGTGCTCTTTTTTCTTGCTAATATCTCCTAGAATATTGAAGATATTTCAGGAACTTTATTTTCTTCGCGTTTTTTATGACATTGCCAACAGTTTTTTTATTAAAGTTTCTGTTCTATCTCCTTTAGTTTGAATTATTTTTTTAACTTTCTCATTTCTTCGCTAGGGGCGCTGTAAGTAATTATAAAGGATTCTTCCAAATGAAAGCCGGGAAATGCTCCTTTGAAACACATTGTATATCTCTTGAGTTTTGGCAAGAACATAGAATATATGTTTTTTGCTTCTTCAAACGTAATTTTCAACTAGTAATTATTAAAAAAAAATTGTGTTCTTACGTAATAACCCATCAACCGTCAGTTTTAGTGGCACTGCTATTTGGCTTTGGCAATACATTTTCGTTTTTAGCGGCACAGGGTCGACGGGATAACAAGGAAGTACCGAAATTTTACATGAACATTTCTCATTCTGTTTCAGATACTACTTCACAATTAAAATTAAGTAGATAAAAAGCAAACACTTTGATAAAAATTTCAATGAGATAAGAACGGTACATGTCCAGCATTTTACTTTTTAATTCTACATACACTTGAGTGTATTTTAAACTTTTAAGAGGTTGCAGGAATTTTCAATGGGACCTAATTTAATGGTTGATTAATCGTTGAAATACATTAAAAACAATTTAGACGTTGAACAAACGTTAAAATGTGATAACGTTGAAGAGATAAATTTTGACATGTATTGTTTTTCGCCTAATCAATTAAATTAGTAAACTGAAACTTTTAAAAGTATGTGGAACAATAACCATTGGGAAAAATTACCTGAAACTTGACCCAAGAACCTTTGAAGGAAGGAAACAAATGACAAAAAAATCCAAATCGCATATATACCTATAGATGATCAAAATTAAACTCTTGAACCAACTTTTTAAGTTTTTCATTAATGCATATTAGATTTGGCAGCGTTCATTTATTATTAGAACAAAACATTATTAAAATTATTCTAAGAAAACTACCAGATCCCCCTTTGTTCTTTTTTGTACAACATTTTAAGCAGTGCATAAATTTTAAAAATTTATTGTGTTCTATGAACTCTTATACTATACTTAAAATTTTCCTTGTGAAGTCAAAATGCTTGAATTTTTTTCCTAGTTAATTTTTTTTTTGTAAAATTTATTTTTGGTTGAATTTTGCAATTATTTGCAGGAAACTATATATTTTCAAAAATGCAATGTTTGTACCACTAAGCACTATTCATAATCCCCTCCCCCCTTGTCAGGAAAAATAAGCAAAGATCAATCTCCCTCCCTCCCCCTTTATGTGTTTACGTAATATTTGAACAGGCTCTTTGATAAAAAAAAATTTACATTTACATTGGAGAATAAAAGCACATTAAAGAATTTGAAAAAAAAAAAAAAAAATTCTTTCCTATTGGAACAAACCCGTTCAGGTATTAACAGATACATACAGTAATTATATAAATTGTTAAAAAGAAAACACAACACACTCTTAAAATAGGAATAAAATAGAAAGAAAGAAGAAAAAAGAATTTTCCACAAAGTAATATAATTTATTACGATATTAATTTTGAAATAAAATCAAATTTAATAACCTTATTGAGAGATCTTGACTTAGTATGCGTCTGTCTGACATTTCAAATCTCATGTGCCTTACATTACACTTTATTTAAACCGAATTCTGAACGGATGATATTATAACAAACTACAGAATAATTTAAAAATTATTTATATTTACTTATAGTGGTGATTACTAAAAACATGCATTTTATCAAAGTAAGGAAAGGTTTTACAAATATGCATCTTTGTAACTGCTTTTGATGAGCGAAGTTTTTCGAACGGCTTTTCGTGTTTCAACGAAAAAAATATCAAATAATTTATTATTCAAGAGTATCCCTTCTTAATAAAAGTAAACCTCTACTTTTCCCCCACAATTTGCAGTTGTATCGTTTTACATAATTTGTAGGTATTGTAATACTGCCTCTGAAGCATATTTACCTATATTTGGTTGCAATGTTTGAAGGAAAAACTGAGTAAACAGAAATTCTTTTGGGTTGTTAGGAGGAGTTTCGGTACGCAAATCGTGATCAAAAGGCGCTATATATATATATATATATATATATATATATATATATATATATGTTACGGGAAATGTAACAAATTTGCATTATTAATAATACCCGCGCAATAGGATAAATTCAGTGGAATTTATCAATGAAATTTGGGGAATGAAAAATTTGGTTCAATGAAATTTCCACCATTAGACTTTCATACAGAAAAATTATTTCATCATAATAATCACTTGTATAAGAAATAACTGTTCCTGGTAATGGGGCGCACTACACGGATTTTTTTGCCGTATTGAAAGGGTTAAAGTATATGGGTTCTAATATGACTCTAGTCTTATTATTTGGGTACACCTTATAAACACAAATAAAAGAAAAATAATTTTAACACAAACCTAACGATAGAACGGATAATAAGAAAGAACTTAACAGAGAAATATATTTGACACACACATCCCCATCTGATTAACCCTATTGTGATAGCCGGATCGACAATACTAACAAAACATCTCAACCGACCCCGGCGGCAAATAAAAATTCTTTTAAAAAAAAAAACGATATACGATTTCATTCCAAAATACCTCAATCGCCGGAGGAACAACATTAACGCGACTAAATAAATCGATTTGTTTTATTGGAAAAGAATCGATGCAAAAATTTTTCTCAAAAGGGATTCGGCAGTGGGTAGGGGGGCCGAACCGAAAGAACTTTCTTTCTGGGGCAGTGGGTGCAGCTCAGCGGAATTCTGGCTCTGGGCCTCTTGATTACTTTCCCAGAGAATCGATACTTTCCTTTCTCTAGAATCGATATCAACTAATCGATTGAAGGTTGGATAGGGAAAATGGAACAGATGCGAATGTCTTTCTTCCCTCTAGCAGTGGGTAAGGAGATGGATTTAATTAGGGCAAATATGGGGGGGTGAGATGATTTAGACTGTGGAAATGTGGAGAAACACACTTGAAACCGGAATTATGAATAATGGTACGATTTTTAACGCAATGAGCAAAGCGTAGGCACTTTTGAAATTATAAGAATTTAGTATAAAAGGTATAGTACAGAAAATTATTTGGCAAAATAAAGGTTATCGAACCATAAACAACGGAACTCTTCTATTTTTTATTCAAAAACGAGGCATCTTTATTTCCTTTTTCTTTTTCTCTCTCCAAAACAAATAGTCTCGTGCAACAATCATGTGCCTCTGTTAAGAGTCATCACCAGTCCAGTCACTGGCTGGACAATATTATAGGAACTGATAACTGTTAGGTAAATAAACAAACCCTCAGGGCCGCCGAGAGCCAAGTCGGGCCCCGGGTACAAGGTTGAGAAGCGGGCCCCCAATGACATATTCTCATTTCGAGGTAGGGGGCGAAATTTTCTGAAGTACCTCCACCCATGCATCCATAGGCTTAATGTAATTTTTAGAATATTTCTAGGGAAAATCTGAATTTCACTCAACTTAAAAGTATCGTTTTCTTGATAATACGATGAGGAACAAGTAAGAAAGGGGGTCTGGGGGTCTTCCCCCAGAAAAGTTTTGAAAATATGCCCTAGAAAACTGGGAATTTACTCATTTTTGGACCTTTATGTGAACAAATTAATTTCCAAAATATTCAAAATGATATCCGTCTTAGTACTCAATATGAAAATCTTTGGGTACCGGGCCCCCTACCGGCCCGGGCCCGGGGGTATCGTACCCCCTCGCCCCCCTCTCTCGTCAGGCCTGCAAACCCTTGAGAACATAAACAAATAATGATAGTACCTAACTCCTGTACCTGAATATCAAATGTCGTGTAATGGCTAAGGAAGAAGAGAGAGAGAGAGCGAGAGAGAGGAGAGAGAGAGAGAGAGAAAGTAGGAGGGAGAGAGAGAGAGAGAGAGAGAGAGAGAGAGAGAGAGAGAGAGAGAGAGAGAGAGAGAGAGAGAGAGAGAGAGAGAGAGAGAGAGAGGAGAGAGAGGAGAGAGAGAGAGAGAGAGAGAGAGAGAGAGAGAGAGAGAGAGAAAAGTAAGAGTAAGATAAAGTAAGAGAGAGGGGAGAGAGAGAGAAAAGTAAGAGAAAGATAAAGTAAGAGAGAGGGAGAGAGAGAGAAAAAAAGTAAGAGAAAGATAAAGTAAGAGAGAGGGAGAGAGACAGAAAAAAAGTAAGAGAGAGAACGAAAGAGAGAGAGAGAGAGAGTCGGTGGGAGACAATTCTCAGACCACGAATTAGCATTTTGATACGTAATAAAGACCCACGAACTATTCATCCCATTCCCCTCATAAAACTATGAAACACCGTCCCAGCTCAGAATCTATTACAACATCAAAAACTTGCTGTCCGAATCGTCTGTCGGATGAAGGGGTCGCGGGAGAACGTGCAGAACCGGAAGCGAGAGGAAGGAAGCACTTTACACCGGAAATTGCTTCCGGAAAACCGGGAGAGGGATGCTTGCCACTGACAGCCTGTTGGATCTTGTTTTAGGCTCTTGGATGGCTCTTGGCGGAAATTTTTAAATGAAATTGAGAGAACCCAGTGCTGGAAGATATTCTGGGTGTTTTACTGTTTTTCAGGCTTTTGAAAGTGGAAATTTTGTCGTGCAAGCAATGCATGAATAACACTGATCCTCTCAATCCATAATTGCATTTATGTAAAAAATCTAAAATTATGTTTTGCGTTTTCTTTACTTTAAATCCAAAGATCCAGTACGCAAACATGTTTCTTGTAAATCCACCGTCTTAAAGTTTCAGTTTTTAAGTTTTTCTAACCCTTTTGATCTTCCCTCCATCCTTCAGAAACTTTATTACATATGTCCCCCAACATATCACCGGAAAAAAGTATTTCGTGAACCCTATTATTCAAAAATTACCTTAATAATCACAATCCAATTCATAAAAATAGTAAATAATTTACCTAAAATTAGATATTTAAAAAAAAAATACAAATCCTGAAATGCGGTATTTTCTAAAATTTTTATAATTGAGAGCACTTATTTTTTTCATGTTTTGCATCATTAATATTTTTCTGTGTTATATTTTCCTCTCTGTTATGTAATGGACTCTAACCGTCTGACGTCACACGGAACCAACACGTGACATACTGAGCTTGCAATGGACTCTAACCGTCTGACGTCACACAGAACCAACACGTGACCTACTGAGCTTGCAATGGACTCTAACCGTCTGACGTCACACGGAACCAACACGTGACGTACTGAGCTTGCAATTGGTTACCACAGATACTACACTAGTAGATCTACTAGTGTAGTATCTGTGGTAACCAATTGCAAGCTCAGTTGTAGGTCACGTGTTGGTTCCGTGAAGTCTCGAACCAGATAGGCGGTTAGAGTCCATTGGTTACCACAGATATTACACTAGTAGATCTACTAGTGTAGTATATGTGGTAACCAATTGCAAGCTCAGTTGTAGGTCACGTGTTGGTTCCGTGAAGTCTCGAACCAGATAGGCGGTTAGAGTCCATTGGTTACCACAGATACTACACTAGTAGCGTTTGTAGTGAGATATGATGATAATGAGATATGATTTGATACTGAGAGTTTGTTTACCACCGACACGTGGCTTTTTATAGTCTCGAACAACATAGGCGGTTAGAGTCCATTGGTTACCACAGATACTACACTAGTAGATCTACTAGTGTAGTATCTGTGGTAACCAATGAACTCTCCGCCTACCTGGTTCGAGACTTCACGGAACCAACACGTGACCTACAACTGAGCTTGCAATTGGTTACCACAGATACTACACTAGTAGATTTACTAGTGTAGTATCTGTGGTAACCAATGGACTCTAACCGCCTATCTGGTTCGAGACTTCACGGAACCAACTCGTGACCTACAACTGAGCTTGCAATTGGTTACCACAGATACTATACTAGTAGATCTACAAGTGTAGTATCTGTGGTAACCAATTGCAAGCTCAGTAGGTCACGTGTTGGTTCCGTGTGACGTCAGACGGTTAGAGTCCATTGCAAGCTCAGTAGGTCACGTGTTGGTTCTGTGTGAAGTCTCGAACCAGATAGGCGGTTAACAATTTATTTATACAAATAAATAAATAACAATGAATCTCAACGTTTGTAAACTGATCTTCTTCATCTTCAAAAAGAGAATTTTAGTAAATTAATGGAAACTTATACCTACTATTTCTAGCAGTATTAAAAGAAGGATTTTTCCTCTCTTTTATTTCTTAGCAGAAAAGGTTTCTAGGGTATGTTTTGTGATATAGAAAAGGTTTAGAGCCAGGCAGTTTAATGGTAGTTGTGAGAAATCATAAACTATGAAAACTATTTTATACATACTATTGTGTTATCTTTCTAAAAAAAGCAGGTGAAACAAAGATATAAAGAACAGAGATAAAGAGAAAGAATAAGCAAGAAGGGGAGACTATTCTCTCACTGATTTTGTCCCCTAGTTGCACAGCTTATACCAAATATGTCAAGTTTACGTAACTGCCACTAGAAGTAAACGAAATTTAGCCATTATATACGACAATGTATATTTAAAATAATTCGATGCTACACTGTAGAAATTTGTATTTGTATCTTTTCATATGTAATTCTCATACCTCTTTTAAAGGGATATGCTCCATGATGTTCAGTTTCAGTGTGATGTTTACCGTTTCAATTTCAATAGAGCAATTTACCTTCATGTATATATAAATAAAAAAATTACATTTTAACTGGTGAGTTTTGATTGAGGATGCCATCTCTTGTTCAGCTATCCGGACATTTTATTGCAGGTATAACAAATTTTGTACAGCACTGCAATTTCCCTTTGGAGTCAGTAGGTTCATAATAAATAAAAATATTAAAATAGCAACAAACTGCTTTTGAAACTTCTGATAATAATAGTACTAAATTTGCTTTTTCAATCAACCAATAAATCATTAGATATCCCTACTCTACAGCAACATTTCCTGACCCTATGACGTCACTCACAAACCAGCGCGGTGTCTGAATTTGAGTGAAATGAAAAACGTCAATTTAAGTATATGATTATTTTGTTAAACCCACATGTATAGGATATACCATCTTTTTATCACGGTTTGGGGACCGAAACTCCTCCTAGCAACCCAAAATGCTTTCTGTTTACGCAGTTTCTGCTTCCACGTAGTGACGTCATAATGTCAGTATATAGTACAGCTTATACCAAATATACCAAGATTACGTAACGTCAACTAGAAGTAAACGAAATTTGGCATTACATGACAAAAATTGGACGAATCTTGAATGTTTGTGCTGCCTAGGTCTCTGGTTACTTCTTTTCTCCCAACTCCCCTTGAAAATAAATGAGGTGGAAATAAATGTAATAAAAATTAAAGAAATAGAGAGAAAAAAAAGGAGAGATCATAATTATATAAGTTGAAGTTTGAAGTGATAACATAACTGAGGTAAATTAGCAAAGATAGAGAGAAGAATGGAGTATTTGAACGGAAAAAAAAGACTAACAAACGAGAAAATATAAATATTTCGAGAGAAATTTGAGACAGGTAATTTAGATGGACAAAAGAGAGGGAAGAGAGAAGGAATAGTTTGTGTGTTGACTTGGGTGAGACAGAATAAAGAGAAGAAAGATAAGGAAACTGAAAAGTTACTATAGACAGCAAAGTTAGTTGACTCTATGACGTCACTAACAAACAAATTAATTCCCATCGCCATGTCTGAATTTTGAGTGAAACGAAGAACGCCAACTTAAAAATGTAATTATTTTGTTAAACACATGTATAGATAGTGTCTTTTTATCACGATTTGCGTACCGAATGTCCTCCTAGCAACCCAACAGGCTTTGTGTTTACCCATTTTCACCTTCCGCATAGAAGCGTATTGGGTTCAGGAAACGTTGATGTCGAATATAGACGAAAAAATAAAGGGAACAAACACATAGACAGACGTTAAACACGATTTTTCTCTCGAGTCCCATCAAAACGAGCATATTCACGAATCCTACTCGGTAAGAATCTTAAGAACCAATCACAGCAACCGGCAATCCCATATTAGGATCGACATCCTTCCAGCAAACCAATCAAAGCCCTCACCAACATCCTACCAAGTAGGATCCGTAAGTTCGCCTCCGTTGACGAGCCGCGAAACAGAATCGATGGAAATCTCCCTCTTCATCGATGAAGAAAACTCTTGCGTTCGGCATCTTTCTCTCTCATTGATTCTGATCCAAAGCGACCTCGTTCTTTAAGATGGGGGAGGGGGCGCTTGAAACGACGGTCGTTCCATTTTTCTATGGAGAGTCACCTCACCCTTTTGGAACGTCGATTGACTTCTCAAAGAGGCATTTTAGATTGGTGACGAGTCGTGATGGTTTTCGGTGGATTGGTGTCATCGGGTCATCAAACCAATCAGAAAGGGTAACTCAGGGTTTTGGGAGATGGGAACATTACGATAGTTTACTTAAGCTGCCCATAAATTGTTTATAAATGAAATCTTTATTCAAAGGGTTTTCGTATATCAAAGGGTCATCATTATCAAATGATTTACAAGTTATTTAGCATATGTTGCTTTTTAAACGGCGATATATCTTATTAAGTAATAATAGTTTTAGAATTTTTATTGATTAAAAGATGTTTAAATGTGAATAGCTTTAAAAAAGCCATGCCATCGTTTTCGGACCACTACGTGCGCCATTTCGTTTTTACACCCTAACATTTTGGGGTCCCATCGATTTTTTGGTTTTTATATGATTATCTAACAGCCCTGAAAATTTTATGAAAGTATCACATATTGCGTTTTTTTTGTCCTAAGCCACCCAACTATTTAAATTTTGTAGATATTTTAAATTTTTACTTCAAGTTAAGAGACGTTCTATTCATAACAAACGTTCATCAGAATCCTAAAAAGGCATTTAAAATGCGCAAAGCTCTTTTATTCATTTATTTTCTTTAACCTTATCCCCTATTAAATAATTAGTGTTCGGCAACTAGTGGTCAAAAAGTAGTTAACTACCAACTACTAACTAGTCTGGGAAAATCTAGTTGCAACTAGTAGTTAACTATTACCCAAAATAGTTAACTACTAGTTAACTAGTCTATTTAATTTCATAACCTATTTTTTGCCCAAATTCTAATACATCTTTCTTATCTATATCACAAAAAACTTTATGCTTCGCTCAAAACGGTGCTTTATTTCTGGTTATGGTATTTGAGTACTCTACCATGACATTATAGTTATAAATAGCAGTGTAATTTTTGTATATTTTGATAAAAATTTTAAATATTTTTGAAATTTTAAACAAAAATTTTTTTTAAAGTATTTGAAAATTTGAAAGTAGTTTCAACTAGTAGTTATTAAAAAAAGTAGTTCAACTACTAGTTCAACTAGTTTAAACCAAAAGTAGTTAAACTACTAGTTAACTACTAGTTGATCGGTAGTTAACTACTAGTTGCAACTAGTTCTAGTTAACTAGTGCCGAACACTATAAATAATATCCATAAAATCTCACTTCCAATAGAATTTATGTATGCGAATATTCCGCCTATATATAATAAATAGAAGGCAAAGTGCACGCATCTCTAAAAGAAACTTGCCAGACAATCCGGCCGGGCTTTTCTACGATTTGATTATTGTTATTGGAATCGAAAAGGTTTTTTATGGATTGCCGGACGAGGAAATGCAGATTTATGACGAAGGAAATACCGACTTTTTATGGGGGCTGGGAAGAAAAATGAAATCGTTTTTGGTTTTATAAGACTGGGTGCACTCTGATTTATAGTTCGTCTGGCCGGGGTGCTTGAATTATTCCAGAACACCCGGTCGGAATGAAAACGAAACTGATTTTGCTACAATACATCGGTGGAGTTGAACAGACTGGCATATATCTTGAAGTTTGGCTTTTAGGAAGAGTAGGGAAATAAATATCCAGTACTATAAGGGGTTTTTGTTCTTGGTTATTCGATTAATGCAGAAGCACGCTTTCCATTGATTAAAATTGAGCTATGGCAATGTTTCTTAAACTCTCTCAAGTTTTAGAAAAATATTTTGTTTCGTGACGTCCTCTTTCTACAAGGTTAATTTAAACATTTTACAAATAAATATTTAAATTAGACATGAAACACTTTTTATTCTCCTGCATTCATATTCAGAGTATTTTTTTAGGTTTAGTAAATCAGCCAAAGTTATAGAGTGTTTTCAGGTGACGTCACAACCGGTTATTTTCTTTTAACTGTGTACCTTCTGTAGGGCTTTTAACTGTTGCTAAGGTCGTTGTTTACCTGTTGTTAAGGCGGTTTTTAAGTATGGGGTCACGTGATTGCAAATGCTCCAATAGAAGAATTCCACAGCAAGTCGTTTTCTTTAACTGTTAACCTCTGTAGGGCAAAAAACTGTAACATTTCTGTTGCTAAGGCCTTTGTTAGGTCCGAGTTATGTGATTGAAAATGCTCTATATTGTTTTGATTAAAATTTTTGTTTAAAGGAATGAAGGATTAAAGGATGAAGTTGATTTTGAGCTAAACCTAATTCTTAATAATATAATACAATAAAATTTCGCTCACTAAATTCTAACAAGGATAATATTTTGTAGAAAAATAAATCATAACTGAACACGAGTTTAAAATGAAAAAATAAATAATTATTTCGATTTTAGGTATGTTTTTTTTTAGGTATGGAAAACTTTTTAAAAACAATAACAAGGTAAGTCTATGAAACATGTGACATTGTATTAGCACGGCTTACTAGATACTTATACATGCTAGCGGAGTTTTAAACAATGAAAACCATTTGACAACTTTTCCCGCTTGGAGCGCTACAAGACCTACCTATATCACCCACCGCCTTCAACACTGTGGATATGCTTTGCCAGTTTGTCCAATAATGCCATCTGGATTTGCAATGATTTCCGTACTCGACTAGCCTCTATAAGTATCTAGTAAGCCGTGGTATAGAGCATTTTCAATCACATGACTCGGACCTAACAACGGCCTTAGCAACAGAAATGTTACAGTTTTTTGCCCTACAGAGGTTAACAGTTACAGAAAATGACTAGCCGTGGAATTCTTCTATTGGAGCATTTGCAATCACGTGATCCCATACCTAAACACCGCCTTAGCAACAGATAAACAACGGACTTAGCAACAGTTAAAAGCCCTACAGTAGATACACAGTTAAAAGAAAATAACCGGTTGTGACGTCACCTGAAAACACTCTATTAGCAACTGAGATATACTTGACATTTTTCATTCTGTGGTAGTTTTTAGGATTTAAAATAATAAATTACTCAATATCATCTATAAATGTATACTTTGAACGATAAGATTCGTGAAAAGGAGTCTACAACACAAAAATATTATAAAATGGTGAAAATAACAACATTTCCATATCATTGGGGTTTAGAAAAACTATTACTCATGGAGGGACAAATACAAGAACATTTGGTAAGATTCCAAAACTGCTTTGCACGAAACGGAACGGAAGGGAAAAATTTTAATCCAATTCTTGGCTGAGAGACATTTGGAAACTTTCTAGCTGATGTTGGTAGGGAAAACTAACTTTACTCCATACCCACAAAGTTTACAATTATTAATTTCAGAAACTTGACAGATGATGATAAAAAGAGTCCATCATATGGTTATGAAAGAAAACAGAAAACAGTCACAGACTTTTGATTACTAATCTTATTTATGATTTTTGTTGAGAGTTATGATATACTGTGTGAATACTAAAAGTAAACACTTGAACTGTGGACTAGTGATTCAGTAGTAGTAGGTAGTAACGAAATTTATCAATTCTAACAACAAATACTAGTAAATTGTTCTATTTCGCGACAGTGTGTAAATACATTTATGAAGACCTTGACCTTGTACATTTATTTACCTTGATGAATTGATAAAAATGAAGATAAATTATGGGGGTATTCGGATACTTAATAAATTTTTCTATGTATATTATTAACTTTTGATTTCAAAAACTTTTTGAGCGTTTCAAAATAGATACTTTTTTTATCCAGTGGGCGGGTACTGGTTTTTTATCATCCTTGACCACTGACTTGATCCTTGACCACTTGAGCCACGGAGGTAAGGTTCTACATCATTAGTATACTATTAGATCTCTATGACCATAACCGGTAATACCATGGGCGGATTAAGGTGAGGAACCCTGGGGGGGGCAAGCTACTATTAGCCTAGTAATCGATCTACTAGTAGCTATGGGTGGATATAGGTGAGGACCCCTTGGGGGCAAGATGGAAACCTTGGGGGAGCAAGTTGTCCCTGATGGTTATAAAAGCATGATTTATCATTATAAAAATGTAATGAGGGAATTGCATAGGTGAGGGATTTGCTTAATTTTACACTTTTTTGATACGTTAAAACTCTCAAATATCAGATTTTAAAGTTCAAAAATATGTTTTAAATAACTTAAAATTCGATTTTATTTTTGCCAAAACACTAGTAAAGTCATGTGATCAAAAAACGGGATTTGACGTCACAGCGCCGTCGAAACTAGTGAATTGTTGAAAATAAAAGAAATCAGACTTATCATAAAACCAAAACACGCATAAAACCACGTCTGTTTCTCTAGTGAACGGCTAGAAAAAGAAAAAAATTAAACTTTGAATCCTAATAATTCCAAAACCAATTAATATTTTTTGAAAAACAAAATGTCAATCTTTTTATAAAAAATATTTGTATGTGTCTTTAAAATATCATAGTTTTTTAGTTAAAACTTTGTGAAGAATAGCAGAATGAAGCAAGCTAAGCATACAATAACATAGCGGGTCCAAGTGGGTCCAAGCGCTGTGACGTCACACAGCAGCCATAGCGAAATTACTGTTTTTCCCGCCAATACTGGAAACGACATTTTAAAAATTAATATCTTGGGGAATAGTTTTCCGATTTCAATAATTTTTAAGTCATTTTTCATGGATTTTCATCCTCTATCATTATAAAATTAAAAAAAAACGTGCAATTCCCTCATTGTTACAAAATGTTGAAGGGTCGTATCTATAAATTCGCTCATATCCTATACTAGACAGCAACGTTTTCTGAACCCAGTACGTCACTACGGGGAAGGAGAAAATGGGTAAACGCAAAACCTGTTGGGTTGTTAGGAGGAGTTTCGGTACGCAAATCGTGATAAAAAAGCACTCCTGGGTTTAACAAAATAATCATATTTTTAAATTGACGTCCTTCATTTCACTCAAAGTGTAGACACCGCGCTGGGAGCTACTTTGTCTGTTAGTGACGTCACAGGGTCAACTAACGTTGCTGTCTAGTATAGTTAAGTAGAGTGCAATTGATCTCTGTATTGGTTAACTTGTATTTTCCGGTCTGTGTGCTTGATCTCAAGCATCCGCTCAGAAACCCTCGTCAAGAAACACAGACACAACGGAATTTTTACTGACACAGAAAGAAAAAGTACACACAGGGCAAAGGCCGGAATGGAACCTTTGATTGATCCCTGTTCTATTGTAAACAGCCTCAAATAAACCATCCCCACAACAGCATCCAACACACCCTCCTTCCGATCTGCGCCACCAGATGTCGCCACGAGGCTCCCCATCGATCCCTCAGCCGTTGTGGGCAGCAGGGATGGAGGAGCAGCCTTCCATCTTGAGGGAGAGCAGCCCCATGGCGCTCCCGCTGCTCCTGCTGCTGCTACTAGTGCTGGGGGCCAGGGGCGACTCGAACGCCGACGCGAAGCGACTCTACGACGACCTCATAAACGGTTACAACTCGCTCGTGAGGCCGGTGGGAAACAACTCGGATCGGCTGACCGTCAAGATGGGACTCAAGCTGTCGCAGCTCATCGATGTGGTGAGATCTCTCTCTCTCTCTCTCTCTTTTTTTTGGCTTGTTTCGTTTTTATTATTGGGGGTTCACGTGCTCCTATGGACCACTGTCTCTATGGTTTTGGTATGAAAGATGTTAAATTCAAAGGTTAATGATATCGAAAAAAGTATCCGGATATTCCCATAGTTTATCTTCATTTTTATCATCAATTTATCAAGGTAAACAGTGTTATTCCTAGGGTTGTTTAGGAGTAAAAATACTCCTTGGATTTTTTAGGAGGAGTCAAATACGGAAATAGCATAAACTACACATACATAGACAAAATTTCTATTAAAAACCCTTACTTTTTAATGGACTAAATGAAATTGAAAAAAAAAATGGGGATGGTATTTTGGGTTTCAATTAATCAAACTCCCTAATCATCTGAACAATAAATGAAAAAAAATTACTATGGCTGTATGAAAACACAAAAAGTATGATAATTAGGAATTAGGATTCCGTGGCCGAAGGTTTAAGCTAAACCTTTGTGAAAAATTCAAAGAGTGAAAATACTCCTGTCTAGTTTTTTAAAGAGTAATTCCGATTTTCAAGGAGTGGAATACTCTTTCAAAGGAGTTAAAAATATATCTGAAGGCAAATTTACAAGGTTATGGTCTTCATAAATGCATTTACACACTATCGCGAAATAGAACAATTTACTTGTATTTGTTGTTAGAATTGATGACTTATCACTTACGTATCATTTACTTGATGGAGACGCTTGATATTTCCTAATAAGTCTTGATAAGCCTTTACTTAATATTTCAAGAAGTATTTCTCGAATTTTTAAAATTGTTAAAATTAATCCCAACTTAAAATTTGGTCTCGTGGAAAATTTGATCAGTTTTTATATCTTCAGTGGATGATAACTTCCATTAACTACAGATTTCAAACCCTGTATTTTATACTGCAAGAGATGTTAAGATAATTTTAGATGCTTTGAACTGGATGGGATCCCCCCACGTGACACCGAGGGGGATGTCTCGTGGGGGAAAGCACCCCCTGTTGTTTTTTGTTGGAACGGGATGATTATTGTTTTGAGGCGGGGAGTTGTTTAATAATGTTTGAAAATTGTAGTCTGTCAGATTTCTCATCAGAGATCAGATCAGACACATGGTTATCACCACCCAAGGGGAACGAAAGTTCAAGATTAGTCCAATTTTTGTCATGTATGATGGCTAAATTTCGTTTACTTCTTGTAAGAATCACGTAAACTTGACATATTTGGCATAAGATGTGCTATAGGGATATCTAATGGTTTATTGGCTGTTTGAGAAAGCAAATTTAGTACCTACATTTGCTGTTTTAATGTTTTTTATTTATTATGAACCCACTGTGCTATAATCACAGTGCTGTACACATTTCTTATACCTGGAATAAAAAGTCCGGATAGCAGAATAAGATACGGTACCCCTAATTATAAATCACCAGTTAAGTAATATGTTTTTTTTTAAATAAATAATGAAGTTAAAAAGGTAAGGATGGGCCTGTAAATATATGTTGGGGTTTATCAAGCTAATTCCTATAAAGGAGTTGTGCGCTAAATGAAAAAAAATTGCAATTTTCTCCAATATTATATCGTATTTAATAAAAAAACTCATACAATTTTTGTCATGTATGATGGCTAAATTTCGTTTACTTCTAGTAGGAATCACGTAAACTTGACATATTTAGTATAAGCTAGACATGGGTTACTATAGATACTACTCATAGTTTACAATGAGTTATACTAGACAGTTTATAACATTAATGAGCGAGCATAATCATGTACTCCCTCAATAAATCATATATCTAATGATTTATTGGCTGTTTGAAAAAGCAAATTTAGTACTATAATTAGAAGTTTCAAAAGCAGTATGTCGCTATTTTAATTTTTTTTTGTTTATTATGAACCCACTGCTATAATCGCAGTGCTACTATACAAAATTTTTATTCCTGGAATAATAAGTCCGGATAGCAGAATGAGATACAGACCATTAATCATCAGTCACCAGTTTAAAAGTAAACTTTTTTTAAATAAATTATGAAGTGAAATTCTTTTAACTTGTTTACGATTAAAAATGCTTCAATTTGTCAAGCATATCCTTGAAAAGGAGTTGCAAATCTCCAATATTATACCGTATTTAATTCATATTGGCATGTATGGTGGCCAAATTTCTTTTATTTCTACACTAGACTGTACTTGACCCTGTAGAACCAAAATAAAGTAGTTCCCTGAGAGGCGTCTGAATTTTAAGTGAAATAAAGAACGCGCCAATATAAAAATATGATTAGTTTGTTAAACCCATGTAATGTGTATAGCGTCTTTTTATCACGATTTGCGTACCGAAACTCCAACCCAACAGGCTTTTTGTTTACGCAGCTTTTCCTTCCGAGTAGTGACGTCATAGGGTCAGGAAACGTTGCAGTTTAGTATAGTTGCAGTTACGTTGTATATTTGGTATGAGATATGCCCTAATAGGGCAATCAAATAGGTAAATTCGAATTGGAGAAACTCTTTTTCTGGGTCATAGTTCACCATTTAATATAGAAACAGACCGAATTTCCGAACATTCATTCAGCATTCTTAAAAAGTACATTCCATCAATATGAATTTCCCACCAGACACTCGATAATCACCTTGTAACTTAGTCAAATTCAATATTGTGAACCCCCAGATGTCAAGTGCATCCCAACTACCTGTTCTGTTGAAAAAAAAATAGAAGTAGTCGCAGTTCCTCGACGTGGTGATAAAGTGGGTCTTTTTTTGAAGGGGTAGGTACGTGGGGGAACGACTCACAATTGTTTTGGAATGTAATCCTGTTTTTGTGCTTTCTTTGAGAGGAGAGTCATACAATATATTGTTTAAAAATTGTAATCTCCAAGGTTCCTCCAATACCTCTGATAATCACCAAGCAAACAGATAAATTCGAATTGAAGAAACTCCCTTTATCTGAGTCACAGCGCCCTTTTTTATTCTAGTAACGAATATAACAATAGAACTCCATTCATCATTAAAAAAATACCATCAACAGGGGTTTCTTAGACACATGATAATAAGCAAAATCCAAATCTGTGAACCCCCTCTTTTCCTTTCTCATCAAAACTATCGTTTCTATTTAGAACGAATCGGAATGATCAAGATATTTATGAACATGTTTATCCATTATTCATTGTTCTACACAGCCAGATAATTAGGTTAATTTATTGTTGGAATATAATCTCAAATGTAATTTAAAATCATGATAATCCCCTTGTAATGAATCATACGAATTGAGGAACATTTTTAACAGTCAACAAGCGTTGTTTAAAAATTCCGATCACCAAGGTTTCTTAGACCCATAATAATCACCTAGCACTCTTTCAAATTCGAATTTTAAGAAACCTCTTGTTCTATGTAATGTCACAACCACGCTTTCTATGTAAAATTGGACAGCACTTTAAATTCAAGTAATTTTTAACCTTACCGTTTGAGAAGGTACATAAACCTTCTTAAAAGTTGTGTTAGCAAATTTTACCAATAAATCATTTAAAACTATCAAAAAACTAAAACATTTGTATCGAAATACTTTCTTATAGATAGTTCTGTAAAACAGATTACTAAAATATAAAAGTATTACATCATATTTTAATTTACTTTACTTTTTTGGCTGCTTTATCATCATCATAAAAATAGTTTGGCCCTAAGAAATACAGCTGAACATTAAAAGAATGTAAGGAGTGTAATTAAAAAAAGCTATTTTTTACACTTTAACGTAAACGTAACGTAACGTTATTTGTATTTCTTTCCTTATTCTTTCTTTTTTCAAAAACAACTTAATTAATAATTGCCCATTCACGTTTTTTGAAACGGTATAAGATTTTAATCAATCTTATCAATAAAAGATCCACTGTGTCAAGATAAGAAAAATTCTAATAATATTTCCAATAAAATTTCAGTTTTTTAAACTTATGTGGCCTGTATGTTTTTGAAGACTAAATTCTATTACTATAATTACTGTTTAAGAATAAAATTAAATAAATAGACAGTTAAGTTTGAATTTTTAACTTAAAAATCATGTACTTCTCTTATCAATTTCATTCAGTGGAAAGTCTCTTTTGGATCTTTTATACAGTATCAGTCCTACCTTTTTTTACAAACAGGCGGTTTGCGAAGTAACATACAGTACTGGAGTAGAATAAATTATATCGACACCTTTAAAAAGCGTCAAACTTTAAACGCGTTTTCATAACTCGGTCCACAAATGCATTTGGGTTCTGGAAATGATACGCTAATAAAAATAATAATAGTTGAGCTTATTTTTCTCACCCTACACGTTTCAAAACTCATTTTTGCAAGTTTCATAAAATGTTAAAATGAGATTTAAGTGTGCTATTTTTCTCCGAAAAAAAGGAAAACACTCAAACTTAACGTTCCCAAACCCACTCCCGTCATTTCCTTCACGGACCACAATTTGTCAAAACCTCTCAAATTATTCGCAGCATTAATCAAATCTTCAAAAGCATCGAAGACAGTTCGAACTACACGCGAAAAGGACTTCATTTACCCTCTCCTCCGCGTAGAGGTGATACGAGGAGAGATAGCGTTGGTGAGGCCACCCCGTGGACAAAAGAAGTGAGTGTGGCAAAGGGAAACTACCTCCATCTTTCCCACTATATTTATCTCTCCCTTCTCTTTCTCTCTCTTTTATTCTATATTTCTTTTTCTTATTCTATATTTCTCTTTCTTATTCTATATTTCTCTTTCTTATTCTATATTTCTCTTTCTCTTTTATTCTTTATCCATCTTCTTTTCTCTCTCCTATTCTCATCTCAATCAATATTCCTTTCTTGTTCTCTCTCTTATATTCGCTATTTCTCCATCTCTCTCCCTTCCTCTCTCTTATTCTCTATTTCTCTTTATCTCTTATTCTCTCTCTTTTTCTTTCTCTCTTATTCTCTCTCCCTCTTCTTTTCTCTCTTGTATTCGCTATTTCTCCATCCCTCTCCCTTTCTCTCTTATTCTCTATTTCTCTTTCTCTCTTATTCTCTATTTCTCTTTATCTCTATTTCTCTTTATCTCTATTTATCTTTATCTCTATTTCTCTTTATCTCTATTTCTCTTTATCTCTATTTCTCTTTATCTCTTATTCTCTCTCCTTTTTTTTCTCTCTTATTCTCTCTCCCTCTTCTTTTCTCTCTTCTATTCGCTATTTCTCCACCCCTCTCCCTTTCTCTCTCTCTTTTTCTCAATTTCTCTCTATCCTCTCTCCCATTTATATCTTATCTCTCTTTCTCTCTCTCACTCTCTCTATTTCTATCACACACTCGATATTCCCATCAAACATTATCACCCCTCTCTATTCCAAAATATTCATCAAAGATACCGAAAAATTTTTACATGAGAGAAAAAAATGACGAATAATTCAGTGAAAAGCAAATTTCCTCACCCAACTTTTCTTTTTATTTGCAACGATTTTTTTAAAATCACCAAGCTTTTTGAAGGAATGACTTCCAATAATTTGATCTTCAATCAACATCGTAAATTTCTTTTCTGTAATATTTTCATGAATTTGAAGGAATTTTTATTATTAGTCGAGGATGCTACAGCTTGTTATCCCATCCCTACTCAAGATTCATTCCTAATTTGAGTCAATTTAAGATAGAACATCGTTAAATGCGTAAAAGTAAGAAAAAGCTAAGAAATGATTTTTGTCACCAATCCTGCACCTGTTTCCTTATAAGTAACATCACAAATCCGAGCTCAATACAATGGAAAAGCAGATGTTCGATGTTCTCCCTTTGCGTATTATCTCCCCTCAACCCTCCCACTTGGCTCGCTTCCAACACAAATAGAACAACCTAAAATCGCGTGTTTCTCTAATTGTTTCGCAGCAAGGGGCTTCCTCTCTCTCTCTCCCATGCTTCACTGCCCCCGGAAAGAAAACCATGGCTGTTATTTCTCAGTTTTGCGGATGGTGTTTAGGCATGCATTGTTTTGATGAGAGTCTGACACCTCCTAAACTCTCGTGGGAGGGGATTGTGTGGGGGTGTTAAGTGAAGTGTTTTTTTTTTTTCTTCAGCGGAACAGGTTTTTTAGTAGTAGTTTAGTTTTCTTTCTTTGGAATTGGAAAAGGTTTTGGGTAGTTGAGGATTTTTTTTGCAGACTAGAAGTGGCTCTAATTAAAGTGTTTTTAATTTTATAAAAACCCAAAGTATACAGGGAACGTGGTTTTTAACCCTAATGGGTCAATGTAAAAACAATTTTGCTGATCTGAAAGGAAGTTCAAATCGCATCATTAGTTAATGCTGGATCAGAATCTTTTAATGTTGTGCTGATCTGTCCAAACGAAATATTATAAAACTATATAGAAAGCATCTTCGAAAATCACCTTTCAAACCATTCTAAGCTAATAATAATTTTAACGTTGTAAAGTTGTAGAAGCAGCAAAGAAACTGTTTAAGTTATAAGGGTTCTCCTCTTTAAATCCATGGAAGGTCTTCAATTAGGAACTTGTGTAGATTTCAAAACAAACTAACCTCAATTATGGAGATTTTAAAACAAATTAACCTTTAATTAATTGAATTCAAACACCTAGAAAATAAGTTGATCTTATAGAACTGCAAAAAATTACATTAATAATGTGTATTAAAGTTACGTATACATAAATGTAGAAAAACTAGTTCAACAAGATAAACTTGCTTGTAATGGATGTAATGTAACTTATTGGTACCTTCAAATGATTTTACGAGATGAAGATGATATAAGATGGTTGAAATAAGTGAAACAGACAAAAAAGCACTGCATATAATATATCCTTTCAGCATATCATGTAACAGTCCATGTTAGTTTTACAGTAGTATTTATTCTTTTTTTATATCTCAAACTCAAGTAAATATAGTAGGTATACTTGAATGTATGACTATATAATATTCACAAGTAAATTTAAAACACTTCGAAAAGGATTTGAATTAATTACCTATATGGCAATTCGAAAAAAGGAAATCCAAACAAATATTACAGGTTAATCCAGTTCCTTATATTTAAATTCATGCAAGTATGAACAATGAAGTAATCCTATATCTTTATTTGATGGGATTTCAATTTTTTTACTTCTCATATCCTGTCCTTTTACTCACATTCCTATCTCTATACAGTACTGATAGAAATAACTTTTGGGTACTTATCCGTTAGCCGGGTGCAAGTGTCGCCTATTGTGAACCAAACGCTCGCCAAGCGAAGCGAATGCCAAAGCAGTCAACGTTATTCCACATTCAACATTCTATATAATTATTTGGCGATTTTTCGCCTGCTCCCGGCTAACGGATAAGTACCATTTTGCTGGTGTATTCTCGAAATCTCATTACATCTACATTGATTTATTGAATTACTGCAATGGAAATGAAATTCGCGTAATAAGTATCCTCGCCAATCCCGGATCGTGTTCTCAAAATCCGTTTATATTACGTTTTGGAAAGGTTGGTCTTAATTCTTAATAGTGTATCGGAAACAGTTTGTCAAGGACCAACTGACGTATGGCCCCGCATTAATATTTCCCACTGCGTATGACGTAAATTTAATTTCTGGAGGCTCGGAATATGAAGAGGGAAAATGGCGCCGGGTAGAGGGATTAATTTTGATACCGGATTGTTTCTTTTGAGGAAAATGTTTGGTTGTAAATTCTCTGAAAACAGTGATTTACAATGCTAATAATTTTTATGCTTTGAGTTTCTTTACTTTATGGGTTTTCTGGGAGTTGCATTTAGTGTTAGCATTCTTCATAAATTCCTTTACTTTTTTGTTACATATTTTGCTAAGAGAAAAATGCTAAAAAATCCCATTTAAAGTTTATTTTTTATTTTTTTTTATGAAATAAAATATTTATGGATAATAATGGTGCAGATCTAATTATTGACTTATCCATTATTATTATTATTTATTGGTGACATATTACAAATTACACAAAATAATTTTTAAAAATAAATAAAAAATTGACATGTTTTTACTGTTTCTCATTTTGATGTTTTATTTTTTAAAGGATTTTCAGAATACTTGGCGTTTAAACTCTGTTAATCCACAAGTACCAAATATTTTTTATGGCACCCAGCTCATTTTAAAAGCTATATATCAAGGTTTTTTTACTATCTAAACTATTAATATCCGAGAGTAAACAAATGTATGTTTTTCCGCTTGCTTGTCTTAGCTTATTTCTTGAAACTTTAACTTTTTCAACACATTTTATTTGGTTATTTTTTTACCCCTAATGGGAATAATTGTAAGTTATCAACTAAAAAGCTGCTAGTTTATAAGTGTAGTTTAAAAGTTCAAATTATTATTGCCTTTTAATTAACTAATTAGTTAGTTAAATTTTAATGATTATAGTTGTTATTGTCCCGTTTTAAAAACCCAAATACACAAGCTTTTAATAAAATACATTTTATTTATTATCTTACCCTAAACCCTCCTCTTCAGTTTGAAAGCCAAAACCTTTTTTTTTTAAGGGAATTTCAGTTTTTTCTTTACTTAATCCAAACATATGTTGCCACAATGCAATAGTTTTATGAATAACTACAATGGATAAGAATAATAATATAGAATAATAACTATAATGATAAGAAAAATGGAACAAGTAAAACGACTAGTTTCAATTTTGTGCCAATATTGTTTAACTATGCCAAATTTTTTATTTTAAAGAAATTTTAAAAATTCAATCCAACTTATTTTGAGTTTTCAATAGAGCATTTTCAATCACATGACTCTGCCTAACAACGGCCTTAGCAACGTTGTTTTATTCCTCCAGTGACATCATGTGCGAATGCTGCTATAGGATACTTCTATGCCCCGCCCCTAACGTTAGCAACTAACTTTAGCACCTAACGTTTGCCTTAGCAACGTTGATTTTGTCCTCCAAGTGACGTCATGTGCGAATGCTCTATTCTTCAAAAAGAGTTATATGAACCCAAGTAGAAAACCTAGTATCAGCTAAAGCAATTTATGCATTGCCAACCGGTTTCCAATCTGCACACTTTATTTTAAACTTTAAAGAAGATGTATCAAAACGATCAATACATCTGTTGTGGCAAAAGAGTGTAATAGATACGGCAATTATAGCCGCATTGCTTTCCAGACGTTTTCCAGACACTGTAATTTTCTCTGACACGCCAGAGGCTGGCTTTTAAGCCGTTTGCTGGGTTTTTAGGGTTGTTCTTCTGGAAATATAGGATTTGGGGGGAAATAAATCATAAAAACAGCAAATACATAACAGTGTTTTGATCTTTAGGGTGTAATTTTTATGCTACAGGATATTAATTTTATTTAATATTTTTATAATAAGGAGGATTATTTTTTCGTTCTTTTTACTAATATGGGTTTTGTATGTTGAAATCAGCAGAATTATTTTAATCGTGAGACAAATTTAAAAATTGTTATGTGCCCATCCTATGTAAGTTTTCCGTATTAATGGTTCAGTTAGAAAAAATAGCTTTGTTTATTCTTAAAAACAAGAAACACAAGTTAAAGTGATATATAAATCCATAAGAAGAAACCAAATAGTTTCTTATGCGTCTATTACAAGCCTCTCTATAGGGAATCCGTTATATTGTGGAGTCCAGTTATAATGAAAAAAAAATTACTGATCTTGAATTAATGAGCTTATAATTAATAATAATGATTATTATAATGATAAGGGTCACTAGTTTGGTTATATGAAAGTTAATTATTACAGGATTTAACTTACTGCTTTTTACATCACTGTAATCACAAATGCCTTTGAAGTATTATATCTTTAAATTTTAAAAGAAATTAATAAGATAATAAGTAATAACATAAAGAAATTTTAAAAGAACGCTTAAAACATTAACTCAAATTTAATGTTTAGTCCTACACACTGGAGACTTGTAAGATAGGGTAACATTTTGACATGAATTTGCAGAAGCTTTAGCTTTTTGTATTGATGATGCCCTTAAAAATACCTATACTAGACTTAAACGTTACTTGACCTTAGAGAAACAAGCTGAGAGCAATTAAAGGAAGTTGTTCCTAGCACGGTGTCTGAATTTTGGGTGAAATTTAGAACTTCCATTTAGAAATATGATCAGCTTGTTAAACCCATGTATAGGTTACGGGCAATGTGATAAATCGGGCATTATTAATAATACCCGAAGTGGAGGCGGGCAATGTGATAAATTCAATGGAATTTATGAATGAAATTTATCACTATTGGAGCATTTTCACTATTGGAGCACTATTGGAGCATTTTCGATCACAAGACTCCGCCCCTAACAACCTCTGTAGCAACAGGTGAATAACAGCCTTAACAACCTTGTTTTTGTCCTCCACGTCGTCAAGTGTGACGTCAAGTGCGAATGCTCTATAGGATCTTGAATTTATAAAAATACTATTCATTAATAAAGACATCCTGCCTTAAATGGAATGTAAAAATAAAAGAGTTGTTTACATTTACTCGAGTTTTAATACGTTACTTCCATCCTCCTAATCCAATTACATGGTTAGCAGTAACCAGTAAATAATTTAAGCATCATTTTTAAATAAACTTCCGTGATTTTAGTTAGTGTTTCATCTTGGTTGACTCTAGATTCTATCTGGAAAGAATTGAAGCAATAGCAATTCAAAAGTAATGAGAATGGAAGATTTCTGGCTTAAGTGAGTAGCACGAAAAAAAAAGTTTTATTTTGTTAGATTTTTAAAATTTAACAAGTTTGAAAGGGTTTAACTTATTGCTTTTTGCATTACTAAAATTGCAAATGCTTTTAAATAATTAGATAATTATGAAGAATTTTTAAAAGAATGTGTAAAATTTTGGTTACTAAAGCGATGAAATAAATCATAGGTCTCATAATTTGACAAACATGGTAGTATATCTTTGTAATAATGGGTTTCATGATTATTAGCAACCGCACTGTCAACGGTTAATCAAATATTTTTTAGCTGTTGGTTGGTATGTATCAAATACTCCCTTAAAAGTGACTTTCAAAAAATGAGTAAGATTTCAAAAATGATTAATAATTACTTTTAGTGGCAGAAGCTGTAACTGTTTTCGATATTATTTCAGTATGCGATCTGCCAGATTAGTTAGCTGGATTTAGGGTAGTTAACGACACCGTAATTGAGGCTTTTTGAATCAAATAATCTTAATTATGAAGGCAAAAAACTAGTGGATTCAAAAAAAAAAATCAGTTGCGGTGTCGCTATCTACCCTAAATCCAGCTAACCGAACTGGTAGATCGCTTACTGCATGAATACCCTATTTTCTCCTAAAACTACGAAATAGGGATATAAATACATAACTTCCAATATTAAATTGATTATAAATCAATGGACTCTAACCGTCTGACGTCACACGGAACCAACACGTGACCTACTGAGCTTGTGATTGGTTACCACAGATACTACACTAGTAGATCTACTAGTGTAGTATCTGTGGTAACCAATGGACTCTAACTGCCTATCTGATTCGAGACTTCACACGGAACCAACACGTGACCTACTGAGCTTGCAATTGGTTACCACAGATACTACACTAGTAGATCTACTACTGTGGTAACCAATTGCAAGCTCAGTAGGTCACGTGTTGGTTCCATGTGAAGTCTCGAACCAGATAGGCGGTTAGAGTCCATTGCGGGAAAACTCTACACTAGAATTTGTATAAAACAATAAATTGGAAGAATTTTTAATAAACAAATAATTTTATAAGCATTTTATAAACTTTTTATTAATCTAACTTATGGCAAAAATGACAATTTGAGACATTAACAATTACAAGAAAAAGCATCAGGTACATATACTGTAGAATTATGTTATGTATCTTTAACTGAAAAATGCGAATGGATATTTCATCCACTTTTTAATCTATTTTGTATCATGGCAAACACTCTGTCTGAAATCACTTTGCTGAAAAACACCACCGTGCTCTTAAAAACCTCAAACCCTCACTCTTAATCCGATCTATTATTTTCATTCAGATTTTTTTTTCGAATCCCGGAACACACGAAACAGAAAATTTAAATTACACTCGCATACTCTCAAATGTTTTTCTTTCCAAGGGAGTCTTCCTCCATTTTAACCGAGCAGAGACAAGTAAATTAACGCACTCCCCCCCCCTTCTCGAAAAAAAAAATTCTTTCGAGGGGCGACAAAATTTGCATAATTGCATTAACATCCCAGTGTCGAGTCTTATCGCTCGAGTTTATGTTAATGGGGTTCCGCCATTTTGGCGGGAATAGAAGCTAAGTCGTTCTGAAAGGTTGGTTCTTGCCTTGCAGCCAATAGTGATAGATGACGAACATTTAACCAATCCTCTACAAAAAGTTAAATACTTGCTACTAGTCCTTGAGAGCATAATCACTCATCTGAAGTGAAGTGATTAACATCGGTAAATTTTCTGATGAGTAGGTATAAATTGGCCTGTTTTTTTTTTCATTTATTTTTTGAGTGTATCACGCTATTAAGTAATTATGTCAGTTTCGTTAAGATTTTTTTCTGCGAGATTATTTTTCTGATGTTGTTTAAGAGGAGGGGTGTAAATTGAAAAAAGATATGCTCCGAAGGGCATATTTATAAAATGTTTTGACAATTTGATCGGCTAAATTTTCTTTTTTCTGTAAAAACAAACGCTTTATCAAGCTTTTTATTTTGGACTCATTTTATATTTCTTAAGGGGTAATGACAGTACGTTCTTAGCTAGTCCACCGCGGTTTACTAGGAACACTCAGTTTGGATGTTTAGTCCTACGCACTGCTTATGAGATAGGGTAATATTTTGACATGCAATTGCAGAAGCTTTAGATTTTTTATACTGATGACGCCCTTAAAAATACTTAAATAATAACTCTTATTTTGTTTTAGAATAGCGGTTCCTTACTCGTAGAAGTCCGTTAGACCATCAAGCCTAAAATTTTTACGGACCAACCTTTACCCCTTACATTTTAAGGGTTAAAGGGTGGTCCAATTGGTGGTTTCAGTTTTGTAAGACTTACAAAATTATAGGATAAAAATTCTTTTCCCTAATTAAAATCTTGCCTGTAAAAAGTTTACTCTACTAAAGAAATTTCGCCTATAATATTTATAGAATGAGAGAGAATTATTAACAATTTAGTGGTGACTTTTATGCTTACGAAATGCTTACGAAAATCATCCAAGTGATAAACAGAAGAAAAATTATTTGACTTATCATACTTAGAAATATTGTAAAATAAAAAAAAGTAATGGTTTTTGTATACCGAACATAAATTTATCCAAAAAAAAAACCACAAACAATTTCATTATCACAAATCTATATATTAGGTATAGCATTTGATCATGAAAAAATATGTTTAATAGATGCGGAATAATTTATTTGATTATGAAACAATAGGATCTTGAATTTATAAAATACTATTTTAATAAAAAGATATTGCCTTAATTAGCATGTAAAAATAAAAGAGTGTTGGTTATGTTTACTTCACCGTTACCGAGGCGACGGGTTTAATACATGGCGTCCACCCGACGTCTATCACACGGAATTAAGTAACCAGTAAAATAATTTTAACACCATTTATAAATAAAATTCTATAATTTGCACTTATCGTAACTTCTCTCATGTCGCATGAAAGCTTTTCTGGCAAGAATTGATGCAATAAGTGTCAATTCAAAAGTAATGAAAATGGAAGGTGTCTGTCTTCAGTGTACTATAGAAGTACGCGAAGAAAGTTTTATTTTATTAGTAAATTCTTAAAGAGTAGACCACATTGTGTTTTGAAACGCAAAGTTATTCAACAGAATATCATTTCGATTATAAGATTAATTGGAGATTTTTTTGTTTTGAAATTTAAAACCGGTTTATTTTTTAATATTTAGATGAGAAAACGGTTAATTTTCCTTTATAAAGTCTACAAACGTTTGGAAGAGTTAGAACCACCAATTTTTTTAAAACCCATGGACATTTTATACACAAACTTCTAGTCCCAATGAGGTATTTTCAGGAGTGAGGGATTTGCTTAATTTTGCACTTTTTTTATACGTTATAGTTTAAAACTCTCAAATATCAGGTTTTTAAGTTTAAAAATATGTTTTAAATAATTTAAAATTCAAATTTATTTATGCCAAAACACCAGTAAAGTCATGTGATCAAAAAACGGGATTTGACGTCACAACGCACTCGAAATTAGTGTTTTACTGTTTTTCAATGATCGGAAAACGGGATTCTATTGGATGTGACGTCACAGCGCAAAACAACAACAGTGTTTCTGCTTTCGCGCCAAAACAGCCAAACGAAATTTCAAAAATTTATACC
Source organism: Tetragnatha montana (assembly GCA_963680715.1). Classification (NCBI taxonomy): domain Eukaryota; kingdom Metazoa; phylum Arthropoda; class Arachnida; order Araneae; family Tetragnathidae; genus Tetragnatha; species Tetragnatha montana. The sequence continues at coordinate 12,134,443 of OY796677.1, read as the reverse complement.
TCAGAAACTAGGCTACGAAAATACTTAATTTAAATGTCATTCTTCATCGTTTTTTATCTACTATTTTAATAAAATTTAATCTCAAAACGTGAAAATACCTCATCGTGTATATTGTTATCCAACTTTGCCTCATAGCTGAAAATGCATTTTCAGCTATGAAAGTCTCAACAATTTGACATTTTCATTGCCACAACATTTTCTCTCTTTACTACTATTAATGAGGGAATTGCACGTTTTTTTTTTTTAATTTTATTATGATAGAGGATGAAAATCCATGAAAAATGACGTAAAAAGTATTGAAATCAGAAAACTATTCCCCAAGATATTAATTTTTAAAATTTCGTTTCCAGTATTGGCGGGAAAAACAGTAATTTCGTTATGGCTGCTGTGTGACGTCACAGCGCTTGGACCCACTTGGACCCGCTATGTTATAGTATATGCTTAGCTCGCTTCATTCTGCTATTCTTCACAAAGTTTTAACTAAAAAACTATGATATTTTAAAGACACATACAAATATCCATATAGTATATATAATAGAGGTGTCTCTCTCTCTCTGGGTCGGTCGGTGTGTACGGATCAGATTTGGTGCAATTTCTCCTCAACTACCCGTCCGAATCGAACCAAACTTGGTACACATACGTATCGGGACGGGGGAAAGGCAATGAGACCAGCTTCAAATTCTTAAAACCACCCCTTCACCCCCTTTAAGGTCTTTTTGTAAAAATCGCCTTACTTCTCCACTAAAGATCTGTTTAACTCGCATTGTTGTAAAGAAAACAACAAAAACAATTTTACGCTTAGAACAAAGTTTTTAAAGATAAAACTTGGCTAAAATTGTTTTAAAAAGGTTATTAATAATTTAAGAAATTGAAAATGGTCCTTATACAAAACTTTATGATAGTATTTTCTTACTAAAAACTTAATTTTCCTTCAAACTGAAAGACTGTTAAAATTAATCTTTATAGTAACAAAACTTGATTTATTTTAGTGTAGCTTTTAAGAAAGTTGGTAATAAAAACTAGATCGATTTTCATTCTCCATTATTATTTTTTTCATGATAACTTAACGAGTTTCTTTTCAATTTAAACAGGTGGAATATTTAATACTTTTTATTTATTCGGTTGTTTTTTATTTATTTACTGGGATATTCGTCAAAATAGACAAATGGGAGTAGTATCTATTTTTTCGGAAGTTGTTGAATGAATTCCTCTCCAAGATTTTTTCGTGATGCACTGCACCGGGAACACCGGGGTGAAAGAGGTACTGGGAATACGGAGATTAAAAAGATACCGGGAACACTGGGAAGGAAAATGCGTCAGGGACACCGGGATATGAAAAAGGCACCCGGGGACACCGGGATATGAAAAACTACCGGGAATACCGGGATGATTGGTAATTACGGTTACAGAAAATTAGACATGTAACTTGAGAAAACTTTAAAAAAATAAATTGATACACTCAACCCGTGCAAGGCCTGGCATATCAGCTAGTTTTTTATAAAAAGATTGGCGTTTAGTTTTTCAAAAAATATTAATTGGTTTTGGAATTATTAGGATTCAAAGTTTAAATTTTTTCTTTTCCTGGCCGTTCAATAGAGAAACAGACGAGTTTTATGCGTGTTTTGGTTTTATGATAAGTCTGATTTCTTTTATTTTCAACAATTCACTAGTTTCGACGGCGCTGTGACGTCAAATCCCGTTTTTTGATCACATGACTTTACTAGTGTTTTGGCAAAAATAAAATCGAATTTTAAGTTATTTAAAACATATTTTTGAACTTTAAAATCCGATATTTGAGAGTTTTAAACTATAACGTATCAAAAAAGTGTAAAATTAAGCAAATCCCTCACCTATGCAATTCCCTCATTCTTAAACGCTACATACCATCAGAAGAGTTTCAAACAAAAGAAATTTGACTCCGCGTCATAACTTATTAAATTCCGACTGCTTTGATTCTAGAACTCGATTAGTTATTAACAAAACGATCGAAACAGCGGAGGGGGATTCTGGCCGAAATCAAGGGGAATATATCTACTACACTCCTCCAGCATAATGACCACGAGAAGGTCATTATCACGAAGCGGGGAAATCTTAATAAATTAAAGCTGAGGGTTTTGAATGAATTAATGCTCCCCGGTTCAAACAGCGATGCTATTCATCTTGAGTGCTGGATGGATCAATAATAAACCTCTCTCTGGTTTTACTAACCAAGGCTAAACTGGATCGGTTAACTGTGTTATATCAGGCTTGGACAATGAGCGAAAAGCGATGTTACGGATTATGTCTCTAGTGAGCCATACGTGGCCAGAGCCATCTATCTGTCATTCAAGGCATTTTTTAATAAAATTGCCGACTCGTCACGCTTGAATTGAGACTCGCGCATGACCAACGATGTGGCAGTGCATTGTGACTAGTGGAAAATGACTAGTAGTGAACCTCCAATTTTATTTACACAGACTATAGATCATTAGAAACCTACAAAAAATTAGCGATCAAACAGAGCTGACAAATCGAATTTGTTTCCCTCTTCAAACCAAAAGATTCCTTCTCTCCCAAGATTTTATCTCCGGGTGGCTGATTCTCAACTCTCATCCATGCGAGGTATATGCCGGCCAAAGAGCCGAGGCAAAAAGCACCAAGAACCCAACCCAATCAATCAACCAAATTTCCCTATACGTGGCCAGCGCTTTCAAGCGGTAAGATCTGAAAACTTCCAGTAACGTCGGCTTCTTTGATCTTTTCACTCATTGTCCAAGCCTGATATAACACAGTTAACCGATCCAGTTTAGCCTTGTACTAACAAAAGCAAGTGGATGCGTTGTCGCATGGTGGAATTAAAATGTTAAAGTTGTGTTTTTTAAGGTTACTAAGTAAGGGATGTGTTATTATTGTTTTTTTGGAGAGTTTATCCACGGCTTACTAGATACTATACAGGCTAGCCGAGTTTTAAATAATGAAAACCATTTGACAACTTTTCCCGCTTGGATCGCCTCATACCGACCTATCACCTAAAACGACCAACCAATAGTATAACACACTGACAAATAAAGAAAAATAGAGGCGTGTTTTCATGACGTAAACTTTTGATTCTTGGCCATTAGTGGATGAGTTGAATTTTTGAGCCATCAAGCCCCGCCTTCAACTCTGTGGATTTGCACTGCCAGTTGTCAGCTATTGCCATCTACATTTCTAATGATTTCTGTACCTCGGCTAGCCTGTATAGTATAGTATGTAGTAAGCCGTGGTTTATCCCCTTCTTAAATTTTATTAGGATGTAACGCATCCGGTTGATTAGTTAAATAGGGGAGAGTGAGGCTTCTTGGGACATGGCCCACTTTGGGACACACCATTTTTAAGACGCAATTTTATAGTTATGAACTCGTACTTATAGGTTACTAACAAATGATTATAAAATCTACTCTTCAACGTGTTTTGGAATCATTGGTGCGTCTGGATCATTATTTACATCCGTTTTAATGTTTTGCGTGATGCAAAGTTACAATCGCTCGTAGTTGCAAGATATTTTTTTCATAAAAAAGGTTTATTTATGTTATTATAACTATGTCGAGATTAAAATATGTGTATCTATTAATATTTTAAAAAAGAAAAAGAAAATTTTTTGCTAACCTAAAAGAGTAATTAAGTTTAAAATCCAAAGTGTCCAGTGGGGCACCCAAGGGACACTTAGGTGTACTAGTCGCTGTTTTTTTTCTTCTATTCTTTACTGCAATAAACAGGGTTTGAATCGAATGATGACACTTAATCGCCCAAACCTGGTTTTATGATTAAATTTTGAGTAAAATCGTAAAAATTGGGCCTGGTTTGAGGCGAAAACCCCCCTCATAATCAAAGTTTGAGTTTTATTCGTTTTGATTAAAATCATGATTACTTTTGAGCGATACGGTTTTATTAAGATAATAATAATAATTAATTCACGATGAAAAATATTTTGACAAAAAATTATAACAGCGCCCAAACATGTCGCTCACACCTCACCAAAACCGTCAATCTACTTTTGTGAGGACAGGCATTTTCTTCAGTATTTTTCAGAATAATAGAGGTATCTCTCCATTGGTGATATGGCAATCTTTCGTGCGATAAAAATTATTTTTATTTTTTGTATGAATAAAAAAACTCAAAAAATAATTATCACAAATAATCATTATCAACAATAATGATACGAAGCGAGTTTTTTTTTTATCGCCAATCGATGATCCGTGTTTGACTAAAAATGCAGTGAATGAAATATATTTTTTATGACTAAAGTATCAAACAGTGTAAGTAGTATGTCTTCTTTCGTACTTTGTTTTTACCGAAATACCTACTAATAAAATACAAGTTTCATTTACTTAAGACGAATGAGATAAAAAGTAGAAATTTAAAAGTTTAAAATAAAACCTTCCTTTCCAATGACTTTGGGGTGGAGTATCATTACCAGTAAAAGAATCGAATAAATTTATATATATATCTACATCTATAATTGAATATTACCAACTTCAATCAACGTCGATTTATTTAAGGGTGTCACCAGAAATTGGTGTTGGCCCATTCTATTCACAAAAAGTCTATGCTAGACTGAGCAACGTAACTTGCCTCTGGAGTAACAAAACAAACAAAGAAGCTCCCGGCGCGGTATCTGAATTTTAAGGAAGTCAATTTAAAAATATAATTAATTTGTTAAACCCATTATATAGCGTCTTTTTATAACGATTTGCGTACCGAAACTCCGCGTAGTGACGTCATAGGGTCAGGAAACGTTGTATAGAATAGTTATTAGTGTTCGGCACTAGTTAACTAGAACTAGTTGCAACTAGTAGTTAACTACCGATCAACTACTAGTTAACTAGAACTAGTTGCAACTAGTAGTTAACTAGAACTAGTTGCAACTAGTAGTTAACTACCGATCAACTACTAGTTAACTAGTAGTTTAACTACTTTTAGTTTAAAGTAGTTCAACTATTAGTTTAACTACTTTTTTAATTAACTAGTAGTTTAACTACTTTTAGTTTAAAGTAGTTCAACTATTAGTTTAACTACTTTTTTAATTAACTACTAGTTAAAACTACTTTCAAATTTTCAAATGTTTTATTTAAAATTTAAAAAGATATTTAAAATTTTTATCAAAGGTAGAGAGAGTACTACTCAAATTCCATAACCAGAAATAAAGACCATTTTTGCGCGGAGTATAAAGTTTTTTGTGACATAGATGAGAAAGATGTATTAGAATTTTGCCAAAAAGTAGGTAATGCAATTAAATAAACTAGTTAACTAGTAGTTAACTACTTTGGGAAATAGTTAACTACTTGTTGCAACTACAATTTCCCAGACTAGTTAGTAGTAGGTAGTTAACTATTTTTTTACCACTAGTTGCAGAACACTAATAGTTATTTGATGCTTACAGACGAAGACTTTGAAAATATTCTTTGAGCATGCATGCGTCGTGAAATGAAAAAGTGTACTTTACATCAGATGCGACATCACATTTTCCTAAATAAAATGAAAAAGTTATATTTTTTGGATAGTAATTAGACTGTGCAGTGTGTAGATGGACTTGTTGAAACATCCTGTATAATCCACATCACATTCTCTGCATATGATTCTAATTTGCTCCATTCCCTATCCCAAATTCGGTACACGCTTCTCATTCTTTTTATCTCTTATTGTTTCTTTCTGAACCCAATTAAGACATGGGCTTAAAATTTTAAAAATCGTTTATGTAAGATGTGTCTACCGTGTTAAAAACCAATAAAAAGGGAGTTTTGTCAGGAAATTATTTTAAACAAAAGATGTGCGGAATTCGCTAGTTTGTGTTTTTATGTTTGGATTCAACATTTACTTAACTATCCTTTCAGATAGTTAGCTTTTGGGTATATTTTCTTGTTCCGGAATAAAATCACTATCCTCTTCTAACCGAAAATTTAATTACATCATGTGTAAGTAATACCATTGGCTTCCTACACATTTATATAGGTAGTAAATAGTATTTTTTTCACTTTATTCACCAAAAATAAACAATTTGCATTTGAAGAAAGCGTTAGTTTGCTCTTTAGATTACATTCAACACATTATTCTCTCTGAAAAAATTAGTTCTTCAAACAACTTCAGATCATTCAGATTTTGTTTATTTTTACCTTAAAGCATGCTTTCATAAAATACGTACGGGGTTTAGATATTATCAATTAGAAAACATTAAGAGTACGTAATTACATCGATAAAATTGATCCATTTTTTAGTAGAAAAATAATAATAAACATTAACCTAACCCTGTAACAAACATGTGCTTAAAAGCACTGCTGCAAAGAAAATCACAGTTAAAAACATTTCATAAATGAAAAATAAAATCATAAAAAAAAATCCCTCAACTCTTAATTGAAATAAAACGATCTCAACAACAATGAAGAAATAACCATATATGTACTATTTGGAATCGAGTTTAAGTTTTCAAAATGGCGAGAGAGGAACGAATTAAGGCTGAATCCAAACATTCAAACGAACGCCGTTTGAACAGAGCTCGTTTATGGCAGGAGGATCTTTCTTTACCTTTTATGGCGAAAGAGAGAACTATAAATAGCGTTCGTATGAAGAAGAATTCGCCATTTTCGAGCTCTTCTCTCGGCCATTTTCGGATGTCTGTGTTGAAATAGGTGGCGGCTCTGAAATGGAATCGTCGGTGGTTACTTAACCCGATAGGAATTGATGGAGACCAATAGTGGGGTTTTTTTTTTGTTCTTGGGAGAAAGAGGAGAAATGAGATGTGTGAGTTTTTTGAATGGTTGTCGGTGGTTGGAGGTTGAGTGCTGCGTGGATGAGGAGGATTTTGTCAGTTTTGCTTTAGTTTGGAGAGTTTGGAGTAATAATAATAGTTGAAAGATGTTCGATTTTAGGTGTGATTAACCAAGTTTGAGGGAAAGGAGCAAGTAGTTTTCATGAAAGGTTGTAATATAGTGTTTTTTATAGAATTGAACTTACACAACTACATTGAAAATCGCACAAAATCTGCATGAACGATATCTTTTTCACCTACGGCTTTTTTCAGTATTCATTCTTTTAAGTTGTTAGAAACCAACCCATTAGCAACATTTCCGTAATGGGACATGGGTGATATACAGTTAACCGTACAGTTAAATTTATGGAAAGTTTCCAAAATAAGAAACGATAAAGTCTGACTCTTATAATAAAGGAAAACTCACACATTTTAAATAATATTTCAATCCAATTCTAAAATGTTAAACATTACATTTTAATTTTATGAGTTTTCCTCATTTCAATCATCTTAACTTAAAGACACACTTTGTCCCAAACTATAGATGGGTTAGAAGGTTAGATACATTTATACAGGTTAGACTTTAAAATAATCATAACAAGTCTATAATTTAATCATATAAGACTTAAAGATTAATGAAAAGATTTTCAAAAAATTAACTCTTAATTAAAGCTCTTAAAGTCCACCTTTTAAATTGAAAAAAAAAAACCTGTTATAAGCAGTGTAAAAAGGGCACTTAGGTACTGATGAAATCTATATAGATATACTTATAAGAGGGTACCAATACTAATGAGCAATAGAAGCATTCTAAATGAAGGAAACAATTAAAACTAAAAGACAAAAAAAAATACTTTTCGTATAAGATCTCTCATCTCTTTGACGAAATGGAAATACAGTGAAACCCCAATTTAACGTTTTCCCGCATTTAAAGTTATTTTTCTTTGATCCTTTGAAAAACGTTAAATCGGGGTTTCACTGTAAATCTCTTAAATTCCAAAAATTCTGTATAACTAATTGCATGCAGTTTAATAATGACCATTCACTTTCTTTTACAAAACCTACGTATTCAAATTCATGGTTGTTGTGTCCTTAAACGTTTGATATGTTTCTGAGGCTAAACCAGTAATCACATAACATTAAAATTAATTCCTCCAAGTCCCCTGTATTTCCGTGAATATGAGACACCTGACAATTTGGATACTTCAGATAAAAAAATCAATAATTAGTGTCCAAAAAGAACTTTTCACAGGCTGCAAATGATAAACAACGTATCTGTTTTCGACATCAAGAAAAATCCGGGATTAAATTTGCAATCATTATAATGAGAATCTGCTATCAAAATCACAGAAGATACCTAATTTTTAAATATCACCCACCCCTGCGAGTAGATACGGGTGATAGCTTTTAATGAAAAATGGTAGAAAGTAAAATCCCAATATGCTCCATCTTTTTTTTTTTTTAAAAAATCCATTGTTTTTCATTTATCACACGCGCAACACACAAAAAACGTTAATTTAATAACAAGTCTTTGCCTCAATACGTCATTATACGTAACAAAGCGAACGGGGATTTCTCATACATTATGGATATGGGGGCTCTTTGGCGTCTCCCACGCATAGAATGAGAAAGAATAGGCTGCGCGTTGAACCAATTTCCCTTTATTAATGTGACCGAAACTCCGTTTAGTGCAGTTTTGCAGTGATTATACCACTCACCAGTCAAATATGTAAAAGTTTTATTAAATATGTGCAGTCCAACTCGTTTGTAATGGATTCTTTTCATAATTTACGTGTAATTACAAAATCTCCCCATGACGGGTGAGAGTTTACATAAAGAAAGTTTTATCCTCTCTCCTAATAAGAGACTAATTTTAGAATATGCACTAATAAGAAGGAATTTAAATATCTTTTTGTGTTGTTATAATGAAAGAAGTTTGTTCACTGGCTTAGGCACTGACAGTGATATAACCGAATTGTAAATTGTTCCCGTCAAAGAAGAATTCATTTAATATTTTCTATAGAATATCTATACTAGACTGACAATGTTTCTTGTCCTTGTGACATCACCGCACGGAAGGAAAAACTGAGTAAACAGAAAGCCTTTTGGGTTGCTTGGAGAAGTTTTGGTATACGAAAATCGTGGTAAAATATACGTGGGTTTAACTAACTAATCATATACTCTCAGCTCGTTTCTGCAATGTCAAGAAACGTTGCAGTCTAGTATACGAGGTTTGATAATCTGGTTTTTATCTACAAACCGGAGCAGATAATTAAATTTTGATTAATATTTCAAACATTAGGCTTGTTTGTTTTTAATAACCATCTAAAAACTACTAAAGAATCTTGAATAAAAATTCACGAATTTCATTGAATCTATTAAAATTTAAGGATTACTTTTGAGTGATACTGATTTACTCAGATAATAAGGATTATTTTCTGATGAAAAATATTTTGATCCAAAATTAAAATCCAACAGATCGAAAGCATATTGTTCCCACTTCACCAAAACCGTCAATCTACAATTTTCAGAATAATAAATCATATTTATTCGTCATATTAATATTAATATCATTCATCATATTGTTTTGAAAAATAAATTTCAAAGCTACGGATAAAAATTAGATTTTAACCACTTAGGATATGGAAATTATAATCCATACATGATAAAAAAAACCGTCATTATATGTTTTAAGTAGCAACATTTTGATAAGATTTTTCTATGTTATTTTGCTTTTATGATCATAAACTTTAAACCTGTCCACGACATCATAGACTGAAAATATGCAGTGATCATAATCACCACTCAAATATTAAAATATTTTATTTTAAGTATAGTACTAAATGTAAATTGTTCACATCTTAGAGCGTTCCCTTTAAATTAAGGCACTAATGTGAGTGATTAAATCAATAAGGACAGTAGTGTTTTCTACGAGTGTATGCAGCTGTCCCAAGCAAGGTATGTGTCCACTTATTAACGATTGACTGCCCATAGATATGGTCATTAAGTGGTGTTTAGGTATAGTATCAGTCAGTTAACTAATAAATAAATAGCAAAAATTCATTTAAAATTAAATTAAAACTATTTATCTCCCAGTTAGTAAACGATTGTTTGAGTCACAATTAAAATACTTAAAGATCATAGCAAATATGCTGAGAACAGCAGATATTTGAGTAAAAGTATTGAAATGTAATTAAAAAATATGTATTCCAAGATATTTAAGAATATTTTTTAAGGATTTTGATAAAGAAGGATATTACTACCAGTCTTTGTTTTTTAACTTTGTGTAAGTCGCATACAAATAATACAAATTCCTCTCCAAATAAATGGGAGTTTAGGTTTGACACCCTTGGGAATCATAGGGTTTTATTTATTTATTTATTTATTTTTTTTTTTTGTTTACAGGCGATTTCCTATGCAGAGTAAAAATGAGGGATCTTTTTGGGTGTCCCCCAAAAGTCCAAAACATTAAACATCTATAAAGTAAATTTAGACATCTAAGGATCGAATTATAAAAAAAATTATCTCCAATTCGATGAGATCGCTTTTATTAACCTCTAGTGGAACGGTCAGAAGTTAAAGTTTCAATCAGGAAAACTACTTGAGGCATGTGGGAAAAAAAGTAAAGTACAAAATTGTAGAGCACTACCGATTTAATAGACACCTTATGCACACAAATGTCAAGAATAAAACTCATGAAACGCTGGCTTCTTTAATATTGTGGTGTAGAACCTCTAAACCTAACGTAACACGTAAAACTTAATGGCTAAGTTTCATAATAATTTTGAATTTTATCTGTCTAAGTCTTTTTATTTCTCACTTTTGTACTGTAATATAAATATAAGCAGAAATACAATTTAAGGGTTTTTTTTAGATTATATTCAATTATATTTCAATTTGGTTGAAAAAGGCAATAAGTCCATCAACTTTTTTCAATGGTAGCATATTTTTGAATGCAGCACTTTTATTTGTTTCGATGACCACCCTTTTTTCTAAACAGAGTCCTCAATTTCCAGTAAAAACTTGGTGGTTATACAACGAAAATTCCATTACTTACATTTTTTTTTTTTTCGATTTTCTCAAAACTTTGTTTTTGGACTTATAGAGTGTTTTCAGGTGACGTCACAACCGGTTATTTTCTTTTAACTGTGTACCTTCTGTAGGGCTTTCAACTGTTGCTAAGGCCGTTGTTTATCTGTTGCTAAGGCGGTTTTTAAGTATGGGGTCACGTGATTGCAAATGCTCCAATAGAAGAATTCCACGGCTAGTGATTTTCTGTAACTGTTAATCTCTGTAGGGCAAAAAAACTGTAACATCTTCTGTTGCTAAGGCCGTTGTTAGGTCCGAGTCATGTGATTGAAAATGCTCTATTCCCTTTTTAAAACTGACGATTCTAGGGTTTCCATCCCGATGTGCTCTCTACCCACTCCTACCTCTCTCCTCCCATTTGCATACTAGTCCTCCTCCAATTTCGCTCCTTCTCGGCAAATGACAAGGTGAGGTTTTTTGCTCCCAGGTATCTTCGCTTCGACCTGCATTAATTTCTGCCCGAGAACAATGTGTTTTAATAAGGGTTCGTTAATAAAGGCTACAAGGAGAGGGGAATTCTTTTAATCAAAAGCGACTGCTTCCCTTAATGGGGTCATTTCGGGCATTAAAAGTGATGAGATTTCTGATGTAATAAAAAATTAATCACGGTGAGGTTGTATTTATGCATTTTTGTCGAGTTGAGAGAACATTTTCTAAAAATCTTTTAGTAGTTCTTGGTTGGGTTTTTAATGTAGTGTGGCATACTAGCAGATTTGTTATTTTGGTTTTGTAAAGCATCAAAGTCCTAAAATTAGTTGCGGTTAGATTTTTAAAAGATACTTTTTAAAATTTTGGTACAGATATTCGGATTTTTTTTTTGTCAATATTATAAAGAAAAAACACCGCATCATGCATTTTGTGAGTAGTATATTGAAAACTATGTTTTATTCCGTTTTATTTTATATACCTTTGGTTTAGAGCATTTTCAATCACATGACTCGGACCTAACAACGGCCTTAGCAACAGAATTGCTACAGTTTTTTGCCCTACAGAGGTTAACAGTTACAGAAAATGACTAGCCGTGGAATTCTGCTATTGGAGCATTTGCAATCACGTGATCCCATACCTAAAAACCGCCTTAGCAACAGTTAAAAGCCCTACAGAAGGTACGCAGTTAAAAGAAAATAACCGGTTGTGACGTCACCTGAAAACATTCTATTGTAGTTTTATAAGGATTTTAAAGTAAAGAATAAAACATATTTATGTAACAATTTTCTTATTAAAAAAATCTTTATTGGATTTGTGAAACTCTTATTTTATAAACCGATGAATCCTTTGAAAATTTCCACTTCAAATAATTTCAATCGTTCTTGAATGATTTTATGGTAAAGGGGTTTTTTAATCGATCATTGAACCCGACCCAATAGGTCGTGGCTAGTTCACAGGGCTGGCAGTATGGTGACGTCAGAAGAGGTGTGGCCAAAAGAAAGCCACTTCGACATTCAGTCAATAGTCACTTCAGCATCCTAGTAGACATCTACGCGCATGCTCGCGGTCTTAAAATTAAAAAGTTTTAACGCCACCGCAGCTATTTTGAAAGTGTTTTGATTTTAAATAAGGTGTTTTATTTTACAGATAAAGTGTTATTTAGATTTATTTATTTTACAGATAAAATTTTAAATAAAGTAAAATTTATTAAAAACTTACTTTTTCCTAAATTTGAATTAATTTCAAAGTTTAAAATTGCAAAACTTGTCCTATTCAATTTGCTACTTGGAAAATATTATCTGAACATATTTGAAATGCATCAAAAGCTTTATGAGAGTGAATTTTAATGTAAAAGATTTTGAAAAGTTTAAATTTTTTCCATCTGACCAAAAAATATATTTTTATTAAGTCAAGTTATTATTTTAATACTGTAAAAAGTTTACGATAAGACCTAACCTGCTTATGATCATTCAGGTTCTCAAAAGTAGATAGCGGTACATTCATAACAGTATCTCAAATCCCAGCTTCAAGCATATTTGATTTTTGTTTCCACATACAAAAATTCCCATTGAGTTACACCTTCAGAAATAGTAGCAATAGTCTCCTCAAATATGTGAAAAATAGTCTCCACAATTATTAACACCCTAATTATAATTTGATACTGTTATAATCTCAACACTTTATGTGCTCATTACAATGAGCACATAAAGTGTTGAGATTAAAATAAGAAACATAACTCTTTAAAAAAGGTTTCAAAATAAATAGCATCTGTTATAAATTAATGAAACATTCAATGACTATATTTTGAACTATAAATTAGTTGTAGAAATTCTAATAGCTATTTTTATTACATTGTGGTACTTTCCTAAACTAAACAAGTGGGAAAAAATGTAAGCCTTTTAATTAGCAATACTCTTTAGTAGCTGCATATTTTAGAATAGAATAATGCAAATGAAAGTTTAATTACTCTTACAGTATAAATATTTTTATTAATACTCAGACTTGCATGGTATTAAGTTTTCATTAAAAATAAAATATATTCCATACTCAACGATGAAACTATTCCACAGTTCCTCAACTTGTGTTACATTTTCTTAAAATGATATATGTTTGATGATAATATTTTGATGATTGTATAAGATACTTTTCAGTCATCATATAACCATGTAATTCACATCATAAACTTTTTAATGTTGAAAAATTAAGTCTTGAATGAAAACAAGATTATTTATTTTTCACACTTTATTTTTCTGAAATCTCAGCACTGTAAGAATATAATAGAAGTATTTAGATTGTAATAATGCTATATTTTCTGTCTAAAATTGTTCAAATGAATTTTTAGAAGATTTAAGTTTATTTATAATCTTCAGTTAACAGTAGTGCTCGTGCTGTCATCTATAAACTGAACTGTGAAATAGTACAACCCGATTCTATTTAACTTTTGAATAAACTTATTTCAATCAGAATTCCAGTTCTTTACTTTACTGCATAAACTTCTATAAGAATCTTGTAAAAATTAATTTGAACAATTTTAGACATAAAATATATCATTATTACGATCTAAATACTTGTATTCATAATTTGTTAATGAACAGTCAGATTCAAGAACTCCAAAAGGTTAAACTCCACGCGCATGCGCGTAGCGCGCTGGTGCCTTTTGCCCGGCATCGCTCGTCGTCACCCGTTCTTAGCCACACCTCTTCTGACGTCACCATACTGCCAGCCATGTGAACTAGCCACGACCCAACCAATATGTGTATATTCTTATTATAAGTCTTTTTAGACCCCAGTTTTGTGAAACTATTATGTTATAAGACGGTAAATTCTTAGAAAACATCCACTTCAATTATTTTTCTAGTAAAAAGTTAATTCAGGAATAGTTCTTGATTGATTTTAAAGCGGTTTCTAAATCGATCATTGGAGCCAATCAATTTAGTCATATTTTAAAATTTAAAGCAATATATTTTAATTTAAAAAGAAACATTAAGATTTGTCACAAGAAGTTTAAACCGAATGTAAAATTTAATTTCTGCACAATAACGTAAAGCAATTTTCTGTAGTATAAAACAGTTTCTATGCACATTTTCCAATTTTTATAAAATATTCTTATTGCTACACTTGTTAAAATAGAATGACCCAATTTTTTTTAAATATCTCACTACAAATAAGTAACAAGACCTAATTTCTCTTTTCAGAACATAAAGAATCAAATCATGACAACGAACGTTTGGGTAGAACAGGTAAGTGCCAGAACATTTTTTTCTTAATCAATTCGTTAAAAAACAAGCATAAAATAATTAATTACATTTATTTATGAGAAACCTAGGCTCTCACTTAACAAATTAAATAACCCTATCTCACATCGCTTACCCTTTATCGGCTGATTTTTGTAATCAATAAAAGTCGACAAAAATCTCAAAATGTCCATTCACAAAAGCGCTTATCCGCTCAAGTCACGTAGATTCTGGAACATTTAAGCAAAATAAGACAGAACGACCCGATTAAGAGAAAAGGATATCCCATTACATGGTCATCCTCCGAAAATTTCCCCAAGTCCCTCTAATTGAAGCACTAATCCAATATTAGTCTCTTCCGTTAAGTAGCTTTAAGATCCTTCATTTACTTTTCGAATATCATGCGCACTAGGGAAAAGAACAGAATTCCGATTAGCCGGTTATTGTATCGGAACAATGTCGTTGGCTCATTTCCAGATTCACAAATGATTATGTAGTGCTGTTGTATGGTCGTCTTCTTTGATTTTACTTCCTATTTTGCAGTCAATCTCCTAAAAATTATATCCAGATTGCTCCTTTAGTATCCCATTTCAGGATGAAGTTTTAGAGTAGTTATCGTTATTTCTTGTTTGTTTTGTTCTTAATTGGAGAATGGAAAATTTTCATTTTGTATCAAAAGAATTTTATTTAAGAAAAGGTCGATTCGCAATATTTGAACTAGTGAACACTGATTTGGTTTATTGTGTGGAGATTTTAAAAAGTTAACGTTCTACCTTTTGTTTAAATTCTCTCTTATCTTTTATTTTATAAATCTAAATGATTGCACCGGATGATTAGCTCTCTAAAACAGATTTATTATTAATGAAATAAATATTGAATCAGTGATTGTAATCAGAGAAATTTTAACATGCCTTTTGGGTATGGTTGTCATCTTTCATCGAGAGCAAAGAATGTTTTGGAATGTTTTATTACTCAATTAACTGATTTGGTTCCTTATACGGATCATGGTTCTTATGGTTCATCTTAAAATTAAGGTAGAAGAATTATCACTGTAAGTCCCAATAACTTTTTTACACCCTCTAATCCTGCTTCCTCACTTTCCTTTTACCTTTCCTCACCTATAGTTCCAACAATAGAGGAGAAATAAAAATGGAGTAAGAATTCCCATTAAATCGACACCGAAAAAGAGTTTGCGTCATTAGCAGGGCTTCTGGCGATGAGTTGGCGCGTTATCGCTTGTTTGGCAATTTCAAAACGCCAAGAATGCAACACTGCACTGCAAGAAAGTTCGGCAGTGAAGACGATTTCCAGTGAGACCACCGTCATGTGACAAGTTTTATGCATTGATAAAGAAGGGATTTTACAGAATCTCAAACTTCTCATCCCATTTTACTTTTGTTTGTGAAATATTTAGTCACCACTTTTAAATAAAAGTACTAAATTATAATTTAAACATATATTTTCAGTTTTTAAGAATTCTTTTATTTTTAATTTAATTAAAAAGTTCGTTTGAAAATTTAGTTCAAGTGAACGTATTTTTACACTAAAAGACTTGCCAGGCCTAACCAGCACCTAAAGAAGGGAAATTAGCTTTTCACTCACTCTGATTGGTGGAATCCTCTTTAACCAAGGATTTAACACCGACGTGGATGTCTGTGAATATGGTTGTTATGTAGTGTATTTGGCGATTTATCGCTTATGTTGGGTTTGACTGTTCCCTCTTCAACTTCAGTTATCATCGGTATGGTAGTGGTTGGTTATGCTATAAAATAATGACTGAGTCTGGCGGAACAATTAACAATTCTCAATACCTTCACTTTCGAAAATAATTACCCACCCCATATTTTAGCATCTAACACCTCTCACTTACCCTAACCTCCAAACTTCCCTTAAACTTTTAACTTTTCCTACCACCTTTCTCTAACCCCACCTTTTCCCCCAATCATTCACTCTCAAAACCCTACCACCTCTCGTTCTGTAATAGTTATGCATCAATATAATGAAGAAGTTTTTTGTTTTTTTTGGGAAAACTTAAATAGACAATGGATTTGGCAATTATCCCCTCATTTTGGTTTTACATTCTAGATCATTATTAAAATTCAATTAAATTCTTTCTTCTTGTTGTGATTGGTCCGGCTATAAAGTGATGCAGTAAAAGGACCACTTGTATGTTAAAAAAAATAAACAATTCCAAGCTCTCGCATTCCTTCATCTAAACTCACTATTATAAGCCCCAGGACTATTTCCATCCCCCCTCTCGGCATCAATTATGAAGTACTTTTATAATAGTTCTAGAATAATCAATGGATTTTATGACTTATCCCTTATGTTGGATTTTACTGTCACATCCTTCTTTGACCAAGGATTTAACAACGAAGCGGATGTCTGCGTTTGTGGATATGGTTAGAATGTTTAGAGATCTATCGCTTATGTTGGGTTTGACTGTGTTCTCTTCAACTTCGACTATCACAGCCGACGTACTGGCCTAGTGGTTAAAGCATCTGACTGTGAAGCCGTACGTCTGGGGTTTGAATCCCCGTTTGGCATAGATGTTTGTTTCTGTCGTGTCTGATGAATAAATGTGCCCCCCCCCCTGTGCAAAGGGGTTGTGCTAGCGAATGGTGTATGTGGCGCGGGTAACAGTACCTCACCTCCGTGGCTCCGGTCCACATGTGCCCTCTGGGTATCGCTGAGTAGGTATACTTCTTAAGGCAATTCAGTGGTCAAGGATGAAAACCCTCTCCTCTTGGATTGTATTGGTGCCTCCGTAAGGCAGTTGTTGAATGAGGGGAGGAGGTATTTAATTTGCTTTTGCGACGCGATCTCTTGGACCTGGTTTGGTCGATCTAGGACAGGGAGATGAGCAACAATAACAGGATGATAAATCCAGAACCCGCCCATTGTTTAAAAAAAAATCATTCAGCTTTCATCGGTATGGTTATAGTCACTTCTATTATTCTTTTGGTTGGTCATGCTATAAATCAACAATTACTCAGTACTTTCGCTTTTGAATATGCATACCCACGGCTTACTAGATACTATACAGGCTAGCCGAGTTTTGAACAATGAAAACCAGTTGACGACTTTCCCCGCTTGGGTCGCCACAAGTCCTACCTATATCACCCAACCAATAGGATAACGCACTGACAAATAAGGAAAAATAAAGGCGCGTTTTCATGACGTAAACTTCTGATTGTTGGCCATTAGTGGCTGAGTTGAATTTTTGAGCCATTAAGTCCCGCCTTCAACTCTGTGGATTCGCTTCGCCAGTTTGTCAAGTATTGCCATCTGGATTTTTAATGATTTCCGTATCTCGACAGGCCTGTATATAGTACCTAGTAAGCCGTGGTATACCCAACCCTACACTTAAACATAAAACAAACAGTCAAATCCCCCAAACCCCTTTAAACAAAACATCTTTAAACCCCTAATCTTCACCCCAAAACTTTCCCCACCTTCTTTCTCTCTAACCCCATCCTTTACTCTCAACCCTCTCTCTCTCTCACCTTTCCCCTTCATTGTTAAAAAAAAGGAGAACCTAATAACTTCAACAAGAGTGATAGATTCTTCCTCTCGCTTCTGACCTTCGAAAGGGGGGAAGGATAACAAACTTTTCACCCGAAATTAACCGGAGGGGTGGGGTACGAAAGGAGAGCAGATGGTGCGAGGGGTGATGTATGACACCCCATTACGAAAGATGCCACTCGGAGAGGGGATAAATTAGAACTCACTTTCGATCCCTTTTGTTTCCTTGGGGTTTTTTTTGTTGGAAGTTCGCTGTCGTTATGGAAGTTGTTTATTGATAGTAGAGTTTTAATTGAGGAGGAGTTGGATGGTATGGTGACAGTTGCGTTCTTCTGGCAATTGCGGTGCGAGGTGGTTATTTCCACGACAGTTGACGCATGCGCAGTAATAGGAGTTTGCATTGACCGTTTTATTACGTGTTTTATAACATTAAAGTTATATTATTGATCAATCTTGGCATCAGCACCGATGGCCTCTAGTGGTAGAGTGTGCGGCTAGTAACCCAATGGTCCGATTCTTGGCTGCTACTTTTGATTATTATGCTTTTATTTAACTTGTAATTTTTCAGAAGTAGGGAGATTAGTTCGAGTTTAGTTGTTACTTTCGTAGAAATAACAACGTGGTTTTATGAGACTGTGAGTGACTATCGGATCCCTCAGGCGTGTAGTAAAAGCTCTCATTTTCTTTTATTCCCCTACTCTGTTGGTATCCCATGTATATATTTTACGGGCAAATGTGATAAAAAATCATTGATAAATGCCATTGGATTTATCACATTGTCCGTCTTACTTAGGGCAATATTAATAATGTCCTGTTTATCACTTAGCCCGTAACATATATCACGGCTTACTAGATACTATAGAGGCTAACCGAGATACGGAAATCATTAAAAATCCAGATGGCAATAGCTGACAAACAGGCAAAGCAAATCCAATGAGTTGAAGGGGGGGCTTAATGGCTCAAAAATTCAACTCAGCCACTAATGGCCAACAATCAGCAGTTTACGTCATGAAAACACGAATTTATATTTCCTTATTTGTCACCTATTGGTTGGTCGGTATATGGGTAGGACTTGTGGCGATCATAGTGGGAAAGGTTGTCAAATGGTTTTAATTATTCAAAACTTGGCTAGCCTGCATAGTATCTAGTAAGCCGTGCATATATACATCAGATACCATGTATGTATATACAATATAACGTTTACGATTTGGGATATTCAGAAGAAAAATTTTTTTTGCTCCTATATTTGCTAGAGTCTGGGACTTTCTTTCCTTCGTTACGTAATCAACTATTGTTGGTAGTTTAAAAATAATACCTTTCGCTTATGAGATTAACAAAAAAGTATGTTATTATTTGCAGGAATGGAACGATTACAAACTGCGCTGGGAGCCCGAAGAATATGGCGGGGTTTCGAAGCTCCACGTACCTGCCGAGCAGATATGGCTTCCTGACATTGTTCTTTACAACAAGTAGGTCCCGACTCTATTTACTATATTATAAAGTGATTGGGTACTTATCCGTTAGCCGGGCGCAAATGCCGCCAATTGTGAACCAAACGCTCGCCAAGCGAAGCGATGACAAAACTACTATGTTACCTCCTATTATCACTTCGGTTAAATTAGTTAACTAGTACTAAGTTGTGGTATTGTATCGGTAGATTCTTTAAGGTTTCCTTAGCTTCAATTGAAAAAATACCTCCAAGTAGTCCTATTTCTTTAAGTAATTTACCTAGAGGGTTTTTTTATGTTTGCCTTAAAAAGGTTGGATATTTTTTCATACTTTAACCTAGGAAAACATGATGATGGTGTATAGAATTTAAGAATAAATAAAACACTTCTATAATTCAAAATTTCAACTTTATTGAGATTTAACTCATCCGGAATCAACACGCAAGTCGAAAGACATTTATTTACAGAAATACCTTGATTCTAAAACTCACAGAATAAATTTAAATTTAACAACAAACAAAAAGTAAAAGAAATAAAGTCTTAAAGATTGTGAATAAAATCTTACAGTTCAAAATTGATTATTTCAGTTTCTGCTCTATCCATACCAAATATCGATAAAACTACCACACGACCTTTAAATGGAAACAAACCCTCATAAAACCACGAATCAAGAACGTGTTACCATTCATTACAAAAACATCACACTCTCGGATTATTTTTCAAAATCATCCCTCTCGAAAACTCAACACCTCCAAACTTTAATGCCTTCTCCAAAAGTCAGAAATCTCTATAACGCATTCCGAAACTAGCAGTCAGAAGAAAAAAAAATAAACACCTCGCGCCTCGGATTCCCTAAAACACCCCGACCCGAAATCAGATAGGAGACAATAAACTGCTTTCTATCTCTCAAAAAAACCCGCAGCGGCAGACGTATCGAATAGTGAGTACCTAGAAGTTAAATTACAGACCCCCCTATAACGCTCTTTTATGCAGCTCACGGTCGCAGTGACGGAATACAGAAATATATCTATCTTCTTCTTCTGCGTTTCCAATATGCTCTAAAGAGGAGAGGGAGAAATCCTTTCAGACGAAGAGTGTGCGCGCCGACGCTAGTTTTCTTTTCAGAGTCGGATTTATTATTTCGCGCGAGGTCCTTTCTTCAGTTTCTATGGAGGGGAGTGGGGAAGGAGATAGAGGGAGATTCGGCGGGAGAACGCCTGAACGGGTCTTTCCCCTTGGCGGATGATAATTCCTTTTTCAATTATTGTCATTTTGTGTCTTTAGTAAATAAAAAAAACTTTGTTTGTTTGAAATGGCGAATCCTAAATTTTTAGGTAGTAAATGGCCGGGTGAAAAATCAAAAGTAGGGCTGGTAATAGAGGAAAACTTCAGATAAGTTTTCTTATGCAGGGTGATTCAAAACTCATAGGCAAAAATTAAAGAAAGGTGTACACCAGGGGTCGGGAAGTAATTTTACTGGGGTCCAAATAACTTTGAAAATTTTTATCGAGGTCTTAAGAAAGATAGTATTTAATTACTTTTTAATTCTCATCTTCGGATATAAATATTTTAACATAGATGTATTTGGAATAGCGTACGCAGCCTTCTTAATTATGTTGTTAATTGCCATTTATTTTATCTTTTAGTGGTGCTGCATTACAGATAAATTTGTGTTACACATAAGAATGGATTTGGATATATGCTGTTAAAAGTAATGTTTAATATCCGTTCATATAACAGTCTTTTAGAGTGTCGATGTGCTTCTAATATCTAGTGAAAAAATTAAGTAACAAAAATCTTACTCACCACTAAAATTATTAATTTCAATCACATAATTAAACTCCTTGTTATATCACTAGAATCTTCGTCACGGCTTCTCCGTCACTGTATTTAAAGATTGGACCTTGTAAGGTTCAATTTGTGTGATTTAAAATGAGGCGATCTAATTTTTGCAATAACGAATCTTAAATTTTGTATGCGTAGCTGAGTGAAGACTCAGAAGAAGGGCTGGTAAGAGAGGAGCAGTTCATGAATACGCGACAGGTCAGGACAGCGAATTTTCCATTCGTCGGATTTTGAAATTTCGTCTTTGGAGCAGCGTGAAAACATAAAATTCTGTGCTTTCTTTGAGCAATCACCTTCTGAGACTGTCGAGATGCTACTATAGGATGTGACATCACAGCGCATGTAAACAACAGTGTTTCTGTTTTTGTGCCAAAACGCAAAAAGATTTCCAAAAAATTATATCTCAGAAACTTCATTTAAACGTCATTCTTCATGGTTTTTTATCTACTATTTTAATAAAATTTAATCTCAACCTCACAGAGCATTTCAATCACATGACTCGGACCTAACAACGGCCTTAGCAACAGAAGGTTACAGTTTTTTGCCCTGAGGAAGGTTAACAGTTACAGAAAATGACTAGCTGTGCAATTCTTCTATTGGAGCATTTGCAATCACGTCACGATCGCCATAACAACAGATACCTCGTCACCTAGCAACCGCCTTAGTAGCAGTTAAAAGCCCTACAAAAGGTTAACAGTTAAAAGAAAATAACCGGTCGTGACGTCACCTGAAAACACTCTATTCCGGGAACTTTTTGACTTTACCTCGTATGCTGTTAAAAGCAGAAATATTTTTAACTGCTCTGAGATTTCACTCCTTGAGAATCGGAAATACTCTTTAAAAAACTAGCCAGGAGTATTTTCACTCTTTGAATTTCCCAAAGGTTTAGCTTAAAAAATGCATGCTTGCATTCATTGCCCTTCTGAGTCGTTTCGAGCAGTGTAGGGTAGAATGAAATGAACTCCATAAATATGTAAATATTAATAGTTAGCTTAGATAATAAACTTAATTAAGTGAGAAGTAAGTGGTAGTCTTCGTCTTTAAGTGAATTTTAGTCGTCGGAGTACCCAAAACACTCTTCTCTATTTGTGTACCCCTTTATGGTTTCAGCCACAACACCCTAATTATCATACTTTTTAATTGTGTTTTCATACAGCCATAGTATTTTTTTTTCGTTTATTGTTCTGATGCTTAGGGAGTTTGATTGCGGTTTTCGTGTCTCTGTATATGTAGTCACGGCTTACTAGATACTTATACAGGCTAGCCGAGTACGGAAATCATTGCAAATCCAGATGGCATTATTGGACAAACTGGCATAGCATATTCACAGTGTTGAAGGCGGTGGGTGATATAGGTAGGTCTTGTAGCGCTCCAAGCGGGAAAAGTTGTCAAATGGTTTTCATTGTTTAAAACTCGGCTAGCCTGTATAGAGCATTTTCAATCACATGAATCGGACCTAACAACGGTCTTAGCAACAGAAGATGTTACAGTTTTTTGCCCTACAGAGGTTAACAGTTACAGAAAATGACTAGCCGTGGAATTCTTCTATTGGAGCATTTGCAATCACGTGATCCCATACCTAAAAACCGCCATAGCAACAGATACCGCATTACCTAGCAACCGCCTTAGCAACAGTTAAAGCCCTACAAAGGTTAACAGTTAAAAGAAAATAGCTGGTCGTGACGTCACCTGAAAACACTCTATAAGTATCTAGTAAGCCGTGATGTAGTTTATGCTATTTCCGTATTTCACTCCTTATAATTGAATTTCACTCCTCCTAAAAAAAAGTCAAGGAGTATTTTTACTCCTCCAAAAAAATCCTAGGAATAACACTGGTTAAAAGTATTGTTGAATATCCGTTAAGGTTTTGGAGAGTGATTTTTGACTGAGGTCGTCGCTCACTCTACACCTTTCCTTGCTCTACGGCATCTCAGTTTCCTTTTCCTCCCTTTGAAAACATCTCTCTCGCATTTATTACTGAGGATTGTTATTCCCGGTGGGGCCGAAATTGAGGGAGAAAGAGGGGAAGCGGGCTGCTCGCGGTAATGGTCACCGGAAGGTTTTATTCTGGAGTGCGCGAATTTTCGTATTGGTTGATGCTGTGTTGCTGCTATTCAAAAGCGGCTGGGATATAAGTTGTGAAGGGAAATTATCCGTTGTGAATTTTCGGCATCGTTTTTATAGTACAGTAGACTCCGCTTAATGTTATCACATTTCTTCCAGATCAGAATGATATCAATATCCGATAGGCGGTTCTATACTATACAGTAGGGTGGTCCTTATTTGTATGGTAAAATTTTTTTTGGGGAATTCAGTTGGTGTCGCCCCCTAGTTTTGTGTCACTATAGAAAATAATAATGTATGCAAAATTTAAGCTCATTCGGCCCCCCAAGCCTTAGAGTTTCAAAAAAGTGCTGATTTTTTTACAAAACATCAAAAAAAAACAAAAACAAAGATTAAACCCTCCCATATTCTTCTTGATTTTTTTTATGAAAATCTAACATAGTTATAGTTGTAATGTTCCAGATTCCATTCTTCTATCACCCCTCTTTCGGTAGCAAAAATTTTTTAAAGTAAAAATAACTCTTGTAAAGTTGTTTTTTCTGCATTTTAAAAAAGCTAACAACTCCAGAACTAAACAACTTAAAAACCTGAAATCAGTGCCATTTTGTTTGTAATTTTATTATCTTTGATTTGATGTGCAATATAACTGCCTTTCTTAAACATTTTTTTCAGAATTCAAAAAAATGGGAAAAAAATTAAATAAAAAAAAATTCTGAAAGGAAATTTTATTAAGTAAGTTTAAAGTTTTCCAACTCTCAAAATAAACATTTCTGCCGAATTTCAAGCTGAAAATAAAATTTGATCATGTAGAAAGAAATAAAAATTTTCGAAATTTTGGCAAGTCCCTTAACATTCTATGTAATTTAATAAAAAAAAGCGATTCACTCATAGGGAATTCAAAAACTCCCTTGAGGGTGTTCATACGATTTGTACCATGCGAAAAAAATTCAGCTAAAAAAAAATTCAATTAAAAAAATTTGAAAAAATCAGCTTTTTTTGAAATTTAAGGCCTGGGGGGCACGTGTTATTATTTTTTGATTGAGCTAAAATTTTGCAAAAATCATTTATTTGTATGATGGAACAATTTGGGGAGGCGACGCATAAATATTTCCAAACTTTAAAAATAAGGACCACCCTACTATACAGGGTGTTTCAAAAGTCCGCTTCACGGCTTTTATTTGGAACCAACGTCTCCTAGGGTCCTGGAAATAAGGTCGACCCCTAGGTAAGTGACCCTGGAGAATCCATTGAGAAGACTTACAACGCCCCTAGTGGCGAAATAAAAAAGTTAAAAAAAATTAGTTAAGAAACTAAAGGAGATAGAGCAAACATCTCAGTGAGAGTATTGTTGCCACTGTTATAAGGAAATCACTGAAAAAAAAATTTATGAAAATATCGTGAATATTCGCGGAGATATTAGCATGTGAAAATAGCCCTTTTTCAGGCATCAAAATCATTCAGTTCAAAATTTTGCAAGTTTTATTGATTTTTTGATTAAAACTTTTCTTCATTTAACTAAATAAATACAAAACTACATAATAACTCTGAAAATTTTTGAACTTTTTCTCTTTTGATGCCTGAAAAATTACTATTTCGCCGGGGCGCTGTAAAGTCTTCTCAATGGATTCTCAAGGGTCACTTACCTAGGGGTAGACCTTACCTCCAGGACCCTAGGAGACGTTGGTTCCAAATAAAAGCCGTGAAACGGGCTTTTGAAACACCCTGTATAGTAATAAAAAGTGGCAATCAGTGTAACTCGTGTGTTTAATTGAAATCACGACTGTGTAGTCCTAATTGAAGTAGACAGTAGAACTCCAATTATCCGAATTGATCCGAATGTTGCCTTTTCATTTAATATTTTAAAAGCTATCTTTCTTTAAAAATAGTTTTCCCCCCATTATCAACATACTTGCAATAACACTAGTCGACAGTGGTTTCCTAACAACAACCGAATTACTATTTTTATTACTAACTAGCTGATATGCCCGGCCTTGCACGGGTGGAGTGTATCAATTTATTAAAATTTTCTCAAGTTACATGCCTAATTTTCTGTAACCATAATTACCAATCATCCTGGTAGTTTTTCATATCCCGGTGTTCCCAGTATTTTTTCATATCCCGGTGCCTTTTTCATCTTGGTGTCCCCGGTGCCTTTTCATCTCGGTGTTCCCGGTGCATTTTCATCACCGTGCTCCCTGTGCCTTTTCCCTCCCGGTTCCTAAATCTAACCTAATAACCTATATAAATCTAACCTAACCATCCAGTTCCGGTGTTGCACATTTAATTACGACAGTTACCCAACTATCCATTCTAAGTGAAAAAAATCCATTAAAATTATTACAGACTTTTGAAATCCCAAAATTTGTAAATACCCCCTGTTTAAATTGAAAAAAAAATCCCGTTAAACTACACCAAAGAAACAAATTATAAGGTTAAATAACAAATTGATCTAGTGTTTCTATCATCAACTTTCTAAAAAAACTGCATGATGTAATCTTTACTTTAACCAGTCTAATTCTTAAAACTTTCTATTTCAACTTAAAGTTTCATGGAAAATGAAGTTTTTAATAAGAAAATACTGTTATAAAGTCTTTAATAAGGGCCGTTTTTAATTTTTTTAAATTATTAATAACCTTTTTAAAACATTTGAAGCAATTTTAGCCAAGTTTTATCTTTAAATACTTTGTTTTATGTTTAAAATTGTTTTTGTTGTATTATTTGCAACAATGCGAGTTAAACAGATCTTCTTTAGTGGAGAAGTAAGGCGATTTTTACAAAAAGGCCTAAAAGGGGGTGAAGGGGTGGTTTTAGAAATTTGGAAATGATGTCATTGTCTTTCCCCCGTCCCCATACGTATGTGTACCAAGTTTGGTTCGATTCGGACGGGTAGTTTTGAAGAAATTGAGCCAAATCTGTTCCGGACAAACCCAGGCAGGAACCCAGGAACCCAGCCAGGCAGGCAGGGACACCTTCATTATATATAGAGAGATTCATATAGTTATTCAAATATCTGCAAGTAAAAAAGTTCCACCACGTACCATTTTTGTGTAAAAAAAAAATTCTATTTTTCGTAATTTTTGCGTTATAGGCGTCATTTTTGTCTAACAGCAACCCTGCAACCCCGTCCAATTAATTTATTTCTAGTATCCCAGTATATAGCCCACCACCCAAGCCTCACAATCGTGCACAATTGTAGGTTTAAGTATTACTTTGTATAATTTAATTTTACTTTTGATAGATAGCAAGTTTGACTTTAGTAAGGGTTGAATACAGGAATAGGTTTTATTGGCAGCACAAATTTTATTATTGGAGATTTAAAACAAATGGTCATTTACTTTTGCATAAGTTGGAACTCATAATAAAAACTCACCAGTTTTTTAAGTAAAAAGTTTAATTTTACGTATAAAAAACTTCATCGGTGTTGCGATATTATATCTGGATAGTCCTTTTATTTTAATAAAGCGCATAAACTCTAAGTTCATGTGTTACGTCACAAAAAAACTATGTAGTTTCCAACTCGGTGTCTAAATTTCGAGTAAAATGAAGAATGTCAATTTAAAAATATTATTATTTTGTTGAACCCATGTACACATGGCGTCTTTTTATCACGATTTGCGTACCAAAACTCCTAGCAACCCAACAGGCTTTCTGTTTTCTCAGTTTTACCTTCCGCGTAGTAATGTCAATAGGGTCAAGAAACGTTGCAACACATATAAGGCCCGGCGCATGTACTCCTGGGTTAAGAGTGATCACACCACAGATTCCCCTTATTCAGTTCGTTCATCAAGACTAACTAAAACCATCTTACATCGCTCCAGTCACCCAGTCTGGCTCACTCCGCCCTCTTTCAAAAGACCTCTTTATCAAAAGAGAACGAGCTCTAGAAAGAAAGGGGGTTCGAGATTAATTGCCAGATGAATTCTGGGAAAAATCCCCGATTCCGATCAACGGGAAGTTTTCCTCGGGTTCTCTCCAGAAATATTTATGCTCCTTGAATAAATTGTAGCGTTTGTTAACAATGGAGGGTTTTATTAATACTCTTTGGATTCGGGGAATGCTAAATGGTACGCATCTGCGCTAATGGCCGTAGATGAAATACGCTGGTTTTACTTCTTTCGTGAGTGATATTCTCTTCGAAATTAGAATATTTTATTGGGTGAGTACAAGTGAAGTGTTTTAGGGAATTATGTAGTTTCTTACATCAGAACGGTTATGATTGCATTTTTTTAATTTAAAGTTGTTTTCAAAGCGCATCAGTAAAAAAATACCATCACGAAGCATCTTTGCTTCTAATGCTTTAAGTCTTTTTTCTCATGCTGTGCCGCTCAAGTTAGATTGAAATCTTCTCACAATAACCGATCCCGGTAGTAAATTCGTTTTTTGATCACATGACTGTACCAGTGTTTTGACAAAAGTAAAATTGAATTTTAAAATATTTAAAACATATTTTTGAACTTAAAAATCTGATACAGTAGAGCCCCGATTATCCGCGAGTGCCACGAAAAGCATTTTTTAATTACGAACCTTGAAGATCAGAGCGGGCGAGTGTATCAAGTGTTTCTTGAACCCAGTACGTCACAATGGCGGAAGGAGAAATCGGTAACTGTGCTTTATTTTAGTGATTTAGATGTAGAGCAAAGGTTTCTGGTGTACTGTACATATTTTAAAAGTTTTGCCTATCAAGATTTTTGTACAATAAAACATAGTTTTTATACTGAAATATTTTTTTTTTCGTTGTTTTTACCTCGTTTTTAGTCTCTTTTCGGGTTATCCGCGATTTTTGCTATCCGAGGTACCCTTTCCACCCAATTCCGCGGATAATCGGGGTTCTACTGTATTTGATAGTTTTAAACTATAAAGTATCGAAAAAAGTGTAAAATTAAGCAAATCCCTCACTTATGCAAATACCTCATTGTTGGGGTGAAGCTATACCTCTTCCAAGAATTACAAGCTTTTATAGAGCATTTTCAATCACATGACTCGGACCTAACAACGGCCTTAGCAACAAAAGATGTTGCAGTTTTTTGCCCTACAGAGGTTAACAGTTACAGAAAATGACTAGCCGTGGAATTCTTCTATTGGAGCATTTGCAATCACGTGATCCCATACCTAACAATCGCCTTAGCAACAGATATACAACGGCCTTAGCAACAATTAAAAGCCCTACAGAAGGTACACAGTTAAAAGAAAATAACCGGTTGTGACGTCACCTGAAAACACTCTATTTAAA
The DNA here is from genome assembly GCA_963680715.1 of Tetragnatha montana. Classification (NCBI taxonomy): domain Eukaryota; kingdom Metazoa; phylum Arthropoda; class Arachnida; order Araneae; family Tetragnathidae; genus Tetragnatha; species Tetragnatha montana. The sequence goes on along the minus strand of OY796677.1, from coordinate 12,105,820 downwards.
TAATTAAACATTTTTATTTACTTAAAATTAACCAACTTTTCTCCCTCCATAATATTTCACCAAAAGGTACACAGTTAAAAGAAAATAACCGGTTGTGACGTCACCTGAAAACACTATTAAAGTCAGTTCACTAGTAGTATGCATTGTTGCATTGAATCACTAGTCCTCTTTGTTTATCATATAAGCCGTTCACTAGTCCCAGTATCCTCTAACAGAGATCTCTGTCCTTTCTCGGCAGTGCGGATGGAAACTACGAGGTGACCATCATGACGAAAGCCATATTGAACTACGACGGGAAGGTAGTTTGGAAGCCTCCGGCCATTTACAAGAGCTCCTGCGGCATCGACGTAGAATACTTCCCCTTCGACGAGCAGACCTGCCTCATGAAGTTTGGATCCTGGACCTACGACGGATACACGGTGAGCCATTTTAGATCAGTAATGGTCCGCGTGAGTCTTGGAAGCGCATTGAATTATATTCTAGTCGCTCAGGATGAAAGTGGTATAAGTTCAAAAATGCAAAATTTTAGAAAGAATGGATTTGGATTTCTTCTGGCCCGTAAGAGCTGTCTAAAAAGTGTCGTCTCCAAAAGTGTCCAATTTTAGTCTTAGGGACTTCTATTAGTAGTTAAAATCACTGGTTGGTGAGAATCAAAAACTTGTCGACCCCAAAAAATAAAATCACGTTTTAATCATCACTGACACATTAAAAATTAATTTCCAAGTAATATTTTTGAATCATAATATAAATCTCACGTTTTGTGGAGGGAAAGATCGCCGACGGATATATATCTCGATAATTCTGAAAACTACTAAAGAAAACGCATATCCTTGAAATTTATATTGGCGGGTTTTAGCGAGGTTTGAACGATATCTCGTTCAACCTCGTAGCTCTAGCTCTTTTTTGAGTTATATGTTTTGATCGAAACGAAATATTCTTCATCATGAATTAATGTTTAATATCGGAGTAAAAACCGTATCGATTATGATTTTAAATCGAAACCAATAAAGCCAGCGGATAAGTTAAGTACCCCCCCCCTTGCAAAGCTTTTTATATTTCCCGCGGTGTTTTATCATTTTGAACGAAATATTTATTACTTCCTTCTTTCTTCGAAAGAAGGAAAAAACTTCAAGGCAAAATACTGATAAAATGCCAAGTTTCATTTATTTAAGACAAATCAGATAAAATGTTTATAAGCGGTTGAAATTCAAAAATTAAAAGAGAAATATCCTTTTCAGTGACGTTGTGGTAGAGTATCATTACCAGTAAAAGAGTTCCATAAAACTATTTATACATCAAAGTAGTATAATTGTAATATGAGATAGCGGGAAAACGATCATTCCTTAAGGGCAGCAATCAATATTTATGCTTGCCCATTCTCTCATTTAAGAAAAACCTAGTACTTCCGAATAAACCAGTTTTTTTAGGAACGCTATGATCGATGATTTATCAGTAAAATTTAATTCGAAACATTCCTGCAAATGAATTTAAAATACAACGATTTTTATTTGCAACTTAAAACATCAAAATAGACAATTGTTTCGGGGATGCTTGAGATCCCCTTCGTCAGTATAAGTTCCAACAGTCTGACTTATACTGACGAAGGGGATCTCAAGCATCCCCGAAACAATTGTCTATTTTAATGTTTTAAGTTGCAAATGAAAATCGTTGTATTTTAAATTCATTCATATTTTGCAACGTATTGGATTTTTATTTTGATATATTCCTGCAAGTTAAGAAAAATGCTAATATTTCAACTTGAGAGGGTTTTGAGTACATAGATATGACGTTGTTGAAAGGAGTGATCGAATAATGCAAAGCGAGAAGGCTGGGGCTGAACAGCATTCCCAAACATGTGTTCTATAGGTGTAACAAACCATGCCAAAACTGCTGGGATAAGTGCGTATACATCACCAGGGAGATTAATTCGAAGGTGAACAGAGAGAAAAATACATATATGAGTAAAGTATATTTTTTATGATAAAGTTCAAAAATAGTAAGTAGTTTGTCTTCTTTCGTACCTTACTTTTACCGAAATACCAATCAAATACCATGCATTTCATTTACTTACTTAAGACGAATGGGATAAAAGTTGTTAAAATTCTAAAGTTCTTTAAATGAAAACTTCCTTTTCAATGACTGTTCATTATCAATGTTATCATTACCAGTAAAAGAGTTAATTTTTTTCATATATTTACTCGTATTTTGTAAGACTTACATCCGTATTCCTGGCATTTTAGTAATTATTTAAGGGTATCGCTAAAATTAGTAGTCGCCCATACTTTTTACAAAAAAAAGCTTGGTTATTCCGCATCAAACCGACTGATTAAGTTCATGCAAGGGTCTAATTAATTGTTAAGCGGTTAAATACAACTCAATACGCATCATTCAAGTAAAAAAATATAGCTTTTACGTGTTGCAAAGAATGTAAGAAGAGTCAAACTTATGTTTCAATTTTTTTGAACTTTAATCCCATTTTTGTATCATACTATAATTTCACAGAATTATTAAACCCGTGAGGACGCGCGCATATTTTTATTACCTACTTTAACACGCACCGGGCCTCCTCGCAGGTTCACCGTCAAAGATCTACTAAGGCATAATATAGTACGCGGGCGTTGTGAAAACCGATTTTCCCAAAGACCGTTTTATCAAACAAAATTGAGTGAACGGATTCATTGGATAAGGTACAGCAGTATGCATACTACTTTCACCATAAATTTAATGGAAAGTAAAATCCGTGGAATTAGTTATAAAAAGTGCAGAATCGAGTCCCATTAAAATGAAATAAATGTCCCATTTGTCTGATGGTATTCCAATGATCAAAATTTAATTTCTTTAGGTTCAAATATAGCTGGAAGTTACACACACACTGGGAAAAAGATAGATAAAGAAAAGTGTGGTTGATCAAACAGATTCCAGTGAATGGAGATGATCTACTGCAGATAGTAGCAGATACTGCAGATCCTGGAACTCTTCCATTCCTTTTGTGAACTCTTGATCTTGCACTTTTATAAGTCATCCCAATATTGAAAAGAGTTCCAATAGTATATCGATCAAATTTATGGTGTACTTTAAATACTCAATATTTTGTTAGTAAAGCGGGCCTTGGGAAAATCGCCTTTTGTTATGTCTTCGTATTACATTACGTCCTAGATCTTTAACAGTGCACTTGACCCTCCATTCCTATTCGAAATATGCTTGCCTAGGTGCCCTCTAACCACCCTATCATTTTTTACACTTAGTTTTGAAACACCCTGTTTATTGTAAATCTCCAAAATTTTGAGACATTGAAAGACGGATAAAAATATAATGATACATTTTCAATATTCTTTTCATTACATAAGTATATATACGAGAAAATTTTTGATAACGGTCATGAAATAAATATTTATTGGAAAAGTCTAATATGGAATTGATGTAATTTTGCAGGCCTAAAAAAAATCCGCCAATCTGTGCAATGTCCAAGATATCATCTTCATAAGCTATGCAATGTAATAATGTCCAATTATGGCATGTCCCTATTTTCTTTGAATATTCTAATACAGCGCACAGAAGTATCATAAAGAGAACGTAACTTCATGTTCATTTATCTAGGACATCTCAAGTAGCACAAACGTTCAAGATACGTCCAATTTTTGTCACGTATGGCCGTTTACTGCTTGTCGCAGTAGAGTGTTTTCAGGTGACGTCACAACCGGTTATTTTCTTTTAACTGTGTACCTTCTGTAGGGCTTTTAACTGTTGCTAAGGCCGTTGTTTATCTGTTGCTAAGGCGGTTTTTAAGTATGGGGTCACGTGATTGCAAATGCTCCACTAGAAGAATTCCACGGCCAGACATTTTCTGTAACTGTTAACCTCTGTAGGCCAAAAAACTGCAACATTTCTGTTGCTAAGGCCGTTGTTAGGTCCGAGTCATGTGATTGAAAATGCTCTGTTACTTGAACATGGGATATTTGGTATGATCTGTGCTACTAGGGCATTATAATACTGATTGAAAACTTATGAACGAAAAAAATACAAAACCAAGAGACAACCAAGAGAGAAGAGAAGAAGAAGAGAAAACCAAGAGACATAGTTCAGAATCACCTTGGAAAGAGAGATAGGTACCCGAAGAAATCTTAAAAAATTAGAGATCGGACAAAAGTGGGCAAAAGCAATGAAAAAATAGGCTTGTAGCAGAGCGAATCCAGGATTTTTGTCTAGGGGGCTGAGGTACCTTAAAATGTGTTTATTATTACCATTACTTTCTCGTTTTAAAAGGTTCCAATTTTAAAGGATTTCCCTTAAAGTAACATCAAAAATTTTCTATTATCACAATCCGTTTTTATGAAAAAGCGGGAAAAAAATTCAAATTACTGAAGGAATGTGTATCTTAACAGGAAGAACTTTTTAATTCTATGGGGGCTGCAGACCCATAGCCCCTTCCCCTGGATTCGCCTTTGCTAGTGGGGAGAAACTGTTGTGGGAGCTGGAAATAATATTCCAATGCCAATTATCATGTTTTGACTTGTTTAAAAAAACTGCGTAAATTTTTGTCCGCAAGGGCTCGTCAACAAAATACGACAATAATAATTTTGTTACGGGCGCTTTTTTTATTAATGCATTTTGAAGGCAGTAAACCCTTTTTACAGACAAAACTAAACACAATTTTTAAATAAAAGTTAAAACAAGTAATTGACACTAATTTTATTTAAACACCCAATAGTGTGCTCACAATAACCTATTTTTCATTGCATCTGGCATCTTTTGTCCGGCCTCTTAGCGCCTCTGGATTGCTTTGGGGACCGCCTTACCAGGGTGATTCTGAACTGTTTTGGGGAAGTCTACACCATGTAAACAAAGTTTATAAGCAGAAGAATTTCAAAAATTTAGCAGAAAACCTTCTTTTTGATGGTTCAGGGATGAAGAGTATTGTAACCAGTAAAATAATACAATTAATTTAAATATACTAATAAATTAACATTTGAATTAGATTTCCTCAAAGCTTGATTTTAGGTTATAAAAACGCGGTGATGCAATGGATCGTACTGCGACATTTGGGCTAAGCAAATTGGTGTTTATTTTGTTAAAACACTTGGGTGTAAGTAAATTGCGATTCCTTGTATGCCAAACAAAATGTAAAATATACCTAATTGAGCTGGCAATAGATAGCGCTGGATGCTTAAACATTTTTTTAAACCTGTTGCTATTGTGTATATATAACTATAACTTTAGATGCATTGCTAATTGGTCCAAGAAGTTTCATTTAGCATTAAATGCTGAAGTACCAAGACCCATGGGTAATGCCCGCGTCCCAGAAATAAAATATATTTGAGACCCACCGGTGATGCTTTATATTCCGTATTTGTTTAAAACAAATTGTAACCTCCCCTCGGTCAATGAAATGTCCCGCTTTTTGTAGATTGAAAAAGCTGGTCACATTAGCTATAGATGACGACGCTCCATCCTTGGTATGCCGGCAAAAGCCCCAGTCAGGTTCTTCAACGCAGGGAAAGTAGATCCCTTCAGACAGACGAGGGTAGATTTAGAAGCAGAATTAAGTAGAGCAGTAGATTTAGTAGAAGAATTTTCCAGTTGCTTCTGCTGTCTCTATTGGCATCTCTTTTTCACCCTCTTCAATAATGTGTTAAAAAAATAAATCCCTTCAGACAGACGAGGGTAGATTTAGTAGCAGAATTTAGTAGAGGAATTTTCCAGTTGCTTCTGCCGTCTCTACCGGCATCTTCTTTTCACCCTCTTCAATGTGTACAATGTATTGAAGTCTCCCTGAGACAGTTGTCACAGATGTCGGATGAGCTGAATTAATCTTGCAGCTTGATATCTGGTTTACTTGGTGTTGGCTTTCCTACAACAGAGGGGTGAGAAACAACAACGATCGGCGATAGATACTGATTACCAGTATAAAAGTTAAAAATAAAAATATTTAGGTGTATAATTTTTTTCTGAAAAACCGCCTTAGCAACAGATAAACAATGGCCTTAACAACAGTTAAAAGCCCTACAGAAGGTACAGTTGGGGAAATAAAAAACGACTCAGTTGAGATTTCTGACGAACCACTTGGGTTAGGAATACAAACAAGGTGTCATTTTTCATGTCATGAAGTATTCTTTAAATGAAAAAAATTTCGAGTCCTTAGGGGGTCGTCCTCATATTAAACGAAACACTAACTTTTTTTTTCCTATGGGGACCCCCAATTATTATGCGTTTTTCTGAAAGAGCATCCTCATAAACCCCCAAATACCAAGTTTCATCCATGTAAGTATCCAAATAGAAGCATAATAAATTTTTGAAATGTCAACCATTCAATGTGAAATTTGTCAAAAAGTTTTCGGCGTAAAAACATGAAACTTGGAATTTAGATCAAATTTGTGTCCCCAAACAAAATAATTATGCTTTTATAGCGATATTTAATGGTTAATAGATAGATAATTAACATCTAATTTTGACCCAAAAATAAAATTTTAAAATCTTTTAATATTTTTATGGTAATCGATTCTGGTAGTAATTTTATGTGGAAAACCAAAATTTCAGTCGATTTCATTCAATAGTTTTGGAAAAAACCGAATTAAACGAAATTCCCCCTCTTTAAGGGGCCGTATACCTCTGCCAAATGTATACCGGCGAATGCTTTTTCTGGAAACAGTCGCCTTATATTAATCACCATAACTTAAATTAAAACTTAAATTTGATATAAAATTTCAATAAATTTCTTATAAACTTTTCAATAAACATTAAAGTGGTGAGTTAAAGTCTTACTATCTCACCGTTTTTAAGAAATAGTGTTTACAGAAAATTAACCCTTCTCACTCTGGAGACGACCCCCAAAACGTAAAAGCTTTATTTACCGCACGATTTGAATGAAACTTGGTATTTGGGGGTTTATGAAGATGCTCTTTCAGAAAATCGCATAATAATTGGGGGTCCCCATAGGAAAAACAAAAGTTAGTGTTCCGTTTAATATGAAGACGACCCCCTAAGGACTCGAAATTTTTTCCATTTAAAGAATACTTCATGACATGAAAAATGACACCTTATTTGTCTTCCTAACCCAAGTGGTTCGTCAGAAATCTCAACTGAGTCGTTTTTTATTTCCCCAACTGTACACAGTTAAAAGAAAATAACCGGTTGTGACGTCACCTGAAAACACTCTTTTCAAAAACGAACAACTGTTTGACGATCACAAAAGAAAAAAAATATTCTAATCATCACACAAGATCATTAAAAATTATAATTAACGGTTGGTCTGATGTGGCAATCAGGTAGCCATATCAGGCACTACATCTTTCGTCATCTTAAAATCAAATAACACTGTCTTCCGGTCTGTTTCGGGAATATTCGGAATTGCAAGCAGAGAAGTTGATTTGATTGGTTCGTAAGCGCTGACATCATTGAGCTGGAAAAATCCAAATCGAGGGAGTAAATGAACTTTTTATTTGCGTCTGCCGTCTTCCGGCATCTCCTGCTCACCTTCTTCAAATGGAGTTTCCTTGAGACAGCTGTTGGATGAGCAGGGTGATGCCAAATAGTTAATAATGCAGCTTGTTTTTTTGCGATTGGCCTTCGCTTTCCTACACTTCACTACACAGAAACAACTTTATAGATAACGCTCAGTTATAGATAATGTACGGCACTAGTTAACTAGAACTAGTTGCAACTAGGAGTTAACTACTGATCAACTAGTAGTTTAACTACTTTTGGTTTAAACTAGTTCAACTATTAGTTTAACTACTTTTTTTAATAACTACTAGTTGAAACTACTTTCAAAATTTCAACTACTTTCAAAAAAATTCTTATTAAAATATAGAAAAAATTGTGCTGTAACAAATTTAATTAAAGATGGTAGAGTACTCAAAATACCATAACCAGAATTAAAGGCCCTTTATGTGCGTTTTTAGTGATATAGATAAGAAAGATGTATTAGAATTTGGGCAAAAAATAGGTTATGAAATTAAATAGACTAGTTAACTACTTTGAAAAACAGTTAACTACTAGTTCTAACTAGTCCCAGGAAAAAATAGTTAACTACTAGTTGCAACTAGATTTTCCCAGACTAGTTAGTAGTTGGTAGTTAACTATTTTTTGACCATAGTTGCCGAACACTAGTTATAGAGCATTTTCAATCACATGACTCGGACCTATAGCAACAGACGCGTTATCCTGCAGAAGGTTGACAGTTACAGAATATAAAGGGTCGTAGAATTCCTCTATTGGAGCATTTGCAATCAGGTGACCTCACACCTAACAACCGCCATAGCAACACATACCGTCGCCCATAGCACGGCTCACTAGATACTACACAGGCTAGCCGAGTTTTAAACAATGAAAACCATTTCAAAACTTTTCCCGCTTGGATAGCCATTAGTCCTACCTATACCGACCAACCAATAGGATAACACACTGACAAATAAGGAAAAATAAAGGCGTGTTTTCATGACGTAATCTGCTGATTGTTGATGGCCATTAGTGGCTGAGTTGAATTTTTGAGCCGTTAAGTCCCGCCTTCAACTCTGTGGATTTGCTTTGCCAGTTTGTCAGCTATTGCCATCTGGATTTTTAATGATTTCCGTATCTCGCGGCTAGCCTGTATAGTATCTAGTAAGCCATGTCCATAGCATCCTCCCTAACAACAGACGCATTGACCTACAATAACTGGTCGTGACGTCACCTGAAAAGACTCTATAGATAATGACAACCAGTATAATAGTTAAAAAATAATTTATAGATATATTTAGTTTTTTTTAACGATGAATATCAACTGAACTAAACTATTAAATACTTTACGAAGCATTGGACAATATTTGTGTCTGTGCTATCAATTCAAAGAACGTTTGTTTATAAAATTTGCAATCTAGAGTTACCTCGAGGTTGCCTAGAAATCGCATCCAATTTGTCAAGCGAACGACTGGGATTCATCATAGCCATCTAGACTGATAAAGCCATAGAAGCTCGAAATGGTGACGCGAAACAGTAGGCAAGACATCACTTATCAAGAGCGAAATATACAAAATTTGAGACTGGAGTTGCGCATTTGTCCACAAAAGCTATGAAGAGCGACGTCTCTCCTACTATTTCACGACACGATTTCAAGCTTCTCTGGCCTTATGAGTCTAAGGTGGCCATGGATTCATTCGGGTTTATTAGTTAAGACCGGCAATGTCCAATGCCAATTTAAGTAATTTTGTCATAAATTCCATTTTCTATTGCAACTTTTACATCTCACGAGAATTAGTATTAATTTTTGTTGTGAGATAAGTAAATCTTCGGGACCCGCAAATTTTCGGCCGAATTTTTTATCAGAATTCGCACTTTTAATATTTATAGTAGAATAAAGTATTGTTAACAATTTTGTGACTGTTATCCCCACAAATTATACAGTCGAAAATATAATTCAATCATTTTCTTGTCCAATTCTTTCTCAAATTTCTATAATTTATCGGAAACTTTTGTCTGTGCTTCCGAGTCCCTCCACGGACCACTTCCAAGACTCTCACGGACCACCTTTGGGAACCACTGATCTAAATATATCTTACTTACTTACTTATCCTCTCGTGCCAGCTCGTGTCTCTTACTCCACGCACCCCTATCCTAGGCCAATCCTCTTGCCTCCTCCCATCCATTCATTCTTGCCTTGCACAGATCTTGGTGCATATGTTATGGGCAAAGTGATTAATCGGGCATTATTAATAATGCCCGAAGTGGAGGCGGGCAAAGTGATAAATTTCATCACATTGCCCGGGCATTATTAATAATGCCCGTAACATATATATCTCTGCCGTCTTACTATTCTCTGCCGTATACTTTTTCCGTCGGGTGCCCAATTAAGTGCTATGTTAGCAGAGCAATCCCGTTTTAAACGAAGAACATGTCCAGTCCATCTCCATCATCTCCTCAGAATATCTTATATCTTCTTGAATGGGTGATAATTTTGCGTTTTTTAATAAATCTTTGTTTGATATAGTGCTAGGCCAAAAAATCTTCAGTATAATTCTTAAACATATGTTCTGGAATATCTCTCATTTTTTACTTCAGTTTTACGGAGATTCCTACATTCAGCACCATATAAGAGTATAGAGCGAACAGCAGCTTTAAGAAAAACATTTAATTTTGTGTCTAAATATGTCTAACTTCCCGAAATTTCCCCCACAGGTTGACCTGAAACACAAATACCAAACCGAAGACTCCAACCTAATCCCGATGGGCATGGACCTGTCCGAGTTCTACCTCAGCGTCGAGTGGGACATCATGGCAGTCCCAGCCCTGCGCACCGAAAAATTCTACAGCTGCTGCGAAGAGCCATTCCCTGACATCACCTTCAACATCACCCTGCGCCGCAAGACTCTCTTCTACACCGTCAACCTCATCATCCCTTGCGTCTTCATCTCGTTTTTGTCGGTGCTTGTGTTCTACCTCCCTTCCGATTCGGGCGAGAAGGTGTCCCTATCAATTTCTATCGTGCTCTCCTTGGGCGTGTTCTTCCTGCTGTTGTCGGAGATCATTCCGCCGACCTCCATCACCGTCCCGCTGTTGGGAAAGTACCTCCTGTTCACTATGATCCTCGTGTCGTTTTCCGTGTTCGTTACCATTGCGGTGCTCAATGTCAATTTCAGGTGAGTTGGGGTTTTCTTAGTTCTTATTGATACGTTTCATATTGGGGCCATCCATAAATGATATCACATTTTTTTCAACATTTTTGACCCCCTCCCTCCCCTTAGTCAAAGTGTCACACTTCACCATACACCCCCTCCCCCTTTGTCACGTCACGGACTGCTACCAATAATAAGTTTAGAATAAGGTTGGTAAGAATTTAGGACCCGATGTTTATAATGAAGTTTAAGTGCACCCCACCTTAAAAGTTCAAAGTGAACTGTTATTTCGTTGGTATGAATCTTGTAATAATGTTATTTAAGCTACATTTTCCAGAAAAAAAAACTATTATTAATTTTATTTTTGATTTTCAATGTGTGATGTCACAATTCTTGAAACCCCCTCCCCCCTTGCTTGTCACAAAATGTCACAGATTGATGAACCCCCTCCCTCCCCTCTAAGCGTGACGTCATTTATGGGCGGCCCCATACATAAAACCTCACTAAGCGACCACCCCTGTACAGCGACCACATTCTCTAACGACCACTTTTTGAAGGCACCTGTTTTTCCCACTAGTCTTCTAATGGTAAATCACCTTTATGAAACGACCAGCATAACCCTGACCCCCATTTTTTAGAATGTAACTCTTTATTCCACATTTTGTATTTGTAATGTGTGGGAATCCCGTTGTTAGTGCTTTTTTACCTATAATAAGCGTTTGAAATAAAAAAAAAACACTGGTCCGCCAAATTAAAAGGGACGTTTCATTTTTTTAGGTAACTATTGCATTTAAAGTGAATACCAATAATTAGTTTTAAAAGTTATACCACGGCTTACTAGATACTTATACAGGCTAGCCGAGTACGGAAATCATTGCAAATCCAGATGGCATTATTGGACAAACTGGCAAAGCATATTCACAGTGTTGATGGCGGTGGGTGATATAGGTAGGTCTTGTAGCGCTCCAAGCGGGAAAAGTTGTCAAATGGTTTTCATTGTTTAAACTCGGCTAGCCTGTATAAGTATCTAGTAAGCCGTGGTTATACAAAACAACAAACTAAATAAACAAACAAATAAGTTAAAAAATGTCTTGTTTAAGTACTTTTCTTGATTAAATGTTAACTCTACACTAATTGACATAAAACTTCTAAATAGTTTCACAGGAAAAAAAAACGCGGCTAGAACTGGGGAGTGGGATATTTCTTCGCCACTGGTCCGGTGGACCAGTGGTTTTCTGACCATAGTGGTCCTAGCAGTTTTTCAGTGATCTTGAACCAGCGGACCACCGTCAATTTCGATCGCTGCCTATAATAGTTTTAAAAATATTTTGATGAAGTTTAAAGCAATTCCTTTCTGAATTTAAGGTTTCCCCTTCTGAGTGCCCACCCCTCTTAACCACAGATTTTTCTCGGAACGGAAGGTGGTTGCTCAATAGAGGTTTTACTGTATAATTAGTTTTAACCCGAGAGGACACGCACTGGGTTATAGAGACGAGAACTCTTATGCAAGGTCACCAGTTTAAGAGATAATTATTTTGAAATATATTGCAAGGTGCGTGTTTGAGATGCGAGAGGACACATCATCAATTAAAAATGAATTAAGCACATCCCTCTTCAGGGACTGTGCGAATAAATTATTGAAAAGCAATATCATGAAGGGTTGGTGCCAAACTTAACTTCCAGGTCTGTCATGCAATGACAAAAAAGATTTTCATAGGAAGTCATGTCCGCAAATGTAAACTGTGTCCGCTATACCAGGCAGCATTATTAGTTGACCCTAAGACGTCACTAACAAAGTAGTTCCCATCGCGGTGTGTGAATTGCGAGCGAAATGAAGAACGCCAATTTAAAAATATGATTATTTCGTTAAACCCATGCACATATGGTGTCCTTTTTTTACCACGATTTGCGTACCGAAACTCCTCTTTGCAACCCAACAGGCTTTGTGTTTACCCATTTTCTCCTTCCGCGTAGTATGACGTACTGGGTTCAAGAAACGTTGCTGTTGAGTATAGAGTACAATGTTAGCCGGCAACTTTTTTCTTCCAAGGAAAACTTCAATTACAATTACTACATGGTACATTGTTACACTTTGAGAGCATCCTGTCTCGAAAACCCCTGTAAACCAAATTTCATTAAATGAGGTATTTTCACATTTTGAGTTTAAATTTCATTAAAATAATAGATAAAAGGCCATGAAGAATGACGTTTAAATGAAGTATTTTCGTAGCCTAGTTTCTGAGATATAAATTTTTGAAATTTCGTTAAGTGTTTTGGCGCGAAAACAGAAACACTGTTGATGTAGTGCGCTGTGACGTCACATCCAATAGAATCCCGTTTTCCGATCATTGATAAACAGTAAAAACACTAGTTTCGAGTGCGCTGTGACGTTAAATCCCGTTTCTTGATCTCGTGACTTTACTAGCGTTTTGGCAAAAATAAAATTGAATTTTAAATTATTTAAAACGTTATTTTTGAACTTAAAAAAATCTGATATTTGAGAGGTTTAAACTATAACGTATCAAAAGAGTGTAAAATTAAGCAAATCCCTCACATATGCAAATATCTCATTCTGCCGGTAATTAGCAGATAAAATCACTTCTTTTTTCACTTTCAATTTCAAGTGATTTTCTCTGCGAATTAATTACCTCTCTTCTACCGGTTAGTGATCCCCCAACCAACCGAGATGCCGTAACTGAAGACCGTTTTTTAATCAGGTTATTTTTAGAAAATTTACGAATTTTTGAAATGTCTACGAACTTTTCGTTCACCCTTAAGTAGTATGTACTACTATACCAGGAATTCCCAACTCAGAGAAGTCCACGGACCACTTAGTTTATAATTGGAATCTTAACGGACCTCCCCGCATTATAATTTAAAATCCTTTACCCTCACAAAATTGCAAGATATGAAAGTTTATATTTCCTAATTAAGCTTGAAAATTTATCTGATGCTCTGATTATAAGGAAATTTTAATTATATCTTTCGTTATGATATAATTATATCTTCGGGCTTTACCGAAATGTAGCCGAGTTTTCTTCAGATCCCGAAAAAATTTAATTATTTTTACTACACAAAAGTATTGTTAATATTTAAGTGGTGACTATATTACCCCCACAAATTTGTCAGCCGAAAGTCATCGTAACCGATGCAATTCTATCTTTTTTATCATTCAATTCACTCAAATTTGTATTTATTAGATTTTTTTTTGTAGTTCTCTGAGCCCCTTCACGGATCACTTATGTTCGACGGACCACCGGTTGGGCACCACTGTATTATAATAAGTAGTAGTATATACTATAACGTGCCTATATAGCAGCGTTCGAAATTGGGGCGGTTTGCTGGTCCGGGACAACTAAAAAACGGCTCGGACCAGTGGAATCAGAAAATCACTGGTCCGCCGGACCAGTGTGTGGTGAAAAAATATCCCACCCTCCAGTTCTAGCAGTGTTTCTGCATTTGGTGAAGCAAGTACATATTTTTGACAGAACCCGAAATGTGGCGATGTGGGATAGGGGTGTCCCCGGCGGAAAAGAAAAATATTATTGAATATGTATTAATTTTTAACGTTACATTACTTATGGTACTCACATTCAGTCCAATAGTTCATAATAATATTTAAACCCGTCCTTTTTAATTTGTCGGACCAGTGAATTTTGTTGCGGACCATCAGTAAGATTGGCAAAGCACTGGTCCGCAGGACTAGTGTTTGTTTTTCCCAATTTCTAAAGGGGCCCACAGACGAGCAACTTGGTCGTCAACCCGGTTGCCAACCAGGTTGATGCTTTTCCCACAGACGGCCAACCTGGTCGTCAACCAGAATGTAAACAATGAAGAAAAAATTAATCAGATTGTAACAAATTAATATATATTTTGATACTTTAAATGCAAAATTATATTTTATTTAATTATTCTCTCGAGCTAGAATTATATTATTTTAATTTTTAATGCTTAGTTTTTTTTTATTTTCCTAATAACATGTTCCGATTAAGCTCCGCCCACCAAGTTGACGATCAGATCATCAACCTGAAATTCAATCATCAACTTCCCCACAGACGGCCAACTTGGTTGCAAACTTCGCAAATTGACAACCCGGTTGACGACCAAGTTGCTCGTCTGTGGGCCCCTTAACGCTGCTATATAGGCACGTTAATAATGCACTATAGGAACAACAGTACGGATATTTTGAAACCATTGCAGTTTATAAGAATTTCTAAATTGTTTACAGTACCCGAAACGAAAAAAGTAGAGAAATTCTCTACTCCAAAATTGATGGCGGAGTATCGGAATAGAGAAAGGAGGGACCTCAACTTCAAAGAGTTGATTTCCTTTCCCAAGGATGATAAAACAAAGCGGCTTCGGAACAGGTTTATGCTCCTCCAAACGTTTTTCTTAATGGGTTGGAAGTTGGAGCAGCGAATGGGGAAATAATAAAGGGACACTTCTCTCGAACGGTCCATTGCAGACAGTTGTTGGGGCAGTTCTTCAAATTGTTTCCGGATCAATGGACCTTCCGATTAGCGGGCTCGGTTCCCATTGCTTTTTAACACGAATTTTCAAAAAGCTCTTTTTATTCCCCTGTAGACTCGGTCGGAGGCAGTTTTTCTGGCCATAAAACTAATCTTACGGCCCGTGTCTTAGATCGAATGAAAAAATGAAATCACGGAGTTAGAGTAGTTAGCTTGAAATTTAAAATAAATGTTGAATGTGTGTGTTTTTTTTTCGGAGAAGAAATAGGAGCTTGACAATAAAACTGACTTGTTTACTCCTGTTCCGAATTGGTCTGGGAAGACGTTCTTTGCTTCCTGTGTTACACGGAAACTCTTACTCTCTGTCTATCCACGGCTTACTAGATACTTATACAGGCTAGCCGAGTACGGAAATCATTGCAAATCCAGATGGCAATACTGGACCAACTGGCAAAGCATATCCACAGTGTTGAAGGCGGTGGGTGATATAGGTAGGTCTTGTAGCGCTCCAAGCGGGAAAAGTTGTCAAATGGTTTTCATTGTTTAAAACTCGGCAAGCCTGTATAAGTATCTAGTAAGCCGTGGTCTATCACAAGATGAGCTCTTGCTTACATTTCTTACAACTATTCGTTTAGTATTGTTTCTATAGCAACCACCACAACCAGGCAACTAGTCCAGAGCTCCTATCTCCTTGCCCCGGCATACACTTTTCTTTAGCATTTCAGTCCTGAAGGCCCCGAATTTCCTATAGGATTCAATGACTATCCCGAACTGAAGATATTCGGATTTGAGTTCCTATCGTTAAAAAAGTGGCATGTTTTTTTTTTTCAAAGTTGATCCATTAGGAATAGCATTGGCGGCAAGCACATTTGATCTTTCTTTCTTCTTGCCTCCAGTGCTACTCCTATAGGATCACCTTTGAATAAAAACTCTCTACTTTTTTAACGACAGGACCTCATATTTTGGGTTGTAGCCCCCTTTTGTCTTATAACCCGGGGATTCTGGGACGTACCTTCGTATATAACCATCCAAACCTAAAATATTAAGCTCCTTAAATGCCTCTTACTCTTTTTCAACTAACTATCTTAGCTTCCTTTCTCCCCTCCAAAATAATAATCACCCCGTCTTTCAAAAGCACGTGACCCTTTTGCTATCCTTAACCATGCTTCCTATACTGCGTCCACTAAAGGAAAATGTTCGCCAGCGAAGGGACAACGTTTAATCCTTTTATTCAATAGAAAACCTCAATTATTATTACATATTCAGCGAGGGCATCCTCGAAGACTCCTGCAAACCAAATTTTATTAAAATTCTGCCGGTATTTGTCACCGGAAATCAATTCCTAATTTGAAGACTGTCCGCAAAATATATTGAATAAAAATTGAAAGGCGGTGATTTTCTGTGCTTGTTTCGGACAGAATTTAATGAAATTTAGTTTGCAGGAGTTTTCGGATGTAATGATAATGAACAGAAAAAAAGAAACAAATGTAGGCTTTTGAAATTTCATTTTTTGTGTAATAAATCAACGATGAATTAATCCTATTTCAGATAATTGAAGTTTCCATTGAATGAAAGGGTTAAACGTTGCCTCTTCGCCGACAGAGTTTACATTTACTATGAAAATTTTGTTTGTCATGGCATGAGCAACCTGCACGTTAAGATTGTCACCAACTGTTTGAGACTCCCTGAACATTCGAACCCTTCAGAATAATTATTATCAATATTATTCGCACCAGTCCTAAAGTAGAGCGTGCTTGTTGAACTAAAATTACCTTTCTGATTATGCCAGTATCACCAATTAGTAAATTATAATATATTTTAAAATTATTTTCTCTTAAACTGGTGAGCTTTAGGGGCCTTATTCAGACAGACTAACACGTATAAAAAACGATAACGGTACAGAAACGGTGAAAAAGCTCTCGACACATGAGATTTCTAACACCGGAGCTCTCGTCCACCATATTGTTTCAAGATTCGAATCGTATGCGGATTGCTTTTACACGTTTTGCGGTCCGTTTAATAGTTCCACAAAATCTAGAACAGCTACTAATTACAAAAAAAAAAAAAAAACCTCAGACATTAATATACTATTACGAAAGAAATGGGCATCTAGGGTTAGCAGAATTTTGCTTTATCAGTGTATAATTACTTCGGAGGGGCAACGTTTAACCCTTTCATTCAATAAAATACTTATTCGGCGAGGGCACCCTCGAAGACTGCAAATCAAATTTTACTAAAATTCTGCCGGTAAATAGCACAAGAAATCAAATCACTTCCTAATTCGAAGACGTTCTACAAAATATGGAATAGGAATTGAAAGGAGGTGATATTATGTGCTAATTACCGACGATTTTGAGGGTGCTCTCTCTGAATATGTAAAGATAATATTGAAGTTTTCCGTTGAATTAAAGAGTTAAACGGTGTCTCTTCTCCGGCGAATATTGTCCTCTAGCGGACACAGTTTACATTTGCGGACCTGAGTTCCTATGAAAATCTTGTCTCTCATGGCATGACAGACCTGCATGTTATGTTTGGCAAAAAACCTTTTTGAGACACTCTGTAGTTAGTACATCCGATCCCTTCATGATACAGTCGACTCCGCTTAATAGAGCATTTTCAATCACATGACTCGGACCTAACAACGGCCTTAGCAACAGAAATGTTACAGTTTTTTGCCCTACAGAGGTTAACAGTTACAGAAAATGACTGGCCGTGGAATTCTTCTATAGAGTGTTTTCAGGTGACGTCACAACCGGTTATTTTCTTTTAACTGTGTATCTACTGTAGGGCTTTTAACTGTTGCTAAGACCGTTGTTTATCTGTTGCTAAGGCGGTTTTTAGGTATGGGGTCACGTGATTGCAAATGCTCCAATAGAAGAATTCCACGGCTAGTCATTTTTGTAACTGTTAACCTCTGTAGGGCAAAAAACTGTAACAACCTTCTGTTGCTATGGCCGTTGTTAAGTCCGAGTCATGTGATTGAAAATGCTCTATTGGAGTATTTGCAATCACGTGACCCTATACTTAAAAACCGCCTTAGCAACATATACCTCGTTACCTAGCAACCTCCTTAGCAACAGTTAAAAGCCCTACAAAGGTTAACAGTTAAAAGAAATTAGCTGGTCGTGACGTCACCTGAAAACACTCTATGTGATCACTTTTGTCCAAGAGTAGGATGTTAACAATATCCGATTGATAATAATAAGCGATTTTATATTAAAAAGTTTCCAACAGTGTAACTCAAGTGTTAGCTTTAAAATCACAACTATGTAGTCCTAATTGATGTATTTAAAATGATTACCTAGTACTATGTATATTGCAACTTTTATACATTCTTAAAGAAAAATATGAGGGTGGAACACAAAATACTAATGAATCAATGACTCATTTTGTAAGACTATGTATTTGGCCTTCAAAAGGGAAATAAAGGAACTTTTTAGGTGATTTCACCAGATTTTGATAACATTAAGCGCTATATCAGTGTTTCCCAACGTGGGGCGCACGCCCCACAAGGGGACAATTTGATTTCCTAGAGGGCAATTTGAAAATTTTCAACCAAATTGTCCCTCAGGTGGGGCATGGACCAGCAGGTTTTATTTACTTTCCAAGAAGAATTTTCGAAAGATAATTGGTGCAAGTTAAGAATTGTGGATGTGCCCAGATGGCAGTTGAATTTAGAGCGATAAATAACATTTTGTAGTTTACATTAAATGCAAAATTTGGGCTTGGCTTAGTACGCAAAAAAGACAAAATAACGCCAACCGTCCGCCAACCAACTTGCGCTGAGAGTAATTCTTTAATTTCGACATGGAAAACCCTAACAAAACCTTCATACAACCATTTGATTTGCTTACAGACACTATAAAAATTTATGTGTAATCTTACATGGGGGGCATGCGAAATTTAGCAAGGCTTTGGTTGGGCAAGGGCCAAAAAAGGTTGGGAAACACTGTGCGATATTGATCACATAAAACGATACAATTTGCGTTTTAAGGTAAATAGTAGTGATCGGAACCGGTCAATTTTGATATACTTGACAGCAACGTTTCTTGAACCCAGTTCGTCACAAATGCGGAAGGAGAAATCGGAAAACACAAAGCCTGTTGGGTTGTTAGGAGGAGTTTCGGTACGCAAATCGTGATTGAAAAGCACCATAAATACATGAGTTTAACAAAATAATCCTATTTTTAAATTGACGTTCTTTATTTCACTCAAAATTCAGACACCGCGATGGGAACTACTTTGTTAGTGACGTCGTAGGGTCAACTTAAGTTGCCGTCTAGTATAGCATTAACCGTGGTCATTATAAGCAGAGTCTACTGTATTGATATTATATAATTACTCGCACAAGCCCTTAATACGACCGTGCTTATTTAAAGCTTTTCTGTGGTGAAACACAAAGTTAACATCTAAACTCGTACCTTATTATAATATATTTAAAAATTATGTTTTCTTAAACTGGTGAGCATGGCCTTTGCAATTAATATCCTGATGATTTCCACACAGGTCCCCCTCCACCCACAAGATGGCGCCGTGGGTGAAGCGCGTCTTCATCGACGTGCTGCCCCGCCTGCTGTGCATGCAGCGGCCCGAGCCCGAAGACCAGGACGGGGGCGGGGGCAGGCCCCGCAAGGAGACACCCCTGCCCCCCGACTACGCCCCCGAGAAGCCGTCGGTCATCGAGTACGACGGCGGCTACTTCCCGGCCGACGACCTGGCCGAGTACGGAGGGTCGCTGGACAGTGGCGGAGGGGGCGTCAAGACCTCGCCGGACCTCGAGAGAGCCGTGCTGGACGTCCGGTTCATTGCGCAGCACATGGAGAACCTGGACAACTTCACAGACGTGAGTACTACTTGGTCTTACTGGTAGATTATTAGGTCACGGCTTACTAGATACTATACAGGCTAGGCGAGTACGGAAATCATTAAAAATCCAGATGGCAATACTGGACAAACTGGCAAAGCATATATCCACAGTGTTGAAGGCGGTGGGTGATGTAGGTAGGACTTGTGGCGATCCAAGTGGGAAAAGTTGTCAAATGGTTTTCATTGTTCAAAACTCGGCTAGCCTATATAGCATGTAGTAAGCCGTGGGTGGATTTACACCAACGCGACATTAGTGGCTAAAGCGATTCAAAAGAACCAATAGGAAGCCTCGAAAACGACCGCTTTAGTCGCTATTGTCGCAGTGCTGTAAATCCACCATCAGTAATGTCAAGTACGACTGAGCATTGGTATCTGAACCGGCAATCACCGTATACCCTCCCATCGAAAAAAAAGCGAAACCTCAAACAACCCCCTAAAATGAACCCCCAAATGGTGTCTTGTCCCCTCTAGGAGTCTAGGGTGGCGAAGTGACTTGGTGGTCTATCACATAACAGTCATGAATGTTAGTGTTAAATTCTTTGGTCTAAGAAAGATTCAATCAATCAGAGTCTGCGTAAATAATTTATTTTTCTTTCTATTTAGCTGCTGGATAATAACAACGGCCTATTAGTCTTGCTAAAATTAGAGAAAACTACTGTTTGTAAATTATTAAAACCGGGAGGAGTAAAGGTAGTGGAGTATGAACAGGTATGAAGCTGATTGTAATAATTAGACTCAGCAGATGCGAGCCAAGACTATATTAAACCCATTGTTATGCATTGCTAAATTAATAAGTCTGCTTAAATATGTAAAAATATATTTTTATTGTTTGAGTGGTGAGTAAGCTCGCTACAAGAAAAATGATGGGTTGAAAACGGTAGAGAAATGACAATTCAGAGCGATAGATGAAGATAGTGAGATGATTAGATTAAGGGATCAGAGAGAAGAAGGGATAATATATAGGTAAAAGGAGAAGAGAAGCAATAAATAAGGAAGGAATTATTTGGGGGAAGGAGCGGGAAGGATGAAGGACGAAATATAATGCAAGATTTAATGAGGAAAGAGTTCGATAGGGAATTAAGAGAGTGAAGAAGATGAGATGGGTTGAGGAGAGGGTGAGATGATAAAGAGGGAGGTAAAAGATTGATGATAAGGAAGACACTGGGAAAGGAGGGATGACGAAGAGTGGAGGGATCAAATAGAGGCAAAAATTGGGATGAGAGGATAATAGGGACAAGGAGAAGTACATTATAGCTGCGTTCACAAACACCACTCTAACCGGGGAAAGGCAGAGAAAACCGGTTCTTCTTCCACCGCTGTCCCTACGCAGGGAAAACCTCACCGGACCATCCGGTGAAAATTCTCCCCTGGGCTATAGCAGTAGGAAATGTTTTAATTGCACTAACCGCCTGTAGAGGGCGCTCTTGCTCACTTCCCGTAATGTATTTCTATGAGCTCGCTCGCTTGTCACGTGATTCTTTCTACCCGTAGGACGAGTTAGACGATTGCACTTCTGAACGGGCTATTCTATTTCCTCACGGTTAGTTTTCGGAGATCCTTTTTCCCCCTACTTTTTTAGCTCTTTCTCCGGTTAAACAGGTTGTCGGCTGTGAACGCGGCTTTTGTTTGGGAGAGAAACAGAGAAGGAGGGAAGCAATGCGGAATAATTTTGGAGTAAAGATTTTTGAGTTAAGGGTAGAGGAAGGATGGATAGAAAGCTATGATGAGAGGAGAAATGAGGAGAAAGAAAATGAGATAATGGGATGTATTGCGGATGAGAATAAAATGGAGAAATAATGAGTGAAAGGGAGTGTAAGAGAGAAAAGATAGGACAACAAAAAAGTCTATGGAAAAAAATAGTGAATTTGATTGAAAGAGCATAAAGAAATTAGGAGAAATGGTAGGAAAAGGAGAAACGAAAGTAATGAGGTGGAAAGAGAGCAAATAGTATAATCAGTAGAGCCGTTATTGCATTTTATTTCAGAAATACCCGAGTTAATCAGGCAAAATTGAACACTTTAGACAGTTTCTATCACATAAAAAGTGAAAAATTAATAAACATTCCAAAAAAAACACGACAACTTTAGGCGAGACCTGATAAAAATCCTTTGTTTTCCTCTATCAAATATTTCTTTCCGAAGCAACAAAGAAAATCAGTAGTAACTGAACAACACAAATTGCATTGGGGGAAATATTTCCCCACTTCCTCTATATACCATCTCCACAAATCCATCAACACGCAATAGTGTGACCCTAAATAGTTTTACACAAGCCCTTCAGATTTAGTCACCCCCGCAGAAAAAGAATTTTTCCATTAACCCTGGCTCTTCCTCGAGGGAAATCAACACCTCCTTGTACGCTCCAACAGACAAAACATATTTCTGTAACAATGCAACAGCACAATGAGATGATAAATAAGCAATGCAGAAACAGCAGCAGGGGTAAGTCTCCACTCCTCTCCTTGGAGGGATCGATCATTCGATTCGATGTCTAGGGGGTCAATAGCCCGTCTGGGGGCCGAAGGGAATCTTTCGTCGGGGGCGGTGGTGTAGGGCTGAATGCGTGGATCGGTCAAGATGGTGGCAGAGTTGGGCATTCACACGATTGAAATTTTAATCCTCAATCGTACAATTAAGCTCAAACGCGATTGAATCAATTGCGGATGATAAGTAATCACGATTGATTTTAATTGCGATTTAAGTTAGGGGCCATTCATTAATTACGTAAGAGTCCCAAGGGGGAGGGGGGTTGGAAAAATCTCTATATACCCTTACTTGGGGGGTGGGGGGTCAAACACATTCTTACGTAAGATTTTCCAAGTTAATGTAAACAAAATCCAATTATTCTAATCAAATTACTATTGAATAACCCCAGAAAAACTTATCTGTTGAAAAATAAAAATCTTTGATTTACGTCAGACTGAGAGTTTTAGTGTAACTGGTCCTTTTCTAACATTTTATTATTTTGAAAAACGAAATGGAATCGGGGGGAGGGGTTTGAAAAATCTTACGTACCCTTACATGGGGGTAGGGGGGGGGTCAAAATTGCGAAAATCATCCTTACGTAATTAATGAATGGCCCCTTAAGTTATTGTCACCGACGACTGAATTTTCAATCGCAATTGAAAATTCAACACGATTAACTTTAATTGCGGATGACGATTAATTATTCAATTGCGATTAATTTCACCAGACAATTAAATTAATTGCAGAAGGTACTCATAGGGAGTGCAAGAAAATTCTCAGAAAGGGTCCACAACTTTACCGAAGTGGTCCGCAACGAACCGGAAATGGGCCGGAAGTGGTCCTAATTAACTGCCTAATGCCTAATTAATTGCCTTGGAGTCTTTCAGAATTACGATTGATTTAGTTGTTAATAGTAGGTTCTCTGAGAATTACAATTGAATTAATTGTCAGTCGTCTCCTCCGCAATTGACGATTAAATCAATCGTTAATCGTGGGCCTAATTAATTGCCTTGGAGTCTTTCAGAATTACGATTGATTTAATTGTTAATAGTAGGTTCTCTGAGAATTACAATTGAATTAATTGTCAGTCGTCTCCTCCGCAATTGACCATTAAATCAATCGTTAATAGTGTGCTCGCAATTGACAATTGATTTAATCGTCAATCGTTATTTGCAATTGCACGATTGAATTTTGCCCATCTCTGGAGATGTCTGGGAAGCAAATTAGAAACCTTGTGTTTTATAAAAAAATATTCAATTGACGACAGTTCAAACGTATATGCATGCCCCTCATGAAAGGTATGTTTAAGTCTAGATGTTAGTCTACAATAGCAGGTCTAGGCTGCAGGAACAATTTAACATGGAAAAAATCTGCGAGATGAGTACTAACCAACAACCACCAGTCAAAAAGTAAATTTTTTAAGTATTTATTAAACACCCAATTTTTTAGCTATATGTTGCGGTTGAATTGAATTTTAGTTATATCACAACGAGCGCTGTGTTCCTAAAGTAACCGCGCTCTATATTGAAAACAAGGCATGAGTATTGTAAATATTTTAGAATTATTGAGTTAATTCTGCATCTCTTGACATGTATGTAAGAGCGTTGTTTGAAATGTGAATGCTTGCCCATAGCGAAGTGGTTATTTCCACGACAGTTGAAGTATGCGCAGTAATAGCAGTTTGTTATTACGTGTTTTATAACATTAAAATTATGTTATTGATCAATTCTGGGATCAGTACTGATGGCCTAGTGGTATAGTGTGCGTCTAGTAGCCTTTTGGTTCCCGGTTCCATTCCAGGCTGCTACTTTTGAGTATTTTGCTTTTATTTAAGGGGACACATACCTTTTAAAAGTCCAAAATGGAGGGGAGAAATGGGTATTTTTAAAGGGCTGCAATTTTTTAAATATTGCATACCTGGATTAGATTTCAGGTGATATGGTTAGTCAAACATTCTTTTATTGAAAAAAAGTTCAACGAAAAAAAATTATTAATTTTTTTTTTTAAATAGAGGTTATTGTGAAACATAATTTTAAAGTCCATTTTTTAGTCCGCGCAGCTTTTTGAAAAAACTAATTGATATTTTCACCCAATTTTTTTCCTGGAGAAAGGGATATATATCATCTTTACATTAATGAACCAGATTGTCATTTGAATAAGAATATTTTATTTTATAAGCATTTAAAGTGAAAGTTTTTTTCAAAATTTACAAAATTCAAATTAAAAATTTTATTACTGTTTTAAAATTTAACATAGAGGTTTCTTGCTTCATTAATTTAAAGATGATATATATCCCTTTCTCGAGAAAAAATTGGGTGAAAATATCAATTACTTTTTTCAAAAAGCTGCGCGGACTAAAAAATGGACTTTAAAATTGTGTTTCACAATAACCTCTATTTTGTTTAAAAAAATTTATAATTTTTTTTCGTGTAACTTTTTTTTCAATAAAAGAATGTTTGACTAACCATATCACCTAAAATCTAATCCAGGTATGCAATATTTAAAAAATTGCAGCCCTTTAAAAATACCCATTTCTCCCCTCCATTTTGGACTTTTAAAAGGTATGTGTCCCCTTAACTTGTAATTTTTCAGAAGTATTAAGATAAGTTGAGTTGTTACTTTCGGGGAAATAACCAGTGCCTATCTTTTAACCCTTTCAGTCCTGGCTGCCCCAACTTTTCCATAGGATTCAATGGTAATCTCGAGCGGCTTAGGATTGAAAGGGTTATTAAGTATTTTTCTTTTGTTTACAGATCGAAAGTGACTGGCAGTACGTTGCCATGGTGCTGGACCGCCTCTTCCTCTGGATCTTCACGATCGCCTGCGTGGTGGGCACGGGGTGGATCATCCTCTGCGCCCCCGCCCTCTACGACGACAAACAGCCAATCGACGTCATGTTCTCCAAAGTCGCCCCTCGCATTCGCAGGCTGCTCAGGAACTAACCACGCCCACCCGTACACGCCCACCTCTTTTAAGACACGCTGTCCAAAGTCTGCTTGCAGTAGACGATGTAGGCAGCTCTAGGGTCGGAAGGAGTTCCTCCTCCCATTTCCATGTTCGAGCCACGCCCATTTGCCCAAGCTCCTCCCACAGTTTTGTGAATGGAACTGTCCTTTCCTTTTATAGTCGCATATTGGGAATGCTGAAAAATTTGGGCGGTTGAATTTGAGATTTGGGAAGTTATAATGGCAGTTATAGGGTTGGAAAAATATCCGTTCCTTCTCCCATTACTAGCGTGAAGCCAAGCCCATTTTACAGAGATCCTCCCACAGTTTTTGTAAATGAAGATGTCATTTCCTCTTACTAGTAGCATTGGGAATGCTGAAAATATGTAGGATTTGTAAATGGGATGGATAGCTCTAGGGTCGAAGAGAGAATCGTTCCACCCACTGCCATGATCAAGCCACGCCCCACTTTGACCAAGCCCCGCCTTCAGTTTTGTGAATGGAACTGTCCTTTCCTTTTAGTCGTTGTTGGAATGCTGTTGGGAATGCTGAAAATTTTGGGCGGTTGAATTTGGGATTAGGGAAATGAGAATGGCAGCTCTATAGGGTTGGAAAAATATCCGTTCCTTCAACCATTACTAGCGTGAAGCCACGCCCATTTGAGAGAGATCCTCCCAAAGTTTTTGTAAATGAAGATGTCCTTTCCTTTTAGTAGCATTGGGAATGCTGAAAATATGAAAGATTTGTAAATGGGATGGATAGCTCTAGGGTCGAAGAGAGAATCGTTCCACCCACTTCCGTGATCAAGCCACACCCCAATTTGACCAAGCCCCGACTTCAGTTTTGTGAATGGAACTGTCCTTTCCTTTCACAAAATTGCATATTGGGAATGCTGAAAATTTTGGGCGGTTGGATTTGGGAAATGAGAATGGCAGCTCTATAGGGTTGGAAAAATATCCGTTCATTCACCCATTACTAGCGTGAAGCCACGCCCATTTGAGAGAGATCCTCCCAAAGTTTTTGTAAATGAAGATGTCCTTTCCTTTTAGTAGCATTGGGAATGCTGAAAATATGAAAGATTTGTAAATGGGATGGATAGCTCTAGGGTCGAAGAGAGAATCGTTCCACCCACTTCCGTGATCAAGCCACACCCCAATTTGACCAAGCCCCGACTTCAGTTTTGTGAATGGAACTGTCCTTTCCTTTCACAAAATTGCATATTGGGAATGCTAAAAATTTTGGGCGGTTGGATTTGGGAAATTAGAATGGCAGCTCTATAGGGTTGGAAAAATATCCGTTCCTTCTCCCATTACTAGCGTGAAGCCACGCCCATTTGAGAGAGATCCTCCCACAGTTTTTGTAAATGAAGATGTCCTTTCCTTTTAGTAGCATTGGGGATGCTGAAAATATGTACGATTTGTATACGGGATGGATAGCTATAGGGCCGGGAAGAGAATCGTTCCACCCACTTCCATGATCAAGCCACGCCCCAATTTGACCAAGCCCCGCCTTCAGTTTTGTGAATGGAACTGTCCTTTCCTTTTAGTCGCATATTGGGAATGCTGAAAATTTTGGGCGGTTGAATTTGGGATTAGGGAAATTAGAATGTCAGCTCTATAGGGTTGGAAAAATATCCGTTCATTCACCCATTACTAGCGTGAAGCCACGCCCATTTGAGAGAGATCCTCCCACAGTTTTTGTAAATGAAGATGCCCTTTCGTTTTACTAGTAGCATTGGGAATGCTGAAAATATGTACGATTTGTATATGGGATGGATACCTCTAGAGTCGAAAAGATAATCGTTCCACCCACTGCCGTGATCAAGGCACGCCCCAATTCAACCAAGCTCCTCCGTCGGTTTTGTAAATGGAAATGCCCATCCTTTTAGTCGCATATTGGGAATGCTGAAAATTTTGGGTGGTTGAATTTGAAGTTTGGAAAATTAGAATGGCAGCTCTTGGGTTGGAAAAATATCCGTTCCTTCAACCATTACTAGCGTGAAGCCACGCCCATTTGACAGAGATCCTCTCACAGTTTTTGTAAATGAAGATGTCCTTTCCTTTAAGTAACATTGTTAATGCTGAAAATATTGTATTTGGGATAGATAGCTCTAGGGTCGAAAAGAGAATCGTTCCACCCACTTCCATGATCAAGCCACGCCCCAATTTGACCAAGCTCCTCTCTCAGTTTAGTAAATGGAAATGCCCATCCTTTTAGTCGATTTGGAAATTTTGAATATTTGGACGACTGAATTCGGGATTCGGAAAATTAGAGTTGCAACTCTAGGGTCGGAAGAATTATTCCACCTCCCTCATCCATGTTGAAGCCCCGCCCATTTGACCAAGCTTCTCCCACAGTTTTGTAAATGAAAATGTTCTTTTAGTCGCATTAGGGGAAGGATGCATGATTGGAGGGAGATTTCTCCATTCTAACCAATTTTAACCACAAAGATCATTGCCGATTTCGTAACCACGCCCATCCTGAAAGGTCTCGCTTATCACTTGGTAAATCAATCATGGGAAATTTCGGATTTAATGGGAAATTCAATATTGGTCAAAGAGGATGTTTCTTATTTCGATTATTGTAAGATTTCCTAAGAGAAGATAAGTTCTAAAAGGCTTCTAAGATTAGATAAAGAAAGTTTTTGTTTTAATTGCTCAACTCTAATCATCAGAACTAAAAGTATGCCAGACCTAGATAAGAAAATTAATCGTATTTTATCTCTAGATACTTCCGAGGAATATATAAAAGGGTCTTTTCAAAATATCTTTTTACATCAATATTTATTACCTTTTTAATAATACAAATATTTTTGAAGAAGATGAAAAAAAAATTATATTGAAAATTTGCATAATTTTTAAGGGGGGAAACTAAAACAACTATGAACAATAATTACAACTATATTATTTTCATATTAGATATCTTTCTTTATCCTGAAAGCAATCAATGCTTTCGATGGTGAAATGGAAGCAAAAGAATTGTTATGGTAGGATTGACAATCTAATCTACATCATGTTTTTATTAAAGTTCATAAGGTTAATATACGAGAAAGGCAAGTATGGGTAATTTATAATTTAATTGCGTCATTGTAACTATAGCTAAAAATTTAAAACTCATTTGGAAGAAATTGAAGTAAATGAGAAGGTTAAGTGTGGGATTTTTTCCAACAAGTTTGGATAACTTAAAATCTTTCTAATAAGTTAGCATTAAGATTATTGGTCTGAAAGAAAGATTCCAAAAATTTAATTATAAAAACCAAAAATAATATTCTAAGTTGCATTACAAATGAAACCTTTAAGGAATTGAAATAAAGTAAATGTAAAAATCGGACAGAAAACAAATATTTGAAATTTAATGTTGTTCAAAACAGAAACATTTAAAATTTATATTCGGCATCTTAAATAGCCTATTAAAGTGACTTTCATCAGTAAATAGAAGGTGAAATGGATACTATTTTATATGCTTTTATATTAGTATATTGAATAATTTAGAGTGGCATTGAAATTATAAGTTTTTGTTGACAAGTGAACTGTGAAATCAGAAGGTGCTGTTTATATTTTAATGCATGTAGATTTTGAACTGCTATATGCTAAATATGTAGTGAATTACAATACTTTAATAACTTTAGATATGATCCTTTAAATGAATATGGAGTTGATTATTTTTATAAATTTTAGGTAAATATATCAGTTATGATTTGCTTTAACAGTCAATTTAAGCTCCTAAAAACAGTTTAGTTTAACTTTTGATTTAATTTGGAATTTTGCAGCATGGGATATTATTATATTCCATAGCTAAGAATGTATCAATTGACATACATACTATTGAGAATTTAATACTGAAATTGAACTTGATATTAATATTGAATTGAATTAATATTAACATCAATTAAAATATCATTATTTTCACTTGTGCCTGAAGTTTCTCATTAATCGTTTAAAAAATCTTCAATGATATAAGGCGTCAAATATTTTGGTATGAGAAACATTTAAAATTTTTGAACCTATCTTTAAAATTTAAATGCTTTATTACATTATATTTACTATTTTTAATAGGAAAAATAAGTTTTATCTCATTAAAAGAGTTTTCTATGTTTTGTCCGTTTTATAAACGTATTCGTTGCTTCAATACTAGTGCAATAAACTTGAAAAAGGGTGCAAAGGAAAAATGAAATGTTGAAGAAATAAACTTTCCATTAAATTTTAAGGTTGTGTGAAATCTTTCTGATCCCTAAACTAAGCTGTTTGCACTAGTAATTGAATTTAACGGTTAAGTCCAACTAAAATTGAGAAACTGAGAGCCAGAGTGGACCAACCTCAAATCGACTTGGGCCACTCTGGCTCTCAGCTCCTCAAATATGAACATCGTTTTCCCAGTAAATGAATACTGAAACTAGTCACCATTTTTAATACCTTGGAAAAGTCTATAAGACTTTGGTTTATACATAATTTAATAAACCAAACAATTGTTATAAACTTTTCCAAACTACTAAAACTAGTGACTAATTTCAGTAAAAAAAATTCTAAATGAAGTTTTTGTACTATCGTCTTTAATTTTTAAATGAGGAGCAAGTGGATTTGTGGGTTGGTCCACTCTGGCTCTCAGCTCCTCAATTTTATGTTTTCTAAATACTGAATTTTGTAATATAAAGTGATAATCCCTTTTTGAATTTCTAAAGGACTTACGTCGAAATTTTAAAACGCTGTAATAAAATATTTTGTGTAATTTTTTTACATTGATGTACTATAAGCAATTTAATGTAAGCATATAATTACCTCATATACTTTACTTCCTTAAACAGTGTCCTGTATTTCAACAAATTTATTCTCAAAATTATATTTACTCTAGGAAAGAACATAAAGTGAGAACTTTTGGAAATCATAAAATTACGCAATGAACATTCTCCATATAAATTACATCCGAAAATATTGATGAGTGCTCAAGTTAAAACGCACACCTTTGGAGTAGTTTTTTTTCAATCTGAACTTATTGAACAATAATAAGTGATTAATCTAGTTTTAGGAATTAAATTTATTGAATGAAATTCAAATACGTCTTGTCCTTTCCTATAAGGAGTTCCTTTATTTAAGTAACAGCATATACGTCCATCAGTTTCGCAGCATAAACGTATGTCTTTTTGTAGTGTTCGGCACTAGTTAACTAGAACTAGTTGCAACTAGTAGTTAACTACTGATCAACTAGTAGTTCAACTATTAGTTTAACTACTTTTTTAAATAACTACTAGTTAAAACTACTTTCAAATTTTCAACAACTTCAAAAAATTTTTTATTTAAAATTTAAAGAGATATTTAAAATTTTTATCAAAGGTAGAGTACTCAAATACCATAACCAGAAATAAAGACCATTTTTGCACGAAGTATAAACTTTTTTTGTGATATAGATTAGAAAGATGTATTAGAATTTTGCCAAAAAGTAGGTTATGAAATTAAATAGACTAGTTAACTAGTAGTTAACTACTTTCGGAAATATTTAACTACTAGTTGCAACGAGTCCCAGGAAAAAATAGTTAACTACTAGTTACAACTACAATTTCCCAGACTAGTTAGTAGTTGGTAGTTAACTATTTTTTGCTTACTAGTTGCCGAACACTATCTTTTTGTTTAGAACCAGCTTAAATTTTAGCTTATTATTAAGCTTATTAGGCAGAAATTTTTACCTACATAGTTTTCACTTTTCTAATAATTTCATTGTATAGAACGTAAGAAAACTCTATACCTGGAATTTGAAATATTCTACTATAGTTTACTTCTTATACTAAAAATAGGAAACTCAACTTCAGAAATTCTTTTTCACTAATTGTAAGCAACCATCTAATGGAAATTAGCGTTTTCACATTTTTTTTTACATAATACTATCTCTCAAATCTTTTTGGTGTTTAAGAATGTTAAATTTGATTCCTTATCCTGTTCATTTAGTTTAGTACCAAGATTTTTCTTGGTGAATGTAATTATTACTAATGTAATCAAACAATTTTCAAACTTTCTAAACCATGAAGGTAATTTAGGATTAAAATAAACAACGTCAAAGACGTTTGCTAAGAAAAGGTTGTTTTCCCTTTATAAATATTTGTGATCAACTTTTGAAGTACCTGAAGTTACAGTTGTTACATTCAAGGTATGATTACTGAAAATAACAATGATTTTCTGTGAAAAATTGCAAAGCCCAATTTTATTGTGAAGACTTTTAAAGGTAGTTTTTGTTTTGAGTACTTTAAAAGTACAATATCGAGTTAATATTACAATTAAACTATAGTAAACGATTATATTAAACGTAAAATTTTAAAAAATGGAAGCCTTTGTATATACCATCAATAAAAAATTTATTGCGAAGGATGAAGCAATTTTTTGGAGTGGTCAAAACGAAAATTACCTATTTTAAATATTATTTTATGAAATTTTCTGTGAAAAAAAATTTGTGTCGATATGTAATTACTGTACTGACAACATTTTATCCATTTGAATCTTCACTCATATTTTACGATATAGGTTACCTCTAATAAACACATTTGTACTAAATCACACATTTAGAAATTATGTGATCTTAAGGGGAATTCGGTACTGTTTTAATTTACCCATTTATGGTGTTTAATAATGTTTTTTACTGTTTTTTAAGTTTAGAATATCTCTAAAATTTAATGTTAGGTAACTTTATATTTTAGGTATTTTTAAGTTTGTATATATGTATTTCAAAATAAATGTGCTCTTATACATGTAGTTTTTTTCGTTGAAACTGTGATTTTAGATCCCACTATGCTGTGTTGAAACTGTGATACTATTATTATTATTTATACGTACTCATTTTCTAAAAATTTTCCTGTTACATCAAAAAATTACATGTTATTTGTTGAGTTTGGTACCGAATTCTCTTCAATAAAACAATAGATTTAAATATTTAGAAAGTAATTAAATATTTTAATTGCAGTATATCCTCGATATCTCAATGTGAAGGGTAGGTACTAAAAATATCTCACGATGATAATGATCAGTAACAATATGTCCGTATGGAAAATCCTTTCATAGTCAAATAAAATAATCGAGATATCGAGAGTACACTGAATTGACATCACTCTTTTGAAAAGCACCAATCACTTAAAATTTTTTACAACAACTTATTTCTATTTTGTAGACTGTTCAAATAAGCCTTAAAATAGAAAAGTTGTTGAATGAAGGCTCCTCTGGACTGGAGATGTCGACGTCGTCTTGTTTTATTTTATTGATTTCTAAAACAAAAGTGCTGATGATGCCTAAACTAACAGAAGAGCACGAAATAGAGATGCAGTAAGTACCAAATTAGATGATAAATTGATCTTTAAGTAAAGCAAAGTAACAGAGATAAATTTTTAAGAATGTTACTCTGGTTGAGGAATGCATCCATGTATTTCTCATTCCAAATAAATATTCACACTAGCAAATTTTCTAGAATGGATTCAAAAATCCTAATTTGATGAGGATATGTTCAAGAAGATTTATAAAAACTTTCTGAAAACAAAATGAGGGAAATTCGTGTCTTTTCATAGAGGATATACAAAAAAAAACTAGAATCATGCACGAAGCTGCAAAGCAGGCAATCTTTGGAGTTAAAACTAAACTTTTAAACTTGATAGATATTTTATAGCATGCCTTATACGGCTCTAAAAAGAACAAAATATTATCCATTCAAAGAAGGGTTTGAATCTTGGACCACAATTATTAAAGCTAAAGAGTAGAGCTATTTCTTCTGATAATAGTTACAAGAAGTCGCATAATAAAAGTAACCTATGGCAGTAATAAAAAATATATGAAAGCTTTGGGAGAATATGAAGGTTTACACGTTTTTATTCATGACTAAATATATTTGAAATCTGTCTTGTAGCATAAAATGATCATGACCAGGTTATTAGCTTCAAATACAATGATTAATGTTAAAAAAAACTATGCAAAAACAAAGAATTATATAATAAGTGTCCAAAGAAAAAGTATTAAATGAAGAGATAGTTTCCCATAGTTTTTAAAAAAAAGTAAGAACAAAAATAACGATAACTATTTAAACAAATTTGGGACCAGATTTATCAAGAAAGAAGGATTTCCTTTTAACTACAAAAGTAAACGAATTCTACTGAAAGTTTCTTTACGCAATCAAAATTAAAATGGCGTAGTACAATCGCATAGTTAGAGAGATTTTAAACTTTTACTTTCTATATTGCTCGAGGCGTCCGCCCATGGAGAAGGGGAAAAAAAGAATGAATCTGGTCTTAAAGAGCAACCAATACGCTACCGTTTTTCTCTTACCTAGATTAAAAAGCCCAAGTTCAATTCTTTGAAAGCTAGTACTAGATAAGTTCTACATTGAAATTCATAGACATCTCTATTAGTTAAAGATTGAAGCTATGTATCACCATTTTCACAGTTTATAACAATCATTTTTAACTTAAGAAAACAAAGACTTTGTTAAAGAATCTTACATAGATAATTATCTTTCTTTCTAATCTTTTTAGAAAGTAATATCAAAATTATATGAAATGTCAAATAAATTTACCCAGCTTTGATTCGGTAAGAGAAACTTATACCACAAGACAAAAACCAAAAGTCTAAGCAATGAGTAATCATATTGCTGCTCAATCTTTCAATTGAATTGTTAATTACTGAAATAGAAAACTACTAAGTATAGATACTTAAAGATAGTATCAAACACTTGTTATTCATTCTTGAAAACGTGATGGCGTACGCTGTAAAAATATCTTTAAATCTTTCAGAAATTAACCATATTTTTTGCAGAAAAATCTGTTTTTAAGAAAACAAAAGTTTTTATTTTGTTTGTGACGTAGCTGGGTAGTTCCCAAACTGGTTTCAACGCCCAAACTCACCAGTTAAATAATTAATAACGACTAAATAATAAAGCGACTGAAATTCTCATCATTGGAATTGACGCTCTAACTAATTCGCTACAGTAACGCTTCTACCTTATGGTGGTAGGCTGGATGTAACAGTATATATGTAATTCCTCAAAAGGACAAAACAATTGAATCGTCAATTAGAAGAAGGAATAAGTCCAAAAACGAAGTTTTGAGAAAATCGTAAAAAACTGTATAAGTAATGGAATTTTTATCCTATAGCCACTAAATTTTTACAGGAAATACATAACACTGTTAAGAATACAGAACAATCATCGAAAAAATTATGAGTGTATTTAAAAATGTTTTACAGTTAAAAAAAGAGGATGGACTTATTCCCTTCTTCAACCTTATGAAATTTCAGCTGAACAAAAATCTTAAAAACCACTTAAGCTGACAATTAAATTGTACTTCTGCTTAGTTGACCATACAAAAGTGAAAGATAGAAAGACTAAGACAAAAAAAAATTAAAAATTATTATGAAACTGCGTCATTAAGGCGCTATCAATGAAGTAAGTGAATATCAATAGAGTCAAAGCGTTTATTGGTTAAAAGAAAAAACGTTTTTAAATTCAAATCAAATTTTATTATGGCTAAGTTTACAGGCCAAATAATAAGAAAAGAAAGACAAATTAAGTTAAATTTCAAATTTAATCGAAAAATACAATGCATGGACATCGATTTCGCAAATTCAAGAGGCTATATCTGCCGATAGGGAGTAGTTATTTTTTTCCTCTTTACACTCATGTGTAGAGCGAAGCTTGGAGATTTTTTTGCGCACAAAAAGTCAATTTGCCATTTTTTGGACTTATTCCCTTCTTCTAACTGACGATTCAATACTAATGATTACTGGGGTAAACAAACATGTTTTTTCGGTTAATTCCTGAAACTAAACTGTCAAAATTCTGTAACGTTGACATAAGTGCACCATTAAAAACGGAAAGTCTGTAAACAATAACGGAAGTGACATCTGGTGAAATAAATGGATGTAAACTGACGTCCTGGCTAATAGTTTCCTTTTCTCTAAATTTAACTTATTATTTTGCGTATTCCTTATTTCATCAACATGAAAACAAAAAAATTGAACATCTCCATTCCAGTCAGCCTATACGAATCATGTCGTAACACAGTAGGTGCATGATAAATACATAGACTAGTCATTGACAGAGCATTGCAGCTGTACCCAGCGTAGCTGTACATATACCCATCTTGACGATTTTGTACGTGTTGTGCATGTTGTCACCCTTCCGTCTACACCCCAAGCTCAAAGACAAGGATGACACTCTATTTTATGCGACAAAATATTCCTGTATCGTGAAGAAATAAAAGATCGTACTGAGTATAAGTTCTGCTTGGAGTTATTTTGTTGTCTGTGTGTGAATTGTGTTTTTTTTTTCAAACTGGCGCGCTTTAATAAATAAGAATGAAGTACTTTTAGGGATTATTAGTAGCAGTTATCGTAAAATGCGACTGTTTAAACCTAAAAGCAGAGATATTTTTAACTCCTCTGAGAGAGTATTTCACTCCTTTAAATACTCTGTATAAACTAGCCAGGAGTATTTTTACTCCTTGAATTTTCACAAAGGGTTAGTTTAAAAAATGCATGCTTGCATTCGTTGCCCTTCTGAGTCGTTTCGAGGAGTGTACGATAGGATAGAATGAAATGAACTGTATTTGTATAAATATGTAAATATTAATAGTTAGCTTAAGATAATAAACATAATTTAGTGAGAAGTAAGTGGTAGCCATTGGTCTTCGTCTTTGAGTGAATTTTAGTCGTCGGATTACCCAAAACTGGAGTTTATGCTATTTCCGTATTTCACTCCTCATAATTGAATTTCACTCCTCCCAAAAAAGTCAAGGAGTATTTTTACTCCACCAAAAAAATCCTAGGAATAACACTGCCTAAAAGCAATTGCTCTTGCTACCTAATTTTATTTTATAATATAAATACGGGATGTTTCAAAAGTCCGTTTCGCGGCTTTTATTTGGAACCAACGTCTCTTAGGGTCATAGAAGTAAGGTGTACCCTTAGGTAAGTGACTATGCTGAATCGATTGAGACAGCAAAATAAGAAAGCTTAAAAATGCATTAAAAACCTAAAGGAGATAGAACAAAAACTTCGGTGACAAAATTGTTTGCAATATCATGAGAAACGCACGAAAATATTCATGAAAATTTTATTTCACACATTCGAGGAGAAATCAGATTGTGAAAATATTTCTTTATTTAATTAAAATATACCCCTGCAAACTTAATAACACTGGAAAACTTGAAAATTGGAGAACTTTTTCTTTTTTTGAGGCCTGAAAAAGTGTTATTTTCACATGCTAATATCTCCTCGAATGTTTAACGGATGGTTTCAAATTAAAGCCACGAAGCCCTGTATATTGCATACCTAACCTACGTTTTAATATCAACCTCTCACTGCATTATTGTTATCTTTTACCCAGGTAGCACAAAAACAAAGTCAGATATTGTTCTTATTAATATTGATCTTTTCAAGCAAAAATATTTAGGTTGTTTTCCAATCGTGGTTTTAATAACGAAAAATATTCTACATTTATCGATATTCGCGATATTGACCAATATTGATAATTTGTTGATCGATTTTACTAAGCTACCTGGGTATTAATTAGAAACAGCGGATGCAACATATTTGTAGAGAAAAATACGTAATTAAAAATATAAGAGATTTTATACCATCAACCAATTTCTATTTGAAGCCTTTAGAAACTTAATGAGATACATGTTATTATATGACTAAAAGAGTTTAGTTTAGAACCAAATAAGGTATTAAATAGATAAAAATAATATTTTTATGAATTTATATGCTAAAAAGGAATTTTAAAATTACAAAGCATTTAAAGTTGTTATTAGAAAAAGAAACATTCTGTTACACTATCCAAAAAAAAAACATGTTGCCCAAATATTCTCTCTGCACCGAAATTTGAATTTTAAAACACAGAATCCGGCATTTTCATCAACTGTTTACAGCCGGGGAGTAAAAGTCAAACAGCTTCGCTCCATTTACACCCCCTCCCCCACAAAAAAACCCTGCAACGCCATAGAAAAACTGCAAATAACCAAGAAAAAAAACCAGTTTTCGCCATTTTACAACCGAAACAGAATGAACCCTCTAAACGACAACATACACACAGACAACTTCTCTTGCAGCTTCGAAACGAGAACATAAAAATCCCTACCTAGAGGCGAGAACTGCTCGCGAAATTGCAGTTGGCAGAACAGAAAACAATCCTTTTTTTTCCCCTGGCAAGTCGGAAAGAGAAGTAACCGAAGACAGTTGTTTTCATTTTATAAATGAGTTTCTCTCTTCTGACTTGTATAGGAGTCATGTGCGAGTAACTTGAAAGATATGTTCTTGTTGCTAGTTTCAGATGGGAATTTCAGACCTATAGATGGCAAGTCAAGGATATATAGTAGCCTTTTAGAAAGATGGTTGAGGTTTTTTTTATGGATTTTTGTTACTTACGTATTATTCCGTCGACTGTGCCCCTCAATTCGAAAAGCATTGCTAAATCTCATGGGCTGTGCCGTTGAATCTGACGGTCGCTGAACGGTCGACGGGATGATAAGTAAGAACCTATTTTTTTTCTAAATTTATAGTTGCCCTGGTATACTATGTGATATTTGCCCAAAACTAAATCAGCCACTGACAATTTCTGATGTAGTGATGCACAAAAATTAACTATATAAAACAAATTCCAACGCATTATAAGTTTTGAACTGAAGAGTATGCATTGTTTAACGTTAGGGTGTAGTATATGATTGATAGTAACTGACCTTCCTCCTATATTCAGATAATTTAGATTACTTTGCTGTTTTGATTTTATACATCTTTAATAAAAGAAGAGGAATCGGAAGTGTCCTCAATTTTTCGGACAAAAACAAGTTATTCTAAAATAGAGAGATTCCAACTATCAGAAACAAAGCACACTAGTACAGTATAGATAGTGAATAGCAATAACTGGTGTTGTTGTTGATAATAAATGTTAAGATTTAATTCAAATGCAATTAAACAACTGTAGTTCATAAATGCGCTTAGAAATTAATTATTTGATTTATGAGAGTATATAGTATTTATAGATGTTTTTAGAAGTAAAAATAGTGCTAGGTTTGGCAAGTTGTTTACAAAAAAAAAAAGGATGATTTCATGCACATAATCCATCATACCCCTTCAAAAGTAAAGAAATTTATATAAAAGAAATACAAATAGTATAGTAGTATATGTTTATATCTTTTATTAGATGAACCAGTAGGCCTCTCTTTAAAATATCTATCTAAAATCCTCTAAATTTAGACCCAAAACTAAAACAATGAGATGAATAACCTTAGTGCACAGACTTACAGCCAGTATAAGCCAGAAAAAATACGCAGCAACTGACCTTTCCTTCTTCAATGCCAGTTCCTACACTATTCAAGCCAGTCTTAGAATCGCTTTAAAATCCATTCTTCCAGCTCTAGAGGACAAAGTAGATCGACATCTCGTATTCGGGACTTCACAGTCAGAATACGAATGGACCAATCACCGCAAAGAGTCGAGTCTACTAGAACCGAGTTATCCGGTTTCAATCCAAAACAGGTAGTCTCGGTGTTTTGGAGCAAGAAAACTGTATTTCTGGGATATTCTGTGGGATATATCTTTTTTTTTTCTTTTAGTCAGGTCGAAGCCAATAAGCAAAGTTGAAGGCTGTGATAGGAATGGAAATTTACGTTTTATTGCCCCTGGGCTCGGCGGCGGAAAAGTTGGGGAAACCGTCTGGAAATTTTCTTTGTCGTTTCGTTCTCATGCTAAAACATGCATGGGGACTTTTCACGTGAATTCTTTAAGGATTTTCGCTTTGGAAGGTAATACCTCTAGTACAGTGGTTCCCAACTCAAAGATATCCGCGCACATTTAAGTTTAAAATTGAAATCTTCACGGACCACCTTTTGTTGCTTAAAATTCATATCTTCACAAAATTTCAAGATGAAAGTTTGTTAACCCTAATTAAGCATGGAATTTTATGTAATGCTCTGAAATCTAACTATATTTTTAAGAAAAATTTAATTACATCTCACGAGAATTACTAATTTTTGTTGTGAGATAAGTTAAACATAAGCAACACTTTTCAGCAAGACTTAATTATTCCCAAATACTTAAATTCGCTTTAAATATTTATAGGACAAGAAATAATTGTTATTAATTTAGTGGTGACTGTTATCCCCACAAATTACATAGCCAAAAGTATAATTCAATTTTTTTCTTGTCCAATTCATTCAAATTTCTACTACTTATTTATAGGAATATTTTTCCGAGACTCTCCACGGGACCACTTCCAAGTATCCTACTGATATTTTAAATTAAAAATTAAAATAATATTTCTAATAAATATAAAAAAATTACTTAAATG
Source organism: Tetragnatha montana (assembly GCA_963680715.1). Lineage (NCBI taxonomy): Eukaryota > Metazoa > Arthropoda > Arachnida > Araneae > Tetragnathidae > Tetragnatha > Tetragnatha montana. The sequence goes on along the minus strand of OY796677.1, from coordinate 12,066,185 downwards.
ACAAAATTTGTTTAAAACTAATAGCCTATAGAGTGTTTTCAGGTGACGTCACAACCGGTTATTTTCTTTTAACTGTGTACCTTCTGTAGGGCTTTTAACTGTTGCTAAGGCCGTTGTTTATCTGTTGCTAAGCCGGTTTTTAGGTATGGGATCACGTGATTGCAAATGCTCCAATAGAAGAATTCCACGGCTAGTCATTTTCTGTAACTGTTGACCTCTGTAGGGCAAAAAACTGTCACACTTCTGTTGCTAAGGCCGTTGTTAGGTACGAGTCATGTGATTGAAAATGCTCTATTGTGTTTTTGTTTATTTAATTTTTTAATAAAATTCATACCTTTACTTTTAACTTTGAGCAATTTTTTAAAGACTTTAAATATTTTGGAATTAATTTCTAAAGAAAGCAAAATTACTTCAAAAGGGGAAATAAAGCTACACGGTTTTGTCAACGAACATAAACAAAAGAATTTTAAGTAGAAGAATATTCCAAGTTCTAAGAATATGACGGCGTGTTTTAGGAATCTAAAACTCATGGAAATAAAGTGTTATGGAAATCTATCAAGTAGTAAAGCGGAAATGTATCATATAACATCTGAGTTCCCAAGCTTCAGCACCTATTTATTTTGATAGAGTAAGTACTACCTATTTATAAAATATAATTTTGCTAGAATTCCGAGAGTCAAATTCAAAATATTCCTCTTCTAACATTATACATCCAGATACTATGATTGATCGTATAATAGAGCAGAATTCTATACCATGGAAGTTGATATTTTTATTAAGTGAATTGTTTACTAAATGTGGGATTTTTTTACTACATTTTTTTGAATATATGAATTCTTATAGATCAGAGAAGACCGTAGTAATCTTACAATATTTTAAAGGTTAAAATATGGAAAACTATACTTCAACATTCTGTTTATGATGGAAGTGAGAATTCTAAAAGGTAAACATTTTCAATGGGTAAAAGAAACTCACAGACATTTAAGTTAAAGTAACCAACGCACCTATTATATACAAATGGCCAATATTGAGAAATATAATTGGAATGGTAAATGTAAACACTCCTCAAAAACCATGAACACCTTATTATTGTATGTTTTAAATATTTTGAAAATATTTTATGTACGATTACTGATTAAAAAAAATTAAATTTCAAAACTTATTTATAAAATTCGTCAAGCATTTATACCTTTATCTTTTTGTTACTGTCCTTGGATCAACTAATAGTTAGGAAAAATTTCATAAATATTAAGCATTTTGTCATCTTCAAATTACTGAAAACTTACGTCATTCAGATTATAATCATAAACATTGCTTAGTTATTGGGTTCTTTTCTTTACTCATTAACTTCTTAACTAGTCTATTAGGGTTTCAGAAATTTTTAAAAAGTGTTTTGATACTTTACTTCTAATATCATAATTAATATTCGCTAATGTGAAAATTTTTACATTAATTAGAAATTTATTTATTTGAAAATTCCATTAATATTACAGGTAATTTTTATTTGTATTACAATGCGCTTTATAATTTATATACTTAATGATACACTGCAAGGGGATAAAGGGGGTCAAAAATGACCAAAAACGGAACAGCTTTAGAATAAGTCCGCTTTCCGCCATGTTTAACCACTGTTCCGAAAACAACATGTTAAGTGTTGTCATTATAGAGATCTAATAGTACGATTAGATCTCTTACAATATTATACTAATTACTATTATTTTAGGATCTAATAATAATAATATTAACAATTAGATCTCAATAGTTGTCGGTCATAAATTGAGTTGTGGTTAAACAAGGCGGAAAGCAGACTTATTCTAAAGCTGTACCCCAAAAACTTGCTTACGCAATATTTGAACGGCCCCTTATTAGATATAACATGAATAAATAATGTGGGTATCCTAATTCGTGCAGATTAAATTCTATCAGCCAATACGATAATTTTAAAAAATCACAACAAATTCATTCATTCAAAACGCATCCATTGCGAAACAAAAGAAAACTTTGAACACTAGTAGTGCTTTTTCCCCCCTCAGTTCCGGTTGAATGAATCACTAAAACGTCAACCGGAAAGAAAAACGTTAAATTCAACTCCCATACACGCAGGGTGGAGAAGGGGACAGCGAAAGCCACTTGGATAAATTAACCGGCTCACGGGTCTCTTAATGGGGCTTGAGTGTCGAGAAAAGCGTCGTTCGAATCATTGGAGGTCCGACCCCCTATAAAACTCCACTGGGGGTGAGCACTAAAAGATTCGGTTGGTGAGAGGTTTTCGTTTGACGTTTGGACGAAAGTAGTAGTATGGAGACTCTTTTAAAAACGAGTTTTAGATGTTTTCGAAGAGTGTGTGTGTTGAAATGGAGTTATAATTCAAAAAATAGATTATGTGAAGTTTTGTGATATTTTTTAATGTGTGTATATTTAATGGGGTACAAAAATTAAGGATAATTAGTTGGTGTTTCTTGGGGGGGATTAGGAAACAAATCATAGTGACTTATTAATTAAATTCATGCCATAGGATCATCTAAAAGTGGGAATATGTGGTATTATGGCGTAGGTGGTGTTGTTTAGGGAAGTGCTCGTATTAAACGTGCTCGGATTCAGTAACAAAAACATTTTATTAAAAACTTAACAAGAGGTTAGTTAAAAACATTAGAAGGTCGTGAATGTGTACAAACATTGTAGCTGGCTATTATTTATACAATTGCTAATTCGATTATGCTTACAAGATTTCGATTACGATTAAGATTACAATAGTTTGCATAAAATTATAAAAAAGGTAAAAGTGTAGAAAACAGAGTTAAAAGTTCGAGTCCCACATGACTCCCTCCCCAGTCCTTTGGACGAATAAGCACTACTACGTCTTCCAGTGGACACGGCGTCCTGAGCGAGTTGTTGAAACGGTGTGGGGTTGGATTCCTGGATCGATGTCTGGTGACAAAAGGTAGGCTGGCTGTAGACGATCAATGGACACAGTCTTGGGTTGTTCGTTTATCTCCACCTCGAAGAACTTGTCTGTTCGTCTCAGCACCTTGAACGGTCCGGAGTAGGGTGGGGTCAGGGGTTTTCTATAGGCATCGTTCCTCATAAAAACGTGAGTTGATGAAAGCAGGTAGATGTCTCTGGAAGTATGATGAGAAGCGGGGGTAGGTCGGAGATTCCGCATGTTCATACTTCCAGAGACATCTAAATCAGTAAAGACCAGCTTTCATCAACTCACGTTTTTATGAGGAACGATGCCTATAGAAAACCCCTGACCCCACCCTACTCCTATAGTGGTGACTGTGTGAATTTGGAATGCTGATTTTCAAGTTTTTGGAGTTTCATCATCGCCATTGAGATGCTGACGTCTTGGAGCATTTTCATATTGGGTGAGTTTTAGTCAAGTCTCTTTTTCCATCGGGTTCGCGGTCGGGTTTCTGAGTGTTGGCCATTTTAGTGATCTCATTTACGTTGCATTACGTTGTGTACCGATTAGTATCAATATGGTTAAAGAGGATCCCAGGGTAACTGAACCAAAACTGCCCAGTGCAGACCCAGGTTTGAAGGAAACTGAATTAGCTAAGGTTTCAGTCAAGGCACCACCCTTTTGGGACCATGATCCCGAGACGTGGTTCTTTCAGTTAGAGAGCCAGTTTCACGTCTCTAATATTTCAGTCGATTTGACTAAATACAGCTATGTGGTTGCCGCCTTGGATTCTAAAATCCTTGCGTCGTCTGTGAGAGATATTCTGCGAAACCCACCCGAGTCTGATAAGTACTTGACCCTGAAGTCTCGCCTAATAGAGGTCCATTCCCAATCTGAATCTGAAAAACTGAAGCTTTTGATACAGGATCTCAATCTTGGCGATAAGAAGCCATCCCAACTGCTAAGAGAAATGAAAAATTTGGCTAATAACAAATTTGATGACGATGTTTTGGGCACATTGTGGCGACAACGCCTCCCCTTAAACATCCAGCAGATCCTTTCAGTAGCTCAGGGGGACTTAAACTCCTTGGCTAAAATTGCCGACAAGGTATTTGAGGTATCTGCCCCATCAAAAAATGTTGCTTCTTATTCTGAGGTACCTGCTCCATCGGGAAATGCAGCTTCTGGTTCAGCGGTACCCGAAATACAAGCTTTACGAGCTGAAATTTCAGCTTTGAAAGATCAGGTTGGAAGACTCATTAGGCAACGCAGTCCTAAAAGACAACCTAACCGATCTCGTAGGCGATCGCAGTCCCGAGATCATCGTAATGGAGACCTTTGTTGGTATCACGAGAAGTATGCCGACAAGGCTCATAAATGTAAAGCTCCCTGTAATTTTCGGGAAAACTAGTAGGCTCCACTGCCGTTGCGGCAGCAGATGGTAGCCCTCCAAACCGCCGCTTGTTTATCTGGGATAAAGTCAACGGATTAAAATTCCTTGTTGACAGTGGCGCAGAAGTCAGTTGTTTAGGGAAGGTAAATTAAACGTGCTCGGATTCAGTAACAAAAACATTTTATTAAAAACTTAACAAGAGGTTAGTTAAAAACATTAGAAGGTCGTGAATGTGTACAAACATTGTAGCTGGCTATTATTTATACAATTGCTAATTCGATTATGCTTACAAGATTTCGATTACGATTAAGATTACAATAGTTTGCATAAAATTATAAAAAAGGTAAAAGTGTAGAAAACAGAGTTAAAAGTTCGAGTCCCACAGTATTCAAACATAGGACATATTATATCATACGACCCTAACAATATTGCATTATTGACATTACCCTAACTATATTTTAAGGGGGTACAGAGGCCTTTCATTATAAGGAGTTCCATAGACATTCATAAAAGTAATAACGTTCATGTGAGAGTCATTTTCTCCCTGTAATTTATAAAGGAGATATTTCTAAACTCTATGATGCGTGCCATACCTTTTAGTACGATTTTTAGGCGATATTGAGTGACATCTGCTCAAACTTCACTATCAATGGTGGACCACTGAACCCCTCTTAAACTATTGTTATGTGATAATTCGGTCCCTAACCCTTCAGTCGGAATTTTGAAATTTTAGTGTGAAAATATTACATATAATTACATATTCCCACTCATATACATGGTCTTATGACATGAATTTCATTGACAAGGGACTAAAATTAGTGTGATTATTCCCAATAAATATTCTTTACTTTTTGGACACGGGTGTAGTTTTGTGAGCCATTATACTTTATCAAAAAAATTCCAATGCATAATATTTAATTAAATTACTATTACTAAATACTCCACTTTTAAAAGAAAACTACTTGACTTCATTATAAATATCGACGACCTTGATTTATATTTTTTCCTCAATTGAAGCCATCTTTTTATAATCACAGTTTTCCAGCCTATTGCCATTATTTAATTACTAATTTTTTAAGTTTTTTTTTTTAATTTTTTCTTCTTCATTTATTTTGTATTTAATGTAAAATTAATTATCTGTGGCCTGTACGGGATTTGACAATTTTCCCCTTGGCGTTGAATGTATTTTTCTTTGTGTTTGTGTTTAATATTCTATCCATATTTTTTGCTTAAAATGCCATTTTATTTTTAATAGGAGCTCCTAGATAAAAATTATATGCTGCATTTGAATGTGGGGTATACAATTTTCACAATATCAATTTTACGTTAACATGCATCTTCTATTTTCCTTTCACCACTCAATACTCCCAATGACACTTCGTTGTGTCATACACACAATAAATTGTTCCACCAAAATTAAAACCAACTAATTAACAAAACTCGCCCCATTTAATCAGCACGAACATCTCACCAAACATTTATCAGCACCCCCCCCAAAAAAAAGAACATCTCCGAACTAAACAAACAGAACTCCGAATGGAGCAGCTGCTTTGCCAATAATAAAATAGTTGATGGCAAAATCAGTTCCCCTTTCTGAAAAGACCGATTTCTATTACCGAATCCCATTCGCGCAAGGAAACACGGGCTTATTTTATTTAAATACACACGGAGACAGTCATAGGGCTTCATCGTTTATGTTTTATCTGTTTTACGACTGTCACAAAACTGGCGAAGTTCTCGGGGAAATTCCAGTTTCTGATTTTCCGATTTTTTTTTCTTCTCTTTCGTTTGCTGAGTTCTCCCCCTCTGTGCTGCTCATTCATTCCGTAGAAAGATAAAGTTTATTCTCTACTAATGGCTAAATTTATTTCCGGGAGAATTTAAAGGGTTTATTTTCGGGTGCGGAGCAATAATAAAAAGGGGGAGTCCTTGGTTTTTAAGGGAATTGGGCTGTAGAAACGTTTATTTAATAAAAAAAACCCGTTTCGATTCTTAAAAAGCTTGAGAAGAAAGACGTACTAACTGAGTTAAGATTTATGTAGGAAATAAAATTGGAGTTTCTGAGTGTACTAAGACATAAAAAATTAATAAAAAAAACACGAAGAAATGTATTTCTATGTACAGTTTCTATATTAGCTGCTCATGACAGTGTCGTAAGAGTAAAATTTATCATGGATTTTGTTTAGTTTGGTAATTGTCTTAGTCAAATGTTCAATAAATTGTAACTCTTGTGACAGTTTTTTTGTCTCTTAAAAAGCTTGAATAAAAAGGCATTATATGAGTTCAGAGTTATGTAGAAAATAAGATAGTAGTTTCTATAGAAATACTACTAAAATGAATAAATAAACATATTTCTATAAATATTCTGTATTAGAGCTACTTAAAGAAGTGTCGCAAGTCTTAATGTTAAACAATTTGACAAGAGCATGGATTTTGAATTATTTTTCAAATTCTTTGCTTAGTGTGGTAGTTTAATCAAAAATTAAATAACAATTTGCCCACAAGAGCTTATACCTTCCCTATAAGATTAACACATGCACCTTCTCAGAAATTCTTTAAATATTCAAAACTAAGTTGAGTGGATTTACACCATTTTAATTCTGAGAATCCAGATTTGAAAGCCTTATTTCATACATTGGGGGGGGGGGGGGAATATTATTCTAGAAGGGGCTGTTTGATACATTTCAAACATACTTTTTGATTTGTGTCGTTTATTTATTTCAAATTGCATTGAAAGAAACTATTTTGATAATAGTTTTTATGAATAAAATTTTTATATTTAATACTTAAATGTTACACATATTTTCCCATTCCAAAAATATGAGTAAAAAAAACCACAAAACACATACAAATCTTGATATAGAGTGTTTTCAGGTGACGTCACGACCAGCTATTTTCTTCTAACTGTTAACCTTTTGCAGGGCTTTAACTGTTGCTAAGGCGTTGCTAGGTGATCAGGTATCTGTTGTTATGACAGTTGTTAGGGTGCGGGGTCACGTGATTGCAAGTACTCCAATAGAAGAATTGCACGACCAGTTATTTTCTGTTAACTGTTAACATTTTGCAGGGCTTTTAACTGTTGCTAAGGCCGTTGTTAGGTCCGAGTCATGTGATTGAAAATGCTCTATTAATTCAATATCTAAAACTCTAACTGTATAAATTAATGAAAACGTGTGTTAAAAATATTCATATCTGACTAAAATGTCATCTTTCTTGTACTTGATACCTTGTCTTTATAATTGCAGAATGAAACTTTTTTCAACAGTATGAAACAATGGATTTTAATGATTGGGTAAAGCATAATTTAATGACACTATTTTACCTGAGTTTTCAAATTAGTGCCAGGTTTTAAAAACACGAGGCAAATTCGTCAGACTGTAGAAAAACGATCCAATTAAAAATCCGGAACAATTTCAGTTCAACTAACAAAACGTGGCGTTTTAATTGGAGACTTTGTGTCAAAACGTTAACCCAAGCGGAGCGGTAAACACGTAATAACTACCAATTAACGTATCTCACTAAAACTAAAGCGATATCTTTCCACCTCGAACAAAAAAAGAGTAAAAGAAAAAGTTCCATTCGACTCCCCAAGGTCCGAGATAAGAACGTGGAAATCGAAGTTTTTTCCCTCCTCACTTTCGAATATCCTTCTCTCTCTTAACGAAGAATCGGATATCCGTTGTTCACTTCATTTCCACTTTGTCCCACTCTATAGTTTCAACTCTCGACGCCTATTGCCAGATTCCTTTTTCTGAATGTCTGTTTTCTGGCAAACGATCCTTCCATAAAGTCGGAATGTTCTAAGAACAAAAAAAAACCTGGAGTTCTTTCATTAAAACAGGGGTAATCGATTTCAAGCCAGATTAAAGTTATTGAATGAAAGGATGGAAGGGTTTTTTTTCTACAGTGGGTCCACTCTTTAGTTCTTCGAATTTTTTTTATTTGTTCTTTTTTTTATTTTTGAGTTTAATGCTTGGACGGGGGTAGAAGGAACTCGCTCAACTCTCAGGAAGTTTCTGGGGACAGCTTGATGAGGCATAATGGGGATTTAAGTATGGTTTATGTACTTAACGAAATGTGCTTGAGCGAAAATTTCAACTTTTGTGGCGAATTCTCTTTCGCTTTTTTTGGTATGGAAACTCAGCGATGTGGCAAATTTCTTCCTATTATAAACACGAAAACATTCACAGTTTGCAATTGATTTCTTATGTATTTATTTTTTAAGCAAAAGTTTTCAATGAAAATTTCAGAGGAGCCCCATTTTTTGGCTAGAGGTGAAAAGGTTCTTACTGGCTTGTGTTGGAAAATGAGATTTTAATGTGTCGTCATTCATTTTATATACGCATTCTCGTTTCCAAAAACAATCTTTATAGAGTGTTTTCAGGTGACGTCACAAGCGGTTATTTTCTTTTAACTGTGTACCTTCTGTAGGGCTTTTAACTGTTGCTAAGGCCGTTGTTTATCTGTTGCTAAGGCGATTTTTAGGTATGGGGTCACGTGATTGCAAATGCTCCAATAGAAGAATTCCACTGCCAGTCATTTTCTGTAACTGTTAACCTCTGTAGGGCAAAAAACTGTAACATTTTCTGTTGCTAAGGCCGTTGTTAGGTCCGAGTCATGTGATTGAAAATGCTCTATTTGGTAATTCATCGTTAAAGCTGAAGAATTTAGCTTATAAAATTATTTTGTTGTTATAAAATGTGTTAAATCAAGTTCACATAGGAGAATTTTAAATTGAAACTATCTTCTACACATTTTTTATCGACTTTATTCTATGTAGTACAGTGTTCCCTCGTTATTCGCGGTAGTTACGTTCCAAAATATACCGCGAATACGCGAAATCCGCGAATAACGAACCCAGTTTTAAAACGCGCATATATGATAATGTAACAGATATAATGGTTCGATTCCGTCATTTATTCCAAAAAACTAATGAAACTGGCTCATGCAAAAAGTAGTTTTAACTATAAATTTTTCAGGAAGTTATCTTTGGATAGGAAAAGATTCATTTCGATCAGTCTTCTTTACTGATGCACGGTCAACCATATTTGGCAACGTATTAACCATTTGGCGAAATCTATTTTCGATTATTATTTTATTATTAAAACCGTAACTCAGTTGGTAAAGTTAATAACCGGGTTCTCGAAGATAGTGTTTTTTCTCCTGCTTTGAACACGGAGAGATTATTAGGATTTGAATAGTTTTATGAAAAAACTAAATCTAAAATCTCAATCATAGAATTTCCTTGGGACTTTTTATTGGATTTGGGTCCAAAATAAAGTAATCAACTTAATCTTACGAATTGTAAAGCTTATTAAGCTGGTTTTAAATTAGTCTGTCATACCACGTCAATCAAAATTTACATAGAAAATTGAGCCGAAGGTATAAACTGTAATCACTACAGGGTTCCTAGCTGAAGAAAGAAAAAGTCAAAAATGAAAAGTACATTTTTATTAAATTATTTTAATTTATTTTATGTTAAAGAGCCATATTCAATTTTAAAGAAGGTTCCCAATATGTTTTCCATCTACCCTAAATGCTGGCCACGCATCGTCGACGCATTTATTCTCGGACCCATTCAAAATGAGCTGGTGTTTCTCGGACACGAGGCGATCAACGATCCTGGCGACGAGATCGTCTCATACACAAAGAATTTCATAAAAAGAAGAAATCGAAAGGATTGAGGTCTGGGGATGTGCGGAATTTGGTTTTATAATTTTAAAAATTCGAACATACCTTAAATTTAAATTGTTAAAGTTATTGTTATTACACTATCTATTTACACTTACAACATTTTGATTTAACTTAGATATTAATATCAAGCACGATGTAAAATTATTGAAATTATCAACTTGTCAAAAATTATTGTTTATTATTTTCTTCTTAGTTATTAAACTTGAATTTTGGTGAAAGTTTAAATGCTACCATGACAAACCCAGCCTCGACTGCTCACGTTCAAACATGAGCGCTTTTAAGCCATAACCTGCCTTCTCGATAGCAACCACCCACTGGAGTTGAATTCTTTCTTTGGTTCGTTGCTTCGTGAGGCATCAAAGGCCTATATGGCACTGCAGTCAATAGATGGTAGAATGACATCATTAACTTAATCATACATAAAATAGTGGTGGCTACAATTAAACATTTATTAAAAATTAACATTCAAAAAATGTACATTAATCTACCACTTTTATTTTAAAATTATTTTCAGTATGAGCACTAAACCCTGATCATTCTGTCACACCCACTAGCTATTCGTTAGTATTCACTCCATGATTGTAGTTCATGTTGGAAACTTATTCCGAATGACCAGATTCCGGCCCGCTAGGAGCCAAGGACGAATTAAAGGGGGCAGAGAGCCCCCTTTGAGAAAAATACCCTCAAAGTAGTTTCAGAATCAGAACACTCTTTGGCAGTCTAAAATTCAAAAATTTCCTATGGTTATTGAGTATTTTAAGTCGTTTTCTATGATAAGATAGAAGTTTTTATTCAGGGGGGGGGGGCGTTGCCAAGGAGTCCCGGGTCCGGACCCCCCCACCATTGGACCTGACCTAAAAGTTTTTAGATCCTATTTTAGATGTTATAATTATGATTAACCACTCAACACCGGACAATATACCCCTTAAAAGTGTCTGAAAAACACTTTTCAAACACTTAAATTTTCTCCAGAATATAGATAGAGATAATATAAATCGACTCTAAAAATTTTTAGGGGAAAATCGCCCACCGTGAGCTAGAGGCAGTTAGAGGCGTATATAAAGGGTGTTAAAGGGGCCCGGCATCCCCTCCGAAAGTCGAACTAAAAGTGGATAAAAACGAGTTAAAATGTTTTTAAGAGTCGAATTTCCAAAAATTTTCTGGGGGAGGACCCCCCCCCAGAACCCCTTGTTTTTTCTTCGATTTCTATACTGCGCACAAATTTTTACATGCAAATTTTTAAAAATTAATGTGCCCCCTTTATTTTTAAATTTATTTTGTATCAGTTTTAAATCTTAAAACAGCTTAACAGCAGTACTAGTTTTAAAGATGTTATTTTTTTAAAAAATATCTCTCAGGGAGGACCTACTGTAAATTTAATATTCCATCTGACCGCCCCAAACCACAAAATCACATTAATCCATCACAGTTAGAAGAAAATAACTGGTCGTGTCGTCATCGTGAAAAGCTTTATAGCCTCGAAAAACGTTACGAATTAAAACTAGAAACATAAGTGTTCGTAACTGACATTCTTAATTTAAAACTATTTACCAGCTAGAGAGAGCTGTAAATGTCATCTGGTGAGAGTTTTTCTGCAGTAAAGAGGCCTAGGAAATTCACGAAATTGTTGAAATAATGAAGAAAAAATAACTGAGATCATAATGCGCGAATAAGAGGGGCCGCGAATAGAGAACCGCGAATATGTAAAAAAAAGTATTTGGCGATCACGGATTGGCGACCTTTTTTTCCTGTCGAAACCAAAAGGGTTACTAGTTAGAAAACTCGCATAGTAGAAGAAGTTACATTTTTCAAAATGGTTTTACATAATAAATACCGGAATCGAACAATTACATCTTTTCCTGTCAAATATGCAAGTTTCATTGCTAAATGACTTAGAGATCGAAATCCGCGAATATGCGGGGGTAACATTGCTCAACCGCGAATACCGAACCGCGAATATGCGAGGGCCTACTGTATATCCTATATTATATTTACAGTTTAAATCGACTTTAACCCTGTTGTTTGTAACCAGTATAAAATTAAATAAATTTTATAAATAAAGCAAATGCATAGTTAGCCCATGCCTAATGATTAACATGATTTTGCTAAATCAAAACAAGTTCAAATTTATCGAGACTTGTTAATGTTATTGAAGTGACAATATGATGAGTTACAAGATAGCCAACCCGCGACCTACCAATGTATAGAGTGTTTTCAGGGGACGTCACAGCCGGTTATTTTCTTTTAACTGTGTACCTTCTGTAGGGCTTTTAACTGTTGCTAAGGACGTTGTTTATCTGTTGCTAAGGCGGATTTTAGCTATGGGATCACGTGATTGCAAATGCTCCAATAGAAGAATTCCACATCTAGTCATTTTCTGTAACTGTTAACCTCTGTAGGGCAAAAAACTGTAACATCTTCTTTTGCTAAGGCCGTTGTTAGGTCCGAGTCATGTGATTGGAAATGCTCTATTGAACTCGATGAAAAATCATCAGGCATATCAAAAATTTGCCCCCTGAAGAAGATATAAAAGAAAACAACCATCTACAAGATGTATCGGATACAAGTCCACCCAAGTATCCCCTCCAATAAGATGCTAGTACACCCACGAAACCCACAATAACTCAGCACTCGTCCCGCCATTCAGCCAGGGCGTGAATTCCACGCGAGAGCCCTTTGGGGAGTGACTTATGCGACACGGGACGTGAATGGACCTAATCAATTGGGGCGTGAGCCCTTCCGAGGCGGGAGCACTCAATGCCAGGGCGCTCAATGCAAATGCAAGTGATTCTATGCGCCCCGAGACTCATTGGAGTTAAGCCCGTGGTATTGCTGTGCGACTGTTGGGAATAGTGGCAGTAGATCTTTATTGCGGGATGTGAGGTGTTTAGAAGCGCGTAAGTTCGAGACCCTCTATTTATTTAAGGCTTAACTATTCAAATTTTGTGACCTTGTCAAATATCACCTTTTATAGTTGACTATGGGAAGTCAAAAACAAAATTAAACTACAGTAGACTGCGTTTATTGTGATCATGCGGTTAATGTTGTTAATTGGTTAATGTTATCAAAATTGATCGGTTCCGATCACTCCTATTTAACTTAACGCAAAATGTATCGCTTTATGTGATCACAATATAGTTTAATGCTATCGAAATATGGTCAAATCCCCTAAAAAGCTACTTTATTTTTCGTTTGAAAGCCAATTTTAATACATGATCATACAAAATGAGTCATTAATTTGTTAGTGATTATGTCCCCCTCTCATATTTTTCTTTCATGAAATGTAAAGTAAAAGTTGTAAAAGTTGTAATGTAAAAGTGCAATGTGTAAAAGTAAAAGTTGTACTTAAATGTAAAAGTTGCAAATTACATACCAGATAACCATTTTAAATACTTCAATTAAAACTGCATAGCTGTGATTTTAAAGCAAACACTTGAGTTACACTGTTTGAAACTTTGTACTTTGTAGTATCAAATAGCTTGGTGTTATCATTCTACTCTTGGACAAAAAAAGATCACATTAAGTGGAGTCGATTGTATTTAAAATTAATATTTTGGCGATCATACTCCCCACTCAAATAGTAAAAATATTTAGTAAAAGTATTAAATACCAACTGAAGCTTTCCGAATTTCCAATGTATAGTATTTTATTAAACTACACTTTGTAATTCAAATGAGGAATTTGGGGGGGGGGGGGATCTCTCCCATAACATTTTTAAAAGTTTCACCCTCACACATGGTGTTTCAAATATTTTTGATACCTTTTGGGTTACACCCGAAGAGGATTGCTCCTTGTAAAATTTTTCAAGAGAAAAAACAATTGTGATCAAAATTTCGGGGGGGGGGGGGGTTGAACCACCAAACCCCACATTAGATACTGCCCTGAGAGGTATAGGAAACAGTGAGAAAGAGGGAAGATAGACAAAGAAATGAAAAACATAATGACAGATAAACAGAGGGGTGAAAGAAATCTGGAAAGAAAGACAGAAAATGACACAAAAAAATTAAAAGAAGCGAACGTGATATGAAAGAAAGAAAATAAATGCGTTAAATTAGGATCTATTCAACATACGGAACAGAGGATTTTCTCTATTTTAAAAACAAATTTGAATGTTTTTCCGTGGAACGCATTTTTTTTATAGTTTTAAGCCAAAAACGGAAAAAAGGAAACTTGAGGTTTTTCAAGGATTACCCATCTAGCATGGGTCATTCGAAGCTACAAAATTGGCTATTAATCGTTGGTATGGGTCCTAACAACATAAGAAAGAAATTGAATTTACTCGATTTTTTGTGAACTTGAGGGTCGATATTAACTCATTTTTATGAAGCGTGTAAACAAAACCTGCATTTAGCAGCTATGATTACTTTCGAGAAGGAAGATATCAGACATTTGAACACTTATAATTTTACCATCTGTAAATTTAATAGTTAAATATTAGATAATTTAGTGGTTATAAAATTAGCAAAAAGTCCAGCTTCAACACTAACACCATTATTCTTATTGAACAAAAGTAATTAATTCAAATACGTACTTAAGTTTACCTCTAAAATTGAACAAAAGCTTGTCGGAATTTTCCCCACCTAAATAATCATTTTCAAACGCTATTACACTTAATCTATTGAAAATACGTATAAAACTAGACTTCATTCCGTAACAAAACTTTTCCCATCCTCACAAACATATATCTATGTTTATTTTGATTTACCTTATTTTTTTCACTAACAAATTTCCCGAGGGTTGCCATTCTTAAGTGTTATTTTTTTTTAATTATCTTCTTTTCGCTGGTTATGTGCAAAAACGGAATTATTTAAAAATGTTTCATCTTCAGAGTAAAATATAATGAGTAATTTAGTATTGTTTTAAAATAGAGTTGAACCAGGACCGGTCACCAGACTTTTGTTTCGGAGGGGGGGTTGACTCAACGTTAGGTACACCCGAACGAGTGCATTTATACGTTAAGTTGTAGATCACTTAAAAAAGCGTTTGAATGAGGGAATTGCATAGGTGAGGGATTTGCTTAATTTTACACTTTTTTGATACGTTATAGTTTAAAACTCTCAAATATCAGATTTTAAAGTTCAAAAATATGTTTTAAATAACTTAAAATTCGATTTTATTTTTGCCAAAACACTAGTAATGACATGTGATCAAAAAACGGGATTTGACGTCACAGCGCCGTCGAAACTAGTGAATTGTTGAAAATAAAAGAAATCACACTTATCATAAAACCAAAACACGCATAAAACTCGTCTGTTTCTCTAGTGAACAGCTAGAAAAAGAAAAAAATTTAAACTTTTAATCCTAATAATTCCAAAACCAATTAATATTTTTTGAAAAACTAAATGCCAATGTTTTTATAAAAAATATTTGCATGTGTCTTTAAAATATCATAGTTTTTTAGTTAAAACTTTGTGAAGAATAGCAGAATGAAGCAAGCTAAGCATACAATAACATAGCGGGTCCAAGTGGGTCCAAGCGCTGTGACGTCACACAGCAGCCATAACGAAATTACTGTTTTTCCCGCCAATACTGGAAACGACATTTTAAAAATTAATATCTTGGGGAATAGTTTTCCGATTTCAATAATTTTTACGTCATTTTTCATGGATTTTCATCCTCTATCATAATAAAATTTAATAAAACAACGTGCAATTCCCTCATTGTTGTGAACCCAGCCAGAACAGGTCTTTCTAAGCTGTAAAAGTGGCTATAAATTGTTGGGGTGGGTTCCAACAATGTACGGGGAAAAAAATTGGAACGCCATGAAACGAACTTTTACAACACCCAGAGTATCTAATTGTTTTGAAATGTGTAATCAGAACCTACCATTTGCAGTACTGATTACTCTACAGAATTGGTGCGGATATAAACTTTTCTAAGCAACATTTAGCTGTTTAGAATCTGTATTTAATAGTTAAACGTTAGATAATTTAGTGGTTATAAAAATAGCAAAAAGTCGAGCTTCAACACTCTAACACCAGTATTCTTATTAAACATAAATAATTAATTTAAATACTTTAGATTGCATCTGAAAGTGAACAAAAGCTTTTGGGTCAATCCATGTCAAGTGATCCAAAAGACACAAAAATGGTCGCTCGACCATTTTATAATCGAAATATTTTTTGTGTGTTGATTCTTATATTATTAGAGAGCTCAAAAGCAGAAGTTTTAATTTTTTATCTTTATTTCAATTTTTATGGCAGCCATCGATGTTTTACGAAAAATAGTGATATTTGCGTTTGTAAGGGTTTACGTTAACTTGTGTTACACCTAACTGGTATAACTTAAATTCATGCAGTAAAAGCTATTTTACTCATAAAGATACAGCCTTCCTTATGCACCGTACAAATTTAAGGAGAATTGTATCCGAAATATTGAAATCCAGTCTAAAATTTGAACTTTAAAAAAGATGATTTTTCAATTTTTGAAAGCAAAATAACCCCAAAAGATCTACGTTTTCCAAATATTTTTTGTAGAAAATGTGTAGTTACCATACTGGACTTTATCCTGAAAAAAATTCAACCCTAGCATTTTGTTCTTTTTGGTAGTTATGGGCCTCCAAAACTGGAAAATTTCAAAACAATTCAAACTTTGACCCTCTATATCTCTGTTGAAACAAAGTTTAAAAATCTGAAATTTTCACAGGTTAAAGTGCCGTTTACATGGGAAAAATATTACCCGGGTGTAAAAAGTGGGTTGAAGGGAATTTCCAACTCTACCCGGGTTACGAAATTTGAAGGCGTTTACATGAGACATGATCTAACCCGGCTTTTTCTCGGTCACGTGGTAAGAAAAGTGATCTGCCTGTTTCCATGGTTTCCAAGTTTGTTAACAAATATCTCATTTTTGTTTTTGAAAGAGCATCAGAATGAATTTTAAAAGAGCGTTGGCGATATATGCAAAAAATCAACGGATGATAGCAGATTTGCTTACCGAAGACCTGCGAAGATGTATGAAAGCAATCTTGTATTATTTGTTGAATATTTTGTTTATTTACTAGTAACACTTATACAATTATACAAAATTGTGTTGGCAACATTGTTTCAATTCCATCAATGTTTACTGTTTTGATTTCCGTTTTTCATCATGTTTGTAAGTTGTGCTTGTCTTAAAAAATAAATGGATGTTTATTAAACTTAACGTTTTATCTTCACATTTCAAACTGCATTTCCTACTTTCTACATTATTGATGTCCATTACAAATTATATCAAAACAATCAACAGAGCACACACAAACAATTAAATGGCGGACTACACAACACGCAAGGTAGTGTGGGATGGGACACGAAATGCATCATGGGAAAGGAGGGTACTACCCGGCAATTGACTAGGATTGAATCCTACCCGGCTTTTTCCTATCTTTTTCCCTTCGTAGGGAATGCCGGGTAGAAAAGAGGAGTAAGAGCCGCCTTTTACCCGGGTAATTGGCTCATGTAAACGGCACTATTAGCCTCACTAAAGTATCATCCTTCTGTAAAAATTTCATACGTGGTACTTACTTCCAAGTCAAGTTACAGGACCGTAAAAATGTAATGTTTAAAGATAATGAAAGTAGAAAAATTGAACGATCAAGTGAAATCTCATTGATGGATTATAACATGTTTTCAACTAACAAGGGGACGGCAAGACCTCGAAAACGGACTTCGGGTTGAAACTTGGCAGGTTTGTAGTACACCCCAAGGGTATCCTACCCTGAAACGACGCACTAGCCAGTAGAACCCGAGAAAACGCCCCCTAAAGTTTCACCCAATTAACTCATAACCACTATTATTTTAATTGCATTGTTGTAACAAGAGCCGAATTGCCCAGTCGGTAGCGTACTCTCCTCGCAACTGACCGACCTGGGTTCGGTCCTACCATCGGAAATTTTTTTTTTGCTATTCAAAAATTATTTTTAAAGTTAAATTAAATATAACCTACAAATATAGTAAATTACCTTATATTTTTTATTAACCATTACAGTATTTTTTTACTCCGGTTTGAATTAATGTTTTACTTAAAAATGATGAATTAACGAATTAAATAACATATTAATTCATTATTTAATGTATTAAACATTGAATTTTGTTTTAAAATTAATGAATTAAATATGAAACAAATAACACGTTTTATGGTACAATTTTGGATAGTTAATTTTACAAATAATTTTACAAGTATAAAAAAAATGTTTCTTATCTTATTTTATTAACACACAAGATCCAGAATGATTTTTGAACTCTTGGTCCAAATGTGTTTGTTGCCTCTTGCAAACATACAAATACTCCCCATCATCTGAAAATCATCATATATCATCCGAAATTTTCCAAAAAATGATAAAATATGCGTGGTATGCTTACGAAGTGTGTTTTTCTACAGAGATTTTAAAAAATCCTTGTTCATGTAAAAAATCGTGTTTTATTAATTGTGCAAGATGCCAAACTACTTTTTGTTTTGAATGTTTTTATGATAATTATCATTCTGGATCTTGTGTGTAAAATAAGAAACATTTTTTTTTATAATTGTAAAATTATTTGTAAAATTAACTATCCAAAATTGTACCATAAAACGTGTTATTTGTCTCATATTTAATTCATTAATTTTAAAACAAAATTCAATATTTAATACATTAAATAATGAATTAATATGTTATTTAATTCGTTAATTCATCATTTTTAAGTAAAACATTAATTCAAACCGGAGTAAAAAAAATACTGTAATGGTTAATAAAAAATATAAGGTAATTCACTATATTTGTAGGTTTATTTAATTTAAACTTTAAAAATAATTTTTGAATAGCAAAAAAAAAATTTCCGATGGTAGGACCGAACCCAGGTCGGTCAGTTGCGAGGAGAGTACGCTACCGACTGGGCAATTCAGCTCTAGTTACAACAATGCAATTTAAATAATAATGCTTATGAGTTAATTGGGCGAAACTTTAGGGGGCGTTTTCTCGGGTTCTACTGGCTAGTGCGTCGTAATACTTTCAGGGTAGGATACCCTTGGGGTGTACTACAAACCTGCCAAGTTTCAACCCGAAGTCCGTTTTCGAGGTCTTGCCGTCCCCTTGTAAGCATTTTCACGGTCCTGTAACTTTACTTAGAAGTAAGTACCAAGGATGAAATTTTTACAGGAGGATGATACCTTAGTGAGGCTTAACCTGTGAAAATTTCAGATTTTTAAACTTTGTTCCAACTGAGATATAAAGGGTCAAAATTTTGATATTTTTTGAAATTTTCCAGTTTTGGAGGCCTATAACTACCAAAAACAACAAAATACCAGGGTTGAATTTTTTTCAGGATATAGTTCAGTATGGTAACTACAAATTTTCTACAAAAAATATTTGGAAAATGTAGATCTTTTGGGATTATTTCGCTTTCAAAAATTGAAAAATCATCTTTTTTAATGTTTAACTTTTAGGCTGATTTTCAATATTTCGGATAGAATTTTCCTCAAATTTGTACGGTGCATAAGGAAGGCCGTATCTGTGTGAGTAAAATAGCTTTTAATTAATTAGCTTTTTTCACATAAAACTAATGACTTTAATCTGCAATAAAACTTTTCCCCTCCTCACAACACATACATTATGTGTTATTATGATCTACAGTTTTTTTTCAACATGAAATTTCCTGATGTTGCAATTCGCGAACTTTTGTGTCCATGTTTTTGGAGTTATCTTCTTTTTCCTGGTTCTGTGCAAAACCGTAATTGTCTAATCTTTCATCTTCAGTATACCCAAGCAGCACAAATGTTCAAGATGCTTCCAATTTTTGTCATGTGTGGCCCATTTTCGTTTACATCTAGTTGCAGTTACGTAAACTTGACATATTTTGTATGATATGTACTGGATAAAGTTATCATGAGTAATTCAATTCAGTATATTTTTTAAATAGAGAGGGACTAGGGCCGTTTGCAGACTTTAGTTTCAGAGGCGGGGTTGACTCAACATGATTTCTAAGGTATTCCTAACAAGTATATTTTTGTGTTTAGTATTAGATCATTTAAAAAAAGTGTTTGAGTTGTATTGCACGTAATAATAATAAAAAAATTCCACAATGTTAGCTCCAAGTACAAATGAGGAGTCTGGGAGAATCCACTATAAAAATTTTGGAATTTTTTTCCTCTAAAAGAAGTGTTCAGCTCACATTGAAACCCTTTGGACTACATCAGAACAGAACAGCTCCTTGTAAACCACAGAATTTTAAAGAAAAAAAAATGTGTGAATAGACGTGATAATGTCGAGGGGGCTGGTGGTCCCCCCCCCCAGAAAAACCAGAAAGTGTTCAAATCCCATTTTGAAATTCTTTGGGCAACACCCAAAAGGAATCGCTTCTTGTAAGCGGCAGAATTTTCAAGGGAAACACACTGGTATAACAGGCTTGAAGATATTTTTAATTACAGTGTATGAAATAACTGCTCAGATGTTTATTCTCTAGAAATTAAAATATTTCCCAAATACCATTCAATACATTTATACAATATCTCAATTAGCACAATGAGGCCGTTTCCCCAATTTCGCCTGATGAAAGTTGTTTTTTTTTAGCTATGGATTAATACTCATGTTTCGCACCACAAGCTTTTATATCTGAAAAAAAAAAGCATATCTCTACTCCATACGGGTCTATTCGCTCGTCAGCCAAGTTCCTTTTTATACTATTATTATTATTACTATCATCGAAAATATATATCCTGACACCTTTCGTCCGTGAAATCACTAGGCCCAGATGTCGACCCACGTTCCTTAGGGTTTTTTTCCTTGGTTCCATATTTTCCATGGGGATAGTAAAAGCTAGAGATCGCGTTGGACTCTGACCCACCGTTGGATGACATATATAATGTTCTTTTAAAGTCCGTTTCACGGCTTTTATTTGAAGCAAACTAATATCTCATGGAAGATCGCCAATTTGCCAACGATATTTTTAGATATTTTTCGAGAGATTTTTTTTTCGATGATTCTGAACTCTTAATTTGGTAAAGTCTTTATAATAATTACCCTGTATGATGAATGATGCATAACACACTTTACGATGCATGTTGCAAATTGCAGGGATTTTTTTTTTAGTTCTGCTGTTTAAATTACTACTTTACATTTACGTTAAAGTTGCATGGGCATGAAAAAAGCAGAATCATCAGAACTGTTACTTATTAGCAGTTTCGATATCAGAGTATTGTGAAATCAAAACTCTTTTCGAAATTCGATTTAATCTTGAACCCTGTCTCCTCGATAATAATTTAGAGAGATTTCTGTAATATTTCTTGAAATTTCCAAAGTTCTAGAATAGATGTAATTCGAGTAATTACGCACGGAAAATTAATTAAAACCACCAGTATAAATATAAATGAATTTTTTATATAAAAAAACATAGCGGTACTATATTACGAAAGAACTACTGATAGTTTTTCTAAAGACACAAGCTTATCATATTAAGCTTGTTTGAATTATTGAACAGAAATTGAATCGTTAGTTTTAACAAGGGAATGCGTGCAAAAAAATGGCAAATTGACTTTTTCTGCTCAAAAAATCTCCAGGCTCCGCTCTACACATGAGTGCAAAGAGGGGAAAAATAACTACCCCCTATCGGCAGATATAGCCCCTTGAATTTGCGAAATTCTAGAATAGATGTAATGACGCACCCTAATGTCCGCCCTCTACTGCCTACTGTAAATTTTAAAAAAACACAAGTATATCATTTTAAGCTTGTTTGAATTACTTGAACAGAAATTATCATGACGGATAAGCAAATCAGAGTTTGAAATCGATAGTTATGGAGACGGAGAAAAACTCAATCGGACATGGCTTTTTGTGTACATTTTTGAGGAATCATCGCAAGTGTGAAATAGCGTTATACTCTTCACTCCTTACTTTTTACACTTTTCTATAGCCGCGTTCACAACAGACAACCTGTTCAACCGGAGAAAGAGCTAAAGAAGTAGGGGAAAAGGGATTTCCGAAAACTAACCGTGAGGAAATAGAATAGCCCGTTCACAAGTGCACTCGTCTAACTCGTCCTACCGATAGAAAGAATCACGTGACAAGCGAACGAGCTCGTAGAAATACATTACGGGAAGCGAGCGAGAGCGCCCTCTACAGGCGGTTAGTCCAATTAAAACATTTCCTACTGCTATGGCCCAGGGGAGAATTTTCAACGGATGGTCCGGTGAGGTTTTCCCTAGCATAGGGAGAGCGGTGGAAGAAGAACCGGTTTTCTCTGCCTTTCCCAGCTTAGAATGGTTGTTGTGAACGAGGCTTATGTTAACTATAGAGATTCATAGGAGTGGATCACTCAGGATGAACAGTGAAAGTGAAACAGTGTGAATGAGCCTTTAGGCAGGGAAAGGAAGTAAGATGTATCCCTGGGTAAATGACCATGCTGAATCTAACTGAATCCAATGAGATGGCTCACAGCCCCCCTAGTAGCTTTATATTAAAAAGGGAGTATGGGGAGTTTGCCCAGGAATTTTTTGGGAATTTTTACCCTAAAAAAGGTGAAAAAAAATTTTTTTGTATAAAAATATGTATTATTGACTTTCAAATATTTTGGTTCTGCATGAAATAACCTCATGGGGGGCCCTTGCTGTATAGTATACTATATACTGGACAGCAACGTTAGTTGACCCAAGGACGTCACTAACAAACAAAGTAGTTCCCATCGCGGTGTCTGAATTTTGAGTGAAATGAAGAACATCAATTCAAAAATATGATTAGTTTGTTAAACCACGGCTTACTAGATACTTATACAAGCTAGTCGAGTTTTAAACAATGAAAACCATTTGACAACTTTTCCCGCTTGGAGCGCTACAAGACCTACCTATATCACCCACCGCCTTCAACACTGTGGGTATGCTTTGCCAGTTGGTCCAGTATTGCCATCTGGATTTGCAATGATTTCCGTACTCGGCTAGCCTGTATAAGTACCTAGTAAGCCGTAGTTAAACCCATGTATTTATAGTGCTTTTCAATCGCGATTATTGTACCGAAACTCCTCCTATCAACCCAACATGTGTTCTGTTTACCCATTTTCTCCTTCTGCGTAGTGACGTTCTGGGGTTCAGGAAAGGTTTCTGTGGAGTATACAGTATAGTATATACTATTCTAAAAAAATCCTCAATTTTATAAAGGCAAAACAATGTATTCTTTCGCCAAATCTGAACTCACGCGGCTCTGAATTAAAAGATCTTTGCAAGGATCTCTTCTATAAATAAAGACACTCTTGTGCCCGCTATTTCTTCTTACTCCACTGTATTTTCTCAGCTTTTTTCTTCTTCTTTCGTCCGTAGAGCCAAGTCTGGGATACCCGCTTGAGCGGCAATTTCAAACCGTTAGTCTGCAGAAGGGTAAGAAAAAAAAATCGAAGCTTATATTCCCAAGAGGGAAAGGAAGAATGAATCTTTTTCCTTTGACGAATGTTCTGCGATTGATTTTCGGAAAGAACGGGCAGTTTTGATTTCTTTCTCTTCTGCGAGTTGGATCTTTGTGTTAGTAAGGAGGGAACCATTTTGTAAACTTATTCCCTAACTGAGAAGCTAACTAAAAGAAATGTTCGTTTTGAAGTAATTAATATATTAGTTAAAATCGTGAAGTTTGTTGTTGGGACTGGATAATATCACGATTGCAAATGCATTACTGTTAATCACTTTTTTATTATTTTTAGATTTAATTATGGGTGATCTATTCGTGAGGGGTATAGAAGCATTACTGGCTATCTCCCCAGATCCATGTTTAAAAACAATCAACGAAAAGCACGGTTAAAGTATCAGATTCAGTTTCACAACCAGCAATCGTTTTGGGAAATTTTTAGCCACGATTTTACTCAGTTCGTATTTATCCTGTACTTAAATTAAATTAATCTACTATTTGAGAGGCGAGTATTCTCGCAGTCAAGTTAAAGATGCTTTTGCCTTTCAATAATTTTGTAGAAGAGCTTTAGAGTTTTTTTTATGTTTTTTATACTGAAATTTTTACTGCGTTTTCAAGATTGAATATAAAAAGTATAACAATACCTAATGTTTTTTTTTCAGTAAAAGCAGCAATATCGACTCGGTTTATTTGCAAAAACGGAAATCTACTCTTTTGTTTTTCGATTAGTATTTCAATTTATGTATAAAACAAATACAACGGATGCTTCGTATGTATTCATAAAACATGTAGCTACCTTATTCAAAACAAGTTTTCTTCCTAAACTTGTTAAGATTACTATAATGAAAAATACGTAAGCTAACGTAAGCCTGTAATTTTATTGTGCTGGGTTGTGTTAAATTTGTTAAACTGTTAGGGCGAGCGCGCACGGGCGACTTTTGTCACGGTGACAAAGACAAAAACAACGTTGCTAAGGCTGTTGTTAGGGGCGGGACATAGAAGCATCCAATAGAAGCATTCGCACATGACATCACTGGAGGATAAAAACAACGTTGCTAAAGCCGTTGTTAGGTAAAGTCATGTGATTGAAAATGCTCTATTGTTTTCTAATGATATTTTTGATACTAGTAATCCTGGTCGCCGTGACTTTAGTCACTCGTGCGCGCCCCCAATCGTTTCCAATTGGTAGTAGCAGAGTTTGAATTGTAATGATCACACTTTGATCGCCAAAACCCGCTTTAATGATTAAATTTTGAGTAAAATCGTAAAAATCGGGTCAGGTTTGAGGCAAAAAAACTCATAATCAAATTTTAAGTTTTATTGGATTTGATTAAAAGTAATTATTAAGTTTGAGTGATATGGTTTTACTCCGATAACATCATTAATTCATGGGAAAATATTTCGATCAAAATATAAAACTCAAACAGTGCCAATACATATCGCTCACATCTCGCCAAAACTGCCTTCTAACTCTTCGAGAATATGCTTTCTTTTCGGTATTTTACAGAATAATCGAGGTATCTCTCCATTGGCGATCTTGAGTGCGGTTAATTTATTTTTTTTTCTTTACCTTTCGTCAATGGTTTCGAACCTTACGATTTAGGAGGAGTGCTAATTGTAAAAAGAGTTTTTATTTGTAGTAAACAAATCTAGGTTTCGCAAATCCTTCTGGGGAAGAAACCGAAATTCACCGGGTCTTCCTCCCCTCCACATTCTTTTTCTGGCGTCGCCCATTCGTTTGAGTGATAGTCTTATCAATGCTTTTTTTTTTTAAATATTTTATAAGTAAATTTGATTTTTAAACAGGGTTGTTGTGATATGAAGCGGTTTCATCGGCAATTGACAACATGATTTTTCTATTTTAACAATTTATTTTAGAAGAAATCGTGCACTACTCAAATTACACCTGTGTGAAAATATGGGTATCTGAAGGAGGGAATTTAAAATTAATTAAGAACCTTTCTTTTTTCTTTCTATAAATTTTTTTTCAAAATTATTTAGACTCTGCGTAAAATTACTTGCCGACCTCTGCTATTATTCTTTATTTCTGGTTAAGGTATTTGAATACTCTACCTTTGATAAAAATTTTAAATATCTTTTTAAATTTTAAATAAAAAAAAATTTCAAGTAGTTGAAAATTTGAAAGTAGTTTTAACTAGTAGAGTAGATGATTAAAAAAGTAGTTAAACTAATAGTTGAACTTCTTTAAACTAAAAGTAGTTAAACTACTAGTTGCAACTAGTTCTAGTTAACTAGTGCCGAACAGTAATTAAAAGTGTCTTCTATTTTGCAAACATCACATAACGGATCTTGAATGAGGATAAATTTGTGTAATTTCGAGTTTGTCATGAGTGTTTTAGTTTTTAATCTGGAGAGATTAATACATCTGTCCTTCAGTTTCCTATTATGAGTTTGTCTTTTTGGGTTAAGGAGTCGATATGCTTTAAATCAGTGGTTCCCAACCGGTGGTCCGTGAGAGTATTAGAAGTGGTCCGTGAAGGGTCCGCATAAAAATTCCAATAAATACAAATTTGAGCGAATTGCTCTAGAAAAGATGGAATATTATATCCGTGGAGATTACTTTCGACTCAGTAATTTGTGGGGGATAATAGTCACCACTTAATTATTATCAGAACTTTTGTGTAACTAGTAACTAAAATTTGGAGCTCTATAAAACACTAGTGGCCCGTAGATTTAATTACTTAAGTCATAACATAAGATAAAATTAGTTTTTTTTAAAAAATAAAATTATAAAATTCAAAGCTTCATATAAATTTACACGCTTAATTATGGAATATAAACTTTCATCTTGCAATTTTGTGAGGGTAAAAGGATAGCGAAAAATCTTGTGCAATTCATGAATGGTGAACAAAACGTTTTTATATGCCATTGTGCGAATAAAAACGTTGTGTTCACCATTCAGGGTAAAATGATTTTAAGCAGGGTATTTTTATAGAACAGGGTGGTCCGTGAAGGTTCCAATTTTAAACTTAGTGGTCCTGTGTTGGGGGAACCACTGCGGTAGAAAGTTGGTGTATGAACTTTGTGTGAAAGTATGAGTCCAGCCACATCAGGATATTAGTATTTTTATTCATCCACGCATGCGGGTACAAAACAACTGAGCACTCGCTTCCACTAAGGCAAAGAAACGACGCCTCTCGGGGGGTGCCCAAACGAAAACGACACAGAAACCACCTAGTCGACACTTTTTTTTTATGATACAGTAGTGAATGATACAAAGACACGGGGAAAAGTCACCGTCCGCTGGGCCGATCCAGTTCGTCGATAAATTTTCAATATCTACAGTTTTCAGTGAATTTCTTATACAATTTTAACTTAGTATACAGTTTGTAGATAAATTTTTCAATTTCTACAGTTTTTTTGATGAATTTCTGATATAATGTCTGCATAGTATACAGTTTGTTGGATAATTTTTGATATCTTCAATTCGTCATGGAATTTGACACAATTTTAGCACAGTATAAAGATTGTTGTTATATTTTTAATGTCTACAGTTTTTTTAGTGAATTTCTGATAGAATATCTGCATAGTATACAGTGTTTGTTGGTTAATTTTTTATATATCTACATTTTGTCATGGAATTTGACACAATTTCAGCACAGTATACAGATTGTTGTTAAATTTTTAATATCTACAGTTTTTCAGTGAATTTCTGATAAAATTTTAGCACAGTATACAGATAGTTGTTAAATTTTTAATATCTACAGTTTTTCAGTGAATTTCTGATACAATTTATCATGATATACAGTTTATCGATTAATTTTTAATATCTACAGTTTTTTTAGGTAATTTCTGATACAAATTCACCATAAAACTACAATTTGTGGATAAAATTTTAACATGTTCAGTTTCAGAATTTCTGACGAAATTTTAACGTAAGACACAGTTTTAAGGTAAATTTTCAATATCTTCAGTTTTCTCAGTGAATTTTTGTGATAAAATTTGAACAAAGTATACAGCTGATATTGATAAATACAGTATTCAATATAAAATGAAAACACAGTTTGTCTACTCTTAATTTTCAAATTTTGAACTTTGATTTATGACCAAATATAAAGAACCACAGTGTATACAGTTCTGGCAGACTAAATAATTCTTTCAAACTGAAGTTGTTTAAGTTTATTTTCAGTTTTAATATATTGTGTTTGCTGCATTCCATTTGCTTAAAATAACAGCAAATAATTTATAGCCTAAGGTAATTTTTTAAAACAAATACGTAGATGTTATTCAAATTTGATAAAACCTTATTATATTTACATACTACAAAACGTAAACATATGTATTAATTTCACTTAGCGAAGTAATACATACACCATAATTATTAAAATGTTTTTACAAAATGCAATATTATTCAAATATTTTTCCTCTTTGCATTATTTCATTAGTGCATTTTTGAGTGAATAATAAAGATATGTTTAAAAACTACTTCAAAAATAGGACAACATTTAAAATGCATAAATTAATAAGTATATAATAATAATAATTAAACATATATTCAGTCACTTTTTTTCTTTTTGATTTCATAATTCTAATAAACTTTCTGAAAGGCTTATAACATTTTCAAATTTCTTACATGAAATGTAACAAAAATCCAAACTTTCGGGATCGTACTGCATAAAATCTTAAAATTATCTGAATTACATTGTTAAAGATTGTTTTTAACATCTTCTAAGCCAAAAACAATATCTAGCCAGATTTGTTGATTTGGCAATTTAGATTGATACCACTAGCTCTTATTTCAACACAGAAATTAATTCAAAGACCGTTTTAAGTATTTTATAGTGAAAATTTAGAGTTTTTAATTATGTATTTTTTAATGATTATTTTCTTGGAGCTATAATGATTTCACCCATACAATCCTCAAAACAATGTTCTTATGAGTGTGTTATGTTCTCTACTTTTTCTCTAAATTGCTGACTAAAACCGAATAAGTTTTTCTTTAACAAGGGCATAATCCTAGTTTCTTGATTTTAAAACCTAAAGTGATACTTAAACCACGCCTACTTTTGTTACCGATTCTCTATTTGTGGGTTTCGGCATCACGGGATTGTGTCCCGATCGGTGATTGGTGGGTTTTCTAGAAGACAGCATCGCTTGAGCAATTGTCCGATTTTCTAAAAAAAAAAAAAAAAAACCCGTTGGATACGGGATAGCATCATATTTTTACTACGTCAATGACAATGAACCAATCAGTAAGCAGCTTCTTTACAGTTAAATTAGTAATAGTTTAACGCGATTGGGACTCCTCTGCGGGTACGGTTATGGATGCGGCTTTGGAGAGTCTGGGTTCTTCAGTTGGTTTATGTTGGATACCATTCGAGTGTTTATAAGAAAGTGTTCATTTTGAGAGTTTAATTTAGAATGTGAAAGCGTTTTTTCACTTTTTGTTAAAAAACATTTGTAATTACAATATCCCTCTCTGATATTTTCCAATTATCCTCATTACAGAATCATATAAACAATATTATCTGACATCGTATCACTAATAATGTATCAGTAATCCAATTTTTTGAAATTGGAAATGACTTACTAAAACTAATGATGACTCAAATTGTGTTTTTATATAAGAACTAAAGAATGATTTTACTCATATTTTAATCATGTTACAATTTTCACCTGTGAGTTACATCTTTTTATCTGTGTATGTGTTTCCTACTGATGCCATGAAATTTGAAGATTTTTCTCTGTAGAATAAGGCTAATTAAATACTTTAATTAAAGTAAACCCTTTAATTTTATAGACTCAAAAGTTTATAATCTCTTACAAGTCTCAGTTTAAAGTAAAACTGTTTAGATTGTTAAAAGAGGGAACAAACTCAAAGTGAAAAAAAAAATTTTTCCTCAAGACTCTCCAAAAGCCTCGATCCCAGTAAACCCCCCGTTCCGAACAGAGAACGAGGTTAAAATATGTATGTACATTCGTTGATAGCAAAGTATTCTCCAATTGTGTGAAACTGAATTCAGTCTATTATTACGTGACAAAACATTCAGGGTTCTAATAGTAAATCTGATTATTTTTGCTTTAAAATCTCAATAAAAATCACGATTGTTCGACTAAGTTATGTTGCTGGGTTCATGTGTGTAGTCCTTGTAAGCTCATTTTTGTTATAGGATACCCTTTCCTATAAATGTATAAGCCCTATGCTATCTACTATAAAAGAACAATACGCAATGATAGATTGAGGTAAGCGATTAAAATGAAGCAGATAGTCATCTAGTTTAATTTTTTTTGCAAGTATTCTTATTACCATCTAGTATGATTACAAGCAAAAGCGTTTAAATTCTAGAATAAACTATTTTAAGTAATGATAGCAGTTTTCGAGTTTTGTTACACGAAGCATCTAAGCCTACTTTTCTAGTTCAGTGAATTTCTTGCGAATTAGTTTTACAATTGTTGTGTTTTCGTTTTTAGTTTTTTAACTAGTGTCTTTGTGTTTTACTTTTTTGAGATTTAATACGTCCCCTAAAGACTTCCGTGTAAGTAATCTAGGATTAAAATTTAAAATTGCTCAGAATTCAGTTATATGGTTTTGAAAAAGGATTTAAAACATCTACCAACTAAACCGACTGATTACTGGAAATCATTATGGTTTATATAAAAATACATTATCAAAGGTAATGTATTTTATATAAATCACGTAATTGCGTGTATAAAAATAGATAGAGAAAGTCAATTGAGTATACTAAGTTAGCTAGAATTCAAAATTTATTATTACGGTTGAACAATTTATACTGAATTGATATCTGTTAGAATGGATTTTACACCCTAAATTTTGTTTACATCCTTAAACATTTTATTTCAATCAGAATTTTTCATTAGAATGACACAAAAAAACAGCATGACAACATGCGATCAATATTTACAATCATAACACATTAAAAACTCAAACTGAAGTAAAATGGTTTCTATAAAGTATTTTTTTTTAAATATAATTGCAATAACGCAGCTATAACTTTGAGACATTAACTGTACACTATACAATGCAGTTTCTTTTTAAGTCAGCAACGTCAACAATCAACCATAACTTTATGATATCTTCTATGTTGAACCTGAACATAAAAATGTTTTATGCAGTTCCAGTATTTAGGATCATTCAGTTCAAGAGTAAAGTTTCGAACTGAAAAATCCAGAAATTTTATTTTCCATCAATACATTCAAGGCTTTAACTGTATTTCTTAACCGAAGTATTTTTGTTAACTTTTCGGTAAGAAAATTAATATTATAATGGAACTCTCAATTTTTAAAAGAATATTTCTAACTGAATTGCACTTTGTAAGAAGAGAAGTGGTTAAAAACATAACATACTAGTATATTTAAAAGCTTATTAATCCTATATTTTTACAACTTTACAGAAAGATCAATATAAAGTAAAAGAAGTACGATTCCATTTATTAGACTACATGTCTAGTTAAAATGAATGAATGAATAATGTTCTATTCTTTTGATTTGTTCTACCACATACAAAGGTATAATTGAATTTTAATCACTACTAAAAGTTCACCGTGAACTTTTTTGCTGACTTTTTTTAGTGTAAAAATATAAATTGCTAGTTACTTCTTTTGTCAATAGATATTTACTAAATTTCATACTTTTGAAACACATTTGATTGTGAAAAATAAAATTAAAAATTACAATTGCTGATATACACTGCTGACTATTAATTTTTGCATATTTTTAGTGAAATAATCAATTAGAATATCATGGTTTAATACAATCGCCAGTTTACCAAAGTGAAAAACGAGGGAAGAACCTGCAAGAGTGGAACTTTACATAACTGGTGAATTTGAACTTTTTATAGCATATCGGAAAATCTTTTAGAAATATATCGAAATCTTTCAAAGAGTTTTATTAGAACTCTCTCAAATTCTTTCTAACCAATTTCATTCAATGATAAGAATAAAAAAAAATGTCATAAAACCATGCATAGGGTTTTTGAAATCCAACGAAAACGTATCCTATATGTCACCATCTATCGTTGATGTTTTACATTAGAAATCAATGAATATTTTCCAAGGTTTAGAATGGAACTATCCTCTAGTACAGTGATTCTCAACTTGTGGTCTGTAGGAGGATTGCAAGTTTCATTGATTTGATAAAGTATCTAGTGATCCTTGGGTATGAAAAGGTTCACAACCTGTGGTCTGTAGGATGATTATAAGTTTCATTGATTTGATTAAGTATCTAGTGATCCTTGGGTATGAAAAGGTTCACAACCTGTGGTCTGTAGGAGTATTTCAAGTTTCATTGATTTGATAAAGTATCTAGTGATCCTTGGGTATGAAAAGGTTCACAACCTGTGGTCTGTAGGAGGATTACAAGTTTCATTGATTTGATAAAGTATCTAGTGGTCCTTGGGTATGAAAAGGTTCAAAATCACTAGTCTAGATTATGTGTCACTTAGACATGTGGTATATGGAAGGATTTATTGATTTGGTAAAGTATCAAGTATCTAGTGGTCCGTGGGAATGAAAAGGTTGAGAATCACTGCTCCAGTAAACTGATTCACTTTAAAAAATATTTTTTTTTACACCTATGTAAATTCCATCGCTTAACAGGTTCTCTCCCTAGGCTCTTTACTCATTGAAATATCAACAATAAACGTATCTCATCACTGAGTTATTCTTCTGCACGGCCGAAAAGAAATGTTAGAAACTAGAACATCATGCACGCAAAACACAAAAAACAACACACGAGGAGTCCCAGCGATCTAGACAGAAGAAGGGAAGTGTACCAGGGGGTTGAGACACCAGTGGCTGACCCCACTCGAACATTAATTATGACATTTTATCCCTGTTGAGTTGATTTCTGAAGCCCATATTGTCTTGTAGCAGATTGAGACCCGGGGCTACGTTACGTAGAGAAATGCAGAACCAAAAGTTCATCAAATCAAATGAATCAAATCGATATCTTAATAATTTGAAGTGCATTGTACGATTTTGAAATTAAGTTGGTATTTATTCTTTAATTAAATTGTTTAACTTTTTAAGTGGTGATTATGGTCTCCATAGCCTCTTACAGACATTTTTTATTTAACTTTTATGGTTCTTAAGCCTTACGGCTTACCACTGTGAGAATATGTCCAGAGCTCTCAAATGTCTGGGATGACGTCTGGAGTCTAAACTGCAATTAGAGGAAGCCTGAATCATTAGGAAAATATCTGGAAGCACATATGTGCTGAAACGTTTTCATATGATTTGAGCGGTCTGGAGTAAGGTAAACTGAAATGCCATTTAGATTAAGAGATCATGCTTAGACCTTACAAAAGACAACGAAAAAATTGCTTTTGTAAAAGAAAAGTTAGGCCTAATAATATAACTAAACTTATCTTCCCCTCCGAATAAAGATATTTTTTCTTCATCTTTATTCTTCTTTTTCGGGGATACGTTAGGCCTAATTGAGTCTTAAAATTAAAAGACCTCCTTATCCCCTTAAGAATTTATATACCTTTTACTTTTCCTTATTTTCATATTTCTAAAACACAATAAAATGATTGCTGTTGAGATAAGTTAAGCCTAATTATAACTTATTATTAGGCTTATTATAACTAATTATAAGCCCTATTATAACTTATTCTCCATAAATAATATCCTTTATATCCCATAAACATATCCTTTATACTTGGCCAAACAAGACTACTTTAAATTTACTTTAATAAGAAATAGTTACCCTCTTTTAGCCCTAACTTAAAACTCGTAAGAAGCTTAAAAAGTTCTGATTAACTTCTCTCTGTATAGCTAGGCCTAATCAGGCCTAAGTAATTAGGTCAATGAACAACTTTGCCCAAGAAGAATTGAAATCTTCTACATAAAATCTAAAGGCAATGCTGTAGATTGTCACAAACTTTAAAAATGTCGTATCGATGTCCGTAAGGGGTCAGCCACAGAAAATACCCCCGTCGAATACCCCCTCCGAAAAAACAAGAAATGCAGCGGCAGCACCATCGAGACGAAAAAAGTAAATCGCAGCAGCAGCGCTCTCTCGCGGAGTTTTTCTCAACTACAGCTATGACGTCACTGACGTCTGCCTGCTTCTCTAGGTTTATAAAACGCTGATTCTATTACTTTGATGACGTCAAAGGTTCTGCTTCGGTTGCTATATAGTAGGGGGTCGAGCCGGTAGTTCTCTTTTTTTGTTGTAAGTGTGTGTTCTGAAAAAGAGGGATTTTTCTCTTTCGCTCCTCCCACAGAAATTGAGCAGGGAGTGTTTGGACAGAGGTGAGAACAACCTGCTCAACGAAAAGTTTTCGAATGTTCATCGTTGTATGAATTTTGTATCCCAAGTAGCACAAATGTTCAAGATTCATCCAATTTTCGTCATTATGGCCGAATTTTGTTTACTTTTAGTTGAAGTTACGTAAACTTGACATATTTTGTGTGAGCTGTGCTACCAGGGATAATTATACCAAATTTGCTGGAAAGCAATGCTAACCTGGGCACTGATCAAGAATACATTGAACATTGAACTGGGTGCTTTTTTTAGTGAAGAACATTTCTGCGTCCTCTATTTATCAGTGCTTGTGATCTCACTGTAGAATTTCGAGTGACCCGTATGTAAGAAGAGTTGGATATTGAAAAAGATTCGAAACACTATTTGTTTCGAATACCAAATCGACAAATTCCGAGACAATTTCTCCGAAGCATTATGAGGACTTGGATGTCAAATCGCGATTCGAAATCACCTAAATTTATCCTAAAAATGTTCTGAGGACCCTTGATCATGTGCCAAAGTGTAACCAGAAGTTGGAAAAGTGGCTATTTCAGTGACCTAGTAAGTGACTATTCAGATCTAGGATCTAAACTTGTTGGTAACAGCACGATCGCTTAGATTATAAGTGATATTGCTGTCACCACAAAGTTAAAGTTTATATTAAATGCAGTATGGCACCAAAAAAATAGACTTGTAAATTTGGCTTTACCCGTTTGGATCTATCTGTAAGACCATACGTCGTTCTTTTATTCAAAGTAATAATTTAAAAATTCCGTAAGTAAAATTTCTTTTGCCGTACGATCACTTAAATGGCACAGCTTCGATAAGAGTCCTCCAGCCGCCATGTTTATTCACAGCTCGCTCAACAATATGCTTAAGTATTGTCATCATTTGAGCTTATGGGTAAACATGGCGGCTGGAGGACTCTTATCGAAGCTGTTCCACTTAAATTTCCGTTGATAATTTTGGTATAAATTGCAATTTTGGTATTTTATTTTAATGCTGCATAAACGTATCCAGTGGCTTCAGAAACGAATAGCAGCAAGTGTTCATCACCGCTGTCCGAACCACGTGGGGGGTGAAAGAGCAACGTTTTCCCAAAGGTTCCACTAAATATATCCTTCAACTGCCAAAAAATGTGATTCGATCTTACTTCTACTGATCGATTCCGACAGTGCTGTAACTAGAGTTATCCCCAGTACGCTCATTGATGAAAGCCTCTAAGGATTCATTCCCATTGAAGAAGCAGCAACGCTGACTTGGACCAATCAGATTAGCGATCGAATAGGATTTACGTCATTGTGACCATTAGATTTAGCTCGTGGTCGCTTATTTGATTGGTCGAAATCGACCGTGTGTTGCGGCCAATGGAAGAGAACCTTAGTCGATAAAATTTCTTGTGATTTTAGTAACCTAGGAGTCTTTAATGGTTTGTTTACGTCTCGATAAATTCTCTTTATTTTTAAATTTATTCTTTAAAAACCAAATTTGGTGGTTTTCAGTGAACGCTTGAAAGTAGAGGAATACGAAAATTCTCCATTAAGATCTTTCTTAAAAGGTTGTCTTAAGAGTCTTCTTCATTTTGTTGCCATTCGTAATATCCTATTATTTTAGAAACTATTTGTTTACATAAAAATATTTGTGGTTGATGAAAAATGTGTTAAGATCTATCAATAATGCAGATTTTTGAATCGCACAGTATAAGATTTTCACCTTTACTTTTAATTAAGGATTATATGATTCATACTGCTTAAGTAGTTAAAATCACAGTTACATGAACTGGTTGATTGGTTAATTGGTGTTTTATAGCAAAAGGCCCATAACATGACATATTGCGCCAGACAGAGTACATGATCTCATAAAGTAATTATTTCTTAACTCTCCATTATGGATATTTTATCGCTTGATATCGCTCGTTTATTTAAAAAACTAAAATAAAGCTCTACTATAGAGCATTCGCACATGACGTCACTTGGACGAATAAGCAACGTTGCTAGGGCTGTTGTTAGGGGCCGGAAATAGAAGCATTCGCACATGACGTCACTTGGACGAATAACAACGTTGCTAAGGCCGTTGTTAGGTCCGAGTCATGTGATTGAAAATGCTCTATTAAAGATACTCAAACAATATTTCGTCACCAGTGCCAAGAATTTAATGAAAATGAGGTGAAAATCTTTCAGCAACCCACGTTTTAAGGAGAGCCAATTCACATACAAAAACTAACCATCCTTCACCCAATCATAAATATTTAAAAGAGGACTCTACGGATCTCGGAAACACGTTTTAAATTCTCTCTGCATCCCTTCCAAGCGATAAACCGGGATTGATCTTTTTTAAGAAGTTGGCCTTCTTAAAGACGACGTCCAGTAGTCGACGAACTTTCGACGTCCGCTGGACGAAAAGAAAAAAGAACAAAAACGTGATGGATTTCGAACCTCGGAGATGGCGGGAACTTTGCCAAGGGGTCGACAATTGATAAGTTCTGCCCTTAGATGGAACGTTATGGAACCTTTATGGAACGTTTTGTAAGCGCGTGTGTTATATGGGGAAGCCGTTGCCAAAACGCCGATGAATAAAAGAAGAGTTTGTTGCAGGGGAAGGGAATGAATCGTCTGGAGGTGTATTCTGGGGGTTCGTTTATTTTGCGCCGAATTGGAAAGTAACTAACTGATGTTTTGTGGAAACATGAAATGACAGGATTTTTTTCTGCCCTGAAAAAATGCAGTATATAATTTTTTGATGACGAACAACAATAAAGAAAAGTTTACTTATATGTTTGCTATTTTACAAAACCTCGACTTAAAAAATAAAATAGTCTGGGTGATTAAAGTAATATTTGATTTCTGAAGTAATAGAGGTTAAATATGTTTGTAAACCAAATAGATTGCATTGTATTCCTAAGTAATGTTTTTTTTTTTAATAAATTTTACGGTTTTATCTTACCACAGTAATTTTGAAAGTTTTATATAATTTATAAATATTGCAAAATAGCAAGGGAGGAAATCGACTTAAAAACATTTGTAGAAGATAATTTATGTCCCTTCTGTTTATCTAATGAAAGAAATTGTAGAACAGTTTCGTACACTGAGCAAAAATGAAAATCAACCTAATTTCATTATAAATTTAGAATAGCTGGGTCAGAAACTTTTATGCATTTTAAGAGACACTGTAACTGTGACTATAACTTAGCAAGGTTTTTCGAATGAAGTGTTTTAATATATGAAGGGGAGATATATAAAAATATATGGTAGATAAATTTGTTTTAGTATTTGTGTGAAAAACGTATTTATGAGAAAATCGTTATCACTTAGTTTATTAAACAATTCTTCTTCCAGGAACCATTCCTGATGGATGAATCAAGCCCACGATGCTACTGGGGCGTTACCATAGTTACAGCACTGGAGCACCAATCAGAAGCCGAAATGTAAGTAATAATAATTTCTCAACGAGTAATGAATGATTGATAAAAAATAGTAAATGGAAATCCAAACAAAACTAAAGACGGAGTTGATTGTGCGCGACAATTTTCAGAAACGAAGAAGAGTTATATTTTTGCGTCTCTAAATTTATACTCAACTAATAATAAATGGAACGGAAATATCGCCGTTTAGGCGAATACATACATCTTTCAGGCAAATGTAAATAATTCCAAGAGTGATATGGACCGAATTTTTGTTTCCT
The DNA here is from genome assembly GCA_963680715.1 of Tetragnatha montana. Classification (NCBI taxonomy): domain Eukaryota; kingdom Metazoa; phylum Arthropoda; class Arachnida; order Araneae; family Tetragnathidae; genus Tetragnatha; species Tetragnatha montana. The sequence goes on along the minus strand of OY796677.1, from coordinate 12,028,952 downwards.
TCTTAACCCTTAGAACGGAACATCTCAGACAGTTACAGTTACATCATTCAATTCTGTTTTTTTTTAAATCTTCTCCTTTACAATCAGAATAAAACTTTTGTTCATTGTATATACGTGATAGAATGTGAGATTTTTCTTCTGATTTTATCGTTTGCCTTCTTTTTCAATTCATTTTTTTTTATTATTTAAAAAAAATTCTAATAAATACGTATGATAAATTGTAAAAATAATTTTTGAGCCATGGTGTTTATGGATGCTCCATACTAAGGGTTAACTCATTTTGAATAAGATTGATTTTAAACTGTCGAGTTAGCTTCCACTTATTTACAGGCAAAAATATATAGAACTAAATATTTATGACCTTATGAATATAAGATGTGAAATTCCTAACTTAATAATACCCCTTAAACATTTTTGCAAAACTTTACAGTGCAACATATATTTTACTAGTTCTTTTCACTCTGCAATTGTTTTTAAAAACAATGCTACAACCCTTCAACATCAGGAGGCTTATCACAATTTAAAAAAATTCTACTTGGTAGCACTTTTATGAATAATCAAAACCTAAAACCTTATAGTTTTTAACTTAGTTTCAGTCCTTTTAGTTTATTCGTCCTTTCATTTTAGACCCCACTACTGTGAAAACTACCTCGACAGTTTAATGGAGATTGGTAAAATTTTTAATTTATTACATTGTGTGCTTTAGAATACCAATCCAACAAGTACAAAATTCATTGATATTTATACAACTCAATAAATTAAGGGCACGATGCACGATCATTTTAAGTTCTTATTTTTGAATTTGTTATAATGTTATTCTGAAAAAATCTTTAAAAATGTTACTTTTCCATGATCAGGTAGAATGAAATTCCTAAAAACATAATAATAATATACCATAAGTAGCATTCTCTAAAATTTCATTCTACATTATCATGAAATCTAGAGTTAAGTAAATTAATGTAATTAATCAACTAGTATTAAGTAAATTAATGTTCTTAAAAGTAGCTTTTTTATAATTAATAAAAGTAAAATTCCATTGGTCGAAAAGTTATTCTGTTATACTTTTAAGAATAACATTATGAAAAGTATAGTTAGTATTCTGAAATTGGTAGTTATTCTAAAGGAGTTATTTTGTAATTATTTTAAGAATAACATTATGAATAATCAAGTAAAACAATACTCTTAAATTACACTTTAGTTTAGATCATGGATTCTGAAATCAAGAGTTGAATAAATTAATGTTCTTAAAAGTAGCCTTTTATAATTAAAAGTAAAAATTCCTTTACTAGAAAAGTTATTCTGAAACACTTTTAAGATAACATTCTTAAGAATAACATTCTTAAAAGAAGTTAATAATTTGAAATTAGAAGTTATTCTGAAGGATTTATTTTGAAATGTTTTTAAGAATAGCATTAATAAATAATCAAGTAAAACAACACTCTGAAATAAAATATTTATTTAAGATTTCTAAAAATTATAACAAAAAATTGTTTTAAAATGTTTTAAAAACAATATTCTGAAAAATACCGAAACAACAACATTCAATTTTTAAAATTTAAATTTTATAATTGGTTAATATTGTGTTCCAAAATATTTTTATAGGAATGCCATTTTAAAAAAATCCGTAAAACGTTATAGACGTTTAAATATGATAAAAATGATCGTGTAAAGTGCTCTTTATGAACTAAACAATATCCACAAGAATGCCATTTCGAAAGAAAATACATTTAGGAGAAAAACACGAGCAATGCACTTGATCTTCCGGTCACTCGCAACGAATTCTTACCGATCAGTGTTTCCAATCCCTTCCGTCGAAGTAAAGAAGATGAAGACAAAAGTAAATATGGCAAGAAGGGTCTTTTGGCGTTACAAAGCACGTATAAAAGTTCGCAGAAACTACCCCTAAGTCTGTCCCCCCGGCGGGACCAAAAAATCCCCTATGACCGGGTCGGGAGGCTGAACTATAATAGTTGCTGAAGTAGTCCTCTAGATAGCCTTCCCTTTTTGTTGTTCTTCAGTAGTATATATCGACGTTCTTTCTTCATCTACGGTGTATTTTTTTTTCTGAAAATTTTTTTTACAAGCGAATAATATTTTTTTTTCTCTCACAAAAAATGAGATTCCGGACAATAGGACACTTGCTTTGACATAAACAGCTCGGTTCTATATATGGAAAACGGCAGAAGTAGTTTTTCATCACGGCATGCTAAGTATTAACTGATATTTTGGTTGTTTGTTTGTTGTTGTAATTTCCTTTTTTTTTATTTATTCCTTTTTTTTCTTCGTGTGTGAGTGGTTACAGTGAAAGCAGGGTTCCCGGATGGTGCCTTGTCTCGTACTTCATGCAGATGAGGGTGTTTTATGATTGATAGTCGATCCATTTGGATTTTATAATACTTCATTCCGTTCTATTTATTCTAATCCAGTCAAAGGATGGTGATAATAGTGATTTTTCTGGCATCAAAATTAAAAGCTTTTGAGCGGTCAAAAAATAAAATCATATCTTCTTTTTGCTTAAGGTTTTAGGTAAGAAAGTTTCATGATAATAAATTAGTTAACCTTTCAGTTAATATCCCCAAAGTGAACTAAAATAATGAATTTTAGCGTTTTTAACTTTATTTACCATCAAAACTATTCAAAATTAACTTAAGCAAGGTTTTGAATAAAAATGACAATTTATTTCGAATCTTAGTATGCCACTATCACCAAACCAAGTTTTTTTTCTGTCTTTCTCTAGCTGAAACCGAATTCTTAAAAATTGAGTATTAGGAAGATTTTATCATTATCTTCCAATGCGGTTAAGTCACCATCTTTACCATTTAAAAGGAACTTCGAAATTTCCTTACACATTGAAGTTACTCCTCACATTTACACTATCATAGAAGAGGCGAGCCATGAGTCATTTACACGATCTGCTCGCATGAGTCAATAATATGAGTCACTCGCACAAGCAACTCATAACGAATCACCAATAACAGACACTCACACAAGTCATAAGCACCCTACACAAAACATTCACTCTAGTCATTTTAATACTAAGCACTTTTGCACAAGTCAACACGCATACGAACAATTATACGAGTCACTTTCACAAGTCACTCGCAGGAGTCCTTGTCAAGAATGACTCACACGAGTCCTTAAATTGAGTGACTCTGACGAGTCTTTATCAAGAGTGACTCACAAGACTCATTTATACTATCAGAAGTCATTCACACGAGTACTGATTAAGAGTGACTCACATGAATCATTAATAAGAGTGACTCTAACGAGTCATTATACTAGCCACTCACATAAAGGCCCTATTTACACTGTTTCACTTTCGATATCCACTCATTTGTGTAGGAAATCGGAGGAGTGAAAAGTGAAAAGACAATTTAGTTTTTCATTATGAATGATTCCTCCAAGATGAACATCGGAAGTGAAACAGCTTAAACGGGCCTTATTCATCTAAATGAGTCTCTTTCACAAGACACTAGGACAAATTACGTGTACGAGTCATTCATACGAGTCACTAATACAAAACCTTCAAAGGAGTGACTCAAACTCAAAGTCATCAAGAATGAATCGTGGGGGGTCATTTACATGAGCCACGAATAATTCTAGTGAAGGACTCCCGCGAGTGACTCCCACTAATACACATCAAGAGTGACTCATATGACTCACTCATACGAGCTAATCATATGACTCACTCATACGAGCTAATCATATGATTAACTCATACGAGCTAATTATATGAATCACTCATACGAGCTACTCATATGACTCACTCACACGAGCTAATTATAAGATTCACTCATACGAGCTACTCGCACGAACGACTCGCGTAAAAGACTCACGCCAGTGACTCGCCTCTTCCAAGACAGCGAACCACAGAGTATTATTATTCTAAAAACCCATCTCACACGCCCTGCGAGTACCAAATCGACTGAGAGCGGGGACTGTCCCACCACATCGACGCAAGCAAGCAGCACCGGGTGTGTAAACCCCCACTTCCACTGCACCGTCGGCGGCAAAGAGCACGGAAGAAGAAGAGTCTTGAGCAAGAGTGAGTGAGTGAGTGAGTGAAGAGAGAGAGCGGGTATTATCTCGAGGCTTTTCCCTTGTGCATCTCGATGATGGCGTCCTGGTCGACGTACTGGAAGATGTGCGGGGCGTCCAGCAGTATGCCCACGGTCCCAGCGGCCGTGACCAGGAAGAAGATGTACAGTTGGAGGCGGTCGATCACCATGGCGACGTACTTCCAGTCCTCGCGGATCTGAAACGTTTAAGTTACTTTGGTTACCATGACGACCACAGATTACTACGACGGCTTACTAGACTAGACAGCAACGTTAGTCGACCCTACTACGTCACTCACAAACAAAGTATGTAGTTCCCATCGCGGTGTCTGAATTTTGGGTGAAATGAAGAACGTCCATTTATAAAAAATTATTATAATTTAAAATATGATTATTTTGTTAAACCCATGAATATATGTAGCGTCTTTTAATCAAGATTTGCGTACTGAAACTGCTCGTTGCAATCCAACAGGTTTTCTGTTTACGCACTTTCTACTTCCGCGTAGTGACGCACAGGGTTCAGGAAACGTTGCTGTCGAGCATAGAGTATTACAATCTAACCTACATAATTTGAATTATGAGATATGTTTAACAATTTTCTCCCGTTAGGAACGCCCAGTACCTAACATATTAAGTCCAAAGGGGACGTCCATAAATTACGTGAGGTCAATAAAAGGGAAGGGGATTCAGCACAATCTCGCCAAATCTCATCATGGCGGGTAGTCAATTAAAATATCACGTCAATTTTTAGTTTAGCCCTTTCAATCCTAGACCGACTAAGATTACCACCGAATCCTAAGGGAAATTTGGGGCGGCTAGGTCTGAAAGGGTCAAATGATATACGTTTTTTCTCTCATCTTTTTTAGAACGAGTTAAGGAAAAATCTACACATTAGTCAAAATAGTGAATCATTATAGTCAATCAGTCTTGATAATTACAATGTATAAGATCAGGTTTTACTTCAACATGGATCTGTATCAAAACTTTTGCAGTGTCTAAGCGTCATGCCTACAAGGCCAAACAAAAGTGGCTAGAACAGATAAAACAAATTTTTTTCTTTAAAAGTTATATAGAAAATCTCACGTGAGAATTTGCAGAGAAGGGTCCAGCAAAATCTCACCAAGGGGGAGGGAGGGGTTCGAAATTTGGGAAAAAAACACCTCACGTAATTTGTGGATGCCCCCTATCCAATAGGATAACACACTGACAAGTAAGGAGAAATGAAGACGTGTTTTCATGACGAAACAGATGACTGTTGACGATTGTGACTTGGTGTGAGCCTATCTTGGTGAAATTGGTTGCGTGAACGAAACCCTAAGGCCGGGCGCGCACTAGCGACTAAAGTCACGGCGACCAGGATTACTAGTATCAAAAATATCATTAGAAAACAATAGAGCATTTTCAATCACATGACTTTACCTAACAACGGCCTTAGCAACGTTGTTTTTATCCTCCAGTGATGTCATGTGCGAATGCTGCTATTGGATACTTCTATGTCCCGCCCCTAACAACAGCCTTAGCAACGTTGTTTTTTTCTTTGTCACCGTGACAAAAGTCGCCCGTGCGCGCTCGCCCTAAGACTCCCCCTCTAGTTTTCACGTAGTAATTCATATATACGGTTTTCAATCATTTTTTGCAAATAGAAAGTAAAAAAAAATAATTTGTCTTTATTAATACAGCGCTTGCCGCGTGACGCCAAGAGTGGAAATTATATTATCAAGAAGAAAAAACTTATGTAAAAGATAGAGGATATTGACTACGTGACGAAACCCTAAACCCCCTACTCTCCCCCCGAACGGCTCACGTAGTACGGGTACGTTCACTAAAAAGCGAAACTCAAGGATTTTTCTCCGGATCAACGTACTGTTGCGTCGTACTAAGGCTAGCAGAGGATACCCCATGTACTACAACCATGCTTGAACCGTTCCTTCACTTACGCCTTGGCATCAGATCACTAGCGGATCCAGGGTGGGGCTAGGGGACTTGAGCCCCCCCCCCCAAAATGAAAAGTTTTACACTATTTAATATGGAATTTTATGCACCAAAATGAGTTAAAACCCTGTTATTTTAAGGTCAAGTTTTCAAAAAATTTCTGGGGGAGGACCCCCAGACCCCCTTGGTATTTGTAACTCTATTATTACAACTCTGTTTTGTATTAAGTTTGTCAAAACACAAAAATTCTACCATAAAATCTATATCCGAAATCAAATCAAGGGGGGATTTTTGAGGGAGTACATAGGTCGTTGGACCTTCAAACTCTAGTATAACTAGCCTCACTGGGTGAGGCCATTAGCTGAACTGTTACAGAACGTGTGACTTGAAAGTCACAGTCAGCTGAGGAGTGGCTAGCTTGATGTTAACCCCCTCTTGATTTCCCCAAGTAACCTTGGTACTCATTTTATCGACCCCCGGAGGGATGAAGGGCTGGGTCTGCCTTGCCCGTGAACCGGGATTTGAATCCCGCGCCTCGGACGAGGCGTACCAAAACAAAATGAAAAGTAGGGGTTTTCGACTTAAATTTCAAAAAAAATATTCTGGGGAGGACCCCCCTTCAGGATAATTCACTACATTTTCCTTTTAAAGATAATCAGGAACATACAATTGGATCATGAAAATTCTTAGCCAACCCTAAACCAAATCCTGCGTCCGCCACTGCATCGCATAATTATACTATCTCTCTCTAACATTATAATGCGAGAGTTAATAAAATGAAGCTGTAAGAGTTGCTGCTGTTGATATCATCATCATCATCATCAATTTTGTGGTTTGACAGCGCCGTTAGGCGCTTTTGAACCGCAGGAAATAGGGGACATGAGTGGTACAAAACATGAATAGTGTGGCCATGATGCCAATAAAGAAGAAAAGAGGGTAGAGGGGGGGGACGAGAACACACGGAAGAAAAGAAAAAGGTCGAGGACCAACAAATTACTCGAGAGTAGCTCGAGAGTAGGAATTCGGGCACGATTTGTGACAGCAACACAGTGATACATACAGACAGCAATACAATGTGACAGAAAAATAGAGCGAACATTAGTACTAAATTAATTAAATTTCATGAATTTGCAGGAAAAATGTATGGTATGAGTTCAAAATGCACTTTGGACAGGGAAAGAGTCGATTGGATGTCTGTTGTGAAATACAGCTTTCTGATTGGTGCGCCACTTGAGCCAGGGAAATAGTGGGAGGAGCAATGGGGATCACGGAGGCTGGAATCGTTGAGAAATTGCAGTAGTGGAAAAAGGATATTTGTTGACAGGATTTGAGTCCGAAAAGATGGTTTGTACGCTGATTAAGGAGTTAGGGTGATTCTCTATTGATAGGAAGAAGTTCTTGGCTGTTTTTCCGATAAATTTTGTGAGCGCTTCAATTTTGAGATCTTGATGGAGGTCTTTGTTTGACACATACCAAGGAGCGTTGGTAATGCAACGTAGGATTTTGTTTTGTAGTATGATGAGGCGTTTTATGTTGGCTTTTGCTGATGTGGCCCAAATGGGGGCAGCGTAGGTAATGAGAGGACGGAGGATAGATTTAAATAGCAAGACTTTGTTTTTTAGAGATAAACCAGAATTTCCGCGTAAGAGGGGGTACATCATATGAATCTTCCTTTGGTACTTTTTGATTGTTTCGTTGATGTGAGTTTTGTAAAGTAGCTTATTGTCCAGATGCACTCCGAGGTATTTAATTGTGTTAGTCCATTTAATGTTGTCTTGAAATAGTTGAAGTTGTTTTGGGATTTTACGTCTTTTCTTCTTGAAAAAGATGATGGCCTGGGTCTTTTTAGTATTGATTTCAATTTTCCACGCTCTGCACCAGGATTCAATTCTTTGGAGGGCTTCATTTAGATTCTTTCGGATGGAGACGTTTTTGTAGGCTTGTGAAATGATGGCTGAATCATCAGCGAAGATATGTAGATATGTCTTGGGAGTTTTAGGAATGTCGTGGGTGTAAATATTGTAAAGAATTGGTGAAAGAATGGCTCCTTGGGGTGTACCTGCCTGAATGGGAAATGGTGATGAAAGAGACTTGCCTACTTTTACTTGGAAAGATCTTGTTTGTAGAAAGGAGTGAATTATTTTGGTTAGATATGGAGGGAATTTGGCTGCTATGAGTTTGAAAATGAGGCCGTCATGCCACACTCGATCGAACGCTTTGGCTACGTCCAGAAAAACAGCTCCGGTATTACGTGAGTGATTAAAACCATCAGTAATAGCGTTTGTTATACGGAGTAGTTGGTGAACCGTCGAGTGCTTGGAGCGGAAACCAAATTGCTCCGGAGGGATGACGTTGTTTTCTTGGCAGTGCAGGTTAATTTCCACTCGCGTCGCTATTGCTTCTTTAAAAATCTTCATCATATTATTCTCCCAATTATAAGCTCTGGCCAGTGAAATGCAATGCCAAAGAGATCACATTGACTGTATTTTATAAATAATTTTTACACTTTGTATGTTTTGCACGCAATTTAGTAATCATTTATTTTACAAAATAACATTAATACTACAATACTCATATGTTAAATTAATTTTTAAAATTAAATTTTTTTGTGCATTATATGTAGTGCGTATTATTAACTATGTCCACTAACTATAAATTTATCTTGGAAAAAATAAATGGTGCCCGCCATTCGACTGATATTCTGGTATGTGCTCTTTGGTGCAAAAAGGTTGGGGACCCCTGACATAAACTAAAAAAACTAAACTTTGTAGTGGTGATGAGTGATTACCTGAATGTACTCGTCCTCGCTTCGGAGGTGCTCGGCGATGAACTCGACGGCCTCGGTGGCCTTGAAGGCCTCGGCAGACAGCACCAGGGTGTTGCTCTCGGAGGAGAGGCTGCCCCCGGAGAGGGCGCGCGCGACGGTGCAGTTGGGGTGGTGCACGTCCAGCAGCTCGAGCTTGCTCCCGCCCGGCACCGCGGAGGGGTGGTAGTGCTGGTGGTACACCCCCGGCAGGTCCATCATCCAGCGCAGCCGCGTCTTTTTGGGCCGCTTCATCAGCAGCAGGCTGGGCAGGTACTGCAGGAACACGACGCGGATCCAGTTCGGCATCCTAAGCAAGGAGAGAAACAAAGTACTTACTCACCACTCCGAGAGTTACATAAAATTGAATACAGAATATATTCCGACCAGAGTCCAGTTATGACAATTTAAAACACTAGGCCTAACATACCGGAAGGACCTCCCCCCGTTGCCACATTAGGTGTTACATGCATGATGAAGCTTGAAAAGTAATTGTTTGCTTAGTGGTGAAAATACTTTATCGTCAGGGAGTGAGGGGCAGACACGTTCTCGGTTATCTTTTACGTTTTTTACATTGCTAAAAGGTTGGATTTTTATTTTCGATTTAAAAAAGGAATGAAAAAGCATTCTAGGAAGTAATGAAAGTTATTTCTACGATAAATGTTTGCCAACTTTTTAAAATTAGGGGGCTCCCAAACTGTGGGACCCCTAGGCCCGGGCCTAATGGTAAATCAGGCCCTTAGTCCGACCGCCACGAGAGAAACTTTTGACGTCGTACAATATTGAGCGTCGTCGTACAATATTGCAATGGAAAAGGTATTCCACTCAATTTTGGGGTGATGGCAATTTTTAAACGTTGAAAAAACGTTTGGTGCAGAACATGTGTGACTATCCTTTAGATTTGAACTTCTTTTCAACGTTTTGTTTTTCTGTCAAAGTTTTTCTCGTGGTGGTCGGACTATATATATGTTACGGGCAAAGTGATTAATCGGGCATTATTAATAATGCCCGAAGTGGAGGCGGGCAATGCGATAAATTCAATAGAATTTATGAATGAAATTTATCACTTTGCCCGCCTCCACTTCGAGCATTATTACTAATGCCCGATTAATCACTTTGCCCGTAACATATACGTTCACTTCCAGCCTACTGTTCCCACCCTGCAAAGTTTGGTTTCTGTTGTAAGATTGACGCCATCGAAATAGAGAGTTTTCCACATAACGTACCAACACTTTTAGCTGGTGCACACCTGTTGCTAGTCCGTTTTAAAATTAGGTTAACTTCTGTTGATAGTTGCCCCACTTTCAACAGCAAGTAGGCAAAAATAGCGTATTATTAAAAAAGTTATCACCATTTATTTATGTACACCTACATTATGTATGGTTAATATTGTATAAAGGTAGAAATGATTAAATTAAAATTACAATATTGCAGTATGCAAAAACATGTAAATTACTTAGAAATTATTTTCAAAATGTCTTCATAAATCGTGAACCCTCCGTACAAAGTTTTTCTCACATCAGCAAACTATTCTTCAAAATTTTAGTGAAGATTATTGCACATTCCTTTCCTTTTTCAGAAAAATAATTCTGTCCTACCACAACACATCCCAATAATAAATTAACTTGAAAAGGATTGTTAAAGTTAGCAGCCACTGATGAATTAAAACGACAGCGGTGAGCGTTAGTCACCGCTAAATAAGAAAAAAAAATATGAATATAGAGGTTTGATTACTGAGGATATATGTTGACAGGATTTGAGTCCGAAAAGATGGTAATCAGCGTACAAACCATCTTTTCGGACTCAAATCCTGTCAACAAATATCCTTTTTCCACTACTGCAATTTCTCAACGATTCCAGCCTCCGTGATCCCCAGCATTGCTCCTCCCACTATCTCCCTGGCTCAAGTGGCGCACCAATCAGAAAGCTGTATTTCACAACAGACATCCAATCGACTCTTTCCCTGTCCAAAGTGTATTTTGAACTCATACCATACATTTTTCCTGCAAATTCATGAAATTTAATTAATTTAGTACTAATGTTCGCTCTATTTTTCTGTCACATTGTATTGCTGTCTGTATTGTATCACTGTATTGCTGTCACAAATCGTGCCCAAATTCCTACTCTCGAGTAATTTGTTGGTCCTCGACCTTTTTCTTTTCTTCCGTGTGTTCTCGTCCCCCCCCCTCTACCCTCTTTTCTTCTTTATTGGCATCATGGCCACACTATTCATGTTTTGTACCACTCATGTCCCCTATTTCCTGCGGTTCAAAAGCGCCTAACGGCGCTGTCAAACCACAAAATTGATGATGATGATGAAGCTGAATTATTCCAAAATTTTAGGGATAAAAGCAATATTCAATAACAGCAGAAAAATTTGCTGATGTCATAAATTTAGTGATTGAACTCGAAACTGTGACACTCTGAACCACAGAGTTTGCGAAAAGTTATCCATTCCTCCGAACTATTTACGTTGTATCTGTGGGTGCGTAAGGTAAAAAGTAAAACTCCTGAGCGATTTTTACAAGTGTTCACTTGTGAGAGTTGGTTTTTTTAAAAGTTAGTAACGAATAGAATACGAATCGGGTTGTTGGCATCCCCAAATATTGGTCACGGAGGCGTGGCAGGAGTTCTAAACGACAGATCGGCGTTTCAAATATGCAACAATATCTTTAATAATTATATCAGTATAAAAGCTTTTTAAAGCTCCATTAGAGGGGCCGGTCAAATATTATGAAAGCAAGTTTTTGGTCATTTTTGACCCAACCTTCCCCCTTGTCAGCAAAATTAATCACTTAACCTATCATTAAAACTTTCCTTGTGAAAATTGCTTGAAATTGTTTTTCTTTTTCAGCTTCTTTTTTTAAATTCATTTTTGGTTGAATTTCGAAATTATTTATGCAAGAAATAAGATATTTTCTAAATTGGAATTTGCAACATCTTACGTAAGCATTACTCATACTCCTCCCTTGTCAGGAAAAATAAGCAATTAGCAAACCCCTTTAGGTGCTTACGTAATATTTGAACAGCCCCTTACTTCTTTGTTAAGTTTCTTAACATATTAGATGGTAGAGCCATAACAATACCCGACAGCGTATGATTTCGAACACCTTGATATTTGCTATTCTTGTAAAATCTATAGCGGGGGATAGTTTTTTATACTATTTGTTTAGATAGGAACAAGATTTTTAGCAATACAAAAGGTAATTTTTTATTTAACACCACTTAGAAGCTCGTTTCGAGTCTTCTTAAGAGAAAATTTCGACCCGAAATACTGATTTGAATCACGCAAATACACACACCCAATCAGATCACAAATGTTCATTTTATGATTAAAAGAAATAGTTTAATTGGAATTATGCCGAATCTAATAAAATAAACCTTGTGAAAGTCGATAATAAAATGCAAAGCAAAAAAAGTTTCGAAAGCCATTTTTAAAAAAGATAAAACTTGCAACGATTTGAGACCATTCATAGCTTCGTATGTTCAATTGGTCCCAAGATATAGCAGTTCAAAAATTGGCAATTTTAACTGTCACCGCCTCTCTAAAATACAAAGACCAATTAGGCTGGGCGCGCACGAGTGACTAAAGTCACGGCGACCGGGATTACTAGTATCAAAAATATCATCAGAAAACAATGGATCTCTATGAAGAAATTCTTGGCAATCGGCCAACTGTCACGTCACCTAGTGCGTGCACTCTCCTTCAATTTTTCTTTGTTTCAATAGCCAAGGCAACAATTTTGTCTTTGTCACCGTGACAAAAGTCGCCCGTGCGCGCTCGCCCTTATGTGAACTAACTGAGAGAATTGAATCTTACAATGGATCACTTGCACGTTTTTCAGTTTTGGTTTTATCATGTAGAAAAACTCTAGTTTTGCCGGAAAGCATCTTCTTTTTTAAATTTTTAGGACTGAATAGATACAATAAAATGGTTTAAATTGCGCATTATATACTTCTATACCAAAACGCTATTTTTCCTACGCTTTCACTGCATCGGTCGTCGCTAGTTCACAGGAGCGGTGGTATGGTGAAGCATTTTTCTTCACTTTTTAAGTTCTTAAACCAATCATTTCATTTTTTGTGTGAAGACAAAGTTAAGCATATATGAAACTTTAATCAGGCCTATAGTTATGTATGGAAGCGAGTGTTGGACCCTCAATAAAACAGAGGAGGAAAAACTGCTGATCTTTGAAAGAAAAATATTGAGGAAAATATTTGGACCAATTCAAGAAAACAACGTGAGGAGGATTCTTTACAATCACGAAATTTACAAAAAATATGACAAATTTGGTGGGACCGCCATTGTGAGAACTACCAAGGCGTCACGTATTAGGTGGCTGGGCCATCTCTTCAGATATCCCGATGCCGCTCCTGCCAAAAAAGTGACTTTCTCCAGAATTGAAGGGATTAGACGAAGGGGAAGACCACCTACAAGATGGATGGATGATGTTGAGGGGGACCTCAAGCTACTGGGAATTAACCGATGGCGGGCCGTCGCACCAGACAGGGCCAGATGGAGGAGAATCTGCGAGTCAGCCTTGGCCTGTAAAAGGCTGAAGAAGATGATGTCAGTGGTAGAATGTGACTAATGATTTTATTTTACAGATGGGAATATATATACATGGGGTTTTTGATAGCATCGCCATCTAGGGGATAATTCGTAACACACACAAGGGGAGGATTCGTAACAAGAATTCGTAACACTCCCCACCTGAACTCTCTTGAGTTCACTTATTCCAAATATCAATTACAACATTAATTTTCCAGATTAATAATAACATTAATTACCAATAAATTGCAAATTACCATATAACAAATTAAAATACTCACTAGGATTAATATAGCACAGAAATACAAATAAATCACTAAAAAAACAAATACTATATAATCACTTATTTATCTCCAAATTATATATAAGTTGGACAGAGCGTTTCAAATAACCTTTAGAAGTTTTTAAAAGCACAGATCTAACTTTCCCATCCCTGCCTGGATACACTTCAATGATTTTGCCCATCATCCAGACATTTCTGGGATAACGCTCGTCATTTATTAAAACAATATCATCTACCTTAAAATCAGAATTAACATTTAAAGGTGCACTTAAATTGGCAGATCTCTATTCCAAAAATGATTTAAGATAGTTTCATAATACCTTAGTTTTTTAATCAAAGAGTTTCTATTAATATTTAACTCTTCCCTTTTATGTTTTAAAACAGGTAAATACAATAACCTTTTTCCAACAAGAAAATGAGATGGAGTGAGTGGAGAAGGTTCTGAGGCTTCATTATATAGATACGTAATAGGCCTGGAATTTATCATAGCCTCTATTTCCAGGAAAACCGTTTCCAACTCCTTAAAAGAAAGTGAAGATTTTCCAATAATCTTCTTTAAACAAGTTTTAATTGTACGTATCTGCCTTTCCCAGAAACCTCCCCACCATGGACTCCTTTCTACAATAAATTTCCATTCAATTCCTTTTACAGCAAACATATTTTTAACCTTATCAACATTAATTTGATTCCACCATTTTTCCAATTCACAATTAGCCTTTTGAAATGATTTAGCATTGTCTGAATACAAAACTGAGCACAGACCTCGGCGAGAAATAAATCTTCTAAATCCTAACAAAAATGAATTAGTACTCATATCAACCGTTAATTCTAAATGAACAGATCTTGTCACTGCACATGTAAAAATCAGTAAATAGCATTTAATTTTAGGATCATTAACAAAAAAAGGTCCGGCAAAATCTACGCCAGATACATCAAAAGGGGGATGTTCCTGAATCCGATCAGAAGGTAGTGGAGCTACCACCTGAGTACCAGCTTTTACTGAAAACTTTCTACAAGTTAAACAATTTTTTAATACCTTTTTAACATATTGTCTACCTTTTATTATCCAGTACTGCTCCCTCAAATGTGTAAGAGTAGAATCTACACCTAAATGGCCCACTGTTAAATGAGCATCAAAGATAATTAATTCAACCAATTTATCATTATTAGGAAGCAGCAAAGGATGTTTAGCCTTTTCATCTACACTAGAAAACTGTAGACGTCCTTCTAAGACCAAAAGGCCTTGATTATTAAGTTTACAGTTCAAATTGTAAATCCGTGACTGTTTATCAACAACACCACGAGAGAAAAGTTGCTTGACTTCACTCCCGAAATGCTGAAATTGGACAGCTTTGATCAAGGAAACCAAGGCTTCTTGGAGTTCTGAAGCACATAATGGAACAGTCAATTTTGGAGCACCACCATCAGGCCTAGCATTGTGGATAAACCTTCTTACCCACGCCGTCACGCGTAAAAGTTTTTTAAGATCGTCGTACTTCTGAATTTTGATGCACTTCAAAAGAGAGTCACTATCCGGATCCGTATGGATTAGAGTGTTCAGTGCTACCGCTCGTAGCTCCTGCGATACCCCTTCACAACATTTGTCCAAAGAGGGGTTAGGAAAAGTTGGAGGCCACAATTGGTCAGGTTTGGATAACCAATCTGGGCCTGTCCACCACAAAGAGCTAGATAGTAACTTCTTTGCGGATTCCCCGTGAGTTGTAAAGTCTGCAGGATTGTCCGTACCACTACAGTGGTTCCAGCACTCTGGAAGTGAGAGTGACTGAACCTGAGCCACCCTATTGGCTACAAATGGCTTCCAGACTTTGGATGAGCCTTTTACCCAATGAAGCACAATCTGAGAATCACTCCAAAAGTAAATTCGTTGTGTGATTGCGGGAAAAATGTTCTGCAGATATTTTCCTAAACGCGCACCAACGAGTGCTGCCATCAGTTCCAACCTTGCCAAAGTTAAGGTTTTGAGGGGAGCAACCTTGCTCTTGGAAATCACAAAGTTCACCTTAATTTGTCCGTCGGAGGTTAGATACCTAAAATACGCCACTGCCCCATATGCTTTAGGGCTAGCGTCACTAAAGATGTGAAGAGAGATGTCCTTCACGTCATCCATTACAAAAAGAGTTCTATCAATGGATAGACTGTCCAGATAAGAAAGTTCAGAGTACCAAGCCTTAAATTTCTTTTCTATATCTGTTGGTAACATCTCATCCCATTGCAAACCTCTTTCCCATAGTTCTTGGATAATAATTTTGGCTCGAATTACATAAGGACTAATAAAACCATAAGGATCGAAAATTTTAGAAATAATACTTAACACATGTCTCTTGGTGATTCCAGATTCCAAATAATCCTTCACATTCCTTAAATCCAATTTAACTTTATCCTTGTTTGCGATTTCTATCATTAAGAAAGCCTTTTCCAGATCTCCGCAAAATGCGACAGGATTTTCCCGAAATTTAAGAATTATATCCAATAAATTTGGATAAAGATTAACTCCCGATTCAAGTGAATCATTTAAAGAAATCTTATTTCCATTCCCCTTACTACTACAGTCATACACAATGCGAACGCGAGTTGTTTCCTTATCCTCCCTTATTACAGCTCGATGAGGCATGTAATATCCCGAATCCTGGTCCTCTTCCTTACATTTTCCAACAATGTTACATTTTAATTGTTCCGAAACAATTTCCTTATATTGCTCAAGTACTTCAGGATTCTTATTTAATTTATAACTCAAGGAATCAAAACGCCTTTTCGCGACCTCATAATTACATTCCAACCCTAAAGGGGGTCCTAAATTATCCTTCCACATTAATTTACACTCATATCGTTTACCATTAAATCGAAGGGAATTTTCAAACCTTCTAATTAACTCCGTATCTTTTTCAGATACACCCTTTTCATCGCTAGGAAACTCTTCTATTTCCCAGAATTTTTTCAGATCGAATAATACACTAGAAGATTGCAAAGTCAAACATACGTTTCCATTCCCCCATATATGATTCAACTTATCCGTCCCAGCTAACAACCACCCGAAGAGAGAATTTATGAGCCAGATGTTCTCCTTCAATCTAACTTTCTCGTTATAAACTATCTCCCAGAACACATCACTGCCGATGAGTAAGTCAGTTGAAGTGTTCTCAAATGAATCGGCTAGCTGATATCCCTTAGCCTTTAACCCATCCAAAAGAGAAGCATCTGGAATATTTAAGGAAAGATCAGTAATAAATTCAGTTACTAAAGCTTCGATTTGGAATGACTTTGAATTATCCTCTCTGTTTCTAATCATCAAAGAAACCACTGGGTAATTTTGCTTATTTGCTGTTTTAGTTTCAAAGGAATAAATAGTTAACTCCTCGTAACGTACTGGCCTCAACCCCAATTCCTTAGCTAATTTAGCGCTTACAAAGCTTTTATGGCTTGCATTATCCAATATTGCATTCCTTAAAAGAGATTTTTTCCCTGAATGAACAATGACTGAACATGTCTGTAAATAGGCCCTGTTTTCAGCATTAACATTATTATGAGAAACATTAATACTATCAACATTAATTTTTGATACTGGTTTTGACCTATCCGAATTATTTTCAGTTTCGGGTTGTTTTTCATTACTCCTAGTTTCAGTTCTTTCTGGTTTACAATTTTTCCTACAAACTGACTCATGATGATACCTAGAAAAACACACTTTGCAAGTAATACCCGACCTACAGAATTTACTTATGTGATTTCTTTTAAAACAAACCCAACACCTTCTGTCAAGTACAAGTTTACTTATTTTTTGCTCAACATCTAATTTTTTGCAATTACTAGAATCATGAGAATTAACAGAATCACAAAATACACAAGTATTTTTTACATGAGTATGCAATGCTGAGGCGGTTGGTACATTTTTAGACCTTACATAATTATTTTGTTGACTACCTTGATAATTTTGAAATGAAGAACGTTTAGTTTCATTATATTTAGGGGAACTAGATACAGTTTCACATATTTCCCTTGATTCAACCTCATTTCTCAAAAAAGTCATTATTTCAGTAACCTCACAATTTATATTCTTATTTCTCTTCCTATGAAATTCCAAAACCAGATCTTGGGGCAACAATTTTAACAATAAGGGGTTTAATAAATGACCATATGATCCTTCTGTGACATTCAATGCACGCAAGTTTCTAATGTTTACTTCAATTTCATCATACAATTTTCGCAAACCCTTAACATTTGACGAATTCCTGACAGGATCCAAACTGAGTAATTTAGACATGTAGTTATTAATAACAAAATCAGTCCTACCATATCTCTGTTTCAGGAGTTCTATGCATGAATCATAGTTTTTCTCATTTAATTCGAAACCAGCAACTACATTAAAAGCAGGGGGAGAAAGGAGAGATTTAAGATACTGAAACTTCTCAATTTTAGATAAGGAGTCATTAAGCCCTATTGCACTATTGAAACAGTTTAAAAATTCTAAGAAATTGGAATCACCAGAGAAGCGCGGTATTTCTAATTTTGGTAGCTTTAGAGCCGAAACAGTGCTTTCACTAGATTTGTTACTTAGATTTTGTGGTAGAGAATTTTTTATTCTACCTTTAAGTTTAGATTTAGCCGAAATTATTTTCTCTTCATATTCCTCAGAGGCTTTAATTTCAAGCTTAAATTTTTCTGGATCTGTTACCAATTCTTCCATTTCTTCATCTAATCGTTTTAAGCTATCTTCCTTTGTTTCTAAAAGTTCCATTAATTCCCTAAGAGTTTCAATAGTTTCTTCCGTAGCCAATGCTTGAATCCTTTTACATAATCTAGTAATTCCACTTCTCACAGAACTTCGTTTTTCAATTATTTTCGAAATTCTCTCCATATTTAACTATTGAACTCTTACCTCAATTAGATGAAATCAAATAGAAGATCCAAAAACTCAGAACCATCATACCATATCCAAGAGCAAGAATTCCGTCATTCCATCGAGAGGGTTCCGTAAGGGCCTCCGTTCCGAGTGGCCATAATTTCCCGGCCGATGCACCATGAAGAAGATGATGTCAGTGGTAGAATGTGACTAATGATTTTATTTTACAGATGGGAATATATATACATGGGGTTTTTGATAGCATCGCCATCTAGGGGATAATTCGTAACACACACAAGGGGAGGATTCGTAACAAGAATTCGTAACAAAGGCTGTTGAGCTTTTGAAGAAGAAGAAGAAACCAATCATTTCAACTTACCTTTATCACTACTTGTCAAAACTTGTGCCATACCACCACTTCTGTGAACCTTTTGCACCGGGCCCAGTGACGTTAAATAGCTTTATGGGGTCACGTGATTTTTAGGTCATTTTGAATTAAAATTATGAAATATTTGAAAAATAAAATGAGTAAAAATTTATGTTTTCAAAAAATTTGAGAAGACAATTATCGATGTAGTACAAAATTGGGATTTTCTCTAACAACAGGTGCAAGTTGTCCATTCTGAATGAGTTGATCTAGTATTCTTTTTATATCTTTCAAATATGATGGCTTATTCTTTCAATTTTGAAATACCCTAAGTACCTACTCAGTTTCAAACAATTTAACAGTCACCACTAAATTAGTAATTATTTTTAGTTTATTAAAAATTAAAATTTTGAATGATATTAAATTTTGTAATCCAGAAGCTTCTTATAAACGCGAGTCGCCCGGTTGCGACTTCGTAGTGATATAAAGTTATAATCATCAGGGTTTAAAATTGTATAGTAATCGTATAAAATATAATGAAAATTCATATTTATTAATATAAAATATTTCATTTTACCCCATGCCTATATTAATTATTTAATTATTATTAATAATTTTTAATTTAAATTATTATTTGTGGTATTTATTGAATTTAAACAAAATGAGGAACATATTTATCAATTTCATGCATATGTAAATTACAGTTTATAACATATATCGCTTGGAAGGGATATGTTTATGTTGGCATAACGGTTGTGAGGAAATCTCAACAGGCTTTTTTTTGTCTCCTCCAAAGGTGCAGGAATGTCGATGTCTTCATCGTTTTCCGATATTGTTTTGTACCTCAATTGTGAAAATATTGTGGCATGACTTTCCCCGATAGAACTTTTAAATTACCAAGCGTTTATAATTTTCGTTTCTAGGATAAGGCTGAGGGTGAATGCCTGAAGGAATAATTTAAATGAGAATGACAGCTTTCTGTGATGGAACTATTTAAAGGAAACTATAAACAACTTCATTAACCCTTATTACCATTCTTCAAACATTAAACTAAACTCTTCAACGCCATCGGATGCCGTTATCAGTCTGGTATGTAAAATGCAAATCCTTTGGAATATGGGGAGAGGACCTACTTGAACCTGCTGGTTTTGCACTTTAATAGAGCATTTTCAATCACATGACTTGGACCTAACAACGGCCTTAGCAACAGAAGATGTTACAGTGTTTTGCCCTACAGAGGTTAACAGTTACAGAAAATGACTAGCCGTGGAATTCTTCTATTGGAGAATTTGCAATCACGTGATCCCATACCTAACAATCGCCTTAGCAAAAGATAAACAACGGCCTTAGCAACAGTTAAAAGCCCTACAGAAGGTACACAGTTAAAAGAAAATAACCGGTTGTGACGTCACCTGAAAACACTCTATAGGGCCTGATGCCGGCGGCCCCGCTGATGCCAAGGCACGTGCCTTTTTTTATAACCAACTTTCCACATAGTTCCAAGTGATTTCTTTGAATTTTCCAATTCTTGTGCCATGTGGCAATTAACTTTAAGACCCCAAACAAGGTCAGTTATAATGGTAGTATTTTTCTGTGTAATATGAAAATGTGTGGAGATATTAAATAAATGGGTAGGGAATAACATGTCATTCTGCCCTGGGGCTCTACTACGCGCTTCGACGAATCATTCCACGCGACGGAATTGACGTGGTCACGTGATCTTTTTCACGGAATTGCTAAAAACGCTACTTCCCGGTGCAGCGGAATTATTCCCCGTCGGAATGAGGAGCTCTTTTTCGACGAATCTTTCCACCACCTAAAGACCGCGGGGAATCGATTCCGCCTCCGCCATATTGGATACAATTTTGGTCCATGCTGCCGTCCGAGAGAACGAGGATCCATCAAAATAACAATTGAACAGTTTTAATCTGCCAGAAAATGAATCGAAAGGTGTTATCGTGTCCTTAAACCACTTGCTCTAGCTCTAGGTTCGTCCTTACTTCACTGAGCTCCTTACTTAGAAACCCGATCAACCACTGGAACTGCCTTTTCAGTCCAAACAAAAGTAAGCCTCTTTTTTAAGTTCTTTTACTCTGTTAAAAGTTAATTTTATTGAAATTAGGAAAGGAAATTGTTTTAAAATTATATTATGTAGTATCATTATCGATATTTAATCCCTACATCGATTACATCAGCATTTAGTAAATGTAAACAAACATTACGAATACGAATACAACTTCTTGTAAAAATAATAGAAAGATTACTCTAAAATTATTTTATTGAAATTAGTTAAGTAAATAGCTTTAAAATTATATTATATGGCTGTATCATAATCGCTATTTAATGCCCTTTATCGATTACATCAGCCTTTAGTAAACAAACATTACCAAACTCAAACATTACGAACAAATACAACTTTTATTTTGACTTATTTTAAAAGTAATATTAGCCACGATTTCAGTCTCAATAATACTTATGATAACTTTCACATGTGTTCAACTTGTCGATTTGTTCATTTTGATAAGCTATGTTTATGCTTGTTTCTGAGTTATTGATTACTTAGTCATAAACTTTCTATGGCGAACAAGTTTCATATTACTTTTTAGGGTAAGTTTTTTGTCTGTTGTAGATTTGAGGAACTTCTTTTTAGATTAGTGGTATTCAAACTGCTTAATGTTCGTCTTCGGATTCTAGAATACAAATATAAACACATAGTTGAGTTAATACTAAGAATTGTTATACATGTTTTGTTGCTATTATGATATTAAGTAAACTTTTTTTGCAGATGTGAAATACCTGCCCTCTGGCTCTGTCGATAGATGTCTACTTGGCTTTTTCAAAGTGAGTAGTTTTATGGTCTTTTTCACTCCTATACACACATGTATTATACAACTTAAATCAGTATTTTTCAATCAGCCTGGCACATGCTCAGACTTGGATAATGCATTGTAATGTAATTGTAATGTTGTGTAATTTTCTTCAAGTGTCACAATCATTTAAATTTTGACTTAAAATTAGACAGTCACATTGTTCACCAAAACTGTACGATGATTCTTTATTCTAACAGTAAAAAGAATTTACATTTGAAAAAAACTTCTACGTGACTCCCAAGTTGCGTAACTATATTTTCCAAGTCTGCACATGTCTCGCCAATCCGACTTCATCAACAACATTTTACAAGTTAAAAAATTGTTTAAAGCAACACTGTTGAGATGTTTTGATTTTTTAATTTGTCGTTTTATTTTTTCTGTGATTTATCAAAATACTTGGCTCTTTTGCGCCTGGCTTAAATTTAATGCATGTATTGTTAAGTCACGGCTTACTAGATACTTATACAGGCTAGCCGAGTTTTAAACAATGAAAACCATTTGACAACTTTTCCCGCTTAGAGCGCTACAAGAACTACCTATATCACCCACCGCTTTCAACACTGTGGATATGCTTTGCCAGTTTGTCCGCTAATGCCATCTGGATTTGCAATGATTTCCGTACTCGGCTAGCCTGTATAAGTATCTAGTAAGCCGTGGTTAAGTCAAATACTTGGTCATGTACATGGCTTGTTACTGAAATAACTTTGATAGTTAGAGACATCTTTTCTTGAAATACACATCTCTCCCCTGGAAATTCTTATATCCCCTTCGATAATTTATTATTTTTCTAGCCATTGGATCTTAAATTTCTCAAACTTAAAATAACCGAAAGTAGTGTTTTGTCGGCATTTTTTGCTTTTATCCCATGTTTTAAAATTTTTTGATTATTGCATGATAGAAATGTTAGTTATTAAGATATCTATTATATACTTAACTTAATGAGTCTTGATCTGTGTTGATAAGGGGACATCCATAAATTATGTGAGGTGTTTTTCTAAATTTTTGACCCCTTCCTCCTCTTTAGTGAGATTTTGCCGGACTTTTCCCCCACAAATTCTTAATGATATTTTCTTCAACGATTTATTGAATAAATTTCTTTGACATGTTCTAGCCACGTTTGTTTGTCTTGTTAGCATGAAACCTAGCATATACATTGTACACTGCAAAAGTTTTGATACAAATCCATGTTGAAATCAAAACTATTTTCTTATGTATGTTTTAATTATCAAGACTGATTGACTAATGATTTGCTGTTCTAACTAATTTGTGCAGTTTTCCTGAACATGAGCTAAAAAATTAAAGAAAAAATGTATATTTTCTAAACTAAAAGTTGATGGCGAGATTTTAATTGACTTCCCCCTCCCCTGGTGAGGTTTTGCTGAACCTCCCCTTTTTGCCCTCATGTAATTTATTGATGTCAATTAATCAACATATTAAATCTGGACAACTACTTACTGCCATATTCGCTGTCTCTGATTGGTGGAATCCTTCATTGACCAAGGATTTAACACCGATGCTTATGGCTATAAATATGGCTGTTAGAGATGTTTCGAACACAGGGTTGTTGTCAGTTGTACTTCTTGTAATATTTTAAATTGAACATCAGTCTGAGCTAAACAATTTTTTTGTCTCTGTGCCAGTACATTTCAACAGGCTGGTTTCTCGAAAACCGATGTGCATTTCACTTCATGCATTCCTTGTTAAGCTCAGACTGGTTTCAAAAATTATTGTGTTAAAAAATTTTTAGGGTAACTTAATATTTATAATTTTATATTTTTAGGATCTATTGCTTAAAAAAGGATGCATTCATCTTAGCAGATGGAATTTCATGGTCATGCTGTGTATTTTTGTAGTTTGCTTCATCTTCCACATTGAAATAAATGTAAATTGTGTTAATATATACTTAATTTTAACATTTTCATATTTAAGTAAATTAAAAATGTGGAAATTTAAGGTTAATAAGAGTGTATACTAGTTTATTCAATTAAACTTCTGTATTCATAGAAACATTAATAAGTTCTTTTTGAACATTTCAATGTAATTTGATTGTATGTAATAAAAAAAAATTCTTGATTGAACTTCTGTTTTGAAAATTTTTTCCTTCTATTATTCTACATGCTGTAATTATTGTTATTTTTCCACTCTTTGAAAGCTGCACAACATTTTTTCTGAATAGGTTTAATATTTTGTAGAATTTTATAAAAAGCAGATAAAGGAGAAAATTGAATTCAAAAATTCTATTTTTTGCACATATATGTTTAATCATTTATGATATTTGTACTCAATTGCTACAATGGGTTCTTATTGAATTGGGGGGAAGAAGCATTTGTTATAAATAGCTGAAACAGTATTTTTTGTAAACATTAAGGTAAGTATCTTAATCAAAAACCTTTTCCTAATTAATTGTGTAAATATCTTCCCGTATTTTGTTCATAATTATTGTTAATCTCAGGTATATATTCCAATAAAAATGTGCTTGAACTTGCAATTAAATTAAATACTGTGTTCATAATACTGAGCAGAAATGTCTTAATTTAAAGTACTTTCTCTCAAGGGGTGGGCTTGGGGCTAACACTCATATCCTCCCCAAGTTTAAAAAAAAAAAAGGATTAATAAGGGTAAATAAATGAAACAAATTTTCTGAACTTTTTAGCTCCCTCCCAGCCATTCACAATCTCTACAAAAGGATGTAATGAAAAAAATTAGAAAGATTTTGAGGAACCTAGATTTCATAATCAAAGCTTTAGAATTCATAGACAAATTTGGAATTCGAGTAATACAGTATTTGTAATGAAAAAGTAGAAACTGTTTAAAGGCAAATAAATTACTATTCTCATTCCTACCAGAATATGATTATGTACCCAATTTTTTAAGAATAATTAAGTTTTTAATTTTGGAGAGAAATATAAGCTAAAAATTTATTTATTTCAAATTTACTGAGATATTTTTTTAGTTTCCAATAGGACTATCTGATCAACAGAAACTGCATTGAAAAAAAAATATTTATTTTCCTCAATAGCTCAAAAATTTTAAGCATCAAAAATATTCCTGCTTAATATTTACATTATTTTAGTAAAAAATTTGTCTGAAAAAAAAATCTTATTTGGTTTTGAAAACTTAATTAAATTACACGATGCTCTCAACAACTTGAGAGCATTAAAATTTGTGAACAACCACCACTTTCATAAAACATCTCAGAGGCCCGCTAAAGTCTTAGCGCGCTTTTTAAAAAAGTGAATTTTCAAAACTAGAAACATGAAAAAGCCCGCGGTGAAGAGAAAACCAGGCACGTGGAGGCAGAAATCGCTGCGATTGGTTAAGAGATTCCCCAAAAACTACGTCGCATAGCCTCCAACCCAAAATGCCTTAATCCCATTCCGCTACAAAATTCTGACGAACGGGAAGTAAGACCAACGTGTTTTGACGGAATTCGATTCCGCAAATTTCAAGATTCCGACGGGGGAATGATTCGTCGTCGGAAAGATTCGTCGAAGCGCGTAGTAGTGCCCCTGGATTTGAATTATTCCTTTCAGGCGTTCACCCGTTTCTACATCACCTCAGCCTCATCCTATCAAGGAGAAATGTATATGTTGGGTAACCTAAAATTCTATCGGGGAAAGTCATGCAACATTATTCCCTCAATTGAGGTAGAAAACGATGAATACAAGATCCGAAAACGATGAAGACATCGACATTCCTGCATTTTTGGAGGATACAAAAGCCTGTTGAGATTTCCTCTCAACCATTATGCCAACATAAACATATGCTTTCCTAACGATATGCGTTAAAAACTGTAATTTTCATACGCATGAAATTGATAAATATGTCCCTCATTTTGCTAAAATTCAATAAATACTACAAAAAATTAATTAAATTAAAAATTATTCATAATAAATAATATATGTATTACATTTATTACTTGCGAGTTCTGACGCACCCATGGAAGGCAAGAGTTAAACCGAGTTAAAAATCTAACTTTTCGCCTGCGAAATCGACGCGTCTATGGAAGCTCCCAATGTTAAGGAATTCTCTTTGCCTATCATTGATGTTGGGAACACAGGGTTTTCATCCTTGCCGCCTGTATTTATTCTTGTACCTCTATAGTCCTTACCCCGCAGAAGTTTCATATTTTGATTTTTTTGAACTAAAGGATCATTTTGATCAAATGCGCATTGATTTTTGCTGTTTTTTCTTGAAAATTTTAATAAACTAATACCTGGGGATAGAACCCGCTATCTGCAGCATGCACGCTATCACTGGGGATTCAGTTACATTAGGGATGTTACGGTTCCACTGGAACAGTTCCATGGAACCTAATCCCAGCATGGAACCGTTGGAACCGGTTCCACGAAGAACCCCTTAATGGTTCCCAGGGCCGTTCCGGCCGGGCGTGCTGGCCGTGCCTGCACGGAGGCGCCGACCGATGAAGGGGTGCCTTAGAAAATTTTTTTGACCCCTAACTTTAAGGGGAAAATATTCCGTTACGTCGACTCAAAAAGAAACAAACCTAAGCAGTAAGCTAGATCTCCTTTACAAAAAAAGCTTCAAAAGGCGCCTACAAACGAGTAAAGAGCGCCCTTACTGCACACCCGTCCCTTTAAGAATAATATAGGCGCCTTTTAAGAGAAGTGCATTTTGACCTTTTTGTATGGGGCGCCCTCATCTAGTGAATTTATTAAAAGGCGCCAACTCTTAACACAAATTTTAACATGCCCGACTTTGAAAGCTATAAGGAAGACTCCTTTTAGCTTTCAAATTGTATGGGGAGCCCCATCAAATAAATATAATATATTCAAAGCGCCCACCCTGAGAAAAAAAATTGAACACACCGACTTTGAAATATGTAAGGAGTCTTAGCTAAACCAAATTGTATGAGTTGGGAGTTGCCTTAATCAAATGGATTTATCAAAGACCGCCAACCCTGCGACCTGCGAGTGAAAATTTTAACATTCCCAACTTTAAAAGCTATACTACTATATTGTATGGGCGCCCCCATCAAATGAATCTATTCAGGGCGACCAGCGCCCATTCTGAGTGAAAATTTAAACACTCCGGACTTGAAAGCTGTAAGGCGTCTTAGAAAAACCGAATTGTATGAATCTATTAATAGGCGCCCTCCTTGGATGAAGATTTGATTCACCAGTTATTAATATAGCTATCAAACGTTTGCCTCAAATCATATTTTAATAGATGTCCCTTAAAAATTTCTTTAATAGACTTGTGCAAAACGTTTTGAAGAAGACTATTGTAAAAAACCGAGTGGACACATCTCTTACGTAAATTTATTAGGTGCACCTGCTCTTGAATATCTCACACAAATAAATTTGTAGGAAGCACATCACACCTGAGGAAATATTTTACAATGTTTTGTTTGTGTTAGGTAATTTTATCGTCATGGTAGTTATTGTAAGACTCTAGATCAGTGGTTCCCAAAGTGGGTTCCACGAAAATTTCCTTAAAGATTAAAAGAAAGAAATTTTATTTCCTTAAAGAAAATAAGAATGGTGTTTTTTTAATTTTTATATTAAGCTCATCAAAATGCAAATCCTATCAAAAATATGTATTAAATTCTTATAATGTATGTCCGAAATTCGGATTAGGTGTACCAAAACAATTTAAAAACCCTCTTTTTATAGTCAAATTTCCAAAAACTTTATGGGGGAGGACCCCCCTGATGGTTCTGGGAACTCGGTTAATCACATTTTGTTAAACATTAATTGGCTTGTTTCAGTTAACATCAGATATTAAGTTTGGAATAGTCGTTGATTAAAAATATTCAGGGGTCCGCGATCATTGGCAACAAATTGGGGAGGTCCACGAGCAATATAGTTTGGGAACCACTGCTCTAGATAGATTCATTCATACAAACACTTGGAGATGGAGAGTGAGGGAGAGAGAGGAGAGCTATTATTGCGACTTAGTTCTCTGGAGACGGGCGAAGATGATGAAAAGGTGTTCTCATCATTACATAAACACGAAAAAAATACTTGCGCTCTCAAGTTTGGAAGCTCCCTTGTTTATTTCACTCAATATACGAGGGGGCAGAAAACATAAAAAGTTCCCGCCATTTTTGTGAGGGTGGCGACAAGGGGGACCTCCCGGCTACTGCCCGAGCACAGAGAATTTTTACTGGGAGGGTGTTGACGAATGTCGCGCAGCTGAGAGAGAGAAGAGTACCGCCGGGACAGAAGTACATAGTTGAGTTTTTGGTGTCGTGCTCTTTGGTTTAAAAATGGCATGGCTGAGAAAGTGAAAGGAATCAGGTTAGTCGCTAGTGACTCACTCCATTTTAATTCTCTCTCTCCCTCTCACTTTTTAAAAAAATAAAAGTTTAACTATAAAAAAGATAATTAAATGACAGACGTGTTTAAGAGAAATATTTCTGAATCTCAAATAAAAACTAAACAAGCTAACTGGACTAGCTGGATAACATATAACATCCAGTATCATTCTGAAGGGAAATAAACAAAAACTTTTGAAGATTGTTTTTATTAGATTGTTTTCCATATTTTTATGTATTATACCTGTTTTGCAACTGGATCTTATTGTCTAAATTTAATCTAAAATATTTCGATACAATGGATTTTAAAGTTTCATAAAGCAGCATAGCGAAATAAATTTTGGTACTTACGTATTATACCGTCGACCGTTCAGTAGCAGTTAAATTCAGCGGTACAGCTATAGAGTAGTCAATAGGATTTGATAACGTTTTCGGATTCAGCGGCACGGTCGACGGCATAATACGCAAGAACCTAAATTTTATCATAAAAAGAATGTTCTAAAAAGTTCTCCTTATTGGATTTTTAAGATTGATATTTTGCTTTCTTTGTATCAGCAGCTGTTTTTCATTTATACCTAATTATAAGCTTAATTTATTAAAGGTATATCAAAGTTTGAGTTATTGGTGCCAAAATTTCTTGGGGTGTCGGTTACTGATGCTGCTCACATGCCAACTTAAAAATATTTTAAAAATAGAAAATAATTACTTTTTCAAACAAATGTTTCTCTAAATAAATATTGAAATTTCATATTATTTTTTAAAACAAGGCGTTTTTTCCAGGATAGTTTTATTAAGTAGCAATAGCTAATTAATTTTATATTGTTCTTAAAGTGTCAATTACTGGTACCATACCAGTTACTGGTTAGATAAATAGCCAAACCATACAGCCACTATCGAGAACTAGGCGAAAATTGAGTAATCCTAGGTGAATTTTTTTGAGTTCATGGCCTGCCCCCCAGGGCCGTATCCAAGGGGGGGTTCCAGGGGTTCAAACCCCTCCCGAAATTTTGACATCAATTTTTACACCGTGTTTTTCATTGAAAATTCTGCAAATTTATAAGGAGCAATTCTCTTCGGTTGTTAGCTAAAGGGTCTCAAAATGAGTTAAAACACTACTTTTAGGGGTCAAATTTCAGAAATTTTTCTTGGGGGAAAACCCCCAAACCCCCTCACCAAAAAAATGAGTTTATCATTATTCTTTAAATTTAAAACTGTAAAAATTACCCACAATATATTGAAAAAAAAGCTTCATTTATTTTAACTGAAAACTAGTTTTAATTAAATAAGTAATGCCAATATTATTTATTTATTAATAAGTAGAACCCCTTTACAACGACCCCCTGTTATAGCAACCCTTGCGTTACAACAACCGGCAATAAAAGCACCTTTTTATTACAATATTATTAATTTTATTCGTTAAAACGTCCGCATTTTGTTGGGTCCAATAAGGAGTCGCTTTATCAAGGTTCTACTGTATCATTAAGTTAAGTAATATCAAATTTGTTTTAAGCAATTATTAATTAGTTAAAATTATCAAATAATTTAAAATTAGTGATTAATTAAAAATTAATTAAAAGTAAAAATTAATTAACTTAGAATTAACTATTAATGGGGCTGAGGTGTAAGGGGCGCCGTAATTTTTTGGCACGGAGGCGCCTTCATACCCAGGAACGGGCCTGATGGTTCCACCCTGGAACCGATAAAATTCAATGGCAAATTCATATTTCTCCGCAACCCAACTCAACGTTTAACGAGAATCCATCAAGCCACTCCCCATCCCCAAGCTAAATTAAAACACGCGCGCTTCTTTCTACCAGTGTGCAGTGTCTCTCTCTGCTCCCTTCCCTCTCTATGCATTGCGTAAGTATTACGTCACTCTACTACTCCAAAAGAAGTGAGAGTGGCTTGAGGTATGTGAGGTGGTTCAATGAGTGAGGCGGAACTGTTTGGAACTGGGACACTGGAACGAAATAAACGGAACTCTTTGGAAAATTTGACTAGATTGGAACTGCTTTGGAACTTATTACTCGATTGGAACTTTTAACGATTTTGGATATCTTTGGAACTTATTGGAACTAGGCACTCAGATTGGAACGTGTAACATGATTAGAAGTTTTTGGAACTTATTGGAATTTATTTCCAGATTGGAACTTTTATTTCGATGGGAAGTTTTTGGAACTTATTAGAAATTATTACTAGATTGGAACTGTTAATATGATTGGAAGTTTTTGGAACTTATTAGAAATTATTACTAGATTGGAACTGTTAATATGATTGGAAGTTTTTGGAACTTATTAGAACTTCTTACTAGATTGGAACTTATAACATGGTTGGAAGTTTTTGGAACCTATTGGAGCGTATAGGGTTTGTTTGGGGCTCCATTGAAACTGGTGTAGCTAGCTGTCGTGAGAATAGAGATTAAAGGTACGCGTGCGTTTTAGAATATCTCGGTGGGGGGATGGGTTAATTTTTTTTAGGAAATATTCGTATTCTTAAATTTATTAATGTACTTAGTCCTATTAAAACCATTATACGAGGAAGTTTTCCTAGAAATTAAGGTGATGCACTAAGATTGTAAAAAGTCAACTGTCGTGTCGTGAGAATTGAGATTATCGGAAGGAATGCGTGTTATGGTGATGGTGTGTTAATAGATCTCGTTGGGGGACGGGTTACTCGATATTCTTTTAAATTTAATAAACACCCGATTCCGAAAATTGGTTAATAGTCTAATATATTAATTTGTTTATGTTCTTTACACGTAAAATACCGACATTTGCGTGTATCGCAAATGGAATTGCTTCGATGCATTAAGATTGTAAAAAGACAAATTTGTAGCTCACGAGACGAGTCTACGCTATGGTAATTCTATTTAACTCATTTGTGATTTATTTTTTATTTTATTAATATTTTTCAGGAAATATTCACTAACTTAAATTTATTAATGTACTTATTGCTATTAAAATCAATACCGGAGGAATTTTTCTTAGAAATTAAGGCGATGCATTAAGATTGTAAAAAGACAAATTTGTAGCTCACGAGACGAATCTACTCTACGGTTATTCTATTTAATTTAATTATGATTTATTTATTAATTTTTTCTTGAAATATTAGTATTCTTCAACTAATTAATGTACTTAGCCCTGTTTAAACCCATACCCGAGGAATTTTTTCAAGAAATTAAGGGGATGCATTTAGATTGTTAAAACAATCACTCGAGATTATTGCCTTCGGCGATGGACGTGAGAGTTTGCGCAGACAGCTAAAATCCACATTTAATTACAAATTTTCGGAAAATAATCTAATACTTTTCATCTTTAAAGTTTTATAAATACTATCATTGTAATATTAGTGAATTTCGAACAAAACTCTTAACGATGAACAAGGATTGTAAAGTTTCGAAAGAAAAATCACCCTGTTTGATTCGACGAGGTCCTACGCTTTATAGCGCACGCGTGTAGAAGACAAATGAATCAAAGCAAACTGGAATACTTATACGTTTTAAATATTAAGTTAAAAAGTGGTGACTAAAGACTTTGTTGCGATACATCTTTTGCATACAATTTAAAGCATCCCCCAGAGAGTTACTGGAACACGTTAATTTATATATTTTAAATATTAAAATAAAAAGTAGTGATTAATAAAGTTGTTTCAGTATTATGTGTCTAGGAACTCAGAGAACCCCCTACGTACGTCATGAACAAGTCGATTTGTCTTCTTTCTTGTTCTTCTGAGGGAATCGAATCCTTTTTCAGAGGAAGGTCGACATTACCCGGCAATTTGAGTTTGAATTCGGTAAAAGGTTAGCGACGGCGACACTTCCCCGTATTTCTTTGGATGACGCCCCTAGACATGATTCGGGCCCCCTCCCAATCCCCAGTTATTATTTTATTAAAATTTCCAAAAAAAAAATCAGCAAAAATAAAATCCACACGCATGTGCATTGGATCAAAGAATCTAACTCAGGGGCACTTTTGCCAACACGAGTACAGCGTTGGGGACTATATTGGGCTTTCCAAGTCTGGCCAAAACTTTTTGGAACTGGAACTGTTAACGGAACCTAATCCCACCGTGGAACTGGAACTGTGGAACCGGTTCCACGATTTAACTAATACGTAACATCTCTAGTTATGTGTGGAACTGGAACTGTTAATGGAACCTAATCCCACCATGGAACTGGAACTGTGGAACCGGTTCCACATTTTAACTAATACGTAACATCTCTAAGTTACATTAACAGCCATATTCATAGCCATCAGCGTCGAGGTTAACCAGCGGTTAAAGAAAGAAAAAGTAGCTTTCCGTTGACTCTGATTGGTGGAATTCTTTTTTGATCGAGGATTTAACACTGACGCTGATGGCTGTAAACCTTTTTCCGACCTTTTTTTTACTCTTTGTCCACACGCATGCGCATAAAGCCCTCGAATGATTTTCATAGGATCTTGCAGTTTTCTCGAATGTCTTTTAAAGTATCTCATGAGGAAGGTGAACATTTAATGTTTTACACTCAGAGCGGTGAGTGAGGGTTAAGTATGCGTTTTGGCACTAGCCCTTCAATTCCAAGCTCAATCCTTTGAGAAGGACGACTCTATTTATTTCGCGAGGGGGGGAAGGTGGCTTGGCGATGTTCTTAAAGCTTGATCCATGGTTTGATCCGTAGAAATTGAGCGGAAGAACGTTGTATTTTTTTTTTTACTCAAGAAAGTGTGGTTAGTTTTGTTGTTGGTTTTTACGTATCTTTTTGAATATTTAAATAGAACAAGAAATACTTTAAAGTTTGAAGGAACGGGATTATAGTTTGTGTTGCGAAAATGATTCATTACTTCTGAAATAATTATTTTCTATATGTTATTTAAATTTCTGAAAGGTATATCCGACCAGTTTTCCATTCCTCAATGAACAATCGCATTATTCAGTATTCATTTATTATTCGCAGTGAATAATAAATGAATATTGAATGAGGTTTTTTTTGACAATAAGTAAGTTCACTGTCTTTTCGTAATAATGAAGATATATAATCTCGGAACGAATCCACAGAACACCGAATGTAAATAATGCAAATGGGAATTCAATAAACAGCGAATCCTACAAAACGTTCTAGAATATTCCATACATCGATGATTGATTCTAGAGTAGACTATTCTTTAAAGTTCCAAAAGACAAAAGATATAACCAAACACACGTGGTGGTCCATCCTCGATTCGGAACAAGCTTTAAAAACATCAGCAAATAAATAGAACAGTCCTTCTCACATTGATATTGGAACTTAAGGGCTAGTCGTGTGTCAGTTTTGAGTGACAATGGGGAAATTGTGGAAGCTTAATGTTTAGTAGTGTTTTAAAAGAGTGGTGTACCTGTGCGTCCTGGGCCCGCGGAAGTTCCAGTTGATGATGATGACGGTGACGAGGATGGAGACGGTGTTCATGAGGAAGGTGAAGAGCAGGTACTTGGCGATGAGCGGGAGCACGAGCGAGGTGGGCGGCAGGATCTTGGAGACGAGCAGCAGGAAGACGACGAGCGAGAGCAGGATGGAGATGCCCAGGGTGACCTTTTCGCCGGCCTCCGCGGGCAGGTAGAACACCAGGATGCAGAGGAAGGAGATGAGCACGGTCGGCAGGATCAGGTTCACCGTGTAGAACAGCGTCTTGCGCCGAATCGTGATGTAGAACGAGATGTCCGTCTCCGTCACCTAACCAAGACAACACTAAGTTACTCTCCTGATAATAAGATAGGGACAAGCCACACCAGTCTGAGCGGTGGCAAGTGCAATAAAGATGGTTATCTCACTTTTATTAGATACCCTGTCTTAGATAACCATCTTTATTGCGTTTTTATTGCACTTGCCACCGCTCAAACTGGTGTGGCTTGTTGCATAGAGTCCTCTTTTTCACTACGGATTCACATTGGTAAGGCTGTAGCCACACTGCAGAAGCGTACGCGCTGAACGATAAAAAAGCAATAAAGATGGTTAACTAAGACAGGAGAGACTAATGGGGACTCGAGGGGGCGATCCACTAGACTACTCCAGTGGCGAAGGAAAACGGGTGTCATCGGGAGAACGGGTGTCATCGGGAAAACGGGTGTCATCGTGGATCGCCCCCTCGAGTCCCCATTAGTCTCCCCTGTCTTAAGTAACCATCTTTATTGCTTTTTAATGTGTTGTGGCGTACGCTGCTCCAGTGTGGCTACAGCCTAAGATAAAATTCTTAATCATTTTGGGCCGGGTTTCTGGCCTAGTTGTGGACAGCACCTACATATCCATATCGGTATTTCTTCAAGATATTACCAGTTACTCGGAATAGGACAAATCAGGAACAACAAACACCCCCCCTTCAATGATCCCCTCCAACAAAAGCGAAGATTAACTTGAACCTCGGGAGGAGAGCGAAGTCACTTGGTGTGGTCTGTCATTAACACGACCAAGTTCGACCATTCGCTTTCTTTTCGGGGATCTTCGCTTTGGTTTCAGGGGGTTATTGTATGGGGTTGTTTTTACACTTTTCGAACCGTGAAAATGGCCTATTGTGGCTAGCACCTAAGGTCAAGAAAGGCTGAGTACTGGTTTCTCATCTGGCAATCAGGCGTTATCATCCCATATCACATAGACGAAACCACAAACAACCCCATAAAATGAACTCCAAATAGTGTCTCTTGCTCTGTAGGGGTCATTTTATGGAATCGTTTGCGGTTTCGCTACTGTTGAATGAGAAAAACTGCCAATAGCCTTTCAAGTAGTTATACACTGATAAAACAAAATTCTGCTAACACTAGATGTTATATGTAAACTTACTTATGTAAATAAAATGAAGGTTCCGGGTTATTATGCCGTGGTCTAGTGAAAGTAAAACTCCTTCCTGACGTTTCGCCAGCATCTTTGGCCGGCATTTTCAAAGGGTATTAATACCCTTAATAAGGGTTAATACCCTTTGAAAATGCCGGCCAAAGATGCTGGCGAAACGTCAGGAAGGAGTTTTACTTTCACTAGACCACGGCATAATAACCCGGAACCTTCATTTTATGTACATAGATCCGGCCGTGAAAGCCTGTCTTCTTTTACTTATGTAAACTTACTAAACTGTTATATGTTACTTTCGTAATATGTTAATGTCTGAGGACATTTTTTTTGGTAATTATTAGCTGTTCTAGATTTTTTGGAACTATTTGACGGACCACAAAAAGTGTAAAAGCAATCCGCATAGATTCGAATCTCGGAGAAATATGGCGAACGAGAGCTCTGGAGTTTGAAATCGCTCGTTTCGTGAGCTTTTTCGCCGATCCCGTACCGTTTTCATTTCTTCTGCGTTTTTCTTTCAGAATATGGCCTTAAAGCTCACCAGTTTAAGAAAAAATAATTTTAAAATATATTTTAAGTTACTAGTTGTAGAAGGTGACACTTCAGAAACTTGAATTTAAAAAAGCACGTTCTCATTTACTTAATTTGTGTGAATACTTAATTTTGAAAAAAATTACTCTGAAGGTTTCTGAAACAATTGGTGCCAATCTTAAACGTGCCGGTTTCTCATGGCATAACAAACCAAATTTTCATTGTAAATGTAAACTGTGTGGGTGAAGGGGATATATTCGATATATTTTCGATACATCGATATTCACGATATATACATATACATTTTCATTATATCGATATTTTCAACACATCGATATTCACGATATATACATTTTCAATATTTCGATATCAATATAGGCTAGATATCGATATATCGGCCAGTCCTACCGGGAGGACTTGTGGCGGACTTGCGCATTCTTATCCTTTCTTATCGCATCTTAGTATACCACAGACTCACCTTTCCGTTCTTTGAGTTGTTGTAGGTGTTGAGGAAGGCAGGCACCTCGACGATGTCCCAGGTGCCGCTCTTCCAGTAGTCGGAGAGGTCCACCCAGTGGTTGTCGTTGTAGAGCTTGAGCGCCACCTGGTCGCCGTTGAAGGTCCACGAGCCGAACTTCATGACGCACTTCTGCTGGTCGAACGGGAAGTAGGTCACGTCGATGCGGCACGAGGACTGGTAGATGGCCGGCGGCACCCACATCACGCCGCCCCCGGGGTAGATCAGCACGTTCGACTTGTACCGAACCTCGTAGTTGCCGTCGGCGCTGCAACAACAATCACCGCTTTTTTAGATGAAAATAATCAAATATACATACATAGGGGAGAGGGGGGCACCTTTCAACAGATTTCGGTTTTTATTTTTTGTGACCAAACGAATTGACGGATCTTAAAACTTTAACTTGCATATCCTACCATGGACTTTCGGACACATTGAGTAATTTTACCCAAGTTCCTCGAGAAAATTAAAAGGTCCAAAATTGCGTTTTAAAAAAGGTTCTCGGGTGGGGCAGGTTTCAACACAGGCGGGGCACGTTTCAACAGTGGGTTAATTTTAAAATTTTAAAAGTTTCAGTTGATTTTAAGCTTATTATATTGAAATATACATTATAACAAATACATTTCATTAATTTAGAGTAAAAAAAGTGCAATTTTTTGCAAATTTTGGAGTTTTTCTGTTGTTTCGTAGGTTATGAGTTTTTCCACACAACTAAGTGTGATATTTCTTTATTTTTTAATTTAAAAGTTCTTTTGAGTTATATTCCGAAAATATATTGTTAATTCAACTGTTTTTCTTCAGAATTCACCAAAAATTTTATTTTTTTAATCGCTTTTAATTCATTTTAAATTTTTCTAATTACTATAGTCATCAAAGTGGTATATCTTAAATAATTTTATTTAAATCAATCCTGATAACTACTAAATGCATAAAATCGCTGTTGTGAATCGTATGGTAGCCTTACCGTTAAAAATTATATGTGTATTTGAGTAAATTATCTAAATCGATTTTCAGCTGTTTTTTCACTAAAAATAAATAATTAACTCTAATACAATGCTATTATTTCTTGAATAAGTTATTTAAGAGCGTTTACTTCAAGAAAAAGCACTGCGAAAGCACAACATGCTAAGCAAAACGAATTTTAGTGGTGTTGAAACCTGCCCCGCCCTAAGTGTTGAAAGGTGCCCCACCTTTAGTCGTCACGGTTCAAGACCCCTCAAACGCTTTAGAATAAAGATATCGATTTGAAAATGGTATACATAGAAGCAGAAGGCTTTATTTAATAACATATGTAAAAATCAATCACCTGAATTAATAAAAAGTTGGTAAAATCCGATTTTTTAAAAGAAATTCAAAAGTTACTTTTGGACGTCAAAAACGACTTCACTCGATTACAAAAAAACTAAGAGGTGAAATGGTAGAAATACCACGGACAGATGTTGTTTGATAAGAAACATTACTTGACACCAGGTGGCATTTAAATTAACCTCATAACAAACGAGAAAATGATTCTAATCGAAAACGAAAGTGTTGAAAGGTGCCCCGCTCTCCCCTACACTCATGTTCAAAAATTAAGGATAAATTTATTTTTGGAATAATGCCACAAATCTTAGTTCCTTATCAATTCGTAGGATCTTCCAAGAGTGAGAATGTGTGATCCGGGATCAAATCACCCTAACAATAATTAATGGGGGTTTCCGAAGCCCTCCATTGATAATGGAGTTCCACATCAAACATTCGGAATTTTAGTGGTGTTGAAACCTGCCCCGCCCTAAGTGTTGAAAGGTGCCCCACCTTTAGTCGTCACGGTTCAAGACCCCTCAAACGCTTTAGAATAAAGATATGGATTTGAAAAAAGTATACACAGAAGCAGAAGACTTTATTTAATAACATATGTAAAAATCAATCACTTAAACTTATAAAAAGTTGGTAAAATCCGATTTTTTAAAAGAAATTCAAAATTTACTTTTGGACGTCAAAAACGACTCCACTCGATTACAAAAAAACTAAAAGGTGAAATGGTAGGAATACCACGGACAGATGTTGTTATGATAAGAAACATTACTTGACACCAGGTGGCATTTAAATTAACCTCATAACAAACGAGAAAATGATTTTAATCGAAAACGAAACTGTTGAAAGGTGCCCCGCTCTCCCCTACGTGTATAAACTGAGACCTCAAACAACTTCCTTTAAGAAATTTCCAAACAAAAGCCGTAAGTCGAGCTTTTGATGCACCTTATGAATTATACTAGACATCAACTTAAGTTGTCCCTACGACATCACTAACAGACAAAGTAGTTTCCATCGCGGTGTCTAAATTTTGAATGAAATGAAGGACGTCAATTTAGAAATATGATGATTTTGTTAAACCCATGAATATATAGTGCTTTTCAATCACGATTTGCGTACCGAAACTCCTCCTAACAACCCAACAGGCTTTGTGTTTAACGATTTCTCCATCCGCTTTTGTGACGTACTGGGTTCAGGAAACGTTGCTGTTGAGTATAGTGACATATTTTGGTGACCAATTCCCTCTCAAGCGTTATTTAGTGAGATGCTTCAGAGAGTAGTATCATTGTCAAAAATGGGACCACTAAGTAGACTGCTCTAGTTAATAATTTGGTAAATTTAATATTGTATTACTATTTTTGGCATCTTATTTTAAAATGATTTGAGTTTAGTTTAATTTTATTTAGGATTTTGAATTGATAGTTTGGTACTGAGTAAACGTTTGATGTGCGAGAATTGTAACCTAAATTTCTAATAAACAATAGTATATTTTTAAAAATCCTGGTCTTTTAAGCTTCCATCCTGTGAAACAAAGAATCTGTCAATATGGGACACTCCGAGAAAATCAAATTCGACAATCATAAAGCTTCGTGAAGGTCAGCTGCGATTCCGTTGGTGGGTTGAGCGGTGGTAGCCCCCCAAACGCTAAAACATTCCTCCTCGAAGAACGAACTGTGAAGAACCTGCTAAATTTTTGTTACATGCAGATGGGCGAGTGGCGGCGGGAAATTATCTCGATTCTTCGAGGAGGAAGCTCCAATGTTCAAGCGACCAGCTAACGTATAATCCACCATCCTACAGCCAGCTGACGGGGTTTTTTTCTTCGTGATATTGGGTTAATAAAAATTTAACCGGGAGGGTATGACTGAACATTTTCTGTCACTGGCTCCCGTAATATCACATTCACGTATCTTCACTAACATTTGTCTATTCAGTGGAGCTAGAAGCTCTATGGAATGGGCATCGTCAATAGAAATTTATTTTTCAAGTTAAAGCAACTGTGAGACTTTGTTGACGTCTAGTCATATTCCACGTCAAATCAACACACTTTTTGGCATGACCATCTCGGATTTTCTTGAAATTTGGTACACATGTTCTACTTATAGAAACTCGGAAAAGTACCAACTTTCATCAAAAAATATTAATTGGTTCTGGAATTACAGGTGCGCAAAGTGGTCAGAAATGGGCCAAAAACGGACCAACATAAGTTCTTTAAATTGCTCTAGAGGATCTTCTAATTGGGTTATACAGATGCAGTTGGTGTCATTTTAAAGTATTTTAAATGTTCTTTTTTATGGTGTAAAGTGTAATAAAAAATTTTGAAAAACAATACATTTTACAAAACAAAATAGAATTAAAAGTTCGATTTCTATAAAATGTACCACTTTTAAAATTTTGAAAAAAATTTCAGGAATAGTTAATATTATTCTTAATAATCTGGTAAAATTATAGGATGGGACAAAAACGGGATCAGTGTCAAAAACTAATTAAACCAATGTTCGATTTTTCTTATATCCCCTTAAAAATTTTTAAAACTAATTTTTTTTCATTAATTGGATGTGAATTGAGTTGTATATGACTGCTGTTGACAATTAGGGTCCCTGCACAAACTTGGTGTAGCCCGGGCTACATATTTACTTCATGTGCATTGTTACAATACAATGGCCTGAATTAGTATACAGATTGTAAATATGAAGCCCGGGGTATACCAAGTTTGTACAGGAGCATTAATTGTCAACAGCAGTCAAATACAACTCAATTCACATCCAATTAATTAAAAAAAAATAGTTTTAAAAATTTTTAAGGGGATATAAGAAAAATCGAACATTGGTTTAATTAGTTTTTGACACTGATCCCGTTTTTGTCCCATCCTATAATTTTACCAGATTATTAAGAATAATATTAACTATTCCTGGAATTTTTTTCAAAATTTTAAAAGTGGTACATTTTATAGAAATCGAACTTTTAATTCTATTTTGTTTTGTAAAATGTATTGTTTTTCAAAATTTTTTATTACACTTTACACCATAAAAAAGAACATTTAAAATACTTTAAAATGACACCAACTGCATCTGTATAACCCAATTAGAAGATCCTCTAGAGCAATTTAAAGAACTTATGTTGGTCCGTTTTTGGCCCATTTTTGACCACTTTGCGCACCTGTAATTCTAGAACCAATTAATATTTTTTGATGAAAGTTGGTACTTTTCCGAGTTTATATAAGTAGAACATGTGTACCAAATTTCAAGAAAATCCGAGATGGTCATGCCAAAAAGTGTGTTGATTTGACGTGGAATGACCCTCTAGCAAAACTTATAATTTCTTTTGATTAACTATTACTGGTGAGATTTACTACGATTCTTAAAACTTTATATTTACGATTCAAATATAAAATTAGTATGCTACGTTTTCAAATGCAACTTTAAATTTTGCCCTACATTCCATCTTACTTATTCATGTTTTATCCAGAGGCGAGAAGTCTTCTGAAATGTGAGAAATAAACATGCAAATGTTTCATGGACATGAAGTTAGCCACCATCAATTGCACATTTACTTGACCCTGGAGAAACAAGTTGAGAGCAAACAAAGAAAGTAGCTCCCAGCGCGGTGTCTGAGTTTTGAGTGAAATTAAGAACTTTAATCTAGAAATATGAGTATTTTGTTCAACCCATGCTTATATAGCGGCTTTTTATCACGATTTGCGTACTGAAACTCCTCCTAGCAACCCAACAGGCTTTCTGTTTACTCAGATTTTCCTTCCACGTGAAGGCAAGAAAAGTCTTTAAAAATAAACTCCAAAAGTGAGAAGTCCATAGTCTTACATCGTTTAATCTATCTCCACTTACACCAAGAGTATTTCCAATTTTTTTTTTCTTTCCTCTCCCATGGGAGATGCAATATAATTAATAGTGTGCCTGTGCATATCTGTGACAATTGAATGTCTTGTGTATTTTTTTTTAAAATTCCCTTTCGTGCTTGTTTTTGTAGTTTTTCTTAATAACGTAACTGTATCCATGTAATGAATCCAGATAGTAGACTGTGTCCCCTGGGGGTGGGATTGGGTGCTTAATGTGACAATAAAAAAATTTCATAGGCGATTTCACGAAACGATCAAGAAAGTGTTACAATCATTGTGTTTCCCCGTAATGATCGTAAAGAAATGTAGAAATGCCCCTCGTAGTTGCAACAGTAAGAAAGTCATCACCCCGTTTAGATGAAATTAAGGACTTTATTGAATCTCAGCTATTTATTCACCACTTTTTTTGTTTAAAATTTAAAAATCATTATTTTCACCAATACTTTACAATATTTACACCCACGACATCCCAAAAACCCCCAAGACTTATCTACATATCTTCGCTGATGATACAGCCATCATTTCTCAAGCCTTCAAAAACGTCTCCATCAGAAAAAATCTCAATGAAGCCCTCCGAAGAATAGAATCCTGGTGCAGAGCGTGGAAAATTGAAATCAATACTAAAAAGACTCAGGCCATCATCTTTTTCAAGAAGAAAAGACGTAAAATCCCAAAACAACTTCAACTATTTCAAGACAACATTAAATGGACTAACACAATTAAATACCTCGGAGTGCATCTGGACAATAAGCTACTTTACAAAACTCACATCAACGAAACGATCAAAAAGTACCAAAGGAAGATTCATATGATGTACCCCCTCTTACGCGGAAATTCTGGTTTATCTCTAAAAAACAAAGTCTTGCTATTTAAATCTATCCTCCGTCCTCTCATTACCTACGCTGCCCCCATTTGGGCCACATCAGCAAAAGCCAACATAAAACGCCTCATCATACTACAAAACAAAGTCCTACGTTGCATTACCAACGCTCCTTGGTATGTATCAAACAAAGACCTCCATCAAGATCTCAAAATTGAAGCGCTCACAAAATTT
The DNA here is from genome assembly GCA_963680715.1 of Tetragnatha montana. Taxonomy (NCBI): domain Eukaryota; kingdom Metazoa; phylum Arthropoda; class Arachnida; order Araneae; family Tetragnathidae; genus Tetragnatha; species Tetragnatha montana. The sequence continues at coordinate 11,986,908 of OY796677.1, read as the reverse complement.
ATCGGAAAAACAGCCAAGAACTTCTTCCTATCAATAGAGAATCACCCTAACTCCTTAATCAGCGTACAAACCATCTTTTCGGACTCAAATCCTGTCAACAAATATCCTTTTTCCACTACTGCAATTTCTCAACGATTCCAGCCTCCGTGATCCCCATTGCTCCGCCCACTAGCTGCCTGGCTCAAGTGGAGCACCAATCAGAAAGCTGTATTTCACAACAGACATCCAATCGACTCTTTCCCTGTCCAAAGTGCATTTTGAACTCATACCATACATTTTCCTGCAAATTCATGAAATTTAATTAATTTAGTACTAATGTTCGCTCTATTTTTCTGTCACATTGTATTGCTGTCTGTATTGTATCACTGTATTGCTGTCACAAATCGTGCCCAAATTCCTAATTCTGTTATAGAAACTCACCATCAATAATCAAGCTACTCTCGAGTAATTTGTTGGTCCTCGACCTTTTTCTTTTCTTCCGTGTGTTCTCGTCCCCCCCCCCCCTCTACCCCCTTTTCTTCTTTATTGGCATCATGGCCACACTGTTCATGTTTTGTACCACTCATGTCCCCTATTTCCTGCGGTTCAAAAGCGCCTTACGGCGCTGTCAAACCACAAAATTGATGATGATGATGATGATGATATAAAGAATTAAATTCTTGTATTCCTTATTAAATATTGATACGGGTTGTATGCATATTGAATTTCTATTGTGCAGGTAACTCATGTTTCTTGAATCGAAGATATTGGACACACGAAAATCCACTCTTGGGCAATGCCTAAATGCACCACGATGGAACTGGGATTATAATTCTTCATTTTGAACGCTCTTGCGCAGCAAGTGTTATTGGTTCTTTCCGCTAACTACGTAAAAGCGTCAAACACGAAGAACCAATGGCAATATCTGTCGGTACAACAACCATGTGTACAAATTGAATAAGACACATTTGTAACGGAATCTAAGGAAGTACTAGTACTTTAATTGGGTAATTGACATATGGAACGAGTTACCAGATAATATAGTTAATTCGAAGGGTGTGTATGAGTTTAAGCTAAAATTGGACAGTCAGTGGGAATTGGGGCCTGAATGAATGGGGAATTGAATGACATTTCTTGCCGCTGATCATGGAAGAGCATCAAACACGAAGAACAAATGGCAAGCTTCGTCGTGCTATATACCATAGCTTCAGAACGAACACAAGTAAATAAAATTAGGGATCGACATAGAAAGGGAACATGGTGGGTTGCGTTAAGTTTCTAAGATGGCCTCTTATAGAAAAATGGTCAATAGTACTTATGGAGAATAATCATGTAAATTGGCTTTTAAAGTGTCCTTCTAACACCAACCGCTCGCTTACAATTTCTTCCAGGGTTTGAAATTGATAATTATAGAGACGGACTCAAAAATCGGAACAAAATTTTTACTTGCCACTTTTAAAAATCAGGCAGCGTTTTCCATCAAAAACGGATAATCGCTTGGCGACCAGAAAAGAAAAACTCGTTTCGTAATCATTACTGATTATCATAATTTTAATGATTATCTGTGATCATTATATTTTGAGTTTTATATTTCGTACCAAAAAAATAAGTCCTTTATTGTCACACGAAAGATCGCTCGATTATTCTGAAAAATACTAAACAGAAACACTTGTCCTGGAAAAATTAGATTGGAGGTTTTGGCGTGGTGTTTTAGGTCTGTTTTAAGTTTTATTTTTTGATAGAAATATTTTTAATCATTAATTAATGATTTTTATCAGAATAAAATCATATCGCTCAAAAGTAATCATGATTTTTAATCGAAACCAATGAAACTCGAAATCCGATTATGAGTTTTTTGCCTCAAACCAGGCCCGATTTTTACGATTTTACTCAAAATTTAATAATTAAACCAGGTTTTAACGATCAAACCCTGATATATCTTCTGTAGCGTTTTCTTTTCGGTTGCTTGAAGGAGATTACATTAATACCGATCCAATCCTACATCCGATATTTCTACCAATTCTGTGTCACTGAACTATTTTTCTCTTTCAGACAGGGTGGTATTCTCCAGGGCGGAGTTCCCCCAAATTTGTGAATCAGAAATTGGCGAAGAGATTTTAAGGCGGGACAAGATCATGTTATGATAGAAAATGAATTATTCAGTCAAAACTAAAGACGTCAGAGCAAAAAGGTAGGTTTTACTCTTTATTTTATTGACATTGCATTTATTTAGAAATGTCAAGGATGTCATAAAGATCATATATCTTCATTTTGAGATGTCACTGAAAACATTTATTACGTCTTTTTGTGGGTTTTGTATCGAATATAGTTGTTTTTCTTGGTTTTTCTAAGTTTATAGTAAAGCAATGTTTCAGTAGTTTAATATCCGATGAAATAAATATTATGAAAGTTGTATTATGTTTTGAAAAATAACAGTGGAATAGTTTAGTATTCTTGGTAGTTTCTTTTAGTTTTAAGATGTTTTCTGTCAACTGAATCTATTATTTACTTCACTAATATTTTTTCTACAGACATTCTTCATGATTTTTAATAAAAACAAATTATAAATTTTAGTGTGTGTAAATAGTGGAAATTAAAAAAAAAATCATATTCTACTGCTCTATAGTTTTTACCTAACTAATTACGTAAGATGGTAGTTGGTTGTGTTAATTAAGAAATTTATCACTCCAAGTTAAAGAATCATGAATATCTCCAAAACTTCCTATTTTTAGCCACATTATTTCGTGAACTGCCTCATAAAACATTACTGTTTTAAAGTAGTTTATGAGCAACTGCCTAAATTTCTAAAATCCAATAGGAAATTTGGAGTTTCAAACATATTTGTAGTGCATGGAACATGATGAAATTCTGTAGTTTTTACTTGCATTGGAAAACTGCTAACTTCTTTACATCAAAGAATTTTTAGTTATATTTATTCTGTATGTTTCAACTAGTTCACCCAAACTTTTTTTAGCCATATTCTTTGCATTGATTAGATAATAAAAAATGCCGCTACGACACAATGGACACATGGTTTTCGAGAAAATATCCAGAGTAAAAGGTATATGATGTCACATCAGGTATGAGGTAAAAGGTTTTATGGGAAACTTGGACATTGGGGGGGGGGTGTCGATTTGGATGTTTGCACATTATAATGATAAAATATCCATTGCGTATGCATGCGCTCACCATGAAATCGAATAATTAAGTTTTTATCGGATATGACGCCATATTTTTAAAATTATAGTTGTCGTATAAGTATAGTTCTTTGAGTAAATTTTATCTACTCCACGCAAGGGATCTTTCTGGGTGGTCTTATTGAAGCACCCTGAATATATATGTTACGGGCAATGTGATAAATCCATGGAGCTAGGAGTAAGTGGAGGGAACATGGGCTGAAATCACTGAAGCCAAAGAAAGCCGAAATTAACTGTGGTAATGACTGGAAGCCATCTTGTGTAATGCATTGAAGTTTTATTAAACTTTAAAACTTTTCTCTTAAACTATATCTGGTGGCTAACTTCATGTTCCATGAAACTTTTTCATTTTTATTTCGCACTCTTCAAAAGACCTCTTACCTCTGAATAAAACATGAATAAGTAAGATTGATTGTTTGCCAATAATTTAAAAGGGATGCAAATATTTTATTTGAAAAATTAGTAGAGTAATTTTATATTTTATTCTAAAATAAAAAGTTTCATGGAACATAGTAACACTCACCAGTAATAGTTTTTGAAAAGAAATTATAATTTTGGTTAGTTACACTATGCATTACTCAAGATGGCGGCAAAACTTCACGGTTGCTTCAACTTGATTATTGAGTTCCTATTGACGATGCTCCCTCCACTTACTCCTAGCTCCATGGATAAATCAGGGCATTATTAATAATGCCCGGGCAATGTGATAAATTCAGTGGAATTTATGAATGAAATTTATCACTTGCCCGCCTGCAGTTCGGGCATTATTAATAGTGCCCGATTAATCACTTTGCCCATAACATATATAAAAAAAAATAGAACTGTGACTCGACAGCTCAAATGTATACTTCGAGATTCTTAATTTATGATTTAGTCTTTATTTATACCCCATTTAAATAATTTAAGTTATATAGTGGCGAGTTAGCTCGGGCCACAGAACAAATTTTTAGCTTCTAGGTAAAGATTCCCAATAGTAAAAACGTCTACCCTAGCTATTAGAGATAGTCTACACTCTACACTACAGTCTGTCCGGAGGAACGTGTCGGTCACTGGGATAACCAAGATAAATCGAACCCCCCCCCCACCCCCCCCCCCACGTGACCGAAAGCAAACGATCTGGCGGACAGAATCCCTCCGCTGCGATGAATTAACCCATTTCCCGGGCTTCTAAAAATCGATTCTCTCAACAGATCGATCCTTCTCTCAACCCGGTTAACCCGATGATGAATAAGTCATTCGGGCTGATTGGGAGGCAGGTCTCGGCTCTCTTCGGCGGTGTTCGGACTCCCTCGAGGCGATCAATCGGGTTTTTTTGTTTGTTAGTTGCCGAGTTGGGACGAGGAAATACGGGAGTTTGGTGGAGGTAGAGTTTTTTTTTTCTTTTTGGAGGGGGGGGGCGATTATTTAGTGTTGTTTTGTGTATAGCACTTTCTCTATTTTTTTCAACGTAGATCGTTGGGTCACTGGAGGGAAGTTATAGACTCCTAGCTTGAAAAATTCCACTCCGTTCCTTAACTTTGTCCGAATAACAACAGAGGTTGTCGAAAATTATAAAATATGATAAAATAAGCATAAATTTCAGATTCCTTTTCGACTCTGTTAAATGAGTTAGTTGCCAAACAGCCAGATTCAGAGCCATCGGTGTTAATCAGCAGCTGAAGAGATATGCAAGTTTTATGCCCTAATAAATAAGGAATTTTATTAAGTACACAGTTACTGTATCTTAAACTTCACATATATTTTGGTTTTGCTTGTAAAAAAATTTAGTCACCACTTTTAAATAAAAGTATAAAATTATATAAAAAACAACTTTTAAACTGGCTCATTAAACACTATTGAAGTCAAGAATTTTTAAAGTTCTTTTGAAAACTTGGTTCAAAAGAGAACGCGTTTGAGCACTAAAAGTCTGGCCTGGGCTAACCAGCCGATAAAGAAAGAAAAATTAGCTTTTCACGCACTCTGATTGGTGGAATCCTTCCTTAATCCTTAACACCGACGGTGATGGCTGTGAATATGGCTGTTTTAGTGGTTTAATAACTGGCGTTTAAGAGCAGCACCTTCTAAATTATTCACCCTCTAATGATATTTCTTTCTATGCCAGGGGGTACAGGAACTACAAATCATGGGTAATTTCTTTTACTTTAGTTTTAACTTAATTTTCATGAGGGAAAATTTTGAAAACTAGAGACTCAGGGTAGTATCTAAGAGGGGGTTAGGGAGCTCTATACCCACCTCCTAGAATTCTTATGATTATTTATATACTGTTTTTGCCTTTGATTTTTTTTAATTTTTTTTTATTTTAACCACGATTGTCACCTAAAGGTTCCAATAATGAGTTAAAACTTAAAACACTCTTTTTTATGGTCAAATTTCAAAAACTTTTGGGGGGAGAACCCACAGATCCCTCTTTATTGTATCTTCTTAATTGTATGAAAGTTCCAAACCCCTCTCGAAACAAAAGTCTGGTTACGACACTGTCTCACAGGGTTTGAAAATTGGTCTCCACAAACACAAAAAAGGTCGGCCTTTGCTCCCTAAGCGGAATTCTGGCTAAAACAATGCAGGCTGCATCTGTATAAAAATGTCTTCATTTGCTTAATTATATTATAAGCATTTACTTAATTATATAATAAATTAATTAATTCAATTATTTAATTATCAGTGAATTTACATCACTGGTATCACGAGCAACTCATATTAACCCGTTGGGACGCGCGGGGTCATTTTATAACCCCAAGCTCTCATTGACATTCATTTTTACGGAAAACTACCCATCTGTGCATTCCTTTCTTATCAGTAGCTGAGTTTCTGACCCTTATCTACATACTAGAGTGAATTCATGGATTTCCATTCATTCTTCCGCCCCCCACACCCACTTTCTTTGTTACTGGGGCTCTTGAATGACCCCCGCGACGCTTTTCGCTAGTCCTGCATATTACTTCTTTCGCGTGCGAGATGCAGTGTCAGGGCTCGATTTGAGGTGGTTTTTATAATTTTTATGTATTTTTTGGAAAAGTATTAAAAAGATAAAGTACATAAGACAATTGGCGCTAATGCTTTCGTTTTTTTTATACAAAATCAACTTAGAATTTAATGCTTACTCAAAAAAATTAATTTAGAATTAATTTTCATTCAACTTGTTTTTCTTTTCCAAGAAAACTTTTATTACAGACAAAAAAACATTACAGTTTTCTCATTGACTTTTATGTAGTTTTCTTAGAAAAGTATCAGTTTTTGATTGTTAGGATCATAGGATGAAAAATGTTATTTTTTATTCTACTGCGCGTAAACTAAATATATAACAACTTGTCAACTTTTATTCCATTATAAATGCTGCTGGGAGAAATACAAGAATAACATTTGTATTTAATGAAAATCTGCCTATTTTGTATAAAAATAGACGACGTTTCATCAAAGACTTGGCTTTTCCACTTATGAGTGATTACATAACAAATGAGTGAATAAACAGAGTTTAAACAATGAACTTAGAATGGAAATAGAAAAATATCAGTTCAAATGTCTAAAAATTTATTGTTCCAATTAAAAAAACTATTTTTAACTATGTAGAAAAGAGCTAAAAAGGTTGGGGTTATTCCATTACCCCCGCGAGTCTCAACGTTCGCCCGGTAGGCGCGAGTCCCACCGGGTTAAATATTGGAAAGTGTGTTAATATCATTGTAACATTTACATAATTTAATAGTTCAATGGTTTATGAAGTTTAAAATATATTTAATGCATCTTTCATGTATAAAACAGATTAAACTATAGGGGAAAGAGAGGCCTAATGGAACGAATGGAGTTTTTCCATGTTATAAATATTTTAGTTAAGATTTTTGCATCACTGATTGGTAACAGGACTAGCAAAGATTTACAGCATGGAACACCTGCCATGACAGGTTTTTGCTGAACAGAAAAAAAAAATCCAAGTTTCTTTTCAGCAATAAGCCATAGAAAGTATTAATTTTTGTTATTTATTTTATTTTGTAAGTTTTTAAGAATATTTTAATCTTATTTAAAGACCGTTTTAAATTCTACAAATATTGGAGAATGAGAAAATACTACTGAGAATGTATTGAATTGCACGTAGAAAACTATTTTCTAAAATCGGGAAATTTCTAAAAAATCTTAAAGACGGAAAGTATTAAAGCCTAAACACACGTAATGTTGGAAATAAAAATACTTAGCTTGACTTTATTTAAATTTATCAGCTCTGTAAACTTTCAACACGCTATATATTCTTCTCGAAAGGTTTCATTTCATTTATACAATTTATTTCTGCTTGTTTTACTTAGTAAAATTCCTTAGAGTTTATTTCAATACAAACGGTTTAGTCTGCTGTAGGAGTAATTCTAGTAATGTCTGTTCTTAATTTAAAATTATATTACGTTATTGAGGTATATTTTCTACGGTCCCCTTTTTTGATATCTTACCCTAAGGAAGGATATCAGTAAGAAAGATATCTAAGGAGGATAGAGACTCAGCTTTCAATAAAGGTTTCAAAACATTTTCCTTCAATATTTGGAACACAAGTCTGTATTTTTTATCATTACTCTTATACAACTCCTTAAAGGTAACTACTTATTTTTAAGGATTTTTTTTTAATTTTGAAGTAATTGCTATTCAAGAGAAATAATTAATAAGGTACTTTATGGGGGAAATGCTCTTCATCGTGATAAAAGTAGATTTCAACAACAAAAGTATTTTACTTTTCAATACTTAAAAGTTTAAAGACGAAAATACTATGACACTTTTGAGACTTCTCTAAACTAGTGATTCTCAACCTGGGGTCCGTGAGAGGATTACAAGTTTCCTTGATTTGATGAAGCATCTACACTAGACAGCAACGTTAATTGGCCCTATGGCGTCACTAACAAACAAAGTAGTTCCCATCGCGGTGTCTGAATTTTGAGTGAATTGAAGAACGTCAATTTTAAAATATGATTATTTTGTTAAACCCATGTATATATAGTGCTTTTCAATCACGATTTGCGTATCGAAACTCCTCATAGCAACCCAACAGGCTTTGTGTTTACCCATTTTCTCCTTCCGCGTAGTGACGTACTGGGTTCAGGAAACGTTGCTGTTGAGTATAATGTAAAGGTAGTGAATCATTAGTTTAATTCTAGTAGATAAGGGATGTCCAACCGGCAGTACGCGTTCCACAGAGTGGCACGGCTGAGTTAAAGAACTAAGCCTTCTTTATATTGCCAGACGAATTTTCAAGACTTTGAACCTTTAAACGGTCATAGCGTTCCCAATCGAATTTCATATTGCAATTTCTGTTCATTTTGTTTAGATGTTTATTTTTGTATGTATGTATTGACTAGCTATTGGAAAAACTTTTTAATAAAAATATCAAGGTTTATAATCAAATTCTTTGAAAACTCTTAGTTAAAACTGAATTATTGAACCAAATTTTTAGAAAAATAAACAAGTTTTTTCTAATCCCCTTTTAGCAATTTTTGCCTCTTTTTATTCCGATGTGACTCTTTTTTGAAGTAGAAATTTCTTTTTGACGGCATAGTTGGAAAAACTCACCAGTTTTTTAAGTAAAAAAGTTTCAATTTATAAATAAAAACGTTTCGAATGGTTAACTTGAATTCGTGCTAAAACTGTTTCAACGCATAGATATTTTAATATATCTATAAGAGTTATAAACATAGAAAACATTCTGAAAATTTGACATTTTTTCACGGAAAATATCCCAAGTTTCCACTTTATTACTTTGTAAAAAAGAATATACTATACAGTGCTGAAATGGTGCGACAAACATTGAGGGGTGATAGTACTCATCAAGATGAACAAGAATTGGTACAGAAAGGGGGGCCGCAGATACGCCTTTAAAGAGCTAGGACCTAATGTAGTGCGAGTGCGTTTCAAAAGGCCGTTTTTAGAAGGCCCGTGTGACGAAACAAAACATAATAAAACGAAAAACATTATTGCATGAGGTACAGGGGTATCCGTACTACTTAAATCCTCAATGTGATAGAAATTGGACCACTTGCTAAACCGTGGGGTGAGTTTTAAAACGTGCAATATTCATCTTTTAGCCAAAGAATGGAGTTCCCTTACATTTGTGTAATGGTACTTAGAAAAAGGATGATCGGGGAAGGAATTTTCAATGATCATACATTGATCATTGAAACTGTATGATCATTGAAAATTCCTTCCCCGATCATCATTTTTCTAAGTACCATTAAGGGAACTCCATTCTTTGGCTGAAAGATGAATATTGCACGTTCTAAAACTCACCCCACGGTTTAGCAAGTGGTCCAATTTCTACCACATTGAGGATTTAAGTAGTTCGGATACTCCTGTGCCTCATGCAATAATGTTTTTCATTTTTAACATGTTTTGTTCCGTCACACGGACCTTCTAAAAACGGCCTTTTGAAACGCATTCGCACTACATTAGGTCCTAGCTCTTTAACGGCGTATCTGCGACCCCCCTCTCTATACCAATTCATGTTCGTCTTGATGAGTACTATCACCCCTCAAAGTTTGTTGCACCATTTCAAATACACCCTGTATATATTTTAAAATTCAAGCATAGAGATGTTAAAAATATATTACTGATAATGACTACAAAGTCTGAAGTTGAATGTTTGGATGATTAGAAAAAATCCTTATGATTTAAAAAAATAAAAACCTTATTTTGGAGAAAAAGTCACTTAAAGATTAAAAACTATGCTTCATAAGCCTATTTTTGCTTCAGGAAATCCCAAAAATTTTAAACTTAGAACCCCTGTGTCATTATAAAACTTAATAAGAAGAATTCTAAGGGTATTAACTTCATTTTTCTCAAAATCGAAATTTTGACCAAATTTTGGTATCGAGTTCTCTTAAATGTAATTTAGTTAGTTCTGAGCCAAATATCTTTTAGGTGCCTAAATGATACTTGCCTATCCACCCAGTTTATTCTAGTTTTTTAAAAATTAATTAAGAACCTGGTTTATCAGATTGCTTAACAACTTGTTTGGATCTCTTTTCATTGAGGATAACTTTCTTTTCTAGTTTTGGAAAATTACTCTTAATTTATCAAATCTGGTAGTTATTTCCAAATTACCTTGTGTTGGAAAATGCGGTAGAGTCCGCTTAATGGGAAAATTTTCTCTCACGTAAATATATGTGTCTTTCTAGTTGGCAACTTGTATGAGTTTGCGACTCCTTGGTGGCTAATATGTACCCTCGATCATTTTTTTTTTTTGGTTTAATCTTGCTTCACTGTGTGTTATGATACATTAAAAAATTTGTAATAAATTTGATTTGATTTGAGTTTTTAGGGATTAAAATTTTTTAAAATCTCCGCCACTGAGACTTACATGAAGAAATATTTCAGTTTACGGATTTTTTATTTTTTCGCATATTGGAGAAAAAGTGGATGTGACATGGATTGGATAGTCTTTGTTTCTCAAATAGTGGCACGCTTCCTAAAAAGGTTGGCTACACCTGGTCTAGATCATGTGTCACTTCGACTTGTGGTGGGTGGGAGGATTTCAGGTTTTATTGATTTGGTAAAGTGCCTTTTGGTCCGTGGATATGAAAAAGTTGAGAATCACTGTTCTAAACAACTAAAACCAAAGGCTGCCAAATAAAAAAACATCCTCCTTCTACAAAAGGAAACATATATCCTAATCCCAAAAAGAGACAAACTAGACTAGAGAGAGGAAAGAGAACCCACTTGTTAAAAAGTACTATGTCCGGCTTCCACACTTTGTCCGGAGGTAGCCGCAAGACGTTGATTCCACCGTAGTCCGCCGGATCCCACATCAGTTGGTAATCCTGCCAGGTCTGAAACATACAAGCATTGCCACTATACACTGGGTCGATAAGGGGGCTCAAAACCAGTGGGAATTATAAACCTTCCTTTCGAGGAATAAAAATTGCTATCCATACTGTGATAAAGCTCTGAAATATTTGGATGCCAAAGATTCAATATTATTGTTGGCATCAGCAATAGTATAGCTGTATATTGCAATCGTTTGCTTTCCTAATTCTCACGATATTTCTAACTTATGGCGTACAAAAATAACTTGCCGATTTCTGATAGTGTGTGTATAATTGGATAATGCCAAACCAAATTTCTTATAAGGTAAATGTGGGTATAGTGGACACTTTAAGGAAAAGTTTCACTTCAATTCTCTATAAATATCAATCTATTTGCCTGGAAACGGTTACCATCCTATTTTTAGATCAATTGGATCTTCTTCTTTCGATCTTACCAATTAAAACTATAATTAGATCGGGGAAAGTATTTTTAATTAATTTTTTAAAAGTACTCTAAATTGCTTCTATAGTGGCCACATAGATGTCTCTGATGTTTCTATGGTGGACACCTTTTGCATCAAAAGTGGACACCTCTCTTTTTCTGCCTATATGATAGGGTTTATGCATGAAATTGAGTAGGCATGGTCGTTTAGTTCTAAAAAAGTCTTCCTTCCAAGCGAAATATATTTTGGATTAAAATAAAATCAGTTTTATTTGACTTAGAATAACAGACTTAATGGTTTCCGGCCAATAGCCTACGTTGTAGCTGATTTCAGAGGAATTTCCCGAAGCCAGATTGAAACCTAATTCGTACAACACCCGTTTTAAAGCATAATCAACAGTTTCTGAAGAAAATCTGATTCAAATTAAAAATGATTTATATTTTTTTAAAAAGCCATTGCAGTGACCACTATTGGAAAATCTAAGATTCTGTGTTGGTAAAGTGGCCACCCCCCCTAAATCCTCGTAAAGTAAAAATTTTCAAATAAATTTTTTTCAGTATGATTGTATACACTCTACTTAATCTTAATATTAATTTAAAAGTCAATTAAACCGTAATAAGTACAAAAAAATCAGTTTTAACTTAACCGTTTCCTAACGCGATTCAATAAGCAAAATCAAATTTCTGTCACTCGGCCGATGGTGTTATTTTCAAAGACTTAAATATCCTTACCATGCTGATCTATGGCATCGGTGATTATTTAACTTATTACCCGGAAGCATAATCTACTATGCCTATGAATTTTAACGCTATTTGATGCCTCTAACTCGTATTATTTAAAATTAACCAACTAGGTGGCCACTATTGGGACAGTGTCCACTATACCCACATTTACCTTATTTGTTCTTTTCGAGGCATTTCATTAATAAATTAGGTTCAATTCCGTTAAATGACCCGTTATCTATCACCAAGATGCTTTTATCGCCAAAAGTTAGAAATATCGCCAGAAATTGCAAACCATTTGAATAAGACATACAATTACATTAATTACAACCATAAAAATTGGTGATTAGCACAGCTTGGCAATATTAAACGGGACAGATAACGGAGTTGAACGGGGAAATGTTTCACTTACACTCTGTATTTTTACAGTTAGTTAGAATATAAATTTAAGAAAAATTATAATTTAAAAAAAATTATTTAGTTAAGGAAAATACGTGATAATTACTTATAAAATATCCGAATAGTCAAATGCGTTCAAAATAAAAGGAAACTAAAGAACTCAAAGAAAATTCCCTCTCCTAATATTGAGAATTAGTTTATTGAATCATTTTAAGTTTAATAATTCTATTGTGTTTGAATGCACAGTCATTTCAATCATTAAAACGCATTTTACCTTTAAGACCCCTTTAAAACATCCCATTCTATTTAAAATAAAAAAAAAATAAGTTTTAACTTACCAACTGTAACCAAACATTGGACGTCATGATTTGATTCTTTTCATTCTGTAACAATAAAAAATGAATTACAGTTGAGAAACCATTTTTTATAACACTTAAATGCTATGAAAAATATAATTTTTAAAAAAAAAAACTAGTTTTATTTTTTTTCGGGAAGCTCGAAATTTTATGTTCTTTGCGGGATAATTAAGGCTCATTTACACTATTTCTCTTTCAATGTTCCTCGTGGGTGATAAAACCGAGGAATCACACATTTGCATAGGATATATAGGATTTACACTTTGATGATTCTTTAAAGAAGGAATATCGAATAGGCCTTTGTAAAAGTCTATGGGATTTTTTTTTTGGAATTTCCCAGGTGCACCCCCTTTATGTTGTTACAAGTACTGAAACATTATCACTTGCAAATTTTCAGGTCTCTAGACCAATTAATTTTTGACCCTCGCGCATCTCAAAAGTAGTTTCACCATGTTAATGTATTGAGCATTTTCAATCACATGACTCGGACCTAACAACGGCCTTAGCAACAGAAGATGTTACAGTTTTTTGCCCTACAGAGGTTAACAGTTACATATAAATGACTAGCCGTGGAATTCTTCTATTGGAGTATTTGCTATCACGTGATCCCATACCTAAAAACCGCCTTAGCAACAGATAAACAACGGTCTTAGCAACAGTTAAAAGCCCTACAGTAGATACACAGTTAAAAGAAAATAACCGGTTGTGACGTCACCTGAAAACACTCTATAGGGAAAATATTAAAAATATATTAATTTTTCATTGTTTTTAATTTACTAGACAGAACGCTGTCAATATTGAGTTAAAACCTATGTATCACATTTGGGTTTGGAAAAACATTCAATGGCACCTACTGGGGGATGTTCCATGAGGGTTAAAAGCACAGTGCATAATATATGCATTGCTGTAGGACAACGCACCTGTTGCTAGGGCGGTTGCTAAGTGCGAGTCACGTGGTTGTAAATGCTCTATTTGTCTTTAATTAATGCTATTTATTATTGTCCACCACTTTTTTATTTAAAATTTAAAAAATATATTTGTATACATGAATAAATCTTTAGACGTTGGCGAAACCTGTATGTTCACTTAAACGGGTTACATTTGCAGTACAATGAACTGTGACAGTAACCCATGTCTCATAATAAGAGCATTTAGGTCCAGAGGTGGGGCAAATCCACCACTTTTTCAAAACGTTACGTTCGTTGAGGAAAAGTAACTGTTACAAAACAGCGCTTTTGAGATGTATAGGAAGCAGTTAATTGAAGTAGGCAGAAGTCAAAACAAACTTTCTGGAGATAATCTTTCTTTTATCCACTCTTTGGAGTTACCATTACCATTACTAGTTACAAAATAGCAGCTGCAAGAGAAAAAAAAAACGATGTAGCTGCGTTGAAAAATAATTGCTACTTTTGTAGGCTCTCGATTGGTCAAAAAATCACGGTTATAAATAACGTTACGCGCTGACCAATGAGAATCGTTTAAATGTAGCAATAGCGGTTTTTGAAATAACGAGGTAAATGAAAGGAAAACACGATCATGTTCCCGCTACTTTTGTAGGCTCTCGATTGGTCAAAAAATCGCGGTTATAACGTTACGCGCTCACCAATGAGAATCGTCTAAATATAGCAGTAGCGGTTTTTTGAAATGACGAGGGAATGGCCTGTACCATTTATCTCAAAAGCGCTATTTTGTAGCAGCTACTTTTCCTGGACGAATGTAAGTTACGTTTCCTAAAAGTGGCGGATTCGCCAACCTCTGGACCAGTGTTTCCCAACGTGGGGCACAGGTGGGGCATGAACCACTAGGTTTTGTTTACTTTTCAAGAAGGATTTTCGAAAAAAAAAAAGGTCATGGGGGGTATGGAAAATTTAGAAAGGCTTTGGTGGGGCATGGACCGAGAAGGGTTCGGAAACACTGCTCTAGACCTTTATCTTCTTGTTTCTTAAGACTTAGGTAACTTTCACAGTTGACAGTACTGCTAATGTAACCCGTTCTAAGATATTGTAGAATTTAGTGTTGTTAAGTAAATTAAACACATGTATATATATATATATATACTTTAAATTTAAAATAAAAAAGTGGTGGACATTAATTAGCATTAGTTAAAGCCTATTAAGTAGGGAACAGCCTGTAGCATTTATCTCGAAAGCGCTATAGAGCATTTTCAATCACATGACTCGGACCTAACAACGGCCTTGCAACAGAACTGTTGCAGTTTTTTTGCCCTACAGAGGTTAACAGTTACAGAAAATGACTAGCCGAGGAATTCTTCTATTGGAGCATTTGCAATCACGTGATCCCATACCTAAAAACCGCCTTAGCAACAGATAAATAACGGCCTTAGCAACAGTTAAAAGCCCTACAGAAGGTACACAGTTAAAAGAAAATAACCGGTTGTGACGTCACCTGAAAACACTCTATTTTGTAGCAGCTGCTGCTTTTCCTCAACGCCTCAACAAACGTAACGTTACGTTTTCTCTCTAGTTATCCCAGTGAAAACTCGATTAAAATAAATGAAAAAAAACACTTAATCGTTGAAAAAAAATACTCACGACGTTGATGAGCTGGATGAAGGAGAGGCCGAACTCCACCTCCACGGTCTGGTTCATCGCCTCCACGGGACGGATGAGCTTGTTGTAGTCCCGGAACAGGTCGCGAACCAGCCGCTCCTCGTCTTCAGAGCACCACACTGAAACAACGACACACACCCTTTACTCACATGTTATGAATGGAGACAAGTTATTTAAGCCATGGCCATCCAGACACATAAGGCCAGAGAATAGTGTTCGGCACTAGTTAACTAGAACTAGTAGTTAACTACCGATCAACTAGTAGTTAACTACCGATCAACTAGTAGTTAACTAGTAGTTTAACTACTTTTAGTTTAAAGTAGTTCAACTATTAGTTTAACTACTTTTAGTTTAAAGTAGTTCAACTATTAGTTTAACTACTTTTTTAATCAACTACTAGTTAAAACTACTTTCAAATTTTCGACTACTTAAAAAAAATGTTTTATTTAAAATTTAAAAAGATATTTAAAATTTTTATCAAAGGTAGAGTACTCAAATACCATAACCAGAAATAAAGACCATTTTTGAACGAAGTACAAACGTTTTTTGTGACATAGATAAGAAAGATGTATTAGAATTTTGCCAAAAAGTAGGTAATGAAATTAAATAAACTAGTTAACTACTTTGGGAAATAGTTAACTACTAGTTGCAACTAGCCCCAGTAAAAAATAGTTAACTACTAGTTCTACTACAATTTCCCAGACTAGTTAGTAGTTAACTATTTTTTGACCACTAGTTGCCGAACACTACCAGAGAAGCTCGACATCTTGAGTGATGTTCCGCCTACTATTTCGCGTCATCATCGCTCTTTTTGGACAGCGGCGCAACTCCAGTCGGAAGGGAGCGTGCAAGATTTCAAGCCTGGAGTTGCGCTGTTGTCCTTACTTAATTTCCTCAAAATATCTGTTACACTTTGATTAAGAGATCCCTGTTAATGGAAATTTGGTGTATTACTTCACTTTTAAGTAAGTCGTAGCCGCCTCAAATTTTCCATAGGATGCAATGGTAATTTGGGGCGCCTTAATCAGTTTTTCAGTATTATTACAAAAAATAGTTTATTTTATTCATCCTTACTTTTAAACGACTATGAATATGTATAGAATAGTCCGTATAGATTAATGTCGTTAACAAAACTTTTTTTCAGTGTTGAGTTTTACAAAAATTCATTTTGCTTCCATCCGTTTTAGAAACGAAAGAAATTATTTTACATAAAGTATTTCAATGCACGATATTCTAGACTATCACGAATATTTTTCCAAAGCAAATCAATATTAGATACGCGACACATAAAATGCCAAATCAAAACTATCATCACACCCCTAGATCCTTTCCATAAAGACGCCAAAACCGGGTCTTTCCTCACTGTGTTTGACTGTCGCAAATCCCCCCACTCAAACGAGGCGCTAATCCCTCCCACCCCTCCAACCCTCCTCCTTCGCCTTCATTCGATCAA
The DNA here is from genome assembly GCA_963680715.1 of Tetragnatha montana. Taxonomy (NCBI): domain Eukaryota; kingdom Metazoa; phylum Arthropoda; class Arachnida; order Araneae; family Tetragnathidae; genus Tetragnatha; species Tetragnatha montana. Next base: position 11,970,023 of record OY796677.1, on the reverse strand, counting down.
TGAAGGCCCCGAGAAGATTCTATTAATGCGAATGATAGATTGTTAAGGCGGCAGCGGAGGAATTAAGCGTTAACTCGGGTTTTTAGTATAGGAGAGAGAGATGGGGGTCAATAATTAAGGGAGAAAATAATAATGAGCAGCCTGTGGCAGTGTCGTTGTGAGAAAATTGATTGGACCTCGGGAAAAGAAGTAATTTTATTTTTGTGATCGGGAAAGGGAAGGTTTATAGGAGTTGGAAAATGTATTGGGGATATTTAGATAAGCTGGTGTAAGGATATTTACGGTCCTACTGTTGTATTACAATTATTGTTATGTTAAATATTTCAAATAATATAGAGCATTTTCAATCACATGACTCGGACCTGACAACGGCCTTAGCAACAGTTAAAAGCCCTGCAGAAGGTTAACAGTTACAGAAAATAACTGGTCGTGGAATTCTTCTATTGGAGCATTTGCAATCACGTGACCCCATACCTAACAACCGCCTTAGCTACAGATACCTCATTATATACCTAGCAACCGCCGTAGCAACAGTTAAAAGCCCTACAAAAGGTTAACAGTTAAAAGAAAATAACCGGTAAGAAGAAGCACTGCAAAGTAAACACAATAATGAATATTTCTAACCAAAAGCGTTTTGATTGTATTACGATAATGCTGTAAAAGTGTTGCCAAATAATTACAGAGACAGAAACATGTTCTTATAGTATTTAGTAGTATAGCAAATTTACATAAGAACACTTTCTGATTCTTAACATATTTTACAACCCTATTTTTAAAACATAGATTTGGATGGAACATATTTCTGACATATTCAGAACACTACCACAACACAATAAATGTTCTACCTAACAACACAACTAAAGTTAATTATGGACAAAATAGTGTTCTGAAATGTGTGCACTTTGTGTGGAGCATTTGGAGCGCAGGGATCTACAGGACTGTTTCAACGGGTCCTCTTTAAGTCTCTGGCTTTGTGGGCGTGGGGAACTTTAAGATTGCGTTTGAGACCATATATCCGAAAATGATTCTCGCTTGTATGCTGTCCCTTACCTATATGTAAATTATTGCAATAACAATAGTTTTGAAACTTTCTGTAGAAAGCTTAGTTAAAGCTCACCAGTTTAAAAAATAATATTAAAAATATTTATTGTTTGCATAGCCTTTTTACAAGAATTTCATCTTGAACTTCATGTCATTTAGATAAGCACGTTTAGCAATGTGCACGAGAGGGAGAAGAATACAGTCAGGAAATTTGAAGACGCAACCAATAGACGACATTAGTGTGACGTCACTTGCTTGTTTGGAAACGTTGATTCTATCCGTGATTGGAGGTAAATCCGTACGGAACCAATCACGGATGGAATCTACGTTTCCAAACAAGCAAGTGACGTTTTGACTAATGTCGTCTATTTGCACTACACTCGACAGCAATGTTTCCTGACCCTAAGACGTCACTACATGTCTGCGTAAACAGAAAGCGTGTTTGGTTTCCAGGAGGAGTTTCGGTTCGCATTCAAGTATTTATAACGTTCTGATTTTTCCGTCGTATGTTTTTAAAAAAAAAAGTATTTTAAATATTTAGCATTCTTCCACAGTTTGCGAAATAAAAAGCACCATATTGGAATCCCTTACTCTGAAGGTAGTGTAGTGGCCCCTTTTACTAATAAGAACTGTTAAACTTGTGTCTCTGCAGTCGACTCCACTTAATTTGATCACGGTTAAAGTTATCAATCGGATAATGTGATCGAAATTGACTGATCCCGATCACTCCTATTTAAATTAACACAAAATGTATCGTTTAATGTTATCAAAATCCGGAGGAAATCCTCTAAAAAACCTCCTTTTTTTCCCCTTTTTCAGGCCAATTTTAATACATTAATATGAGTCATTAATGTAAATAAAGACATTTGATCCGCTCTTATGTTTTTCTTTAAAAATGTTTTAAGTTGCTAAATACATACTTTAAACCGTTTTAAATACTTCAAAATATGGACTATAAAATCGTGATTTTTATGCAAACACAGTGTTTTCCACTTTTTAGTGCAGAAACTCTTATTATTAAAAACCTAATATTGTGGACAAATGTGATCACATTAAGCGGAGTCGACGGTTTATTAATTATCATGTGTATGCGAATTACACACCGTCCAATTCGTGATGTGTTATACCTACTTATACAATGCGTAGTAATATTTGCTCGTGTTTTTTCTTCAATATTATTATTTACTTTCATACTAGTGATCTTTAACAAAGAACGCCATTGGACAAGTCCAGATTTCCTTGTGTTTTTTCTTGCGCTTTTTTTACTGCTCTAACCAGGGATTGAATTTAATGATCATTCTTGCTCGACATAACCTGGTTTAATGTTTAAATTTTGAGTAAAATCGTGAAAAATCGGCCATGGTTTGAAGCAAAAACTCCTGATTGGATTTTGTGTTTTATTGGTTTCGGTTAAAAATTATTAATACTTTTGTGAGCGATACGGTTTTACTCGGATAATAATCACTAATTTTTGACGAAATATATTTCAATCAAAAAATGAAACTCCCACTGTGGTAAAAAATATCTCTCACAACTCGCCAAAACCATTAAACTATATTTTCGATGCGATAGTAGGCGTTATCTTCAGTATTTTTCAGAATGATCGAGTTATCTCTCCATTTGCGACGGAAGTTCTCCTTTTTTGATTGCCAAACTAATATCCGTGTTCGATGAAAAACGCTGCCTTATTTCTGAAATTTGCAAACAAAAATTTCCATCCGATTTTTAGATTTTCCCCCGACTCCACATTGATCAATTTCAAACCCTGCTCTAAACTTAATTAACTATTCATATAAAACGTTATAAAAATTCGTTTTAGTGTAAAACATGAACAATTATTTGGGATTTATTTCAGTCTGCGGCTTTGTGGGTGTTGGGAGCATTTAGATTGCTTTTGCGACCACTTGTCCCTAAACGATTCTTGCTTGTATTCTGTTTCTTACCTAAATGTAAATCATTGAATAAAAAAAAAAATAGTTCAGAACACCCTGTTGAAAACTTTTTTAAAGCTAACCAGTTTATAAAGTAATATTAAAACCACATATTATTTGCATAGCAATTGCTTTTACTCTTCGATCACGTCTTAGCTCGCGTTATTATCAATAAGCACGTATGTATACAGTATAACGTGCGCGAGTAAGAAAAAGTAGATTAAATTGAAAAGGGATAAAGTGCTGCAGGAAATTGAAAATAACATTGGTTTGGTACGTGCATGCGCTACAGGTTTTTACCTAAACATTTACAACTACACAAAGAATAAACTATTAAAGTTTATAAACAAATTCAAGTATTTATAACGTTCGGATTTTTCAGGCGCATTTTTTAAAAGAAAAATGGTCTTTTAAAATATTTTAGCTTTTTCTTGCGACAAAAAGGATTTTAATTTTTGTACCTAAAATAAAAATAATGATCACAGATAATCATTAAAATTACAATCAACTGTAACGATTACAAGGGGAGTTCTTCTTTTCTCATCGCCAAACGATGATCCGTGTTTGATGAAAACACTTCCTGATTTTTCGGGAGGGTAACTGATGAGTTTTTCTCCGTTTCCACAGTTATCAATTTCAAAAACCCGACCGGATTCCATTGCGTTTTCTCTTACGTTATAATTAGGATTTTCAAACAGCTGAAAGAAAGGGCACAGTGGAAAAATCGTTAACTAGGGACTCGGAATATTGGTGAATTAAATAAGCCTCAAAGAAATCAAGATCAACAGCCTTATCCCTATCACACTTCTATATAATGGATGTCGAATAGAAATCCTTTTGGTAAAAACCGCAAGAATGTTTCTAACTCTTGATCTTTTATGTAATTTTTATGTTCCCTTAATCTAAATCTCAAAGGGCGTTTTGTCTGTCCAATGTATGAAAGTCCGCACTTACAGGAAATTTATAAATGCCACGATAGTTATATTTTTCTATAGGATCTTTAAGCTTGCTGAAACAAATCTTGTTAATAGGAGAAAATACTATATGAAAACCAAACTATTTATGTGTATTAGAAATTCTGTAGCTACTTTTTGTACAAAAATGTAACCGTGTTCTAAATATAGATAAATTGTTGTTAATGGGTTAACTAGGAACAGTGATATTTTTAACTCCTCTGAGAGGAGTCACTCCTTGAAAATCCAAAATACTCCTTAAAAAACTAGCCATAAGTATTTTCACTCTTTGAATTTATCACAAAGGTTTAGCTCAAAAAATGCACTGTGTCCCACTTAAATCAACAAATATTATTTTTTTACTCAAAAGAGAAGTAAGTGGAAGTCATTGGTCTTCGTCTTTGAATGAATTTTCGTCGTCGGAGTACCCAAAACAGGATGCAGGTGGCCAAAACAATCTTCTGTCTCTATTTGTGAACCCCTTTTTGGTTTCAGCCTCGGAACCCTATCATACTTTTTCATGGTCTTTTCATACAGCCATAGTATTGTTTCATTCATTTTTCTAATGCTTAGGGAGTTTGATTGCGGTTTTCGTGTCTGTATATCGACAGCCACGTTGCAAAAGCCTGTAAGTGCAAAACCTCAAAGTTTTCAGGAGACGAAAAAAACTGCATATTTTTCGTCTTATGAACTGTACTTTTTCTGTTCCGTTTTTATTGAACATTAAAGGCAACTATGAAACTTTTCAAACAATTTTGGTTCATGTACTTACCTCCCCTCGCGTCACTGCAACTTACAGAGTTTTGCTTGGTGATTGGGAGGTTCCCAACTTACAGGTTATTACAAATCGTCATGGAGAAGTTTTAAAGCCGATTTTGGTGGCACTGAGATGTGCGCAAGGCCATCTTTAACAAGTACAACTCAAAACCTTATTTTCGCCAAAAAATGTTCTTACAGGCTTTTGCAACGTGGCTGTCGATATGTAGTTTGCGCTATTTTCGTATTTCACTCCACATAATTGAATTCCACTCCTCCTAAAAAAAAATTCAAGGAGTATTTTTACTCCTCCAAAAAAAAAATCCTAGGAATAACACAGACTAGGACCACCATTCCCATTCCCTTGTGTTTTATCTTACGTTTTTCCGCACTACACCGTGTCACCCCACTGACCATCCCTCCCTCTCTTCTCCTTCCCCCTCCTTCAAATCAATGGTTGACGCCCCGTAACGGCGCTCCCCTGTCCCATTACCAGTCCAACACGTAACGCACATTAAGACACACTCTCACTCTCTACATGGGCATGCATATGCCATCACCCGCTAGGAGAGCGAGAAATAATAATAATAAAGTTTTACGCGGTGTTAGCGTAATAATGAGGTTAATTATTGAAGGGGTGATTACCAGGGATAGGGGGACGAGAGTATAAGGGGGTTCTCTCTCTCTCCCTCATGAGGGGTGGGGGGGGGTAATTTGTGGGGATGGGTGAAATGGTGGGTTTACTGGGAGTAGTTGTGAAAATAGTTTTGGTGGAGGTTATTCTTAGATTTAAATTTAATCAGAGGGTAAGGTTTACGAGTCAAGTGGGGATGGTTTTATAAGGGATGATTGATATCTATGAGCTTCGTGAATGTAATTGATTTGATTAATGCATTAGGTTAATCTAAGTGTTAGGATGTAAAAAATTGAGGAAAATTAAAAAAAAACTATTATTGTGAGTTCTTGTATCTGTTATTGCATGGTGCACATAAAAGCTTAAAGCAAAAATGGGCCGTTCAAATATTACGTAAGCATGTTGTGGTCATTTTGCCCCCCTTGTAAGCAAAGATGAGCAAACTTCAACCCCCCTCATAGGTACGTAAAAAACCTACCACCCAACCCCTTTGTTTTGTACAAAATAAAAAATTTAAAGTAAGATATATTTTTGGTTGAACTTGGAAATTATTTATGCAAAAAACAAGATATTTTCGAAAATGCAGCACCTTACGTATTTTTGACATCTTACGTAAGCATCACTCATATCCCCCCTCCCCCTTGTCAGGAAAAATAAGCAAAGAGCCTCCCCCTACGTAATATTTGAACTGCCCCAAACGCCAAAAATCCATTGAAAATCTTCTATTTACTAAGTTAATTTATCGTAAAATTTTATAAAGTCTGATCGAACGTATCGCATTAAAACTATCTGAACACAGAAAGAGAAATACCGTCAGTATTCTCAACACAGTTATCCTATCCAAGATGTCATTTGTTTCATCCAATATAAACTTTTAAAACGACATTTTCAAAGCCAAGTAAAAAATACTCATTTCTGAGTATGTCGCATAGAACTGGCTCGGAAACGAATTTACTCAATTTTAATACTTTAATTTACTCATTTCTGAAAACATGCAGGTACTGAAAAATGATACATAATTTATTCATCACGTCTAGTGACGTTACGTTATGATCTCAGTAACACTATTAACACTCCTATTATGTGAATGCAATACACTGTCTCCGAAACAAATTGACACAAACGAGTGTACTCATGTTTCAAACTTGTGTAAATTTGTTTCAGAAGCAACAAACAGTGAATGAATTTTCATGTGACAAAAATTGTATTTTTTATTTGGTTGGAAGAATAAATTATAAAAAATAATGATGTAAATCACTTTTTTCTTTTCTGATCGTCAACTTATAATCCGTGTTTGATGAAAAACTCTACCAGATTTTTAATAAACATTTTGATCCGAGTTTCAGTTTTTTTCTCCGTCTCCATAATTATCAATTTCGAACCCTGCTTCAAACTTTATTTATAATCAACTATTCATATAAAACGTTGTAAAAATTCGTCTCAGGATAAAACATTATCATTATTTGAAATGATTTCTTTGAAAAGTATCTGGCTTTGTAGGTGTTGGGAGCTTGCAGATTGCGTTTGTGACCTCCTGTCCCCTAATGATTCTTTCTTGTATTCTGTTCCTTAGCAACATGTAAATTATTGAACAATAACAACTGCTCTGAAACACCCTATGTTCCAGTACCCTGTTGAAGACTTAGTTATAAAGCTCACCAGTTTAAAAAATTATATATAAATTATTTATTGTTCGTACAGCATAATTCTACGTCTGCTCCATTGATTTGTCGTAAGTCTTAAAAAAGCATTTATTGTATTATGTGCATGAGTATGAAAATAAGATCAATAAATGATTTGCCACTTTAGTTTTGATTAATGTTGGTTTATCTAAGAGTTATGCTGTTAAACATCGAGAAATAAATTTAAAAAAAAACCTTGTGAGTTCTCGACTCTGTTATTGCATGTGGAAAGAACAATTTAAAGCGAAAACGCTTGTTTGTTTCACTAAAATCTTTTGAAAATCTATACACTACAAGTAAGGCCATTTATCGTAAAATTATATAAAGTCAGAGATAACTTATCGCAGTCAAAATATCTGAAAAGGAGAAATAGTCTTCTGAACACATGTATCTAAGATGTCATTTATTTTACCTATTATACAGTCTTAAAACGACATTTTCAAAGCTGAGTAATTCTGAGTGTGTTGCATAGTCAAACTGGCTCGGAGACGAATTTACTCAAGTTTGATACTTGAATTTACTCATTTCTGAAAATATGCATATACTCAAAAATGATACGTCATTTGAATACCTGGCTGGAAAAACGTAGCATGTAGCGGAAGTTCAATTTTACAGGAGCGTTTCCAACATGAAACGTTTTATCACCAAACCCAATTGGGTATTGGGCAGCCCAATCCACACACCCCCAACCTTTCAGTTTATGGGGTAATAGGGGGGGACCGGGAAGTCTTTATTGTAAAAACAGATTAAAACATACAAATTCCACAGTTTAAAAATCTATATAAAACATAGCTGAGTAAATCTAAATTAAAATATTGAAATTCAATTTAAAACATTAAAAGCTTAGTAAAATGCGACACATTAAAACAGGAACTTCACAAACTGCCTGAACCAAACCCAATTATGATTCCTACCTTTCTAGCGCATTATAGCCTATCTAGCGGTTTGAAAACTAACTACTTCAAGGTTGGATTCCATCAAGCAAGTGACACAGATCGTTGGTCCTTAAAAAACAGACTTTGTGAAAAAAAAAAATGACATGCAACTTTTTTACAGCCACCCATTCATTTTTTAAGTGAATTGACATTCCCGTAGAATGGAGTATGAAGAGAACTGAGACCATTACGTAGCTTCACTAGACGTTTGAAATATATAAATGTTACTAATAGACGACATTAGTCATGACGTCACTTGCTTGTTTGGAAACGTTAAGTCCATCCGTGATGGGATCAGTACGGATTTACTTCCAATCACGGAACCAATCACATTGAAATCAACACGTTTCCAAACAAGCAAGTGACGTCACACTAATGTCGTCTATTTGCGTGCAAGGGCGCTTCGTAGCGCCTCGCTTTACTACGTTTTTATCTAGTGGTGTACCTCGACCTCGAATTACTAAAATATTTTTTATTTTTATAGATAAAAAAATAGTAATAATTTTAGTGGTGACTTTTGAATTGTTTGAAACAGTATTCTAGTATTTCAAAATAGAAATAATTGGATTGCCATATTTGAAACAAAAAGTATCACACATCACAATGAAAACACAGATATACTCAGATTTGAAAGTGTCATTTCTCTCATTTTATTACTGTATTACTGTGAAAGCTACATTACATAACAAAAACCCCAAACAACCCTTTTAGTCGAACAGTTATTTAACAGCAAAGCATAACACACGCGAATGTAGTCCAAGGGAAAAAGAAACGACCCCGGCGGATTCCTCATCCCTCCATTGTTATCCTTTCCCCCTTTCCCCGATCAAAATTCAGCTCGATTTATCCCGGAAAAATATTTTCCCCCTCGTCAAAGCAATCCACAAACGAAAAGTGTATTCGAAATGCCTTCCCGGGGAAAATAAAAACCCGCCAAAAATTGGCTTATTCCACCAGGGAAATCCAGGAACCCCGCAAGGCACGAAGGTTTTATTCGCCAGTTGTTTCTACTCCTAACGAAACGGAATTTGCTCCCGGAATCGCCTCGTAGTCGATCGTGAAACGTGGAGGTTTTTTCTTCTCTTTAGTCTGGACCTTGGCAGTCGTTTGTGAAAGTTTTTAACTAAAAGGTTTGAATTGAGTTTGTGCTAGTGTTGTTGTTGTTTTCTTTTGCAAAAGACGAGTTTTCTTGGAAAGCACGTTCTGGAAGTTTTAATCGCGGAGTTAGGGACGGGGCTTTTTATTGGAATTTTTGCGGAGTAAATTATGAGTTGGGGAGAATCTGCTGCTTTCACCTGCAGTAATTATAAGGAGTAAGGAAGGCTTTTGTGGTGCGGTTTAAGCGAATTGTGTGTGGTTGAATAGCAGTTTCTTATTTAAAAGCCTTTAAAAGTTTTAATGATGTGCTAGCCGTTTGTTCAGTGAACATTTTTTAAAATTGTGACTGCTTTTATCAATGCCCCAACTTGTTTGATAAAATTCTAGAAGAAACTATAACGCAAAGGATACGGGCCACTGATGATTTTGTCAATTTTGTTAAGTAAATTAATTCCTTTTTTTTGCGTTTAAAAGTAATATGGGAACTAGATGTAACAGGTCATCAGAAGTTATTTTGTTAAATTCATTTAAGATGCTTAAATAATTCATTTAAATTGATTTGATAAATTTCTTATTCACTGATTTGTTTTCATGTTAAAATATAAGTACTATGTTTCTAATTTTGTTTTAAATATAATCTTTTTATAAAAGAACTAAATGCGCTTTACCCATTTCTAGTAATGATTTATATAATATTTAAATGACTCATTTTTTAATAATAATACTGGTTAATTTTCCAATTTCCTAGCTTCATCCTTACGTAGGTTCAAATAAAACTGAATTATTCTGTTTAAAACAAAGTGCTTCGGAGCTGTCATTTCAGCCACTTTGTATCCCTTCTGACCAGCCACCATTCAAAACGTTCCAAACTCTAGCGCCGGGGAGACGACACTGACTATCTGCGGTAATCACGTGACATCCATAAATCCTGTTAATGCACCCCTTCGCCACGTGACGGCCTAAGGCAGATCTAAAGGGAATAGCATTAGGGCTCTGGCCTCCATGAATAAATATTAGGCTAGACCTCGGCATTGAAACTATCATTCGGCTGGTAGAGGTTGATTACTCCTTCTTTTAAATATAATTTATTTCCTTTAATATCAATACAAAATCATTTTTTGACTATTAAATTTTCAATATACTCACCCAGAGATATTTTTAACTCCTCTAAGGGAGTATTTCACTCCTTGAAAATCAGAAATACTCTAGAAAAAACTAGACAGGAGTATTTTCACTCTTTGAATTTTTCACAAAGGTTTAGCTTAAACCTTCAGCCAAGGCATCCTAATTATCATACTTTTTAATTGTGTTTCCATACAGCCATAGTAATTTTTTGTTCATTTATTATCCTGATGCTTAGGGAGTTAGATTGATTGAAACTCAAAATAGCAGCCTCATTTTTTTTACAATTTCATTTTGTCCATTAAAAAGTAAGCGTTTTTAATAGAAATTTTGTCTTGGTATATGTAGTTTATGATATTTCCGTATTTAACTCCTCATTATTGAATTTCACTCCTCCTAAAAAAGTCAAGGAGTATTTTTACTCCTCCAAAAAAATCCTAGGAATAACACTGTACTCACCCCTGTAACCTTAAAAACTTAAATATGTATTTTACCTATCCGCCACATTGCTTTTTATCCTATGATTCAAACGGTATGTTTTAGCGCTGTTTAAATTTTATTTTTTTGATCGAAATATTTTCAATCACGAATTGATGATTATTATCTGAGTAAAAAACCGTATCGCTCAAAAGTAATCATGATTTTTAATCGACACCAATAAAACTCAAACACTCTTCCTGATTTTCATATTTTTACAATTTTAGTCAACATTTTATCATTTGGCGATCAAGTGTGATCATGTATAATTCAAAACCTGATTTTTACACAAAACCCAGGTTCCTATTTTTAAAATATGAATCAAAATTTAATCATCACCATTGGGTTATAGGTGAAACCGTGGTTCTGTGAAAAGTTCAAACTCTGGGTTTTTATAAATCGTACTTGTAAGTATACTTATTCTTACAGAAACAGTGAATTTAATTTTCGACTATTCGTGTATTCAACCAGGAAATATAGCTAACTACTGCATGACCTCAAATATCCGACCTTCATTAAAATCGACTCCGTGGGTTATCTGACCATCCGTCTTTTCTCAGGTCAAACTGGTTCTTTTTTTTAAAAAATTGGCTATAGAAGGCTCTGTACAGTCAACTTTCATCACCAGCAAATTAATAAAACTTAAAATTATAATTAATTTTTAAAATTTTTCTTTGTTATGGGGTCACAGTTTTCATAATAAACTTTAATAAACGCATTGTTCCTTTACAGTAGCGTACCATAAAATATTGAAACGACTGCGCTTCCCTCAGTAAACCGCAGGTCACTCTTATGGGGTTAATACTACTCCTGACATGTATCAAGATTCGAAAATGTGAGTTTAACCTTCTACAAGCCAAATTCAGAGCCACCATTCAAAGTGTTCCAAAAAAAGTTGATACACCCCTTCGTCACGGGACGTCCTAAGGAATGCTTAAGAGACATTTGGGCTCTGGCCTCCATGAATAGATATCAGACTAGACCTCGGCATTGAAACTATGGTCAGGTAACATACTTCGGCTTGTATAAGTTCACTTCTGCTTTTTGAAGTTTTATACAGAGTTTGGAATAGATAATTATGAAAACGGATAAAAAACTCCAACTTGGATCAAAATTTTTATTTGCTTCTATTAAAAACCAGGCAGCATTTTTCTTCTAAATAGCATCATCGTTTGGCAATCAGGAGAAAAATTCGCGTTGTAATCATTACTGGTGATCATGATTTATCTATGATCATTATTTTTTTTCCATTTAGAAGTCATGTGATAATCGCTAAAGGAGGGATACCTCGATTGTTCTGAAAAATACTGAAGAGAACACCTATAATCGAAAATTTAGATTGGCGGTTTTGGCGAGGTGTGAATGAGTGTTTTAACGCTGTTTGAGTATTATTTTTTGTATCAAATATTTTCATGATGAATTTAATGATTATTTTCTGTCAAAAACTGGATCGTTCAAAAGTAATCACGATTTTCAATTGAAAGCAATAAAACTCAAAATCCGATTTTGTGTTTTTTGCCAGAAATTAGGCTAGATTTTTACGATTTTACTTAAAATTTAATCATCCAACCTAGTTATGATGATCAAGTATATCATTAAATTCAAACACTGGTTTTATAAACCGTAGTTTAATTTTCGAAATACAAGAATTGAAAAAAATTCAAAATCTAATTGAAATCTTTTTTGCTATTTCAAAATCCTGCTAACGTTTTTTTTTTTTTTTTTTTTTTTTTTTTTTTTTTTTTTTTTTTTTTTTTTTTTTTTTTTTTTTTTAACAAGAAAGGATTGTCATTTTCCAATCACGAGAGAAAAAAGTTCAGTTTTAGTCATTACTACGAGCAATTTTTTTTCATATCAATTGTGATGATTATTTTCTGAATACTATTTTTAAATTAGGAATTATAAGTCATATTAGTCTCGCGAAAGACCGAAAGTTTGCCAATAGAAAGCTATCTATATTAATCTAGAAACTGTTTGATAAAACGTGTCTCCTGGAAAAAATATAGATTGACGGTTTTGACGAGGTGTGAACGATATGTTTTGGTGCTATTTTTACTTTTGATCAAAATATTATTTTCCTCGTGAAATCCGAGTTAAACCGTATTGCTCAAAAGTAATTCTTGAATTACAATCGAAACCAATAAAACCTAAAGATGAACGAAATGCATATCTGCTCAAGCCTCTCCCGAGTACATTTTAAGCTGCCTGAGTTTTACAAATGACGACGTTTTACTAAAACCTCTTTTATTTGTGGATTTTCTGAAAGTCTTTGGACTCATGGAGTTGGTCTAGTTTTCATTAGACCAACTGGAAATTCGAAACAACAACAACAACTAAAGATAGGATTTGATTTTTAAACGCCAACTGGGTCCCTCTTTTTAAAATATGAATAAAAATTCAGTCATAAATATTGGTTTTTAAATAAAACCGTGGTTAAGTTAAAACTATGTTTTCTAAACCGTACTTTTAGGTGCTTAATTTTAGTGAAACAGTGAATTTTCTTACAGTCTCTGAATTTGCTACATACGAAAGCATAACCTCAATTATCCCACCTTCATTAATGGATTTTTATTAGAATAGTTTGACCACCCCTCTCTTCTCCGGAGGAACTTTTTCGTGTTTTAAAATGGGCTATAGATAACTCTGTACAGTCAACTTTGCTCACCAGCAAAACATTGTAATTAAAAAATTTAATAATTGTTTAAAGATTTCCCTCGAGGTTTATTTGCTAGACCACTGTGGTTTCTAAAGCGCGCTTTCCCTTTACAGACGCGTACGCAATGAAATATCTTGAGTTCCTCTCGTCTAACTTCACTCTTACTGGGTTGATTAATACTCCTGCAGCAGCAAGTTTTGAAAATCAAATACAAATATAGTCGATCAACTACAGGCTAAAAGCCCAGCAAGGTTGATCCAGTCTATTCAATTCAACCCACCCGATTTCCAGTACTCGTCTACTTTTCTTTTAAACTCGTCCACCACACTTGAGTTAACTATCGATTCAGGTAATGCATTCCATTTATCCACTACTCTATTAAAAAATAATGCTTCCTACAATCCCGTTTAAAACTTGCCTTATTCAATTTTAAACTGTGACCCCTCGTTCTATTACCCGTACAGAAATCTAGTCCTTCTGTGACCCCTTGTTTTAACATTTTAAAAAGTTGAATCAAATCCCCTCTAGCCCTTCTTTTCTCTAAAGTGAACATATTTAACTTTTTTAGTCTTTCCTCGTAACTAAAACTAGATATACCCTTGACCAATTTAGTAGCCTTATGCTGAACCCTTTCAACTAAATCTATATATATTTTTTAAGTATATGGAGACCAGAACTGAACAGCATATTCGAGATGAGGCCTTAAGGTTAAGGCTCAAGGTTTAACCTTTTACAGGCCAAATTTATATCCAGGTATGTTTTAATTAATTTTTATTTCACACTTTACCTTTGAATGCTTTAATTGAAAGATATTAGTTAGAAGGCGGTAAAAAGTTTTTACATGTGATTTTCACGATGTTTTCAATTGGGAACATTGACCGATTCTTACTGTACGTCGACAGGGGAATCAAGAATAAACTTTAGTTATAAAGATATGGAATGAAAAGCTAATATGTACAAAACATACGTTCAATTCTAAACGCCCAAAAATCGAAAATGTGTAACATTTTACGAAAACTAATACCCAAAAAAGCAATATATGCATGGTTTTAACAAATTATTCACGTTTCTTAAGTTCCTAATTGCATTCGGACATTGCGCTGGGCTTCCTTCGTTTGGCTTTCAGCTTATTTGTTCAATGTCAAGAAACGTTGTATAAAATAGTCCGAATTATGAAGGTAGAGCCCTGTTCCACGCCCTTATATACACCGCTGAAACTAATTGTTAAATAACGAAAGGGCCACAGTCTGTGCAAAAACTTATAAGTTTAAAAAGAACAAACGAAAAATATATATGCACATGAATTTATTAAAAGCCATACGGCGTTTCGGGGATTCCTTGGATCCCCTTTGTCAATGGTACATGACAACAAGCAAACACAGTTTATATAAAAAAAAAGCAAAAGACGAAACAAGCGATGCTGGCATCGCTTGTTTCGTCTTTTGCTTTTTTTTTTTATATAAACTGTGTTTGCTTGTTGTCATGTACCATTGACAAAGGGGATCCAAGGAATCCCCGAAACGCCGTATGGCTTTTAATAAATTCATGTGCATATATATTTTTCGTTTGTTCTTTTTAAACTTATAATTGTTAAATAATTTAAAGTACAGGAGAATTAGATCCAGTATTAAGTTTCCAAAAAGAGGTTGGAAATTAATAAATGGAATAATCCCTTAGGTATATACGTTTTAGAAATCATGCAAAACAATCACATAACTTCTGCAACTTGACCCTGGAGAAACGAGCTGAGAGCATATAACAAAGTAAGTTCCCAGCGCGGTGTCTGAATTTTGAGTGAAATTAAGAACGTGAATTTAAAAATATGATTAGTTTGTTAAACCATGGCTTACTAGATACTATACAGGCTAGCCGAGTACGGAAATCATTAAAAATTCAGATGGCAATACTGGAAAAACTGGCAAAGCATATCCACAGTGTTGAAGGCGGTGGGTGATATAGGTAGGACTTGTGGCGATCCAAGCGGGAAAAGTTGTCAAATGGTTTTCATTGTTGAAAACTCGGCTACCCTGTATAGTATCTAGTAAGTCGTGGTTAAACCCATGTATATGTTACGGGCAATGTGTTACATCCGGGCATTATTAATAATACCCACGCATTTTGGGCAAAATGATTGATAAATGATAATGATAAATGATATAATAAATGCCATTGAATTTGTCACATTATTAATAATTCCCGGTTTATCACTTTACCCGTAACATATATATAGGATAGCGTCTTTATTTCACGATTTGAGTACCGAAACTCCTCCTAGCAACCCAACAGGCTTTCTGTTTACGCAGTTTCTGCTTCCGCGTAGTGACGTCATAGGGTCAAGAAACATTGCAACCTAGTTTAATCATAACAATCCTCGCCTCGAAAAAGAATCATCGCAATGAAATCATCTGAACGATCGGCATTTAATGTTTTTAAAACGCTCGAGAGCGTTTTTCGCTCCACCTAAATAAAACACTCCATTCCATTTGCACGCTTCGATCGCTTCTCCCGTGAGGCCGGGCGCGCGAAAACATTTTAATCTCGATTTCATTAAAATTTCAGCCGGCGGAAAGTTTTTCTCCTAATGACGTCACCGATGACGTCAGCTCCGACTGACGAAACGTCACCTGGCTGCTGCGGAGGGGAGAGTCCATTTATGACAGGGGGTGCTGGGTTTTAGAGTACCGTGCGAAAGATTTGTTTTTGGACAGTTGGGTTGTCTTGAGTTTATCTTGGGCGAGGATATTTACTTTTTTTGCCGAAACAAAGAAGTATCTTTGTTCTGTAGGGTTATTTTTTAATGTTTGTTTCATGCTTTTTAAAAATCGTATTCGTTTTTCTTATACTAGACTGAAATGTTACTTAAACTTGGAAAAACAAAACAAAGTAGTTTCCAGCATGGTCTCTGATGTTTGAGTGAAATTAAGAACGTTAATTTGAAAATCTGATTATTTTGTAAAACTTAAACCTATGTATAGTGTATTTGCATAGTGTCTTTTTATCACGATTTACGTGCCGAAACTCCTCGTAGCAACCCATCAGGCTTTCTGTTTATGCAGTTTTTCCTTTCGCGTAGTGACGTCATAGAGTCAGGAAACTTTATTAAAAAGGTTTTTTTAACATACAAAACCGGTCAATCTTATAAAATTGTTGTAATCCGTTCAATTGATAATAAAATCATAAACATTAGAAAATGATCGAAGTATTTAATTATGATCTATTTATTTTAGATTTTAGTCTTTATAGTATTTCTATGTCTTACTATTACTAATAAAGACTATAAAACAAAAACAATACTTGAATAGTTTATAAGAACTCTATGATTAATTATTGTAAGCTTTTGTAATCCAATTGATCATAGAATCGTAAACATTAAAAAATTACTGAAATATTTAATTATGAGCCATAAGTATTTTAGATTTTTGTCTTATTAGTCTTTCTATGCCTTACTAACGAATAAAGGATAAATAAAGACTAAAAAAGACTCTACAACAAGGAAAATTTCCGG
The DNA here is from genome assembly GCA_963680715.1 of Tetragnatha montana. Classification (NCBI taxonomy): domain Eukaryota; kingdom Metazoa; phylum Arthropoda; class Arachnida; order Araneae; family Tetragnathidae; genus Tetragnatha; species Tetragnatha montana. The sequence goes on along the minus strand of OY796677.1, from coordinate 11,953,233 downwards.
ATTATTGAACAATACTGGATCAGAAGATCTCAAAAGTTTATTGTACCGTTCGGCATGTTTCTTGTGATTCAGTGTAGAACAAAAACTGAATCTACTAGAAACCAAAACCAGTCTGTTCCATCCAACTAAATTCTCTAGCCAATCACCTTACTGTTCCTACACACATTAAAACCAGACATTAATGAATCCCATGACTTTCCACTTGATATACATCCGCAAATCTCACCCAAGCCATTCCAAACCATTAGAAACGATCCCCATCCCGATAGAATATCGCAGACGAAAATTAAATCTCCCCACACACTTATCGCCCCGAGGTATTAAATCTCTTCCAATACTTATCGCTCAGAAGCAGTAATCTATTAATTTCAATACTACTACAAACGAACCAACAGATATTTGCGCATGAATGGCAATTAAGAGTTCTGGCCGAATCCTTTCCCGTTATATCGCCAGTCGATCGAACGTCATATTATCCCGTTCTTTCCCGGATGTGATTGGGAGGGAATCTCCCGGATAATCTGGAGTTAATGACCGATGGTCAAGAGGATGGAGGGCAGTGAACCCCCGTTGGAGTTGCTGGGATTCGGTTGATTTTGAGTCGGGTATGAATAGGGGAGGAGAGAAAGTTAAATGTTTTTATACAAGCCATGTTAATTTGTTCTCTGATTGTGAAATAGGTATATCACTCATATATAAATAATAAAATACAGTCACACATATATATAATATATATACACACATATATACACAGATTTGCTTAATTTTACACTTTTTTGATACGTTATATAGAGCATTTTCAATCACATAACTAGGACCTAACAACGGCCTTAGCAACAGAAGGTTACAGATTTTTGCCCTACAGAGGTTAACAGTTACAGAAAGTGACTAGCCGTGGAATTTGAGCATTTGCAATCACGTGATCCCATACCTAAAAACCTCCTTAGCAACAGATAAACAACGGCCTTAGCAACAGTTAAAAGCCCTACAGAAGATACACAGTTAAAAGAAAATAACCGGTTGTGACGTCACCTGAAAACACTCTACAGTTTAAAACTCACAAATATCAGATACTAAGTTCAAAAATATGTTTTAAATAATTTAAAATTCAATTTTATTTCTGATGTCAAAACACTAGTTAAGTCAAGTGATCGGAAAAACGGGATTTGACGTTACAGCGCACTTGAAACTAGTGTTTTTACTGTTTTTCAATGATCGAAAATAGAATTCTATTGGGTGTTACGTCACAGCGCATAACAACAACAGTGTTTCTGTTTTTGCGCCAAAACGCAAAACGAAATTTCAAAAATTTATATTCCAGAAACTAGGCTACGAAAATACTTAATTTAAACGTCATTCTTCATGGTTTTTTACCTACTATTTCAATAAAATTTAATCTCAAAACGAAAATACCTCTCTATTCAAGAGTAGAATGATAACAATATCCGATTGATGATAATAATAAGCGATTCTATACTAAACTTTGGGTAACAGTGTAACTCGAGTGTTTGCGTTAAAATCACGACTCTGATGTAGTCTTAATTGAAGCGTTTCAAACGATGATTTTCTGGTATGCATTTTCCAACGTTTACATTCTTAAAGAAAAATATGAGAGTGGAACATATGACACTACTAAATTAATGAATAATTTTGTGTGAATATGTATTAAAATTGCCTTCAAACGGGAAAAATGGAGGTTTTTAAGGGATTTCACCAGATTTTGATAACATTAAGCGATGTATGTATCACATAAAACGGTACATTTTGCGTTAAGTTAAATAGTGATCGGGACCAGTCAATTTCGATAGCACATTATCCGATTGATAACTTTAACCGTGATCATAATAAATGCAGTCGACTGCAGTGACTTTCTATTATTATTCACACAGGCCCTAAATAAGACCGTGCTTAAATAATTAGATCAACTTGAACTAGACATAGAGACGAGGGGTGGACGTATCGATGAGGTACCTAGCCCGGAGGGCTTCAAACATCTGTCGACTCGGGCCGCCTTAGGCGGCCTCATATTCTTGGCTGTTCTTGACGCAGGTGGCTGTAGCCACTATAAACTGTCCGAAGACTTGAGAAAATCATTTAGTCAACAGAGCAACTCAACCCACTTTGGAGGTATAAAGGCCGGAAGGCCACCGAGTGCTCTTTAACTAGACATATCCCAGACCGTTATAGTAACTTTTAATATATTTTAAAATTCTATTCTTTTAAACTGGTGAGTAATTGGGACCGATTACTTTCTATAACATTATCCGATTGATAACATTAACCGTGATCAAATTAAGCGGAGTCGATTGTAAAAAGATAATTTTTTTTTAATAATTATATTATCTGTCCCAATATCTTTACTGCGTATCTTCGACTCGGCCCAGCCGTCGGAAAAGTTACATGCGCGAACGTGTAATGTTTGTTTTGTTGCACTAAAAGTACACCTGCAGCAAAATGAGTTTTACAGATGCCTGATAAGTCATGCGGAAAAGCTATATACACTAGATTGTTATGTTTGCTTCTTGGCAGCTATATTACATTTGCAGTAAAAAGAGTTTTACAGATTTTAATAAGTCTTGTAAGGAAAGTACAGCACCGTTAAATGTTTGCTTTTTAGCAATAACACTACACTTGCAGCATATTGGGTTTTACAGGAACACTTGGTTTCAGGAAAAGCTAACTTAACTATTAGTTTTATTGGTTTTATTACAGGATTTCAAATTGATGAGAAAAGTGGATTTAAGGACTTTTAAATTGATATAGAATTTAGAACTACTTTATATTAATGTTTCACGGTTGGAAACAAGAAAAACACATCCAGTAAAAAGCTCACGGCTTTATCACGTTTTATTCTTTTATCATTTTCTTAGAATTTCAACAACATTTTTGTAAAATTGCAACAAAAGAAATAGTTAAACACAAAGTTAAATGGGATTTTTTTAATATGTTTTCTATTTAATGCTTATTATGGATCAAGATGAGGGTTGAATTTTTAAGAGCTGATTATTTCCATGTACCTACACTCATGTTAAAAAATTAAGGATAAATTTATTTTTGGAATAATGCCACAAATCTTAGTTCCTTATCAATTCGTAGGATCTTCCAAGAGTGAGAATGTGTGATCCGGGATCAAATCACCCTAACAATAATTAATGGGGGTTTCCGAAGCCCTCCATTGATAATGGAGTTCCACATCAAACATTCGGAACAGTAGGAGAAACGTTCATGCAGGAGTCATTTAGCAAAAAATCCCGTGTTATTTGTGAAGGATGTGATATTCCTGAACTACATGCATGATTTTAACTGGATGGAATACTTTAAAGTAGGACTTTTGGACAATATTAAGAGACACCTCCTAAACTTTCCTTTTGGGCGGATTTTAGCTCTTGGATCTTTTATTGGTGGCTGGTAACCATATTTGTTGAAGCTCTCTCATGTGTGTGTTTCGAATTATGTCCGGGACCCTGAAAATTACATTACATGAACTCAAATTCGCGTCTTTATTCTCAAAAAGTTAATTTAGCCGTAAGTTTTTGACACGGAGTATATAATAGCTTATTTGGATATTGTCTACAACTTGGTAGCTTATTAAAAAATAGTTTTTTGTGAAACAGGAGAATGCCAACTGAACGTTATCACTCAAGCATTAAAATAAAATCCGTGAAATAAAATACTACGACATTTAATTGCCTTTTCTAACAGATAACCAAAAACATATCAAACTAATTTTTACATTCATTTTAAATCATTTGCATATCACTCTTATCTGATCTTATTGATAGTTTTTCTCTCTGAATTTGCTGGAGGGAAAACTCGTTAATTTCACTTTAATAACACTTTTTAATATACTCATCAAATCCAAAACTTTTAATTTCGCCTTTCCTCCGCTCTGAATAAACAAACCACTCACTTCTCTCACTTTCAACTCGCGATAAAAAAAAAATCCTACCAATCCCGATGAATATTGCCAACCGCCATACATAAATAAAACTTCCTCTCAATATATTCTACTCCCCCCCCCCACTCCAATCAGTCCCGGTTCACCACGTTTTCGACCCAGAAGTGGCAACAACAGCAAAAATAGTGTACTACGGCTTTCGATTTAAACCCAATAAGCGCCATCAGAAAGCGAGTGAGGGAAAAAAAATATCTCGCCAGAGGCTCTCGGATTGGGCGATAAAAAAGCGGCAATAGAGTGCCCTTGTGATGGAGGGTTAACCGTCGGGTTAATGGGCCGTGCAGGGAAAGCGACTCTACAGGAGCTGGGAAGGAAGTCGGGGTTTGTCTCATAGATTGGGGTTTTGAGTGGGGTTTTAGAATGCTGTAAAGTGTTTTCAGGTGACGTCACGACTAGGGTTTCTTTCCCGGGATCCCGGGAAATAGCTAAGTTTTCCTACATTTTGTAATCCTGGGAAATAATCTTATATCCCGGGAATTCCAGGGAAATGAAAAAGAGTGAAAATCAATAGGAAAATTCATTTTTTATGATAATATTACAAGGAAATAAAAATTTTTTTACATGTTTTTACTTTGGATTATTAATCATTGGACTTCAAATTTATATTGAAGTTTACTGAGAAATATTAATATTTCAAATTTTATTAACCCGATTTAACGTTTCCCGCATTTAACGTCAGATTTTATTGGTCCCAAATGAGTATTACGTTACTGTCCTACTCCGATTGTACGTTTTCCCGCATTTAACGTTATTTTTCTTTGGTCCCTTGAAAGAGGTTAAATCGGGGTTTCACTGTAAATATTATAAATGCATTCCCGGAAAAAAAAATATTATTAAATTCTCAATTTAAACTATTCCCGGGAAATGACAAAGTATTTTTCAGAGAAATTATTGCCAGACATGGCATTAATTTCTGTGCTTGTGAAAAACTTGTATTCAATTTTATTAGATTTTAATCCTTCCTGGAATCATGAAAAAATATTTTTTGTCTAAAACTAATTAATATAGCAATATTACTCAAATTGAATCCCTTTATATATATATTATAAATATTTATGCACCCTAAACCTTCAAATAATTTTGATGAACTTTGATTTGATGAAATTTGATTTGAATTGATTTTTTAACTTAAAATGAAGAAGTTTAAAATTTTAATCAATTCCCGGGAATCCCGGGAATGATCTTGTTATTCCCGGGATTTCCCGGAATTTCCTGGGAAGACAAAAACACCGGGAAATCAGAAACCCTAGTCACGACCAGTTATTTTCTTTTAACTGTTAACCTTCTATAGGGCTTTTAACTGTTGCTAAGGCCGTTTTTTATGTGTTGCTAAGGCGGTTTTTACGTATGGGATCACGTGATTGCAAATGCTCCAATAGAAGAATTCCACGGCTAGTCATTTTCTGTAACTGTTAACCTCTGTAGGGCAAAAAAACTGTAACCTTCTGTTGCTAAGGCCGTTGTTAGGTCCGAGTCATGTGATTGAAAATGCTCTGCTGCTTTTGTTCACCAGACGTGCACTACATGTGCCCCCTTTTTATGGTCCAAAAAGTCTGGGATATCTCTCTATTCTATAAAAAAAAAGTTTTGGGGAACGGTTTCCAGAGAAAAACTTTTTAGTAACTGAACCGAATTCCACGTTTCTGTTATGAAAATGTCCGAGAGGAGTCGAATTTATTCACCAGTAAAAAAGTTAAAAATATATTTATAGATATTAAATTCGTACAAGTTTCAATAGATTGCTAAGACATCATTTTAATAATATTATGCTAGCTTGTTCTGGCAGAGTATATTTCCATTATCTAAATCAGGTTAGAACCGCCGCATGTTACGATAGCGCGCTACCACTGCTCCAGCGGGGCTTACAGTAAAGTTAAAACTTTTTCAGCCTTATTCCTTCTTTGGGTCCACACGCATGCACATTGAATGCAGATGCAACCTAGTAGCGAAATTGGCAATAAGCGTTCTCTCTCTTGGCATGGTATAAGAATTGAGAAATGGTCCATTAATAGATAGTAGGGGAGAGTGGGACAGGTTTCAGCAGTTTCATTTTATATTTAAATGGTTTTCTCTTTTGATATGCTATTCAGAGAAATGCTATCTCCGGTGTCAAGTAATATTTCTTATCAATACGTCTGTATGAGAAATTCCCGCCATTTCACTTTATAGTTTTTTGCTAATCGAGTGTAGTCGTTTTTGACGTCTAAAAGTAACTTTTGAATTTCTTTTAAAAATCGGATTTTACCCACTTTTTATTAATTGGGGAGAGGGATTTTTACTTATGTTATTAAAGAAAGTCTGCTTCATACCTTTCTCAAACTGATATTTTTATTATAAAGCGCATGAGGGGGTTTGAATCGTGACGTCTTAAGGTGGGGCACCTTTCAACACTTAGGGCGTGGCAGGTTTCAACACCACAAAAATGCGTTTTGCTTAGTTTATTGTGCTTTCGCTATGCTTTTTCTTGAGGTGAACACTATCTTAAATAACACTTAAGAAATAATAGCATTTTACTAGAGTTAAATATTTATTTTTAATGAAAACACAGCTGAAAATCGATTTAGATAATTTACTTTAATATACTACATAACAATTTTAACGGTAAGGCTACCATATGATTCACAACAGAAATTTTATGCTTTTAATCATTATAAGCATTGATTCAAACAAAATTATTTGAGATATACCACTCTAATTACATGTAATTAGCAAAATTCAAAATAAATTTAAAGATATTAAAAAAATAAAATATTTATTGAATTCTGAAGAAAAACAGTGGAATTAACAATATATTTTTGGAATACAACTCAAAGAACTTTTAAATAAAAAAATAGAAGAAATTGTGTGGAAAAACTCATAACCTACGTATACAACAGAAAAACTCCAAAATTTACCAAAGAAAAAAAAGCTCTTTTTACTCTTAATTAGTAAATATGTATATTTATTATAATGTATATTTCAATAAAATAAACTTAAAATCGACTGAAACTTATAAAATTTTGAAATTAACCCACTGTTGAAACCTGCCCCACCGTTTTTTTGGTGAACAGTTTCCAGAGAAAAATTTTTAATTACCTAACTGAATGACATATTTCTGTTATCCAAATGTCATGATTATTTCTAGGATTGTCAGTAAGATGTATTTTTTTAAAGAAATCTCAATTTTAAAATATTTCCATTTTTTATATTAAGGGTAAGGTCGCAAATACAAAGCAAGTACTGTTAAACAGCTTATTATGCATCCAATCATAACGACCAATTCACGCCATATTTTATGATGAAACAACAGACCTAAAAATCGAAACAAATACAGAAAAATTGGAACCGTTGGCAGATCCAAGGTTGTTCAGATTCTTAACAAAGCCAGACTTTCTCGGCCTGGTATCTTATAACAGTCGGTCTGCAAGTTGAATTTGTTCATCAGTAAAAAAGTTAAAAATATATTAATATATTATAAATTCGGTAAGTAATGAGGGAATTGCACATTTCATTTTTTTAAAATTTTATTATGATAGAGGATGAAAATCCATGAAAAATGACGTAAAAATTATTGAAATCGGAAAACTATTCCCCGAGATATTAATTTTTAAAATGTCGTTTCCAGTATTGTCGGGAAAAACAGTAATTTCTTTATGGCTGCTGTGTGACGTCACAGCGCTTGGACCCACTTGGACCCGCTATATTATTGTATGCTTAGCTTGCTTCATTCTGCTATTCTTCACAAAGTTTTAACTAAAAAACTATCATATGATAAGTCTGATTTCTTTTATTTTCAACAATTCACTAGTTTCGACGGCGCTGTGACGTCAAATCCCGTTTTTTGATCACATGACTTTACTAGTGTTTTGGCAAAAATAAAATCGAATTTGGAGTTATTTAAAACATATTTTTGAACTTTAAAATCTGATATTTGAGAGTTTCAAACTATAACGTATCGAAAAAGTGTAAAATTGAGCAAATCCCTCACCTATGCAATTCCCTCATTCCATAATGGTGTCACATCCGTGGAAAATTTTACATTAGTGCTAGCTTTATACTGGCACGGTATTTGAACTGAGAAATGGAATTTTAATAGCTGTGTTAGAAGTTCATAACTTTTTTTTTTCGAATATTGTTTAACAATAGTTATTAATAGACCTGCTGGATATTTTTTAAGGAAAACATTTTGATTTAATTATTGATAAGTTAGAGTAAATAAATTTTCAAACTTTTAAGAGAGTGTTATTCATGGAGTTGGTTGACATTTCTTCTGCTAAATGTTTTATAAAGTGAGTTAAGTTCAGTAAGCTGGGTTTTGTGAATCCAAAATGTCCTACTTAAGCAGTTGACGGGGGTTGGTGAGTGGTAGCAAGCAGGGGGTGTGGTAGTCCTAGTTTTTTAAAAAATAAATAATTTTAAATAAGCATGTATAGAGTGTTTTCAGGTGACGTCACAACCGGTTATTTTCTTTTAACTGTGTACCTTCTGTAGGGCTTTTAACTGTTGCTAAGGCCGTGGTTTATCTGTTGCTAAGGCGGTTTTTAGGTATGGGATCACGTGATTGCAAATGCTCCAATAGAAGAATTCCACGGCTAGTCATTTTCTGTAACAGTTAACCACTGTAGGGCAAAAAAACTGTAACACTTCTGTTGCTAAGGCCGTTGTTAGGTCCGAGTCATGTGATTGAAAATGCTCTATTGTTTCTTTAGAAAACCTTCACTTTATGATAAACCATCATTTATATTTTGAAACAGACGCTGGAATGGAATCCTCAGAGAACGGAGAAAAACAAATATGCTAAACCACTTGTTGAGCCACAAATAGAATGAATGAGTCATGACAGTTGCCCTGTGCTCCAAGTTGTGACAAAGTATAAGTAAGTAGTATTTATCGCCTATGTTGTCATGACCCTCATCTGTAACTCTTTCGCGAAATATTTCACCGGGATAAATATATTCACGTTGTTTCAGACAACTTTGAATAAGTAGTTCAATGCATCACAAAACGAGAAATATTAAAAAAATCATCTACTAAATTCATTCATTTTCCTTTCAAGCGTTCCCAAAAACCAATCAACCCTTTGATGGTTTGTTTTCCATATTCGTATTTGAATGCACAAAATATTCCTTTTTAATTCATCGGTCCTTGAGATCCTTTTCATTTCAAGAAAGGCAAGGCCAATAAAAAGGTGTGGCAACCACTGTCTTTGATAATTTTATTTTTGATAAACTTATTTTGATGAATCAGTTTCACTATTGGTATTCGGAAAAATTAAAGATAACATTTAAGTGGGATAGAAATCAAGGATAAAAGTGACAAAACGGGATAACTGCTGTACCGAAGGTGAGTTGGATAACATTTCGAGGTGGTTTCTTTTACCTTGTGATGTGCTTATGATAAGAAGTTTCGTCTTCTCTGGGATTTCAAAGGTCGTTTATCAATCAGAGTACAGAATATAGAACCCGAGAAGTTCATTAAATTAAGTTGGTACTTATGTATTAGCCCGTTGACCGTTGAGAGACCGTTAGATTCCGCTGCACGGTCAACGAGCCAACACGTAAAATCTCTTAAATTTTCAGTTATTGTTATTCAGACCCAAAAACTCAAAACAAACTCATAACTCATCGTCACTTGTACCGCTTTTCATCAACTTTTATAAAAAAATGCATAGTAATATTTGGATTAGTAATAGTGTGTTTTCAGGTGACGTCACGACCAGTTATTGTAGGTCAAGTGTAGGGCGGTTGCTATGTGCGTCGTTATCTGTTGCTATGGCGGTTGTTAGGTGTGGGGTCACGTGATTGCAAATGCTCCAATAGAAGAATTCGACGGCCAGTTATTTTCTGTAACTGTTAACCTTCTGCAGGACAACGCGTCTGTTGCTAAGGGCGTTGCTAGGTCCGAGTCATGTGATTGAAAATGCTCTATACAGTCGACTCCGCTTAATGTGATAACGGTTAATGTTATAAATCGGATAATGTTATTTGAATTGACTGGTCCCGATTACTCCTACTTTATGTAACGTAAAATGTATCGTTTTATGTGTGATCAGTATATCGTTTAATGTTATCAAAATTTGGAGAAATGCCCTAATAAAAGTCTGTTTTTTCTCGTTTGAAGGCCAATTTTAATACATAAACAAACATACAAATTAGTCATTAGTTTATAAGTGTTATATGATCCACTGTTATATTTTTCTTTGCGAATGCTTATTAAGCTTCAAAATACATGCCTTAAAATCGTTTTAAATACTACACAATATAACTTCACAATTTTGATTTTAATGGAAACACTCGAGTTACACTGTTTGCCACTTTTTTAGTATAGAATCGCTTATTATTATCAGTCGGGTATTGTTATCGTTCTTTTCTTGGACAAATGTGATCACTTTAAGCGGAGTCCACTGGCTGCACCAGAAATACACAATTTCCAACAATTCAACAGTCACCACTCATATTATAGTTATTTTTTATATTTGAAACATAAAAATTGTTAATGGATGAGTTAGCAGATCTTGGCTGGTGTGAATACATTAAGTTAGGCGCAATGTAGCGTATTAACATCCAAATATTATAAAAAATTGCCTTTTCTGTCTTGGGACCTAACGTAAAGGTCCCAGTCAGTACTTGATACTCTTCACCCTCCAATCGATGTGAAAGCAATTTACTGATTGTTGGTTCTGAAACAAATTTACACAAGTTTGAAACATGAATACGCTCGTTTGTGTAAATTTGTTTCGGAGCCAGTGAATTTTTAAATTTATATCGCCTTTTAACGTCTAGTGACGTTATATTAAGCGGAGTCAACTGTGTTTGTTAACATTTAACATTAGTAACATCTTTCAAAGTAGTACGTATCTATTTAACATTTATCTTACGGGGAAAATCCATTTCCCTTACAATAGCGCATTTCCAATCACATGACTCGGACTTAACAACGGCCTTAGCAACAGCAACGTTGTTTTTGTCCTCCAGTGACGTCATGTGCGAATGCTTCTATTGGATGCTTCGATTTTCCGAACCTAATAACAGCCTTAGCAACGTTGTTTTTGCCCTCCACGTTGTCAAGTGTGACGTCATGTGCGAATACTCAATTGAGTGCTGGGTGGATAAAATGATCCATTAAATGCAATCGCCTTCTCTGGGTTTAAATATAAAAAAAACACCCTCTCAGTCTAATGGACCCTTCCCTTTTCGAAAAACAAATCAAAAATATACACTCGCCCTATAAAAACCCCATGCACTCACATCACATCTTCCCCCAGACAAACTACCCAACAAAAACATTTCTCCCCCGCTGGTCCGTCCGCCAGAAAGCCCGGACCAACCGCAAGCGGGAGTAATCCTTCCCGCAACGTGTGTATCGGGCGACCGCTAAGGAGAGGACTTCTCATCCATATCCATTGGCTGTGACACGTCGAACCCGCGGCAAACGGCCTCTTTATGGGCGGGTTTATGTCGCCTCCGGGAAAGATCAATCCGTGCAGGAGACAGGAGAAGCCCGTCGCCTCTGTTTTTATGGTTTCATTCATAAATAAATGAGAGTGTACTGAAATTTGACTATTTTTTTCGCCTTTATTCTGTTGTTTCTTTTTCTAATAAGGTATCTTTATACCTTTTCTTCGCATTTTAATACCATTTTTCTCTCTCTCTCTTCCACACTGCGAAATGTTTTTTTTCTTCAAGAAACGGAAATTGCCCGTTAGCGTTGTTGTCAGATTTATTCGGTTGAGGAAACGTCCGTCTTTGCATTTCCCGTCATTTGAGGAAACGTCCGGTTTTTTTTTCTTTTTCCGTCGTGTGATTTCAATGCAGCCCAAAAAATTATAAGCTAGTAATAATTATTGCTCTTGGTAGGACCCGATCGCGCAACCTTTGGATTTGATTTCCCGCGTCTCTAGATTATTTAATTTCTGCCTCTATTTTTTAATGTCTTTTCTCATTTTTTTATCTTCATTTTCATTCTTATCTCTTTTTCTTAGTTTATATACTTTTTCTCCCTTATTATACTATAGTAGGGTCGTAACCAAATGGATAAATAAGCCAAGGAAGCTTGAAACTGTTATTGCTTATAAAAGACTACCTGACTTCAACATTAAAATATCTTTCCCAACAACTCAACTTCACCTATGACATCTTCCATTTTCTACGCATTTTTACAATCACAACTAGATAATATTCCACATAACGAATCATAGACCAGAATATGACCAGTCGTTCACAGAGAGAATGACAATATTAGGAGGCATGACATTCTTTCGGCCAACCTCTCACCTAGTATGATCTGTAAGTACCTATGCGTTGAATGTGGAAGATTTCCCATTGAAGCTAAGTTATTATAGTCTGAGATTATAGCTGAGTTATTATAGTCATTTAGAACTGGTGCCTGAGACGAAATGTATTAGAAGCAGTTACTATTGCAATTATCATCGAAAGCATTTTCTTCTGCAATGACAAGGCAGCTGAAATAGGAGTAGTTAAAATACTGTTAAAAAATCGGCGACTGAAGTTGTATGATAACTGTTATGAAGCATTATTGAGCGTTTTTGATCCTGTTTCAGGCACCAATTCTAAATGAACAGACTATACTATAGTGAACAGCGTAACGTCAAGCGTATCATACGTCACAATTTTATGCAAATCCTCTGGACTTATTCGTATAGTTGGTCATCGTGGTGTCCAACCAAAAATATTGAAAGTGTGGCGAGCTTACTCACCACTATAGAAGTCAAATTTTTAAATAAAATAACTGCCGAGTAAAATTTTCATACAAAAATGTAGTTGAGTTCAGAAACCCTTTGTGTTGGTATTTCCCATTGGCTCTCAAATTTCCGCGAGACTTTACTAGTGTTATGGCCAAAATAAAATTTAATTTGAAATTATTTGAAAAATATTTTTGGACTTAAAAATCTGATGCGTGATAGTTTTAAACTATAACGTATCAAAAAAGTGTAAAATTAAGCAAATCCCTCACTTATGCAAACACCTCATTTTAGACACTTTTTATCACAAAAGAAAGTAATATACATCATTAACGAAAAGTTATTTGTTCTGCTGAAAACTTTTTGAAGTACTCTTTTTAACTTAGATTCAAAAAATACTAAACTTAACCATGAAAAGCATACAAAAATTCACCCTACACAAACTATACAACATTATTCAAATATGTATCCAAAGATAGACAACAATGGAAAACTCAACATTTATTTCCCTCTCAACAATGAATCTAACTTGAAACGCATTACTTTATAAAACGTGTTCCTTGTCACCTTCCTTTTTTATATTAAGACACAGGACTCAACTCCTATTATAAATCAAAGGAAGGGAGCCAATAAATCCTCTTTCCTCACCTCCCAAAGTCCTTTGAAGAATGATGCGACTCGAAGTGAGAAAAAATGAGTCGAGGAGCGATATTAATTCCTTCACTGTAACCGCGCGATGCGATCGCTACACGTCATCGATCATGCCGTCCAATCACTTTCCATCTGGACGTTCGTTGGAGAAAGTAGGTGATTTTTTTTTTGTTTAAAATAAAAGTTCGGAAGTTTTTTTTCGTTGACGAGTTTTTACAGTGGGGTGTGTTTTTTTGGGGAATGTGTCGTAATGATGAAGGGGTCGAGGGTGACGAGGGAAATGTTTTGGTGGGTAAAAAGGTCGTGATGAAATTGGAGGGGTAGTTTAGACGCACATTTGAACGTCCGGCGCAGGAATATTTTACTTACTATGTTAGAAAGGGTCACATGCGTTTGAAAGACAAGGTGCCTATTTTGGAGGGGAGAAAGGAAGCTGCGATATGTATACTAGACAACAACATTTACTGAACCCAGAACGTCACTTAGCGGAAGGAGAAAATGGGTAAACACAAAGCCTGTTGGGTTGCTAGGAGTAGTTTCGGTAAGCAAATCGTGATAAAAAGACACTATATCGTCGGCTTACAGTCGAAAGGCACTAAGTCACTTTTGGAAGATATTTTGAAAGCGGTGGAAGCTTGGTGCATCTCTAAAATCTCGTCAAACTGAAAAGCTAGTAACCTAGCATAGATGGTTGGTTTGTTTTAAAACAGAAAGAATTCATACAGTAAAAAGCTTAAATGTTGGTTTGCGATTAATAATTTATTAAATTGAAATTTGATCATGTAATTGAGTTATTTTAGGGATTTAAAGATTTTATAATTCGATTTCTCAAAGATTTTATAATAATATTTTCTTTTTCATACTCTATAACTAGAATGGCAACGGTAAAATGATCGCCAAATTTGGCACAACCTCGTACGGAGTAGTTGAGCAAAAAGTGACTTAGTGCCCTAGTATATATATCGCATATACAGTCGAAAGACTGTAAGCCGACGATATATACTAGGGTTTAACAAAATAATTATTTTTTAAAAATTGACGTTCATTCATTTCATTCAAAATTCAGAGACCGCGATGGGAACTACTTTGTTTGTTAGTGACGTCATAGGGTCAACTAACGTTGCTGTCAAGTATGGTTGGTTGAACAAGAGGTAGTGTTGAGACATTTGCTTGCTTACAGAGCCGCTTCTTCCTCCTGGTTTTATTGTGAGGGGGGCTTAATATTTTAGGGAGGGATATTTTTAACTCCTCTGAGAGAGTATTTCACTCCTTGAAAATCAAAAATACTCTTTAAAAAACTAGCCAGGAGTATTTTCACTCTTTGAATTTTCACAAAGGTTCAGCTTAAAAAATGCCTGCTTGCATTCGTTGCCCTTCTGAGTCCTTTCGAGGAGTGTAGGATAGGATATAATGAAATGAACTGGATAAATATGTAAATATTAACCCGGGAGGACGCGCGCTACTTTCTGTTACACGGAAACGCGCGCGGGGTCTATCAGACCCCGCAAACCGTTTTCCGTTATAATTGTTCAGTTTATGTAAAAATTTTATCACGGAATGTTTAAGCATATAATTTAATCATTCAAAGTGCATAATAACTCATTTTTAAGTTGACTGATTTTTATTGAGATATAATATTAGACTATTTCACATTTCATACCGAATCCCTATGATATTACATATTTTTCATAAGAAATGTGAAAAAATTGTGTAACAATTTAATTTAGTGGTGTTTACCTTAAATTTCCCTTTTAGAGCAAGAAAAAATATAGATACTAGGTACTTTTGGACTTGGTTATAACTCGCGCTAATCCTCACAGTTTTGGAAGCATTTCAATAAAAACAACAACCTAACTCGGAAAATAACATACCTAATCCAAACTTCCTACAACAATTCCTTCCTACTACAACTTCCAAATAATCTTAACCTCAATCCAAACTTACTTTCAAATTTATAGAACATTTTCAATCACATGACTCGGACCTAACAACGGCCTTAGCAACAGAAGATGTTACAGTTTTTTTGCCCTACAGAGGTTAACAGTTAGAGAAAATGACTAGCCGTGGAATTCTTCTATTGGAGCATTTGCAATCACGTGATCCCATACCTAAAAACCGCCTTAGCAACAGATAAACAACGGCCTTAGAAACAGTTAAAAGCCCTACAGAAGGTACACAGTTAAAAGAAAATAACCGGTTGTAACGTCACCTGAAAACACTCTATACCTATATATGAAAGTTTTTAGACGTGTTAAATCTAATATTAGTGAAATACATTCCTTGAATTTGAATACTCGTTTTGATTACTTAAATTTATGAAGTAATCAATGTAAACACGTAAATTAATAAGATAATTTAATAAGATATTCATAAAGAGATCGTAAGGGATCGATGCGGTCATTAAAGAATTTGGAACCTGTAGTGAGTACCAAGATACAAAGGGTAATGTCAAGTGACAAACAAAGGAATGCTAATATGTAACAATTCTAACCCCAATATTAAACGCTCAGTTCCACTCCAAAACAAACGAGAAAAAAAAAACATGCATACATGGTGTCCGAGAACTGTCACAGAAAGCTGCGACAATATTAAACCCCGCAAAACTTTCCAGAACACACTGGTAACCTCAGAAGCGTCACGACAGCGTTTTAAATTCCTTCGACAGCAAAAAAACCCCAAAAAGAATCGATTTTTGTGACAAACGTTATTAATTGCTTCCTCCGGATGATAAATGGCCTTATAATCTCGATTCTTTTTTCTTGGCTCTGTGTGTTCCTGAGTGAGTTTTTGTCGGGCCTCTTCTGTGTGCTTAGGATTAGGTATTAAACAAAGCATTAACGGGAGCAGTTGAGACGATACAGTAAGCCAACAGGTGGTATGTAGGGGGGGGATTTTCTAATGGAGACGGTTGAACGAACTCGTTTAGTATGCTAAAACGGGCGGAATGATTAAATTAGAAGGGCTCACTCAGTGTGATTGGGTTATTTAAAGTTAAGTTACTTTCTATAATGATGGGTTGTCTTTTTTGTCTTTTAGTAAAGAAACAAACAGTAAAGTTTTCGTTAGTAAAGAGTTTTGAAGGCTTACGGCTTAGCGATAGTGTAATTTAGTAAGAGTACTTGGCGAACAAGGTCTCACAAAGTTTTAATACATTATTATCATTTTTAAATTACGTAACTCAAACATTAGTTGATTTTTTTCAACGTGACTGCCAATCATGCGTTTATCTTTTGGGAAAGTAAAGCAGAATCAATCCTTAAGACAGTTGTAACAAGCATTGCGATTTGGATCCTTTAGAATCAAGGAAATGTTTTACAGTGTTTTAACCTTAAAAAAGAATCTAATAAGAGATACAAACTGCGGCAGAGTAGCCATATCACGCCTGGAAGTTAATGGCTTCCGGTATCCTGTTTCTTTTTATCCTCTGCTGTTGCAATATTTAGACTTTTAACTGAACACAACTGGTCTCAGTGTTTATTTGTTGACTGGACATATTTTCCTCTTTTAAGATTGCAAAATCAAGGAAAAAACAACTTTAAAGTGTATAATGTCACAAAATGTGAACTATCCCTTCCCATTGTCTTATTGAGTTTACATACATGTCCCCTTCTTCCACCTACTCTAGAAGCACAGCTCATACCAAATATGTAAAGTTTACGTAATTGCAACTAGAAGTAAACGAAATTTGCCCATACATGACAAAAGTTTGACGAATGTTAAACGTTTGTGCTGCTTGGGTAAACGTGTGACTTAATTTGTGAATGGTACATAATATTTAAAAAGGCAAAGAAAAGAAAAATCCCCAGAACAATTCAAAACACGTTTTACAATCTGATAAATTGTGCATCAAACTCATTTAATGTATGGTTATAGAAGTATCTGAATCCTTGATGTCAATACATTTTTAGATTTTTAGTGTGTTTATTGGGATTATGTGGGCAAAAAATAGGATGGTATCAAAAAGGAAGGACTTCTGGTTTATGAAAAAAGCAGGATTTTAAAATCGATAATCATGGAATCAAACAGAAAATGATTATTTCGACTCGATTTTTTTTATTTCTGCATTAAAAAACATCAAACAAATACTTCATGCATCCAATTTTTATTGATAGGGTAATTTTTGAACGTAGTCACCAGTGCAAAAACTTAAAAATATATTTTATTTAAATTAAATTGAGTAATCGGGTTGTGTTGTTTTAATTCCTTCATGATTAAAAAAAGCGTTATTTGATTATAACGCTGATCATATGGTGGTGTTAAGGAAGAGTGGGGCGGGTTCATTGCTTAGTACTTATATTGTACTTTCGTAATGCTTTTTCTTGACGTAAACTCTCTTAAATAACTCATTTAAGAAATAATAGCATCTTATTAGAGTTAAATATTTATTTATAACTGGAAAACAGCTGAAAATCTATACGCCAATACTCTATACTCCAATAAATTCTGAATTTAAAAGATGGAAATTCATTGGTATTCATTGGAAACTTAACTCATCCTGGTATCGCTTTTTGAACCGAGTTATTTTCTTGTTCCTTAATTTGAGTTTTCCTTAAACTTATTTTTAGTAATTGATATTTTTTTTATGTTACTACCTTTACTTCTAAAAATTCTAGACACGAATAATGGAAAAACACAAAAAAGAGGAAAACTTATCTCACGGACACAATAGTAACCATTTGAGATAATAAGCAATTTTTATTCTTATTACAGCGTTTCTTTTCTCTATAGGTATCTAATAATTACTTATATTTTCTTCTCGATGTCAATTTCCTACACATTAACCAATGCTATGCACATAACCAATCCTAACAATAAGAAACTAAGCTCATTACACTAGTAGCAACAAAAAGTATTGTCTTGTTGCATAAATATCTTCCATATCCTGACTTCCACAAACAAAGATCCCTTATGAAAAGAGAATCAACAACATCGTCTCATCATCATCATCGACTGCCGTGCAGTTAAAGCTGTTGCCCCGTATGAATGATAGGCCGATCAGCGAGGTAGGGGGGAACACGATCGTATCAGCTGGAACAATGTCCAGTTCTGGACACCTCATTTCCGGAGAGATTTCTTCTTAGCAAACGATAAAGTGTGAGTAAGGGAATAAGGTATTAGGAGAGTGGGGGTTGTTGTGTTTAGAACAAGGTCGTTCAGACGATTTCTGGGGTAGATAGGGAGTTGTGTAGGTGGTTTGGGTGTTGGTATGCATTGGATGGTTTTGGGAAGGTTATCAGTGGGTTTGTTGGGATTAGGGGACATCCATAAATTACGAGAGGTCAAAAAGGGGGGGGGAAGGGGTTTGGAAAAATCTCACCAAATCTCACCAAGGGGAGAGGGGGGTCGATTAAAATCTCACGTCAACTTTTTAAGCTAGAAATTATACGATTTTCTGTTTTTTTAAGTATGAAAAAGGAAAATAATTTATAAAAAGTTGTAGGTAAATCTCACGTGGGGGGAGGGGGGGTCCAGCAAAATCTCACTAAATCTCACCAAGGGGGGTCCAGATTTTGGAAAAAACACCTCACGTAATTTATGGATGTCCCCTTATGTGGGCCGAAAATGGGATGGTATCAAAAAGGAAGGACTTCTGGTGTATGAAAAAAGCAGGATTTTGACATTGATAATCTTGGAATCAAACAGAAAATGATTTTTTTCGATTCGATTTTTGATTTGCGCATTAAAAAAATCAAAGAAATACTGCATACATCCCATTTTTATTGATATGGTATTGTTGAACGTAGTCACCAGTGCAAAAATTTAAAAATATGTTTTATATAAATTAAATTTTAAAATTAAGTTAGTACACCAATCAATAGTCTGAGATTAAATAAAAGCGTTGTAAAATAAAACGCTGATCTTAAGAGGAGTGGTGTCGGGGTGTCACAGCCAATGAGGGCCTACCGAGGCTTGACAGCTGCTGGTACCCCAAAACCGACTAATCTATCAACGTTGATCTTTAATCAATTCTGCAGGAAGGAGGCAGGTCTCATTGCTTACCGTATTGTACTTTCGCAATGCTTTTATTTTCGAAATACAACTCAAAAGAATTTTAAAATGAAAAATCATACTTAGTAGTTGTGTTGAAAACTCTGAAACTGAAAGTAAGCTACGTAAACAACAGAAAAACTCCAAAAATCGCAAAAAAAAATTGCTTTTTTTACTCTAAATTAATAAAATTGTACATTTAAATAAAATAAACTTAAAATCAACTGAAGCTTATAAAATTTTGAAATTAACCCACTGTTGAAACCTGCCCCACCCGCTGGGGCAAGCAATGTGTCTGAAAGTCCACACTGTTAAAAAAACCAGTTCAATATTTCACCAGAATTCTGGTGAAATGTTTGAGATTTTAAGGCTTGCACCAGAATTTCGGTGCTATGCAAAATCGTTGCCACCGAAGAAAATATGGTTTCAACGAAATTACGGTGAAAGATATCAAGGGTTTCGGTGCGACCTGATTGAACCGAGAATCGAGATTCTTGATCCTCCATCAGCCATTTTGTCGATTTGTTGTCGTGACTCGTGGAAATTGGATTGCTGTGGATTCATTTAAAAAGTAAGTGTTGAGTACTACTATTGAAGTATGATTTTTATGTTTTTGTTGTTGGCTTAAATTTTATTCTAAGAGATAATTAAATTGGAATTAATAAAAGATAAAACAATTATTCTTAAAGATGCATTAAAACTGTTGTTCTGATTATATTGTAGAAATAAAAGTTTTTGAATGAATTTGCTTATGTTAGGATGTTCTGAATGTCAATTTTGATTATTTTAGACCCAACTAATTTATAAACATATATGCTGCTTATCGATTTATATATTATTTTCATGTATTGTTCACTTTAGGCAACTTTAGCACATTAGGCAACAATAACATTAACATTAAAAATAAAATTAACATTATTTACAAATTAGGCACTTTAGGCCACTTTAGGCGTTCATCTACATGGATCGTTGCGATCCCAGGTTATATAGATATTTTTCTTGTTCTATTTGATTTCATTAATTGTAAATAAATTTGTTATTCAAAAAATTTGTTACCAATTCAAAAATATTTAATTATGTTGGAAAGATAGAATGTTATGTAAGAAATTATTGAATTTTTCTTTTTCATCTCTAAAAATATGATATTAAAGTAAACATGAAATTTTATTTATAGCATTCTGATTTAATTTGGTTTGTTGTTTGGATCATTACATTAAAAACATCTCCCTTATCATTTATAAGTTTAAACATATCCTTTAACTAATTAGTAGCATTTAAATTAGAATTTCATCTTTCTCTGGCATTAGGAACTAATGAAGTATGTAAAATATTTTCACTCGTTATTTAAGTATGATGATTTAAGTGAAGCATTGAAAGAGTTTCTCGATTTTTATCCAATGCAGTATTCAATGGATTTCAGTACAAACCCAACTTGTATGTGCTAGTTAATTTTGAAAAACGATGAGCCTGTTTTTTCGAAAATTGTCCTGTTACTGTGTAAAGGGGAAGAACTACGTTTTGAGTGTCGAACATACCACTCTCACACAGTGTTTCACATTTTAGGCTACCAGTTGTTTGAAACCTAAAGTCATAAATATATTGTCATTTACTGATTTTCTAGACAAGTATCCATAGATTATCAGTTTACAAGTTTAAGGGATATTCTGTTTTAATCCCTAAATATATGATCTTGGATCATTAATTTCTTAGTGTATATACTGTCTATTAGTGTATATATTTATCTTATGTATGTAACTGTTGGAAATTCAAACATTTCTGATTCCATCCCATGAATAAATTGCTAATTCTTGCTAATTAATAGTTGTTTATGTATATTTTAAAACCTATCTTGTTGTTGTAGCAATAATTTAGGAATGTTCTGTAATTCAAAGTGAGTACAGAACTCAAGTTACTCCTTATAAGAATCTGAAATAGTTAAAATGGTAAAATCTCTTTACATTATTGGTATTTTGATGTGGATTTTTTTAAATAAATCTAATTTCTTCCAAAAAATTGTTGATATTGTTCATGTTTTATATTCATTTTATAAGTTTGAGAAGTTGGTAAAATAAATTTTCTGTTATACACACAAATTGTATTTTTTAATTACAGTGTAACCTTGTTATCTCAAAAAACCTTTTTATAGTACATAAAAAAATTTACTGCAATTGATTATTTTTATATTATTCCTAGTTATCTTAGAGAACTAAATAGGGTTCCTTTGGTTTAGAGATAATAAGGTTATACTTATACACATAATTTAAAGAAAAAAGTTCAATTTTATAATATAAATCTACATTAGACATAGTCTGACTGCCTGAAAAAAAAATTTCAAAAGAACTTCAAACCTTAATGATTACCTTACAGATATTTGGCACAAAACTCTTTTTCAGCAAATATGAATTACCATATTGAAAATAAATGAAATTTTGTGTAAAAAAAATGAGTGTTAAGGAATATGAACAAAATAATTTAAAAAAACTAGTAGGTAAATGCATCCTAATATAATACTAATAAAAACACCTTATTTTCTGTCAATGTAGAGCCGGTGCTTCCGATATCGCCCATCTCGGTTCAAACTTTCACCGTACTCCCGGTGCTTCCCATATCGCCTATCTCGGTTCAAACTGTCACCGTATTCCCGGTGCTTCCCATATCGCTTATCTCGGTTCAACCTGTCACCGCGGACTCGGTTCTTTCCGTATCGCCGATTTCGGTTCAAACTTCTACCTATTCCGCGGTGCTAGGATGGGCACCGAAAACCTGGTGCAACTTTTCGCCACATTTCGGTTGCAGCTTTTTTTGAACCACTTTTAGGTGAAAGGTTGAACTTTTTTTCTAACAGTGCATGCTATAATATGCAAGTAAAAGTTTTATGATTTGTCATTTCTTTTGATCACAAAAAAATAAAAACCGAAATCTGTTTAAAGGTGCCCCGCTCTCCCCTACTTCATACATCCAATTTTTATTGATAGGGTAATGTTGAACATAGTCACCAGTGCAAAAATTTAAAAATATGTTTTATTTAAATTAAATTGTGAATCTTGTCCAATAATCCGTCTCTTCTTTTAATATCATTAAAAAAGCGTGATTTCATTATAACGCTGATCACTATTCAATTCTTTGGTTTCCTCCTTTTGTGTTGGTTGCCCTTCGAATCGGTATCTCCCCGTGGCTTGCATATTCCACATAATGAACCGGACGTGATTCGAACACGCAACCACAACTCCCATCTTGCCACACGTCTTAAGAAACTCCTCGCACTTTAAAACCTCACGCAACATTTTTACTATGATCTCTACTTATCCTTCTATCTTCTAAAATCCCACACTACTAAGTATCCCTCTCTTAGAGCATCATCCCTGCCCATTTCATCAAAAACAAATCAAAACACCTCATTGCAGAAAAATTCGTATAAAAATCCCACCACTTCCAGTAAATGATATGTCCCGTCCTGGCTCCCCACCCAATCAGAATCAACCCAGTCCCCCCAATCGCGAGATAGAGCCTTAAGAAAAGTGCGAACAAACACAAATGTTCCCTTCTTCTAATCGATGGTTCTCCTCAGAGCCATTCGATTGGGAAGAATAATATGCAAATGTGCAACTCAACTCGTCTCTCTGGAGTGGGGAGCCTCCTCATTACCCTCCGAGGCGGAGGAGGGGAATTTTTGCGTGTAAGCCGTGGAGGAGGAAGTGTATAGGGGGAGCGTTAGATGAGGCTCTTGAGCGGAAATCGTGGCAAATATGGATCTGGAGTAGTAACGATAAGGAAGCGGCCATGAGCGGATTTAGGTGGTGAACCCTGGGGGTGCGTGTGGGAAACTTGGGGGTGCAAACTGCCCCTGATGGCTTTGAAAACATGATTTTCCCTATAAAAATTGAATTTTCTCAAAAAGTTGGGGTTGCAACGCACCCCCATGCACCTCCTTAAATCCTCCCATGGAAGCGGCTTTTTATCATGGATAACTATCAGTTATAGGGTTACTGAATTACGTCACCCGTTTAAGGTAGGTGTCTTCTCCAACATGGGGTTATTGCCCACTGATTAGACCCCGCAAAAATTTGGATATGTGGCAAATATGAGCCACTGGGAAATAATGATCCGAAGGTTTTACGTCTGTTACTTGATGCATCATTCAATATTTATAATTTTATTAAATAATCTGACTTTTGTAATTTTAGTCTGTTACTTGAGTGAATATTCAGTGCAGGAAAGGGAGTGATTCGCCCTAAAGTGTCTCCGATAGGTTTTGAATATCCAGAAATAAAATGATTTTAACCATTATTTTAAAGAGTTCATATTTAAATAGTTTGGTACCCTCAAAATTAAAATTCCAGTGTTTTTAGGGCTGTCAAGGGAAAACGTCCGTTGTTGCAAAAATGCCCTGGGTTTTATACATTTAAGATTTTCGATACATTTTTTAAAAAAAATCTTACGAAGTTGTTTGAAATATCGTTGTTTTACTATAATGGTTTACTCTTATGTGAATTTGTTGATGAAATTAAGTCAAACAAACAATTTTCAAAAAAAGTAATGCCAAAATAAAAACTATAAATAAAAATTACAATATTGGCTAGGTGAGATGCTGGGAATGCGTAGTCTATGTTATTGATTCTCCCATGGCGTGATACTGCGAAGCCGAGAACGATGGCAAGGCACTGCTAACCCTACCACAGCAAACAGGGTAGTTTGGAGCTAGCTACCCACTTGAATAATCTGACTCTTATAGTGGTGAGTAAACTCGCCACAAATCTTTGAAAAACAAAACCTTATTTTTCTTGTACGCAATCCTCTCATGGATGAAAAATAACAGGTCGTTCCTTTACCCAAACCTCAACTCATCCCTAAACACCCCTCCCGTGAGGAAGTTCTCTCACAAAAAAGCAATTAAACTTCTAAAATAACTACAAAAATCAAAGCAGTACTTTGAAAATCAAAGGCTTTCACTGTTGCCACGGTCTCTTCATTCTTCAACTAATAAAGAAACCCACAAACGCTCCATCTACTCCCATCCTCCCTCTCCGGTGTAAACACAAATGAGGGACATTCTGCGTCTTATCGCGCCACTTTGCGTCCTCCTCCTCCTTCTTCTTCTTTTCCCATCGTCTTAATTTTCGCGAGGAGGAGGAAGCTTGCTGTTTCGGAGGAGGGGGATGAAGAGAAAAGCTCTCCAAAGAGGAAAATGATGCCCCCACTTTTGGACACTCGAGGGAGAGGAATGTTCTTTGCGGGATTGTTAACCCCTTTTCTGGATCCTTCTCTCCCTCCTTGGAGTGCGGCTTTCGGTGCAGAGATGAAACAGGTGAAGCACTCTTTGAAAAATGCTGCCAGGGAAGTTTTGGAGGTGATGAGATAACATTTCGAGGTGTGTCTGAGGAGTCCCTGTGCATTAAAAGGTTGATTTCACAAACATTTTTTTGTTGTTTATTTAAAATTAAAAATTTGTTTTTCCCTTGGAGGTCATTAACTAATTGCGTCGGATGTTTGGGATGAGGAGGGGTCCTCTGTGTGTGACGTAATTTGATAAGGGATGTTCCAACTTTGTTATATCGCACTTTTAAATATATAGTCGACCACGGCTCACTAGATACTTATACAGGCTAGCCGAGTTTTAAACAATGAAAACCATTTGACAACTTTTCCCGCTTGGATCGCCACAAGACCTACCTATATCACCCACCGCCTTCAACACTGTGAATATGCTTTGCCAGTTTGTCCAATAATGCCATCTGGATTTGCAATGATTTCCGTACTCGGCTAGCCAGTATAAGTATCTAGTAAGCCGTGAGTCGACTTACAGTAGAAAGGCGCCTCAGAGAAAAAGCAGAAGCGAGGGTCCAAAACGCTATTTTCAAATATCATCTCCTGGTAGAGTGCAGCACTGCAAATAACAATTATAACTGTGATTGATAGAGGAGTAGGTAAGCAGTACAATTTGGTGGTCACAGCTGTGATTGGCTAGATTTTGGGAATTAGCTTGTTCGTTGGCACCTCTTTCTACCGGTCTAAAAAGATTCTTCAAAACTGACTTAGTGATTTTTACTGTAAGCTAATGATATATCTTTTCGCTGCTGTTATTATGAGAAATAAATAAATTAAATTTTATTACTGCCAAACAAAACTGTAAATATAAAACATAAGTAAACATAAGTAACATAAACATAAGTAAAACATAAGTAAAAGTTTTACTAATACTCAGGTATAATTCAAAAGTGAACTAAAATTTATAGTACATGTCAAACTTTGGGTTACTTTTAAATTTAAAAGTGTGATATCAATTAAGGAAAGAACGACACTAAAATGTAACAACTTGCGTCATAGGAGAGATGGGGTGGGGAATAAAACACCTCAAAATTTAGTTACGTTATTTTTGTATTGTGTCTGAGATAATATAGTTACACGGTTAAAGTGAAATATATAGTTTATTTTTAAAATTTCTTACAGTGCACTTATTCTTTCATCTTATTTTCTGTATTTTTGATGCTTCTTATGGCAGTGTATACGATAGTTTTTTAAATGGCTGTAAATTTGAAAATTTCCAATTATACATACTAATTATTCAAACCTTTAGTCATAAAACTGAATTATTTTTCACTACTCATCAGAACTAATGTTTTTAGTAAATCAATACTAAAGCTTCAGTATACTTTCAACAACATCAAAGCATTTTCTTTAGATATTTGATTTTAAATATGATTAAACACCGTTTAAATTGTAGACAACAACTTGTAAAATATGATTAAATACCATTTTAATTGTAGACCTGTGACTACTCCCTTAATTTTAATCCAAGGGTGTCTAATTATTCAGTATTTTCAAATATTGAATATTCATGCTTCAACTACTCTTACTCATCAAACATATTTGAAGTATCAACAACGATAACTTTAATCTCGGCTTCACAAACAACACTGTCGTCAGATATCTAATTTTACACTTTAAAGAACGCGGAATCGATCCCTCAAAGTATCGATTTTTCCCCTCCGGAAGATCGATGATCTCCTCCCGGGGA
Source organism: Tetragnatha montana (assembly GCA_963680715.1). Taxonomy (NCBI): domain Eukaryota; kingdom Metazoa; phylum Arthropoda; class Arachnida; order Araneae; family Tetragnathidae; genus Tetragnatha; species Tetragnatha montana. The sequence goes on along the minus strand of OY796677.1, from coordinate 11,926,941 downwards.
CTCTGATACAATATATTATTCCACAAACCGAGTTACCCTGACCCAATTCCATCCGAGCCTTCAGATAAACATCCTCACCATGATGAACAACGTCAAAACCATCATAAATACAATTCCGGTTAGGTTTATCTACGACAGTGGAGAAGAAACCACGTTATTATTGTTGTTGATGTTACTTTCTTCCAGCAGCACGGAAGCGCTGCAGTGAAAACAACATCAAAAACATCCGCTAACTCGGAATTATACGAAAAAAAATTTCACGCCCGCCTATCCACGCGCTCGTGAATTATTACGGGGGATGTTTTTATGATACAATTTCGCCGAGCGACGTAAAAAAAAATTCCGCTGGATTCTTTCCAAAACGGTCCCCTCAAGCCTTATCATGGGAGTTCACGCCGGGTTTTATCTGCGTTATGAGTTATAAGTTGCCGGCGCGATTGCCAAAAGTAGCTCCGGAATAGACTTGGCTGCTTGCTCTTCTCTTCATCTTTCGGTATCGGTTCGGTTCTGGAATTTACGTGCTGTATCTGAGACGCTATGTGGGCAATTTGTTTGCGGTGTGTGGGGGAAATTATGAGTGTTAAGGAGGGTAGATAGGGGAGTTTATGACTCTTATATCGTATCGTCCGTTTCAGTATTGTCTTTATAAAGTGGTAATTGGAGATTATTGTACTACATACGGTGCTATGTGAAATTTGTTTGTGGTATGCTTTATGGAATGTAAGGGGAGATAATGAGTGTTAAGAAGGGTAGATAGGGGAATTTATGAGACTATTAATCTTATTGTCCATTTCAGTGTTGTCTTTATAAAGTGGTAATTGGAGATTATAGTATATACGGCGCTGTGAGAAATTCTTTTAGTATGGAATGTAGGGAAAGTAATGAGTGTTCAAATGGCTAAATTTATGAGGCTAATAAAGGTATTTCTCCTTTCATCGTTTTCTTTATGCAGTGATAATTGGATATTACAGTACTTATGTCTCTTACAGCCGTATTCTCAGCCATCAGCGTCGGTGTTAAAATCCTAGGTCAAAGAAGGATTCCACCAATCAGCTGAAAGCTAATTTTTCTTTCTTTAGCTGCTGGTTAACACTGGCCGTAATGGCAGCGAATACGAGAGTTAGTAGCTGTATTATCTAATGAAGAGATATACTAAGGATGAGAAGGTGTTGGCAGCTTTTATTTTGAAGATTTGTTATTCGGTGTTTTTAGGTCTATGCATCTACACAAGATGCAGTTTCGACTATTAATTTATAATAGTTCTACGAATTCTGATTAGGGGGGGGGGAAAGAGTGTTGTGTAAGGTAAATAAGATGATGGGAAGGTTCTTGGAATATTTTTTTTTTTTGATATAGCTGATTTAAGAGCATGGCTACTTAAAAAAAATTATAGCTCAATCCTAATCAAAATGTTATTATTTTAATATTGTTTGAATTTGGATTAAGTTAATTTTCGTTATGATACTCTATGGATACCCTAATTGCTCACCACTTTACAGAACATCTGGTGCCAGTTTGTTCGGACTTTACACGTATTTTATGAACTCTGTTTTTCATTCGTTTTGATACGTTAAAAGTAGAATTTACGTTTATATAATTTAAAACATTTGATACATTATTTTAAGTTATAAGAATCTTTTTAGATACCATATGATTTTAAGTAAACGATTATTGGATTATTATATAAAAATTCTTTAGAAGTCTAAATAATTCAATTAAATTTTCAGACTAAAACATAATATTATCCTCATTACATATCACATTATTTTACTTAATAGACAATTAAAAAATTAGATAACTTTTCTCTTTATATTAAAAGAAAGAACAGAGACCGCCGCCGCTTCCACTGATTTTGAAAATTGTATTTTTGAGCTATTGTAGATAGTATTTAGTTTTAGTTTTAGTTAGGTCATTTTAGTTTCAAGAGCTAATTGCGGAAAATTTTTAGTTCAGGAAAGCCGCATACTCCTTTTGAACTTTTGCTTTTGTGCTATGAACTAAGTAGAAATATAATTTAATTGTCGATTGAAACATTAATTGTTTTTTTTTCAGCTGAAATTTTACAAGTTTGTAAAGGGAATGTGTTCATCAACTTTTTTCAACTATACAATATTTTTTAATACTATTGATTAATTTCAAACATATATTTTCGACGATTGTCTTGTATTCTAAACTATGTCCTAAATTTCCAATCAAAATTTTTGTGGCTACACAACTAATATTCCATTACTTATGCAGTTTTTCCGATTTTCTCAAACCGTGATTTTTAGACTTATTCCACTTTTTAAACCTGACGATTCAATATGTAGTTCTGCACATTCACTGAATGGCAAACAGCCGCACAACTGTCTTGAGTGAGTGGATGATATCCCAAGGAAGACAAAAACGTTCAAATTTCGTCCAATTTTCGTCATGTATGTCCAAATTTCGTTTATTTCTTGTTGCAGTTACGTAAATTTGACATATTTGGTACGAGCTGGGATCTTTAAGGCGAACACACCTACAGAGTGCGACTTCAAAGGTCAAATGATCAAGTCTAAGACTGCGGCCTCTTATGCAAAGACGCGCATCTTTAGAGAAGCGCAACAGATGGGTGAATACGTAAGGAGGCTGCAGTCGGAAATATCTGTTTTTAAAGGATTGTTCTTTAATTTATTCTTTTGCTTTATGTAAAGTCATGTTCCTTTTTATTTTCAGAGAAAATCGTATTGCTTTGTTAAAATATTTTAAATATGAACTTGATAATAGTAGGGGAGAGGGGGGCACCTTTCAACAGATTTCGGTTTTTATTTTTTGTGACCAAACGAATTGATGGATCATAAAACTTTAACTTGCATATCCTACCATGGACTTTCGGACACATTCTGTAATTTTACCCAAGTTCCTTGAGAAAATTAAAAGGTCCAAAATTGCGTTTTAAAAAAGGTTCTCGGGTGGGGCAGGTTTCAACACAGGCGGGGCACATTTCAACAGTGGGTTAATTTTAAAATTTTAAAAGTTTCAGTTGATTTTAAGTTTATTATATTGAAATATACATTGTAACAAATACATTTCATTAATTTAGAGTAAAAAAAGTGAATTTTTTTGCAAATTTTGGAGTTTTTCTGTTGTTTCGTAGGTTATGAGTTTTTCCACACAACTAAGTGTGATATTTCTTTATTTTTTAATTTAAAAGTTCTTTTGAGTTATATTCCGAAAATATATTGTTAATTCAACCGTTTTTCTTCAGAATTCACCAAAAATTTTATTTTTTTAATCGCTTTTAATTTATTTTAAATTTTGCTAATTACTACAGTCATCAAAGTGGTATATCTTAAATAATTTTATTTAAATCAATGCTGATAACTTCTAAATGCATAAAATTGCTGTTGTGAATCGTATGGTAGCCTTAAGGTTAAAAATTATGTGTATTTGAGTAAATTATCTAAATCGATTTTCAGCTGTTTTTTCGCTAAAAATAAATAATTAACTATAATACAATGCTATTATTTCTTGAATAAGTTATGTAAGAGCGTTTACTTCAAGAAAAAGCATTACGAAAGCACAATATGCTAAGCAAAACGAATTTTTATGGTGTTGAAACCTGCCCCGCCCTAAGTGTTGAAAGGTGCCCCACCTTTAGTCGTCACGGTTCAAGACCCCTCAAACGCTTTAGAATAAAGATATCGGTTCGAAAAAGGTATACATAGAAGCAGAAGACCTTATTTAATAACATGTGTAAAAACCAGTCAACTGAATTAATAAAAAGTTGGTAAAATCCGTTTTTTTAAAAGAAATTCAAAATTTACTTTTGGACGTCAAAAACGACTCCACTCGATTACAAAAAAACTAAAAGGTGAAATGGTAGGAATACCACGGACAGATGTTGTTATGATAAGAAACATTACTTGACACCAGGTGGCATTAAAATTAACCTCATAACAAACGAGAAAATGATTTTAATCGAAAACGAAACTGTTGAAAGGTGCCCCGCTCTCCCCTAGTTAAGTATAATGTTTCTGAACTGTTGCCAACAGGGTTTGGAATTGATAATTATGGAGAGGGAGAAAAAAAATTATCCCTTTTTTGAGCGATACGATTTAACTCCGATAATAATGATTAATTTATGATTTAAAATATTTTGATCAAAAAATAAAACTCAAGCAGTGCCAAAACATATCATCTTGCCAAAATCGCTAATCTCATTTTTCGAGGATAGGCGTTTTCTTTCGGTAATTTTCATAACAATCGTGGTATCTCTCAGTTCGCGAATTGGTGATCTTTCACATGTCAAAAAGGATCTTCATTATTTGGTACAAAAACTAGTAATAAGAAAATAATGATCACAGATAATCATTAAAATTTTAATAACCAATCAAAAATCTGAAATTTTTACAGGTTAAGCCCAGAGATATTTTTAACTCCTCTGAGAGAGTATTTCACTCCTTGAATATCGGAATTGTTCTTTAAAAACTATAGACAAGAGTATTTTCACTCTTTGAATTTTTCACAAATGTTTAGCTTAAACCTTCAGTCACGGCATCCTAATTATCGTGCTTTTTAATTGTGTTTTCATACAGCCATAGTAATTTTTTTCTCATTTATTGTTCTGATGATTAGGGAGTTTGATTGATTGAAACCCAAAATAGAATCCTCATTTTTTTTTAAATTTCATTTTGTTCATTAAAAAGTAAGCGTTTTTAGTAGAAATTTTGTCTCCCTATATGTTGTTTATGCTATTTCCGTATTTCACTCTTCATAATTGAATTTCACTCCTTCTAAAAAAGTCAAGGAGTATATTTACGCCTCAAAAAAAGTTCTGGGAGTAACACAGAATGTATATATAGCGTCTTTATATCACGATTTGCGTACCCAAACTCCTCCTAGAAACCCAACAGCCTTTCTGTTTACGCAGTTTCTGCTTCCGCGTACTGACGTCATAAGGTCAAGAAACGTTGCTGTCGAATATAGTATAATAGTAGGGGAGCTCATGATGCTAAATGTGGATTTACTCGAGCGCGTCAGATAATCATAGGGGAGATACCTTGCATGCTTTTGAGTAACTCCACCAAATATAAGCTCTCTATGTTGGTGGGTTTGTTTAGAACAGCCCGTCAAAATTTGAAAAAAAACTAGTTACATGGACATACTCGAGCGCGTCAGATTGGCTACTAAGACAGTTTACAACTAGTTAAGCCTAGTTTCCTGGCTACTAGTCTATAAACATTTTGCTTCGTATATTTTTCTCAAAAAGAGCGATAGCGTCTTACCGGTATTGGCTTTACTTTGCAACTTTATAACCCTCCCGCTCAAATCGGCAGATTTTAGAAAATGTACACTCTTTAGCTGGTAACTAACCTACCTTATCATTATCTGACGCGCTCGAGTATGTCCATTTAACTAATTTTTTTTTACAAATCTGACCGGCTGTTCTAGACAAACCCCCCTACATAGAGAGGTTATATTTGGTGGAGTTACTCAAAAGCATGTAAGGTATCCCCATTATGATAATCTGACGCGTTCGAGTTACTACCCAAAAACACTCTGGGCTCCCCTACTGTAAGCTATTCCGACAACAATAGATGAAATAAGTTTTTTAATACATGTGAGGGGTAAAAAGCAAAACTTATAGGAGTTTTCACAGAATCTACCACTACTCGCTAGTTCTTCGTACTACGGCTAGGATAGGAGAAGATACCCTAAGGGTGTACTACGACCAAGTTTGAACCCTCCCTTCATATAGAGCAGTGGTTCCCAACTGGTGGTCCGCAGACCATAGGTGGTCAGTGAGAGTCTTGAAAGTGGTCCGTGGAGGGGCCCGGCGAAGCACCAGAAAAAACAATAAGTTGTACAAATTTGAGCGAATGAACAAGAAAAGATTGAATTACATCCGTGACGATGACTTTTGGCAGAGTAATTTGTGGGGATAATAATCACCACTAAATTATTTGCAATACTTTTGTGAAGGAGCTCTGGAAATGGAAACTTCATCTGCAATTTGTAGCTCCCCAAGATTTAATTAAAGCAAAACTAAAATTCATAACTCGAGTGAAGTATAATTATAGTATTTTTATTTCTATACACGGTGTATCTGAAATGATGCGACAAACTTTGAGGGGTGATAGTACTCATCAAGACGAACAAGAATTGGTGTGGAAAGGGGGGTCGCAGATACGCCGTTAAAGAGCTAGGACCTAATGTAGTGCGAGTGCGTTTCAAAAGGCCGTTTTTAGAAGGCCCGTGTGACGAAACAAAACATAATAAAATGAAAAACATTATTGCGTGAGGTACAGGAGTGTCCGTACTACTTAAATCCTCAATGTGATAGAAATTGGACCACTTGCTAAACCGTGGGGTGAGTTTTAAAACGTGCAATATTCATCTTTTAGCCAAAGAATGGAGTTCCCTTACATTAGTGTAATGGTATTGATCATTGAAAATTCCTTCCCCGATCATCATTTTTCTAAGTACCATTAAGGAACTCCATTCTTTGGCTCAAAGATGAATATTGCACGTTTTAAAACTCACCCCACGGTTTAGCAAATGGTCCAATTTCTAACACATTGAGGATTTAAGTAGTACAGATACTCCTGTGCCTCACGCAATAATGTTTTTCATTTTATTATGTTTTGTTTCGTCACACGGGCCTTCTAAAAACGGCCTTTTGAAACGCACTCGCACTACATTAGGTCCTAGCTCTTTAACGGCGTATCTGCGACCCCCTTTCTATACCAATTCTGTTCGTCTTGATGAGTACTATCACTCCTCAAAGTTTGTCGCATCATTTCAGATACACCCTGTATATAAAATAGAGTTATAATTCTGAGAATCCCAAAAGTTTTTATGCTTAATGGATGAAAATTAATTTCCATTTTGCAATTTTGTCAGGGTGTAGGATTTTAAGCTATATTGGGGGGTCCGTGAAGATTCCAATTTTAAATTTAGTGGTCCGCGGAATTCTCTGAGTTGGGAACCACTGATATAGAGCATTCCTAGCAACCCAACAAGCTTTTTGTCTACGCAGTTTCTGCTTCCGCGTAGTGACGTCATGGGGTCAGGAAACGTTGCTGTCTAAGTATAGTTTTTCAAGCTCTGTCTTACAACGCGAAACTAATAGTGTAATCCAACCCAACAGAGTGAATTGACTATCTCTCCCTTTACAAATCAAACCCTAGCAACCCATCAGGTTTTCTGTTTACGCAGTTTCTGCTTCCGCATAGTGACGTCGTAGTGTCAGGAGACGTTGCTATTCAGTATAGTTTTTCAAGCTCTGACCTTACAACACGAAACCAACAAACCCAACCAAGCGACTATCTCTCCTTTACAAATCAAACTCGAGCAAACCTCGCTCATCCGCAGCTATTAAACCCTGCAACAGGTGCGGCGGCCCTCCTCCACTGCGGAAGGAAGCGGCGGCGTTGCTAGGCGACCGCCCAGGTACACGAAGCAACAGTTGCCACCGGAGGAGCTGAAAAACGCCTCATTAGGAAGAGAGAGAGAGCTCAGGTGATCATTGTCAACCGAGAGGATGCTCCAAGAAGATGGGCTGGCTTTATCTGTCTTATGCGAGTGGCTTTTGTGTCCATCAGGTTGTTGAGAGCTTTATAAATATCTACATAGGTAGATAAAGTGGTGGGGATTCTTAGTTAGTTGAAGGAGGGTAGCTTTTGAAGATGGGTAATTTGGGTTATAGGTGCTGTAGAGCAGTGATTTTTCTCAATCTGTGATAGTGGGAGAATTAATTACAAGTTTCATTGATTTGATGGAGTGTTTAGTGGTCTTTGGGTATGATATGGTTGAGAATAACTATACTCGACAGTGACGTTTTCTGGTCATATGACATCACGAAAAAACGAAGAAGTTCCCAGCGCGGTGTCTGAGTTTTGAGTGAATTGAAGAACTCCAATTTACATGTATATGTAAACCTAAAAGTTATCATTGCCTTTACATTTCAGCAATGGAATTAACTCTAGCACTTTATTTAACTGGAGCATCTTTCATGTGACTAATATTGTACTACAATATATTACATAAATATTATTTTGGTTATTCAACTGGTTGATTGAATCGTCAGTTAGAAGGGAATATGTCTAAAAACGAAGTTTTGAGAAAATCGAAAAAAACTGTATAAATAATGGAATTTTTATCCTATAGCCACCAAATTTTTATAGGAAATTTATGACACTATTAAGAATAAAGAACAATCATTGAAAAAATTATAAGTGTATTTATAACTGTTTTACAGTTAAAAAAAGAAGATGGATGGAGGATAAGCCCTTCCTCAACCTTATGAAATTTCAGTTGAACAAAAATCTTAAAAACCACTTAAATTGACAATTAAATTTGGATAGATTAGTATGAAAAGGTGTAAAATCACTGCTGAAGAGGATGCCTGACTAAATGCTTGATTTATTTTTTGGCTTCTTACTTGTTTTGTGGAATGTTAGATTCTAATTCTAATAATGATAGGTATGGATTAGATTGCTATAGATTACACGATTTAAATTATGATGTTTTTGATGTAATATCTAAATAAAATCCGTGTTTCACACCCTCTAATTATTAACTGTATAGTACTATAGCAACATAGTTTATCCTAAAACCCTAATATCAGCATAAATTTTCAACGTTTATCAATTAATGTCGGCTATATGCCTGTAAAGATTTATATTCTTTTATGTACACTCGAAGAAAAGATATGTAAATATTTTCATTCTTGTATTTTCAATTCAAATGTTATACCAGTATTGTATGAGTAACTTTAGATCGTTCCAAAAATTCATCATAAAAATGTTTGTTAAACAAATAAAGAAAACGAGTTTTTTAGAAGCTGTCGATTTTGAAATGTCTTAATGCAATTTTTACAGTGTAACCGACTTTTGAATTTTTTTTTAATTCCAAACACAGCAACCTTTATGTAAACGACTTTATTCCGAACTATTACTTTCTCTAAAAAAAAAACTGATGATACAGTCGACTCAACTTAATGTGATCACTTTTGTCCAAGAGTAGAATGATAGCAATATACAGGGTGTTTCAAAAGTCCGTTTCACGGCTTTTATTTGGAACCAAGGTATCCTAGGTTCCTGGAAGTAAGGTTGACCCCTAGGTAAGTGACCTTGGAAAATCCATTGAAAGGACATACAGCGCCCCTAGCGGCGAAATAAAAAAGTTAAAAAAATTAATTAAAAAACTAAAGGAGATAGAGCAAATACCTCAGTGAGTGTATTGTTGCCACTGTTATAAGTAACTCACTGAAAAAAATTTCATGAAAATATCGTGAATATTCGCGGAGATATTAGCATGTGAAAATAGCACTTTTTCAGTCATCAAAAAGGAAAAAGTTCACAAATTTGCAAGTTTTTTTGATTAAAATTTTACTTCATTTAACTAAAAAGATACAAAACTACATAATAACTCTGAAAAACTTTCAAATTTCCGAACTTTTCCTTTTTTGAAGCCCGAAAAACGGCTATTTTCACATGCTAATATCTCCGCGAATATTCACGATATTTTCATGAAATTTTTTTAGTTACTTATAACAGTGGCAACAATACTCTCCCTGAGGTGTTTGCTCTATCTCCTTTAGTTTTTTAATTAATTTTTTTAACTTTTTTATTTCGCCGCCAGGGGCGCTGTATGTCCTTTCAATGGATTCTCCAGGGTCACTTACCTAGGGGTAGACCTTACTTCCAGAACCCTAGGAAACGTTGGTTCCAAATAAAAGCCGTGAAACGGACTTTTGAAACACCCTGTATATTCGATTAATAATAATAATAAGCGATTTGATACTCGAAAGTTTCAAGCAGTGTAACTCGAGTGTTTGCTTTAAAGTTACAACTATGTAGTCCTAATTGAAGTACTTAAAACATTTACCCAGTATGTATTTTGCAACTTTTTCATTCTTAAAAAAAATATGAGAGTGAAACATGCAACGCTAATAAATTAATGACTCATTTTGTGTGATTATGTATTGAAACTGGCCTTCAAACGGGGAAAAAAGGAGGGTTTTAGAATAATTATTTTGATAACATTAAGCGATATATTGTAAAACCATACATTTAAAGTAATACAAAGTAAAACCTTACATTTTGCGTTAAATTAAATAGGAGTCATCGGGACCGGTCAATTTTGATAACATTATCCGCTTGATAACATTAACCGTAATCACTATAAGAAGAATCGACTGTATAAAATAAATTTAAAAAAGTCTATAAACAAAACTTGAACTGGGATGCGTCGCGAAAATTTCCTTTAACATTTACTTCTTCGTGACTTAACCTCAACTAGAAAAATCTATCTCTTTCACAACCCCTTTTTCCACCTAGTTAAGAATTCACATTATTATTCAACATTATTTATTATCCACCATTATTCCAAACAACAAACACTAAAGCGTAGGTGGCAATAATCAATTCAAGCACACTCAACAGCACATCCCTAAACAAATTTAATGCACAACTGGGGAAAAGAAACGGATTGTTCAGTTCAAAAACATGAATTTGTTTTGTTCCCGTCACCCGCCATTACCGGACGGTTCCAACTTAATGACACCAGTCTTCTCATGACGTCACCGGACCACCCACGTCCTCTAGTTGATCATTCATCCTCCAATCTGAGCTTTGTGAATGGACCGGTCTTTTTCCCGGGGATTTCTACGTGACGCAGTTGCGATTTTCAAAGAAATTTATATTGTTACATAATTTAAGATTACTCATGTTGTTTATGTCTTTCTTAAACCAAACCCAAATTCTTAATTTAAACCGAATACTTAGAATCAGTCCACTTTATACTTCCTCGGACAATAAACTTACCCAGAAAGACTATATGGGGTTTTATCTCTTCTCTTCAATATTTAACACTTTCTCTCTCTAATTCTCTCTTTTTATTCTCATCTTTTATTCCTTCTCTTTTTCTTTCTGAAATATTTTAATATTTCTTCCTCTTTCTCATATTTTTTCTAATTTTCTCTCATTCTCATATTTTTATCTAATTTCCTATCATTCTCCTTTTCATTTCTATGTCTTAACTTTCTTTTTATAATTAGTTTTTATTATCTTTATCCTACATTTTCATTTTATCTTTATCCCTCATTCTCCTCATCTTCTCCCGTCATCCTTCAGTTTTCGTCTCCGTTATACTCATCCTTGTTATCTTTCTTTATAATGTTCCCTCATTCTGTTTCTTATCTGTCTCCTTATGAAATGTGGGATAAAGCACTAGGTACTGACAATACCTATGGTACGTTATGGGATGGGTATGTGACGATCCTAGAAGTAAAAGTTGTCAAATATTTTCATAATTCAAAACTCAGCAAGCCTGTATAAAGGGTTTTTGGGTGACTTCACGACCAGCTATTTTCTTACTGTTAACATTTTGTAGGGCTTTTAACTGTTGCTAAGGCGCTTGTTAGGTAACGAGGTATCTGTTGCTAATGCGGTTTTTAGGTATGGGGTCACGTGATTGCAAATGCTCCAATAGAAGAATTCCACAGCCAGTCATTTTCTGTAAGTGTTAACCTTCTGTAGGGCAAAAAACTGTAACCTTCTGTTGCTAAGGCCGTTGTTAGGCCTGAGTCTTGTGATTGAAAATGCTCTATAGTATCTAGTAAGCCATGGATAAAGCCATTGCAACAATAATGCTTCAGTTACAGTTTTCATATAGTTATTGACGGGTATTTATGCCACAGAGGACGTTCTCCAAAGCAGAAGGGGAAACGTATGGATTTATTGTCTTAAAGCCACGGCCTACAATACAGGAAAAAATATTAATAAATAGTACAAGGAGAAATTTCAAACTTTTCCACGTTTTTCAAAGATATCATTCTAATATCAATAGATAAATTTCAAATCGGATTGTTCCATCCCATCAAAGTTCATCCTCACATTTGCGTTCCCTTCCCAAATATTCATAACAACTCCTAACCAATATTTCACCCCACAATTTTCCGAATCCCACACTACTACCCCCCTTGCATCCTAAACACCCCATAACACATTTAACAAAACCCATAAAACCCCTTAAACCTTCCCCCGGTCATCCATGGCAAATTGGATAGCGCCAATAGCAGCAGCAACCATTTTGAATAGTAAAACGTGGGCCGTAGGAATAACCGAACCTTTCACACGTTTTCTCCTTAGAGCCGGGGCGTTGAAACAACTAAACCCTGCTTGGCCGGGTGCCAAGCGGCAGATGAGAGATTCTCTTTCCTCCCCCTCCATCCGTGTTGATTCTTGGGGGGTGTAAGAAGGGGGATTTCCACCCCCCTCCTTTCAGAATTCTCGCAAAGAACCTTCTTTTGGAAGATGTCTTGTACAGTGTCTGCTTATGTGGGAAAACTCCATTTGGATTTTCCTGTTATGTCCCTCCTATTGTATAAATGAATGTATCATAAGGGTAGAGAGGTTAGGGGTTTGGGTTCGTAGGGATCCGAGGGGTATAACTAAAAGGTATTAAAATTCTTATCAAAAATGATTTGTTGGACCTATGATATATAGTTCCATGAAAAAAAGCTTAAGTCGACTCCGCTTAATGTGATCACGGTTAATGTTTTCAATCCATAATGTTATCGAAATTGGCTGGCCCCTATCACTCCTATTTACATTAACACAAAATATATGGTTTCATGTAATTATTGTATAATTTAATTTTATCAAAATTTGGTGGGAAATCCCCTAAAAATCCCCTTTTTTACCGTTTAAAGGCAAATTTCAACACACAAACATACATGAGTCATAATTTAGTAGTGTTGTTTGATCTGCTGTTATATTTTTCTTTAAAAATGTTTTAAGTTGCAATATACATACTTGAAAATCGTTTTTTTTAATACTTCAATATGGACTACGAAGTCGTGATTTTAACGCAAACACTCGTCTAAAAGTGTTTGCCACATTTTAATACAGAACCTCTTATTATTTATTATCAACTGGATATTGTTATCATTTTGATCTTGGACACATAATGTGATCATAATATTAAGCGGAGTCGACTATAGCGCATTTTTAATCTCATGACTCGAACCTAACAACGGCCTTAGCATCAGAAGGTTACAGTTTTTTGCCCTACAGAAGGTTAACAGTTACAGAAAATGACTAGCCGTGGAATTCTTCTATTGGAGCATTTGCAATCACGTGATCCCATACCTAAAAACCGCCTTAGAAACAGATAAACAACGGCCTTAGCAACAGTTAAAAGCCCTACAGAAGGTACAAAGTTAAAAGAAAATAACCGGTTGTGACGTCACCTGAAAACACTCTATCTGTAAAACTCCTTTTACTGTGAGTAGAGTCATATTGCAGAGAAAACAAGTACCATTGCATTTCATTTGAGTTCATCTTTGCTGCGAATAGGGCTCGTGCAGTAAAGCAAACATTACACTCTCTTAATTGAAAAAAAAAAATTACCAGAATTTGAATATAATGATTACGCTTGATTAGCAAAAGCCTGGTTTTGTGATAAAATGTTGAGTAAAATCGTAAAAATCGGGCTTGGTATGGGGCAAAAATCTCATGGTCAGATTTTGAGTTCTATTGGTTTCGATTAAAAATAATAATTACTTTTAACCCGGAAGACCCCCGTTTTCCTCAGTATTTTTTAGATGAATCGAAGTATCACTCCGTTGGAGATTTGGCGATTTTTTACATGACTAAAACTATTTTTATTTTTTTGAGCAAAATATATTACTTAGAAAATATTGATACAGATAATCATTAGAATCACGATCACTTTTTTTTTTTTTTTGATCGCCAAACGATGAATCGTTTTTAAAGAAAAACACCGCATGACTTCTTGGCAAATAAAAATTTTGATCAGATTTTAAGTTTTTTTGTCCTCCATCTCCATAATTATCAATTTCAAACCCTGCTTTAAACTTTATTTGTAATCAACTATTCATATTAAACGTTGTAAAAATTCGTCTAAGTGAAAAAAAAGTATATAATGAGGGAATTGCATAGGTGAGGGATTTGCTTAATTTTACACTTTTTTGATACGTTATAGTTTAAAACTCTCAAATATCAGATTTTAAAGTTCAAAAATATGTTTTAAATTACTTAAAATTCGATTTTATTTTTGCCAAAATACTAGTAAAGTCATGTGATCAAAAAACGGGATTTGACGTCACAGCGCCGTCGAAACTAGTGAATTGTTGAAAATAAAAGAAATCAGACTTATCATAAAACCCAAAACTCGTCTGTTTCTCTAGTGAACGGCCAGAAAAAGAAAAAATTAAAACTTTGAATCCTAATAATTCAAAAACCAATTAATATTTTTTGAAAAACAAAATGCCAATCTTTTTATAAAAAATATTTGTATGTGTCTTTAAAATATCATAGTTTTTTAGTTAAAACTTTGTGAAGAATAGCAGAATGAAGCAAGCTAAGCATACAATAACATAGCGGGTCCAAGCGCTGTGACGTCACACAGCAGCCATAACGAAATTACTGTTTTTCCCGTCAATAGAGCATTTTCAATCACATGACTCGGACTTAACAACGGCCTTAGCAACAGAAATGTTACAGTTTTTTGCCCTACAGAGGTTAACAGTTACAGAAAATGACTGGCCGTGGAATTCTTCTATTGGAGTATTTACAATCACGTGACCCCATACTTAAAAACCGCCTAAGCAACGTATACCTCGTTACCTAGCAACCGCCTTAACAACAGTTAAAAGCCCTACAAAGCTTAACAGTTAAAAGAAATTAGCTGGTCGTGACGTCACCTGAAAACACTCTATACAGGAAACGACATTTTAAAAATTAATATCTTGGGGAATAGTTTTCCGATTTCAATAATTTTTACGTCATTTTTCATGGATTTTCATCCTCTATCATAATAAAATTAAAAAACAATTCCCTCATTATTTGTGATTTCTTTCAGCCGCTGGCTTTGTGGGTGTTGGAAGCTCGCAATTTGCATTTGCGACCCCATGTCCCAGAAAGATTCTTGCTTGTATCCTGTCCCTTACCCTTACCCACGTGTAAATTAATGAAAGATTTTTAATGATTTATTAACAAAAACTTACAAAATGAAAAGTACACAAAATGCAAATAAAAAAAACATGATACGCCAAGGAGAAACAAAAGTCCCGTTTAGGCGTAATAGAAATTAATTGATTATAAATTCAATGGAAAATTGAAATAAAAAAAAACAATAGTTCCGAAGAACCCCGTTGAAAACATAGTTAAAGCTCACCAGTTAATAAAGTAATATAAAACCATATATGTTTTGCATAGCTTTGTGAAAAATATGAGATGTTGCAGTCATGTTTTAATAAGCACATATCTAATTTAATGTGCACGAGTATGAAAATTAGAGAAATTGGGAAAGGGATCAGGACTCTTTAATAAAAATTATTTAACCACGATAACACTCGTAAATACGCACTATGACCACATAATCTCAAATAATAAAGAATTTAATTACTTTGGAGCCTCCCAATAAAGTTCAGTAGTTGAAGGAAGATCTGATACATGTGGGACAATCGTTCTTTTAAGTATAATCTTTGAACACACAGTAACTTTGAAAATGTTTTCCATTAAAACCCAACTCCATGTGATCGAAAAAGACACTTGTAAGTTAAGAATTTACATCGTTCAATCATAGTTTTCAGACTTTTAACTGTGTATTTTATGACTTTTCTTGTTTTAATCAATTAATAGAGCATTTTCAATCACATGACTCGAACCTAACAACGGCCTTAGCAACAGAATTGTTACAGTTTTTTTCCCTACAGAGGTTAACAGTTACAGAAAATGACTAGCCGTGGAATTCTTCTATTGGAGCATTTGCAATCACGTGATCCCATACCTAAAACCCGCCTTAGCAACAGATAAACAACGGCCTTAGCAACAGTTAAAAGCCCTACAGAAGGTACACAGTTAAAAGAAAATAACCGGTTGTGACGTCACCTGAAAACACTCTATTTAATGTTTTTTTTTTTTTTGTAAATTAATATTGAAGAACGCTACATTTTGGTAACTGGGAGAGAACCCGATTAATAACATTAACCGCGATCATAATAAGCGGAGTCGACTGTATTAATTTTCATGTATTTCATGACATCTGGGTCTTTCCAAATTTATACATCTACTAACTAAGATTTGTTTCTTCATTCAAAAATAAAATTACCCTTCATTTTTTGGACACGAGTGTAATAATAATAATAATAATAATAGTTTTGCATTTCTTAATAGAGTGTTTTCAGGTGACGTCACAACCGGTTATTTTCTTTTAACTGTATACCTACTGTAGGGCTTTTAACTGTTGCTAAGGCTGCTGTTTATCTGTTGCTAAGGCGGTTTTTTATGGGATCACGTGATTGCAAATGCTCCAATAGAAGAATTCCACGGCTAGTCATTTTCTGTAACTGTTAACCTCTGTAGGGCAAAAAACTATAACTTTTTCCGTTGCTAAGGCCGTTGTTAGGTCCGAGTCATGTGATTGAAAATGCTCTATAGAGAAAAGAAAGGGGGGAAAAAAAGAAACTGCGTAAATAAGTTAAAGTAGGGGAGCCCAGAGTGTTTTGGGGGATTTACTCGAGCTCGTCAGATAATCATAGGGGGGATACCTTTCATTCTTTTGAGTAACTCCACCAAATATAAGCTCTCTATGTAGGGGGTTTGTCTAGAACAGTCCGTCAGATTTGTAAAAAAAAAATTAGTTACATGGATTTAAAGAAGCGCGTCAGATAAAGATAAGGTAGGTTAAATTAACAGCTAAAAAGTGTACATTTTCTTAATCTGGCGATTTGAGATTGACGCAAGGGAGTGGGAGGGTTACAAAGTTGCTAAGTAAAGCCAAGACCGGTAGGACGCTATCGCTCTTTTCAAGGAGAATGTACGAAACAAAATGTTTATAGACTAGTAGCCAGGAAACTAGCCTCACACAACTGGTTGTTAACTGTCTTGGTAACCAATCTGACACGCTCGAGTATCTCCATGTAACTAGCTTTTTTTTTTTTTAATTTTTCAACATCTGTAGAAGCTTTCCCCACCACTAAAACACTAACATTATGTAACGTTTTATATTTCTTATCATCTATAATTTCTCATCGTCCCGAAGACGCTAGAGCAGTGGTTCCTAAACTCCTTTGCTCGTGGAACCCCCCAATTTGTTGCCAATGATCGCGGAACCCTGAATATTTCATGATCAACGACTTTTCAAAATTTAATATCTGATATTAAATGAAACAAGCCAACTTAATGTTAAAGTTGTGATTAAGCGAGTTCCAAGAACCATCAGGGGGGTGTGGGGGTCCTCCTCCAGAAAATTTTTGGAAATTTGACTATAAAAAGAGGGTTTATCTTGTTTTGGTACACCTAATCCGAATTTCGGACATACATTTTTAAGAATTTAATACATATTTTTGGTAGGATTTGCATTTTGATGAACTTACTATAAAAAAACACCATTCTTATTTTTTCAAGGAAATAAATTTGTCACGCGGAACCCCTAAATTTTTACGTGGAACCCCAGGGTTCCGCGGAACCCACTTAGGGAACCATTGCGCTAGAGTAAATCCACATTTAGCATCATGGGCTCCCCTACTAATAGTGTAGCATTTCTTAACAGAGAAGAGGAAAGAATGAAACTGCGTTAATAACTTAAAAATCCCGACAAAAAATAAAACTACACGACACCCCTAATCACACTGACTAATCACTCATTAGGCCCTCAAAAGGCGTCCAAATCCATCCAGCACGCGAGTCAATCCGAGGAGGGATGGAGAAGGCGTCGCTGAAGAAAGTATCGATTCGAGGAGGGCGGATGGAACATTGAACCATTGGGCGCCGAGCCAAACACCATGTCGCCGCCCTCCGCACAGACGCGCCCTGTCGGGGCGCAATCAGCCCCACGTATCGCCCATTTCTATCTTCTGAGGACCACCTGACAGTATAGGGATGTGGCGACCATACTCACCACTATAACGGCTGTATTCACCACTAACGTAAACTAAGGTTAACCCGAACATTGGCTTTTTCGACTACTCTGATTGGCTAAGAATTTGTTTCCCGTTTTCAACTACCAATTAGAATTTTTGATTTCAGGTAAATCTTAGGTTAAGTTAGTGGTGAATACGGCCATAAGAGTCAGATTATTTAACTATGGTATAAATACTGACTTAAGCTTCGAGGTCTTCGAAGTAGGGTGTCCCAAGGAAGATTGACACATTACATTTTAAAAATCACTAACTTAAAAACTAAAAAAGATAAAATTATGTGGTTTCTTGCATCCTACTCTAAAGACCAAATAAATTTACGACACAAATTTTCGTGTAAATCGTAGTTCCCAAATCCCCCGACATGCAGCAGCCCTATTTTCCATTATCTCCTATGGGAAGATTGATCCTTTTATACCCTGTCGGGGGATTTGGAGTAGGATGCAAAACAACGGGTCTTTTTTTTATTTATTATTAAAATTTTTTAAAATATGTCAATCTTTTTTGGGACACCCACTGTTGAGTCATTACTTTCATATCGGTATCTACCCGAGGCTCGCACTTGCCACAGGGTTTGAGATTGATCATTATGGTGACGGAGAAAAAAACTCAAAATCCAATCGCGTTCAAGTCCAATCGAGTAATATTCCTCAAACAAATCAGACCCAATTTTTACGATACTACTCAAAATTTAATCATTAAACATTTTTACGATTAAGCATGATTATTAAATTTAACCCTGAGGATATGCCACCTGGCTATAGTGATTTCATACAATGGTTCGTATCTCGATAGATTCAAGCTGAAATAATTGTCCATCTATTTCATTTATGTCTAAAAAAATTGTAGTTCAAGAGCTACACTGTAAAATTTTTCGTCTTATATTTTCTATTGTATTTTGACGAAATTTTTTCGTATGGCTGTATAAAGTGGGTTTTTTTCACTAATTTTTCCTTCAAAGAATTTAGATTTAATACAATCAACACTTTAAGAATACACATTAGAAACAACTACTAATCTCAAATCGAAATGATGAAGGGGAACAGTTCATTGTAAAGGTGGTGATGTCATAATATCATTCGGCTACAAAATAAGTTATAGTCAGGGTTTGAAATTTATACGTATGGATACGGAGGGAAAACTCAAAATCGGATCGAAATCATTAAAAATACAGAAGATTGTCGGTTTTTACTTTTCGAATTACCGGGTATGACCTCTCAAATTCGCACCATTTTTGAGTTTTCGAGCACCATACAACGAATTTCAATTTATAGAAACAGCACATCATGCAGAGAAAAGCATCATCATCATCATCATCTTCAGGGAGTAGGCAGAATGCCTGATCCGGCTTCATTGGTCAGTCCACAGTTTTCTTGGTCATCCTCGATCTCTTCTGTCCTTCGGGGTATAGCCAAGGGCAGCTCTGGAGAATCTTGTCGCTGGCATGCGCTGCACATGATCTTTCCATTTAGTACGGTATATTTGTACTCTATCACACAAGTTAAATATCTTCAATTCTTTCCTAACATCCTCATTCCTGATCTTGTCGGTGTTTGTGCAGCATCTAAAATGTCTCATTTCTGTTGCTTGGATTCTTCTCAGATCCTTGCTCCCCCAAGGTCCATGTAGAGAAAAGCATAATTTTTAAAATTTTAGGTCGTATTTCAGCTCTTGGTGTTATGATGTTTATTGTTTATGTTGGTATGAAACTGTTCTGCTTGTTAAAAAATGTACTGTATCGTTGAAAGTAGTCACCAGTTGAAAATCTAAAACAATATTTATAAATATTACATTTTCTAAATCTTCTTGTATTGATCAGTATTCATAATAAAACTTTTAATGAAGTGATTATTTAACTCTATCACTGTGAATGGAAAGTCAATGCTATCCTCTCCTAAGCAGGGTTTTAATTTAATTATCACACTTGATTGTCAAAACCTGCTTTGATGATTAAGTTTAAAGTTAAATTGGGCCTGGTTTAAGGAATAAAACTCATGATCAGATTTTGAGTTTTATTGGTTTCGATTAAAAATAATGATTATACTCTTGATTTTAAAATTTAATGTAAGTGATAGTGAACGCGATCACTGTGAATGTAAAATCAATGCTATACTCTCTTAAGCAGGGTTTAAAAACAATAATTACAGAGACTGAGAAAAACTCAAAATTGGATGAAAATTTTAAACCATTATTGGTGATCGTAATTTTAATGATTCTCAGTCATCATCATTTTTCTGAGTAAAAATTTTCGTACCAAAATATAAAACAGCCAAAGGAGAGAAACCTCGATTATTCTGAAAAATACCGAAGGGAATGCCTATCTTCGAAAAACTAGAGAATGGCGTGTTGTCAACGACTTATTATGGAGCTGTCATAGTTTTATTTTTTGATCGAAACATTTTTTATCATAAACTAGCTGATATGCCCGCCGTTGCTCGGGGGATAAAAGGCTTATAAAACTGTGTGTTAAAATAAATAAGAATTATCGTTTAGATGCAATAGAGTCAACAGTCTTCCCGCTGGGATTCTTTTTTGATGCCATACCACTTCGTTAAGATGTAAAAAAAACCTTTAAAAATGCTACCTGTTTAGATTTAATGTGTGGAATCCCCATTTTTAAAGAGTAATTTTTCAAAATAGAAAAAAAGTCAGGGGACCTTCTGAACCCCATTATTTTTTTCCCTTTTGTCCTTTTCTCCCTGTATGTATATTTGAGGCAAATTTCTCCGCCTTCGCTCACAATAAAGATATATTATTGAACAGCAATGTTTATAGATAAAACTTATTTCCCCCTCATCCCGCTAAATTTTTATGAAATACAAAACAATTAAATATACTACATACTTTTATAATTTTTTAAGATCTTAAAAAACCGGTTTAGAATTAGTGTTTATAACCATTTTTTAATAACGATAATTTTTTTTAAAAATCAGGGGGAGACCCCCTGAACCCCCCCTTTGCTGATTTATCACCAACTCATTCAATGAAAGAAATTTCAAACATGAAATAAAAGTAAACATCATTTGAATCGACACTGAAAATGCCTGTGATAAAATATTGTTTAATTTGAACTTTGCTGGAAATACATAAATTTTTCAGTGGAATGGTTTTTGGTTATTATAAAAAAAATTATTTAATCATTAAAAATTGTTTCTTTATCATATTTTTTAAAAATTCACCTGTTATAAAACATTTCAAAATAAATATTTCCAACAATAGAGGTTTTGCGTGTCCTGGAAAGAGCAATAACCGCAATAAATTTAACATTGAAGGCTAAGCATAAGAATTTAGATAAGGGACAAAAAAGGCTCCTTAGAATGTTTTGATTCAGAAAATTCTTTTTCGCAAACCTTCCTGGTTGTGTGAGGAACAACATGCTAAAATTTCATAACAATCACATTAATAATGTGGGTGCTAGGATCCAAAAACTAAAAACGGGAGTAAATATTCAAACCCCCGTGCATCCCCTCCAGAATGGAATATCGAAAAATCCAGAAATTACTTTCTTTGAAATTATCTCAAGAAGGTATTACCAACAATTCAATTCGTAATATCGATTTCTCGGTATTGTTTTCTTCGAAAATATAAAACTTGGTTTATGCTCAGCAAAAACGGGTTTTTGGATTATTCAGACCTCTTAAAATTCGAATATCCAAAATCTGAAAAATGCCTTTCTAGAAATTGTTGCTAGGTACCTTCCTGCGAAATAACAAAGATCTGGGGTCATTTGGGACGCCGCTGGGCTCGAAAACGTCGAAAACGCTCCAAAACCCCCTGTGGGTCAGAAAAAAGGAATTTCGAAAAATCCCTTCTTAGTGCGCGTATACACCGTAAGGTCTTTGACTCTACCAAGTTTCGAGTCCTTAGCCCCGGTAGATTTTGCTGTGCGTTGATGAGTGAGTGAGTGAGTGAGTGTGTGAGTGAGTGAGTGGTAAAGCTCTTTTATTATTATAGATTAATCATTATTATCCGAGTGAAATCATATCGCTCAAAAGTAACCATGTGTTTTAATCGAAACCAATTCCTATCAAAATCCGATCTTTTACACGTCTAACTAGGCCCGAATTTTAAGATATTAACTACCCAAAATTTAATCATCAAACTACGTCATGGTGATCAAGCGCTACTCCTGAGTACTCTGGGGTTTGGGTACTCAAAATTGGAATTGGGTACTCCGGTTGTATTCAAATATTTTTCCTTCGACCCTTTTTAACCAAACAGTGCTTAATGCGCCGCGAACACTGTGGCTCTTGCCGGAGCCAACGCGCTAGCAACCGAGCCATTCTACTGCGAATGGATTTCGTTTCGCACGAGATTTGGAAATTTTCTGTCGTATAGAGTGTTTTCAGGTGACGTCACAACCGGTTATTTTCTTTTAACTGTGTACCTTCTGTAGGGCTTTTAACTGTTACTAAGGCCGTTGTTTATCTGTTGCTAAGGCGGTTTTTAAGAATGGGGTCACGTGATTGCAAATGCTCCAATAGAAGAATTCCACGGCCAGTCATTTTCTGTAACTGTTAACCTCTGTAGGGCAAAAAACTGTAACATTTCTGTTGCTAAGGCCAAGTCATGTGATTGAAAATGCTCTATTTCAGCTCTAGGTCGTACGGGGGTTTATTGTTTATGTTGCTATGGGACTGTTCTGCTTGATAAAAAAAGGCTCTGAAAAACTCTGTATCGCTGAAAAGAGTCACCAGTTGAAAAACTAAAATGACATCAATATATTTATCATGCGAGTGAACATTATTGTATATGTCGAAAAATCTTCTTTAAATTATTAATGTGATAGTTCACTCTATCACTGGGAATGTGTAAAATCAATTATATCTTCTCTCCTGAGCAGCGTTTGAAATTGATAATTAAGGAGTCAGAGTGAAAAAAAATTCAAAATCGGATAAAATTTTTTATTTGCCACTTTTTTTCTTCAAACAGGGATCATCGTTTGGCGATCAGAAAAGGAAAAAAAAATAACATGTTTCAATAATCACCGGTGATCGTGATTTTAATGATTATCTATGATCATAAAAATCTGAGTAATGTATTTTGCACCGAAAAATAAAAATATGGAAAAATACCGAAGAGAACGCCTATCCTCGAAAAATTAGGTTGGCGGTGAGGTGTGGCCGATTTGTTTTGGCATTATTTCAATTTTAATATTTTGATCATAATATTTTTTCATCATAAATTAATTATTATTATTTGATCAGAACCGTAACGCTCAAAAGTAATCATGATTTTTAATTGCAACCAATTCCGGTCAAAATCTCAAAATCCGATCACGAGTTTACACTTTAAATTAACATTGGCTTTGGAAATCATAAATAATATTCCTAAAACTGATATAAAGATATGCACAGATGGCAGTAAAATTGAAGACGCAGTTGGAAGTGGAGTCTAGAAAGAAACACCTCAACACACAAATTGTCTTTCCCAACGTAACCCAACTTTTGCTCTGTCTACAGAAGTGAACTCCTTGCAAAAGAAAAGGGACTGGAAGCAATAATTTCCAAAGAGAACAACATCTGGATATTGACGGGTAGTCGCAGTGCTCTCCAGCATCTAAAAGATCGGTTAAATTTTGGAGATCCCACATGTATTTCCATCTATACTACAAACTAAAATCTATATCACAACATCGCGAAGTATACATCTACACTGGGTGCCATCACATGTGAATATTCATGGCAATGAGCAGACAAACTTGCCAAAGTAGGCTGCCATTAACAAAATTCTAGTCCCATCAAACAAACGTTCCAGGAACTTTACAGCGTCAAAAAATTTACAATTAAAAAGGCTTGCCTAATACCCCCCGCTAACAACTGGTACTTAACGACTGAACCAGGAATCTTTCTCTCCTTCTCGGTAAACAGATCTTCCCAAACCTGCCTTTCACGCCTCGCTAGTGGCCACCTGAAGTGTTTGAAATTCTCTGGAGGCCGAGAAAACCTTCTCCCTTTGTCCTAAATGCCAACTACATCAGGCTACTCCCAACCATATCTTGGACTGTCTTGAACTATCCGGAGAGAATATCTACTCGTCTTCTCTGTTAATAATTGATCTGCTATAAAGTCTACCGTTTATTTGATCTGATAAGATATTTGAGGAGATAATTAGAAGAAGTTCACTTTAAATCAGAACCAATTTTAAAATACTACACAAAATAAAATTCTATTAAATTAAAAAAAAACTTTACTTGTAGAATACATTTTTTTCCCGTTACTGTTGTTAAATACTTCGAGGTATTCGACTCATGAAAGTCCTTGAAACCAAAGTGTTCCATTATTCAAGAATAGAATTCCCCTTCGGCCCCCTCTCTGTCTCTCATGGAATGTATTATGGCTTGAGAAGCAGCTTGCATGCATAATTAGGAGCATGTTACCGGAGTTCTCCATTCGATCCGTTCTCTTGAGAACCACCTGACAACATAGTGTTTCTACGTGGGTTTTGAGGTGGTAATTCTTGTAAGGATAGTTTTTAGACATGGGAGGAAAAACTACGGTGCAAACACTGTAAAAAAATTCGTCTCCTTACATTACATTTTTCGTTGTATTTTGACGAAAATTTTCCGTATGCCTAGAAAACGTAATTTTTTTTTCTTCGAACTCTTCCTTAAAAGGAATTGAGATCTAATTTAATCACCACTAAAAAAAGAAATTTTAAAATAAATAACAACTGTAGTCAAATCAAATAGATCGTTTCTATTGTTGGCTTCGTCCAGTAAACGTCAAGTTGGCGTTCCAGTTCGTGAAATTAAACTAAGCTCGACAGCAACGTTCCTGTAATTATGACGTCACTATGCTGAAGGAAGAGCTGCGTAAAAAGAAAGTCTCTGGGGTTACTTTGAGGCGTTTTGCTACGCAAATCGTTATAAAAAAGACGCTATATATACGCGGGTTTAATAACTAATCATATTTTTAAATCGGCGTTCTTAATTTCACTCAAAATTCGGAACTACTTTGTGTGTTTTGTTTCTCAAGGGTTAAGTAATGTTGCAGTCTAGTATAGGGTAGGTGACGTCACGATTTCATTCCGGTCCATAAAATTTGTTATTATTGATGTTGATTGTTATTAAGGCTGCGTCCTAACACTGAGCTAAGAAAATCTGAAGTTTCTTCACAAAACAGAAAGTTTTTCTTTTTTGACAGTAAAAGGAAAAAAACGTATATTTCCTCAAAGTACAGAAATTCATCAGCAACAGTGCTGCCAGTTTATTTTCTCTATTGGAAGAAAAAAAATGTAGTGAAACCCTCACAACATATTTAAGAACACTTTTGTACTCAAATTAATCACACATAAAATTTGTGTTGTTAGCTAGAACATTATAGTGTAGTCATAGTGTTCGTAATATATTTGAAAACTGTTGCTGTTCAGAAATGTGCCCTAAATATAGTGTAAAAATATTTCTAAATTAAGGAGACTGAAAGTGTGTTTTTATAGTGTTTCAATGTAAATTTAAGAACACATTCACATTCTGAACATATTTTACAACACTATTTGCAGAATACCAATTTTAGATAGCAACACTTTTCAAACATACTCGGAATATTATCACATCAAAATTAATTAGTGTAAATTTTTTTATACTGGACAGCAACGTTAGTTAACTCTATGACGTCACTAACAATCAAAATAGTTCCTAGCGCTGTGTCTGAATTTTGAGTGAAAGGAAGAACGTCAATTTAAAACCCATGTATGTTATATAGTGGATTCTTATTGCGTACCGAAACTTTTCCTAGTAACCCAACAGGCTTTGTGTTTACCCTTTTTCTCCTTCTTCGTAGTGACGTACTGGGTTCAGGAAACGTTGCTGTCGAATAGAAAAAACAGCAAAGAAATTTTTCACCACCCTCGAAGACCACCCTAACATACTCATCAGAGCACAGACCATATACGAAGACCAATCATCCAAATACCGATTACCCTCTACTTCTACCACCCTGACCAACAGAATAAATTGAAACTGCCACTTAGAAGCTCTTACAGACCCTTTGGAATTTCTCACCTCACTTTTTAAGATAAACGCTATATAAAAGCAGAAACATCGGCTGACAGGTAGCATCAAACAATCCTGGATCCTCCAGATATCCCCTGAATGAACTCCCCCGTTTATTAAAAACGAATTAAAAGCAAGCTTCGCTTGCTGATGGATTCAAGAACCTATGAAATTTTTCATCCGTAAAGTCAAAGTTTCTCCTTAGAATATGAAGGATTAATTTACGAAACAATTTAGTTTGGAAATCCATTATATAAAAGCATTTCTCCTTTTTAAGCTGAATCAATTTTAAAATAAAATAGCGTAATTTTTTTTAATCACTTTATTTGTCTTAGAGAATAAGAGTAGCATAATTAAATTTCATTTATACTTTAAAAATTTAAAGTACTGAAAACTCACCTCGATTCAAGCTAAATTTTGAGAATCAAAATATATTATTTATTTGTTTTAATATAAAAATCATTTGCATACAGTTAATATTATTTTCCCCATTGATATAATATGATGAAAATTCTAAAAATAAGAACAAATTATAAGTTAACTTAAACTTCTATTTTGGTAATGCTTTAAATGGTAGCTACCTATCTAACTATTACTTATGTAGGGTGTCTCAAAAGTTTGGTGCCAAACTGAACATGCAAGTCTGTCATGTCATGCCAAACAATATTTTCATAGGAAGCCATGTACGAAAATGTAAACTGTCTCCGCTATGGGGCAATGTTCACCGGCGAAGGGGCAGCGTTCAACTTTTTTATTCAACTGAAAATTTCATTATTATTATTATTATTATTACATATTCGGAGAGAACAACACCAAAAACCCCTGTGAACTAAATTTCATTAAATTCTGCCGGTAATTAAGCAGTGAAAATTACATCTTTTTTTCAGTTTCAATTTCGACGTAATATTTTGCAAACTGTCTACAAGTTAGAAAGCGATAAAAAATTGGAGTTTTCCGTAGAATAAAAAAGTTAAACGCTGTCTCTTCGCCGGTGAACATTGTCCACTAGTGGTCTAGTGGACACAGTTTACATTTGCGTACATGACTTCCTATGAAAATCTTGTTTGTTATGGAATGAAAGACCTGCATGTTAAGTTTGGCACCAACCTTTTGAGAAACCCTGCATAATCATCGATACGAACTGATTGCAACTTTTTACCTATTCTATAGCATTTTAAGCACTGATATTCAACTTGATTATAATTTCAAATACATTGTTCTCAGAATTGCCAAGTAAGAAAAAAAAACAGCTGAGCATAATATTTACATGGGCAAACAGTTTTACCGTGAGCACAAAATAAAAGTTTTCCGCATTCTTTTGAATTTTTATCGCCAGAGCACTTACATCCTATTTGTAGCTCCTATTTCTAAAGGGCATTTGGTAACATTCCAAATGTAAATAAGAAACAGCAGTAAAGCTTTCTTATGGTTAACGGTTTATGACGTTGGGAATTCTTTTCGGTAAACATTATGAAGGGCTTCAGAATAATTTCGTTTCATACTTTATCAAGACGCGACTTTATTGCTAACATTGCTTTTAACACTAAACCTTTTTAGAATTTTGACAGTCCAATGCAGTACTAGACTTTCAGGATAAATATATTTACCCAGAGATTAAAGCCACACTGTTCTGAGGGAGAACAAAATACCCCACAAAGGTCGTTGAAAGGTCATGTACTATAAATATTTATCGTATTCAAATCCTTTTTTGATGCATTACATCAGTTTATTTTAAACTCTTTTTACGTTTTACTAGGGTATATCAGACTACAATTTATATCTATAAAAATTCAGATTATTGATTATATATAAACTCGAATGGTTTTTTTTTTGCGACTATGATAAAAAGATACAGCAATTCAAGCAATGTCATAAGTTAAAGTCAATGGAAAGCTGCCTCTTTACCATAATTTTTCTCACAACTTAGTTTCATAGAAAACCACGTGTCCTTAAACGTTTCAAATTTAACATTGATACTAGCCTGTATAGTATCTAGTAAGCCGTGGGTTGACCAACCTGACTCAAAAAAAGAAATTTGCAAACCAACTAATCAAAAAGAATTATCATTATTTACACTTAAATGCGTGATATTAAAATTTTACTTTTTATAGAGCATTCGCACTTGACGAATTTTAAATTTACAATCTTGTTTAAAACACTAAGTTCTTTTAAAGCTTATTAACTTATTTCTTTCTTAAAAATTCATTTTTATAATTTCTCTTTTCTGACTGGGCATCAGAATAGAATAAATGAATTCAAAATACTTTTATATGCAGACGCTCAAGCATTCTTTCTCTGCGGAAAGTTCACGAATACTTTTTCAACTAACTAAAAGGCGGTAGACATATTATTTTGAAAATGTGTTCCGAGAGAATTTCTTGAAAAAAATTTCATTCACAAAATAATTCAATAAGGTATTACAATTTAAAACTTCAACATCAGAATAAAATTGCTACAATAGTGATAAAGTTAGCATAAATTGATATAATGCATTTTTATATGTTCTACATCAAATTATAAAAATACTATTATAGATCACCAAAAGTAAGTCTCTACAGTAACTTTTCTCAATTTCTACATTTCTCAAAAAAAATTGCTCTTCAAACATTAAAATTTCCTAAACATTTCACAGAAATTTCAAACCCTCCACTTCCACTTATAACTGAAGTTTTACAAAATATTCATAATTATTAATCTAATAAATCAGTAGCTTGAATATCTTATACGGTACTTAAAAAAGTACTCCAAACGTATTCGAATATCTAATAACTCCCAAAGTGGAATTTAACAGATTATAAAATTAATTTAGCCTTATCCTACTCAAACTTTCAATTAGCCACTCAACTTCCGTCGACTTCTTTTCTACCCCTAAAGCTTCATTAACGAAATCGAAGGCATCATCAACTCCTGGTGAAAGTTATGGTTTCTGTAAAAAAAAGTTAACTCATGAAAGATTTTGATTAATATTAATTATTCAAATTTGTTTTTGTGACCTAAAACTGATAACTGACTGATTTTGTTTTCGGAAGAGAGCCCAGGAGATTTAACAGATGGTAAAATCCCATACGTATTTGTTAACACAAAAAATGTTTCAAATAATGTCAAGACTTATTTATTACATTTGCACTTAAGATTTTAAAAAAATATTAATTACATTTTGCAATTTATTGAAGTATGAAACATTTTTAAAAGAACGAAAACTATTCTTTACGTTTTGATTTTGTTCCATTTATCAACATTTAATATTCCTTTTTATAATCTTCACCAGTTAAATAACTAAAAAATATTTATATATTTTATTGTAGTATGAATGTTTTAAAAGGTGACCCCTATTTCATGCGGTTCAAAAGCGCCTAACGGCGCTGTCAACCCACAAAATTGATGATGATGATGAAGATGTTTTAAACGGTAGTGGTCATCAACTTCCATAAAATATTATAAAGTGATAGTTAACCCTATCGCTGAGTCGTAAAATCAGTGAGAAGAAAATTATAACTATGAATGATTTAAAAGCTGTAAATGACAGGTTTATAGTCCGTTTTTTATTAACAGGTGTTATTTGAAGAATCTCGCATTGAATTCTATTGATCTGCCTTTAAATCATATCCAAAAGAGGAATATACGCTCAAAAAATTTTAAATAGCGATGCTTACTTACTTTTTAATTTAATTTCAAAGTTTGACTTTTAAAAAGGGGTGCGAAAACAACATCTGAGGACATTCAATCCGAAACGTTGGCTTTAAACAATGGTTTAGGATTCAAAGTGATTGTTGACTATAGAGCATTTTCAATCACGTGACTCGGACCTAACAACGGCCTTAGCAACAGAAGATGTTACAGTTTTTTGCCCTACAGAGGTTAACAGTTACAGAAAATGGCTGGCCGTAGAATTCTTCTATTGGAGCATTTGCAATCACGTGACCCCATACCTAAAAACCGCCTTAGCAACAGATAAACAATGGCCTTAGCAACAGTTAAAAGCCCTACAGAAGGTACCCAGTTAAAAGAAAATAACCGGTTGTGACGTCACCTGGAAACACTCTATTTAAAGTAGGGCCGAAACAGATCTGACGTCAGTTAATTCAATCCGAAACAAGTGCAAGGCGATTGTTGATTTTTATTTTAAAATATTGAATTAACTAAATTTTTTTAAAAATTTTCGTGTCGATTTTTTAATTTACAATGAATTTTTACTGGAAAAATGCATTTTTTTTTCGGTTTTCAAAAAATGCTGGAATTAACCATTGTTTATATCTTAACTTAGTTATTGTTATTAACTTAATAGCAAAAATACAAACATAGAAATAAGAAGATAGTTAACGGCTTATACGTCATGAGTGAATGATAGGTTAACTGAAATTGGTATTTCGGCTTTTACACCTACATTGGGATTTTAGTTTATCTTTTTAAACATTTTTACTTCACCACAAGAAGGCTTAATAGCTGCTGAGAAAGTTAGACTCGATTATTCACTGTTCACCAAAGATAAAGTAATCTTAACTACCACAAAATTATTTTGATAAAAAAGTATAAATAATATATTAACTGTTATGGATTAAATCAGCTGCCAGAGTAAAGGCCTTTTTTAAGTCATATGGTTATTCCGTGTGATAATTTAAAACATAGAAGAGTGATGTTATTCCCAATAAATTAATAACACTGGCGAGCAAAAAAAAAATATTTTTTTTTCAAGCTGTTTGGGTTATTTCACCTGAACTTTATGTTCCTTGGTGTGCTGAATCCGAAAATGACCTCCATTTTGTCCTGGGGCGTCACGTTTTCCGACAATTCAGGTTTTTATGTTTTATTGGGAAATGGCTCAAAATTTTGGAAAATGGACTCATAATACTAAATTTTCAATTCAAATTTTTCTATAAAATCATTTTAAATGTATTTTGATGTGCTGAATCTAAAAATAATCTCTGTTTTATCATAGGACTTCGCCTTTCTTGACAATTTAGGTTAATAAGGCAATTTTTCGAGAAAAATTAAAGAAAATTTGGGATAAATATTTTTTAACTCACACTTTATCTGAAAATCATTTTTTTTTATTATTATTATTTTGGTGTGCTGAATCCGAAAAGGACCTCTTTTGATTTTAAAGACGTCGCATTTGAGCAAATAGAGCAATATTTCACAAAAAAAATAGGGTATGCTTAAAAATATTTTTTTTTATTCAAAGTCTTTGCATTATAAGTCATTGCATCAATTTCAATTAAAATAAGTTAATAAAATAATATTGTTATTATGTATTTTTCATAAAAATAATTATGAAAAATTATAAGTAATAACAAATAATTATAATTTCAAAAGTGAATACCATTCTAACCCGCGGGACATTATGGAGTAGTAAATGTGAACTTTGCTAAAAACTCTGGAGACCCCTGCTTTTGAGTTATAGGTTCTTAAACTAGATGCTATTACAGTTTTCCAAATTGTGGAGCACGAAACACTGGTGGGTCGCGAGTCAATCTAAGTTGAGTCCCTACAAGATTTTGAATTTATGCTTAATTTTTTGTAAGGAAAATCTGCGACACTTTTATCTACTGCCGTTACAAAATATTCATTCATATAATATAAAAACTCAGAAAATTAATTTATATTATTTATTTCTTAAAAGGAGAGGCACACGCTTCACCAAGGAGGCTTGAGCGGGAGCAATACCAAATTTCGGTAATTTTCTTTTCACAATTACTAAAAAACTAGTTTTTAAAACCTAACACTGTTTATAATAGTCAAGTTTCAAAAATATTTCTGGGAGAGGACCCCCAGACTCACATTTTAACGTAAATCTCAATACTGCACACAGAAATCCAAATATTTTATGATGCGCTTTTGTTCAAATACAACCTTGATGAGGTTTTTGCTGCAATTTGTTAAACAATAAACCTACAAATTGCTCTTACTGTTAATCTTATGAAAGCTTTTAAGAATTGTCAAGGAGTTTGATGAAGAGAATTTAAAATTCGTTTATACCTTACTATTTTAGTTACTAATTATAGTTCGAGACCCATCTTTATCAATATTAAATGAGCAATCAACAGTCCTGTTAAGGAATTTCAAGTTAAGGCTGACGTAAAGTTATTGTCTTGAAGAAAACATATGTTACATAAAACTGATACTTTTAGTTTTATGTTATAAAGATTTTTATTATTAAAAATTAACCATGGTTTCGAGAAGTCAAAAAAATATAACTATGAATAATTGAAAGTTGTAAATGACAGAGGTTATTAGTCTTTTTTATTAACAGGTCTTATTTGAAGAATTTGATATTGGATTCTAATGATCTGCCTTTAAATTAATTATTTGTACTGTGGGAATTCAAAAAATATAGCATACTTTAATTTGCTGAGCAAACTGAATTAAAATGGTTTTAAAAAATAATTACACGTTTTACACAACTTGAAAACAAGATAACTTTGTCCACCTAGTTTAATTAGATAGGGGAATGAACAAAAACTATTTTTGCGCGCGAAAAATAAAGGTATTTTATGAAGAATTTTTCGCCTATTATTGAATGACGTGTTTTTTCTGCAAAAAATGTTAAAATAATACATTTTTAAGTGAAAGTACTGCTTTGTATTAGTTCTCTTGGTACAAGTCTCCTAAAAATCTAAACTGATGAAAATACTCAGTTTAACCCCATTTACTGACTTGAAAGTACTTTCTTTGATTGGGACAAAATAGGTTTAATTTCACCCATTGAATAAGTATTTCCCATTTAGATTTTCTGAACTTCTGCCAGTGGAGAAACCTCAACTGCTGCCCTAACTGTACTGTTATAACTTAATCGCAAAAAATCTAAACACCGAAGTTACAAGATAATTTAAGGCCTATTCGTCACTAGTGATATGGAATAGAGCATTTTCAATCACATGCATAGAGCTGGAATAGAGCATTTTCAATCACATGACTTTACCTAACAACGGCCTTAGCAACGTTGTTTTTATCCTCCGGTGATGTCATGTGCGAATGCTTCTATTGGATGCTTCTATTCCCCGCCCCTAACAACGGCCTTAGCAACGTTGTTTTTGTCCTCCAAGTGACGTCATGTGCGAATGCTCTATTGGTACTTCAGCTTTTACGCCTACGTTTCTGGTTAATTTTAGAAACATTTTTGACCTTACCAAAAGATGGCTTAATCGCTATTGAGATTGACTCGATTATTCACTGTTCAACAATGATTTTAAAAAAATTCTTTCATTAGTCACCACTAAATTGTTTGAACAAAAAAATATATAAAAAATGAACTCGACTAAATTTATTAAGTTATTTAAATACAAAGCAAAGTAATTGTTTAAATCATGTGATTAATTCTTGTGACAGTACAAACATGAGTAGCTTCAGTCTGCATAGTATTAATCTTGCAGGCCGTTACAGTGGCATACCAGGTTAAAATCTTTCTGGAAAATCGTTTTGAGGTCAAAACCTTAACTGAAATACACTGTTGTTTGACCTCGACAAAAATTTTAAAATATGGAAAAAATAGTCTCTATTGTTTCTTCACGACATATTGCCAGGCGTGTTCAGTATATTTTCAAAGTATAGTTCAATGGACTCTAACCGCCTATCTGGTTCGAGACTTCACGGAACCAACACGTGACCTACAACTGAGCTTGCAATTGGTTACCACAGATACTACACTAGTAGATCTACTAGTGTAGTATCTGTGGTAACCAATTGCAAGCTCTGTAGGTCACGTGTTGGTTCCGTGTGACGTCAGACGGTTAGAGTCCATTACCCTGCAAATGTTCCTCACAAAAATAAACGCATATAAGAACACTATTTTGTCCCCAAATTAACAATACTTCGGTTGTGTTTGTTAGGTAGAACTTTTTATCAGCTAATTGTGTTGTGATAGAGTTCTGAATATGGTTGAAAAGAGTTGAAATATTGTGTTCTCCCTAGGAATGTATTCTAAAAGTAGGGTTGGGAAATATGTTTAAAATCTGAAAGTGTTCTTGAATTTGGATCTGAACACCACAAGAACAAATTTTCTGTCTCTACA
The DNA here is from genome assembly GCA_963680715.1 of Tetragnatha montana. Taxonomy (NCBI): domain Eukaryota; kingdom Metazoa; phylum Arthropoda; class Arachnida; order Araneae; family Tetragnathidae; genus Tetragnatha; species Tetragnatha montana. The sequence goes on along the minus strand of OY796677.1, from coordinate 11,893,023 downwards.
CTGCAAATGCGTGAAACATTTTTCAAACACTACGTAAGAACACTTCCAATCAAAATAGTTTCGATTGCGCTGTGTGAGAAAAAAAATAGTGTTGTGAAAGTGTTGCTAAACAAAGAAAATGTGTTCTTATGGTGTTGCGATCCAAATGCAAGAACACATTTAGATATTAAGCATATTTTACAACACTATTTTTAGAACACATTTCCGGATAGTACAGATTTTCAACACTTTTCAAACGCAATCAGAACACAAGATGATAAAGTTTACCTAACAACTACGATTCTACCTAACAACGAAACCCAAGTGTAGTTAATATAGGGACAAAATGTTGTTCTTAAATGTGTTTATAATGCGTTAATTTTTAACACTTTCACAACACTATCTTTTTCTCATTCAACACCATCATTCTAGCAAATAGTGGAGGACTTACCAATAGTCACCACTTGTTCCAGTATAGTCGGCCTCATTACATGCCTTGCCTAAAGAAAGTTTCTGGTTCATTGCTAGTAGTGATGGTTAACTGATAAATTCTACTTATTGTGTTTTCTTTTTTATTTAGTGTTGCAAAATGGGTGTTTTACCGTATTTGCAGTCAGTGATATTTTTAACTCCTCTGAGAGAGTATTTCATTCCTTGAAAATCGGAATTACTCTTTAAAAAACTAGATTTCACAAAGGATCAGCCACAGCATCCTAATCATCATACTTTTTAATTGTGTTTTCATACAACCATAGAGTATTTTTTTTTTTCATTTATTGTTCTGATGATTAGGGAGTTTGATTGATTGAAACCCAAAATAGCATCCTCATTTTTATTTTCAATTTCATTTCGTCCATTAAAAAGTAAGCGTTTTTAATATAAATTTTGTCTGTATATATGTAGTTTATGCTAGTTCAATATTTCACTCCTCATAATTGAATTTCATTCCTCCTAAAAAATCAAGGAGTATTTTTACTCCTTCAAAAAAATCCTAGGAATAACACTGAGTGTATGTTTATTGAAAGTGGGTTGCGATATTCAAAAGTTTGGGTGCTATAAAAAAAAGTACTCACCAAGAGAAGTGAGAAAGCTAAAGCAGCTGATAGTAAGTCCGAGGAGGCACTTGTAGTCCATGGCTTCAGGCGGCCTCTCTCAGCGCATGGCCGCTCTAGAACACCTAGCTACTCTGTCTCACCGTCCGGAGTTCCATCCAATAGCACCTAGAGAGGGAGAAGTCGATGTCCACTCGAGGAAAACGACAGATCACATGCAAGGGGGGTTGTGCAATAGGAATGGTGAAGTTTTGAGCAGATCCAAGAACGGTGCTTCTCCCACTGTAGTAGTCCTAACGCTCCAAGAGACTTCTCTAGTCCTCTCGAAGTCTGTTAAAAACTTTTACAACGGCGATTCGTCTTTCCTCGTCCAGAATGGCCGGAAAGGTACAGACTCTTACATAGAGTGGGAGGCCCCTTTCCTCATCTGGAGAAAAAGACACAAGCTCTCGATCGACTCGCTGTAAAAGCCTCAACAATCTAAGACGACGAAAGTCAGCTAGTAGTGGTGAAAAGAGAACTAAACTCGAGCTTTCCGCTTGACGGAACAGTTGCAGAACTCCCTCAGAAGGTTCGAAACGAATTCTTCCCGGCTGCCCCTTGTCCAGAGCTCGTCCAGTGCGGTCCTTCTGGATCGGGCTTCTCGTGCGGAATCCTTGAAGAACAGATCTCGCGCTTCCTGGTTCCTTGCGGGACGACCAACTTGCATGACGGGTCAAGACCAGCACACTTCTCCTCTAGGAGACACCAGTACGGTCACCATCTCCTGGTCCCCTAGGACCGTTTGTTTGACTTGGAAGCAAAATGCCTAGGTGAGCCTTTAGGGTGTTCTAAAGGGGGGGAACGCAATGGTATAGCAAATGTCCCGTAAGGGATGATGTACTCAGAACAGGAAGGTACAGAACATGTCTAATAGATAACTTCAGTTAAAGAGCTCAGCCTGTTACCTAACCAAGAAGGGAGAGATGAAACTAATCATTTCGAAAGAACATATTCCTATATGGCTCGTTCCAAGTTAGATGTCTTTTTTTTAAATAGATCTTTAATATAACTTATACCTAGTTTAAAATTTCACAACAACACATAACTCGTTAACCAATGCGGTAAGTACTAGATGGTAGTAAAGTGTGTAATGTCGATGATTCGAAAAAGACACTCCGATCGACCGATACTCACACGGACGATCACATCGCTGTTGTATCCGACCCGTTTCCGACGTACATCCCACCAGTTTTCGACGTATATCCGACGACTTTCCGACCTGTGGAGCCGAGTATATCCGCGGCGGACAGCACACACATAACAGTCTATGACGGGAGAAGTTGAGGGTAGGGGGTAGAGGGCAGCGAAGATATCCCGAGACGGGGGATTCTATCAACACAAGAGGGGGTCTCTAGCTGTTCGAAGAAACTGAAGTGAAGAAGAGAAGGTTCGAAGTCCCGGATGAAGGAGGGGGAGGCTGTTATCCGGTTTTCCGGCTCTCCATCAGGGATCCGCTGCACTCCCGCTGCCATCGACCGGAGCGATACATTCCGGACGGGGAGGAGGGGGATCCGGCTGCTGCTGATGCTCCGGGGCCTCCCGGACGCATGCGCGAGGGTGCCGCCATCTGGTGGCGATGGAGCGAGTGAGCGGCGGCGGCTTAATGATCGGGTTTGGCTGATTGGGTTTGAGATGAAGTAGGGGGTGTTGCTTGAGGGAAGATAGGGGGTTAATAATGTGTGTTTTTGGGGGGTGTTCAATTCAGTTCATATACAAGGTGTTTCAAACAGAGTGTAACAATGGCTATATTTACATACTTCCAATTGAAAAATTTTGTTTTAAGAGTGATAATTAGGTTTTAATTTTTGTGATAATTAGGTGGGACTAGTTTCAACTCCATGGGGGATCAATCTACTTGAGAAAAATGCAAAATAAAATAAATTTTTATACGGCCTCCGTAGTTTGAAATTTCCAGTTAACAAAAATTTCTTATATATTTCCTGAATAAGAATACTGAATTTTTTTGGGGGAAAGGGATGTTCAATTCAGTTCATATACAGGCTGTTTCAAATAGAGTGCAACAATAGCCTATTTCCTAGTATATTTTCCGATATACTATAATTCCAATAGCCTATTCCTAGTATATTTTCTAATTTCATACTTCCAATTGCAAATTTTCCTTTTAAGAGGTGAAAATTAGATGGGACTAGTTTCTACTCCAAGGAGGATCTACGTGAGAAAATACAAAAAATGAATTTTTATATGGCCTCCGTAGTTTAAAGTTTCCAATTAACAAAATATTTCTTTATCATTTCCTGAAAAAGAACACTGAATTCTTTTTTTTTTTTTGGGGGGGGGGTTGAATTCAGTTCATATACAGGGTGTTTCAAATAGAGTGTAACAATAGAGCATTTTTAATCACATGACTCGGCCTAACAACGGCCTTAGCAACGTTGTTTTTGCCCGCCAGTGACATCATGTGCGAATGCTTCTATTGGATGCTTCTAGTTCCCGCCCCTAACAACAGCCTTAGCAACGTTGTTTTTGTCCTCCAAGTGACGTCATGTGCGAATGCTCTATAGGCTATTTCCTAATAATATATTCCCCTAGACACATACTTCCAATAATGCAAATTTTCGTTTTAAGAGGTGAAAATTGGATGGGGCTAGTTCAACTCCATGAGAGATCTACGTGAGAAAATACAAAAAAAAAAAAAAATTATACAGGCCCCGATGTTTAAAATTTCCTATTAGAAAAAATTTCTACATTATTTCCTGAATAAGACAAAAAAATTTGATCTCAATACCTTCAAAACTTACTGAGGTATTAAAATGTGAAAATTTAAATTTTAACATTACCACCACTTTAAAACACCATTTTTGATTTAAATATACGGTTCATCCGCCTAACTCTATGGTCTAAACCTGCTTCTGTTCGGTAATAAAAATAAAACTTCAAAGATTTCATTAGTGACGACCCCCTTAAAAAGTTATACGCGCATATCTCAGTGAGTTTTAAAGTTATTGAGGTAGATTTTTTTTGTCTTATTCACACAGGAAATAATAAAGAAAATTTGGATAATTGAACATTTTAAACTGCGTAGGCTGTATAAAAAATTTGTTTTCTGCGTTTTCTTAAGTTGAACCCCCATGGTGTTGAAACTATTAGTCTCATCTATTTTTTCACCTCTTAAAATGAAAATTTTCAATTGGAAGTTTGTGTCTAGGGGAAATATTTTAGGAAATAGCCTATTGTTTCATTCTATTTGAAACACCCTGTATTTACAGAGTTGTGTAAGGGTTTATTGGCGAATTTCGCTTTTCGTGTGAAGTTGCAGGTATTTTATTTCCGTTAAATGGGACATTGCCAATGGCTTAGGGAGTTTGTAAATTATGCAGTTTATGTGGTGATGAATACATACAAAACTAACATGTTTTCATCACTGTGTTGTAAGTTATTAAAATTTCATACCCCCTTAAGGGGACTTGGTACCAAAAATTGTTTTTCTCTAATAACTGGATTTTATTATCTTTTAAGGTGTTAAATTATGTATTTATTTCATACTAATTCATATTTAGCCCAAAAAGCAAGTTCAATTTTTTTTTTTTTAATTACAAAAAACTTTTAAAAAAATGCCCAAAATTACCCTACATTTAAATTGTAACTCCTCCCTTAATATATGTTATTTTGACTTGATTTTTTTTTCTTAACATAAATCAAACATATATAGTCACTTGTAGGCATGGAAATTTGATTATCTATAAAAGTTTCTGAAAAATAAAAAAAAACTCTGAAATTTGGCCTCTTTTTCGAAAAAATATCCTAAGTTTCCACTTTAATGCTCCGTAAAAAAAATTGTAATTAATATAATTTAAAATCCATGCCTGAAGATGTTAAACAGGTGTTACTGATAATGAATACAAAGTTTGAAGTGGTTTGGATGATTAGAAAAAAAGCCTTTAGAAACCTTATTTTGAGAAAAAGCCGTTTAAAGATAGAAAACTAGGCTTCTTAAGCCTATCTAGGCCTCAGAAACCTCAAAATTTTTGAACTTAGAATCCCCATATCATTATAAAACTTGGTAGGAATAATTCTCAGGGTACTATCTTCACTTTGATTGCAAAATCTCAAATATTCAAAATTTCATATTTTTGGCTATTTGTTACTGTTATTTAAATAAATAACAGTTTGTTTCATTTGTATTGCCATTTACGTCACTATCCTACTCAAAAATGTTAAAGTGTTGTGAGTTAGTTTTTAGGGGTTTTTAATTGAGGTGTTGATGCGAATTCATTTGTTTGATTTTATATAGGGCTTCTTGAAAAGAGAGAGTGAAGGAGGAAAAAGAGAATGAGAGTGGAAAGACTCTCGAGCTATTGAGGAAGAAGAAATATGAAAGGTAAGATTTCAAATATCATCCTTTTTTTGCCTCTTCTTCTTCTGTTATTTCTTAGTCCACTGAAAATAGAGTTGAACCTCGAACAAATTGCAATAAAAGGTTTCTCAACGGTTTTCACTTAGGAATGACCCCAATAATAACATACTAAAAATCGGACAAAATCGGACCATGGGAAATTTAATTTTTTTTAAATTTTTAAAAAATGGCCGAAAAAAAAATTTCGAAAAAAAAAATACACAAATACAGACATGTGATACATGTTTATAGGTTATTTTTGAGTGCTGAAACCGAATACAGCCTTTAGTTTTGAAAAAATATTGAAATTTCAATTTTTAAAATTAATTTGAATAATTAGCTATATGAAAACAATAACACACCCCTAAAAACCTAACTAAAAGGTCAAAAGAGATAAATCCAACGGTTTTCATTTAGATATGACCTAAGTATTAACATACTAAAATTTGAAAATTTTACGAGTGAAAAAAGTTAATTTTTTTTTAAAATTTCAATTTTTTTTTCGAAAAATGCATTTTTTTTTTCAAAATGGTGCCATAAACTTTTGAGGCTTTTGAAAAGGTCATTTTTCAGTGGATATTGTCCACAGATAGTTATATAATGGAAAACCGGTGGAATTTACTTTTAACTAATTAGTTAAGTAATTAATTTCATAAATTGAAATTGGTGAAATGTAGGTCTAACTTCCAAACAAGTAAAAACAGGTGATACTTTGGCATACTTCTATCAAAAATTTTTGAAATAACAATTACATACTATTAAAAGCAAAAACTTTTAAAAAAAGTTCAATTTTTTAAAAAATTTAAAAATTTTAAAAATTTAAAATTTTAATAAATTTTAATATTACTATATAAACTTGTAACACATGTTTATAGGTCAATTTTTAAATGTGATGCCGAAAAATGTAATGCTTTTACAATAAAAATTGAAACAGAGTTTAAAATTTAAAATTTTTGAAAACGTTTTAAATTATGTAAAACTAGTCCCTACACCTGTAACAAATTGCAATAAAAGCTTTATCAACGGTTTTCACTTAAAAGTAGCCTAAATAACAACATACTAAAAATCGGACAAAATCGGACTATGGGAAATTTAATTTTTTAACTTTTTTTTTATAAAAACAGCCATTATAAAGCAAAATATTTAATTTTTTTCGTAAAGATATGTAATGCATGTTTATAGGTTAATTTTCTATCAGGATGCTGAAAAATTAAATATTTTTGCCATAAAAATTGAAAGATAGTTGAAAATTTTAAAATTTTTAATTTTTTTTTATTATGTTAAAAACTAGTCCCTACACGTGGAATAAATTGCAATAAAAGCTTTTTCAACGATTTTCACCTAGGAATGGTCTAAATAACTACATATTTAAAATCGGAAAAAAATCGGACTATTTTAAGAACTAAGAAATTTAGTTTTAAAATTTTAAAATCTTTGTTAAAAATTTAAAATGTTTAACTCTTTTTTAAATTTTATTGCAGGAATATGATGTTTTTCTGAATCATAATCGAAAAGTAACCTATAAACATGTATTACATGTCTTTTCGAAAAAAAAAAATTTTTATTTCATAATGCCTGTTTTTATAAAAAATTAAAAATTACATTTCTAACAGTCCGATTTTGTCCGATTTTTAGTATGTTGTTATTTAGGCTATTTCTAAGTGAAAACCATTGAAAAAGCTTTTATTGCAATTTATTCCACGTGTAGGGGCTAGTTATTAACATAATAAAAAAAAAATTTAAAATTTTCAACTCTCTTTCAATTTTTATGGCAAAAATATTTAATTTTTCAGCATCCTGATAGAAAATTAACCTATAAACATGCATTACATACCTTTACGGAAAAAATTAAATTTTTCGCTTAATAATGGCTGTTTTTATAAAAAAAAATTAAAAAATTAAATTTACCATAGTCCGATTTTGTCCGATTTTTAGTATGTTGTTATTTAGGCTACTTCTAAGTGAAAACCGTTGTAAAAGCTTTTATTGCAATTTGTTACAGGTGTAGGGATTAGTTTTACATAATTAAAAAAAATTTCAAAAATTTTAAATTTTAAACTCTAATTCAATTTTTATTGAAAAAACTTTACATTTTTCGCCATCACATTTAAAAATTGACCTATAAACATGTGTTACAAGTTTATATAGTAATATTAAAATTTATTAAAATTTTAAATTTATAAAATTTTTGAATTTTTTAAAAAATTGAATTTTTTTTAAAAGTTTTTGCTTTTAATAGTATTTAATTGTTATTTCAAAAATTTTTGATAGAAGTATGCCAAAGTATCCCCTGTTTTTAATTGTTTGGAAGTTAGACCAATTTCAATTTATGAAATTAATTACTTAACTAATTAGTTAAAAGTAAATTCCACCGGTTTTCCATTATATAACTATCTGTGGACAATATCCACTGAAAAATGACCTTTTCAAAAGCCTCAAAAGTTTATGGCACCATTTTGAAAAAAAAATGCATTTTTCGAAAAAAAAATTGAAATTTTAAAAAAAAAATTAACTTTTTTCACTCGTAAAATTTTCAAATTTTAGTATGTTAATACTTAGGTCATATCTAAATGAAAACCGTTGGATTTATCTCTTTTGACCTTTTAGTTAGGGTTTTAGGGGTGTTTTAATGTTTTCATATAGCTAATTATTCAAATTAATTTAAAAAATTGAAATTTCATTTTTTTTTCAAAACTAAAGGCTGTATTCGGTTTCAGCACTCAAAAATAACCTATAAACATGTATCACATGTCTGTATTTGTGTATTGGTTTTTTTCAAAAAAATTTTTCGGCCATTTTTTAAAAATTTAAAAAAAATTAAACTTCCCATGGTCCGATTTTGTCCGATTTTTAGTATGTTATTATTGGGGTAATTCCTAAGTGAAAACCGTTGAGAAACCTTTTATTGCAATTTGTTTGAGGTTCGGCCCTTTTTTTCTCTATTTTCAGTGGACTATCTCTATTAGGAATTTTCTAGAAACACTAAATTCAACTAAGAAAGGGAAGGATGAAAAGATACGTTCTATCTCTTTCTCCACTCTATAATTTCACTTAAAAAAATTATTACTTATTTTCACGTTGAAAGATGAAAAGTGTTCCGATTCACACCGTTTTACGTTATAACGTTATTTCTTTAAATAATTCCAGCGTCCTATTTATTCTACACCTAAAAGTTCTAGCTAATTGAATGCTTGAGGCATAATATCCTATATACTAGACTGCAACGTTTTCGGAACCTATGACGCCACTAACAACTAAAGTAGTTTCAGCGCGATGTCTGAATTTTGAGTGAAATGAAGAAAGTCAATTCAGAAATATGATTATTTTGTTAAACCCATGTATATACGTATAGCGTCATTTTATCATGATTTGAGTACCGAAACTCCTCTTAGCAACCCAACAGGCTTTCTGTTTACACAGTTTCTCCGTCCGCGTAGTGACGTCATAGGGTCAGGAAACGTTGCTGTCGAGTATAGGAAGTACTACGTAATGTTCAGGAATATCAGTCACGCGAATATTTTAACACTGTGTGAAATAGCCGATAAAAGTAATTGTAAACATTAATTTTACGAAGGACATTTGGGTAGGGTTTGAGCAGCATCTTAAAGTAAGGAATATCCCAGCATTTATTCAAATAATATCTCTGCACTATACTCCCGAGCAACCATGAAGAGAACTTTTCGATGAAAGCATATTCTCAATCCGTTTTTTAAAAAGGGTTGAAGAGTGCTCGGAAAAAATTTCGAAACTTCTTCCAATCTCTTTTCTCAAACATTTGCACAAATCCGTATAAATACTGGGGTTCAATCCAATTTTTCCCTCGACTTCACGGTAGGATGTGATTGCTAACCTTTTGCATGTTGATTTCGTTTGATTTGATTTTACCTTAGGTATCCAGCGATTAAGAAATGGTGTTCAGTACTGGTATTTTTAGGTATTGGCATGGAAGAGAAATAGGGTAATTTTATCAGTGAATGAACACTTAGCATTTGAAAAAGTTTTCGCAGTTACAATTCAAACATTATATTTGGATGAACGATAGTTCCACATGTATGAGACCTTCCTGAAACTACTGAATTTTGTCTCCAGAGCAATTAAAATTCTTATTACTTGAGATTATGTGGTCAACTGTTCATTCACTGGGAATGTTCATTGACTGGACAATTCACCCTATTTATTTAGAATATTTCTAAGATAAAACATTTGAAAGCACCTCAAGAAGTCTGACTTATAAGTAATTTTGACCTTTCAAAGATAGTAAATACTCGTAAACACTGTAGATGGGTCTCCGTTGCTGAACCTAGTAACCAGTAGAAAAGTCAGAAAAAAAAATTAAAATCTTTCTGGTATTTTATCTTAATACTTCTTTAAAGCATAATCCCCAAAAATTTTAATACGGTAACGTCCAACAATGTTGCCTTGAACTGAAAGTGGTGACGCGGGGAGCTTATTCCCAATCCTCAACGTGGAATTAGAGCGAGTGCCTATGCGCATGCGTGAGGACAAAAAGAAAGAACAAAATTGAAAAAGTTTTAAAAGTTTCTGAATCTCCGCTGGAGTAGTGGTAGCATGCGGCAGTTCCGCGGGTTCTTTCCTCAGTTATTATTTTACTAAAATTTAAAAAAGAAAAGAAAAACAGCAAAAATCATGTCTACACGCATGCGCATTTGATCAAAGCTGCAATTCCATGTGGGTATTTGAAATACTTGTCCGGCTTAGCGTGAGGGGGCTCCAGTAGCGTGTCTGCCAGACTCTTAATTCTACACCTAAACGTTCTAGATAGCTTAATACTTGAGGCAAAATATTCTTGCAAGATAATATTCAATAAATATACTGGGGTTCAATCCAGTTTTTCCCTCGACTTCACCGTAGGATGTGATTGCTAACTTTTTGCATGTTGATTTCGTTTGATCTGATTTTGCGTGGAAATCCTTAGGTATCTAGTGATTAAGAAATGATGATTTAGTATTGTTTTTCTCGTTAGTTTATTACAGAGTGTTTTCAGTTGACGTTTTCTTTTAACTGTTAACCTTTTGTAGGGCTTTTAACTGTTGCTAAGACGGTTTCTAGGTAACGAGGTATCTGTGGCTAAGGCGGTTTTTAGGTATGGGGTCACGTGATTGCAAATGCTCCAATAGAAGAATTCCACGGCCAGTCATTTTCTGTAACTGTTAACCTTCTGTAGGGCAAAAAAAAACTGTAACCTTCTGTTGCTAAGGCCGTTGTTAGGTCCGAGTCATGTGATTGAAAATGCTCTATTGGCATGTTGACCCAGTATGTCTGAAAAGTTTAAGCATTGCACTGATTTTTGAATAAATGTTGAATATTTCCATTATTTTACTATAGAAGCTAGTTTTGTTTTGTTGTGATATTAATCACCACTATATTAATTAAGTAATTAAAAATAAGAATAAAGCCCAACAATTTTAGTTGTTCATTTTCAACTTTAACACTAAGCTTTCGCAAATTAATGAATATGAATATATGTGAATGTGATATCTTTCATCCTGAAAAACTCATTGGAAGAACTCTAATAAGACATAAAGAATTCGATATTGGTTCAGGTTTTTTATAAAATTGAGATATACTGTAGTACAATAGAAGCATGAAGCATAAGAACTCATAGAAATTGCTTTTAATTCGTATTTACCTTTTAATTCATAAAGAAATAACCATGAAAACATGAAATAGATAGTCTATCCAAAATATAATTGAAAGATTTATCTGTTCTTTTGATTGTATCCAAAAATTAAAATTTATCTAAAAATCATCCAACAGTTCCCGCAACTGCAACCGTAGGCTATCAGGCCTTGTTCAGATAGCGATGCTATATCATTTATATACTCTTAGAAATACTCCCCGGGATTTCCCTAAATTATATATTTACAGAATATGTGCCTTTGAACATATTCACCATCTCAATATCTGATGTGAAGACAATTATTGTTACGTGTGAACTTTGGTTTGTTCTGAAAAACGCTCCCAAAATAGTTTTTAAAAACCCTAGAGAGGACATTTTATGTACTGGGCTGGTAAAATTACTTTTCTTAAGTTGTAGAGGAGGTATTCTGACTTTTTCAATTCCCATGTCATTTATGTTTTCCTGGAAGCAGAGTAAACAAACTGTTCCATTCTCAAAATAACAGTCAAATTTTGAAAATTTCTTTTAAAAGTATCAGTTAAAGCACCCTTTTCAAGTGAGCTCAGACACTTCAATCACATTTCATAAACTAAATGCGATTTAGGAGCTTATGACTCTTCACTCTAAGCGCAGCCTGTTCGATGGCAATGGAAGGCAGCTTATGGTTATTGCGAAGCTAAAGCATTATTAGACCTAATTTTGGCATTATTTGTTTTGGAAAAATGTTACTTGTTTACATCATTCAAGTCCATTTTTGTATCCGTATCTGAGTCCGTAGTCTGTATCCGTATTTTAGTCCGTATCTGAGCGAATCACATCACTATAATTTCCATTAAAATTACGATAAAATTATGTATTCCATCGACAAAATATTCATATTGTAATATCTATTTTATTTATGTGTTGTTTGCTTGGAGGCATTTTAAATAAATATTACTCATTTTCATGCCTAAATGATAAATTTATTCTGTGTTATATTTTAAAAGTTGCGACATTTCAGCATTAGGTACAATATACCATGACCCCTCTGTATTTATTTCTTAAACAGAACCAATCTAGAATGAATTTTTAGGGTACACGAATTTCGACAAAAGCTGTTTGCCCTGTGAAACCATAATTACAACAGTATGCTTTTTGAAATGTATATGTTACGGGCCACGGCTTACAAGATACTCTACAGGCTAGCCGAGTTTTAAACAATGAAAACCATTTGACACCTTTTCCCGCTTGGATCGCTACAAGTCCTACCTTATATCACCCACCGCCTTCAACACTGTGGATATGCTTTCCCAGTTTGTCCAGTAATGCCATCTGGATTTTTAATGATTTCCGTACTCGGCTAGCCTGTATAGTATCTAGTAAGCCGTGTACGGGCAATGTGATAAATCGGGCATTATTAATAAAGCTCGAAGAATCACTTTGCCCGTAACATATATATTTTTTAATGACCTTTAAATTTGACTGCTGTGCACCCTATTCCTTATCTATCAGCAATTTCTGTCTTAAATCATTTTAAAAGACAATTTAGTTTTCTAAATTGATTTGAATTATAAAAGTTAAAAATACTTCCAAACTGCATATGTAAAAAAAGTTCAAGCGCAGCGGGCTTATTTTTACTTCCAATTCGAGAAAGAACGCTTTGAAATTGATACTGTGTACTTGTTAATTATTTTAAAGAATATACATTTTTACAATCGATAAAATGGCGTACAGAATTAATAGAGGCAATGAGTTATGACAAGTCCTTCATTATAGAGAAATAGGTGGTATTCCTTTTGAATATTTCTAAGATAAAAACTTTGGAAGGACCTCAAGAAGAAGTCTGACTTACATATACTACGTAATGTTGACGTTTCAAAAATAATCAACAGGACTGTGTAGATGGGTATCTGTTGCTGAACATAGTAACCAGTAGAAAAGTTAAAAAAAAATATTAATAATTCTGATTCATTTTTGAGAGCCCGTTATTTCAAGATTCGTGTACAAGAACTTCAACACAGCAACAACGAATGATGTTGCTAAGAATTTAAAACAGTGCTCCCCAAATAGTAAGGTAAATGTGGGTATAGTGGACACTGTCCCAATAGTGGCCACCTAGTTGATTAATTTTAAATAATAAGAGTTCGAGGCATCAAATAGCGTTAAAATTCATAGGCATAGTAGATTATGCTATCAGGTAATCAGTTAAATAACCACCGATACCACAAATCAGTACGGGAAGGATATTTAAGTCTTTGAAAATAACACCATCGGCCGAGTGACTAAAATTTGATTTTGCTTATTGAATCGCGTTAGGAAACGGTTAAGTCGGAACTGATTTTTTAGTATTTACTAGCTGATATGCCCGGCCTTGCACGGGTTGAGTATTTCAATTTTTTTTTTTAAAAGTTTTCTCAAGATAAATGTCTAATTTTTCTGTATAACCTCAATTAATACCAATCATCCCGAAGTTCCCGGTAGTTTTTCATATCCCGGTGTTCCCGGTAGTTTTTCCTATCCCGGTGTTCCCGGTAATTTTTCATGTTCCGGTGTTCCCGGTAATTTTTAATATCCCGGCGTTCCCGGTGTCTTTTTTCATGTTGGTGTTCCCGGCGCCTTTTTCATCCCGGTTAAAACTGTTTATATTTACCCAAACCCATCCAATTCCTATGTTGCACATTTATAGTTTCCCCTAGTTATAGTGACTAGAATAAGGTAGTGTGTTTACCGGATTTAAAAAGTGTACCCAAAAAAGGCGAAAAATCCAGGTGGTGAACGATCGCTAGTTTCCACTCTCTATGAATACTATTATCTCTTTTTAACGAGATCCGCGCTTACGGAGCACGGCACCGCACAGATCAGAGATAATAGCATTCATAGAGAGTGGAAACTAGCGATCGTTCGCCACCTGGATTTTTCGCCTTTTTTGGGCACACTTTTTTATAATGGTATCTATGGGCGGTAAACACACTACCTTATCTAGTCACTATACCCTAGTAAAATATTTAATTTTAAGGTTTTTCATCTCATTAACAATAGTGAGTCAAGCAGATCTACTCTAGTAGAAAAATAAGCATTTTTAGCCATAAAAATGTTAATTACAGGTTAATATTCGATTTTCGAACTTGGAAAACTTTGTAATGATAATCCTCGTCTCCAGATACGTCCATATACCGAGTATGGTCCACGCCTGCGGCGTAGTTTGAGAGGAGATGTAATTTTGAGGTTTTAATCTCTTTTATTACAATAGTGAGTCAAGCGGATCTACTCTAGTAGAGAAATGGAGAAATAAGCGTTTTTGACCATAAAATCGTTAATTACTCGTAAATATTCGATTTTCGAACTTGGAAAAGTTCGTGTTGATAATCCTCGCCTCAGAATACGTCTATATACCGAGTTTTGTGTACGCCTGCGGCGTAGTTTGGGAGGAGATGTAACACATACCCACATACATAGCCACAAACAGTTTTAGTTATATACTAGCTGATATGCCCGGCCTTGCACGGGTGTAGTATATCAATTTATTTTTTTTTAAACTTTTCTCAAGTTACATGTCTAATTTTTCTGTAACCTCAGTTACCAATCATCCCAATGTTCCCGGTAGTTTTTCTTATCCCGGTGTTCTCGGTAATTTTTTATATCCAGGTATTCCCGGTAATTTTTCATATTCCGGTGTTCCCGATAATTTTTAATATCCCGGCGTTCCCGGCGCCTTTTTCATCCCGGTTCCAACTGTTTATATATACTCAAACCCATCCAGTTCCTACGTTGCACATTTATAGTTTCCCCTAGTAAAATATTTAATTTTAAGGTTTTCATCTCATTAACAATAGTGAGTCAAGCATATCTACTCTAGTAGAAAAATAAGCATTAACAATAGTGAGTCAAGCAGATCTACTCTAGTAGAAAAATAAGCATTTTTAGCCATAAAAATGTTAAATTACAGGTTAATATTCGATTTTCAAACTTGGAAAACTTTGTATTTATAACCCACGTCTCCAGATACGTCTATATACCGAGTTTTGTCCACGCCTGCGGCGTAGTTTGAGAGGAGATGCAATTTTGATTATTTTATCTCATTTATTACAATAGTGAGTCAAGCGGATCTACTCTGGTAGAGAAATGGAGAAATAAGCGTTTTTGACCATAAAATCGTTAATTACTCGTAAATATTCGATTTTCGAACTTGGAAAAGTTCGTGTTGATAATCCTCGCCTCAGAATACGTCTATATACCAAGTTTTGTGTACGCCTGCGGCGTATTTTGGGAGGAGATGCAACACATACCCACATACATAGCCACAAACAGTTTTAGTTATATACTAGCTGATATGCCCGGCCTTGCACGGGTGTAGTGTATCAATTTATTTTTTTTAAAGTTTTCTCAAGTTACATGTCTAATTTTTCTGTAACCACAATAACCATCATCCCGATGTTCCAGGTAATTTTTCATATCCCGATGTTCCCGGTAGTTTTTCTTATCCCGGTGTTCCCGGTAGTTTTTCTTATCCCGGTGTTCCAGGTAATTTTTAATATCCCCACCCGGCGTTCCCGGTGTCTTTTTTCGTGTTGGTGTTCCTGGCGCCTTTTTATCCCGGTTTCAACTGTTTATATTAACCCAAACCCATCCAGTTCCTATGTTGCACATTTATAGTTTTCCCTAAGTAAAATATTTAATTTTAAGGTTTTCATCTCATTAACAATAGTGAGTCAAGCAGATCTACTCTAGTAGAAAAATAAGCATTAACAATAGTGGTCAAGCAGATCTACTCTTGTAGAAAAATAAGCATTTTTAACCATAAAAATGTTAAATTACAGGTTAATATTCGCTTTTCGAACTTGGAAAACTTTGTATTTATAATCCACGTGTCTAGATACGTCTTTATACCGAGTTTTGGCCACGCCTGCGGCGTAGTTTGAGAGGAGATGTAATTTTCATGTTTTAATCTCATTTGTTACAATAGTGAGTCAAGCGAATCTACTCAAGTAGAGAAATGGAGAAATAAGCGTTTTTGACCATAAAATCGTTAATTACTCGTAAATATTCGATTTTCGAACTTGGAAAAGTTCGTGTTGATAATCCTCGCCTCAGAATACGTCTATATACCGAGTTTTGTGTACGCCTGCGGCGTAGTTTGGGAGGAGATGTAACACATACCCACATACATAGCCACAAACAGTTTTAGTTATATATAGATAGATAGATAGATTACGGTTTCACTGACTTTTAAATTCATTTTAAGATTAAGTAGATTGTATACAATCATACTGAAAAAAATTTATTTGAAAATTTTTACTTTACGAGGATTTAGGGGGGTGGCCACTTTACCAACACAGAATCTTAGATTTTCCAATAGTGGTCACTGCAATGGCTTTTAAAAAAAATGTAAATCATTTTTAATTTGAATCAGATTTTCTTCAGAAACTGTTAATTATGCCATAAAACGGGTGTTGTTCGAATTAGGTTTCATCCTGGCTTCGGGAAATTCCTCTCAAATCAGCTACAACGTAGGCTATGGGCCGGAAACCATTAAGTCTGTAATTCTAAGTCAAATAAAACTGATTTTATTTTAATCCAAAATATATTTCGCTAGGAAGCAAGACTTTTTTAGAACTAAACGACCATACCTACTCAATTTCATGCATAAACCCCCTCATATAGGCAGAAAAAGAGAGGTGTCCACTTTTGATGCAAAGGGTGTCACCACCATAGAAACATCAGATACATCGATGTGGCCACTAAAGAAGCAATTTGGAGTACTTTTAAAACATTCATTAAAAATACTTTCCCCGATCTAATTACAGTTTTAATTGGTAAAATCGAAAGAAGAAGATCCAGTTGATCTAAAAATAGGATGGTAACCGTAGAGTACCAAATAGATTGATATTTATAGAGAATTTAAGCGAAACTTTTCCTTAAAGTGTCCACTATACCCACATTTACCTTAGTCCTGGGAAGAATGAGAAGCAGTGTGGAGAGGGCCCGGTAGCCAGTGGCTGATTTCAAAATGTGCCGCCCATAGGCTGAACCACAAATTGCCGCCTATTCACTGTAAAAAATTCCCTTAAAATTTACGGTTTTAAACTGGCAGCTGGGTTGGTTGGGGAAAACCGTAAAAATTACGAAGTAAATCCATAAAAACAATGGTGTTTTACCATTTTAATCCATGTTTTTTGTTTTACAAGGTAAAATACTGTTGTTTTTATGGATTTACTTCGCAATTTTTACGGTTTTCCACAACCAACCCAGCTGCCAGTTAAAAATCGTAAATTTTACGGGATTTTTTTACAGTGTGCACATAATGTCAAAATTTTACTATCTTAGCTGCAAGTATAAACGGGGGTCTGTGGGTCAGCTCCAGATTTTTTTTTTTTAAATTGGCCTATAAAAGTAGTGATTTAGTTGATTTTGAGACCTTTTGGGTAACATTTGAAGAGAACGGTTCCTTGTAAACCGCACAATTTTCAAAGAAAAAAAATTATAAATAGACGTCAAAATTTCGAGGGGGCTGGGGGTCCACCCCCAGGAAAATTTTTTGTTTCGGGGTTTGTGTTGATGATGGGGTTTGTGATGGGGTTTTGTGTTGGGTTTGGGGGTTCTCCCTCAAAAAAAAATTTTAAATTTGATCCTCAAAATTGTGTTTTAAGTCCTTTTGAGACTTTTTGAAGTCTTTCTTTTGACTCTTCTCCATGACCATTTTTTATATGTTCCGCGGATCGAAACAAATGGAGAGGTGGGCTGGAGGTTGCCCATATGTGGTCTAAAGAAAGCATAGAATAATAGATTTGTTACTTTGCTGAATCAAACTACTCAAAACTTCTGGGTGGGGGTTGGGATTTTGGTTACTTGAAAAGAGCGTTCTTCGTCTTTCCAGTGCTTGTGTTTCCTTTCTCTTCTCCTGTTTTTTGCGGAAAAAAAATTCCACCGTCAAAAATTTGCCGCCTATGAAAATTTGCCGCCGTAGGCTTCAGCCTAGCTAGCCTATTTAGAAATCCGCTACTGCCGGTAGCACACAAAAATTTCCAACGAAGTGAAAAAAGAGCGCGTTGAGAAAGGAATGAATTTTATTCGGCTGCTAATGCCTTTCAGTTGCTAAATGTGTGGGGATAATAGTCAACAGTTTACAATAATTTCCGTCACTAAAAACATTTAAAAATAAAATATAAAAGCTCTGGAAAGAAAAGAGTAAAATTTTTTGGGAATCGATGATTTAATTACATCATATTATCATACGATAAAATTAAATATTCCTTTTAATTAGGGATGCTTAATTCGGGAAAATTAACTTCCGCCTTCCAATTTTGTGAGGTTGAAGGATAATAAGCTATAAAGGGTGGTCGGTATAAAGGTTCCAATAAATTGTAGGCTTAGTGATCAGAGGTCTTCTACGAGTTAAGGACCGCTGATTTAAATCTACTGTTACAACAACCTGGCTTTCACATTAACCTTAACAGGTAATTCCTCGGACAAACGAAACCAATTGCTTAGTTTTCCAGAAAAGAAATATATCGACAGCCACGTTGCAAAAGCCTGTAAGTGCAAAACCTCAAAGTTTTCATCATCATCATCATCATTGGCGCGACAGCCCGGTGTGGGCCCTGGCCTTCTCGAGGACTCTCCTCCATCCTGATCTGTTAATGGCCACAGTTCGCCAGTTCCTACATTTTAGGACAAGGAAGTCCTTGTCTATGGAATCAGACCATCTGATTTTGGGTCTTCCCCTAGCTCTGTTTCCAAATGGCTTAGACATAAAAATTCTTTTGGTGGTACATTGGTCTGGCAACCGGACTAGGTGGCCAGCCTATTTCATTCTTTGTATTTTGATGTACTACTTCACTATGTCAGGTTCTTTATATAGCCGGTAGAGCTCATGATTGTATCTTGTTCTACAAAGTCCATTAATCTGGACACCCCCAAAAATGCTTCGAAGTATTTTTCTTTCGAATGCACCTAATGCATATTCGTCTTTTGAGGTCATAGTCCAAGTTTTCACATTAACCTTGATCAAAGTTTTCAGGAGAGAAAAAAAAAAACTATCGCAAGTTTGGTTTTTGGCAAGCATGGCGATGGTTTGATGATAAGCATTTTAAAATAACGCTATATACTCACGTTTTTCTGAGGACGACACGGCTTCCCCTCAGCGTCACTGCAACTTACAGCGTTTTGGTGATTGGGAGGTTCCCAACTTACAGGTAGGTTATTACAAATCGTCATGGAGAAGTACAACTCAAAACCTTATTTTCGCCAAAAAGTGCTCTTACAGGCTTTTGCAACGTGGCTGTCGATATTTGTATATTACGAATGCTGGCTTTGGCATGATCTCTACAGTATCCTTAAGTCATTCCAGAAATAACAATTCTTTTTTTTAATTACAAAAAAAAGCAGATTTGCGAGGTATTAACGATATATTAACTTCATTTCTACACAATTCTAATTTATTTTAAAATATTTTCGCAGTTACAATTCAAAAATTGTATTTGAATGAAAGATTGTTTGACATGTGGTGAGACCGTCCTGAAACTACTGAATTTTTTTGCGAGACTCGAGAGTAATTAAATTTCTTATTATTTAAGATTATGTGGTCAACTGTTCATTCACTGGGAATGTTCATTAACTGGACAATTCCCCCTATTTATTTTGAATATTTCTAAGATAAAACATTTGGAAGGACTTCAAGAAGTCGGACTTATACGTAATTTTGACCTTTCAAAAATAATGAACAGGACTAGATGGGTTTGTTGCTAAACATAGTAACCAGTAAGATAGTTAGAAAAAAAAGTACAGATTTTTCTGGTATTGATTTCTAGTATATCACTGTATCGTATGCCCCCAAAAAATTATTACGGGAACATTCAACAATGTTTGTTGCCTTGAACTGAAAGTGGTGACGCGGAGACCTTATTCCCAAACCCCGCTCGTGGAACTGGAGCGAGTGCCTATGCGCATGCGTGAGAACAAAAAGAAGAAACAAAGTTAAAAAAAGATTTAAAGTTTCTAAAATATCCGCTGGAGTAGTGGTAGCATGCGGCAGTTCCACAGGTTCTATCCTCAGTTATTTTATTAAAATTTAAAAAAAAAAAATACATGCGCATTTGATCAAAGCTCCAATTCCATGTGGGTATTTAATAAACAAGACTGTAGATGGAGCTCTGTTGCTGAAAATAGTAACCAGTAGAAAAGTCAGAAAAAAAATTCAAATTTTTCTGGTATTGAGATTTCATTTACTCCACCGTATCTGAAGCCCCAAAAATTTTAATACGGTAACATCCACCAATGTTGCCTTGAACTGAAAGTGATAGTCAGGGCAAGCATGAGATATGGAGCGTGAGGGGGCTAAAGTAGCCCACAAAAACTTTTTCGGAGATAACAGTCAATGGACTCTAACCGCCTATCTGGTTCGAGACTTCACACGGAACAAACACGTGACCTACTGAGCTTGCAATTGGTTACCACAGAACACAGATACTACACTACTAGATCTACTAGTGTAGTATCTGTGGTAACCAATTGCAAGCTCAGTAGGTCACGTGTTGGTTCCGTGTGACGTCAGACGGTTAGAGTCTATTGGTTACCACAGATACTACACTAGTAGATCTACTAGTGTAGTATCTGTGGTAACCAATTGCAAGCTCAGTAGGTCACGTGTTGGTTCCGTGTGACGTCAGACGGTTAGAGTCTATTGGTTACCACAGATTCACGATAAAACTTAATCATTAAAAATACAGAAGATTGTCGGGTCTTTTTACTTTTCGAATAACTGGGTATGACCTCCCAAATTCGCACCATTTTTGAGTTTTCGAAAAAGAGTAATTGACTCCTACAAAGAGTTACAATCGATTGAAACATCTCATTATGCAGATAAAAAGCATAGCTTTTAAAATTTTCTGTTGTAATCCAGCTCTCGGTCTATGATGTTTATTGTTAATGTTCCTATGAAACTGTTCTGCTTGTTAAAAGAAATGCTAAGAAAAGCGCTGTACCTCTGAAAATAATCACCAGTTGAAAAACTAAACTAATATTTATATATCATATTATCGTACAATTATGTTGCTGAGCTCTGATTTGTTAAATTTAAATAAAGTGACTTAACTCTGTCGCTGTGAATGTTAAAGATATGGTATTCTCATATACATAACAAGTTTCGTGTTACTGGCACTGTGGTAACGAGATCTTTACTTTTGAGTGGGATTGATTTAACAGTCGTATTCACCACTAACCTAAGAAGGTTACAGGTCGAAGAATACGGAACAGAATATGGTCGTTTTCCCATAGTTTTAACTTTTCCTCCGCTACCATAATAAAGAACTGTAATGCAACCCTTGACCTCGATTATTATGAAAGTTACTTCATTAATCGCTACACAAATTATCTTGTGAATGACCTATCAAATGCCCCTTTTTTTCTCCCAAATTTGGATGTCCTAATTCACTTATTCTGTATGTATTTTTCATGTTTTGCAATATCAACACGTGTTTCACTGTAACCGTGTTTCATGCTGTATTGTATGCGTACTGGTGGTCATGTTTACACGTGTTTATTCACATCGTCACACTGACGAAGAGGGTCCATGTTACCCACGAAACACGTCTGTTTTTAGATTTATTAATTGAATCTTTTAATTAAATGTGCAAAAGCAAACGTTGTTTTCCTTCTTTTATTACTTAGTTTGCACAGCTTGCCTTCTATATTTCATACCGACGGTGAAGACGAGAAACCTCGTACCTCCAAAATCCCAACTTTTCAGGAGAGCAAAAAAAACTGTTTTTGGGTGCCTATGACACCCTATTTACCTCGTTATGACGCCAATTTCCAAGTTTTTGATTCAAACACCTTTCTCTCTCTCTTCCTTGTAGATTGTATACATTGTATTGTGATTGTAGAGGAACCTCTACAATCGATTTTAAGTCTTAAAACTCACTTGTCAGCGCTACGAACGCTAATGTCGGTGGAGTACTTTGTAATAGGTAGGTAGCAATAAAAACTCAATTTCGGAAAATTTTCAGACAGGAGGTTTTTTGTTTTCATCATCACTACACTTTATGGTCACCATCTTTTTATTTTTTTTTTATTATACTTTTAGTGGTGAGTAATAATGCTATAACTATATTTTTGGAAGTAAATGTGTTATGAAGGTTTCTTTACTGAAATTCTGTAAAAGCAAAACAAACTTGAAAAAGAAATTGTAAAAATGGGGTCCACGGGTATGGGAGTTTTGTAAATTCTAACTCTGTCCGTATGATGTATACCAAATGTAACGCTGATCGTTCCAGTTGTGAAGAGAAAAAATGTCGCATTGGTTTTGCACCCTTAGAATAAACACTTTACTTCGACTTTTTAAGTCTTAGATATCGACTCTACTACACTTCCTTCTATGGCAATTTTTTTAAATCTCTCTATATTAAAAAAAAGTAACAGTCGCCGCCGCTGTTTCAGAAAATCTTCACTTTGACAATTTTGAATTGTCACTATGCAAAAACTATGGAACGGAAATTATTGAAATTTTGACCATTTGTAGACAAATGCATGAGGGTCCTTTTCGTTCCAATAGCTAATTAATGAGATAATTAGTTCTGGAATTATTTAATGTCAAAGTCGAAAATTATTTTTTTCTGCTGCGAGTTCGCCCCCAGCAAATTCTATTCACAGCAGAAATATGATTTTTTGCAGCCGCATTCTCTTAGATGTGAAGTTTTTCACCTCGTCGCCCTTTTTTCGAATTTCGAATTAGTTTTGGAGTAATTAAGTTTTAAAGTTTCGAAATTTTTGACGGGTTTTCGGTTTTTTCGTTATAAAAGAAAAACTAATCACAGTAGAACTATGATATTTTAAACACACATACAATTATTTTTTATAAAAATAATGGCGTTTTGTTTTTCAAAAAATTCTAATTAGTTTTAGAGTTATTAAGATTCAAAGTTTTAATTTTTTCTTCTCTTTCTGTTGCCGTTCACTAGAGAAACAGGCGAGTTTTATGATGAGTCTAATTTCTTTTATTTTCAACAATGTTTTTTCTACAAAATGGTTGATGATTATTAGTAGACTTGCTGGATATTTCTTAACATTTCGATTAAATTATTGATAAGCTAAAAAAGGAATTATTTCAGCAACTATTTTGTTGGTAATTTAGGGGAATGATACGAATTAAATTATTTATAAGCAAGAGAGAGGTATTTTCGGTATTACAAGAGGCTTAATTAAGTCGAGAAGAGTGTTAGGCTGGATTGTTGAGATGAACAAGCGAGCTCTGCTCGCTAAGATCGCGAAGCGATCTGAAAAGAACTGCGAAGCAGTTATGGGGGTTGGTGAGCGATAGCGAGCAGGGGGCAGGCCCCCTAGTTGTAAAAAAACTTCAAATTCTTCAACTAAATCATAGCAGAAATAAAGTTTATTCAATGTTTATGTAATAAAATTGGTAACCTAATTGGGTCATTCCCAAAAAAAACGTACATTTGATGGTACAAACTTTTTAAAACAAAATTTTGAATTTTCACAAAAATTTTATGCCTATATTACAGCCAAGACTGAGATTTTCAATGGTAAATTTTATTAATTAGTTAAAATAATAATTTTATGGGTTTTGTAATGGTTTGTTATGGGAAGTGAAAGATTTTTTCCACTCTGTTACATGAATAAGCTTCGATTTTTTTTCAAATATTATTAAAAAATAAAAAGCTTAAGTTTACTTAAATATCTGGGAAAATGCTGTGTTTTTTTAGTACACTAACATTTTTCCCCCCCAAAAAAAATTTATTTTGTACCTTTTTTAGATTTAGAGTCAAAATTTTGAAAATTATGTAATATACCTGGATAAAAGTTTATTTTATGGCTTATATACTTATTGAAAAAATATTATTCTTATTTCTGTAAGAATTAGGGTTGTTCCAAATAGTAGGGTGCACTTTTAATAGATTTAAAAAAATTATTTTACACTGGAAGGCAGAAAAAGTGTCATGTAACAGAGTGAACATTTTTGTAACAAAATGGACAATCCTACACAATCTTGGGAAAATAGAAACAGGATTTGGGTAGTCCAAATAAATTTATTAACTTTACACACAATTAATATTTTATTTGCTTAAATTTAAGGATATTAAACAAACTTTATGACTTCGAAAAACATCTACACTTCTTGGAAATACATTGTAAAGGCGGCTACCCTGCAGAGTTTATACTTAGATTCAGGGATAATTTTTATAATTTGCAATTATTATCGAATAAATGAGATATCGGTTTTGTCAGCCCTAAATAATTTAATGCAGTTATTAATAGATTTTAAGCCAACGACTTTAACTTTTTTGGTCACCCCCTATGCAAATCGTGGTAAACTACAATTTACATGTAGGTAAATGGAAATTAAAATAATACTGAAGCTTATATGTTCAAATGAAATCAATGTATATGACATTCTATGTATAACTCTGTCTCCCTAGAACTCAATTTTAAAAAGTAAAACTGCCTACCCTCCTCAGAGAAAAGAAATCTCAACTTCTCTTCTGTTTACAGTGGACAGTTAGATAAAATAAATAATTTGTTTTCGATTTTAATTTAATTAAAACAAATGTTTAACAATAAAACAGTCAAATAAAATAATGCTTAAATTGGGGCAAACATATATAACACCTGGAATAAATTTGTAATGCTTTAATGACCCGACCAATATATTCGCATTGCACAAGCTCAATGTTAAAAAAATCTTAAGTGTAATGGATCTTAGTGAATCTTCATAGTCGAAATATGTGTTCCAAGCTGAACTTGGGATCTCACCTTCTTACACTAATGTTTGATTAGCCCTCGGGTATCTAAAGGTTGTACCACACTGGTTTAAATGATACCCACTGTTACACCTTTTTTAAAAAAATTTAATCGCTACTTTTTGTAAAATTATTCACCATTTACAATAACATTACAAAAAGTTCTTAAATACAGCATAGTATTTTCTTTGAGTTAAAATTTTAAACCACAATTCTGCTTTTAACCTTTGTGGTCAACCCTGTTATATTGAGTGTACAGTTACACTCTGTTACAGCTGAGGAAAAAAAAAAACGTCACAGTTATTTTTTAGGCTTGGCAATTTATCGATGATTTGGCACTTCTTGCGTTTTTGTTTTTATTTCCGCGTTTTCAAACAACACAAAAATTAGTTCAGTGCGATTTTTGACTTTGAAATTACTAATAAACTAATATAAATAAACAAAATTAAAATAATTTAATCATAATATTTATATGCATATTAAAGCTTAAAAATTTTAAAAATAACCTTATCTCATGTTTCGACAATTTAAAACTGAAATATTAATGAAAATCGGTTCACTAGTACTGGTAGGTTGTCAAAAATCCGTGTTTGGCAGTCGGGTGTTGGCGACTAATTTCAAGCTTTTAATATGAATTTTTCAGATTTTGACGGTCTGCCATGGGTTTGTTTAACGTCCAAATTAAATGAAACTCGGTGATGAGGGTTAAATTACTATGATCTTTCATAAAATCGAATAAAAATTAAGGGTCGCCATGAAAAAAGATGCAGTTTTTATTGCGCTGCACCAGAAGACGACCTCTGAGAGAAAAATAGTCAATTAATTTTTTCAAGCATACACTAAATCCTGAAAAATGACACCAAAAGCATCTTTCTAACCCCACCCGTTCTCCCGCAAAGTCTACTGTAACGTTTTTTTTTCCTCACCTGTACGTAACAGAGTGGAAGTTTAAGTTTACGCACAAACGAGGAGTGCGCTATTGCGCGAGGTGAAATGCGTTAGAATTTAAATAAATATTTTTGTTAAGTTTAGTGAGTGGTCACTAAGGTAGAGTAACCTATTGTGAATATCTTCTTGGGGTAAATAATTCTTCATGAGGTTATTATAGTGAGTGGTAGGACTAACTAACTAGTTACTTATTCTTGGAATGTTAGTCTAGATCAGTTCAGTTGTTCCCAGCTGGTGGTCCGTGAGAGTCTTAAAAGTGGTCCGTGGAGAGGAGCACAAAAAAAATCCAATAAGGACAAATTTGAGCGAATAGAACAAGTAAAGATTGAATTAGGTATATCCGTGACGATGACTTTTGGCAGAGTTATTTGTGGGGATAATAGTCACCACTAAATTATTAAAAATACTTTTGTGTTCTAAGTGAAATAATGAGTACTGAGAAAAATCGACTGCATTTATATAGGTCTCGAAGTTTAATTAAATCAAACAAAAATTCTTAACTCGTGTAAGATATAATTAAATTCTTCTAAAATAGTTACAATTCAGAGCATCCTATAAATTTCAATGCTTAATGAGGGAAAATTCTTGCTGATCCGCAGACTTCTCTGAATTGGGAACTACTGATCTAGCAAGATGTAAAAAATAGAATAATTAAAAAAGTGGTCCTCGGTGTCGATGAAAAACGATTAGATGTCTTTATAATTATTACATGGCAAAATTCAGTCTTCAGTAGTTATTTAAAATTCAATGTAGCATGCGTCCGGATGGCCTGAGTGCTAGAGCATGAGGCAACCAAAAAAGTAGCTCCCAGGGCGTTGTCTAAATTTTGAGTGAAATTAAGAACTTCAATTTAGAAATATGATTAGTTTGTTAAACTTTGTATATACAGGGTGCATAAGGAAAGTCCCTTTAACTAGAAAATACTCTCGAACGGAAAGTGCTAAAGCTATGAAAGTTTCACGAAAACAGTTAATCCAGAAATAGAGAATTTGTTACAATGAGCTTACTAAGTCTCATATAAACCAGCAAAAAAAAAACTCTTAGTGAAAAATAAATCACCAGTAATTTTTTTTCGGATATTTCTGGATAGATTTATATATATTTAGATGACAGGTATTCGTGAAGCCTTCTTGGCTTGGTGGTACAGTGTGAGCTTTCCAACCTAAAGGTTTTCAGATCGAATCCAGGCAACAGCCGAATCTTTTTGCACTTTAAATGAAATCCCCAATAAGAAAATTCACTTTGATAAATAGGGATGGCTTGAACGTCCTTGATGGCTCAATTGGTAGAGTGATGGTCCTGCTGTGCAAAAGGTGCTCAGTTCGAAACCTAATAATCTCTAGGAATTTCCTAAAAATATAAATCTTCCTTTTGATGCTTTTAAAATTCATCTTGAGGTAAAGTACGCTACTACTTTAACTTGAGAGAGATGTGAACCCAGTAGCCTAGTTGGCATAGTATCTGCCTGCGGAGCAGGAGGTCCCCGGTTCGAATCTCAGCGAAATATCGAGTTCATTTTTACAAAATTAGTTAAGTTTTCTAGTTTGAAGAACGCACCAAAATATAATACAGATCAACAACCGCCTACGTACTGGTGTGGAGCCAATGGCCCAGTGGTACGGCGTGCTGCTCTGGTACCAAATAGGTTGGATGTTCGATCTTCGACGAAGCATAAACGGTCTTGGAAAAACACTTTTATTTTGAACTGTCGTAAGCGTCACAGTTACGGTTACAGTTAATTTTAAAGTTACGGTCACAGTTAATCTTTAAGTTACGGTCACAGTTGAACGGGCGGATCAAATTTTTTGATTAAATCCAGGGTGGCGAAAGACGGGTAATGGAGCCAAAATATTGCATTCTAATAACTTAGGGGGCCGTCTCCAAATTGCACTCCGTTAGGGGGTCGTCAACAAATTGCAAATTGTTCCCTAGGATTAAAATTTTTGGCAAAACTGGTTTCCTGACGGACCTTTCTCCGCTGGCCCCCAGGGCGAAGGGGCTTTCGGAGGTTATCCGAAGAACCCCCTAGGCCCGCGACCCCCCGGGGAGCAGATTGGGTCCGTCAGGACGACCTCCTCTCGTCCGAGCCCCGACATCTTCGACGGGTGAACGTTCTAGACTCGGTCACCAGTTTCTGTCCTCTAGGTCAGTTGCGACATCAGGTGCTCGAAGAAATTAATATAATAATTTTAATATCAATTTATATAATTTACTAGTAAGAGTATTATTATTATTGTTTACTAAGAGGAAGGTATCACATATATTATATTAGAAGAGGGCAGATAGATAGAAAGCAGGTTAGGTTAGTAGGTTTCGAACTGAGCACCTTCTGCACAGCAGGACCACGACTCTACCAACTGAGCCATCAAGGACGTTCAAGCCATTCCTATTTATCAAAGTATTTTGGAATTCTCTTATTGGAGATACAACTAAAAATGCTAAAACTTTCGGCTGCTGCCTGGATTCGATCTGAGGACCTTTAGGTTAGAAAGCTCACTCTCTACCTCCAAGCCAAGAAGGCTTCACAAATACCCGTCATCTAAATATACATAAACCTATCCATAAAAATTTTAAAAAAAATTAAGATTATCTTAGTGGTGATTTATTTTTCACTAAAAGAGTATTTTGCTGGTTCATATTAAACTTACTAAGCTTATTTTAATCAAATTCTATATATTATTGTATTTAAATTATGAAAACCAAAATGTTTTGCGTTTCCTTGTTACTTGGCAATTATTTTGAGCTATCTTTTTGATATGAAGAATCGAGTTATTACTAGAATTTACAAATGACTAAAATTATTGAAATTACAACTACATTTGGATATTTAAAAAAAATCTTAGAAAAGTTCATAGCTTGATTCTCTTAAAAGAGTTTCTTAGTGCACTACTAATTTCATAGCTCTTTCTTTGGTTAGTGATGTAACTGTACGGCCACTCGAAATAAATAAAACCAGCAGATAATCAAAACGCACAACTTTATTCAGCTTGTCGGGAGATAGATTGGTGATTGGATGGGTTTATTTCTGGTGCTCTTTGCTTCGACTTGGGCCGGCATATAGCGCACATGGAGTATAGAGATTAGAATCATATAAGTCCGTGGTTCCCAACCGGTGGTCCGTGAGAGTCTTGGAAGTGGTCCGTGGAGAGACCCGGAAGCACACAAAACAATTCCTAAAATAATCGAAATTTGAATGAATTGAACAAGAAAAATTGAATTATACTTTCATCTTTGTAGTAATTTGCGGGGATAACAGTCACCACTAAATTTATAACAATTATTTCTTGTATAAGTATTTAAAGTAAATTTAGTTGGTCTGGTTCATAAAAAAACGTTAAGAGTGAAAAAACCGCAATTTTGTGGGTTCCGTAGATTTACTTATCTTATAACAAATATTAATTATTCTCGTAAGATGTAGTTAAATTTTCCATGCAACATTGTTAGATTTCATAGCATTATATAAAATCCCATGCTTTATTAGGGGTAATACACTTTCATTTGAAATTTTGTGAATATAAGGATTTTAAGTTACAAAGGGCAATGCAATCTTTTAACCGACCTTCCGGGGCATAATATCAATAATATTTTGATACTCAATTTTGCAAGAATATTGCTATACTAGACTGCAACGTTTCTTGAACCTATGATGCCACTACACGGAAGGAAAACCTGAGTAACCAGAAACCCTGTTGTGTTGCTAAGAGGAGTTTGGGTACGCAAATCGTGATAAAAAGACTTTATACATACATGGGTGATGGGTTTAACTTTAGCAAACTAATCATATTTCTAAATTAAAGTTCTTAATTTCACTCAAAATTCAGACACCGCGCTGGGAACTAATCTCTTTGTTTTGTTTCTCCAGGGCAACTAACGTTGCAGTCTAGTATATCTCAGTGGTAGATTTTGACCGTTGTCCCCTGGACTTTAAAAGGCACACTAACTTGTCTAAAAAAATTTCCAGGGTTTGATTTGAGACTCTGAACAGGCCAGAGAAAAAAAATTTCCCATCCATACCTTGATCCCCCCTGCATAACAAAGGCTAAAACATGGCAGGAAGTATTGCCTTCGTGGAAGTAACAATCGTTCATTTTATGGAATTGCCAGAGGGTAGGAATAAGAATCTGATTGT
Source organism: Tetragnatha montana (assembly GCA_963680715.1). Taxonomy (NCBI): domain Eukaryota; kingdom Metazoa; phylum Arthropoda; class Arachnida; order Araneae; family Tetragnathidae; genus Tetragnatha; species Tetragnatha montana. The sequence goes on along the minus strand of OY796677.1, from coordinate 11,863,148 downwards.
CCAAAATGTTCAACCTGGCATCTGTGTATTAATTTACCATTAAAAAAAAGGTGAAGGGTGTCAACGAAAAACACTTCCAAACGAGATTACAGCATCCGATCTCTGAACTTGACGATTGCGGAGGTGCTACTGACTAATGGCGGCTTTACACCACGCGATTTGCGACAGAAATTCAAAAGAACCAATACATAGGAAGCCTCGAAAACTGCCGCTGAGTTTCTGCGGCTGTCGCAAATCGCGTGGTGTAAAGCCGCCATAGAGCATTTTCAATCACATGGCTTGACCTAGCAACGGCCTTAGCAACAGAAGATGTTACAGTTTTTTGCCCTACAGAGGTTTACAGTTACAGAAAATGACCAGCCGTGGAATTCTTCTATTGGAGGATTTGCAATCACATGATCCCAAACCTAAAAACCGCCTTAGCAACAGATAAACAACGGCCTTAGCAACAGTTAAAAGCCCTACAGAAGGTACACAGTTAAAAGAAAATAACCGGTTGTGACGTCACCTGAAAACACTATTAGACTATTACAACTCAAAATCCCGGAAATAGTAGAGTAACGGACCTTTTATCCGGAATCCCCAATTCCGTAATGCTTCAAAATCCGGAATGTTTAGATTAAAAAAAATTCTTGTTCTGAAGGTATTTTTCCCACAAAGCTTACGTCGCACCCGATGAGACAGAACGGTCGGGAATGTTTCAACTGCATTCGTATGATGTATAAACGCAACTCGATCGTAGCTACTGTGGTTAATGAATGCTGCAGCTATGCACTTATTTTTTTAATTGGACCTAATTTGATGTTTTATTGTTGAGCTCTAGATTTACGAAAATTTCGATAAAACCGGGATTCAGGCTGTTGGAAAGACCGGATTTCTGGGGATACCTCAGAGAAGTAACACCCCTGCGATTGGTACACAATGCAACCGAGAAAAAAACGTTCTTTTGACATTTTTCAAACTCAATCCTGACCCTGTGACGTCACTACGCAAAAACAGAAACTGAGTCAACAGAAAACCAGTTGGGGTGTTAGAAGGAGTTTCGGTAAGCAAATGGTGATAAAAAGACGCTATACATACGTGGGTTTAACCACGGCTTACTAGATACTTATACAGGCTAGCCGAGTTTTAAACAATGAAAACCATTTGACAACTTTTCCCGCTTGGAGCGCTACAAGACCTACCTATATCACACACCGCCCTTCAACACTGTGAATATGCTTTGCCAGTTTGTCCAATAATGCCATCTGGATTTGCAATGATTTCCGTACTCGGCTAGCCTGTATAAGTATCTATCAGTTTAGTATAGTGATTTCGCTCAGTTGCGGCGTTGGAAACGCCAAGCAAGTCTGCCTTATTATTTGGATACGATGTTTGGCTAGTTTGCGGCAATAAAACCATGGATATTAAAAATGGGAATTTCTTTTCAAATATTGGTTAATTTGAATCTGAAGCTTTAAGAAACTGGTTGCTTTCATAAATATTATTTATTACTCAGTTATAAAACTTAATTACATGTTTATCAAAGTTGTTTTTCATTTAAACCAAAGTTCTTACCAATGGATTTTATTTACATTTCAAGCATAGCTTCAGGGCAGAACAGTATCTATTAACTTTACATAATGCAGTTGAAAACAAAATTATATTGACAAGTAAAATAAAGGTAACCAAAATAGTAAAAAATAATTTTGATAATAGGTTCAGTTTTAATTATTCCTATTTACATTTTAAGCAGAGCTTTAAGGCAGTACTGAACCTTAATACTTTAAAAGTATATGAATATTGGAAAAATAATTATAACATGCATTAAACAGTAGTCAATGTAGAAAAATATGCCATAAAGATCTTAACTAAACAATTTTTGATCGTTTTGAATACAACTCAGAATTAGCAGATTATAAACAATTGTTGTTGAACCTTAATGTATGAGAAATTTTTGTTCATATTTCTAAATACAAATTATACATTATTTACAATAATTTACATGAAAAGCACAAAAATAGAAGAGAAAGTTAGAATAAAAATGCACAATCAAACTTAGATTAACTAATTAAACTACTATAGTACAGTAAAATCAGCAGAAAATTCACTTTAGCTTTTAAGTATAATCTTTGGGCACAATTTAAATTTGCATTAGTTTGAAGTAAAGTTCATAATTAAATACAGTATGAAATCAAATAAAAGGAAAAGGTGTTTAGATAAGATTTTAAGTAAAAAAATATTCACAATTAAAACAATATTTACCTTAGAAATAATCACCACACCTTCAAAACATCTGCTATGGCATATTGTGCAACTAGATAAATGAACTGAGACTAAAATTTACAAGTAAATGGGGATGGTGGGATAAAATCTGTTTTGGGAAGAGATACCTTTCAAGCAGACAAAGCAGAAATGACTAGAAATATATTATCTAATTGAACTGGTTTAAAAAATCTTAATATTGCTGGCATCATCAGATAACCCTGTATCTTTGAGTTGGAGAATATACAGTACAAGACTGTGGGTTCGTGATATAATGAAGAAATTATTCAGTATATTTACACTTAAGACTAGCATTGAATGCATGATTTCTTTTTTCAAATAATAAAAACCTACAATCTGCAATATTTTTTCCCGAGAATTCAGTACACAACATAGGCCAAAAAAAAATTTCCAAGACTTTTAAGATTACTTTTACAAATACCACTAAGGATACATATTTTAAAGGGAAAATTATTGTTAATATTATTGAAAGGGGCTGAAATCAATCTTTTGGTGGACAAGTTTAAACCACATCATATCACAATAAAATTTAAGACACAGATTCTGATACGAGAAAAGTAAGATCAAGAATTATTGATTTCAGACCTAAAATTACAAGGAGTCCCAGTAAAGCCAAATTTTGTCAAGTTCTAAGGACTTCAATACTGGGAACCCTGTATGTCCAAAATACCAATAGAGATTTCGTGGCAATTTTTTAATACAAAATTAAAGTTCAACATATATGTTTTTCAAGTTTTATACTTCTTTATCATTAAAGAGAAAAATATCCTTTTATTCCATTAATTTCTTTTGATTAAATAAATTTAAAAGCTTTTGGGACTAAGTACAGTAGAACCTAATATTCTTACAAAATCCTTTCATTAAAACGACCTTGTAATTTTGGTCCTAAAAGGGGTCGCTTTATCGAGGCTCTACTATATATGCAGGGACCAATCCAGGATTTTAAACTTAACCCCCGATTTTTGTGAAATTTTTTATAATTATATAAGTGATATTTTAATGGAAACTATAAAATTGATGAAAGCAGCTTTAAATTACTTTTTTCTTCAGTTTTATAGCAACTTAAATACTCAATTAAATATAAGCAATTCGTATAATTTAATAATTTTTGTGAAGGTGCCGATAAACGGTACCAAATTGGCCTATATTAATCCCTGATATGTCACATGTAAATAATAAAATCAATGCAAAATTTACTAATTAAAAATAGCAATCATAAGCAAGCAAGTGTGCAGTCAGGTAAAGGAGGTTAAAGCTAATGGTTACTAACACAAATGTACAATAAAGTTCATCAAACATTTTAGGTGATATTCAAAAGAATAAAAACAATTAATAGTAGCTATTTAAAACTCAGAATAATTAAATATATAGCTAACAGCTTTTCTTTGGCATCTTTTTATGAAGAACTCATTTCACAATTTGGTTGTCTTAAAAAATTGAAGGTCTTTTTTAACACTTCACACTGGAATCAAGAAAAAATCTCGAACAAGTCAGTAAAACCAGAAATTCCAATATAAATTTTGACAAATCATTAAGAAAGGTAGATTGAAAACAGTTAAGGAAGTTTTAGTATAGATACTAAATCCTTAAGTTTAATTTGGTTTTAAAACTTCATTTAGAAAAGAGGAATTATCTTCTAATTTTTAAATATTACAATTTAAAATTACACATAAGCCAGAATTCAGCATACTTTGTTCTTACACATAAAAAAACCAAGAGGTTTATGGCATGTTTAAGCTGCCAACTGTAGTTTACTACAGCATAAATACCAGTTTGAAAACTAGTTTTCTTAACAGTTTGACACTAAATAATTTCATTAGTGCCCATGACTAACCAATAAAACATGTTTTGGTTTAGCAATCAAATAATTGAAATACTTTGTTGTTGGTTTTTTTTTTTCAAAACTAACTTTGAGATAAGCAGTTGCAACAACTTGAAATTCCTAAGAAACTTTATCTTGTCATAAATAAATAGCACATTTTTTAAAACATGAAACAAAAAAGTTTTCTTTGGTCCTACAGTTTGGTTCATATTTATTTTGATACTTAATTTTTTTATAACAGAATCTAATATTTTGAAGCAAACAGAAGAAAGGGGGAATTAGAACCAGTTCGGAGGAAATAAATGAAAATTTTGGAGAACTGAATGTGTCTCTTAGGAGCCATTCCAGTTTGAAAAGGTAACATATATAGTAATAGTACAGTACAGGCAAAAAATTACAAACAGTTATAAAAAAATTCTACTAATAGGTGTTTGTCATCACCCCAAAAGATCCTTGGTTTTGTTTTACAATTATGATCTGAGAACATAAACTCATTGGCCCATGGGAGCCAAGGCTTATGTCTCAGTTAGGTGGTCAGCATAACACGAGATGGTGTTTAGTTCCTAAGGCATGCTTTATCTGAAGCTTATCGATCTAGTGAAGGGATGAAAGGCTGAGACAACCTTGTACAGCTCGGGATATGAACCCCATACTAGTGGCTTAGTTGCTTGAAGCTCTACCACTTCACCACTGTGTGGTCCAAACTTTAAAACAAATCGAGTTCCATTTAAAAAATTTTCTTGCAAAAAACAGAAGAGAAAAAAAAAGGGTATACAATATTTCAAAGATATTCTAATCGCCTTTAAAGAACTTTAGGTAGAAATTACTTTTTAAAAAATGTTGTGCTAGTTATTTTTTCGTATGAAACAATCAGATAACAAAATTCAACAACTTCAAAACTCAATGAGATTTCAAACAGTTATACATATTGTTTCAAACACATGGGTGAAGAATCACCTCTTTAGAAGAGGTGATAATTTTTTTTTTTAGCACTGAGGCATTCAAACGAGGAAACACCGTGAAATTTGTGGCACAACCGGTATAAATGTAAAAACTTAACAAAGTAATTCAACTGCATGACTAGGAAAGATAAAAACAATCGAGGAGAGGTCCTCCCGATCAGATTGGAGAGAAAACCAAAAGTCGCATGATTCAAATACCTTCCCAGGTCGTGTCTACTTCATTAGAACATTAGACGAGTCAAGCCACCACAAACTCATTCCGAGCCACCACAGCACGAATTTCTGAAACTCAGCCAACAACTACCTAACACCTTTCCTTAGTACCTATCAAAGCTCTTTGAAAGTCGTGTTTTCCGCAATCCTTCGCTAGGATTGGTGGGGCATTTGCTCGCCAGACTTCACAACAAACACGTGCACCACATTATCGCCGTCCGAGGCCTGCGTCAGAAAAAACTGCTGTTCGCCACTATCGGTAACATCCGATCCGTTAGCCATTTGAATGACCGAAGGGGTGTGATGAGGAGACATCACGATGGGAGTGCCATGCTCCATTGGTCCATCTGCAACCTCTATAGCTACAGGATCAACATTCTCCACAGATAGTTCCTGATGTTGTGTCTCATCCGCCTGAAGAGATTCGTTCGGCGAGTCTACAGTCAACTCCATAGGGACAACCTCCGAGTCTACAGTCAACTCCATGGAGACAACCTCCTCTTCATTTTCCTCCACCAGAGGGCACTGTTCCTCGTCGTCGTCCTCCTTCACTTCTTCGGCAGGGGTGAAGCTGGAGAAAGAAGGCATCTGCCCAGCGGCCTTTTTCTTTCTTCCCCGCCGCGTAGTAAGCACCTCGGAGATGACTGCATCCATGCAGAGGTTGTCCTCCATGGTGCGGTGTTCCGGAAGCTCAACCGCGTTCGACACGTTCTTGTCTGAGAGGCAGACCATTTCCATGGGGTCTCCCTGCGACTCGTCTGCCGAAGAGACGATGTTCGCTTTCGCCTTGCGACTTTTCTTCGTGACGTCGGGGAAGTGGTAGATTTCTGATGCGTCTTCCCCTGGAAACATAGAAAGGATTAATATTTTAGAATGTAACAATATTTTTATTTAATTTTTATTTTATTTAATTTTTATAAGGTAGAAATGTTTTACAGTAAGCAAAAAAAAAAAAAAAAAAAAGGAATTTCGATTTATCAAGATTTTGGACATTTTTGAATTTTAAAAGTTGGATTTTAGATATTTCTTTCTTTTACATTTTTTTAAATTGATGGAACTATTTAATGGATTTTCTTAAATGAAATTCTAAAAAGGGTGCTCAAAGTCCCATAAAAATATTGTTAAAATAATAAATAAACACATTTAAACAAGAAATTGTATGAAACAAAAAATCAAACTTACAAGAAGAAGATTCTGAAGAATCCACAGGTACTTTAAGTTTTCTCTTTCTACCACGCCTCTTCACAGGTAAAGTATCTGGATTTTGAAAACATACATTTTATTAAAATTAAAATAACTACATCAAACAAAAAAAAACCACATTAAATTTAAACAGTTTTTCAACCTTTCCCCCCCAAAAAAACAAATTAATGGCATTGAAAATATGCACAGCAAATCTTACAAAGCTGAGCAAGGATGATAAGGTTAAGTACCCAGTGTTAGATGACTCAGCAGTACTGGGTGTTGCAAAAGGTCCTTGCCAAAACTTGACATGCAGATCTGTCATGCCATGATAAACAAGATTTTAAAAGGAACTCATGTACGCAAATGTCAACTGTGTCTGCTAGTAGAGGACAAAGTTCATTGGCAAAGAGGCAACATTTAACATTTTATATTCAATTGAAAAATTATTATTACATACTCAGCGAGAGCACCCACAAAATCCCCTGTAAATATGTTCCTAATCCTGTTCATCCCCATCACGGGAATGAATGGGACAAAATACATGCCTCCATAAAAGCTTTTCTTGTGAATTAAGTAATGGCTTAAATGATGGAATTCATTTATTTATAATGTAACCATTAGTTCACTTATTGGTTTTAAACTTGTAACGGGATTGAAAATGTAAATTTTTTGCAATATTAGTAAAAATGTGAAATTTCTCCCATTCATCCCCACTCTCCCCTACATATTTATAAAACTAGTAAAAGATACAGGACATCAAAATTTCTTTTTAGGGTTTCATAAAAAATCAATAATCCCTGAAAATATAAAAAAAAGAAATGCTAATAGAAAACATGCCTGTAATAGTCTCACCACCATTCTGATGTTCTGAAGTTTCTACCTCTACATTAGCTGTATATTCAGCAGGAGATTCAGTGCCATCATTTTCAGCAGAATGGTATAGCTCGCTATTTATTTGAACTGAGATTTCTTGTAAACCGTCTGCCGAGGCATTCACTTCAGATGGAACTAATGAAAAGTCAGAGCCATTTTCATTTTGCTCATCTAGGGATCAGAAAAAAAGTTAAATCTTTGAAATATATCTTTGAAACTAAACAGCAAAAGAGTAACTTGTTTTGAACACAAATAATTTTATCTCTAGTCATCCTTTATTTCAAAAAATAAACAATTGTCAAGGTTTTGAAATAATAATGACATGTGTCATTGATTATTACTGTATAAAACTCTTTGACATATTTATTGATATTCTTAGACATTTTTAAAAGATAATCAGGCAAAACATTCCTGTGAAGTTGACTGCTTCATTTGTTAAGAAGTGATTCAAAGTCAATACAATGCCAAATTTTCAGACATTAAACACTTTATCTAGATTTTCCATATTTCTTTTATCATTAGACCCCCTTTGTTTAATTTCCTCACCCCTTTTTCTAGTTTTTTTTCCAACAGTTTTCTTTTAAATTTATTAAGTTTTTCAGTCATGATTTTAAGGATTAAAATCTTAAAAAATATTGATTGTTATAGATATATTCATTGATGTCCATGAAAAATAAAGTAGCAAAAAAAGGTCTATAAATAAAAAGAAAAAAACTTTCCTTTAAAGTAGATATAAAAAGAAATACCAAATATTTACTACAGTAAAAGAACTAAAGAAAAAATCCTATAAAAAGCATATTAGAATACAGCAATGAAGATAGGTACAGTTAAAATTCTAAATGCCACAAAATTCAGAGAAAAGCATAGAAAGTGGATCAATTGAAGAAGACTGAATAAAGAAATAAACTGACCACTTTGATCACTTTCTGAAACGGATTCTGAAGGAAGCGCAGGTTCAGGGCTGACATCTCTCTTTTTCTTTCTACCTATAAATCAAAACAGTTATCAATACTAGCCATGATATACCAATCTGAAAAGAATTGTTAAATCACAACAACAGAATTTGAAAAAGAGAGATATTGAAAGTTTATAGAAACTTTCCAAGAATCTGCATATCATTCACACAATTAATTTTTTTAGACACATTTTCTGTGATTCCCTCTTATAATTTTGGAAACAAAATTCCCTGACTTTTACAGGTTGATTTTGAATTTTCTGCTTGAAACACTAGGCATGGAAAATTTTATGGATCTATCTTGCTCATTTCAACATGGAGTTTTGATTAGTGATACACATTTTTATTTTTCAGAGGGGAAAAATGAGGCTTTGACATTAAATTAGGTGGTTTCTAAGTGTTCTTCTTCAACTTTCTTATCTAGGTTTTAGCAAATATAAGCAATAATTTCAGACTATTCCTTGAAGGAACCTTGGTTTTCACAATGATCTAGTGATGAAAACAGCAATTCAAATAAAGAGCATGATTTAGTGAAGGAAGTATTAATATACTTAACAGAGGTCATTAGCGGGAAACAATAAAAAGTATGACAGAACAGTCACATATATATATTTGGTTGTAAGGAATGACTTCAAGGTCTAATGCTTAATCAATTTTAAAAATTTTAATAGTTAACCTTCCAGAGGCCATGTGGGAGATACACTAGGATAAATTTAATCATCTGATGGTACAAATTGATTTAAATAAAATGCCCTCATAATCCATTAACTGATTACAGCTTGGTTTTAAAAGTTACAAGTTTGAAAGTTTACATTTTACAATTGTGTATCTAGGAGATACGAGCATCTTATACTAGCTCTTATAAAGAATGTGCCTGCTGGAAGGTTAAAATAAAATTAAAGAAATCAGGCATTTGTACAGGGGTACCCAAGTGGCAAAATGTGGTTTGGAGCAGCTTCAAATTAGTGCTAAAAGTTAAATTCAACTTCAAGAAATAATAGACTTTATAATGAATACACTCCCAAAGAAAATGTTCTACTTAATTACCCTTACATATTCACAATTAATATGCTACTAATTTACTAAGAATTGTATACTTATTTTTTGTGGTTACTTTTACAAGTTTGTAACCCGATAAAACTTCTAGACAATGAGGAAAAGTTTTTTACCAACTTATATAATAACAGCAGTATAAAAAAGCATTTTAAAAGAGATGCAGGATTTCATGATTGGCATAGCACTTGTAGCCCTGTTTGTAGCATATTTACAGTTACAAAGTTTAGGAATCGATAGCTTTTGATGAAAAGTGTACATAGTAGCCTATTCAAGATTAAAATAAGTCTTCAATGTAATAAAACTAGTCAAACCATGTACAAATCTAAATAACAGAATCTAAACCAAAAACAAGTATAAAAAAGCTCTTAAATGAACAGGTTTTTTTTTACCTCTAGTTTTCTTCTTCACCACAACAGGATCATCAGGTTCTTCTTCAGACTCATTCTCCAGCAGTATACTGATATCAAATGTCTGAGTATCATCTGTAATACACAAAAGAATTAAGTAGTAGGCTAATTGAAATAAAGTGACATTTTTTCCAATAGACCACAGAAACCATCACACAAAAAAGGGAAAATTAAAGGATGCATTCCCTTTTTTAATGTTTCAATGTTATCTTTTTTTAATTCACAATTTTCTTGGAATGAAATGTAAAATTTAAAAGATATAATTGGGTAAAATGAGCAGAATTTAAATAATATAAGTTACACCAAAAAAGGAAGTTAAACTATTTAGGATAAAATTCTTAGTAACTTCAATTTTTATATACAGTAACAGACCCTTTATCCGGCAAGCTCGGGGCCGACATAGTCGCGGATTTCGGGTCCGGTCCGGAAAAAACACCAGTAAAGACGCAGTTGCTTTAGTAAAGCCAAAATACCCGCTTCCCCCTCCCTACTATCATTTTCCATTCTCGTAAATCTAAATTTCCGATCATATGAACAGGAATTAAAATTGCGTTAACATCGCCTGCGTTGTTCTGATCGTCCGTTTCAATAGTAGAGGATCCAGCAAAACAATTCCGGCGAAGCACGTGGGTCGTCGCGGAACCAATAGCGAAGCAGCAGGAGGCGAAGAGAAGATTGGAAGGGCCCTTCTCTTCTGTTCTAAACTTTTTCGCGGAGTAGCGGACAACTCCGAACTTTGCGGTCGGCGGACTCCGCGAAGGCGCGTTTCTCCGACCTTCGTAAAAGTTTGGAAGGGCCCGAAAGCTGCACGCCTTGGGGGTCTTTTATACCCCACAGGCAAAACAGTCATGGTTGCAAGGCAGGGACAACGGAGCCAACTCATTCACGGAGACAATGTCACAAAAGGCGTGACGCAACCATTGCGCGTCGTAGCAGCATTTGCTCACTAAAAATTCTTTTAAAAAATTCTGAATGCGAGACGGATTTCGGGTTTCCGGATAAAGGGTCCGTTACTGTAGTAACTGAAGACAAACAATTTAAACTTTGCTCTTTATGCAACACATGTTATCCAATCATTATGTTTTTCTCCCTGAGGGGTATTGTATAGTATTTTCATAGAGGGGTTTTTATGATTAAGTATGATAATTTGAATTAAAAATTTATATAGCTAGAGCTTATTTTTAAATAAAATATACAAATAAAATTCCAAATCCCCCTCGACTTGATTTTGCACAAACAAGTTATCTTCTTTAAGAAGTTTTAAAAATAGTGTACTTTAAACCTATGCATTTACTCAAAAATAATACTTAAAATCATTTATGTATTTTTTTATTTCAATAAAACAGTAATGAAGTTAGAATACAATTAATTGAAAAAGTTTAAACCTAGGAATTTGTGTGTTACAGATAACAATACATTGCTATGACCAGTCACCATATCAAAAATAAGTATAGTTTTGTTGAATACACTTAAAAAGTGAGTATTTTAAAGAATACTTACAAATAGCTTGATGCACAAGTTTAGTGTTCTGTTTTTCTTCACGCTTATACTTGCACTGAAACAAAAACCAATATAAGGAGTCTTTCACAAATTATGTCACAACACTCATTACATTTTTTATTCACACCATCTTTTACACCTTTAATCCAAATATTTTTAAAATATTAAAAGAATTTTCTTAGTGTACACTTGTGGGAGGAATTACCTTAAAAATAACGTTGAGACAACGTTTTTGAAGTACTTAGGAACTTGTAAACTTTGTGCATAGAAATATCTTGAAAATTCAATTATTACTGATACTCAATTATGTTTGGATACAATAATAGGAAAAAACAAAGAAAGAAGGATTAAATGAGTAGATGAAAGTTAAGCGAAATATCCCACTAAATTGAAATTCCTCTTTTATCACATAATGTCATATATATGAGCCTTACATTTTGATAAAAAGTGGTTTATTTTATGAACAGTACTTTTTGTAGTAAATAAATCCCTTTGAAGTGCAGCAAAAACAATCCATCAACAACAAAACAACTTACTTTCAATTCTTTACGTGTTCTAGTAACTTTGCCATCCACTTCAAAAATATTTTCCATCAAACCAAAATCAGCGCCTACTAGTTTCAGTGCTTTGTAAAACTTGGTTGTTTCTATAAAAAAAAGTTAAATTAAACCAGTCAAATTAGCTATTAAAAACCCATTCATATAGAAAATAAGCAGACATTAGGCTATTCCAAAAAAAGAATGATTTTAACAAATATATAGATGGCAACAATAAAAACTTGGTGATGTTTGAGACTTAGGCACATCCAAGCATCTTGGCAATTTGCAATGGGATAAAAAGTAAAATTAATGGAATAAATAAGGGTTAACATACTAAATGCTCATACTATCAAGGTTGCTAAATTTTGACACATTATCATAGAACTCACAAAAGTACCAAATTTTTAAAATAATGTGTTTTGACCAAATTTTTCAAACTTAAAATCAGGACTTGCTATAATTAGCAAGGTTATCTTCAAAGGTTCTAAAAATTTTATCAAATGGAAGAACTTCAGAGATTTCATCATAAAAATAAATTTCAAATGAAACACACCAGGTCTTTAACCAGACATTTGTTTAGGCCCAGGACACTTAAAGCCAGGTTAAACTTACCCCCCATTGAAATTCTTTCCATCCATAACAATCAGATTGGCCAACCATCACTTTTTAACTAACTATAAATTAACTCAGCTTCTAACAGAACACGGAAATTTTAAAAATTATTTAAATCGATTAAACTTAAGTTCAATAGCTCACTGTGCCTGTAAAATAGGTGGAATTGAAGACGTAACTTTTAATCTAAGCCTGTCACTTCTCAAGAGTTAAACTTTATATTTCTCGTGTATTGTCATAGTATTGTTTTGTTGTAATAGTATCTTATTACTTACTTCTGTAAGCCCTGTGCAATTCATTGTGGTGCACGGGGAGCTTTTTGTTTGTTTAAAATAAATAAAAAAAAGCTTACCCTTTGTGGTCCACTGCTTGGAAGCTTTGGATCTGAACGACGCATAAGTGGTGCTTTCATCTTCAATCACAGCAGGAGCAGAGTGGTCTATGGTATCTGTCCTCTTCACTAACAGAGAGGCCTCGTTTAAGACAATTTCGCCTTTCTCATTGATCATCACTTGCGGGCCTGAATGGACCGGTTCTTCTTCTTCAGGTTGCTCTGGAACTGGTTCAATACTTTGCCTGTTTAAAGTATAACTGAATTAAATACCGATTCCACTAAATTCAGTGTTTGAAAACGGAGAAAATTTCTTCTTATCCTAAACATCAGTTCTCTGGTAAGTTTGATTACCATGATTGGTCCAAAATAAAAAATGTATATAAATAAATTATTACTATATATTTCCTAGTATAATTACAAGTAAGTCAAAGTACGGCTTACTTCTAAAATTTACCTTAAATTAAAAACCTGTTGTATCTTAAACAAATCCTTCACTTAATAATCAATTGTGAGTATTGAAATATGTAAAGCTCATTAAACCCAATAAAACAGCTACTTTTGCAAGATTAGAAGATTTAAATAAAAGGTGTCCTCCTTCAGTGTTGAGAATACTTCCAAAACTTCTCAGTTTAAAAGAAACATACAATATGCTTTTTTTAATTTATTGCATTCTTAATATTGCCAAAAAAGAAAAAGAAACAGTAATGATGTAGATGTATTCTTTAAAATAAAATAATAATTATTAAATTTACCAATAAATTTAAGCATTAATTTATTAACTTTTACTACTAGTGAAATGATTCTGCAAAATTTTTTCTGAAGAGGTCTGAGCTGTGTTTTAGGGATCTCAGACTGCACTAAATTTTGAACACTCAATTAAATAAAAGTACGTTAAAAGCCTATTGTACTTTAACTTGCTGAAACTAAGTAATTTTAAATTTCCCAGCATGATAAAAAAAACTATAGCAATAAACAGAAAATCACTTACTCAACTGGTACAACAACGGAACAAGTATTTTTCTTTTTGACTCTGTGGAATAATTAAAAGCAGTTTAAAATCTGGACAAACATACAGAAAGGTTAAAACATTCAAAACAAACTTCCAAATATATGTTGAAACTAAACACTGTGAAGTTAGAATCAAGATGCTATTAAAAGCAACCTAGTTAATACTGATTTTTTTTAATTATATTCATTTTAGAAAGTCATTGATTTTATTATTATTATATTACTGAAATAAGATAAGCAAAGAACTTTTTAAGGTCTTAATATTACAAGTTTTTCTTTGCAGAACTTTTGTTCTATTAGTATCTTTCTTCTGAATAAGAAAAACTAACACACAAAAGAAATTCTTCAATTTAAGAAAATTAATTAATTAAATCAGTTTAAAATTATTAGCTAAATTTATATTTTATTTTTTCTATGTTCTTATGGTTTAGTTTTATTAGTTTTTGTTCCACAGAAGCTGTTATGCATGCATTTTCTTATTATTTAAATTTAGCTTTAATATAACAAAATTGCTTTAAAATAAAGTATAACTTAAAATATTTTTCTTAAAAAGTTACCAGTTATTAATATTTTATAATTAAAAGCATTAGAGTTTTAAAAAATATTTGGGTATGAAGTTTTAAACAATATGTGAGGTCCTGTGTAGACACAAAAGGGCTAACTAAAAAAAAAGTAGACTAGTGAAACACATTTTAAAAGTGTCCTTCATAAAGGCATAAAGGAAACTCAACTGCTGGGTATTTATACTTAGTGTTTTAAGCAGGAAATCTGAATAACTTTATTATGAAAAACATACAAGCAAATTTTCTAAAGAGTTAAAGGCTAAACAGGATTCGAAAAAATTTTGTTTCTACTCAATGTTGTTTACCCTTGGTGTATCAAGAAGGCATCAATTATTTCATATTTGAATGTAAGTATTTTAAATTAATATTGAAAGGCTATCAAGAATGACTTTGCTTACGTCACAGCAGTCCCAACTGGGTTGAAGTAGATCAAGTCTGCAATGGTCATTTCACTTCTTGGGGGTGGTTCTGCTCCATTAGCAAAGAGCTTTCTCCGCTCATTGTTCTAAAACAAATCAGAGAACTTTTAGCCAACACTAAAGTGATAAAATAATTCAGATTTTTTAACAAGGACTTGGATTTAGTAAGGAATAGGTGGTGGTCTTAAAGTAGGTAAGTTTAAAATATCAAAGAAACACAGGATTAGTTTAAAGCTATGTATAAATTCACCTTTTTCGTTGAAATCCTCTTACGCGGAGAATTTAAAAGTCTCTTTAAATTTGGACAATCTTGTTTGGAAGATGTTTTGTGAGCAGCAGTTGTAATAGATGGGCCAGGAGTGTTTATCCGAGCTGGAACTACAGCCAGATTTGTATCAGGCAGAGTTACAGCTGGAGTTTTGGCAACAGTAGTTGTGGAAGAAATGTGTGGTCTGGGAGAATCCACTTGGAGAAGAGCAACCTCATTAGCTGCAGCAGTGATGGTTAATGTGTTTTCAACCACATTTTCTTTAGCACTCGTTTCTTCGACTGGGGATCTAAAAAACAATAAAATGGGGAAACTATGAAGATAAACAATTAAAAAGCTACATGAACACATGATTGGCTTTAGCTTTGATATGATGAATAGAAAAGCAACACACATAGAAAAGAAAAACAATTAAAAACAAACAAATTATGTGTTCATTGTAAGCTTTATTACAAAAAATATGGTTCATATATATAAAATATGGTCATAAATATAAAGGAATGGTTGGCAGAAAAACTAGTAAGGAAATGCTTACATTTTCCTTAAAGCATTGCTTACCCAGTCATCTTTAGCAAATCATACCAGCATAATAAACACAACTAATGTTTCAAGTATTGAAAATTTTACATGCTTTATTTTATCTTCCTTTTTATGATAGATTCTTTATTACAAAGTTTGAAAAGAAGCAGAGTATCAAGTTTCACCATTCAGTTGTTACACTATAGTAAGGTTCTTCTTGTTTAAGGGGTTTTCTTTTACCCTTAAAAAGCAGACATTTTGGGCTAAGCCCATAAAAAGCTGTCAACAAGGCTGAGTTTTTTTTTGTGCTAATAGTCCAATCGACAAAGTACATGCTAAGAACATATGTAGAACAACATATTTCAGGCTTGACTAAACTTAGTACAATTCTTCAACAATGCCAGTTCTGGCCCTTAGAATTGGTCAGCTATAAGTAAAAGGCTAAATTTTATTGGGCTGCTCACCCATCTCCAATGTAGGATAAAAAAGTAATCTATTACAGTGGAACCTCGATTTCTGGGACCAAAAACATATGGTAATATTAAAGAAAAAGCATTGAAACAAACAATAATATTATGATGAAACTAGTGTAACTTTTATAACTGGTGTTGGTAACAAAAGGTTACTATATCAGGGGGTTGCTAAAAAAGGTATGTTGTAGTATTTTGTTTTTGTAAGACCATGCAAAGCTAAAGTATTTATTCAGTATATAAAGTATTTAAACTAAAGTATATTTTCAAACTTTAGAAAACAAATCTTAAGAATCAACTATCAGTAATCCTAAAGAAACGCTTAATTGAATTTTTTAATCAGTATTTAAAATTTATACTTACTTTTCAATAGCATCAGGTAAAGAGACTACAACATTCTCTGCAGTTGGCAATGCATCCTGAACTGGGTGTTCATTTTCAGATACTCCAACAGACAACACACTTGAAGTAGAAACTTCCTTCCCCACTTCTTCAGACCTAGTGAGATGTTTAAATAATATAGGGCAGAGGTTCTCAAATTGTGGGTAGAGTCAATTTTTGTTGGGTCAAGACAAGATTTTGAATTTATGTTTAACTATCATAATTTCTGCAAACCTAATATCAGCATTAAAAATTATATCAACTTAGTTTTACCACCTGAAAGTCGCAATAAAAGGTTGTTTTAAATTAATCGCAAATTTTCACTCACAAGACTAAAAAGCAGAAAATTATTACTAAATGATTTTTTTTAAAAGGACTAAAAAGTGTAAAATAATTTTTCCTAGCTCTTTTGCAATACAATAATTTAGAAGGAGCTAGGAAAAATTATTTTATACTTTCTGTTTTAATAATGTTTTAGAAGTTTTTTTTTATTTCATTAATTCCCTCTATCCTTGATCTTTAAAAACTGTGTCTTCCAGATTTTACCATTTTTAATTTGTTTTAAAACTGCTGATATGTCAAAACATTTTTTTTTTAATTCTAATTATGTGTATAAAGGTAATATAAAATATTTCTTTGTAGAGGTGTAGATTTCTGATGAAGTAATATTTCATAATAGCTAATTTTGAAACTAAATTAACAATAATCATAGAAACAAGTGCATAATACTTGTATTAAATTCTACTGGAGAATGTAGGTAAATAAATGTATTAAACTCTACTGAAAACAAATAACATTCAAAGTTTTGTTTTGATAGAGATTTTAAAGGAACATTGGAATAATACAGTGACCTAATTTTTAATCACAGAATTAGAAGTAATAATAAGTTTTTCAATGGTAAAAAGCATAAAAAGTAACTTACAAACTGGGAGTTCTTTCTTCTACAGTTTTGGAAACAACTTCCACAGGAGGTGGAGTTTCTTGAGAAACTTCCTTTGTTTTGGAGCCTTCTTGAAGAGTAGCTCTATGTAAAAAATTATATAAAAACTTATCATGCCACTCTTCTCAACTCTTTCTTATGATATATAATAGAAGCTCTTATACGAAAGGCTGTCTCAGCTATTGAAAGAGCCTGTTTTGCTGAGTTTCTAGCAGTTGCCAAATTGTGCTGTTTTACCTGCAATGAGTATTTGAAATCCACTTTGTTTAAAAAACAAATTGGCTGGTAAATACTGCCAACTTGGATACTGTTAGAATTTTACTTAAGCAACTCCTTCAAAAGCTGTGAAAGACGTTTTTAATAAGAGATTCTACTGTGTATTTTGAGTTACAAGCAGTTTTGCTTAACAAACAATATTTTAGCAGTTTATTTAATTGCTTAAACAAAGAAAGTAAAGCTAAATCAATTCCTTTAAAAAAAAAACTAATATTGAGATACTATTGAATTGTAAAGAATGCAATCCAAAGAAATGAGCGTGCTAGTGAAAGAGCTTAACTGAATTAAGAGTTTTTACTAAAAAAAAACCTAAACCACACCACTAAATATGAAAACAATATTAGTGGAAGCTATCGTATTGAGCAAACTTAATTTTTTCAGAACTTGGTTGGTAAAAATCAAATTTCAAGTAAAAAACAATTGTAAGAAATGCAATGAATTCATTTGAGCAAAGCTATCTTTATCTAATATTCCCATAAGTTAAACACAAGTTCATTTTCTGGTGTAAATAAGAACTTGATTTAGTACTTTTCCATATATCTAGGTAGTTTAAAATGCACATGATAACATAATTGTACTCAGAATTTTCATTATTGCTACAGTAAAACCATGTGTATACTTTTTTATATATTGCTGCAATAACTAATGGCTAGGGGGAAGCTCCCTTGAAATAAAGTACCATATGTAAATTATAAAAGGACACATTCAATAAAATGAATTTGAAAAGACAAATGCAAAATAAGTCATAAAGTGCTTTGCCATGCAGTTTATAAGTAGCCTATTACTGACCTCATTCCTATTCCATCCATTCACAGTTAAATAATTTTAAAAAAATTACTTCTCCTTTGCTGGCTTGGGAGCTTCTTTAGCACTCTTAGTTTTCGATGGAGCAATGTTTGGTTTCGCCTTTAGAAATCTTCTTCTCCCAGAAGTAGCTTTGGGTTTATCTTCCGCAGGAACTGGAGTTTCCTGAGAATCTTCCTTTAATTTGGGATCTTCTTGAGGAGGAGCAGAAACTCTAAATAAAAAATTTGAAATAAAAACTTTGATACAGACTTGTCAACTATTTCTTACAAAAGTATAAGTTCTCTTAGAGTTAGATAAATTTTTATAAAATAATACTTTATAAACTAAACACTAGTAGTAAATATTTTTAACAATTTAATTAATCAATATCTTTAGCACAATAAAGTAGATTGATACAATCATTTTACAAAATGTAAAGCTTAAACTTATCAAAGTATTTTCACATTGAAAAACCTAAACCTTGGATTGTAAAAATAGATATAGTGGAAGCTTTTGAGCAAACTTAATTAGTTCCTCAACTTAGTAAATTAAGAGAGCAAACTGCTGTAGTAAACGTAATGAATTCATTTAAGCAAAGCTGGATCCAGATTCTTCATTTTCCAATGGAAATAGAAAACTGATTTGGTACCTTTTCATTACATCTCAATAAAAATCTCTGAACAGTGTTGAAGACAACATATAAGATGTACCTCTAAAATTACCAACTAACAGAGTAAAATATACAATTACAATAAAATAACAGTTAAAATTTAGAAATCTACTTGAATATATAACAACCAAAAAAGCTTGGCAGTTTTTAACAATATAGATAACAGCTTTGTACCAAAGAATTTTCATTACTGAAGCTACAATAAAAATATGTCTAGTATAAATATTATGTCTATTGTTGCAATAACTGATTTCTATAGAGGCTCCCATGAAACGCAAGTACTATTTGTATAAATTATAATAGGTAAATACAATTAATAAAGTTAATTTGAAAAGACAGATGCAAAATGCAGTGGAATGTGATCAATGATCAATCTCAAACCAATACCAACTCCACTTAATCAATGTAATCAATATTAACTGACAAATGGTGAAGAATAAAACACATTCAACAGTTACAAGATTATCAATCACTTTAAATAGAAACCCTATTTGAAAGTCATGCAATAGTTCAAATAACTGTCTAGTTTCTCTTAAGAAAACTTAAAATACATTTGGCATTTTTGTTTCTTTTTGAAGCTATGCCATTCAACTAACTAAACAAAATTAAAAAAAAGTTATTTTTTTCCTATGAATATATCTGATTTATTGCTCATTCTTAACACTTCATGTTCAGATATGTCTCATTTTGTGCCAATTAAGGGGCTTTTTGTACCTATCGACCAACTAAAATGTGCATTATTTGAATAGTTCGGTTTCATTCCTGGGCATTTGTGTCTTAAGCAGATTTCCCAATAAACCAGCAGGCCTAAAAAGTGGAATCCAATGTAAATCATTAAGTGCTTTGTCGAGAAATCCATCCTCAGTACAATCATTTTTTAAAAACTTACTCCTCTTTTTCAGGTTCAAGGGCTTCTTTAGAACTCTTATTTGCCAATGCAGCATCATTTGGTATGGCCTTTGGAACTGTGCTTATGGTGAGAACCCCAGCAGTAGTTATGGGTTCAACTTTCACAGCAGGTGGAGTTTCCTGAAAAACTTCCTTTGTTTTGGACCCTTCTTGAGGAGTAGAAACACTAGGTAAAAAAAAAAATTGAAATGAAAACTAAGCATTAAGACATGTCAAATCTTTCTCATTAAGGTATACGACATTTTAGAGTCACAAAGAAATTTTCATAATCTAAACACTAGTAGGAAATATTTTAATCAGTTTAATTAATCTTTTTAGCACAAAAAAGTAAGAATAGATTGACCTAATTATTTTTAAAATTAGCAAAGGATTTACAAACTCATTAAAGAACTTTCACATGGAAAAGCCTAAACCCTGACATTCTAATCTCTTGAACAAACTTAATTTGTCCCTCAATTTGATTGATTAAAAGAGTAACCTTGTAGTGAAATTGAAATTGTAAAATATGAATTCTTTAAAATATTAATGAATTCATTTAAGATTTTAAAAATTCTTAAAAATGTTCATAGTATAAGCAAAGTTATATTACATAATAAATCAGTACTTTGGATACAAATTCATTATTTCTTGGGGTAAATGGGGAACTGATTTGGTATTTTTTGATATCTCGATAAGAATTAGAAATATTTGAGTAATTGCAAACAAACAATTTAAATATAGTTATACTTATACTTAATGACTGTAAAGTTTGGAAATTTTTTAGCTTGGAAGCTTTAACTTGAATATTTGAAAACATATTGTGATAATGACATTGTACTCAGAATCTTCATTACTAAGGCTACATTTAAAATATGTTAAAAAAATGTTTTGCTACACTGTAACAATAATGGAAGGGCAGAGGCTTCCTTGAAACTAAAGTATCATTTATATAAATTATAAAGGATACATTTAACCTTTTTAGTCACAGCTGCCCCGAATTTTCCATATGATTCAATTACAATAGCAATTTTATACGGCATTCACATAGGATTGAAAGGATTAATAAAGTATATTTGAAAAGATAGATGCAAAATAAATTGTTAAGTGCTTTTATGTGCAGCTTATTCTTGACCATATTTCTATGCCACCCATTTACAGTACAAACATTTGTTTAAAAGACTTACTCCGTCTTTACAGGCTCCGGAGCTTTTTTAGCACTTTTATTTGTCAATGCAGGAACATTTGGTTTGGCCTTTTTAAACCTGTTTCTAATGAAACCCACAGTAGTAGTTTTATCTTCAACTTTTATAGAAGGTGCAGCTTCTTGAGAAACTTCTTTCGATTTGGACTCTTCTTGGGAAGTGGAAATTCTAGGGAAAAATTGAAATAAAACTTAGCATGCAGACAACTCAGTTCCTTGTTATGAATATATAAGTTTTCAGGGGTCCGTCCAGAGTTTTTGTAAAAATTGTAAAAACCTACTCATAATTTTGTGAATTTTAAATTTAGTGTTCAGTTAGTTTTTTTTAGCCAGGAGTCTGTTTGTGAAAATTGAGTCACTTATTTGTAGTATTGTGAAAAATAGTGTCCTTAAAAGGCTAAAATACTCTGTGAAGGGTCCGTTTTCACAATGTAATATTTTGTGAAGGGTCTGAAAACAGACCCAAATTTCTTCTAAACAGACCCCTGGTTTTAGGGATGCAGGCAAATTTTTATTTAATACTTTATAAGCAAAACACAAAAGGGGAATACTTTAAAAGTTAAATTAATCTCTTTAGCACAAAAAAGTAAGCATAGATTGGTCCAAACCAGAGTTTTCCAAACTTTCTTATGCATTGACCCCTATTAAGAACCACCTTCTTCTTGTAGGAAATATCTGTTACTGAGAGGCGCTTTCATCGGAAATTCCAGTAAGACCATATCAAAAATTACTTCAGAAATTTTCAATCTCAAATAATTTTTCAGATATTCCTAATGAGCAATTCCTTCAATAAATTTTATATTAAGGTTGTAATAATTGTATTAATTCACTATAATTAAGCATATTAAGTTAACATAATATAAAAAGAATCCACTTCATATTATAAAATGCTTTGATGAGCATTACTAATCCATCTATACACAGTACAAACATTTATTAAAAACTTACTCCTCTTTTGCAAGCTCTGGAGCTTCTTTAGAACTATTTGCCAATGCACTGACATTTGGTTTGGCCTTTGGAAACTGGTTTCTGGTGAGACCCTCATTAGTAGTTTTGGGCTCAACTTTTATAGGCGGCGGAGTTTCTTGGGAAATTTCCTTCGATTTGGTCCCTTCTTGGAGAATAGAAACCCTAGGGGAAAAATTGAAATAAAACTCAGCATGCAGACTACTCAACTCCTTGTTATGAAGATACAAGTTTTAGAGATACAGGCAAATTTTGGTACTTACGTATTATTCCGTCGACCGTTCAGCGGCCGTCTAATTCAGCGGCACAGTAATAGTAAAATCAATGGGATTTGATAACGTTTCGGATTAAGCGTCACGGTCGACGGGATACTACGTAAGTACCCAAATTTTTATATAATACTTCATAAACTTTCTAAACGAGGGATTCCCCAACTTCTTTATGCATCGACCCCTATCAAGAACCCTTGTCTTCTTGTAGGAAATATCTGTTACTGAGGGGTGCTTTCAATGGAAATTCCAGTAAGAGGGCCATATCAAAAATTACTTCAGAGTTTTCAAAACTCAAATAATTTTTTAGACATTCCCCCTGTCCTGAGCAATTATTCCTCCAATAATTTTTAAATTAAGGTTGTACTAACTCACTAATTAAGCATATTAGGTTAATATAATGCAAACAAAATCCGCTATAAATTATAAAGTGCTTTGTTGAGCATAACTATTCTATCTATCCTCAGTACAAAATTTTTTTAAAAACTTACTCATCCTTTGCAGGCTCTGGAGCTTTTCTAGCACTCTTATTTGCCAATGCACCAACATTTGGTTTGGCCTTTGGAAACTTGTTTCTGGTGAAACCCCCATTAGTAGTTTTGGGCTCAACTTTTATAGTAGGCGGAGTTTCTGGGGAAATTTCCTTTGTTTTGGACTCATCTTGGGAAGGAGAAACTCTAGGGGGAAAATTGAAAAAAAACTTAACATGCAGATTACTCAACTACTTGTTATGAAGATATAAGTTTCAGAGATACAGGCAAATTTCTATATAATACTTCATAAACTTAACACTAAAGGTTAATATTTTTGAACAGTTTAATCAACCTCTTTAGCACAAAAAAAGCATGCATAGATTGGTCTAAACAAGGTATTTCACCAACTTTTTTATGCATCGACCCCTATCAAGAACCCTCTTCTTCTTGTAGGAAATATTTGTTACTAAGGGGTGTTTTCAATGGAAATTTCAGTAAGAGGGTCTTATCAAAAATTACTTTCAAGTTTTTAAACCTCAAATAAATTTTCAGGGTACTTACGTATTATCCCGTCGACCGTTCATCGGCCGTCTAATTCAGCGGCACAGTAATAGTATGTCAATGGGATTTAAAAACGTTTTCGGATTAAGAGTCACGGTCGGCGGGATAATACGTAAGTACCATTTTCAGACATACCTCCAATAATTTTTAAATTAAGGTTGTACTAACACACTAATTAAGTATAATTAATACAGGGCGTATCTGAAATGATGCGACAAACTTTGAGGGGTGATAGTACTCATCAAGACGAACAAGAATTGGTATAGAAAGGGGGGTCGCAGATACGCCGTTAAAGAGCTAGGACCTAATGTAGTGCGAGTGCGTTTCAAAAGGCCGTTTTTAGAAGGCCTGTGTGACGAAACAAAACATAATAAAATGAAAAACATTATTGCATGAGGTACAGGAGTATCCGTACTACTTAAATCCTCAATGTGATAGAAATTGGACCACTTGCTAAACCGTGGGATGAGTTTTAAAACGTGCAATATTAATCTTTTAGCCAAAGAATGAGTTTCCTTAATGCAGACTTGCCAACCTCTGAAAGTCAAAAATCAGGAGATTTTCCATAGAAATCAGGAGAAATTTTTGTCGATGTATAGCCCATCGCAAACCAATTATAAAGAGATAATATGTGCTCAAAATAAAAATTTAACCGCTTTAAAACCATACAACCATACTTTTTCGCAATCACACTGTCCGGGAACATTTTTCTGAAGAGAGCTCCGGAATGGTCCTCCACACTGATCGGTAAATTATGCTCCAATATAAGAATGCTGTAAAAAGGCATTCAGCATTACTTACTGTCTGATCATTCTGTATTACAAAAATCTTTTGGTTATTTTCCACACATTTCGCATTTTCCTTATGCATATTTCGAAAAAAAAAAACAGGAATTCCGAAAAAAAGCGGGAGAAAACCGAGAAAGCGGGAGATTTTCGGGGAAAATCCGGAGGGCGGGAGGAGAGAGCGAAAATCCGGAGTCTCCCGCCAAAATCCGGAGAGTTGGCAAGTATGCTTAATGGTATTTAGAAAAATGATGATAGGGGAAGGAATTTTCAATGATCATACATTGATCATTGGAACTGTATGATCATTGAAAATTCCTTCCCCGATCATCACTTTTCTAAATACCAATAAGGGAACTCCATTCTTTGGCTAAAAGATGAATATAGCACGTTTTAAAACTCACCCCACGGTTTAGCAAGTGGTCCAATTTCTATCACATTGAGGATTTAAGTAGTACGGATACTCCTGTACCTCATGCAATAATGTTTTTCATTTTATTATGTTTTGTTTCGTCACACAGGCCTTCTAAAAACGGCCTTTTGAAATGCACTCGCACTACATTAGGTCCTAGCTCTTTAACGGCGTATCTGCGACCCCCTTTCTATACCAATTCTTGTTCGTCTTGATGAGTACTATCACTCCTCAAAGTTTGTCGCATCATTTCAGATACACCCTGTATAATGTAAACAGAATCCGCTATAAATTATGAAGTGCTTTGTTGAGCATTACTATTCCATCTATCCTTAGTACAAAAATTTTTTAAAAAACTTACTCCTCCTTTACAGGCTCTGAAGCTTCTCTAGCACTCTTATTTGCCAATGCATCAACATTTGGTTTGGCCTCTGGAAACTGGTTTCTGGTGGGACTCCCATTAGTAGTATCATCTTCAACTTTTATAGGAGGTGAGGTTTCTTGAGAAACTTCCTTCGATTTGGACTCTTCTTGAGGAGTAGAAATGCTAGGTAAAAAATGATAAAAAAAACTTAGCATACCAGACTTGCCAACTCTTTTTTATAAGGATATATAGTGCTGTCCTTTAAAAACAACCCACTGTTTCATATTTTCTTCATTAAAAGCTTAATAAAAAGGATAATTAAATCGAACAAAAAACTGTACTAGCGGCTCATCCTCCCTAACATTTTAGTGCTAAGCATTTTTAATTCCAACTATCCATTACAAATTGGCAGCCAATTAAGTAAGAATTTGAAAAAAACCTACTGTTTCCTTAAAAGAACCCATGTACCCTAAAAAAAAACCCATGCTTGAAAATACTCAAAAATTAAGACAAAAATATGGTTAAAAGGGTTTTTTGATAGAAAAGGGAATAATTAAGATAGTTAAAGCCAAATTTATTAATAATTATTTCTAAAATTAAAATTGTGATATGATTTTCTCCTCAAGAGTTCGTCTTCAAAACACAACGATAATAGCTATTTTACTGTTGTATTTTTATTTTCGGGTTTTAAAAATGACTTTTTAAATTAAAAAACTTTACAGTTTTTATAAAAAAGCTAAAAAAGGATAATTTTGGCACTTATATTTTATTTTAACCCCAATTATTAATTCTCCATAATTCATTTTCAAGTGAAATTCTAGTAAAGTGCTATCTTTGCATGGAAAATGGGTGTTTTTTGGTATCAGTGAGTTTTTATAAAAAATAGTAAAAAAAATCCGAGAATCACTGAAACAAGCATTATATTTGCATAATTAGTAGTATATCATGGGTAATATTAAATATTTTTCATAACTTTTTATTTATTTTGCAATTTATAGAAAAGGAAACAATGGGTTGTTTTTAGCTCCCATTGGGGTTTTTTTTACCCCTGGTTTCAAAGACTACAGTAAGGACTCTAATTGGCGGACAGAGCCCAAACTTTAATATTTTATTCTCATAGTAATGGGCTAACATAAAAACGCGTGAGAATTTCTTTAAAGTCTTTATAACATACATTTTTACAACATCAAAATCTGTACATCTGAAGCTCATTTTTTGCCAAAAATCTACATTTTCTCAGCTTGTTTAAAAAATAAGTAAATAAACCGTTCTTTGACCAGTTTTTACACCCCTGACACTCTAAAGGGCATAGAAGGACAGGGTATATGAGATGGTAAAATTATTTTAATTATTTAATTAAAAAATCTCAATGGGTTGTTTTTAGGGTACAATTTGGAGTGGGTTGTTTTTAAAGGACAGCACTATATGTTGTTTCATGGTTATAAGCAGATGTAAACACTAGCAAATATTTTATCAGTTAAATTAATCTATTAAGCACAAAAATAAATGACTGAAAGAATCACTTAAAAAGAATCGGTACTTACGTATTATACCGTCGACCATTCAGTATCATAGCTATAGAAAAGTCAATGGGCTTCAAATTCAACAGCACAGTTAACAGGATAATACGCATGAACCAAAAATTTTGTAGGATGACATTAGACATACCACTTCACTGAAAATATTGTTTTATTAACTCCTAACTTTTTCCGTCCTGAAGTAGATCACTAGGACAAATTACTGACTCTAGATAGAAAACTTTCACCCATCATGGGCATACAGGTGTGATATATCCTGTATAGAATACATTTAATGAAGTAAATTTGAAAAGAGAAATACAAAATAAACTGTAGAGTGCTTGGAGTACATTTTAAAAGTATTATATCATTGATCACATTAATAATCCTTAATCCATAACAAATGCTCAAAGGCACTAACCCTGACTCAAAAGCAATTTTGCTTCTTGCGTATAATCCTGTCTACCATGCCGCTGAATCTGAAAACGTTATCGAAGCCCATTGACTGTTCTATATTATGTGCCGCTGAACAGTCTACGGGAAAATATGCAAGTATACCATAATTTTTATGGCCTTATTCATAGTAAGTTAATTTTTAAAAACATACTTCTCTTTAGTTGGCTCAGGAGTTTTTTTGGCGCCCTTATTTGCCGATGGGCCAAAATTCGGTCTGGCTTTTGAATATCTGTTTCTGATTGGACCCCCTGCAATGGGGGCTTTCCTTTTTGGAAGGACAGTGGCTGTCGAAGCAATCATGTCAGAGGATTTGTCGACCGAAGGAGCCAAGACAGCGAGAGAAGCCATGATTTCATTGTGAATCCCAAAAGTGAGGAAAAATGACTGACCTGTGAAATAAATAATCCAATTAGATACATTAATTTCGAAAACATTATTGTAGGATTGGAACGTTTTACCCTGCTGCAGATTCTTAAAACTACTCCGTGTTACACAAAGTAAAAAAGCTTTAATAGTGAATCTTCATGTCATTGTCATGCATGTATTGAGAAGCTTTTTAAGTAGCTAGCTGTTGCACTATTATCAGTTAGTAGTAGTAAATGATTTAACAGTTAGTAACTTTAATAACAGACACCAAAGGCATAATTGGAGGAAGATTTGGAGATATAACCCTTCACAAAATTTTCCGTACAGCTTTAGAAAAGGTCTGCTTTCCACCATGTTTAACCACAGCTATATTTATGACCGACAACCATTGATATCCAATTGTTAATATTATTATAAGATTTAAGTAATAGTAATTAGTACAATATTGTTAGAGATCTATTAATAGTACGATTAGATCTCAATAACAGCACGTAATCATTTTATTGTCGGAGCTTTGGTTAAATATGCGGCAAGCGGACCTTTTCTAAAGCTGTTCCAATTTTCCTTCTTTTATTATCGAATATAATTATATTTATCCCAGATATCCCCACCCAAAACTCCAATATCCCCCTCTGAAATTTATTCTCGCTACACCACTGACTAAAACAAATGCCTACAAGTAACATTATGACAAGAACCTTCAAAATATACTAAAAGTAGAGGAAATTGAGGAAACTTATAGCTTTCTGCAGTTGTAGAACACGATTTGATATTACGGTACGCGTGGAACCAAATAGAATATCCAACTTCTTTCAATATATATACTTACATAGAAAGATTGCATTGATGGTAGGTTGTATTACAATGAATAAACTTCCCCAATATTAAATTTATAATCATTTACTGTCAAAATTCACCTCTTTTATCATTTCCCTTTTCCACAAAAACCATTCACAAAATCCTACTCTAAACAAAAACACAACATTACATTTCATCATGCTGTCGTTTCAATTACAGTTAAAGAGAAAAAATACAACTATTATAATCGTCTAACTAAAAATTTAATTTGATAGATACAAATTTAAGGTATTCTTTTTTCAAATATACTATTTTTCCAAATTACTTTGAATTATTAAGGCGGCCTATTAAACATATAAAACTCATAAACTATCATAATTATTTAGAATATGTTGCTCAGTAGAGCAAGCCATAGACACCTCAACTCTCCATCGTACATGTTTCGTAGGTAAATAAATTTTCTCAGTATGATGCGATTGTAATTAAATAAAAGTTTCTGATCAATTTCTTTGAATTTTGAAATCCGTAGCATGTCCAAAAGCTTCAACAAAATGAAATATCGTAAAGAAAAAGGCGAAATTGTTGCCTACAGCGAAGGGGCGGTGCGACACAACCTGATCTTGCTGGAATACTGCCGCACGTCCATGGCAGCCCTCTCCGGAAGTACTGCTGGTGTACTTGGACTGACAGGGCTTTTGGGATTTGCATTTTATATCGTTACCGCCGTTATTTTGTGGCTGTTCCTCCTAGCTAAAGCTGGGATCGAATGGCAGAAGTACTTTCGAAGCAGAACCCAACTCTTGACCAGTGGTTTTTTTGGTGGTCTGATTACCTACATTTTGTTTTGGACCTTTTTGTACGGAATGGTGCATGTGTATTGAGATCAAATTTTTCAAGGACTTTCTCATGAATGAATGAATTGTGGCTGGATTCTCCACATTCCTAATGTGTTGGTTTGTTTCACAATTTTTTCACAATCAACTTCTGTTATTTATATTATACCTACATTTATTTCTAAATTAATGTTTAAAGTGTTCTATACTTTCATATTGTTATTCTTGCTGTTTGGGAAAAATGTGTTCAGATGCTGAGTCTTTGTGATCAATAAATATGATTTTCCATCATTAAAATGTTTTATCTTTTTGTGAACTTTTACACATTCAGTACTTGGGTATAATCACTGTTAACTGTGCCACTGAACCTGATGGTTGCTAAAAGGTCGACAGGATATTAGTAAGAAATATGATCCTGAGCTTTAGCTACAAACCTTTCCATTAAAGTTGAGTAATCAAAGTTATAGACTGTCCTGCAGGCCATTTTTTAAGGGAGAAGTTTGGGGGCAAATGCCCTCGCAGTGGTCTATTTTGCCCCTGCAGGGATGAAAGTTTGCCCCCAAGGTGTAAAAGGTAAATTTCTGAGGACCCAGACTTAATGAGCGAGGCTAAAAAAAAAACTGCCCAAAACTCAGTAAAACCATGATCCAATTTCGCATAACTTGGGGTCCAATCCCTTTTGCCCTCAATTTATGGCCCTTTGTACCATGTACCTCTGTTGGGGGTCTGGGAATGTTGAGATCTGAGAGAGCTTCTTGCGATACTCGTGTTCTCGGTCCTAATTCAAAGAAAGGGTGTTCCTCCCTTTTTCCCCCCTCCTTTTTTAAGTTTTTCACTCCTTCGGGGATGCCCTCATAAAAAGTCTCTTTTAACTCTTAATGAAAAAAATCCAAACCTTTATCCTAAAATTTTTACTGTCTCAATTGGGCCTAAAAACGCCTTTTTGCATCAAGTTTTCAAATTTTTCCCACGAGAAACACCCATGCCCTCTTTTACCTGGTATGACTTTCCTTAGTTATAGAAGGGTCCCTGCATCCCTCTCTCAATGCCCCTTAACTTCAATCCAATAGAGCAGCGAGAGCCTTAACGGAAAATTCATGGGCTTTTGCCCCTGCAGTGAAAATTCCTTAAAAAATGACCTGCTGTCCTGTGTTCTCCAACCTCGTTGTTTCAGAAATGTAATATGTACTCTGGATAGTTAGATATTAGATTGCTTGTAATAATTCCTTTCAAAATTTATCTTACCCTTCTAAAAATTTTGTCTTGGACTTATCACAGGGGTCCATCTAGAAAGAAAATGCATCCGTTTAAGGACCTTCCAAAAAATTCTGATATTCAAGAACGAACCCTTCAGAAAATGTTTATCCTCAAAAAAGAACCCTTCACAAAATTCTTATTCCCAAATATGAGCTCTTCACAAAAGTCCAAAGATCAAAAGTGGTTTGAAATATATTTTCAGAATTTATGTTTCTATCAATTTGTGGTCGGAATCTGCCAGTTTTTAGTCAGTTCAAGAAGTTATGAACGATATGAACGTACTATAGACCAGCGTTCGAAATTGAGGTGTATTGCTGGTCCGGGACAACTAAAAACGGCTCGGACTAGTGGAATCAGAAAATCATTGGTCCGCCGGACCAGTGTGTGTGTGTGGTGAAAAATATCCCACCCTTGATCCAGTTCTAGCAACACGAAATGTGGCCACATGGGATAGGGGAGACCCTGACGAAACAGAAAAAATATTACTGTGAATATGTTAATTTTTAACATTAGTATTTGGTACTCACACATTCAGTGCAATAGTTACTTTATAATATATAAACCGATTTTTTTTAATTTGTCGGACCAGTGATTTTTATTGCGGACCAGTAAGATAGGCAAAGCATTTTCGCGTATAAGATAACGCGTTTTTTACCCAATTTCTAATGCTGCTATAGACCCATTTTCACAAATTTCCATTTGATTTTTCATATTATTCCTAAAACAGGACCCTGGAAAAACCTGAAGAAAATTACAGTAGAGGTACCCTCTTTAAAAGTAGTTTCATGTTTAAATTATATAAAATGTAACACTCTCTGCTTTAAAAATGCTTCACTGCTGTGCCAAACTTAAAAATACTAATATCACTGAACTTTAATTTTTTTGCATAATGTTATAGATGCTGCAAGGTGTAAAATTAAATTTTTTAAAACGCCTATTATTTAGTTTGTTTAATGAAACTAGATAGCTTGGCTACTTAAGCACCTTCTTCTTTGGAAAGGAGGTGGGGTAGTTATTGGTGAGAAGTAACCTCCAATTTGGCTCTCTCTGTACCTCCCCAACCCTAGGAAGAGAATGGCCTCATTTGTTTGGGTGGGGTTACACTAATGATCTAGCGAGGAAATACAGACAATAGAAATATAGTCATGTTCATGTAGCTGATCATGGCAGAAAATAAAACTTTTAAAACCACCAATGATGGTTATGACAATGAACAAGTTTAAAATGAAGTAGTTTTTTTAGGCTTAGATAAAAATATTGTAAAATTAAAAAAAAATGGAACATTTTTACTCTGAAACATTTCAGTTTTAAAAAGAAAATTTAATTTAACACATTTTTTCTCAGCTTCTGTAAATTTTGATACATGAACTAACTTTTAAAAGTTGTTAAGCTTCCATGTTTTAGGTTTGGGGTGTGAGATAATTTAAGTTCCCTCATTTGTAAATTTAAGTTTAATTTAACGAGAAATAAAAAGTATTTTCTACATATTCTTTCTATAAAATGTGTCAAAAAAGCTTATAAGCAAATTTTTGACATGTTTTATCTGTATTTATTCTACTGTATTAAATGTCAAGGTTGCCTGATTGTGTTTATAAATAAATTTATTTAAAATTAGATTTTTCTGTGAACTTCATACAAATATTTATGTATAATTAATTCCCCTCTTTATTAAGCACTTGAAAGGTGGTAGTTTTTTTACTATTGTAGGTTAAAGTCATTTTAGGGCTTAACCCTAGTGCCATAGCTCATACTAAATATGTCAAGATTACATAAATGCTACCAGAAGTAAATGAAATTTGGCCATACATGAAAAAAATTGGACGAATCTTGAACGTTTGGGCTGCCTGGGAAGAAACGTGTATTTTTTATGAGAATTATTTTACTAGTGAATGTGTTTATATGCCTAATGGTACTTACCTAGTCTAGATTCAGTTTACTCCAAAATGTAGATATTTCCTATGGACAGTGTTATTCCTAGGATTTTTTTGTAGGAGTAAAAATACTCCTTGACTTTTTTAGGAGGAGTGAAATACGGAAATAGCATAAACTACATATAGTACAGAATTTTTTTTCTATTAAAAACGCTTACTTTTTAATGGACAAAATTATATTGGAAAAAAAAATGAGGATGCTATTTTGGGTTTTAACAATTATAGCATATGTTAGGTATTAAATAGAAAATATTAAACATTATACGCGGTGCATTTTTTAAGCTAAACCATTGTAAAAAATTCAAAGAGTGAAAATACTCCTGGCTAGTTTTTTAAAGAGTATTTCCGATTTTCAAGGAGTGAAATACTCTCTCAGAGGAGTTAAAAATATCTCTGCCTATGAATAACTTCAACTTTTGCATGTATTAACACAGCATTAAACTTCATTAGGAAAACAATCCTGAATTTTATTTAAGGAATCAAAATAGTTCTTAAGTTTTAATTACTGCACATTAAGGCATGAATTCCTGTAAGAATTTATGACATTACTTTTAATAAATTCTTTCATGGAAAATTTAGATTTTGAACGAGGGATTAATTTTAAAACATTCTTGTATTACATTGAACTGATTTACAAGGTACCCCTTGTAATTCTTGTCTTCAATGTAGTTTTTTAGTTTTTGTACTCTTTAATTTTTTTGCTGAGAAATATAAGTTAGTTAGCCTTAATTAGCAGTATGGCACTGTTTTATTTTGTTATATTTAACTACATTAAATTTTTGTTAATGATAAATCAATATTTTCCTTAATGTGTTATTTATTACCCAACAGTACATAAACATAGCTACTTTTAAAAAAATTATTTTAGTAGGTATTTGATATCATTTGAAAATTCACCTGGTTATTAGTAATGTTACTAAATAATTTATTCATGTATTTACCATCATTTAATATTGTGATATTTATTAGTTATAGTGTAGTTTTATTATAAAAGGTTCTTTAATTAGGTTCACTTAATTTTTTATCAAACTTTATTCAAAAAGCTCAAACTCAAAAATACATCAAAAATTGGTATTGATAAACCATACAAATGAACAAATATTTCCTCTACTCTTGCTAATTAAAAAAACTTATATAATGGACAAAATCAAGTTATGTACATGCCATTGGTGTGGGTGGAATGTTATTTTACGAAATTTCAAGCATTATCTACTGCATTTGAAATAAAAATTTTGCAAGAGATGAACATATGTGTAGTTACAACATACTTGGAAATGCAAATGTATATTTTATTGAAAGCTACAGCAGCACTCTATTAAGTGGATAACCCAGATAGAGAGATAATCAAGTTGATTTAATTTATAGGAAATTTTAAAATTATTTACATAATAGGACATAATTCTAAAAGAAAGACAAGATAATTGATTTTAATGATATTTAGATTTAAAATAAACTGAGAATGGAAAGGCTGTTTATTTCAATGCTTTGTGTGAAATGAAATATATTTCTGTGTTTCATTTACTTTAAGAAAATATTTATTGTATATATTTACTTGTCATCAGTTTTAATGAGACAATTTTGGGGTGTTAATTACCCCAATTAATTGATAGTTTAATGTCTGGGTCTTATTGCCTAGTGTCTTCTAATTATTTGAAAGAAAAGCGTATACATTTAAAAGGATTATTCCTCTAAAAAAGTATCTTCATTCAGTTTTTTAATTAGAATCCTTAAAATGAACAAAATGGCAATTAAATCAATGGAAATTATTCTTGATCAAATTTATAAAGGGAGCACAGCATTATAAAAGTTATAAAGAAGTGATATTTGAAATTGAGTTATGTGATAGCAGTAAGACCAAGTATAGTATAGCATAAAAGTAATTAACACATTTAAATCTACAATGAGCTTATTTACAACAGAGATTGCATTCTTTTTGTTTTCAATTTTCTAGCCTTAAATTAGTATTAAGTTTTATTTCTCTCATTATAAACATCCAGAACAACTTCTGGTTCTGAATCAGATCTATTATAAGTAAAAATTACATAAAAAGTAGTAGTTTTTTGCGACAGCTGTTCTTGGGTTTAAAATAAAATACTACATAGTTCTAGCTAACCTTGCAAATTTTGCAGGAGAGAAATCTGAAGCAATCAATATATGTAGATTAAATCATGTTGCAGTTTATTACAATATTTCGGAAATGGACATTGTTGGCAGTTTCCCCATGTGAAGACCATCTATATGTGTTAGGCCTAAAAACTCCTATTTTTTACGTCATAAGCATAAGCATCACGACACTCATCATGATTTTCCCTTTCTGAATTTTAACTTAAATGTTAAAGAAAAGATTAACACCACAAATTCACTGATTTCGCCCCATGTTTGACGTCACACTTCCGAGTTTTAAGGCCATCTATATAGAGGGTCTTGCCCACGTCAACTTGTGAAATCAATAGGGGTTTCCATTCAGTTATATGAATTGTTATTCATTACAACACGGATGATAAAGTTATTCAAATGCAAGCATTAGAAACATCCTTACCTTAAATACAATAATACAAATTTGGTTTTTAACCACTTTTTTTTTAACAGCTACATCATTTTTTCGCGTGTTTACAGTTTTGTTTTTATTATTGATCAACGCTCTACAGTTAGTTGTGTGCGTGTGAGTGATATTATACTTTTCGAACCAAACTTCTTCCACAGTCCTTCTTTGGTGATACTTTCAGATGAGGTGTTGTTGTCCTTGGGATCAACTTGGAAATGACAGTTTTTTTTCCTCCAGATTATTCACGTGTACTCAACTCCTTTAACACTTGCAACATAACACCTCAAAAGAATCGCGAATGCAGAATGGAAACTGATGACACATCCCCCGATTCTCGTAAATGTGACGGTGAAAAAATAATTTTAAATTATTCGAATATAAAATTCTGTTAAAATATGATGTTATTTAACCCTATTATATTTAATACTGTTTGTCTTACCTACACAGGGGCATGGCTAGGATTTTTTTACTTATAATTTTTTATTGATTGCCCATAAAAATATGAAATTAATCATTTTTAGTTAATCTAAATGTATAAATTTTTAGAGATTTAATCCTGAAAAATGTTATTTTTAATAATTATTCGTCCAGTTTTTAGACTAATGAAAATTTTTTATCAACATTTAACACTTTTTAATCTTTTATACGTAAACAAAATTTAGATGCCGTTAGCCGTCGCGTCGTATGTAACTTGAAGTTTGCGATTTTCACCGAAATTTTTTTTCTTAAACACCACTACGAGTTAAAATGTTTCCCCTTTGTTATAAAATGTCTCAAGAATTTCCGTCGTCATGAATTAGCAAAATCATTTGCCTCGTTAGTTAATTGAGATTGAAATGAAAAACCCTCTGGGTCATTAGGATGTCTTCTTCACTTAAGATTTTAAGAAATCGACAATAATAATTTCGACCTAATTTAAAATTCTTTCTAAGCAAACCTTTGTCAATCCTACATTAAACCTTTCTACGCCGCAGAATTTTCAAAGGAAAATATCCAGTGCATAAAATTCGTAGTTGGTGATGGCGGCATTAATCCAGAAAATTTTTTTGGGGATGGGGATAAAATCGGAATTTCGGGGAAATTTCAAGGTGTAAAGAATGCCAACTAACACGGTTATTTTGCAAACTAAAATTTTCATTATTATAAGAAGCTTCTGGAACTGTTTTATAAAGCAGCTTAATTCTTTATAAAGCTTTTTTCTTTTCTGGATCGCCAAACGATAATTTTGATGAAAAAATGCTGCCAGATTTTTAAGAATGGCAAACAAAATTTTTGTCCCGATTTTGAGTTTTTTTTCTCCGCCTCCATAATAATTAAATTTCACAAACCCTGTGCATCAAACTTTCGAAAACTCCCTTCCCGAAAACCCAGTTTTTTTCTTCCAGGAAATAAACCCGGCCATTTCCATGCGTCGCGTCTTCCAAGTTGATCCGAAGGGATGGTCCTCACTGCGCGGTTGTCTGCAGCCAATCGGCCAGCTGTCCGTAGTTGTCTCTCATCCACCGAACGTTCGCCTCCGCGTTCTCCAGAGACTGCTCGAACGCTCGCTTGGCCGTGCCCAGTTGGTTTTGGTTCTTCTTGTAGAACTCTTGGAGCTACGAAGGGGGAAAAAGACACTGATCAGTAAGCCATTCATAGCAAAAGTCTATGGGATTTTTTTTTTTTTTTTTGGGGGGGGGGATTTTCCCAGGTGCACCCCCTTATGTTGTTACAAATTCTGAAACATTATCACCTGCAAAATTTCAGATCTGTAGGCCAATTTTTGACCCCGGCGCCCCTCAAAAGTAGTTTCCCATGTTTAAGTATAGGGAAAATATTGAAAATATCTCCATTTTTATGTTTTTAATTTAATAAGCCTGAACGCGCTGTCAAAATTGTTTTAAAACCTATACAGGGTGTATCTGAAATGATGCGACAAACTTTGAGGGGTGATAGTACTCATCAAGACGAACAAGAATTGGTATAGAAAGGGGGGTCGCAGATACGCCGTTAAAGAGCTAGGACCTAATGTAGAGCGAGTGCGTTTCAAAAGGCCGTTTTTAGAAGGCCCGTGTGACGAAACAAAACATAATAAAATGAAAAACATTATTGAATGAGGTACAGGAGTATCCGTACTACTTAAGTTCTCAATGTGATAGAAATTGGACCACTTGCTAAACCGTGGGGTGAGTTTTAAAACGTGCAATATTCATCTTTTAGCCAAAGAATGGAGTTCCCTTACATTAGTGTAATGGTACTTAGAAAAATGATGATCGGGGAAGGAATTTTCAATGATCATACATTGATCATTGAAACTGTTGGATCATTGAAAATTCCTACCCCGATCATCATTTTTCTAAATACCATTAAAGGAACTCCGTTCTTTGGCTAAAAGATGAATATTGCACGTTTTAAAACTCACCCCACGGTTTAGCAAGTGGTCCAATTTCTATCACATTGAGGATTTAAGTAGGACGGATACTCCTGTACCTCATGCAATAATGTTTTTCATTTTATTATGTTTTGTTTCGTCACACGGGCCTTCTAAAAACGGCCTTTTGAAACGCACTCGCTCTATACATTAGGTCCTAGCTCTTTAACGGCGTATCTGCGACCCCCTTTCTATACCAATTCTTGTTCGTCTTGATGAGTACTATCACCCCTCAAAGTTTGTCGCACCATTTAAGATACACCCTGTATATCACCTTTGGGACATCATTGTCCCAAGATCCTGTTGGAAAAACATTCAATAGCTCCTACAGGGGTTGTTCTCTGAGGGTTACAAACGCATAGCTCATTCATTTGGACTTCTCCACACTTCAATTAACTGATTTCCTATATAAGCCAATGCATATTATGTAGTACGCTTTTAACCCTCGGGGAACTTCCCCCAGTAGGGACTATTGAATAATTTTCCAGTAGGATCTTGGGACAATGATATCCAAAGATGATATATAAGGTTTTAATTCAATATTGACAGAGTTCAGGTTTATTAAAATAAAAACAATGAAAAATCAAAATATTTTAAATATTTTCCCTATACATGGGAAACTACTTTTGAGGTGCGCGGGGATCAAAACTGGCCTAGAGACCTAAAAATTTGCAGGTAATAATGTTTTAGTATTTATAACAACTTGAGAGGGATGCACCTGGGAAATTCCAAAAGAATATTTTCCCTATAGACTTCTGCAATGGCCTACTGATCAGACCCCATGGGTGTTTCCGGGTCATATTTTTTGTGGGGATCCTTTCAGGGAGTAGGTATTTAAAATTATCTTAAAATGTTAAACTTGGATAATCAAGCTCTTCGAGACTGGTTTGACTTTATTTTGTTCCACTTGTCCAGGTAATCTTTCCCAAGCCTCAAACGTTTTATTATATGCAATGACATTGCACATATAATAGAAACCTTAAATCTAACCATTGGAATTTTTTTTAACTACAACCGTATATAAACGCGGCGAAAATTTCTTTTAGAATAACGTAGTACGTAGTTACAAAGTATTCCCGTTTAGAACCAATGGTGGGACCGGATTCTTCATAAAAGATGTTGTAAATGCCGCAGCCCTACACTTATTTTTTTTTTTAATTGAACCTAATTTTGCACATTCTTGTGAGATCGAAATTTCCGGATTCATGATCCGCCTACCCCGGAAAAGTATAGCACTCGCACTCCTGCTGTTTTCCAATGGTCTTGCTACATTCCTTAAGTTTCCATGTAGTTCATTTGATTTGATATTGTTAATCGAGAAACTACGGGCAATCTTACCTGATATAGCTCGAACGGCGTGTTGAGAGATGATGTTACAGATTTAAGTAAACTGCTAATGGCGAAGAATGATTTTCCATATCTAAAAAAAGAATAAGTTTATGAGACATTTTTGCACTGTTTGGAAATAATAAAGACAGGAATATTCTTATTTAGGAAAACAAGTATATTGAGGAAGAATGTAGTCTAAGTATACAAGGAATGTTTCAGTTTCTTAATTTTACCAGGAGATGACGATCATATTTACCGTTTTATAGTTAAAATATAAATTTATAAGAAAAGGCATTGCAAAATTAACGGAATTTGGAGGGCTCAGAATTAAAGTGGACCAAGTCCACTTTTTGAGTTAGCTACGCTATAACATGCACCAACTATGTAAAATTTCAGTGCAATAATGAACCAAGTCCTAGTTCTCATAATATCTGCAAAAAATGTTAATTTTAAAAACTGTTAACATTAATTTTCCTATGAAGCTTTAACTTTAAACCTCTGTAGCTCAAAAGTAGCTAAAGTGGACTTGGTTCACTTCTATTCTGAACCCTCCATTTAGCTAAGCACACTCATAGACGTGAATTTTAGTATGCTAAAAAGTGTACTAAAGCCTCTTTACAACAGTAAGAAAAAAATTATTTTGAAAAATGAAGCGATTTGAAAGCCCAAACGAATATTCGTACAGCCACATAGACTTAACATGGGATCATTGCATTGCTGAAAAGCATATTTTGTTCCTAATCCTAATTTAAAAGCACGTGCATGCAATTTTTTTTCTTGAGGTTCATAATACCAAAAGCTTTCAAATCACTTCATTTTTTTTAAATAATTTTTTTTTCAAACCGTTTTGATATTTTTTTTGCTCTTTTTTGTACTTTGCAATGAAGAATAACATACTATGTTGGGATAATTTTTGTTTGGATTTTGCACGTGTAATTTAGCCGTAATAGGAGGTAAACCAGTGTAAATTTGTTGAGTCGAATGGAGATCGAATGGAGGCAAGAGGATTGGCCAAGGACAAGGGTGCTTGGAAGAAGAGCCTCGAGACCTTATGTGCTAGCTTGGCTCGAAGAGAATAAGTAAGTAATTATGGGCCGTATTCTGCAGGACAAACAAGTAGAAGAAACGAGAACGATACGGAGAGTTCTCCACAAGAGAGATTTCAAACGAGAGAGGTCCGCCATATTGTTCCGAGATTCGAACCGTATGCGGATTGCTTTTACACATTTTGTGGACCGTTAAATAGTTAAAAAAAAATCTAAAACAGCTATTAATTACCGAAACAAGTCCTCAGACATTAATATGTAACGAAAGTAATGGACATCTAGTGTTGTTTTTTTTTTAATTTGTATTGTCAGTGTATAATTATTTGTTAGGGTTTTCAATAGATGCACTCGTGATGAAAACGAGCAATTTGGAAATGGCAGGTCTACTTGCCGTTTCCATCTCGTTTTATCTACGTGTTAAGGTTTCTGAATATGGCCCTATGACTGTGATGAAAAGAGGGTTGGATGGTGATACCTTTGGAAGATGACGTCCCACTTGTCGCGGATGTAGTTGAAGGTGAGGTCTCTGCCGTACAGCTTGGAGCCGACCGAGCGGAAGACGTAGCTACCGTCCTGCCTCCGAATGCCGGAGTCGCTGCTCAAGCTCCAGTTCAGGTATCTGCAACGAACGACACAATACAATACGTAACAAGGCAACGCAACATTAAAATACGTAAATTACGCTACATACATTATACATATTACATAACTGTAACATTAGAATAGGGCAGAGGTGCAGAAAATGTTTTATGGCCCAATATTTCCCCAGAACAATTTGTTTTGATCAAAATTTCATCAAATTAAAAAAAAAAAAAACAATGGGAATACTTGAGGGAGTACCTAGGTCGTTAGACTTTCAAACTCTAGTATAACCAGCCTCACTTGGTGAGGCTATGAGCAGAGCTGTTTCGGAACGTGTGACAGAAAGTTGCAGTCCAGTCAACTGAGGCAAAGAACCTTGTTTCCCCAAGTTCACTTGGTCCTCATTTTATATCAATCCCGGAGAGATGAAAGATGCCCAACCCGGGAACAGAACTCGGGCAGCAAGATGCATTACCAATACTCCACTGGGTTTCTCCAAATTAAACTAAATTGGTACTTACGTATTATCAGTATACCGATAAGTGACGATTTTTCCCAATGTAAACTTGATACCATTAAAATTAAAAGCAGATAAAATGTGCAACAAACTTCTAAATACCTTATTTTATTTTCTGAACGTTTGATCAATATTTGATTTTTTAGAATGAACCACACCTTATAACCATTTTTGCGTAAATTTTACATTTAGGAATATAAAATCGGCTGAACTTTACCGATGAATTGAGCCTAAATTCATAGAGAGATTGCTTGCTGCTCTAATATGAACATTTCTGAAATAACATTTGTATAGAAGAAATGTAATTACAACACATAATATCTACTGATTTGATAGCTCCTTTCATTTTGATGTATACTATTTTAAGAAAACTTCTTAAGGTGCAGCAACCAAAGCCATAAACTATTGCCCCAAACCCTCTAATTTTTACGCATGCACTTTAATGCCCCTTAAATTATCAAGGACATTAACTAATTAAGCCAACAACACTTCAAAGAAGGCTTAGGGGTTCCCCAAAAATTCGATCCCTTAAAACGGCCTGTTAAAACATTTCTGAAACTAAGCCTAAGATATGGTAGATGTTCTATGAAGTATTAGTGAATAGATATATTAAATTACACAGGTCTGCAACGAAAAAGCTGTTTGAGTAATTTCATCGATTTCCTATGTATTTTGGTGTGCTGATTACGGGAAAAATAATGAAAAAAAAATCCTACACGTCAGGATTTTTTATAAAACGCATATTTATTTTCAATTTTGGCCTATTTTCCCCAATTTTAGGTGTTTTTTTA
Organism: Tetragnatha montana; assembly: GCA_963680715.1. Lineage (NCBI taxonomy): Eukaryota > Metazoa > Arthropoda > Arachnida > Araneae > Tetragnathidae > Tetragnatha > Tetragnatha montana. The sequence goes on along the minus strand of OY796677.1, from coordinate 11,821,828 downwards.
TCCGAGAGTTTTCAACGAAATTTTTAGTTAAAGCTATTTTTATATCGTTCATATCAAGGCCTTTAAGATGCAAATTTCCATAAGTCCCTAACTGTCAAAGAAATCCCCAGAGAAGTGTTTAATGTGAGCAATGAACCAATGATGGATTATATTTTAATGAGCTGCTAAATAAAACTACAGGAGTTGTTTTTATTATGAAAAATATGTAATAAAAATAAATTTCTGTGACAAATTTTCATTTATATTGAAATTGCATTTTCTTACATTTTTAGCTAAATTGTAAAAAAACGCGACGTCCTAAAAATAAGCGGTGGTCATTTTCGGATTTAGCACACCAAAACCCATAAGAAAAATAATTTCTATCAGAAATTTGAATAAAAAAATTATTTTTAAAAATTTAATTTAACTTTTATTCAGATATTGCCCTTTTTACCTGAATTGTAAGCAAACATGATCTATTAGGACAAAACAAAGGTCATTTTTATATTCAACGTACCAAAATACGTAGGAAAGTAGTTTTTAAGGGATATTCTGAATTATACAATTGGTTTTATTAGTCTATATTCATTAATTTTGAGGTATTTCCCTTTTTAACATAAAACGTAAATTGTCAATAAACCTGCCGTGTAGGAGAAAAATGGAGGCCATATTCGGATTCAGCGCACCATATATTATCAAAATCAGTAGAAATAACCAAATCAGCTTTTAGAAAATGTTTTTTGGCATACCTGTGTTATTACTGATGAACTACTTTTAATTGATGTAAGCCCAAGTAAAATATTTTCTCAAGTATTTAGTGGTGAGTATATTACCTGGAGAGCAGCCAGGGCTGGGTGGCGCAGGCTAGTGAGTACATGAACTTGTCCTTCTCGGAGGCGATCTGCGCCGCCTTGTAGCGACCCCACAGGAAGTTCCACACGTCCTCGCCGCCGTACTTCACAGCCGTACAGTACACCACGCTGCGCAGGTTAGGAGGGATGCTGAAACAGGTTGGAAGATTGGAATAGAATCGTCAGTTTGATACAGTCCAAATAATGGCAAATCTATTTGACATGAAAAAAATCTCCAAGCTTCGCTCTACTTGAGTGCAATGAGAGAAAAAATAACTACCTCCATTAGGCAGATATAGCCCCTTGAATTCGGCCAAATCAATGTCCATTCATTCTATTTTATGATTAAATTTGAAATTTAAGTTAAATTGTCTTTCTTTTCTTTATTCTCTGTACTGTAAACTGAGCCAAAACAAAATTGAAGTTTATAATTTTTTATCTAGTGAATGTCAGACTGTTGATATAGAGTGTTTTCAGATGACGTCACAACCGGTTATTTTCTTTTTAACTGTGTACCTTCTGTAGGGCTTTTAACTGTTGCTAAGGCCGTTGTTTATCTGTTGCTAAGGTGGTTTTTAAGTATGGGGTCACGTGATTGCAAATGCTCCAATAGAAGAATTCCACGGCCAGTCATTTTCTGTAACTGTTAACCTCTGTAGGGCAAAAAACTGTAACATTTCTGTTGCTAAGGCCGTTGTTAGGTCCGAGTCATGTGATTGAAAATGCTCTATCCATTAAACTAGAAGTAGGAGAGAATGATGCATGTTGGGACACTTTTTATCTAATTATTTTTTTAATTGCTTTATTATTTTTCTAATTGCTTTATTATTTTTCTAATTGCTTTATTATTTTTCTAATTGCTTTATTACTCTTCTAATTGTTTATAGCAGAAATCCCGTTCGGGCTGCAGAAATACAATCTTACATATATGAACAAGAAAAGAAGAAGAAAATAATGCCCTAAGGTGCCCCACCTTGAGACACTCATAAAATTATCAATATTATTTTAAAAATATACTATAAAGTTATAACACTACTTAATAAAAAAGCTATGGTTAAAAATCTTAAATTGGGCATCAAACATAATTTACATTCAATTTTTTTTCTCTGATTTCCTCATTTTTCTCATGACATAAATCACAGATTTTTTTCCCTTCCTTACACATTTTTGCACTAATTTCTAAATTTATAATCCGATATATTCTTAAATTGCATAAAACATTTTTTTTTCTTCATGATAAATTTGTGGTATCTTTAGACATGTCCCAAGGTGCTCCACTTAACGCTTTGGATATCAAACCTAATTACTCTTTTAGGATTATAGCAAAAGATTTTCTTTTTCTTTTCTAAAATATTAATAGATAAACGTACTTTAATCTCATCATAATTATAATTAGATAAATACAGTTCTTTTGTTAAAAATTGTTTTCAAACCAAATTTTTGTAACTTTGCACCACGAAAAACAAGCAAACTGATGTATATAATTATCCAGTCACAACCAAAGATTCCTAAACACGTTGAAGAGTAGATTTTAGTTTCACTCATTAGTACCTACCTCCTACCTATACACACTAGATCATAACTATAAATTTACATGAGAATAGTGTCCTAAGGTGCCCCACACTTCTAGGAACCGAACTAATCTTTCTATAAAAGTATTCACCTTTAAAAGATGAACTTTTAAAAATTTTGAGGTCAAGCTTCTAAGTACTACAATTATATATCCTCCTAATAATTTAAATTAAAATTATTTGTTATTTAACTGGTGAACTTTAAGTTAATAAACCTGTGTAGACAAAGAGACAAATAAAGACCTATATAATTTTACTAGTGGTGAGCAAATGAAAACGGCTACTTTAGATAATACAATGAGGTATTTTCACGTTTTGAGATTAAATTTTATAGAGTTTTTTCAGGTGACGTCACAACCGGTTATTTTCTTTTAACTGTGTACCTTCTGTAGGGCTTTTACCTGTAGCTAAGGCCTTTTTTTATGTGTTGCTAAGGCGGTTTTTAGGTATGGGATCACGTGATTGCAAATGCTCCAACAGAAGAATTCCACGGTTAGTCCTTTTCTGTAACTGTTAACCTCTGTTGGGCAAAAAAACTGTAACCTTTCTGTTGCTAAGGCCGTTGTTAAGTCAGAGTCATGTGATTGAAAATGCTCTATTAAAATAGTAGATAAAAAACATGAAGAATGACGTTTAAATGAAGTATTTTCGTGGCCTAGTTTCTGAGATAAAAATTTTTGAAATTTCGTTTTGCGTTATGGCGCGAAAACAGAAAGACTGTTGTTGTTGTGCGCTGTGACGTCACTTCCAATAGAATTCCGTTTTCCGATCATAGAAAAATAGTATAAACACTAAGTTTCGAGTGTGCTGTGATGTCAAATCCTGTGTTTTGATCACGTGACTTTGCTAGTGTTTTGGCAAAAATAAAATTGAATTTTAAGTTATTTAAAACATATAGAGTGTTTTCAGGTGACGTCACAACCGGTTATTTTCTTTTAACTGTGTACCTTCTGTAGGGCTTTTACCTGTAGCTAAGGCCGTTTTTTATGTGTTGCTAAGGCGGTTTTTAGGTATGGGATCACGTGATTGCAAATGCTCCAACAGAAGAATTCCTAAGAAGACATATTTTTTTATAAACTGAATCAAAAATGTTTGTGGTTACTTTAATCACAATTTATGCTTGTTTAGAAACATGTAGCGCTTGTTTTATACTTTTGAACTTTTTTCATCAGTTGCAATCTGAAAATATCATATTTTTCGCGTATTTTTAAAAATAATTCAATTTTGACACCTATTTAAGTGTTTTATATTAATTTATTTATCTGTTATAAAGTAACTAACATTATTTGTGCGTTACGTTCCGAAAATTAATTTTTGAAGAAAAAAATACATTTTTTCCCGTTACTCATATTTATCTCCTTCTCGCTTAAATTTCAAAAATATTAATTAAAACAGTACATTTTAATGTTTAATAATGTTAATAAGCATCATAAGAAAGAGTAAAAAAATAATTGAGGCGTTATTTTAGTGTTTAAAATTGTTTTCATTGTTTTGAAATTTTTGAATTGGTTTTTCTCAAAACATGGTTTTATTAGATTCAAATCCCTAAAGCTTTTTTCCTATTAGACCAAATGGTATGAAACTTGATATTTATGTTCTATAGGGTAGTTATATTAAATGTAACTTGCGAAATTATGCATTTTTGGCCCGAGTTATTTTTTACACTTCATAATAAAGCAAATATCTTAAGATTTTCTCGTTTTTGAAGAAGAAACACCAAAAAAATTTTTTTTCTTAAAAACTACTACGAATATCCTTAATCCCCCTCATAGAATTATAACACATAATATAAAGTACGTATTAGTGAAAACAGAATGAGAAAAAATTAAAAATAACGGAGGAGTAGCATTTTGAAATTATGTAAAATTTTGGACATTTTGTTTAATTTTTCAAAAAATAAATTTTTTTTGATGATTTTCTGCTTAATATTGTAATATAAGGTAGCAATAGATAATTTAGCACTCTTAAAGAAAGAAAAATCCCAAATGCAGAGGAAAAAAATTTTTTGGTACTGAGTCCCCTTAAAAGCCCTACAGAAGGTACACAGTTAAAAGAAAATAACCGGTTGTGACGTCACCTGAAAACACTCTATTCCCTCACTTAAGCAAATACCTCCACTCATTAGAATAAAACACGTACGAAAAAAAAACGTATTAAAGTATATTTAAAAAACGGACGAATGAGTATTTCTGTAGAGATAGTCTAGTGTTCAGATAGATTAATTCCCTATTAGAAGTAAGGTAAATGTATTTCCGACACTCACATTTCCACGTTGTCCGGGGTCTGCCTCCAGAGATTGAATTTCTCTTGAGCTTTTTTGATGCAGTCCTCGTGACCGTAACCGCATATCCATCCCAGAGTACTAACACGCTTGTTTCTGAAAGACACACAGACAAAACATGAGGATACGTTCCTGGTGCATATTAAAGAATTATTTATAACCAGTGTTATTCTTAGGATTTTTTTGGAGGAGTAAAAATACTCCTTGACTTTTTTAGGAGGATTGAAATTCAATGATGAGGAGTGAAATACGGAAATAGCATAAACTACGTACACAGAGATACAAAAACCGCAATCAAACTATCTAAGCATCAGAACAATAAATGAAGGAAAATTGCTATGGCTGTAGGAAAACACAATTAAAAAGTACGATAATAAGGGTGCCGTGGCTGAAACCAAAAAGTGGTTCACAAATAGAAAAAACAGTTTTTGGCCTCTTCTCCTGTTTGTGTACCTCCTGTTTTGTGTACTCCGACGGCTAAAATTCACTCAAAGACGAAGACCAATGACTACCACTTACTTCTCACTTAATTACGTTTATTATCGAAGCTAACTATTTATATTTACATATTTATACAGTTCATTTCATTCTATCCTATCCTACACTCCTCGAACCGACTCCGAAGGGAAGAAATGCAAGGGGGAAGAAGAAATGCAAGCATACATTTTTTAAGCTAAACCTGTATGAAAATTCAAAGAGTGAAAATACTCCTGGCTAGTTTTTTAAAGAGTATTTCCGATTTTCAAGGTGTGAAATACTCGCTCAGAGGAGTTAAAAATATCTCTGTTTATAACTATAAAATACACAATTTTTACAAATAATAAGCCTCTGGTCCTTTTGTAACATTTGAGTTTTTACTTCTCATTCAGCGCATCTAACGTAATTTTTTCAAATTTGATAACTTCTTGTGAAACAAAGAAAAGCGTTTTACAACTACTAGTAGAACAATTTTATGTTTTTTGTATTAGTTTCTCAGGGGGGATTGCTTAAAAATTGATTTAGAACTCGGGAAGAACACGTGTTCTTATGATTTATTTATTTCAATTTGGACGGTACATATGGGAAAATTTGAAAAGAACAAAACATATGAGTCATCTGGGAGTTAAAACCCATTTAGATGACCAAAAATGTTTTTTCTGATATTGATGATAAAATTGACAAGGGGATAACAAAACAAGAAAAAAAACACACACATACACACAAAAAACAATAATAATAACATACAAAACGTACAAGATTTTTTTTCCTCCCGAAATTGAAAAGAAAAATTGGCACAGCAGCTAGGCGTAAAAATTACTCTCTTTGCTTCTTTAATTTAAAATAAGAAAAAGTCATCTAAATATTCAAAATCTTCTTCATCAAGTTATGTTTTAGTTTTATTTAGTAATATCCACTATAATCGACAGCAACGTTTCTTGAACCCAGTACTTCACAAAAGTGGAAGGAGAAACACAAAGCCTTTTGGGTTGCTAGGAGGAGTTTCGGTACGCAAATTGTGATTGAAAAGCACTGTATATATACATGGGTTTATCAAAATAATCATATTTTTAAATTGTGACGTTCTTCATTTCATTTAAAATTCAGACACCGCGATGGGAACTACTTTGTTTGTTAGATGCTGTCATAGGGTCAACTTAAGTTGATGTCTATAGTATACGTCAGTTTTAGTAGTTATGTCATAAATAAATTAATGTTTTTCACAGTATTAATCACAATTTTTGGGCATGTTCCTGTCAATACTTATAATTTACAAGCCATTATTTAATTTTTCTAAATGCAAATAACATGTAATAAAATCAATGACTAACTGATAAAGTGTTTCATCTTAAAATTATACGCTGAATTGAAGTCTTCGTTACATTTTAATGAAAAAGTTTATGCAAAAGACGATCAGCTCCATATTTTATAGCTCCATATTTTATAGCTAACATAGGTAAGTAAAAAATAAGAGAGTGACATTTCATAGAAGAAGCAACTTACTGCGTTAGAATGTTCTCTTCTGGGCTCTCCTCCCATCCCAAGGAATCATATAAAGGTTGCAACTGCTCAATGAGGTATTTCTACAAAGATCAAACATCAGATATCTATGTTAGAAAGCACTTCAGAAGAAAAAAATATACAGTGTACCCTCGTTATCTCGAACTTTATTATCTCGATAAACTTAAAATCTCAAAAAATATGTATAGGTACCTAATTAATAAACTTGTAGCATGCTCTAAAATAAAAAACAAAATATTACCTAACACTAAACTGTGTTTGGATTGTAAACTTCTAAAATACTAAACTTATCCCCCCCCCCCAAATAGCAGTTAACGGTTGATTTCGCGTGTACTCAAAAGGAAGAGTTTTCTAAGCAAAAGTACCTTCCACTGCCCATAGATGGCGCTCCTACAGATCATCGAGTCTATGAAGGAGAAGCTGTGGAGGGCAGCTTTCCACGGGAGGTACTCCTGCTCCGTCTTCAGGTACAGAGTCGTGTTCAGAGCCAAGTGGTAACTCAGCTGACCAGCCCTGAAAACGAAAAAAACTCAACTTCAGTACAGAAAAAAAGAGCAGAAATTATTGAATTCAGCATCCCTTGAGGATATCAGCATTCTGCCTGATTCTTGTGAATAAGTATATCGATATCGTCGACTCCGCTTAATGTGATCACTTTTGTCCAAGAGTAGAATGATAACAATATCCGATTAATAATAAAAAGCGATTGGATACTAGAAACTTCAAACAGCGTAACTTGAGTGTTTGGTTTAAATCACAACTATGTAGTCCTAATTGAAAATTAAAGTATTTAAGACAATTACTTAGTATGTATTTTGCAACTTTTACATTTTATAATAATAATAATAATTTTTATTGTAATCGATAAATTCCTTACGAGCATGCAATACACAAACAAAACACATACACTATAAAAAATAGGGGGGAAATATTAAAGAGGTATTGATATATATGCCCATATATGAGCAACTATTGATAGGTAAAAAATAAAATTATTTTAAATAATAATAATATTAATTTTTAAAAAACAATACAAAGAAATGCAAGGGAACCACTGCAAGGTGAACTTATTGTAAGATTATTAAAGAAAAATGAGCGAGTGGAGCAAATAATACTAATATTAGGTTAATTATTCATTTTGTATGATTATGTATTACAATTGTCCTTCGAACGGGAAAAAGGGGCTTTTAAAGGGAATTCACAAGATTTTGATAACATTAAGCTATATTGATAACATAAAACGATACAATTTGCGTTAAGTTTAATGGTAGTTATCGGGACCGGTCAATTTCGATAATATTATCCGATTGAAAACATTAACAGTGATCATAATAAGCGGGCAGAGTCAATACAATTGAAATTGGTTCAAGATCAAGTTTGAAAAAGTTTCAAATTTTACGTGAAAAAGTGCAGTTTTAATCAACTGGTGTAAATTCCTAAAAAAATTTACTTCATTTATCACAAGTTCTCTAACTGTGGGTTGCCAGTAAGTTTTTGGTGGGCCGCGACAACATTTTGAATTTGTCTGAATATAGTATAGCAGGGGTTCTCAATTTGTTTTCACCGCGGCACCCTTGGCAGGCTAAAAAAATTTCGAGGCACCCCTAAAAAGTTTGATTGAGGGATGGGCAGAATCTATACTAGATTTTTAAGTCAATGGTCAAATACTCTACTACTCTACTCACTTAAACGTATTTTCTTGAAAGTACTTGGAACTATGAGTTCTCTAAACCGGAGCATTGATATAAAAAAAATGGATTTATTTCGTCTTATAGTAGGAGTATCCATAAGGGCCGACTTCAGTAAAATATTGAGGGGGCCCAATATTAGACTATTAAGAACATAAAATTGAAAGAAATGCAACCATAAAGTTTTACGAGGCACAGTTTTAAAAAAATATTTTTCTATCACATGTATGTATAAATATTCAAATTTAGCCTTATTTTTAAGGTTTTAATTAATATTATTGTATTTTTAATCGATTAAAATGCAATTTCTGACAGTATTTGTAATAGAGGGCATCTAAAACAGCTCGGCGATTTTAGCAGAACATAATTGAAAAATAAAATCTGCAATGAACTTAATTTTAAAATAGGCAATATTATACTATGGTAATTAAATTCGAAACCAGCCTCATGTTAGCATGTTTCTTGTTATCCTTAAGCTAATTAAATTACTAATTAATTATATCAAAGGGTATATTATAATCATCCTTTTTTCCAATTCTGATTTTCATCGAAAATGTTTCAATTTAAAGGACGAAAGTTATAAAAACTCTTTATACATTGATATAAATTTTTAAAAAATTTCAAAGAGAATTATGTATTTATTATCATTTTTTTGAATTAACTAAAAATTACTTTAAGCGGATATACCACAGTTTTTTAAAAAAGGTCCTAACAACTAATAAAAACTCCAAAAATAGAACATATTCTGAAAGGAAAACTAAATGAAATTTTGAAAAAAAAAGGAAGGGAGAAATAAAGATTTAATTTTACATAGTACTTTAAACATAGAATCATAAAAGCATGCTGCATAAACGTAGTGCGTTTGTGAGTACGAAGCATTTTTAAATTAAAAGCGTTTAACCCTTTTGGACCAAAATGGGAAAGTTTATAAGTTTCATGACATAAAAATTTATAAACATCCAAGATAATTATTTCGATAAAAATAAAAAGGATTAATTATTGCTCCCTTCACTTTTTCAAATAAATAGCTAAAATAATTTTTACCTTTTGGAAATTTTAAAAAAATATGGATACAAACCAGCAATAGCGCAGTACGATACCTGGAACAGCACAACGGTCAACAGTGTCAACCACGACAAAAACACAACTGACTGACCTCTACAAATGCATAACACCTTCTCCACAAAAACACGCACTATTTTAGCACTATTTTTTGAATAGAAGGAAAAACGACAGAACATGATAAAAAGTAGGATTATTTGATAGGATTTTGACAACTTTTTTATTATTAGCGCGGCACCCCTGGCATTGGCTCGCGGCACCCCAGGGTGCCGCGGCACCCAATTTGAGAACTGCTGTAGTATAGTATAGAGTGTTTTCAGGTGACGTCACAACCGGTTATTTTCTTTTAACTGTGTACCTTCTGTAGGGCTTTTAACTGTTGCTAAGGCCGTTGTTTAGCTGTTGCTAAGGCGGTTTGTAGGTATGGGATCACGTAATTGCAAATGCTCCAATAGAAGAATTCCACGGCCAGTCATTTTCTGTAACTGTTAACCTCTGTAGGGCACAAAAACTGTAAAATTTTCTGTTGCTAAGGCCGTTGTTAGGTCCGAGTCATGTGATTGAAAATGCTCTATATTTCTTATAATTTTTATGAACGTGTTGTTGGCTTTTGAAATTTATCAAATTACCAGAGTAAAAATAATAAAAAGTGTAATAAATAAAAAATACCCCATTTAGTGCCTAAAGGGGCCCACAGACGAGCAATTTGGTCGTCAACCCGGTTGTCAACCAGGTTGATGCTTTTCCCACAGACGGCCAACCTGGTTGTCAACCAGAATGTAAACAATGAAGAAAAAATTAATCAGATTGTAACAAATTAATTTATTTTGGTACTTTAAATGCAAAATTATATTTTATTTAATTATTCTCTCGTGCTAGAATTATATTATTTTAATTTTTAATGCTTAGTTTCTTTTATTTTCCTAATAACATGTTCTGATTAAGCTCCGCCCACCAAGTTGCCGACCAGATCGTCAACTTGAAATTTCAATCATCAACTTCCCCACAGACGGCCAACTTGGTTGCAAACTTCGCAAATTGACAACCCGGTTGACGACCAAGTTGCTCGTCTGTGGGGCCCTTAACGCAATAATGTAAAATTTGCCAGTTATTCCAGTAACATTTTTTAAAAATAAAAAATCATTGTTTCTAAACGCAAGACTCCTAACCGGAGATAGCAATAAAAATTTTGTGAATTTTCTTAGAAAATGATGTTGTAACAGCAATTTATCGCTTATTACTAAAAAAGAAGCTCTTAAAACCCTGTTTTTAAGAGTCAAATTTCAAAGCTTTCTCTAATTTATATCTTCTAGTCTAGATTGTCTAGATCTAGATAATCTATATTGTGGAGCTCATTGTTGCTTCCACAATTAAACAATTTGATAAGCTGAGTTTCAAATTTTTTCCTATTAACTTTCTATAAAAAGTTATTTAAACCTCTAATGCATCGAAATAATTTATTGTAACAAAATAATTGGTGACCAAACCCCACACGCACGAAGCTAAAGTCTTGTAGAGAGGTGTCATGTGAAAATTAACTACATTTTTTTTTTATAAAAAGTGAGTCGCGTTGTCAAAAGTTTGAGAACCCGTCTTACTAAATGACTATGACTGTTTCCTCCGAAATGCTGGGATACAACTGGTCCATCTGTATTAAAATAAATACATTCCGAAAATTTCCGTTATGGATTAAAATACCATTGGAATATCTCTCCCAACTATCAAAATAATAAGTTGTTTGAGTGATAAATTTGAATGCATCTGAGCAAGATCAGTATAGCTTTTATTTTCTTATTCTTATAATCAAAGAACTATTCAATCCAGTTATTACATGGATTTCCAGATTTATTTAAGATAACATGGCAGCTTGATACAATTTTAACAAAGGTTCTATTAAAAGTAAGTAACCTTCCCTTACTGGGAAGATATTATTGAATAAATATGAGATAGAATATAGGAAAACTTAATCATTATCGTAAAACAGTTCAATTGATACTTTAATATATTATATTATAAACTGGTGATTAAATATACATTTAGTTCATTAAACATTTTTAAGTGAAAAGAAACAATCAGATATCATCCTATATTTTTCATTGAATTAAACTCTTTTTACGTCACAAAATGTATATTGTTGATGAATTTTGTCACTATTAAAGATTAGTATTTAGATCCAAGTCTATAAATTTCATTTTAACACAATTTTCCTTTTTCCTCTTCTTATTTAAAATAAAATACTTGCCTGGCCAAATCCAAGGAGTCATCTAAAATCTGAGCTCTGTTTACAGTATGAATTTTCTGAAAGATAAAAACAAAGAATTGTAATATAAAAGCATTTAAAAATTACTATAAATTGATCACTTCAATTGGAACTATTAAAACTGAAGTACCACAATTTTTGAATGAAAAAAATATTGACATTTGTTTGTTTTTGACGAATGTTTTATGATTTGATGCTTGCATTTAACATTTATTTATGATTTTTTTATCAATATATTTTATCTCTTTATATGTTATTATATTTTGACATTCTAAGGAAGTACTATTGAGCTTGTGTAAGTATGCAAGTGTACGTATAAGAAATGGTAATTTCTTGAAAGTGTGATTTAAGTTAGTTTCACAAAAGCATTTGACTCAGTCGATCATTCAATTTTGTGTGAGACTCTTTATAGAAGTGGTATCAGGGGCGTTTCTTTGAAATGGTTTACAAGTTATTTAAGTAACCGTCAACAGTATGTTAAAATCAATAGTTGTATTAGTGATGCTCTTCCCATTACACACGGAGTTCTCCAAGGGTCTGTCTTGGGACCTATTCTGTTTTTGATTTACATTAATAGTCTCTGTAACGGGAAAATTTCCGGACATTTATCTTGTTTTGCAGATGACACAGCAATTTGTTACCGTGAAAAAAAATTTTATGAACTATGTTTAAGTATGCAAAATGACCTTGATAAACTTAAAATTTGGTTTGTAAAAAATAGAATGGTTTTAAGTGCAAAGACAAAATTTATTCAGCTTTCTCTCAGAGATAAAGGTAGGGAAAATATAAGATTATTCTTTAAATGCAGATCTTGTCTGTTGGGAAATGGATCATGTGATCATTGTATTGAAATTGAAAATGTAGGTAATATCAAATATCTGGGTATTTTTTTGGACGAAAGGCTTAATTGGAAAGAACATGTCTCAAAGATTAAAGGGTACTTGTATGCAGTTCTCCGAAAATTTTATTACTTCAAATTTTTATGCCCGGTATCTGTTCTGAGAACTGTTTATTACTCATTAGTCAATTCAAAATTACAATATGGTTTATCATGCTGGGGAGGAACCTATTATTCTACTATATATCCATTAATAATTTGTCAGAATAAAATAATTAGGATAGTGAGTGGAGCCAGGACACGGGATTCGTCTTTTCCTTTATATATGTCCTTAAGAATTCTTCCTCTTAGAAATTTATATATATATCGCGTTCTACGAATTTTTTTTTCAAAGAGGAATTCATTTACAGGGTAATTTAAATGTTTTTTCAGAAAGATTAAGAAATTTGAACCGTGTATCTATTCCCTTTCCTAGAATCGAGGCGTACAAGCGTTTTTTTACAATTTCGGCTCCAAAATTGTTCAACTTTTTACCCATTTCTGTATCCTCCTCGGTAACGTTTTCTTCTTTTGTTCGTAACCTGAAGGCATGGCTTTTATTAAACAATGATGTGGAGACATTTTTTGGTTGACAGTGTTTTCTTCATTTGGACATTCTACCATAGTATTTGATTGATAGTTGTTTCAGAGCGTTTTGATTATTTGTTTTATAGAGTCTTAGGGTACGCGCATAGTGCGGCAGGTTTTCAGATTCCGAAATCAGATTCAGATTTCCGACTGTCGGAAATCTGCCCTCAGAATTTGTCAGCGCCGGTGTAGTGCGCATAGTGCATCAGATTTCGCCTGCTTCTTCGGAAAGCGTTTTGTTTACATTTTGCTGAAATAGCTTTATTTCTGCTCAAAAAGAGATCTGCTTATCCCAATGCTACGAAAAAAAACATAATGCAAATAAAACATTATTAAAAGAAAAACTATATATGTCTATTTAAAAATCATATTTAATGATCTAAAAATATATTTCAACGAAATTTAAATTTTAAAACTGGTAAATTTTGTTTAAAATAATTTTATTTGAGTGTTTAATTTTTAAATAAAAAGTTTCATGAAATGGCATTGTTGTTAAAATAATCTCCATGGAAATGCGATAAACAATGACCACGTTATCTGAAGGGGCCCACAGACGAGCAACTTGGTCGTCAACCCGGTTGCCAACCAGGTTGATGCTTTTCCCACAGACGGCCAACCTGGTCGTCAACCAGAATGTAAACAATGAAGAAAAAATTAATTAGATTGTAACAAATTAATATATTTTGATACTTTAAATGCAAAATTATGTTTTATTTAATTATTCTCTCGAGCTAGAATTATATTATTTTAATTTTTAATGCTTAGTTTTTTTTATTTTCCTAATAACATGTTCCGATTAAGCTCCGCCCACCAAGTTGACGATCAGATCATCAACCTGAAATTCAATCATCAACTTCCCCACAGACGGCCAACTTGGTTGAAAACTTGCTCAAATTGACAACCCGGTTGACGACCAAGTTGCTCGTCTGTGGGCCCCTTGAGAATTCTGCAGAATCTGAAAAACCGGAATTAAAATTTAATTCCGGCAAAAATCTGATTATGACGATCGGAAAGTCGGAATTATGACAGTCGGCCACTATGAGCACTCTCCACTAAATACGCTAGGTAATTCTGGTTTCCGATTTTCGCTGGTTTTCAGAATCTGAAAATCGGCGGCACTATGCGCGTACCCTTATATTTTTATTCTTTATGTACGTACAATTTGTTGTGTATAGTTCTGTAGGAATAATTGCCAAGTTTGTTTTGTATTAGTGTTTTTTTCCTCGCATGTTGCCACCACCACCACATCACAGCAGACTGCTTAAGTAGTGGTTTATCCATAATGTATTCTTTCTTTGTTTAATATTTCTGTAAATTTCACTCTGTACATTATGGAAAATAAATTATTATTATTATTATTATTATAGTTAGGTTTGGTTTTGTTGGGGTTCATAAGCTAACTATAAACTAACTAATCCTAATAAGCTAATTAATCTAATGTGCTAACTGAAATCGTAGATCACATATTGGAAGGATACCATAATTTGTACATTTCATGAGAACATATCCATTTTTTACCCAAACCATCAGAAGTCTGCTTTATGGAAGTTTGACATTTCCTCTATTTTCGCACATTTTCTTATTTTTTAAAACACCATTACTGGATAGAAACAATCTTCAAAGATATTCAAAGTATTATCACAACAAACAACGAAGTTTTAAAGTGTTCTACCGAACAACACATCTAAAGCTTTGTAAATCTGAAGAAAAAAACTGTTTCGAAATGTCAAGGTTTTAAATTGATAATTATGGAGTCGGAGAAAAAACTCAAAATCGGATCAAAATTTTCATTTGCCACTTTTGAAAATAAAGCAGTGTTTTTCATCAAACACCAAACACGGATCATCTTTGGTGATCAGAAAAGAAAAACTCGCGTCGTTATCATTGCTGGCGATCATTAATTTTTGAGTTTTACTTTTTCGTACCCAAAAATAAAAACCATTTCTGTAGCACGAAAGATCACCAAATTGCTCACGGAGATGTACCTCGATTATTCTGAAAAATACCAAAGAGAACGTTTATTCTCGATAAATTATATTGGAGGTTCTGGCGAAGTTTTTTGGCCCTGTTTGAGTTTTATTTTTGATCGAAATATCTTTTATCATGAATTAATGATTATTATCCGAGTAAAACCGAATGGCTCAAAAGTAATCATGATTTTTAATCGAAACCAATAATACTCAAAATTCGAACATGAGTTTTACACCTCAAACCATGCCGATTTTTACGATTTTACTCAAAACTTATTTACTAAACAAGGTTTGGGTGAACAAGTGTGATTATTAAATTCAAACCCTGCTAAATGTGTATGTGGAGAGTTTTCTATGCACTGCATGGCAAAGATTCTTGCTGTACAGAGTTTTAGCGGCCTTGTTGAAACACACTGTATATTTCGTTAAACCGTTTACGAAATATTTTATGGCATTGTTAATGTTCAAAATTCACGGACATAGAAAACGAATCCTTTCCTTCCTGGTCCAAAATATTGATTCCAACTTCCTTCCCAACTCGATCCTTCTTTCAACGAAATTGCTCCGTGATTGTTGCTAACACTTCACGACAAACAATTCCATTCTTCGCTAAAACGACCGAAAAATCGTCCTTTTTGCAACTCCACATTGTTTTCACAAACGAAATGAAAAATCCTCATAGTACGGATTCACAAATCTTCCGGAAATTCGATTTGATTAAAAAATATGAAAGGATATTGCTTTCCAAACAATTTCCATTAGGGTTGAAAGACGCAAGTAGCAGAAGGACGGATGTTATTCCGGTTTAATTTAATTGCTTTCACACCCGAGGGAAATTTAAAGTTAAAAAAAATGGCGAAACATGTAAATATTTGAGTGAAATCCTTTTTTGTCAGGTACGTGTGTGTATAGTTTGCGTTAATTTTGAATGCAATGTTTTAACTCTGACGATGTTATGTGTGTAGAACGTGATGAGAGAATTAATAGATTATTATCTTTATGGCATCCTCACGCGTGTTTAAAAACGGTGTTTGTCGGTTTAGTTATTAACAAAATTATGTTTGTAATGGGAACATATGAAATAATCGTCCTAATAGCTAAAATTTTTTTTGTTGCTATTAAGTTCTAAGCAGGGTTTTAAATCGATAGCTATAGATAACAAAGGAAGAATTAAAATCTGATCAAAATTATATTATCTGGTGCTTTTAAAAATATGTAAATTATTTTTTAACAAGGAACCGATACTTAATTATTTTTTAATCACAAGCGTGGAAATTATTATTTTTGCTTTTTTAAACATAGCATAAAGGCCCCTCTGAGGCTATAGGTTTTAAGAACATAATACTTTCATGCATAGCAATATCATTGTAATATGCTTTAAAATTTAACTCCTTACGTAATTTATGAATGAAGATAATTTAGTAGACTATATTGTAAATAAATAAATTTTTAGCTTTTCACAGTGACGCATCTCAACAGCAGCCATCTATGGCCTTTTTTTTTATCTACCAGAACATTCCGATTGCATTTAGATAGAACAAGAATTCAGATTATCATGCCACAATTTATTTGGCTAGTACATTGATCATTGATCGCAACTCTTCTGCGTAGTTCACAGTACAAAAGTGAAAGAGAGAAAGACTAAGACGAATAAAATTAGAAATTACTATAAAACTGGGTCATTAAGGCGCTATCAATGGAGTAAGTGAATATCAATGGAGTCAAATATCCATTGGTTAAAAAAAAAAAGAAAAAACTCTTTTAAATTCAAATGAAATTTTATTTTGGGTAAGTTTGCAGGCCAAAGAATAAGAAAAGAAAGACAAATTAAATTAAATTTCAAATTTAACTAGCTGGTTTGACCCGGCAAAGCCGCGTCTTACCAGCTATATTACGCGCCTTTGGCGCTGATGCGAGCTTCGCTCGTTACTACCACAAGCTTGCAGCGCAGTTAAATTTTTTACAATTTATTACTTTTTTTAAGCTGCATCGTCAGCGCTAAACTGTTCAATATTTTCAATCAAATTATAGGTTTTTCTAATCATAACTAATTTATTATTCTTATGCGTCATCTGAAGAGAAAAAAGTAATACTTCAATTAAACCTGTACCAGAAAAATTTTTTATAAATCCAATATGCCTAGTAGGTATCCTGTTGCGATAAATCTAGCAAAACGTCAAAAAATTGAAGTTTGATAATTTCAAAGTAGATTTTCTTCACGCTCTTTAAAAGACGTTTTGCCTGTATTGGTAAAAATATTAACTGAAAACAATGGGGCAAATTGAAAAAAGTTTCTAATTAAAAAATGGAATGCTTTGAGGGAACGTGACACATTTTTGGCTCATCTAGGGTTGAAAATCTTTCTATCAAGACCGAGTTTGTCAAAATCGGTTCAGGGGTTCGGGCTGGTGGGCGGCTGAACGGAACCTCCCCATAGAGTTAACATGGGGGCAAAACGAAAAAAACCGTATAATTTAAAAATGGAAGGTTTTGAAGGAACGTGTTATATAATTGGCTCATCTAGGGGTGGAAAGCTTTCGATCAAGACCGAGTTTGTCCAAATCGGAACGGGGGTGCGGCCTGGCTGCCGGCCGAAAGAAAAACCAAATTATTTTAATATATAAGATAAAAAAATACAATGAATGGACATCGATTTCGCAAATTCAAGGGGCTATATCTGCCGATAAGGGGTAGTTATTTTTCCCCTCTTTGCACTCATATGTAGAACGGAGCCTGGAGATATTTTTGCGCAGAAAAAGTCAATTTGTCGTTTTTTGGATTTATTCCCTTTTTAAAACTGACGATTCAAATGTCCTACCGTGTGGTCGTCCTGAAACTGTTTGATGAGAAGTCCCCAATTGTGCAGGTCGTAGTTGACACGATAGTATCCCACCTCTTGCACATTCGCCACAACCCAGTAGTTCTGGCTCGGCAGACCGCTGAGACTACCTGCAAAGCAACACGGTTGACATAAGAATAAAATGGCAAGGAAGATGACAAACTCACCAGTAAGGGAACTAAATAATTATATTCAATTCTTAAGTAAAATTATATTAGGCTACAAAAAAATTATTAAAAATTATAATTTTTATGAGTAAGATTTTATAAAAAATATAAATCTTGCATGTAAGCTACAAAATATAGACTCCACTCATTATACTTATTCAATTCACCTAATACTGCGAACATAATTTTAACGACTTATGTTAAACTTTCGCAAAGTATGGAAATTATAGAATCATTGAAACAATTTATTTATGTATTTAAATCTAATCCCGTACTACTTTCCACCATGAAGGCTTTGACATGACTAAGTATTGCATGACGTAGAATTGATCTGGCGTCATCGGAAAACCTCGTATCTGTAATTGAGGGAATCTAGAGTAGGATATATTTGTGTAAGTTCACGCCAATGATTGGTGCCAATGACAGATCGTAACCCTTTTGACACACCGTATCGAGTAGTATTGAAACCCAATTCATAGACTCCAAAAGAGAGAATTGTTGCCGAAAACCCCAAAGGTTATCCAATGGTGCCAGCGTTATGTTTCTCGAATAGTACAGATATTCCGGTGTCGCGAAAAAAACGTTCAATACAAAAATCGATCAGACGAAAACCGTTCAACCACGGCTTACTAGATACTTATACAGGCTAGTCGAGTACGGAAATCATTGCAAATCCAGATGGCAATACTGGACCAACTGGCAAAGTATATCCACAGTGTTGAAGGCGGTGGGTGATATAGGTAGGTCTTGTAGCGCTCCAAGCGGGAAAAGTTGTCAAATGGTTTTCATTGTTTAAAACTCGGCTAGCCTGTATAAGTATCTAGTAAGCCATGGTTCAACAAAATAAAAAAACTCATAGCTTTACACATGGAATAAATTTGTTTTTAATTGAACGGTTTTCGTCTGAACGATTTTTGTACCGAACGGTTTTTTCGTATATCCGATATTCCACCTACCATTTGTCTTGTGCAGCCACAGTTTGGTTTTGGGAATCCAGTCAGGGTTAAGTCCATCTGTATAGGTAAAGGGGATCTCCCAGGACGAAGGTCTGGAAAAAAAGAGAACAATTGAAGGTTTAATAAAATCATGAAAACTTCTAGGGTCTAAAAAGCTATTACATATTAATACATCTTCTGGGATCGTATGGGCATGGATTTAAGACATAACGTCACCTTAATATCAAACACTATACTATCTCCGTTCGGCATACTTCGGCAATCCCGATCCTTGGCGACTTACAACCAGACGTGAATTGAAACTACCACCCATAACCAATCAAATAACACTATCTGCTTCAGATCGTTGGAGAAGCTCTTGTAATTGGTTTTGGTCTTACCAGCTCGATGATGTCAGCGCCTACAAACCAATCAAATGAGCTTCTCCGCTTGCAATTCCGAATAATATTCCCGAAAAAGACACCAGAGGACAGTGCCATTTAATTCTAAGATGTTGCGCCTGAGGTGGAAACCGGGCTTGACACATCAGAATCCATTGAATCTTATGAAAAATTTGCAGTGTCTAGGACTCAAAAGATTAACAATGCCATGCAAGCGACCTTTTAACAACGTCAATAACACGATTGGAACTGGACGACTAAGCTGTGTTTTTTTTTCGTAGATAGTAGTAGTTTTAGATTCTAAGGTGACGATTACATCCACACATTTCCTCCTCTACTTCGTATGGCATCCTCAAGGCACCCCCCCGTACATACCAATTAATAATTAGATCAAATTGATGTATTATAATAACTTATAAACAGCGCCATAACCTAGCGCCACTGTCACTCTGCCCAGTTCAAAGGAAAGTTTCAGAGAAACACGTTAAGCTCGAAAATCACTCATAAAGAGATCAAACTTAAAACTTTTACCGAGAAAACGTTATTTGTGAAGTCTTTTATACTTATTGAGAACAATGATACACACCTGGAGGTAGTATTTGCGAAAAACCCTAACAATTTAATTTCAAAAACACAGTTAGCTTATGAAGTAGGATAATTTGTTATTACCGCTAAAAAATAACTCATAACTCACGATCCAAAAATATTACTCAGAAAATAATCATCACAGGTGATCTGAAAAAAAATATTCATAGTAAAGTAAACCAAAAGTTTTTCTTTTGTGATCGGAAAAAGGTTATTAGTTGCTTGTGAAAAATGACGTTAGATGAACGAAAATATCAAATTAAAATTTGGATCGGAATTTATTTCGTTTGGTTTCCATGCTCAAAAAGAAAGAAAAACCCTCCTCTTCCTTCCCTCTTCCAACCAAACGTAATCTAAAAAGTATTCCGTCCGAAAGACAACACCAAGATTTACTATATTAAATCAGCGTGATATTTTAGGCACGCTGTTTATGAATGAGTGTTAATTGATTATTATAAGTTTAAAACCCCATTTAATTTATATCAAACAAATTTTTGAATTTTTATACTGGTGACTACGTTCAACAATACCCTATCAATAAAAATTGTATTATGAAGTACGTATTTGTTTGATGTTTTAATGCGAAAATCAAAAATCGTATCGAAAAAAAATCACTTTCAGTTTGATTCCATGATTACTAATTTTAAAATCCTGCTTTATTTTAAAGCTAGAAGTCCTTCATTTTTGATACCATCGTGAATTTAACATCACAGCTCTTTACGATTCCTCTATTTGGTCCCAGGATTTGAATTTAATGATCGCGCTTAATCGCCAAAAGCTGGTTTAATAGTTGAATTTAGAAAAATAGTATATTGAAAATCGTGCCTCGTTTGATATATAAAACTCATAATCGGATTTTAATAGGAATTGCATTTGATCAAAATTCATAACTGCTTTTGATGTGATACGGTTAACCCAGATAATGATGATTAAATCAAGAGGAAAAATATTTCGATTTATTAAAACTCAAACAGCACCAAAACATATTTCTCAAACCTCACCAAAACGACATATCTAATTTTTTGAGGATAGGCATTCTCTTTTGTATTTTTCAGAACAATAGAGGTATATCTCCGTTAGTGAATCGGCAATCCTTCATAATACAAAAGTTATTCTTATTTTTTGATAAAAAAAAATACTACTCAGAAATTAATCATCAGAGATAAACATCAAAAATTATGATTACAAGTGATGATTAAAATGTGTTTTAATTATTTTAAGTGGAAAATAAAAATTGAGATCCAATTTTAAGATTTTTCTCCGTTTCCATAATTATCAATTTCAAACCTTGCCAAATCCAAAAAAATCAACCCCGATGAATTAAGAGTATGTTTTTTGGAATGTAAATAGTACTTCTCCACCGGATTTTACGGATTAGATTAAGGGAAGGGGATTAAGGGAATACGTATAAACCAGGATAATCGATAATAATATTAAAAAAAAATCGAAATCCGATAAAATTTTTACTTGCTACTTCGAAAAAACTGGTGATATTTTCCCCCAGAAACGGAGTATTCTCCAATCACAAGAAAAAAATATAATTTTAGTCATTTATTTCTGTGAACCTAATTTCCCCAGAACATATATGGGAATTATTTTCCAAGAAATATAGTACTTTTTTGAATCACACGATTTTAAAAATATTGATCAAAACTAACTAATCACAAAACTTTTATTTCTGCGATAAAACGTGATTATCAAATTCAAACCATGATTTTCTACGAACAAGTAAAGCTTGCAGTACTGCAAAGAAGCCAACTTCCTCCCGTTGGGATAAATGAAGAGATTTTAGCCGCTAATGTGTTCTTAAATCATGTTCTCGGTAGTAAAACTGTCAAGAAAATGGAATCTTCCAGTCCTTCCCTGCTGAATCTGGAGAAAATCATGCCCTCCATCTTGAAAGTGGGTAACTGAATGTAGATTATAAATTAAACTGTAAAGGTTAAAAGTTTCAAAAATTGAATTGCTGCTTTTTGGAACAGACATTCCTCTTTATTTTTATAAAGAAATTCAATTTATTTATACTTGCTATATGTACTAATACCATAGTATGCTTCTTTGGAATTTGCCTTGTTTCTTTCATTATGTTTGTGAGGTTAATTTTTAAAATAGTATTAGTTCAAATCGGAGGAAATTTTAAAAATGGAATTTATCAGGTATTTTAACAATAATTAACACGAGCTAATATAATTGTACAAAGAAAGTTTACAAAAACTAATTTGTATTTGCACTGTATAGTTTCTGCAAAAGAAAAAAAACCCTAAAAACTTCCTTAGTATGGGATGTGAAAGTTGATACTACTGGGACGAGTTCCATAACCACTCAAATAGTCAGATTGTTTAGTTAGAGCATTAATATTTTGTATTTTAACTATAAAAAATATCTAGGCATAACTCTGGACAAAAGACTCAGTTATCACTCTTACCTAACTCAAGTATCGACTAAATACAAAAAGGCTTCTGCGACACTGCACCCTCTAATCTCTAGAAGCTCAAAACTATCTCTAAACTATAAAAAACTCATCTACACATCCTACCTGCGGCCCATTCTTATGCCAGCCCTATATGGGGTTGGGGAGCCCATTTTTTTTAGTATGATTGAATAGGTGAGAAGATTTCAAAGGGTATATACTAGTTCTTATGGCACTTTTTTATGTACTACACTCAAAGAATCTGGCTGTGCAAAATTTGGGCGGACTTGTTGAATATAAACAAGGTGATTATAAATTAAATTGTTTATTTTAATAGGTTTTAGGAAAGAAGTACTAGTTAAAATGACCTGATATTTCATCTGAGTGATCCTAAATCGATGGGAAAAATAGTTATAAAATTGACTGATATATGACCACTGTACTTTACAACTACCTCTAAAACCAAACGAAGAACATAAATAAGAGTATTATTTATCTAACTTGCTATCGGTCTATCGAAGTACAGCGCTATTTGTCGATAAAATTTGGAATTATTATTACTCTTGAACTAAAACAAAAAAATTATCATATTTTCAGGAATACTCCGATGAAAAATCAGGTCATTCTAGCGCAGTGGTTCTTTTTTTACATCCTAAAAAAATCGGAACCTTCATTAGAATCCCCCTGAGTGAATCACTCCCATTTTTCCCCACGAAACCCTTACTTCATTTGCTGGTTCAAAATCACACGCTAAAAATCGGAAGTTATCGGTACTCACTCTTCTGATGAGCTGGTCGAGTTGTCCTGCCCCAGAAGGAACCTGCTCTGCTGGACTGTGGCCGTCCCCGCCGAGTAGTCCCTCACCACGTTGACCACCGGATAGCCCATCTGTAGGGTCCACGAGTCCATCACTTTCTTCACGTCGATGCGGTCCTCTTCGGGTTGGACCTAAAGAGAGAAGAATTCGTCAACGTCAACACAGAACTTACTTTAAGTATACTCACCAGTCAAATAATGAAACAATTAAACTGAGGTATAAATACTGACACATCCTTCAATGCATAGAATTCCCTATTTCCCATAAAAACACCCATTTGACGGCTGTGCGACATGTTTGTTCAAACCCTGTTTGTCATAAATGCCTGTTATATAGAAGATACCCCTCACATACACCCTTGAAAGTAACTTTTTTTTAAATCCCCCTCATCTGCAGAACTGTTAAAAAAATAAAGGATCGGAACACGTTTTTTTTTCAACATTTGTTATCATAAGCATAGAATGTTTTTACTCACATAGATGGTTGGAAAAAAGCGGCTAACAATCAGTGTAATTAGAGTGTTTGCATTAAAATAATAACTAAGTATGTTCCAGTTGTTGAACTCGTCTGAAATTGAAAGACTAATTTGTAAAATAAAATTAAAAATTATTATGAAAGTTGGTCATTCAGGCAGTATCAAAGGAGTAAATGAATATGAATGGAGTAAAATATATCTTAAATTTTATTTTGGCTTAGTTTGCAGCACAAAGAATAAGAACAGAAAGACAAATTAACTTTAATTCCAAATTAACTGAAAAAATACAATGCATGGACATGGAAATACAATGCAATTTCAAGGGGCTATATCTTCCTATAGAGGACAGTTAGATTCTATTTCTTTCCACTCATGTGTATAGAGCAAAGATTGGATATTGTTTTGAGCTTAAAAATTGTCATTTTTTGACCTTATTTCTGCTTTCAAACTGAGTATTAAATTTCATACAAATATTTTGTTTCTTTACTGGTGAGTTTTGTCAGCTCTCTTGCCCTTACCCCACCATTCACCAAGTATGAAAAGAAAACCCCCAAATCACACTTACTAGTAGTACTTTTCAAACTAAAGACTTATTCCACTATTTCTCTATACAGCTTCGACGTGTAATTGATTTCGTGTCCGGAAATGAATCCGGCACTCAGAAGAGAAGGAGAGAGAGCGTTAGTCTTAATTCCCGGACTTCGTTTCCGGATATTCGGGCATCGATTTGAGACAGGATTTCTCTCCTCTCCCGTCTTGTTTTTCGGGTTTTTTTTAAGCGACTTTTTACAATAATACAGCGATTTCCAAACGCTTAGAACTCTCTCTTAACCTTTTAAACGCCGCAATTCAAATTTCAAATTAAAGGTTCAGATTTTTGGCTTAAATGGCTTGTTTCATCATTACTAAAACCAATCTTGACATTTTTTGGCAGAAAAAAAATCCTAAGTAGGATTTTGAGGATGTTCCCATTTGGGAACATCGGCGTTTGGAGTGAAGTTTTTAGGGGGATTTCCAAAAGCCATATATTTCAAAATTAATTCAAGTAAAACTACTGAAATAGGTTTCTACTCAATAATTTTGAACATTTTTATGATATTGGACTGTTTCTTCATATTTAATTCCCATGGTTGGACGATAGGGTAAAATTTTATAGATTTTCATAAGAAAAAATTTACATATTTATTACATGCGTGACACTTTTCCGTACATTTTTATTGCACAATGGGTTATTTTACGGTATAAAAAATACCAAAGAATGTTCCCATGCGTTTCATAGCTAAACAGTTATCTTTCTGCGTGAAAAATTAGTTTTAATTACTGTTCTATCCGGATATCTAGCATAAAATCCATGAATTGCATTCAAATTTAATTAGCTTTCAAAAGTGATAATCATAACTATCTCCATTGATTTGTTAAACCTGCGTTTCTCATGGAAGATTCCAAACTAAACAACATATCTCTTTACATGCAACTTACGTTAGAAGAGTGTTTTTAGATGCACACACTTTTCATTATTTTCAAAATTCTTCAAATTTATACCTAAAATTTTATGTAAAAAAGAGCACTTGAACAAAATAAGTACCCAAACCCCCAGAAGTACTCCAAATATGCCCTTTGCATAACCCCTAATAATAATTACTGAAAATTAATCGGTCAGGGAGTTAGAAAAATATATAAAAGTAGGAATCTGTTATAAAGATTTCGCATTTATTCCTCCATAAATCTGGTAAAAAAAATAAAATTATCGATTTAGAAATTTAAAACATCATAACTAACCTGCTTAGATCCTTTGAGACAGAAAAGGTCCAAAAAATTAAAGAAAATAAGAAATAGCTTGAATTTTTACTTGTTATAAAAATCCCCTCAAAATCTATACCCCAAACGCCGATGTTCCCATTTGGGAACATATACGTTGAATTGGTAATTACTCTCCAAAATTAGAATATGGAGCTATTCTGCCAAGCCAATTGAAAAGATGTGTATTTAAGCTACCTAAACACAGCATAATTATTTAAAACTAAATTTATTTAAATTTATCATAAATTGAAACTTGTGCAACTTTTGGAAGAGCCAAAAATCTGTTATTTTGATATAAATTCCACAAAAAGGATTAAATTGCACGTGAAAAACTTTTGCATGTAAAATAACTTCATATCTTTGAGTTTCTTACTACCAAGTATCAGATTCCTGCATGAAAAATTAAGTGGTGAAAAAATTCCCTAAAGTGATGTTCCCATTTGGGAACATCGGCAGGTAAAAGGTTAATTAAGTGGACATCTTTTAATATCTGTTCCTATGGTCCTTCATTACAGACTAAAAAAATTTATTTACTGTAGTACCTACCTCTACTGTAGAATTGCATCATTACTCTTACTGTATATTATTTATTGATTGCTATACGTTAATGTTTTAGAAAAACTCCCAAAACTTCAGATACAAGAGTTTATACTAGACAGCAACGTAAGTTGACCCTATGACGTCACATACAAACAAAGTAGTTTCCATCGCGGTGTCTGAATTTTGAGTTTAATGAAGAACGTCAATTTAAAAATATGATTAATTTGTTAAACCAAAGTATATATTGTGCTTTTTCATCACGATTTGCGTACCGAAACTCCTCCTAGCAACCCAACAGGCTTTGTGTTTACCGATTTCTCCTTCCACATTTGTGACGTACCGGGTTCAAGAAACGTTGCTGTCGAGTATAGAAAAGAATCACAAACATTGTTAGTTTAAATACAGTAGAAAACTAATCAAACTTTTTAAGTGGTGAATAATTTTACCTTTGTGAGATGTTCCCATAAATCATCTTGGACGGCATTGCTGAATTTCTTGGCATTTAAATAATTCTGAAAAGAAACCCAATGTAATAAGAATTTTAAATAAACAGGTAAAATATAAGAGATAAAAACTTTTTTTTACGAAAAACATGCAGATTGGAAAATCTTTCAAGGTTTACTTGAAATTTGGTATTTTTCATTTCGTTCGAAACAGCATAAAAACTCAAAACATTTAAAAAAAAAACTAAAAAAGCTTTGCATGTTCCAGAATTCAAGATTCAGACTTTATGTTTGATATTTTTATTACAAGAACTTTCATTAATGAGATCAAATTTAGGTAAAAAAAATTCCAGAGAACAAAATCTTCTATAAATATTTTCTGCAAACTAATTAAGTAAAGTAAGTATTAAACTCAAGTAAGTTCAAAAAGTCCATCCAAACTCTGCACTGAAAGACTGATTCCTTGGAGAGGAGTAGAACTATACCTTTACGCAAGTACTTTTATTTCTCGATAAAATGTGACTTCATATTCGATTAAAACTTATTATTTCATTCCACGGTGTAAATAAATTCAATTATAAATCTTCACATTTTCCATAAACCCTTTTAGAGCAAACCAGTAGTGAAGTGTTATCATTTTCTATACCCTTTTTGAATACTATAGGTCCTAGAGTTGTTTGATAATTTTTTTATGTACCCCCCGGAAAAAAATCTGGTTGTGCTGAGTTCGGGCGGATGTCATGAAATAGCTTTTATAATATTTCTTCGGGTTGGCGAGATTTTTGGCGTTCGTTGGTGGTGTTCTACCGCTTTTAAAGATTCTCCAAAAGTGACTTAGTGCCTTTCTCCTGTAGGCCAACAATATTAATTATAAGTCAATGATGTAAACCACTTACCATGAGTCCTGTTTTGAAATTTTCATCTCCGAGGAAGTACTTCATCATACGAATGATAGATGAACCCTTAAAAGGAAAACAGCTTGAATGAGGGAATTGCATAGGTGAGGGATTTGCTTGATTTTAATCTCTTTTGATACATTTTAGTTTAAAACTCTCAAATATCAGATTTTAAAGTTCAAAAATATGTTTTAAGTAACTTAAAATTCGATTTTATTTTTGCCAAAACACTAGTAAAGTCATGTGATCAAAAAACGGGATTTGACGTCACAGCGCCGTCGAAACTAGTGAGTTGTTGAAAATAAAAGAAATCAGACTTATCATAAAACCAAAAAACGCATAAAACTCGTCTGTTTCTCTAGTGAACGGCCAGAAAAAGAAAAAATTAAAATTTTGAATCCTAATAATTCCAAAACCAATTAATATTTTTTGAAAAAACAAAATGCCAATCTTTTTATAAAAAATATTTGAATGTGTCTTTAAAATATCATAGTTTTTTAGTTAAAACTTTGTGAAGAATAGCAGAATGAAGCAAGCTATAAGCATACAATAACATAGCGGGTCCAAGCAAAACCCTCTATATACAAAGCCTGACAACTACGTCACTGTGACGTCAAAGGTGGCGGAAAATCTCTAAATTTCCCATGTTAAGTCTATGGAGCATAAAAACTTACTTTCTTAACTCCTCGCGTTATGTATGCCTTCAAGGCTGAAAATACTGTTCTGGAAACTCAAAATCTTTCGTTTAGAATCAAAATTTTGTCCCTTTTGTACAGTTTTTTTGTATTTTCATTAAGTTTTTTAGCCTTAGGACTAACATGGCTTTTAGTTCAGTTTGCAAATAATGAATGCATGTCATGTAGGTTTTTCTCACAATATTAAGTTTATCTAGAAAATTTAAAAAAAATTCACTAGTAAAATAAAAAGTAAAATGTATTAAAAATTAAAACAAATCATTGAATTTTCAAATTCTTCCAACAGTAAACAATTTATTTTATTGCACTAAATTCTTTAATTTATTATAAGATTAAACTGATGAGAATCAAGCATTATATTTATTGTTGCGGGAAATGCACTAGTAGCACTAAATTCTAGTTAATGGACTCTAACCGCCTATCTGGTTCGAGACTTCACGGAACCAACACGTGACCTACAACTGAGCTTGCAATTGGTTACCACAGATACTACACTAGTAGATTTACTAGTGTAGTATCTGTGGTAACCAATCGCAAGCTCAGTAGGTCACGTGTTGGTTCCGTGTGACGTCAGACGGTTAGAGTCCATTCTTCTGATTTGTATTTTTACATTTTTGTCAGATGGCATCACGTTTTTGTTTGTTGTTCCATCAATTTTGTTAAATTAAAAGACATTTTTGATATTTTATGCTTATTTCAGATTTCTACTTATTAAACTCTGGTTTGAATAGCGATAGCCATTAAAAATTAATATCAAGGCTTATGTTTTTACATCGATACATTAATGCTAATAACAAAAACACGAATATTCCTTGTTCAGTGTTAAGCAGTCAAAAAATATAAAACATGGCGTCGTTTTGCATGTGACGTCAAAGGTGGCGGAAAGTGTGACGTCACCCGTCCGAGTTGTGAGGCCATTATATAGAGGGTCTTGGTCCAAGTGGGTCCAAGCGCTGTGACGTCACACAGCAGCCATAACGAAATTACTGTTTTTCCCGCCAATACTGGAAACGACATTTTAAAAATTAATATCTTGGGGAATAGTTTTCCGATTTCAATAATTTTTACGTCATTTTTCATGGATTTTCATCCTCTATCAAAATAAAATTTAAAAAAAACCCGTGCAATTCCCTCATTGTAATTTAAATTTTAGGAACAGTAGTTTTTTGTGTAATGCAAAACACAAAAAAAAAGATATAAAAGTGTATAAAACATTTTTACTTGTAGTACATACAGAAGCAAGACACGTCGATATCATTTTACATCGTTTCTGAGTTGTACTGTAACGTGTTCGTTTTAAAGATTGTGTGCACTTAAAACAGTTGTCGAATATTCAGGAAGAATAGAATCTAATATTCAAGAATATTTAATCAAGCCAGACACCCACATTAAGGCTTAATAAAATTTTAACCTGTATAGTGCTGACCTTTAAAAACAACCCACTCCAAATTGTACCCTAAAAACAACCCATTGAGATTTTTTAATTAAATAATTAAAATAATTCTACCATCTCATATACCCTGTCTTTCTATGCCCTTTAGAGTGTCAGGGGTGTAAAAACTGGTCAAAGAACGGTTTATTTACTTATTTTTTAAACAAGCTGAGATAATGTAGATTTCTGGCAAAAAATGTGTATCAGATTTACAGATTTTGTAAAAATGTAGGTTATAAAGACTTTAGAATAGTTTTCGCGTGTTTTTATGTTATCCCATTACTATGAGAATAAAATATTAAATTTTTAGCTTAGTCCGCCAATTAGAGTCCTTCTAGGAAAAAGTGGGTTTTTTTCAAATTCTTACTTAATTGACTGCCAATTTGTAATGGATACTTGGAATTAAACATGCTAAGCACTAAAATGTTAGGGAGGATGAGCCGCTAGTACAGTTTTTTGTTCGATTTAATTATCCTTTTTATTAAGCTTTTAATGAAGAAAATATGAAACAGTGGGTTGTTTTTAAAGGAGAGCACTATAATATATCCTGAAATTGAATAACGCTTGATTTTCTACAAGAAACTTCCGTAGGATGATTTCCTTTTCTCATAAAGGGGTAGAGAGAAAAGAAAAAATTAAGTAGTGAAATATGAAATGTTTATAAGCCAGGCTTACAGCCATTTTCGCAGACATTAGCGTCACGGTTAACCAACCAGCAGCTAAAAAAGGAAAAATCAAGCTTTTTGCTTTCTCTGATTTGGTGGAATCTTTCTTTGACCAAGGACATAACCCCAACGCTGATGGCTGTGGATATGGCTTTTAGTGTGACCACGACTGACTGGATATTACACAGGCTAGCCAAGATAGCCTTTAAGATTTGATAATTCTTAAAGCTATTGATGATAATAGCTAATATAAACTTCTGGCAAAGCAATTCCACAGAGTTGAAGGCGTGGCTTGATGACACAAAATTATGACTTTGGCGAGAAAACGGAACAGGAAATCAACTCAAAAAGCATTTCTTGTAATCTTGATGTAATAGGTTGTCATGGTAACAAAGTTTGAATAAGTAGGCTCACAGAGCGCCAATAGTCACGTCATGAAAACAAGCCTTTATTTTTCCTCTTTTGTCAGTGTGTTATCCTATTGGATGGGTAGGTATGGGGAGTTCCTAGAGGGAAAAGTATATTCAAATGTTTCCAAATAATTCAAGAAATGGTTAGCCTGTATGAATCTAGTAACAGTTACAAAGTTAAATATAGTCACCACTAACATAAGCAAAATCTTTTATTTATAACTTAACTTCTATTTTTCTTACGTACTGTAATTTCAAAATTTGGATTTAATAAAGGCTTGGCATCTCCAAATGCCTCCTTAATAGCATTTTACCTGATTCATACTAACCATTTCTTGAAATATGTGGCTAATCGTAGGGACGTCTAATTTCTTGACGGAATCGAATTTGGATTCAACAGCTGGAAATCGATCCCATATTAGAATCGAAGGAATTGAACCTCAGGGATCGAATCAAAAGAATCGTGACATCCCTACGGGGAACTCACCTTCCCGTAGGAGATGCGGTCGAAGATCTCGTTGATCTCCTCAGGGTGTCGCACGGGCAGCGAGATGGGGTGGGAGGAGCGCAGGCAGTCCAGTTCCATTACGTCCTGCACCTCGTCCAGGACGAACTGTTCGTCCATTCGCCACTCCGGGTGAACCGCTTCCACCCCCAGATACTCGACGTAGCTGGCGAACCCTTCGTTCAGCCACAGGTCGTCCCACCAGGCGGGCGTCACCAGGTTACCGAACCACTAGAAGACGGGAAATCGAGTTAGTATTATAGTCACCACTAAAATATTCAAATAAGTTAATTTATAATTTAACTTCTACCTCCAATTGTTTATATAAGGCAATGGGCTAGGCGTACTCTTACAAAGGGCATTAAAATCAAATGCCCACGTACTGTCGTACCGCGAGGAGAAGAGCTATTGACGTCACACGATGATGCTGCGGTTGTTATAGAAACGGATTATTCCACTGAATTTTGGGGGTGATGGTAATTCACTTGGCGCTAAAATAAATGTTCCGAGCCAAATCTGAGTGGCTATCTTTCAGCTGTGTACTTCTTTCGATTCTAGAGTAACGGATTTTGGAATTTCATTTCGCATTGCATCTGATTTGATTAAATATTTATAATCTGACCTTTTTCAACTGATCTGATCTATTTTAACTGATCTGATCTATTTTAACTGATCTGATCTATTTTAACTATCTGATCTTTTTCAACTGATCTTAAATATTTCACCGAATCTGATCTTTTTAATTTGATATTATGTTATGTGATTTACATCAATTTATCTGATTTTATTTAGGATATTTTATAATTGTTTGGATTTATAGTTACAGTGTTCATCAATCTTTCTTTTTAAACTCTCAAGTTGCTTATCATTTATCCTATCAAGTAGTTACCTTCAATTTTATTTGATTCAATTGATCTGATCTACATCAACTAGTCTGATCTATTTCATATCTGATCTGATGTGATTTTAGAAATTTTTGTATTTATTTGCGCCTTAAATTTTTGCAATTTTAGCATCTTGTCCATTGATCTTTTTTTTTTAACTTTCAAGTTTCTTATTATTTATCTTATTATGTAGTTATAATTAATAAAATGACATCATTGAAAATTGAAAAGACTTTGAATTCTCAAGCACGTGCTATAGTTCACAATGTCACGGAGTTTTTTTGAAGAAGAAAAAGCACGAATTCTCTAAAAGTGCCCATTGCAAATGCCATCAAGAGGACTGCCCAAGCAACCGGAGTTTCAGAGTCGTCAGTTAAGAGGACGTACAAAATATACTAGAAAACGATTATTGGAAAAAAGATGGGTTTATCTCAAAGATATTGTAGACGAATTAGTGATTAATTTGTCGGACAGCGATTCAGAATCTTTTTCAAACATTGACAGTGACTGCAGTTCTAGTGACAATGAAATGTATTAGATTGTATTTAAATGTTATAAAATATTTTTTAAAAAAATAATAAATATTTCTATATTTTGTCTCTTTACAAGTTTCTAACGCCTCATTTAAATTTCAAGTATGGTGATTAAATTATAAAATTAGTAATTTAAGTGATGAGCTATTTTATATAAAGCTAAATGTTTCATGCCTAAAGGTATTTTCGATTTTAATTAACGAGAAATTTCAAAGATAATCTATATATTTTAATGTAGTTTAATAAAATATGATTATCTTATTTTCATTCGCGAAACGCGTTTTCTCATTCGCCAAATGTACGCTTAAAAAGCCAAATACTGCCGTTCAATTCATACCAGCTTCCCTCTTCTTTTGGACTCGTCTACTCACGGCAACCCTATTCAAAGCTCTTCTCCTCGCGGTACGACAGTATCTAGTACAATATTTAGAATGGCTTATTGGCAGGGACGTAACCGAGGTGATGGTTTTAGGGGTTCAAGTTCAAACCACTCCCGAAGTTTGGACCGTTTTTTCCCTCAAAAATTATGTGACTCACAAGGAGCGGTGTAACCCAAAGGGTCTCAAAATGAGTTAAAACACTACTTGTAAGGGTATATATTCAAAATATTTTCTGGGGGAGGAGCCCAAACCTCCCTCAAAATTTTAAAATCTATAATGTACCGTTTTTCCTCGAAACTTCTATGACTTATGAGGAGATGTGATCCTCATTTTGTGTAACGTAAAGTGTCTAAAAAATGAATTAAAACTTTACTAAGAATTAAAACACTACACTTAGGGGCGAATTTCCAAAATTTTTCTGAAGTAGGACCCTTAACCCCCCCTCAAATTATGTGTTTATTATACTATACTGGGTTTCTTTGAAAATTCTGCAGCTTATAAGGAGCCGTGCTCGGTGTAACCCAAAAAGATCTTTAAAAAATGAGCTAAACCGCTATTTGGGGGGGGGGATTCCAAAACCCCCCCTCAAATTTTACTTGGAATTCTCATTGTTAATAAAGTTCACTGAAATTAATATAAAATGTACAAGTCATCGAAATTTGACGTAAAAAAGTACTTGTAACCTAAGTTTTAACCTCAGAAAAATGCTTGGTCAAAACCCCTCCCGAAAAAAAAAACAATCTAGTTACGGCACTGCTTATAGGTATTTTCACTCTATAGCTGTTGCCAACGTGACGATCGAGGAATGACAGCCAGTAGAAATGTAAAATAGTATAGCAAGAAGTCATAATTCAGTAACGTTTAACGCCGATGGCTTTGAGAAAGTGTTTGAAATTAATAATTATGGAGACGAAGAAAAAACTCAAAATCAGATCGAAATCTTTATTTGCCACTTTTAGAGATCAGGCAGCATTTTTTATCAAACACGAATCATCGTTTGACGATCAGAAAAGAAAAACTCGAGTCATAAATCATTACTGCGGTGATCAAAGTTATAATCATTTTATGCGATTATTGTTTCCCGAGCTTTGTATTTCGTGCCAAGAAATAAAAATCATATTTTTGTCACACGAAAGATTGCAAAATAGCCAATTACCTCGATTTAGTGTTCTGAAAAATATCGAAGAGAACACATATTCTCGAAAAGTTAGATTGGCGGTTTTGGAGAGGTGTGAAATATATATTTTGGCGCTGCTTGAGTTTTATTTTTGATGGAAATATTTTTCACCATGAATTAATGATTATTATCGGAGTAAAACCGTACAGCTCAAAATTAATCATTTTTAGTCGAAAGCAATAAAGCTCAAAACCCGATCATGAAGCATTCTAGGGGAAGGGGGGGGGTGATAATGAGTTGATAGAAAATTGGGGGGCGCTATTAGGGTAAAAAGGTGCGTTGCCTACTTTTAAAGTCTTACTTAAAAGTCATTTTAAAACATAAAAATCATTCAAAAATTCTGTAAAAGTAGCTTAAGATCACTTTTTACCATGCTAAAATTCAAAAATTTCCTCGAGGGAGACCCCAAGACCCTCCTTTACCGATTTAATGAGATGTCAATGATGTAAGTCATTTTTAAGATGAGAACGGGAAATTTTTCTGTGGGGATACCAAATTTCCTTTGAATGACGTAGCAAAGAGTTTCAGTATAATAGAGTTCAAGCAACTTCTAGTAGCAGAAGTAGGTAAATAATTATTTTTCAATCAGGTAATAAAACGATAGAGAATTATCATACTAACTATTTCATATCAAATTTCAAGGCGCTTACTTTTGAACATTGTCCATAGTGCTGTCCTTTAAAAACAACACACTCCAAATTGTACCCTAAAAACAACCCATTGAGATTTTTTAATTAAATAATTAAAATAATTTTAACATCTCATATACCCTGTCTTTCTATGCCCTTTAGAGTGTCAGGGGTGTAAAAACTGGTCAAAGAACGGTTTATTTACTTATTTTTTAAACAAGCTGAGAAAATGCAGATTTTTGGCAAAAAATGTGCTTCAGATGTACAGACTTTGATGTTGTAAAAATGTATGTTATAAAGACTTTTCCTATGTTATGTTATAAAGACTTTCTGAAGAAGAAAAGAAATTTTCACGCGTTTTTATGTTAGCCCATTACTATGAGAATAAAATAGAGAATTTTGAGAATATAGAGAATTTTGGCTCTGTCCGCCAATTAGAGTCCCTACTAGTCTTTGAAACCAGGGGTAAAAAATACCCCACTGGGAGCTAAACACAACCCATTGTTTCCTTTTCTATAAATCGCAAAATAAATAAAAATTTATGAAAAATATTTAATATTACCCATGATATACTACTAATTATGCAAATATAATGCTTGTTTCAGTGATTCTCGGATTTTGTTTTACTATTTTTAATAAAAACTCACTGATACCCAAAAGCACCCATTTTCCATGCAAAGATAGCACTTTACTAGAATTTCACTTGAAAATGAGTTATGGAGAGTTAATAATTGGGGTTAAAATAAAATATAAGTGCCAATTATCCTGTTTTAGCTTTTTTTTATAAAAACTGTAAAGTTTTTGCATTTAAAAAGTCATTTTTAAAACCCGAAAATAAAAATACAACAGTTAAATAGCTACTATCGTTGTGTTTTGAAGACGAACGCTTGAGGAGAAAATCATATCATAAATTTAATTTTAGAAATAATTATTAATAAATTTTGTTTTAACTATCTTAATTATTCCCTTTTCTATAAAAAAAAAAACATTTTAACCATATTTTTGTCTTAATTTTTGAGTATTTTCAAGCATGGTTTTTTTTTTAGGGTACATGGATTTTTTTTAGGAAACAGTGGGTTTTTTTCAAATTCTTACTTAATTGGCTGCCAATTTGTAATGGATAGTTGGAATTAAAAATGCTTAGCACTGAAATATTAGGGAGAATGAGCCGTTAGTACAGTTTTTTGTTCGATTTAATTATCCTTTTTATTAAGCTTTTAATGAAGAAAATATGAAACAGTGGGTTGTTTTTAAAGGACAGCACTATACTAGCTTTACAAAACTTCATTTTGTTTGGGTGTAAATTTAAGTATTTTTATTACAAAAAGTTTGAATAAAATTCTATGAAACAAAAGAAAATTAAGGGCAAAAGTTTGTAACAGGCAATGGAAAATTTCTTCTTGAAAAGGGGACGGTGGTCCCAAAAAACATGGAAGCGGCCATAAGCGATCCGAAAACTCCCGAAAGTCCGTTGAACTCCCGAAAATTTTTACAGTATGAGACCAGTACCTATATGAAGTTTGCCTGGCTACATTGCAGTATATCACTAAACTTGGTCTTTCGATTGCGGCCCTCGAGCACTTATATATCGTTACCACCACGCTAAAAACACGAATCTGCTACACAACATTAGCAGATTCGTGTTTTTGGCGTGGTAGTAAGGATATGTTAGGTAACTTTAGCAAATGTTTCCTCCATCGAACACCGTTTTAAAAATTACCACAACATAATTATCCCAGTAATTAACTGATTAAATAAAAAAATATATACTTTTTATTATTATCTATTTAAGCGGTGACTATTACCTGATGGGCATATCACTAAACTTGGTCTTTCGATTGTGGCCCGCGAGCACTTAAATATAAGTTAAGATACCCCTATACTCGACAACAGCATTTCTCGAACCCAGTACGTCACAAATGTGAAAGGAGAGATCGATAAACAGAAAGCCTGTTGGGTTGCTAGGAGGAGTTTCGGTACGCAAATCGTGATTGAAAAGCACTTATACAGGGTGTATCTGAAATGATGCGACAAACTTTGAGGGGTGATAGTACTCATCATGACGAACAAGAATTGGTGTAGAAAGGAGGGTAGCAGATGCGCCGTTAAAGAGCTAGGACCTAATGTAGTGAGAGTGCGTTTCAAAAGGCCGTTTTTAGAAGGCCTGTGTGACGAAACAAAACATAATAAAATGAAAAACATTATTGCGTGAGGTACAGGAGTATCCGTACTACTTAAATCCTCAATGTGATAGAAATTGGACCACTTGCTAAACCGTGAGGTGAGTTTTAAAACGTGAAATATTCATCTTTTAGCCAAAGAATGGAGTTCCCTTACATTAGTGTAATGGTACTTAGAAAAATGGTGATCGGGGAAGGAATTTTCAATGATCATACATTGATCATTGGAACTGTATGATCATTGAAAATTCCTTCCCCGATCATCATTTTGCTAAGTACCATTAAGGGAACTCCATTCTTTGGCTAAAAGATGAATATTGCACGTTTTAAAACTCACCCCACGGTTTAGCAAGTGGTCCAATTTCTATCACATTAAGGATTTAAGTAGTACGGGTACTCCTGTGCCTCATGCAATAATGTTTTTCATTTTATTATGCTTTGTTTCGTCACACGGGCCTTCTAAAAACGGCCTTTTGAAACGCACTCGCACTACATTAGGTCCTAGCTCTTTAACGGCGTATCTGCGACCCCCTTTCTATACCAATTCTTGTTCGTCTTGATGAGTACTATCACCCCTCAAAGTTTGTCGCATCATTTCAACTACACCCTGTATATACGTGGGTTTAACAATATAATTATATTTTCAAATTGGCGTTCTTCATTTCACTCAAAATTTACTACTAACTACATTGAACTACTTTGTTAGTGACGACAAAGGATCAAGTACAGTACAGTTAAATTTTTCTTACTTATGAATGTTCCGAACACTCTGAAAATGTGGTAGCAAGTTGATGCGGGGCCATGAGCAAGTTATGAAAATTTATTTATTTTTTATTTATATTCTTTTTTAGTAGTGAGTATTACCTGATGGGCGAGTTCGTGAGAAACGACGGTTGCGACACGTTGCTTGTTGCTGGCAGAAGAGTACCGAGGGTCGTACAGCAGCGCCGTCTCGCGGTACGTTATCAGCCCCCAGTTCTCCATGGCCCCTGCGCTGAAGTCTGGGATGGCCACCATATCTGGAAAAATGAAGAGAATGCCTATTAGATAACGTGAAAACACTATCATTCATTCTTTAGTCAAGAATCTTCTCCCAATCAGCATAAAACGTTCAAGATTCGTCCAATGGACAATTGCAGTCAATTTTTTTGAAAATTTTAATGTATTCAGAATCGCTTAAAACCTCCACAAAACCATTAATATACCTTTCAAAGCGCTAATTTTTAAGTTATTTTTAGTTAAAAAGAGCTTCGTTTCGGTCTGAGCTGAAACAGCTTGTGACGTCATGCGTGCCTTGTTTACAATCATTCCGCTTTGAAATACATTGAGCTCAAGTTTTTGTTTTGTTTTTACAACCTCGTGTTTCCATGGAAACTGTGTTTCCCTCATTTCCGAGAGGCACTTTTAACGTCAGCTTTTCTGTAATGAAATATCTTATAATTAACTTACAAAATTTTTCTCGTAAAAGACAAGCGTATTTTCGGATTCAGGAGAGAATTTTCAATAAGTTAAAATTGAAAACTTTGAATTTTAAGAGATGCTGCAATTCTCCATTTTTATCATGTAGGGCCGTTTTCATTTTTCGGCCGTAATTTCGTTTACTTCTAGTAGCAGTTATGTAAACTTGACATATTTGGTATGAGCTGTGCTACTAGGGCTATAGGATAGTGGTCCTAAACCGCTGGTCCGCAGATGGATTCGAAAATAAACTTTCCACTAAGTAGGAATTTTTAATTTATAGTGCACGTTAAGCAATATAAGAGTTAATTAAATTCAACCTACTAGGCTGAGAAGATAATTTATGCTTTTTTGTTTTTAGGTTACAAAATTCATTTAAACTTTTTAAGTACTTTGACAACTTCTTTTCATTTAAAACAAAACATATTTGGTATTTATAACTGAACACAATTTCAATCAAGTACATAATTTAGCCATTATTAATTTCAATCAAATTAATATCTTGACTTCTAAATGTGTGCCATTGCCTCAGAGAGATTGGACTTCTACCTGTTGGTCCATGGATGGTATACTTATATCAAAATTGTGAACATTGCAAAGGCCGTGATTTTGGCACATGGAGCAATTTGACTTGATTTCAATTGGACAGGACACCAACCAACCAACCAACCAACCAACCAATCAAATTAATATTAGTTAAGATATTTTAATAGTAATACAAAAACCTTTCACTTTGCAATTTTGAAGGATTTTAAGTTATACAGGGTGGTCCGTTAAGGTTCCAGTTTTAAGCTATAAGTAGATCGCGGACTTCTACGAGTTTAGAAACGCTGCTCGAAACAAATTAATAACCTTTCTATAATTATAATACTGTAATTAGAGGAGCCCGCTCACCTGTTTTGGGTAGAGGGTATTTCACTTTGAAGAATGACTCGAAAAATTTGAGGATCTTGGGACCGATGTCCAGAGCGTAAGTGGTAGTGTCTATGACGGATTCCCGGCTCCACACGGAAAACTGGAAGGAAATTCACATAAATTATCCAGTAATAAGTAAATATAGCACCAAAGAAATATTTTCAGCCTTTCTCAAGGCATCAAGGCTATACACCAGGGTAGTGTGTTTAAAAAGTCCGTTTCACGGCTTTTATTTGGAACCAACGTCTCCTAGGGTCCGTCCTGGTAGTAAGGTCTACC
This sequence comes from Tetragnatha montana, assembly GCA_963680715.1. NCBI lineage: Eukaryota > Metazoa > Arthropoda > Arachnida > Araneae > Tetragnathidae > Tetragnatha > Tetragnatha montana. The sequence continues at coordinate 11,782,253 of OY796677.1, read as the reverse complement.
CCTAGGTACGTGACCCTGGAGAATCCATTGAGAAGACTTACGGCGCCCCTAGCGGTAAAATGAACAAATTAATTAAACTAAAAATATCGTGAATATTCGCGGAGATATTAGCATGTAAAAGTAGCACTTTTTCAGGCCTCAAAAATGGAAAAGTTCGCAAATTTGCAAATTTTTCAGATTTATTATGTGTATCTTTTTAGTTAAAAAACTAATATCTCCGCGAATATTCACGATATTTTCATGAAACTTTTTCAGTGAGTTACTTATAACAGTGGCAACAATACTCTCACTGAGATGCTTGCTCCATCTCCTTTAGTTTCTTAATTAATTTTTTAAAAACTTCTTTATTTCGCCGCTAGGAGCGTTGTAAGTCTTCTCAATGGATTCTCCAGGGTCACTTACCTAGGGGTAGACCTTATTTCCAGGACCCTAGGAGACGTTGGTTCCAAATAAAAGCCGTGAAACGGACTTTTGAAACACCCTGTATTGTATATGACATCTCTAAGTATTTTGCAGGATAAAAGGGGGGAAAAGGAAGTCAGTGTTTACCTTTTCATCCCCGCGTCCCTTGAAATCGCTGACGATGAAGGCCAAGAGATAGGTGGACATTCGGACGGTGGTTTCGTAGTGGTCCTCTACCCATCCGTCATCTCTTAAACGAAAATTACAACAAATAAATGGAAAGTAGAAACATGAAAGAAAGAACATGTGAAAGAAAATATAAGGTCTATTGTATTAGATAACATGAAAACACCACCATTCATTTTAGAGTCACGAATCATCTAACAGCTGTATTCACACCACTAACCTAACGTTAACCTGGAATCAAAATTTCTAATCGGTATACTCGACAGCAACCTTTCCTGAACCCAGTACGTCACTACGCGGAAGGAGAAATTGGGTAAACTCAAAGCCTGTTGGGTTGCTAGGAGGAGTTTCAGTACGAAATCGTGATAAAAAAAGACACTTTATGATATACATGGGTTTAACAAAATAATCATATTTTTAAATTGACGTTCTTCATTTCACTCAAAATTCAGACACCGCGAAGGGAACTACTTTGTTTGTTAGTGACGTCATAGGGTCAACTTAAGGTGCTGTCTAGTGTGGTACTTTTTTTTCTTATTTTCAGTTTCTTACAAAAAAAATAGTGGTAATCAATATCCTCTGCATAATACAGCCTTACTAATCTGCTTGATACAACAAGGTAAATTTGGACATTTCTTCCAATTACTACTTTTTATTTAGGATGCTTATGCTTACCCCTCTCTCTTCTTGGGCCTACTTTTGGGGATCTACTATATTTCATTTAACTTCACTCAAGAGAACTGAGTGTTTAAAAATAAATTGTAGTTTAACTTACAGGTGATTAAGATTTAAGCAAAATTTAATTTATATATCTCTCTATATATAATGAAGGTGTCCCTGCCTGCCTGCCTGCCTGCCTGGGTTTGTCCGGAACAGATTTGGCTCAATTTCTCCAAAACTACCCGTCCGAATCGAACCAAACTTGGTACACATACGTAAGGGGACGGGGGAAAGACAATGACATCATTTCCAAATTTCTAAAACCACCCCTTCATCCCCTATAAGGCCTTTTTGTAAAAATCGCCTTACTTCTCCACTAAAGAAGATCTGTTTAACTCGCATTGTTGCAAATAATACAACGAAAACAATTTTAAACATAAAACAAAGTATTTAAAGATAAAACTTGGCTAAAATTGTTTTAAATGTTTTAAAAAGGTTATTAATAATTTAAAAAATTAAAAACGGCCCTTATAAAAAACTTTATAACAGTATTTTCTTATTAAAAACTTCATTTTCCATGAAACTTTAAGTTGAAATAGAAAGTTTTAAGAATTAGACTGGTTAAAGTAAAGATTACATCATGCAGTTTTTTTAGAAAGTTGATGATAGAAACACTAGATCAATTTGTTATTTAACCTTATAATTTGTTTCTTTGGTGTAGTTTAACGGGATTTTTTTTTTCAATTTAAACAGGGGGTATTTACAAATTTTGGGATTTCAAAAGTCTGTAATAATTTTAATGGATTTTTTTCACTTAGAATGGATAATTATCCATTCTAAGTGATTGAAGTAATTAAATGTGCAACACCGGAACTGGATGGTTAGGTTAGATTTACACAGTTGGAACCGGGAGGGAAAAGGCACAGGGAGCACGGTGATGAAAATGCACCGGGAACACCGAGATGAAAAGGCACCGGGGACACCAAGATGAAAAAGGCACAGGGATATGAAAAAATACTGGGAACACCGGGATATGAAAAAATAATGGGAACACCAGGATATGAAAAACTACCAAGATGATTGGTAATTATGGTTACAGAAAATTAGGCATGTAACTTGAGAAAATTTTAATAAATTGATACACTCCACCCGTGCAAGGCCGGGCATATCAGCTAGTATATATATAAATATAGTACAAGAGCAAAAAGTGGTGAACAGTAATTTCTTTTTTTTTTTTTTGAAGAAGTTTTAAGCCAATGAAAGTTGTCGAAAAAGCATGATCCCATGTTAATCTTAAGCCAAGTTAATGGTGAATACAGCAGTAGGACAGTGGTTTTCAACCACTGGTCCGCGGACCATGGAGGGTCCGCAGAAAGGTTCGGTAGCAGACATAAAATACATTTCCCACAAATTAATAATTTTAATTTAGTGTCTACCCTAACTCTGCACAGAAAGATTCCTTGCGTGGATTACATAATAAATTCCCAAAGAACTATACCTCTACGACGACTTTTCGAAATATGTGACACCATAAACTTAATTATTTCATCCCATGATGTAAGCGCAATGTATTTTTTTACAACACTGTGTTCTTCACCGTGAACAATTATTTTTCAGATCTGCAATGATTATTTATGGAATAATGTATTTAGTATCAATTATTACAAGTCGTGTGAAAGATAAAAAGTTTCACGGGAGAAAAATCATTGATTAAATCAACATGCATCAAAATAAAATCCCCATTTTCAAATCAAACTACTTTTTGGTATATATTTAAATAATGAAAACATGAAAGCTGGATAATTCTGTGGCATACTCACCACTCAAAGAATACAAAAAAAAATTAAATTTTTAAATACCTTGAAAATATATATCATCTTGCAAACTTGATTTAATTCAATTATTTCCAGCGCTTGAGCAGCTTGGAAGAAATACAATTCAATTGAAGGGCTTAGGACAAGGAAATGAAGGGGTTATGTAACAAAACTCTAATTTAGAGTAATTTAGGTTCAGAGTTTTATTGTTACATAATGTTTAATGTTACATAATCATTTCATCTTCTTTATATATCGTCAGCTTACAGTCGAAAGGCACTAACAGCCATATTCTCAACCATCAGCGTCGGTGTTAATTCCTTGGTCAAAGAAGGATTCCACCAATCAGATTCCGCGAAAAGCTAATTTTTCTTTCTTTAGCAACTAGTTAACACCGACGCTGATGGCTATGAATATGGCTGTAAGTCACTCTTTGCTCAAATACTCCGTAAGAGGTTATGCCAAATTTGGCGATCATTTTACCGTTGCCATTCTAGTTATAGTGTATGAAAAAGAAAATATTATTATAAAATCTTTGAGAAATCGAATTATAAAATATTTTAATCCCTAAAATAACTAAATTACATGATCAAATAATTTCAATTTAATAAATTATTAATCGCAAACCAACATTTAAGCTCTTTACTGTATGAATTCTTTCTGTTTTAAAACAAACCAATCATCTATACTAGGTTACTAGCTTTTCAGTTTGACGAGATTTTAGAGATGCGCCAAGCTTCCACCGCTTTCAGAATATCTTCCAAAAGTGACTTAGTGCCTTTCGACTGTAAGCCGAAAATATCTTTGTTTCTAGCTGTTTTGAAATATTCAGATTTTGCTACATAACTCTTTCATCCATTGAATTAGATTGCATTTTCAAAAAATGTAACATAGCCCCTTCATCCACCAAACCCTTCAATTAATAGCCAAACAATGAAATAAATTGAGGTTTGAGATCAGAGTGTCCGTCCAACGTCCCACACCCAAAAACCAAAGTACAAAATATCCAAATTCCACTCCAATTCAAATTCCATAATAGAAAATAAGATCTCAGGATTGACCATCCCGAATGTGAAAACTCAAACGACCCCAAAAACAAGAATCCACCGAATATTAAAACATTGGGAGATTTTAGCAGAAGATAGGGCCTTTGCAGCTATACTCGACAGCAACGTTTCCTGACCCTATGACGTCACTAACAAGCAAAGTAGTTCCCAGTGCGGTGTTTGAATTTGGAGTGAAATGATGAACATCAGTTTTAAAATAGGATTATTTGTTAATCCCATGTATATAACGTCTTTTACGATATGCGTACCGAAACTCCTCCTAGCAACCCAAATGGCTTTCTGTTTACGCAGTTTCTGCTTCCGCATAGTGACGTCATATAGGGCAGGAAATGTTGCTGTCCAGTATAATCAACATACAAAACCCAGATGAATACAAGAAAAAAAATTTAAATTTCTAAACACCGTGAGATTTTAGATTCAAAATTATTTCAAAAATTCAATTCTAAAACTCTGTTGATTAGATATTTTATCCCCTTGTAGTTTTCATTAAAACTTATATTTTAGTTCATTATGATGAACGAGAATTTAATCAGTATTTAAAATACAGCATTTACATTATTTTTATAAATATAATTTAATTTAATTTATATGCTCAAACAAGGTTATTTATGCATAAAATCTTATTTTTTTTACAGAGAACGAAATTTTTTACTATCGAAAACCATGCACAAGACAAACATGTCATTTTATTCAACAGTTTAAATAAAAGAAAAAAATACCATGCTTTAAAAAACAAACAAACAATCAAGCCTTAATAACATCACACTAACCATTGTTTATTCAAACAACTTCCCATTAGTTTTTTTTTTTTTTGCCTCACAAAAAAAAAAGAATTAACCAATTAGGGAAATGGGGTGGAATCCTTTAATCTATTTTATTCCTAGTGTTCTTTTCAACCGCAGAGGAAAACAAAATCGTTTGCAGTATACCCCTGACGATAAAAAGAACATACAGCAAATAACACTGAAACACCTTTCATTCTAAAATGGGTTAATTGGATTAAAATGGATTCCTCAACAATAAAAGACTTTTGTAGTTAGCCTAATTGTCTTTATGCTAAATGTTCTAGGATGGAACTGATTCTAAAGATCAAATAGCTTCATGTGAATTTTTTTTTTAGAAAAGAGGCTTTGATATTTGGGGTAGAATTTAAGCTTTGTGTGGTTTTGAAATTAGATACGACCATACCAGTACTTTTCTCATAACGTTATATTAAATCTAGGACAGTGTTGATATTAAACTAATGTTTGATTACCACTCTTGTATTTTATATAAATTAGAAGTTTATATTAATTGTTGGTCATTATTTATTTATCTATGCCTTTTCCTATGGTCTTTTAAGTTCTGAATAGAAGGTATTTTCTGATATCCTATCAAACTTTTTTGAATAAGTATATTTCTTTATATAAGGCATTTGATTTTTTTTCACAATAAGTGCAGTTTTGGGATGAAATAATCCAAATCTTTGTATCCTTACTATTCTAAATTTTGGTTTTCCCTTAATGAAAGGTAAAATACATTCAATCAGTGTCTTTTTTTAAAAAAATAAATTCCCTCAAGTCAAAAATACTGTAACTAATACATATATGAAGTGTTAATCAAGAAATTGTTGCAGTGAAACACTACTTTGGGGTTTAGATAAAAAAAAATATTAGTCAGTATGGATCAACTTTCTTTAAAGGACAATTTTTACATTTTAAGGACTGAAACCAACTTCCCTAAGGATAATTTTTAATTTCTTAAACTAAACCAACTTTTTGAAAGGACGTTTATTTGGTTGATAAGTAACTGGAGATTTATGAAGTCAGCCTGTTTATATTTTAGAGAAATTAGAATTAAGTTTACAATGTTTAGTTTGTAAATAAATGGTAAAAGAATAGAATTTTTATTTACTGGCGTCCGTGCACCTTCAAACTCTAGTATAACCAACCTCACTGTTTGAAGCCATGCCACAGTCAGATGATGCAAAGCCCCTTGTTTCTTCAAGCGAACTTGGTCCTCATTTTATCTACCCCGGAGGTTTGAAAGAATTTGACAGTAAAAACCCCATCGTCAAATTCCCCATCATCACAACCCCTGTAGTTCATAAGTCAAAGCCTTACTGCTTTTTTTTCTTATCCCGAAAAGCAAGAAGTCAATCTGCTGTCCACAAGAAGAAATCTTTTTTGATCGATAGAAGAAAAAAAATATATACGATAGGTGGGAAACAATGTTTCTCCTTTTGTGATTGGGTGCACAAGAGGGAAAACAAAATCTGATCGCGATCAAGAGGATTTATTCGGCAGAAATGGTGTTTGGGGGGTTTACGAGAGATGTAGCGAGGGAAAAAAACTTTCTTATTGTATCGAAATTCCGTTTTATCCGTGGTTTTACCTCCCTTCAAAGCGATGAAATTCTTGGAAATGGCCAGAAAGGTCACGTCAAATCCCTGTTTCTCAGTTTTGACGCATCTTTCAATAATAAAAATGTGAGAATTTATTTATCTGTGGCGAGCTAACTCACCACTATAAAAGTTAAATTATTTAAATGGGTTATAAATATTGACTGAAATATAAAGTTCTAAAGTTCACACTTGGCACATATTCATTTATTTATTTATCTACTATCATAGGAGTCCATTCGAGTCCATTAACATGGGAGAAATAAAAGTAAAAAAACCCGAAAATACAAGTATCATAGAAATGCAAATGACTATAAACTGTTAATAAAATCAGTTTTTAATTAAATAGATTTATCAAAGAAAATGTCACTGTGATCTGGTAGATATTAATTTTTATAAACTGAATAATGGACTCTAACCGTCTGACGTCACACGGAACCAACACGTGACCTACTGTGCTTGCGATTGGTTACCACAGATACTACACTAGTAGATCTACTAGTGTAGTATCTGTGGTAACCAATTGCAAGCTCAGTTGTAGGTCACGTGTTGGTTCCGTGAAGTCTCGAACCAGATAGGCGGTTAGAGTCCATTGTTTGGGATTTTAGGTAATTTTTTGAATAAAAAGGTTTAAAGTAAAGGAATTTTGTTTCTTGTAATTGTTTGGAGGTACCTAAAAATTAATTCGGTTCAGAACAGACGGTTCAACCTTATTATGCAAAATATTATGAAAAAATGTTAACTAAATTATGATATTCTATCTATGGCATTCAAGGGTGTTAGGAGTGTAGATAATAAAGTTATGGAAATTAAATTGTGTAGCACTCACACCAATTAGTAAATATTTACAGAATCTGTCAAAATAAAAAAAAAAGTTGGGAATGGATTTATCGGTTATGATTAAATTTGCAAGGATTTTACTAATTATTGACTGTCACAACAAATGCTAAGTTATAATTAACTTCATTTGTGGGACAACAATAACCATGTACTTGGACATTGGACAATCAAAAGGTTTATTCAAAATTCATTTGGTGAATCATTCGATTGGTTTTTAAACAGCAAATAATAATGTTAACTTTTTTGCTGGTGAGCATGGCCATTCTAGGTTTTCTCTATTCCTTTTTCATATGCTCAAACAAAAATATTAAGAAAAGAACAGTGTTAGTACTTTAATATTTATACAACACTATTTCAATATTTTAATAATCCACTTAAATGTAGCCGACCTATTTTGGACTGCAAGAATTCATTAAAGATGTTGTTAATGCTTCAGGCGTGCACTAATTTTTAATTGGACCTAATTTTGCGCTTTCTTGTTAAGCTAGATATTTTTAAAACTTTTGATAAAACTAGGAATTCCGGGATTCATGCCTTAAAAAAACGGATTTCTTCGGGGCTACCCCTCAAATTAGCACCCCTGTCCCATTTAACCTAATCCATTACACTTAATTAAAAACCAAGGAACATGATAAGGCTGTTTCTAGACACTCCAACTTATGAAACGACAAAAAATAAAAAACACTTGAACCTCATTGGCTTGATTGATACCCTTCTGAAACTGGAAAAATTAGAGGTTATAGAATATTGTTTTCATTCAACTCAAGTGTTTTCTCCTTTAAACTACAGATCAACTAATCCACTCAAATTACTTCCTTTTTAACAGGCGCTTTTGATCCGGCGTTCAGTTTCAACACACACTTATTTCTCGCTTTGTAAAGGTCAGAGATGGTGGAAGAAATCCTTTCGCAACACCGTTATAATTACAACGCGGCTAATTTTAACCTGACAAAAACAAAAATGTCAGCGTGATGTGTTTCTTTTTGAAAAAGCCTATGAGGGCGTTTCGCAAAATCAATGAGTAGGTACCATTATATAGCAAGAGTATCAAGTTCTTCTAATAAAGTGGTGTATAGTACTACTGCTAATTTTTTTTCCGTTAGACCAAGAGTCGTCAGTTTAAAAAAGGTAATAAGTCCAATATCCAAGCTTAAAAATAACTATCAGTCATGGAATTTCCATTGCATAAACACCAAATTTTTGCTGCAATCATCGAAAAAAAAATAAGCCTATTCAAAAATATTGTACAGTTGAAAAAAGTCGATTGGAATTTATTCCTTTTTTCAAACTAATGAAACTCCAGCAGAAAAAATCTTAAAATCATCTTAAAATAACTACTAAATTATATTTCATTTTTGTTCACTGCACAAAAGTGAGAAATAGAACCACAAATCTCGAAAGTATTTTTAAACTGAGGCGTAAGACAGTTTAATGAATATCAATGGTGTATCAATGGAGGCCAATGTTCACTGTTCAAATAAAAAAGTAAAACCACTTTTTAATATATCAACAAATTTTGTTTTGGTTAGTAACAAAAATAAGGTTAAAAACAAAGAATAAGGAAAAAAACTTTAAGTTCAAATTAAAAAATGTGGAAGGAGAAAAGATAAAAGTTTAAAAATAGGAACATAGAGCATTCGCACATGACGTCACTTGGACGAATAAACAACGTTGCTAAGGCCGTTGTTAGGGGCTGGAAATAGAAGTATTCGATCGCACATGACGTCACTTGGAAGAATAACAACGTTGCTAAGGCTGTTGTTAGGTCCGAGTCATGTGATTGAAAATGCTCTATTGAGTATTGTTTTGCAATAAAATAAAAAGTTCTGCAAACAATTTTAATAAAACAATTTTAAAAGTGGGAATTGTGGGGAATTCCCTCATAAAAAATTTTAGCTAACCAAACTTTAAAACAATTTTCGTGTCCATTGGAACAATGTTTCTAGAAAAGGAAAAGTGATAAAAATGTAATAAATTTGATAAAAAATGTATTGTTTTAGGGACACTACTGCTCAAGATAATTTAAAAAACTTTATATTTTTACTCCGAATAACTCATAGATATATCGAAAGTAAATATTGTTTATACTCAAAAGATTTGAAATTTGGGAGATATTAACCCTAAATCAACAGTCACCAGTTAATACTTAAATTTATACTTAATAAATTTATAGTTGATTTATTATACTTAAGCTGGACTTAGTATGTTCTAACAGCTGTAATAAATTGAATATCTGTCCATATGAAGGGATCAGAGAGATATTAAATTGAGCGGAAGGGTGAGCAATAGGGGAAGTAAAGAAAAATATTTTAAACTTAAGAAGTTCTATTTAAAAGAGAGTTACGGGGAAAAGAGACTGAGAAAGACAGAATTGAAGAAGACCTACGTAGAGCAGTGGTCTGTGAGAGTCTTGGTAGAGGTCCGCGGAGAGACCCGGAAGCACAAAAAAAAACCTGCTATTTCTAATACAAATTTGAATGAATTGAACAAAAAAAAAATTGAATTATACTTTTGGCTGTGTAAATTGTGGGGATATCAGTCACCACTAAATAGTTAACAATACTTTCTTCTAGTATAAATATTTAAAATGTTCATAAGGTCTGAAAAAAAGTTAGATACAAATTTGTAAGTTCCCAAAGATTACCTTATCTCACAACATAATTATTAAATCTTGTGAGATGTAATTAAACATTTCCTAAAATTTAGTTGGATTTCAGTGTATTTTATAAATTTTCATGCTTAATTAGGGATAATAAACTTTCATCTTGACATTGTGTGAACATAAGGATTTTAAGCTACAAAGGGTGATCCGTGAAGATACCAATTTTATACTTAGTGGTCCGCGGACTTCTTTGAGTTGGGAACCACTGATCCAAAGATAGGCAAAAAAAAGAGAAAGATAAATGTAGAAAAAGAGATGGATTGGAGAAAGAGAGAAGGAGTGGGCAACCAATGTTAGAATCTTTCCCCACGCAGGGTTGACGCGTATGCTCCGTCTATTCAAAACATCATTACGTGAATGAATACGTGACAGGGAATGCCACCGGAAAAACTAAAAGCACCGTCTGTTTTAAAAGAGAAAAATGTTTTGATGGAGCGGCATATCCAGTGTCCTTTGATAATGAGATTCATCATTAGAACTCTGATGGATATCACGCGTTTTGGGTAAGCTTATCCTCCTGGAGGCGATGAGAAAAAAACGCTAAGTTTCATTTTCACATCGCGAAAAGTGGAGCACTTGTAGGAGGGGTTCTGCTCCAAAATCTCAACATTCAGATGCCCGGCAGCTCATATTCCCGACTATATGTGCCCGAATTGTCATTTGTCCTACGGGTCGTACGTTTGCCCGACAATTCATTTGTTCTCATAGATAGGAATCTATTACATTATTAAAATATGAGGGGGTTTAATATTTTAGTCAGAGATATTTTTAACTCCTCTGAGAGGGTATTTTACTCCTTGAAAATCAGAAATACTCCTTAAAAAACTAGCCAGGAGTATTCACTCTTTGAATATTTCACAAAGGTTTAGCTTAAAAAAATGCCCCGTGCCCCAGCGGAATCAGCAAGTAATATTTTTCTACTGAAAAGAGAAGTTAGTGGTAGTCTCTTCGTCTTTGAGTGAATTTTAGTAGTCAGGGGTACCCAAAATAGGAGGCAAGTGACCAAAACACTGTTCTGTCTCTATTTGTGTACCCCTTTTTGGTTTCAACCACGGCACCCTAATTATCATACTTTTTAATGGTGTTTTCATACAGAAATAGTAATTTTTTTCATTCATTGTTCTGATGCTTAGTAAAGGGAGTTTGATTGCGGTTTTCGTGCCTCTGTGTATATGTAGTTTATGCCATTTTCGTATTTTATTCCACATAATTGAATTTCACTCCTCCTAAAAAAATCAAGGAGTATTTTTACTCCTCCAAAAAAAAATCCTAGGAATAACACTGATTTTAGGTTTGGGTTGTTGTATGAAGCGGCGTTCCAGGACCCCGGGTTTTATGACAAAAGGAGGCTAGACCCAAAAATTGAGGTCCAACCAATCGTTAAAAAAGTGGCTTGTCATTTCAGGTAGCGGATCCCTTCGGAATAGTTAGGGGAGAGCGGGGCACCTTTCAACAGTTTCGTTTTCGATTAAAATCATTTTCTCGTTTGTTATGAGGTTAATTTAAATGCGACCTGGTGTCAAGTAATGTTTATTATCATAACAACATCTGTACGTGGTATTTCTACCATTTCACCTCTTAGTTTTTTTGTAATCGAGTGGAGTCGTTTTAGACGTCCAAAAGTAACTTTTGAATTTCTTTTAAAAAATCGGATTTTAACAACTTTTTATTAATTTAGGTGATTGATTTTTACATATGTTATTAAATAAAGTCTTCTGCTTCTATGTATACCTTTTTCAAACCGATATCTTTATTCTGAAGCGTTTGAGGGGTCTTGAACCGTGACGACTAAAGGTGGGGCACCTTTCAACACTTAGGACGGGGCAGGTTTCAACACCACAAAAATTCGTTTTGCTTAGCATATTGTGCTTTCGCAATGCTTTTTCTTCAAGGAAACGCTCTTGGATAGCTTATTCAAGAAATAATAGCATTGTATTAGAGTTAATTATTTATTTTTAGCGAAAAAACAGCTGAAAATCAATTTAGATAATTTACTCATATACACATATAATTTTTAACGGTAAGGCTACCATACGATTCACAACAACAATTTTATGCATTTAGTAGTTATCAGCATTGATTTAAATAAAATTATTTAAGGTATACCACTTTGATGACTATAGTAATTAGAAAAATTTAAAATGAAGTAAAAGCGATTAAAAAAATAAAATTTTTGGTGAATTTTGAAGAAAAACAGTTGAATTAACAATATATTTTCGGAATATAACTCAAAAGAACTTTTAAATTAAAAAATAAAGAAACATCACTCCTAGTTGTGTGGAAAAACTCATAACCTACAAAACAACAGAAAAACTCCAAAATTTGCAAAAAATTTCACTTTTTTTACTCTAAATTAATGAAATGTATTTGTTATAATGTATATTTCAATATAATAAACTTAAAATCAACTGAAAGTTTTAAAATTTTAAAATTAACCCACTGTTGAAACGTGCCCCGCCTGTGTTGAAACCTGCCCCACCCGAGAACCTTTTTTAAAACGCAATTTTGGACCTTTTAATTTTCTCAAGGAACTTGGGTAAAATTACACAATGTGTCCGAAAGTCCATGGTAGGATATGCAAGTTAAAGTTTTTTGATCCGTCAATTCGTTTGGTCACAAAAAATAAAAACCGAAATCTGTTGAAAGGTGCCCCCCTCTCCCCTATTTGCGGCAAGTATCTTTGAGCTAACACACATCGGACGCAGCTTCATGCAACCACCCAAACATAAATTTTTTTAAATTAAAAAAAACAACACAAAACTCCTCGAATACCACACGGTATCACACGAGACTTACATGCGTAAGTAAAAGAAAACAGAATTAAAATCTAGAAATTTATATTGCAAACAAAATTGGAAAACAGAATAAAAGTCTCAAATCTTTCAACCAGACTCGAGAAAGCAGGAGGCTAGCGTATGAAAAGGCTATCTAAGCCTCTCCTGAATAATCTACGGTTTGCATGAAATCTACTGCAATAATATACTGAATAATCTACTGAAATCTACGGTTTGCATGCAAACTGCAGTGCAGAACGACATGGTCGACATTATCTTCACCATCGCCACAGAACTTAAAATATTAAATAAACTATTGTATTGTAAAATATTAAACCCCTATACATTTGAACAATGTAATAGTGTCCTATCTAGCACAAATGATTGTTTTTTTTTATGGCGCAAAGCCCAAGACAGGACATAGAGCGCTAGCACAAATGAACTGTCAGGCAAATGTCCAACCTATCGGTCAATCGAGTTGTCGGGCAACTGAAAGTCGGGATTTTGAACGGATCCCTGTAGGAGTTGTTTCGTGAAGTATACGTTGAAAAGGAGTCTAGGAAGTAAAAATACAGGGGGGGTAAAAAAAACTAGAGGAACATAAAGCTAGAGGTTGTAGGTGATACCTAGACGACTAGGTATCACATAGGAATCGGGAGTCTGAAATGCACCCCTAACGAACTGGTTTTTTTAATAATGTAGCATGGGAGGTTGAATAATCCCGAGTGAAAATTGACACTCAATCGTTTAAGATCGGATTAAAATCAGCAAAATTGTTCGATTCCGGTCTTTTTTACATTAAACCGCCATTCAGGCTAATATCCTTTTAAATAATTCATCAGTACGGTTAATTCCAGTTGTGAACAATATCCTAATTTCAGATTGAGACCAGAACCTGTTTCAGGCCTTCTGGTTTGCTAGACATAGTAAAAACTAGACATAGTATCTGTTGCCTGTACGGCTCTCGGGACAGTCATACTTGGTGTTTCTCAATGAGGTCTTAACCGAGTTCCTCGATGACATACCTTTAGCGGCAGTACAGGGACTTAGGTTTCAGCATGATGGGGCTCCGGCGCATTTCTGTGCTAATGTACGTGGTTGGCTCAATATGGAATACCCCGGCCGCTGGATCGGACGTGGGGGTCCGGTTCTATGGCCGCCAAGTGGGGTAACAAGCCATACTTTGTTTTTCCTATAACTCGAAAACTATGGATCGTAGAGGGGCACTTCTCTGGGCAGTTTTTATGTACTCCCTACGAGGAATCTAGCTATGCATAGTTTATGCGGTCGTTTTGGGACACCCTGTATATTGTTTAGCATATTAGGTGTAAAATGTCTCTTTCTCAAAAATTTATGTATTTAGTAATGCATAAATTATTCAGACATCATTTGCAATGTGTCCCATTTTACCCCACTACTGTCCTATTTTACCCCAGAATGGTGTAAAATAGGACATTTTTTTCAAGCCAATTTGAACCTACTTATAATTAAAATATAATTAGTAAACTTGGATGGAAACATGTTGTGAAGGAAGGTAATGTCAAGATCCAATTGAAAGAAATCATTAAAAAGTAATAGTTTTGATGCCATAAAGCTTATAACATGAAAATAGCTTAAAAGATCACCTTAATAGTGTCTCCTGACAACTTTCAATTCTTATGGTGGTGCTTTGTGCGCATGCTCCAGAATTTAAACACTTTTAATGTGATTTTCTTCTCGCTTTAAGTTGTGGACCTGGAGCATCATACGCACTTCCATCGGAATTGAAAGTTGTAAGGAGACACAAGTGGCTAAAAATGTACCATGTTCCCCAACCTGCCCAATTCTAAATGGGAGTGGTTATTTCCACAAAAGTTGAAGCATGCGCAGTGGAGTTTGTTGCAGGGTTGAAGAAAAAAGCTTTTTTTTTTGTTTAAACTAGGTTGTTTTGGTTTAAACCGTGTTTCTTTAAACAAATTTTTCCCTAACAAATAAATACAAATATTTCCGATTGCTTTGCATTACGAATGCATTGAATAAATAGTTCACCAATTCAGCTATAAACTGAGTGATTTAACTAATTTATTAATTAAGAATAATTTTATTTAATTAAAAAATGTTAAAAGTATATATAAACCATCAGGTTTTTTCGTTTCATTAAAACACCAACTGGTTTTTATAATGCATATTTAAATATTTGGTGCCTAATGAATTAAAAAAACATTTGATTTTTATGATGCATTCATACATCTAGTTCTAAATGAATTATATAAACCAAGGAGTTTTTCTAAGAAACTGACTTTAAACCCAAAAGTTTTACTAAAAAAATTCTACAGTTTTTTTTGAAAAAAAAAATTTGGTTTAAACCAAATGGTTTACCCTGGTTTGATATTATATTATTGTGTTTTAAAACATTAAAATTATGTTATTGTTCAATCTTGGCATGAGCACCGATGTCCTAGGGACCTAGGGGTACTACAGTCCCCGGTTCGATTCCAGGCTATTACTTTTGAGTATTCGGTAATAGAGAGTTAATTTGAAGATGAGACGTTTCTTTCATTTAACTCTAAAACGAACAGAAGATTCTGTTCATTGTAATTGACATTCAAAGACTTTAAATGATTTCTGCACATCTCATTAAAATTTCATTCACTATATAAATTTTTAAACATTTAAGTGGTGAGTGTAGTCGCCAGTATTCTAGCACTAACATTTAGGTTCAACTTTTGAACTAATTTTCCCTCCACAGCTGACATCGACGCAGGTTTTCGGTGTAACTCTGAAGAATTACATTTTACCATTTTGGCAACAACACATAAAAAAAACTGTAACTGTGCTCACCGTTCGATCACCCTGTACTTGGGCATGTTGGAGAGGCTGGTCATGTTGGTGGGTCGCACGAGGGTGATATTGAAGGTTGCCTTCAGCCCGGGCTCGTCGAAGCAAGGGAAGGCGCGGCGGGCATCGGTGGGTTGAAACTGCGTCGTGGCCAACCACCTGTAAACAGAGACATTTTCAGAATTATTGATTTGAAAGTATTGTGGTTCAGACCACGGCTTACTAGATACTTATACAGGCTAGCCGAGTTTTAAACAATGAAAACCATTTGACAACTTTTCCCGCTTGGAGCGCTACAAGACCTACCTATATCACCCACCGCCTTCAACACTGTGAATATGCTTTGCCAGTTGGTCCAGTATTGCGTATTGCCATCTGGATTTGCAATGATTTCCCGTACTCGGCTAGCCTGTATAAGTATCTAGTAAGCCGTGTTCAGAAAAATATGAACAGACCAGTCAGGGGCCAAAGCTTATCCTATGGCCCCCGACAAGTGAAACTTAAACCAAAGGCGTCCTTAGGGACGTCAAATTTTATGACGGAATCAAAAGCTTCGAATCGATCCCATTTTAGAATCGAAGGCACGGAATCGAATACAAGAATCGAAGGAATCGAATCGAAATAATCGTGACATCCCTAATAAAGCCTTATATTAAAAACACGAATTGTATCTCAATATAGAGGGTGTCTTAAAAGTTTGGTGCAAAACTTAATATGCGAGTCTTCTCTTTCATTGGAATCCCAATTTTTAGTGACTTTTAAGTACAATAAATTACATTGAATTGCACAAAAAAATAAAAGATTTAAGAACATCCAATTTAAGCATAAAATATTATATTGTATATGTTTACCAAGCATTTGAAGGAAATATTGGGATCAAATAAGGACTAGAAAAAATAAGAATGGATATTTCTAACATATTATATTGCAAACAAATCCATATAACCGTGTTCCCGTGTTTCATTAACCTTTTTAAAGCGCAAACCGATGTTTCGTAATGCCATGTTTTGTCGCGATTTTCTTGAACACTATAGATTGTAAAGGTATATTTCTTGGAGCAATTTTTACGTATAGTCCGACCGCCACGAGAAAAACTTTGACAGAAAAACAAAACTTTAAAAAGAAATTCAAATCTAAATGATAATCACAAAGATTTGGTACAAAACGTTTTTTTCAGCGTTTATGAATTACCATCATCCCCATAAATTAAGTGGATTAGCCCGTTTCCTATTTAGTTTTAGTTAGTTTAACTGATTAATTTCTCCCAATATTTTATAACTATAACGTGCAAACATAATATTCCAATAAGGGGCCGTTAAAATATTACGTAAGCACCTAAGGGGGTAAGGAGGCTAGCTATTTGCTTTTTTTTCCTAACAAGGGGGGAGGGGGAGTATGATACAAACACTGTATTTTTGAAAATCTCTTGTTTCTTGCATAAATTATTTCGAAATTCAACAAAAACTAAATTTCGCAACAAAAAAAAACTGATCTAGGAAAAAAAAATTTAAGCATTTTTCACGAGGAAAGTTTTAACGATAGATACTAAGTGTTCATGGAGAACAATGAATTTTAGAAATCTAAGCATTACTAAAGATTTTGTACAGAAAAAAAACAAGGGGGGCGGCGAGCTCTCTTTATTATATTATATTAGTTATCTTTCATAATTATGAGAGGCGAGTTTCAGGTTTGCTTACTTTTACCGACAAGCGGGGAGGGGTCAAAAATACCCGAAAACTTGCATACGTAATATATTTGAACGGCGCTTAACATTAAAATATGCAAATATTGTGTTTGTGTATTTTTTATATTTTAACCAAGGATTTAGCTAAAAATAGTGTGCTAAAATTGGTGTTATCTCAAAACCTTGAGCTCTTGGACAAAATCTTATGAAAAATTTCTACTCAGGGAATCGAATTCACGAGAAATCATCAGCTCAATGTGCATCAAGCACACATGTTTGTACTCTGGGTTGGAGGTTGAACCGAAAACGAAGAAAAATGAAAATCATGGTGACGAAGATTTAGAAAAAAGCAGATTCATAGGTCACATTCGACTAAAACCATCATGTTTTCTACATTGATCTCTAAATTTTACAACAAGGAAGTGGAATTTAGTCACGAACTTGAACGCTTCTTTGAAAACTAATAAAGACATGATGGAAATGATAAAAAAAAAGAAACGAGCAAACCTATACATGTGTCTTTAAATAAAAGGTGGTGTGGTTAGAGGTATATTACGAAATTTCAATACAAAACGTGAGTCTTTCGATCGACAGTTGATGAACACATGCTTTAGTTTGAAAAGTTATTTCCGGCATTCGTCTATTCAACTCAGATTTCTTCTAAGTGATTCGCTTACAGACTGACCTATTTCCATCAAACTAATGAAGGGTTATTTTAACGGTAGCCTTACTACATTTGTGTAAGAACGAGAGTATTTTTTAATTTTACTTGTAACTTTTTAAGTTTTGCAAATTCTGTGTGGCAACCACTGAATAATTGTGTTCTTCTAATTAGTTTGAGTTTTTCGTAGTTGTAGATATTCTTATTGTAAATAGGTGTAATTAAAGTTATTTAATTATTATTTATTAAACTGAGTTTTATATTCTACACTACATGAGTATATTGAGAGCTAGGAGTACCGGTCCATTATAGAGTTTTTAGAGACTGGTATCCGACAACATTTGTTATTCTATGGAAAAAGCAATATTCGCTCTGCTCTGTTAGACTGTTCAACGAGCAATATGCTCTTATAGTTCTATATAGTTAATTTTCCTTTTTTTTGTGTGTATATATGCATTTCAATAAATTTCAAATTCCTCTTATAAGTCTGTTATATATCCAGGGTTTGAATTTAATGTTTGAGTCTTATTGGTTTCGATAAAAAAACATGGTTACTTTTAAGCGATATGGTTTTACTCTGATAATAATGTTTAATGGTAATAGATATTAAAATTATGATCACACCAGTAATAATTAAAACGTGTTTTTTTTCTGATTGCCAAACCACGATACGCCATTAGAAATAAATTTAAAATGTTAAAAGTACTACCTAAATGTCAAAATGTATTAAGACGAGTCGAAGCTCACCAGTTAATTTCTAAATTTCAAAAACTTATTAAAAAAATCTTCACTCTGAATTAATGAGAGATATATAATACTGAGCCAAATTAATTTGAATTCTACCTTTATGGCAAGAGCATCCAACTGAATAAAATTTAGAATATTTTGTAAACGGCAATCGTTGTCTCCAAGTTTTGCTTTTAAATCAATTTATTTTTTGAGGTATTTGTAACTAAATAATAGGTTCCCAAATTTGCAAATTACTATTTTGATTTTTATAATAAATTTGTTCTTTATTTAATTAAAAAAACGCATAATAACACTGAAAAACTCACAAGTTTGCAAACATTTTCCTTTATTAGGCTTGAAAATGTGACATCTCGAATACCCACGACATTTCATGAATTGTTTTTAGTGAGTCTTTCATAATATTGGCAACAATATTCTTGTTGATGTTTTCGCTCTATCTCCTCTAGTTTTTCAATTAATTTATCTAACTTTTTTATTTCGCCGCTAGGGATACTGTCAGTCATCTCAATGGATTTTCCATAGTCCGTTACCTAGATACTCTTTACTTCCATGATCCTAAGAGACGTTTGTTCCAAATAAAAGTCGTGAAACGGACTTTTGAAAAACCCCGTATACAAAAGCAGAGGAGTGTATACAACCCATCTTCAATATGCTTCATATAATTTTTGAACGGTCTTCCGCTTAATGTGATCACCTTTGTCCAAGCACGGCTTACTAGATACTTATACAGGCTAGCCGAGTACGGAAATCATTGCAAATCCAGATGGCAATACTGGACCAACTGGCAAAGCATATCCACAGTGTTGAAGGCGGTGGGTGATATAGGTAGGTCTTGTAGCGCTCCAAGCGGGAAAAGTTGTCAAATGGTGCCGTGGTCCAAGGCATGATAACAATATCCGATTGATAACAATAGGCGATTTGATACTAGAAAGTTTAAAACAGTGTACTCAAGTTTTGCATCAGAATCACAACTATGTAGTCCTAATTGAAGTATTTAAAATGATTACCTAATATGTATTTCGCAACTTTTACATTCTTCAAGAAAAATATGAGAGTGGAACATATATTACAAATAAATTGATGACTTATTTTGTATGATTATGTATTAATATTGGCTTTGAAACGGGGAAAAAAAGAAGGTTTTTAGGGGATTTCGCCAGAGTTTGATGACATATTTTGCGTTATAACGCTATACTTTGCGTTAAGTTAAATAGGAGTGATGGGGACCGGTAAATTTCGATAACATTAACCGTGATCAGAATATGTAGAGTCGACTGTAGTCAGAGATATTTTTAACTCCTCTGAGAGCGTATTTCACTTCTTGAAAATCGGAAATACTCTCTAAAAAATTAGCCAGGAGTATTTTCACTCTTTGAATTTTTCACAAAGGTTTAGCTTAAAAAATGCCCCATGCCTCAATCGAAAATAAATTTTCAGTGATTCCAATCAATTAGACATTGCAAATACCTATGATGCTAATTCAACTTTATATAAAAAATGGTTTGTGGCCATAATGGCGTAGCCGGAAAAAATTTGGAAAGATTGGATCTACTTTTGGTCGTTTTAGGAGAGGAATATATATTTTTTTCATTTATTGTTCTGATGCTTAGGGAGTTTGATTACGGTTTTCGTGTCTCTGTAGTATATGCTATTTCTGTATTTTACTCCTCATAATTGAATTTAACTCCTCCTAAAAAAGTCAAGAAGTATTTTTACTCCTCCAAAAAAAAAATACTAGGTATAACACTGACTGTAGTAATATAACAAATGTCATTCATTTGTACACGCTTTCATTCATCATCATATCAAGAACCAGATGTTACTCTGCATTCCCCAAGAATAATGTTCAGCCGTACAAAAACGGATTTTATCGCGGGCGCCGATAAAAAATCCATAAAACTCAGTTTTATAGGCGGCCCGACCGACTCTTATTATCTGTTAAAGTCGATAAAGAATCTTAGAGGAGGAAAAACGTTTTTTACAACCCGTTCTCCGTTATCGCCTGCAACTGAATTGTTACGTTCGGCCACCGGAGACGTTCGAATGGGAGGAATCGAACGAAATCGAAGCGTTCCACCCCCGCCCTACCCAGGAACGTTCTCTAATTTAATGGGGGTGCGACGAAATAAAAGCGCGGAAGAATTCCTCTGGGAAGCTCGGATTTTTTTGTTCTAAATCGAAGGTTTCGAGTGGATTGCGTAGGATTTCAGTTTCAAAGCATAGACGTAGGTTTAACTTTGTCACTGGGTTGGTAAAACCTGTCAGGTGGTCTGTCAACCACTGTTTATAACATAAATTTAAACCAAACAATTTGTAAACGAAATATTTTTTACCCACACTTTTAGCGTACTACGCCTAATTTTATTGATAGCTCAGACTGTTACTTTGTTTTTTTATCACGGTAGAAAAAAATATCCCAAAAATAAAAAACTTTAAATTTTACTCACTTTAATCGTAATCTTAAGTATAATTACTTTATTAAAAAATCCATTTCTTGTTTCCCTATAGAGCCTTTTCAATCACATGACTCGGACCTAACAACGGCCTTAGCAACGGGTTCTTGTCCTCCAGTGACGTCATGTGCGAATGCTCTATTTGGTAGAATCAGCCATCTTTAAAAAGTTGCGGTCGTATGTTTGAAAAAAATATTACACTTTTGAAACCCTTATGTTTTGAATTTGGAAAGCACAACTGAAGAATGTCATTCTCTTTAGTTTATACCTCAGTTAATTTATATACAGACGTTCTAATTGATAACTATTGGACTGGTGAGTAAAGCATCACACAGTCATAAGCCTCGTATCACGCCTGCACGACATACGGATCGAAGGCCGCATGTGACCCACCATCCCTCGTCTTGCGGCCCGACAAGTTTCGAATGATTCTAGAAGTTTAAAAGAGCGAGGAAAACTTATTTAACATATATTTTTTTTGTAAGGATTTTAAAACATTCTCCAAATAAAAATACCGAACTACTTGTTTTGCTAATTTAAAAATGAAGATTCAGCTTTCAAAAGTTTAATAAAAACTTGTAAAAACTTCATTAAAATTACAATGTAAAAGCTTGAAATATGTTATGAACACACATTATACACAAAATACTAATTTCCCTATAAGTCACTTATTAGTTATTTCTCTAAATGTTATATAGTACTACAAGCAATAGGAAATTCCCATGTAATATATTTTTGGCCCGCGGCAAGTTATGAACTCAAAATTTGGCCCGAATTGCAATTGAAGTTGTGCAGGACTAACTTGAGGCTCAATTAATACACTGTCACTTTCACTGTTCATCCTGGAGTTATTCACACCGGTGAATCGCTAGGTTCCATAGAAAAGTGAAGGAGTAAGGAATAATACGCTAATTCACACTTTTCACTTTGGATGATTCCTTGAAAATTAACACAAAAAGTGATATCTGAGTGAGCCTTTAGATCAGGGTTGGGTTTCTTCCGGAAGAAACTAGTTTCTTCCAGGACAGTGGAAGAAACTGGAAAAAACCGGAAGAAACTGGAAAAAATGGAAGAAACGGAAGAAAGTGGAAAAAAACCACTAAAAGCCAAACAAATGCTCCACATTTTTAAATTTACTGACTACATAAATGAACAATTTAAACCACAATCTAAAAAATAAAAGTTAATTTAATTACTATTAATTAATTTAAATAATTAATTTTTGAAAAAAAGTTACTTTTAACACTAAATTTCAGGTTACTTATGTTTTTAAAGGGGATGTTGGCTAGAATGGTTTCTACTATTTCTGTATGAATGTTACCTAACCATTCCTTATTTAAATATTATTAAAAGATTAAAAAAAAGAAAAGATTTCTTCCAGTGGAAGAAACCTCCTTGTAAAAACATTGGTGTAATTATTAACTCAGTACAGTTCTTGCATATAATTATATTTTTAATGGTATAATTTTATTAGTAAAACATCATAACTTATAAATTAAAGCTTATTTGACAATTTTTTTTGAATAAAAAAGGTTTTTTCCAGTTTCTTCTATCTGGAAGAAATCAATTTCTTCCGGCCGGCTTTTTCCGCGGTTTTTTCCACTCCGGAAGAAACTTGCCAACTTTTAGATAAAAGTAGATTTTCAGATATTAATGATAGAGTTCATTTTATTTTATGGGACGATTTCAAATGTCCCACAAATTAGATCGTAATTTAGTATTGCCACAACCGGTTGGCGGGTCTATCGTTTCACAACGATGGTCATACCGTAATTTCGCACGTTTAGTCCCCGGACTTTCTGTGTTTAAAATGCGAATTTAAACATAATACATTAATATTCCCGTATTAAAATAACGTAATTACGGACGTGATGATTTTTGAAAAAATTTTTTATATTAAATCGTATCTGCGGACTAAACGAGCGAAATTACGGTACTTCAGAGATGGGTTGGGAATTTATCCAAACCGTTTAAAATATGACAGAGCGGATGAAATCTATAACTTTTCCCCCCAAGTCATAATAATAAACGTATTAAATATTAAACTATTTAGTGGTGATGATGAGACTATGTGTAATTAGCATGTGTTAGTACCCAGGAAGACGATGCTGCTATTGCCCGTCTGTGTTACCTATCTATAGAGCATTTTTAGTCACATGACTCTGACCTAACAACGGCCTTAGCAACAGAAAGGTTACAGTTTTTTGCCCTACAGAGGTTAACAGTTACAGAAAATGACTAGCAGTGGAATTCTTCTATTGGAGCATTTGCAATCACGTGATCCCATACCTAAAAACCGCCTTAGCAACAGATAAACAACGGCCTTAGCAACAGTTAAAAGCCCTACAGTAGGTACACAGTTAAAAGAAAATAACCGGTTGTGACGTCACCTGAAAACACTCTACACTTGGTTGCGATGTTTCTTGACCCTATAACGTCACTATGCAGAAGTAAAAACTGAGTAAACAGAAAGCCGGTTGGGCTACTAGGAGGAGTTTCGGTACCCAAATCGTGATAAAAAAAAGACGCTAATATGCACATGGGTTTAACCACGGCTTACTAGGTACAGGCTAGCCGAGTTTTGAACAATGAAAACCATTTGAAAACTTTTCCCGCTTGGATCGCCACAAGTTCTACCTATATCACCCACCGCCTTCAAAACTGTGGATATGCTTTGCCAGTTTGTCAAGTACTGCCATCTGGATTTTTTAATGATTTCCGTACTCGGCTAGCCTGTATATAGTATCTAGTAAGCCGTGGCTCAACAAAGCACTTTATAATTTACAGTGGATTCTTTTTACATTATGTTAACCTAATATGCTTAAGTAGTGAATTAGTTACAATAATCACAACCTTAATTTAAAATTTATTGGAGGAATAGCTCATTAGGAATGTCTGAAAAATTATTTGAGATTGAAAAACTCTGAATTGATTTTAGTTACGACCCTAATAATATTTCAAACAAACTAAGAACAAACTAATAATATTTCTGAATCGAAGTTCTTAATTTCACTCGAAATTCACACACCGCGCTGGGAACTACTTTCTTTATTTTGTTTCTCCAGGGTCAAGTAATGTTGCAGTCTAGTATAGACTAAAAGGAGTATTTGATGCATATGTGGTGAAATGGGAGAAAGGGAGAGGACGTAGTTGATCACACGCTTGATCGCTGGTTTGATTATTAAATTTTGAGTAATATCTTGAAAAAAGGGGACCTAGTGAGGTGTAAAACTCGAAAAATCTTGATTTTTTTTTTTACTTCGGTTTACTGCGGTACGAGGAGAGACGTTCCTTCTTCAGTATTTTCAAGAATAATCGAAGTATCTCTTCGTTAGGGAATTTTGGTCTTTCACGTGATAAGAATTATTTTTATATTTTGGAACAAAAAATATTACTCACAAAATAATGAGATAACAGATAATCTTTTCTGATTGCCAAATGAGGATATCCATTTTTGATTAAAAATATTGCCTGATTTTTAAAATTGGAATTGGGTTTAGGAAAAGTGTCGAGTGCAGTGTCATTATTTGGGGAAGGAGTTTATGAAATAATTCGTTATTTGTGAAAAGCCCCTTATCTTCTCAACGTTCATGTTTTGTGTACTCCCATTCCAAAATTTATGTTTCTTAGAAAGTTGTTTTAATATTATTTATTAAATAATTATTTATTGTTTTTAAATTGTTAAATCTTCCAAAAATAAGAGCACTTTATCATGGAACTTATTGCTTGAGAATCCTTTTAAGTTAGTTTTCCCAGAATTATAAAAAACTTGGGGATGGTGCTCCCTCGGTAGGGTCCACCGGAACCGCGTTTTAAATTAACTTGCCACGTCCCGCCCGCTCGTGACTTTGTAGTCTCGGGGGTGTGGGGGCGGGGATCCCGTGCGGCTTTTGCCGTACGCTTGACCCGTGCAGGCCAATGTAGCCGGGCTGCGTGGGGTTGCTGTCGGTGCGTCTGATTGTTTTCCCTACCTCCGAATGTCGCCTCTGGCGACGGGACGGAAAGCCTTGAAACTAAGCTTTCCCAGAATTATAAAAAAAAAATTATCCCGTGTTCAAAACATGAGATAAGATTTTAGACACATGAAGTACTTCATTGGAAAATATAAATCATTCTTCAAGTCATCAGAAATGACAAAGTTGTGCGGCAAAAAATTATTTAATCAATACCGACAAAGCCTTTCCTCATCCGATGCGCATTTAAAAACCAAGCCTTTCAAGCAAAGCAATCAGAAATTACAGCTACAAAAACAGTATCCGAAATAGCACAAAGCGTTTACTGTTTCATAACCAAAACAATTTCCTTTAAAAAAACGATAAAATTGGAGTTTCCAATCCAAATAATCCTTCCTTTTTGAACGCAAGGATTACTGACTAATTTATTCATTTTCCCTAAATAACAGTTGTGCATCCCAGTCGTAGAGATAGTAGTTGTCAGGGAAAGCAACATCTGTTATCCTTGCGTGCTCAGCTTTGAGGGTGACAAAAAAATAGTAGGGGAGCCCATGATGCTAAATGTGGATTTACTCGAGCGCGTCAGATAATTATAGGGGAGATACCTTGCATTCTTTTGAGTAACTCCACCAAATATAAGCTCTCTATGTTAGTGGGTGTGTTTAGAACAGCCCGTCAAAATTTGAAAGAAAACTAGTTACATGGACATACTCGAGCGCGTCAGATTGGCTACCAAGACAATGGACTCTAACCGCCTATCTGGTTCGAGACTTCACACGGAACCAACACGTGACCTACTGAGCTTGCTATTGGTTACCGCAGATACTACACTAGTAGATCTACTAGTGTAGTATCTGTGGTAACCAATAGCAAGCTCAGTAGGTCACGTGTTGGTTCCCGTGTGACGTCAGACGGTTAGAGTCCATTTACAACTAGTTGAGCCTAGTTTCCTGGCTACTAGTCTATAAACATTTTGTTTCGTACATTTTTCTCAAAAAGATCGATAGCGTCTTACCGGTCTTGGCTTTACTTTGCAACTATGTGAACCTCCCGCTCCCTTACCCACCGCTCAAATCGGCAGATTTTAGAAAATGTACACTTTTTAGCTGGTAACTAACCTACCTTAGCGTTATCTGACGCGCTAGAGTATGTCCAAAATATATTTTTTTTTACAAATCTGACGGGCTGTTCTAGACAAACCCCCCTAGATAGAGAACTTATATTTGGTGGAGTTACTCAAAAGCATGCAAGGTATCTCCCTTATGATTATCTGACGCGCTCGAGTTACTACCCAAAAACACTCTGGGCTCCCCTACTAAAAGAAATAAGAAGTCACCTATTAGGGATACCACAATGTAGTAGGCAATTTCCCCACCCCAAGTCCCTTTTGGTACTACAGCAGGTATCTATACATCCCTGGTAAATATCCGTGTCATCACCCACTCAAAAAACGGACCGCTATTTTTAGGTTTTCGATTTCAATTTAAAACATCCAATGCTGATTAGCCTGGATTAGAAGGAAGGGAAATATAGAGGTGGTGAAATTTCTGAAGCTATAGTTTTGTTCCGTATAACGTGAATTTGAAATTCCTCCTATTATTAGGGCGAGCGCGCACAGGCGACTTTTGTCACGGTGACAAAGACAAAAACAACGTTGCTAAGGCTGTTGTTAGGGGCGGGAAATAGAAGCATCCAATAGAAGCATTCGCACATGACATCACTGGAGGATAAAAAAAACGTTGCTAAGGCCGTTGTTAGGTAAAGTCATGTGATTGAAAATGCTCTATTGTTTTCTAGCGATATTTTTGATACTAGTGATACTGGTCGCCGTGACTTTAGTCACCCGTGCGCGCTCAGCCTTAAAGAAATAAAAACATTCATTCATCAGAACATTAAAAACATTGATGGTAGTACAAACACTTAAAAAGTTTCTTGGAAATATTCTTCCCCCTCCAAAAAAAACCCCTCATAGTTATCCTCTGAGATAATGAGTGATGATATAACGTCATTTTAGAGTGTTTTAAACACTTGTAAGTTTGAGATTTCTTTCTGAAAACGAAACAAATGAGGGGGCGAATTTCCAACCAAATGTTGTTTTTCCCTCATGGTAAAGTATTGCACTATTAGTATTTAAAGATGATTTTAAAAATACCGATACTTTACAAGAAATTGGTTCACAAAATACATAAAATTTTTAAGTGTTAAGTTACAAATATGTGAAACTTCTCATTGTGATAGGAACACTCTTTCCATAAGCACATAATTTAGGAATAGCAATTTCAAAAGAGTACCTACAATGAACGCGTTTAACGTCCAGTTAATATTCACCAGTAAATAAATTAAAATTAAATATATTGGTATAATGATGGTTCTATGTGTTGTTAGACTTTAACTTGATCCTGATATTATTACGGGTAGAAAACCTCTGCCTACAAATAAACTAAGAAAGCTATTAATTTTAAGGGTGCCATCGTACGATAAATTGAGGCATTTAGTGCAAGAACTAGGTATCTCCACTTTCAATTCAAATTTACATTAGATTATTTTTCGAGATAAATCTTAAATGAAGGCGTGTATAAGGATTTCTATGTAAACTTTGTGAAGGTCAGGGTAAATACGGGAGTCAAAACAGCAGCCCTTGTATTTGTAATATAAGCCCTCGGTGTATAATAAAGGTTTTTATTGCGTTTTAAAAATTTCAAGCAGACGATATCGACCTCCTTAGATTTTTTTTGAAAAATGTATGTAGTTACTTATTGATTACCCTCAACCGTAAAGATCTATCACCTCCAGTGTTATTCCTAGAATTTTTTTGGAGGAGTAAAAATACTCTTTGATTTTTTTTAGGAGTGAAATTGAATGAGGGAATTGCATAGGTGAGGGATTTGCTTAATTTTACACGTTTTTGATACGTTATAGTTTAAAACTCTCAAATATCAGATTTTAAAGTTCAAAAATATGTTTTAAGTAACTTAAAATTCGATTTTATTTTTGCCAAAACACTAGTAAAGTCATGTGATCAAAAAACGGGATTTGACGTCACAGCGCCGTCGAAACTAGTGGATTGTTGAAAATAAAAGAAATCAGACTTTTCATAAAACCAAAACACGCATAAAACTCGTCTGTTTCTCTAGTGAACGGCCAGAAAAAGAAAAAATTTAAACTTTGAATCCTAATAATTCCAAAACCAATTAATATTTTTTTAAAAAACAAAACGCCAATCTTTTTATAAAAAATATTTGTATGTGTCTTTAAAATATCATAGTTTTTTAGTTAAAACTTTATGAAGAATAGCAGAATAAAGCAAGCTAAGCATACAATAACATGGCGAAACCAGTGGGTCCAAGCGCTGTGACGTCACACAGCAGCCATAACGAAATTACTGTTTTTCCCGCCAATACTGGAAACGACATTTTAAAAATTAATATCTTGGGGAATAGTTTTCGGATTTCAATAATTTTTACGTCATTTTTCATGGATTTTCATCCTCTATCATAATAAAATTTAAAAAAAAATCGTGCAATTCCCTCATTATGAGGAGTGAAATATGGAAATAGCATAAACTATACATATACATAGACACGAAAACTATAATCAAACTCCCTAAGCATCTCATCGGAACAATAAGTGAAACAAATATAATCTATTTCTCTCCTAAAATGACCTAAAGTGGATCCAATCTTTCCAAATTTTTTTGCGGCTACGCCATTATGGCCACAAACCATTTATATAGAGTTAAATTTCATAGGTATTGCAAAGTCTAATTGATTGGAATCACTGCAAAAAAAATTTCGGTGGGGGCACGGTGCATTTTTTAAGCTAAACCTTTGTGAAAAATTCAAAGAGTGAAAATACTCCTGGCTAATTTTTTAAAGAGTATTTCCATTTTCAAGGAGTGAAATACTTTCTCAGAGGAGTTAAAAATATCTCTGATCACCTCACTGTTGTTTTCACTCAGTTATGTCTCTATGAAAGTTGAAGAGAGGCCCAGGTAGGTTATTTTTTCCAGACCTCCAGTTTAAGGGCCGTATTCAGAAACTTTAAACACGATTATGAACCGATACGATAACGATTCGAGACCGAGAATGATCTCGAAACGATCAACTTCAAACGAGTACTCCAGCTTACTCGTCTCCTCAAAAACGAGTAATTCAGCGGACTCTGATTGGTTGAAAAGAAAAGTGAAGTGACAATCCAAATGGAAGTAAACAAACCTCCCAACGATGACGCGAATATCTTTTCTACCAGTCAGAGTCCGCTAAATTACTCGCTTTTGAGGAGACGAGTGAGCTGCAGTGCTCGTTTGAAATTGATCGTTTCGAGATCATTTCGATAGATCGTTCTCGGTTTCGTATCGTTATCGTATCGGTTCATAATCGTGTTAAAAGTTTCTGAATACGGCCCTAACAACACATTATCTGGCAACAGGCAAAAATCTCCATTTTAAGGCAGCGCAGCACTGATTGGTTGGAAGAAAGATTAGAGGAGAGATTTTTCTCTATGAGCCCGTATTCGTCTATCAAGCTCTAGTATGATTCTAATCTCTGCTCCCAGCCCCCTGCTTGCTATATATGCCAGCCCAAGTCGAAGCAAAGAGCACCATAAATAAACACAACCAACCAACTGATTCTAAGTGTAGGTATCGTTAAATTGGCGAAGAATCTAACTGTGGAAAAACTTGGTTCGAAAGTGGAGATAGTACCTGGTTCTTGCCTGAAACCCCCTCAATTTTAAAAGTGTACAATAAACGCGTTTAACGTCGTGATAATATTCACCAGTAAATAAATTAAAATTAAATATGTTGGTATAATGATGGTATTTCGAGTGTTTTTTTATGAATCACTATCAAAATTAAAATTGCTATGAGTGGAAGTTAGTAATCTTCAGCCATGACAAGACCCCATTTCCCCCAGAATTCAAATTTCCTTTAGAAAAACCCCACTCGTAGCACCTCCATCAATTTAAAAAAACGTTCCAAATGAAGGGATTGGAAAAGTTGAGAACCACTACTCCAATATTAGAGATTTAACGACTCACAGCCTATCTACTCCTCTCTCTACGATCGCATTAATGTATGCAACGAACCCGAATCATTTCTAACTTCCCTCTAATAAAAAAGATGAAAAGAGAAACAAACGCTTTTGGTTTTCTCTCGGGGATTGAGGCCGTCGGATGTAGGTCGCCGTGAACCCCGCTGGGTCCTACTGCTCCATTGGGAGCAAGTGGTTGAATGCTACTGATGGGATTGATAGAACATTTTATATAAAATAGTACAGAGAAGTGTTCTGTGTAGTGTAGCGTAGGTAGCTGTGTGTGTTTTATTACGAACTCGTATATAGGCTATTTAAATAGTTCGCAAAATCGTAAAACACTGAAAAAGGGGTACAAATGCGAAAAACTGAGCGTTCTTTTATTAATTTTTTCTGTTAAAATGATTACAAAACATACGAAACAAAGTTACGCAATTAACTTTTAATGCTTTTTGTAAAAATTGTTGCGATAGTACTCACCACTAAATTAGTAAGATTATTAAATTATGCTGTATAAATCAATTGATAAAACACTAGAAAAAGACTATCGTAATGGTATCAAAATTGACCTAATAGACCGGGAGCCAGCAACATATTTTGTCAGTCATTTCCTCTCAAGCTATATTTGGTGGAAAATTTCAGGAAGTTATATCATAAAGCCTGGTGAGCGTCAGCTGGCTGTAGGGCGGTGGAATAGACGTCAGCTGGTCGTTTAACATTTGGAGCGTCTTTCTCAAAGATTTATTGCGGCTTCAATTACGCGAGAGAAAAAGAACAAGAGGGAAACTCAGTGAAACTGTTATGTTTTTGTTAACATTTCGATTTGCTTTGTATTGAGGAGAGGTACGAAAGGGTGTGTGGCGGATATCGTTTTAAATCAAGATTTTGTAAATAATGTAAGATGTAAGGAACCAACAAACATGAACAAAAATTTATACTTACAGTGATTTCCTTTCAACGTTTCCTGACTTCATGAGTCTCAAGTTGTCAACAAAAAACAATTCCCTTCTAGAACATTATTAATTAAATATTGCCAACTTAAAATTATCTGAAAAACAAATAAATATCTAAAAAATTAATTAAAACAGTGTCCTTTCAAAAAGTTGGTTTGGTTTATAAAAAGAAATTAAAAGTTATCTTTAGGGAAATTGGTTAGTAATTAATTTTTAGAAGTAATAATTTATTGTTCTTTAAAGAAAGTTGGTCTATTTCCTAACAATACAAAGCAAATCGAAATGTAAACAAAAACATAACAGTTTCACTGAGTTTCCCTGGAGCTTCCCTCTTGTTCTTTTTCTCTCGCGTAATTGAAGCCGCAAAGAATTTTTGAGAAAGACGCTCCAAATGTTAAACGACCAGCTGACGTCTATTCCACCGCCCTACAGCCAGCTGACGCTCACCAGGCTTTATGATATAACTTCCTGAAATTTTCCACCAAATATCGCTTGAGAGGAAATGACTGACAAAATATGTTGCTGGCTCCCGGTCTATAAGGTTAACCCAGGAATTAAGCTTTTTCGACAACTACTCTGATTAGGTTCCAATTTTCTTCTACCAATTAGAAGTTTTGATCAGGTTAACCTTAGGTTAGGTTTGTGGTTAATTTGACCTTAAAAGGTTGAAAGACTAGTCCACCTTGCTTTTTCAACTATTCAAAAACATTGAAGGGAAAATGATCAGCCTAAAATACTAAAAACAATCAAAACAGTACTCATACTTCTGATACTTAAAACTCAATTGCTATTGCAATTGTATTTAATACTTATTGGTACCTATGTCTCTTATAATATTTTGGGAAAAAAGGTTTTAAGCATTGTCTTACTTAATTTAAGTCGAGTAAAGTGTAATAGGGAATAAATTCGAGAAAAAAATAAAGTCCCTGTTGAGCCCTGAAGTAATTTTTCAAAATTCCAGAAATTTCACCCGTGAGATATTGGTAATAATAGTCAAGTTTCTGCTGCTATCCAAAATCAAAATTTGTAGGTACTTTCACTAATTCCGCTTCACCCTATTATTCAAATCGGTCCAATTCAATTAAACAACCTTAATCTTTTCAACCTAATCAACCTTAAGCCTTTCTATAGAGCATTCGCACATGACGTCACTTGGAGGACAAAAACAACGTTGCTAAGGCTGTTGTTAGGGGCGGGAACTAGAAGCATCCAATGGAAGCATTCCCTCATGATGTCACTGGCGGGCAAAAACAACGTTGCTAAGGCCGTTGTTAAGCCGAGTCATGTGATTGAAAATGCTCTATTAGTACTAGAGAAAGCGCCGTGTCTAAAACCACTCTCGATTTCGGCCAAACGTGTCCACGGCGGTCGTTTCCGCTTGGAGGAATCCTAGAACCTAGAGTAGCACACAATTACAAGGTGACAGCTGGCAGAACGGCTTCGAGGGCGGATATCCATCGGACACGGGTTTCTGAACAAAGAGACAAGTGTTTGAATTGGTTTAGCAAGTGTTCAAAATCACGGAGATTTTTTTTTTTTTGAAAGGAGTTTGTTTGTTTAGAAACCATTTATTAACTATCGGTATTTCCGCGAATAATATTTATTAACAAAATTTAGAAAATTAAAACAACAGAAAAACGTGCGATAGGCCAGGGGGGAAATAAAAAAAATCCCGTCCAGGCGTAATAGAAATTAATCTATCAAACATGCAACAGAAAATAAAAAAGAGAAAAACACAAAATACTACATGAAACAAACGTAATATAAAAATAGGCTGGAAAAAACTAAATAACATTAAACACAAAAAACATGCCTAAATAGACAATGGAGTGAAAAATACAGATCTACGTCGTCGATGGTTACTTAAAATTCAAAAGGATTACTTTTGAAGACAGTGTAACTAATACTATTTGTATGAATTAAATTAATAGGTAAACTATTGTACAATTTAGGGGCTAGGTAAAAGATGTTCTTACGAAATATGACATTAGAAAGGCTGAAAATTTCAGACTTCCCTCAACCTATGCGTATATTTTTTTTTCTAAATTCATCACGATATTTTGTTGTTTACAAAACTTGTTTATTCATTTACAAAAATACTAACATCTGTGAAAGAAAAATACTTATTAACGCAAGAAGTACAAAATTCCATATCCCACTAAAGAAATCATGCGCAAAATATTTTCGTATCTTGGCCCAAAGTTTTTCAATAACCTACCACTTAATATACAAAACAGTATAACCAGTAAAACCTTCAAAAAACATTTAAAATTATATTTACTTACAATTACTGATATAGAACAACTTTTTTACACTGACTGAAATAAATTGCTAACTCCCTGCACCGTACCGTTTCGCCAACACTTAGTACACCTTTTTTTTTCTACATATTAATTCGGTTTTTTTTCTTTCTATTTCAACTCTAAGTATTAATTTTGTCAGTATTTCTATGTTTGTTTATTGTATACTTCATTGTAATAGTATTATACCTGTGCAGGATTATTTCCTCCAGGTTATAAATGTTCAACTTGTAATTTCTTCTTTCTTTGTCAATAAATAAATTTGACTTAAATGGAAGAGTTCCTACCACATCCTTAATTTTCTAACACAGATTCCATCAAGTCAGAATTGTAATATCAACGAACCGCATATCCCCCATCTGTGGAAACGTTATCTGCTGTGACGGATGTATAGCGTGTAAAAATAAAAGTGATGAAAATTTACGACGATTGGCACAGATATCACAAGATGAAGCTCCGTTTCATAAAACTCAGTAAGCAAGGAGAGATAACATCTCGGATTCGGAGAAGGAGATATGCATTAAAACGTCCTCATTTTATTGTTCCTCTGGAAAACAGGTGCTATTCATCATTTCTGTAAGATATGCAGACCTTACTCTCGTGCCACGTAAGGGGACGTGCATAAATTATGTGAGGTCAAAAAGAGAGGAGGGGTCAAGCACATAGGTGTAACCAGGGGGGTTATTGGGGTTGTAACCCCCTCATTACATCGACGGTTTCTAAAACATGAAAAACTGAAAATTTTTCCCGTTACAAGGAAGGCGGTTCAAAAGGAACTGTTCTTTTCGGAACTAACCCAGAAGGCTTCAAAATGAATTTAAACACTACATTGAGAGACGAATTTTTAAAAAAAATTCCCAAATCACCCTATAAAATTTTTACGTCTGTTATACTGTGTTTTTCCCTTCAAAGTTAAGCCTCTTAGATAAAGTTTTCCTTTCGAAAGTTTTGTAAAAAAATATTTTTTATATTATACCTATATTATGAGACATTTTTTAAAAGGGAGTAATATGTTGGAGGGGTTGACTAGTCGGAGTAACACCCCCCATGAGTGAACTCTAGTTACGTCACTGGTCAAGCAGTATCTCTCCATATCTTACCAGAGGGGAGGGGGAGTCAATTAAAATCTCACGTCAACTTTTAATTTAGAGAACATGAGTTTTTTCTGAGTCCAAACATCGAATCATTAGCCAGTCACTCGTGATAATTAGTGGACATCCATAAATTACGTGAGGTCAAAAAGGGGAGGAGAGGGTTTGGAAAAATCTCACCAAGGGGGGAGGGGGGTCGATTAAAATCTCACGTCAACTTTTTAAGTTAGAAATTATACGATTTTCTTTGTTTGAGAAAGGAAAATCATTCTTAAAAAGTTGTAGGTAAATCTCACGTGGGGGGAGGGGGGGTCCAGCAAAATCTCACTAAATCTCAGCAAGGGGGGAGGGGGGTCCAGATTTTGGAAAAAACACCTCACGCAATTTATAGACGTCCCCTAATGAACAAAAGTATACAATTCCAAGTACAATTACAATTCGAGTCCCCTTACAAGTATAAGACCACAGTTTTGATTTCATCCTGGATTTGTACCAAAAGTTTTGCTATGTGTGAGTTTAGTGTCATGTGGACAAGATGAAACAAAATGTGGCTAGAACATATCAAGACATTTATTTATTTAAACTTTATTGAGAAAATATAACATGATCTATTGAGGGGGAGGGGTGAGTCCAGCAAAATCTCACTAAATCTCACCGGGGGGGGGTCCAAAGTTTGGAAAAAACACTTAACGTAATTTATAGACGTCCTCTAATGAACAAAACTTTCATACATAGAAACGGCGCACAGCACATTTAAGAAAACATTTCAGTCATCAAGCGGTTAAAATGAGCAATATGTGAATAGTTTTGTTCAGGGATTGAATTTACTGATCACACTTGAATATGATTGTATTTTCAGTAAAATCGTAAAAATCGAGCTTGGTTTGAGACAAAAAGCTCATGATCAGAGTTTGTTTTATTGGTTTCGATTAGAAATCATGGTTACTTTTGAGTGACACGGTTTTACTTAGATAATAATCATTAATTCATAATGAAAAACTCTTCAATCAAAAAAAAATAAATAAATAAAACTCAATGATCGCTAAAATACATCGTTCACTCCTCGCCATTCTAGTTTTTTCGAGGATATGAGTTCTTTTCAGTAGAAACAGTTGGCGATTTTGAGATACGTGTAACAACAATGATTTTTATGTTTTGGAACGAGAAATAAAACTAAAAACTAATGCTCACAGAAAATCTTTAAAATTATGATTACCAGTAATGATTACGACGTGAGTTTTTCTTTTCTGGTCGCCAAAAGATGATCCGTGTTTGATGAAAAGCGCTGCCTAATTTTTAAAAGTGGCAAATAAAAAATTTGATCTCATTTTGAGTTTTTTCTGTCTTCATAATTATCAACTTGAAACCCTAATTTTCTCTGCGTATCTATAGATTTTTGCCCATTATTAATTATCCAATTGACTAGACGACTAGAGAGATTAATGTTAATACGGACACCTCTGAAAATTATATTTTTCTTTTTTTCCATATGCAATCGACTCCAGCTATAAGTGGAGGATTTGGTTTAAAATTCTTTATTAATATTTGAGACTCAGTAAAACACTAATGGAGTAATTTTATATATTTTCATGTCATACTTTTTTACTGGTGACTTATCAAAATATTGCAAGTGTGTTAGGAATAATTCCTTGCAAGAAATCAACATTTCGAGTGTGACACATTTTTGTCAGATAGTTCTGAAAATCCGTCCTTGAAAGGCACTCCATCGCCACACGACGGAACAGATGTTCCTGTCCATCTTCACTTCACTTTGCTTTCTTTTTCCACCCCCGCCAATCTACCTATTCTTCCACCGTTTGTGGCAACACAGAAAACACATGCGCCTTTTTTTTCTGCATGCCGTTTGTAATGACAAGGTCAGCAGTTCTCCGAGTTTATTTGCAAAGCTTTTAAAAAGAGACGAATTTGGGTATCTTTGATGGAAGCAAGGTTTTTCTCGAATAGTATTTATAAACTTGGAGAATCGCTGTTTATTTGAACGCCTTTGAGGTCTATATCAGTAGCTTTCCTGTAGTTCCCCCCCTTTTTTTGCTAGTTTTTTTTTTTTTTTAAGTGGTTCAGTTTGCATAAGCGGCATAACCACAATACTTAACGGTATGGTTCCTAACCGTACAATTCACATACGACTTACACTGCCTCTCTCATTTCTCTGCTTTCTCAGGGGACATCCATAATTTTTCATCCATAATTTTACCATAATCTGGACCCCCCCTCCCCCCCACGTGAGATTCCCCTACAACTTTTTATAAATTATTTTCCTTTTCCATACTTTAAAAAACAGAAAATCGTATAATTTCTAGCTTAAAAAGTTGACGTGATATTTTAATCGACCCCTCCCCCTCCCCCCTTGGTGAGATTTTTCCAACCCCCCCCCTTTTTTTGACCTCACGTAATTTATGGATGTCCCCTTACCCGCCTCCCTTTTAATAAAATTATATTTATGGAACTTTTTGAGGGACCAAATTTGTATAAGGATAAAGATTTGACAGAAGAATTATCTTTATTGAGGTTTCATTTCCAGAATTCATTTATTGATTTAAAAATTTCATTTAGACATGTTTTCAATTTACATGACAAAACATTTAATTCAGAATTATGACAGTATTCCAGTTTTTTTTCACTAATTTCTTCAATGTTCAGGGAGTTCTTTTCTAAACCATTTCTAAAACTCCCAGCTAATCTTTTATGAAGTGCGAACTGTAAAATAATATCATTGGAACGCAACACTAAGCATTTTAAACAATTAAATACGTTTTAGAGAATATGCTCGCTATCACACCATTTAGAGTTCTAACTTAAAATCTTTATCTGACATCTCCATTCAATATGATTCTGCCTAATGACAATTGTATCATTTATTGTAGTTCGTAAACAACAATGGTACTATGACATTGTCTGTGAAACTAGCCTTCAAATTTAACCAGCTTGACAGAAATCGGTGTAACTAAATACCCAAATAAATATCTTTTGTTTTTGATATTGTTTAACAGATTACATAACCGCGATCTAACCAGACAAAGAGAACTATGTATTTTGCTACCTGACCTTTATCAGCAGGTAAAATATTAATTTCCTTTCATTTTTCTATCACCCAGCTGATATGATTGAAAAAAAAAGGCTGCGTCTGTTTTAATCGTAAGTTATTTTTAGAACTGTTAAGGAAGCGATAAAATTTTGAAAACAAAAACAGTGAAAGTGAAAATCATTCATAATAAAAGAGTGAGATTAAAATGTTTTATTTTCGCAAATTTAAGATAATATCTTTTTATTTTGGGTACATTTTACATGGCTAAAGCTATTGAGAAGATAATAGTATTTAACAATTAAACAGTTTATGAAAAGTATACATTATAAAAAAAAACACAACACTGCTAGTTTAGATATTTTGAATTTTTTATTAATAGATTTTATTGGTGATTTATTTATTTGACGTTTTTGTCCGGCTAATCCTTCAATTGAGAAATATGATTAGTTTGTTAAACCCATGTAAATACAGCATCTTTTTATGACGATTTGCGTACCGAAACTCCTCCTAGCAACCCAACAGGCTTTTTGTTTACTCAGTTTTTCTTTCCACGTAGTGACGTCATAGGGTCCCTAGCAAAGCCCCAGGGTAATAATGAAATTCCCTGTAATATTCCCTGTAATTGGTTATAACCAATTGTGTTTATACTTTTGTAATTTTAAATAACATTATCCCTCCCTAACATTATATAAACTCTACAAATAAAATAAGGAACACACATCTACGATTTATCAATATTTAAGTTCTATTCAATAAATTTGTAGCAATTTATTACAAGGAATATCATCAAAAGAGGAACTGGAATACTTAACAATACTTAGGTTTTAAGTTGTTACGGTATTTCCCATAGGGGAAAATAAAAATTTTCTTATGAATGATAATTTTTTAAACCTTTACTTCTGATCTCTTACAAATTCACAATTCCAGAGTAACAAATAGGTTCAAATGTATAATAAACTTAAACACTTTTAACACAATCTAAAAGTAATTTATCACATACTAGCTGACTTACCCGGCCTTGCACGGGTTGAGTTAATTCATAAATATTTTTAAAATAATTTTTTCAAGTTATGTCTTTTCTGTTTCTGGATTAGCAGTCACTTATCATCCCGTCGTCTTTTTCATCCCAGTTCCTAACTGTGAAAATACACCCTAACTCATCCCGTCCCGCATTTAAATTTGGCTGTTACCTTCGCTGTAAATCCTACTTGCTGCTTTTAGTCTTGGTTGGCGCAGAATGTCCTAATAGGGGCCTTGCGCCATAAAACCCTAAACAACCAACCAACCAACCTTCGCTGTAAAGAACAATCAAATTGAAATCATCAGGTTTATCAAGTTATATGTCTTTTCTTTTTCTGGATTAGCAGTCACTTATCATCCCGTCACCCCCGTCGTCTTTTTCATCCCGGTTCCTTACTGTGAAAATATACCCTAACTCACCCCGCCCCGCATTTAACTACGGCTGTCACAGAACAATCACTTTTATAAATCTTTTATATACCTTTTTATAAATCACTTTAAAAAACTTAGGAAGTAAAAATCACAACCCTCTTTGAGCCCCTTGGGAATAATTTCCTACAGGATGTTACAAACCGTATTTTATGAAATTTCTATCGTTTTCTAAAAATGATATTAATTTAATCAAAAAATAATCCCGATGTGTAATTCAGTCAACAACTCCCGCCGCTAAAGCAAAATATTTAACTATACCTAATTTAATCTATATTCAAAAATTATTAAGAATTCATTTTTTATTTGTATGATCCTACATCTCCAAAAATAAAAACATTTTTATGAAAATAATAAAATGCTTGATAAATCTCATTTTCTTTTTATCATGATAGCCCAACTTCTTAGTAAAAACGGTTTTCTAGTTTCCATGGAAACAGAGCTGAAATTATTTCATTGTTTCATGGGGCATGGTTTTTATAGTAAACCATGCCCCATGAAACAATGAAATAATTTCAGCTCTGTTTCCATGGAAACCATTTATTTTAGCCTTTCCATAAGTATATTTATTTTAGAAAAAAATTAAAATTACAAATAAAGGAAAATGTTGTTTCAAAATTAATTATTTGAATTTATATGTTTCCTGAAAATTGTTGTAATTTTGAAAAAGAAATTTACACTGTGTTTTTCGTCTTAATTTGTTATAAATTATGAAATTATATTTTATCACATGAGGCCAGACGAAACCTCAAGAGAGAAATAAACCTACTACAATTTACGCATTTCAATAATGCATAATGCTATTTCAATGGGAAAAACGGAGTAGAAAAAGCGCCGAAAAACAGGGAAGGAGTCGTTGGATTTTAAAATCGTTTCTTAGTGCGCGTCGCATAGCTGAGAGGAACGTCTCTGTCAAATTTCAAGCCTCTGGGTCCAGTAGTTTCGGAGATTCCGTGTTGAGTGTTTGTCACTTACCAGTCAGTCAGTGGTATTTCGCTTTTATAGATATAGATATTCCTTTGTTTCAACTAGAATCCCGGAAAACATTAAAAAAGTTCGTTTTTTGGGTAAAAGTATGTTTTTTACTGTAACCATGACGTCAGTACACATTTGTTAAATGGGTTAAAATCTACGAGTAATACGTCTTTTGCTCTAGTTTTGAAACTGGCAAACAAAGTTAATTTAGAAAAGTACTTTTCACAAGTTTTTTTCACCGAAATATAGCTAAAATTTTTAGCTTCTACCTAAGCTTTTATACTAAAATCAAATTATTATAACCCCATTTGTTTATTTTGAGTTATGTATTTCACATAATGTGCAAGAACAAATAAAAGATAATTTATCTAGTAGCAGATTTATATAGAGTGTTTTCAGGTGACGTCACAACCGGTTATTTTCTTTTAACTGTGTACCTTCTGTAGGGCTTTTAACTGTTGCTAAGGCCGTTGTTTATCTGTTGCTAAGGCGGTTTTTAGGTATGGGGTCACGTGATTACCAAATGCTCCAATAGAAGAATTCCACGGCCAATCATTTTCTGTAACTGTTAACCTCTGTAGGGCAAAAAACTGTAACAATTCTGTTGCTAAGGCCGTTGTTAGGTCCGAGTCATGTGATTGAAAATGCTCTATGTTTAAAATTGAAGACTAATACTTATCTAAATTAATATGGGAGAAACTTTTAAAAGGCAGATATTTCACAAATTATTTTGAAAGCGCAACCACCTACTTAGATCTAATCAATGAGGTGGTTTTTGTAATAACATCATAAATATTGTTATCCACTGGCAACCAAACATTTATTATGTTATTTCAGCGCTTATAAATTACCATCATCGCTGAAATTGTGTAGAAAAATCAGTTTCTATAACAATCGCACAATATTGTATCGAAAGTTTTTCTCCTGAGGGGGCTGTATGATTACACAAACCTAACTTCAAAAATTAATTAAAATTATGTCACGCAATCGTGTTTTGTGAAAACATACACAGTGGTTATGAAATTCAAAACCTGATTTTTAATCAATACATTCACAGAGCTACAAATTTATTGCTCAGCGAGTAAATAAGATCTACCTCCACGTGGTGCACACTAACGAATAACTACACATCTAATAGAAATAGAATATTCTCATTAAAACTTTAATACTGGTGACTAATTTAAATTCGGAGTATATATATGTTACGGGCAATGTGTTAAATTCGGGCATTATTAATAATGTCCGGATTTATCACATTACCCGCCCGTAACATATACAGGGTGATTCGTAAATACTTGGACAAACTTCGCAGGGGTGTAGAGGGGACCTAGACAAGCATATTTAGAATAGGAATGGGGGGCGCACATGCACCGTTAAAGAGCTAGGGCCTAATGTAGTGCGATGGCGTTACAAAAGGGTTTTTTCCCAAGGCCCGTTTCACGAAACAAAAGATAATATAATGCAAATAAATTTTGCATGAGGTACAGCAATATCCGTACTACTTACACCACAAATTTAATAAAAATTACAAATCATTGAAAAATACATTGATCATTGAAATTGTATGATCATTGAAAATTCCTTCCCCTTCATCATTTTTCTAAATACCATTTAGGGAACTCATTCTTTGGCTAAAAGATTAATATTGACCTTTTTAAAACTCATCCCACGGTTTATCAAGTGGTCCAATTTCTATCAAATTTATGGTGTAAATAGTACGGATACTGCTGTATCTGATGCAATATTTTTTTCATTCTATTATGTTTTGTTTCGTTAAACTGGCCTTGGGAAAACCGCCTTTTGCAACGCTCTCGCACTACATTAGGTCCTAGCTCTTTAACGGTGCATCTGAGGCCCCCATGATTTTTCGAAATATGGTTGTCTAGGTCCTTTCTACCCCCCTGCAAAGTTTGTCCAAGTATTTACAAATCACCCTGTATAGTATAGTACTGAATATATGCTATTCTGTTTAACCAAAAAGAACATTTTCAGACCATTAGGTCAAATACATAAATAAGGCAATATCTACTTCTATTTCTTAACAGTAAATGCATAAAAATAAAAAAAACTCATTGAGGTCTAGAAAAGTTCTAAGGATTTGTAGGGACTGGACAAAATCCAAACTTTTCGTGACCGGATATGCATTAAAATGCTTTCCTAATTCATAAGGTTGAGAACTTTAAATTGAACATATTCATCCATTCTTCATAAGAATTATTAGCTAGCAGCAGGGATTTAAATAATTAATTATGAAGACTAAAAAAAAAAATTTGGATCAAAATTTTTACAAGCAAATTTTAAGAATTAAGGAGCGTTTTTAATCAAGGACAGGTTATCATTTGCCGATCACTAAAGAGAAAATCCCATTTTAATCATTAAAAGTTATGATCATGGTGATGATTAATTTTTCGAATAATATTTTTTTTTAGTCAAGAAATGAAATTGTCACGTTGAGATGTCGCGTTGAAATCACCGATTATCGATTCCTCTGAAAACTATCAAGAAAAAACAACTATTCTTCAAAAAAAAAAAATAGATTGGCGGTTTTGCCGTGGTGTGAACGATATTGTTTGGCACTATTCCATTTTATTTTTATTTTTTATTACAATATTTTTCATCGATAATTAATCATCATTATCTGAGTAAAATCATATTGCTCAAAAGTAACCATATGAATTGTAATCGAAACTAACTGCCGTATTCATACCTTTCCAAAAGGGAACAAAGGCCCGCCAGTTGGAATCCATTGCTCTAGAGCAGTGGTTCCCAAAGTGGGTTCCGTGGAACCCTGGGGTTCCACAAAAAAATTTAGGAGTTCCGCGTGACAAATGTTATATCCTTAAAGATAATAAGAATGGTGTTTTTTATATTAAGTTCATCAAAATGCAAATCCTACCAAAATTATGAACTCAATTCTTAAAAATGTATGTCCGAAATTCGGATTAGTGTAACCATCTTTTTATAGTCAAATTTCCAAAAATTTACTGGGGGAGGACCCCTAAACCCCCCTGATGATTCTTGGAACACGCTTTATGGCTTGTTTAATTTAATATCTGATATTAAATTTTGAAAAGTCGTTTATTAAAAAATATTCAGGATTGCGTGACCATTAGCAACAAATTGGGGGTTCCACGAGCAAAATAGTTTGGGAACCACTGCTCTAGAGATTAATACTTAACGGCCGTATTCACCACTAATCTAACCTAAGGTTAACCTGGAATCAAAACTTCTAATTGGAAGTTGAAAAAGGGAAACACGCTTTAAGCCAATCAGAGTTGTCGAAAAAGCTCGATTCCAGGTTAACCTTAGGTTAAGTTAGTGGTGAATACTACCGTTTTTCTTCTAGATCAAATTGGAGTTTTATGCGTCAAACCGAGCATAATTTTTAAAGAATGAAAAAAAATTAAATCATTAAACCGGGTTTTTGCGATCAAATGTGATCATCAAACTGAAACTCTTCTTGGCAGGGAACGGCAGTAATACTTTCCTGCCAATCCTTTACTGGGTGTTCAATACTTTAGTTCGACCCCTTCTTGAATCAATTGTGCAGTTTGGAATCCCCATGCCAAAAATCTCTCATCATAACTATAGAAAAAACCCAAGTAATTTTTTTTCTTACATTTATTTTAAATCTAAAGGATCCCTCTTACATGCATATCCCAAACAATCTCACCCTTGAACTCCGTAGAAGAATATCTGTATTTAATTTTTGGTTCAATTCCGTTAGAGTCCCCGCTAAATATCACCCGGTTCTTTTAGACAACAAAAAGTAGAAATATTCATAAATAATTTCAAACTCCTGAATTAAAAGGCTTAATTAGATCACTAACTATGCAGTTTATTAATAAAAGTCAGAAAAAGTTGTTGATATTTGGATATATTTAGCTATTTGGATGTTGGCGATATTTAGCGTGGACTCTAACGGAATTGTACCTAATTTTTTTACAGCATATTAAATAACAAATTTGATTGTCCCTCTATCTTGCAACAATTTAAACCCCATGTCCCTAAACATATCACTCGCAATAAAACAGTACTCCATGAACCTATTTACACTAATCAATATCTTCAGATCATACAATCAATCATACAATTCAT
Source organism: Tetragnatha montana (assembly GCA_963680715.1). Classification (NCBI taxonomy): domain Eukaryota; kingdom Metazoa; phylum Arthropoda; class Arachnida; order Araneae; family Tetragnathidae; genus Tetragnatha; species Tetragnatha montana. The sequence goes on along the minus strand of OY796677.1, from coordinate 11,738,208 downwards.
AAAAATAGTAAATAATCTTCCCAATAATTATGATATTTTTTTTGACTCTTTTAAAAAAATTCAGAAAGTGCTATTATACTTGCTTTTTTATTATCTGTTTTGTCTGTATTCTCTTTGCCTTTTGGTGTTTTTATCTCTTGTCATGTAAATGGATAGTTTATATCTGTATGACAACATGTAAATAAATAAATAAACTCTATATAACTTGCGAAAACTGTAGAAGAACAAACATCTGAAATTGAACGACGAGACATTGCTCAGGAAATGGAGTGCAAAAGAGGAAAAACTTTTCTCTTAATCCAGTTAGCAAACGGGAAATTCCGGGGCACGAGCTCGTTAAGCTAATGGGGGAAATTACGAGAGGCGGTAATGCTAATTCTGTTCGCTTGCAACATTCGGATGTTCCGATTCCTTTAAAAAAAACAAGCAGAACACTGAATTCGAGAAACTGGGTGTTCTCATCACATTCCCTGCATTGTTTGCATGATTACTTTGTATTGCGAAGATTGGTCCTTGATTAAAGGATTGGGATTGGTGCTAGTAGTAGCAGGAAATCGGTTTCGAATAACAAGTAGAGGAGTTTAACTTGTCTAATAAATACTGGGTGTTTCAATAATGTGCAGAGAGATTCCTTGCTTGGAGAGATTAAATTTGCCCAAATAAGTATAGTGCTGTCCTTTAAAAACAACCCACTCCAAATTGTACCCTAAAAACAACCCATTGAGATTTTTTAATTAAATAATTAAAATAATTTTACTATCTCATATACCCTGTCCTTCTATGCCCTTTAGAGTGTCAGGGATGTAAAAACTGGTCAAAGAACGGTTTATTTACTTATTTTTTAAACAAGCTGAGATAATGTAGATTTTTGGCAAAAAATGTGCTTCAGATTTACAGATTTTGTAAAAATGTATGTTATAAAGACTTTAGAGAAGTTTTCGCGCGCCCATTACTATGAGAATAAAACATTAAAGTTTTAGCTCAGTCCGCCAATTAGAGTCATTCTAGGAAAAAGTGGGTTTTTTTCAAATTCTTACTTAATTGACTGCCAATTTGTAATGGATAATTGGAATTAAACATGCTAAGCACTAAAATGTTAGGGAGGATGAGCCGCTAGTACAGTTTTTTGTTCGATTTAATTATCCTTTTTATTAAGCTTTTAATGAAGAAAATATGAAACAGTGGGTTGTTTTTAAAGGACAGCACTATATACTATTATTATTAATTATATTATACTGTAAATGAAAATGAGAACATAATTACAAGAGTTTACATAGTCACCTGGGATCTCTTGGTCCATGACGACTTCTTTTTTTTTTCCGAAAAAATGTGACGTCGAATCTGTTTAAATTTAAGGTTTTTTATTTTTTAAAATTATCAAATATGCCGTATTTTAACGTATATTTAGGGAAAAAATAGAAAAAAGTGGTGAGTACCTATATTAGCGTTTGCCGTGGCCTTAATTTAGCTTGCTTGCCCATCTTCAATTGAGATTCGACACTGGTTAATATTATCGTAGAGAGGTATAATTTTATATTTGAATAGGTGAAGGCATTTATATAAAAAGTAAAGGGTAACCGTTTTCAAATTCGCAAAAAAAAAAAAAAATCCTGTCAAAAGGGACAACTTAATGTATATGTTATGGGCAGAGTGATAAACTTGGCATTATTTATAATGATCGAAGTGAGGAGAGCAATGTGGAAAATTCAATAACATTTATCCATGAGTTTTTAACACTTTGCCCGAAATACGCGGGAATTATTAATAATGCCCGGATTTATCACATAGCCCGTATATAGCTTGTATATAGCCGTATATAGCCCGTATATAGCTGAAGCTTGCATTTAATTTGCCAGTCAGTGTTGTCATGTATTTTTGGGTTTTTAAATTTAAATTTCCAAACTTTTCTCTTCTGAGGCTTAATAAAGGGCTATTTTTACGTGCTAATACCTCCTAGAATATTTAACATATACATTCATGAAACACTTTTCTGTGCAATTTTTTTTAACATTGCAAACAATTTTCTCATTGAAGTTTTCGTTCTATTTCCTTTAGTGTGTTAATTTAATTTTAGACTTTCTTACTTCGCCACTAGGAGCGCTGTAAGCCATCTCAATGGATTCAGCATGGTCACTTATCTAGGGTACACCTTACTTCCAAGACCCTAAGAGACGTGGATTCCAAATAAAATCGAGAAACGGACTTTTGAAACACCCTCTATTACGTAATACCTTCAGAATTATTGTTAGATCACGGCTTACTAGATACTTATACAGGCTAGTTGAGTTTTAAGCAATGAAAACAATTTGACAACTTTTCCCGCTTGGAGCGCTACAAGACCTACCTATATCACCCACCGCCTTCAACACTGTGGATATGCTTTGCCAGTTAGTCCAGTATTGCCATCTAGATTTGCAATGATTTCCGTACTCGACTAGCCTGTATAAGTATCTATAGTAAGCCGTGGTTAGATCCACCGAGCCATTGCTATGCAATTAACCTTTTTGTTTTGACGCGTTTTCCAAATACCAAGAGTCATCATTTTCAAGAGCAACTGTTTTTTCCTAAAGGATGGAGACCCCATTTACTTTATCATATACTTGAGTGAGTTTATTTTCTTCCTAGATTTGGTAGACGTATTAGTAGTACTTTCTCCGTCTCCAACCGAGACACGGTTACGGTTCACTCAAATTGGTTCACTGAGTGCGAAATCAGATAACGGCGAAGAGAAAAGTTCGGAAATTTTCACAGATCGTTTGGTTAATAGGAAAATACGGTAAAAATCTTTTGAAAGAACCTGTTTTTTTCTCGGAGACTAGTTTCGACTATTATTTGAATACGCAAAAAAGTACTAGCTGGAATAGAAAGTAATACGAGGTGCTTCAAGAAGATCTCTAAAACTTTCTGCACAGGCAGATTCCTTGAGTGGATTCTCCACAAAAATGTCCAAACTGTTTCTCTATTTTTAATTTAACGTCATATTCAGAAGAAAAACTTTATTATTTCATTGTATTTTATTGCTTGCATTCGAAGAGAATATTTTAAACATCTCAGTGTGTAAAAATACTCCCATTAACTAATTTATTATTTTTCATAACATTTTTCCCCGCTTAAACCGGGTATAGCGTCATATGTTTTCTGTCGGAATTTTCCGAAAAACATTGAATTCTATAGGTAGTATGGTCATTTTTTATGTACTCCAGCATCCCTATTAGCTCATACCAAATATGTCAAATTTACGTAATTGCAACTAAAAGTAAACGAAATTTGGCCATACATTACAAAATTTGGACGAATCTTTAACATTTGAGCTGCTTGGGAAGGATTCTGGTTCTGCAGAGTTTGTGGAACTACTTGCTGAAACGTCCTGTTTAAAATTACGAATAAAAAGCTAACATATTTCCATTACGATATCCAGAACAAATTAAAAACAGGTTGCTCGCTGGTATTCCCTGCTCACCTGAGCAAACCATTCAATGAAAATTATACATAATTTCCTTTTTTAGAATTTACACAAAAATGCTGTTTATAAAGCTGAGATTTAAAAAAATAATTTTTTTTTTGGGGGGGGGAGAACTCCTGACCCCCTCTGTTTGTTGAAGTTTCTAAATTTAAAAGTCAAAGCTTAGACAGGGATTACCGTGCGTCCTGCCCAGCATATGAAATTCCCCACCATTACCAACATGTTAAGACTAATCACCACTAAATAAGTAATGTAACATATTAAATATATTTTCTGTAATATGACCAGCATTAACAAGCTTGCCTCTTTCAATAATTTAAAAGTAATCTCCATGAGATCAATTATACTTGTAGAATTGAGAAAAGATAGAACTTGAACTTTTGAGAGTTCTATGGCGATTGGTTTGAAAACGGGTTATTTCCCTCAATTTTTGAGGGTAATGGTAATAATTGAATCGCTTATATCAGAAGCATATTAAACATCAATTTAAAAAAAAAATGAGTTATAAGTGTCATAGGATTCTGTAGGAGTAAACGCACCTTTTAATATAGGAATAATAAAAATAACGTAATTTTAAAATACTTTTTCACTCGTCGCTTGACTGCACTAAACTGTGGGGAATTTCGTGCAGGCTTGCTCATCTGAAGCTTGATTGGGACAACTGTTTTTTATTTTAATTAATACATACAAACAGTATCTGTCGTTGGAAAAGTTCATTCTTTTGAGGTTTGGTGCATGAGGGAATAGCAGTAAAAGCCATATTTTTAAAACTTTTGTACGAATCTTCATACTAAGGACGTTTTGACAGTAATGTATTCAAAATGTCCATGCTTGTGGGCATTTATTGCATCCATGTGACAGGGATTTTGGATCTTTGAATCACTTTATTTTAAGGAAGCATCGAATCTATACCCCAGATCAGAATATTGAGCTGATTTTGAAAGCTTTTAAAACAAAATCGTTCTACTATTCACAAAACTATATCTAAACACTATCTAATTGACTACGAAGATTTCTATACTAACATTTTGAGTTGACAGACCGTTTTCCTCGAAATAAGAAAAGTGGCGTTAAGACAAGTTTCCTTAAATAAGCGATTCAATTCATAAACTCTGAAAGAAAGTTGGCACCTGGTTAGAGGACATCCATAAATTACGTGAGGTGTTTTTTCCAAAATCTGGACCCCCCCTTGGTGAGATTTTGCTGGACCCCCCCCCTCCCCCCCCCCACGTGAGATTTACCTACAACTTTTTGAAAAAAAAAATTCCTGTCTCATACTTAAAAAACAAAGAAAATCGTATAATTTTTAACTTAAAAAGTTGACGTGAGATTTTAATCAACCCTCCCCCCTTGGTGAGATTTTTCTAAACCCCTCCCCCCCTTTTTGATCTCACGTAATTTATGGATGTCCCCTTATTGCTACGAAAGTAACAACTCAACTCGACTCTAATCTCGTTATTTTTTTAAAAATTACAAGTTAAATAAAAGCATAATAACAAAAGTAAAAATCAGGAATCAAACCGGGGACCATTAGGTTACTAACAGCGCACTATACCCCTGGGCTGTCGGTGCTGATTCCTGGATTGATCAATAACATAACTTAAATGTTTTAAAACACGTAATATAACAAGACTCCTAATACTGCGCATGTGCAGTGCATGCTTCAAATGTCGTAGCATTAACCACTTCGAAAAAAGTTTTGTACCAAATTTGTGGACCGCGTTATTTAGATTTGAACTTCTTTTCGCAGTTTTCTTGTAACGTTTTATTTACTAAGGGGTCAGTTAAGTCTTAAACCATAGGATAACTCTCATAAACTGGCACATACTAAAATGAGTCCCAAATTTTTAAAAATAAACATATCAACAAAATTTTTTTGGTAGTGTGAAGTTAACTATATGTACCTGAATTTGAAATCTTCAAATAGCATATAAATTATTAAAATTAATAAAAATTAGTAGAAAAATTATTGACTTTTTTAAAAAAATTATTTAAAGTACAATGCTTGTTACGCAGTCTCTAGAGCTCAAACACAAAGGTAATTATTAAAATGTGGTGTTAAATTAATCTTAAATACATCCTCTATAAGTTATACATCATTTTATAAAAATTTATTCAACCAAAATTTTTTTTTCACCTTTATAATGTAAAAATCTTACTAAAATTTTAAGTTTCAACTTTTTGATTTTTTTTTTAAATATAACAAAATCTTAAACATGTATTGAATGATGTATAACTTATAGAGGATGTATTTAAGATTAATTTAACACCACTTTTTAATAATTACCTTTGTTTTTGAGCTCTAGAGACTGCGTAACGAGCATTGTACTTTAAATAATTTTTTTTTAAAAAGTCAATAATTTTTCCACTAATTTTTATTAATTTTAATAATTTATATGCTATTTGAAGATTTCAAATTAAGGTACATATAGTTAACTTCACACTACCAAAAAAATTTTGTTGATATGTTTAATTTTAAAAATTTGGGACTCATTTTAGTATGTGCCAGTTTATGAGAGTTATCCTATGGTTTAAGACTTAACTGAAAGAACTGACAACTATCTTCCACACAATTAAAAACCAGTCCCAATCGAGTCCACCAACCTATTCAATCCCTGACTTTCCATTGTTTGGATCGTCTCCATTCGAAATGTTGATTCAGATGGCCTGGTAATGAGGCATCTTCCTCCTGTGTTCCCTTTTCCACCTCATTATCCTTTTCGCAAACCTCTCTGAGGTATTTCCTTCCCTCCCCAGTCCGCTTGATTACGGAATCGAGATGGCTAAGAAGCAAGCTCATTTCGAGTGTTCTTTTTGCTGCCTCGATTAATAGAAAAGAATTCATTGCGCCATGCAGATGCTTTAACCCTAGTGGCACAACTCATACCAAATGTGTCAAGTTTACGTAAGGAACGTACCCATACTACGTGACCCATTTTTTACTATTTTCTAACCCCCCTTGGTGACCACCTGTAGTATATACCAAGACCCCCCCCTCTAGTTTTCACGTAGTAATTCATAAATACGGTTTTCAATCATTTTTTTGCAAACAGCTAGTTAAAAAAAACTAATTTGGCTTAATTTGTCTTTAGTAATACAGCGCTTTTACCACGTGCCGCCAAGAGTTCGTGCAGTGCATACTTATTAATAGTAGCAAGTGGAAAATATATTATCAAGAAGAAAAAACTTATGTAAAAGATATATTGTATAGTCCACAGGCCCCCGTTGAAAAATTTTATTGATTAATAACAGGCTGAATCTTCGTTGGTCGCTTGGTTTCGTCGAGACGCCCACATTACTCTGCTAAAAATCTCGAAAGCGGGTGGCTAATTTACTGCGCATGGGTCAAACATGTCGATTGGGTGGTTGTAAAATATTTATTAATAACGTTTTCTTTTTTAGTTAAATCTTGAGATAATGTGATAAATATCTCGAAAAAATGAGTGTCCTACAAAACTGGGGGTATGAACGGAGAGTCCCCCACTGCCAACATGTCCGAATAACGAGTTAAAAATATTTATTAATAACGATCTGATTTTTTTACACCGGCTTGGTAAATATTTGTTTAATTAAATGGCCACATTGTCCTACAAATTAAGGGGTAGGTTTTCGCAGTCCGACACTCGGAAAATGTCAATTCCACGACGATTTTTTATTTATTAATAACTGTAGGACAAAGATACTACATGATAGTTAAGTGTATCCTCTCCCCGGAAATAACAGTGGCCGACAAAAATAAGGGTATCCACCGCTAGTCCGACAAGAATTGATTGAAATATGACTTTTATAATTATTGAGGTGCTTACAGCAACAAGGAGTAACTATGGATTGTCGAATAAAAAAGGGAAAAATATATAAATATAAATATTATTGTCCATTTCCTCTTTTTCGAGTGGGCGGGACTAGTAATTCAAAGCTTCAGTATTGAATTTTACTAAAGTTTAAAAATAGTATTTGCAACAAACTGCGATTATTTGGTCGAAGGAGTTTTTAAGATGGTAATTTGTATTGTAGCCATTTGAATAAATCTGACTCTTATAGTGGTGAGTAAGCTCGCCTCAAATATACACCACTTTTTGAGTAAGACAGTAGTAAAATCGTGTTCCAAACGTTATTCAAATATCAATTCAAAGACGATATTTTTTATTAATAACAACACCCTGATTTAGATTATTTTCTTTAGGAACTATGTCTCTTTATATTTATGATTGCTCTTTTTGCGAAATTTTGTATTTTTACTTAATAGTGTGCACAAAAAGCTGTCATAGTAATGGTGGTAAGATCCGGATATTTTAAAGTTCTTTAGATTCTTTCCATAACCACTTTTTTTTTAATTGTTTATCATTTTATTCGACTCAGTTCAGTTCAATGATTCTGTAAAATTAATTCTGATGTCGTTTCGAACAAAATTGATTGCTTATTGATAAAAAAATAAATTATTGAATTTAATTCATGTTAACAAAATGATTAAATGTAAAAAAAATTATCGTCACGGATTGTCGAATAAAAAAAAGGAAAATCTATAAATAACAATATTTATGAACATTTCCTCTTGCCTCGTGAGCGGGACTAGTAGTACAAAGCTCAATTACCGTTTAAAAATAGTATTTGCAACCAACTCCAAACTGCGACAAGCCGGTCGAAGGAGTTTTTAAGAGTAAGTTAATTTTCATCAATATATACCACATTTTGAGTAGGACAGTTGTAAAATCGTGTTTCACACGTTATTCCCTAAAGAAAAAAAACAAAATCAGGTTGTTATTAATGAATAAAAAATCGTCGTGGAATTCACATTTTCCGAGTGTAGGACTGCGAAAACCTACCCCTTAATTTGTAGGACAATGTGGCCATTTAATTAAACAAATATTTACCAAGCCGGTGTAAAAAAATCAGATCGTTATTAATAAATATTTTAAACTCGTTATTCGGACATGTTGGCAGTGGGGGACTCTCCGTTCATACTCCCAGTTTTGTAGGACACTCATTTTTTCGAGATATTTATCACATTATCTCAAAATTTAACTAAAAAAGAAAACGTTATTAATAAATATTTTACAACCACCCAATCGACATGTTTGACCCATGCGCAGTAAATTAGCTACCCGCTTTCGAGATTTTTAGCTGAGCAATGTGGGCGTCTCGACGAAACCAAGCGACCAACGAAGATTCAGCCTGTTATTAATCAATAAAATTTTTCAACGGGGGCCTGTGGACTAGTAGTAGGAAATTAATTTACAAAAACAAGTATTTTTTTTCACGTTTATTTTTTGACTACGTGACGAAACCGTACGCATATTTACAAAGGCTCAAGACTATGGAACTTTGTGAAAAAAATCAAAAAAACATCTTAATGTTTTAATTAATTAAATTTAATACTCATTTAATTATTTTTTTTTTAATTTTTAAAAATGGTTCCACAGTCTTGAGCCTTTGTAAATATGCAAACCACCCACACCCCCCACCCCCTGTGACCAAGCGTGGTATTTTGAAGACCTCCCTCCCCCTGAACGGGTCACGTCGTATGGGTACGTTCCCTAACTACAACTATACTAGACAGCAACGTTAGTTGACCCTATGACGCTACTAACAAACAAAATAGTTCCCGTCGCGGTGTCTGAATTTTGAGTGAAATAAAGAACGTCAATTTAAAAATATCATTATTTTGTTAAACCCATGTATTTATAGTGCTTTTCAATCACGATTTGCGTACCGAAACTCCTCCTATCAACACAACAGGCTTCGTGTTTACCGATTTCTCCTTCCGCATTTGTGACGTACTGGGTTCAAGAAACGTTGCAACCAAGTATAGACAGCAACATAAGTTGACCCTACTAACACACAAATAGTCTGAATATTGAGTGAAATGAAGAACGTCAATTTTAAAATATGATTTGTTTGTTTAACCCATGTATATGTATATAGTGTCTTTTTATAACAATTTGCGTACCGAAACTCCTCCTATACTAGGTTGCAACTTAAGTTGACCCTACGACGTCACTAATAAACAAAGTAGTGTAAATCGCGGTGTCTGAATTTTGAGTGAAATAAAGAACGTCAATTTAAAAATATGATTATTTTGTTAAACCACGGCTTACTAGATACTTATACAGGCTAGCCGAGTTTTAAACAATGAAAACCATTTGACAACTTTTCCCGCTTGGAGCGCTACAAGACCTACCTATATCACCCACCGCCTTCCAACACTGTGGATATGCTTTGCCAGTTGGTCCAGTATTGCCATCTGGATTTGCAATGATTTCCGTACTCGGCTAGCCTGTATAAGTATCTAGTAAGCCGTGGTTAATCCCATGTATTTATAGTGCTTTTCAATCGCGATTATTGTACCGAAACTCCTCCTACCAACACAACAGGCTTCGTATTTACCGATTTCTCCTTCCGCATTTGTGACGTACTGGGTTCAAGAAACGTTGCGATCGAGCATAGCAACCCAACATGCTTTATGTTTACCCATTTTCTCCTTCCGCGTAGTGACGTACTGTGTTCAGGAAACGTTGGGCTGTCGAGTGTAGAAGTTAATGAAATTCGGTAAAACACGACCAAAATTGGAGGAATATTGGAACATTTGTGCCGCTTGGGAACATGCTTGAAGCTATGTATAAAGGGTCGATTCAACAATTATGACTACCAAAAGACAATTCCGAATCTTCATAGAGATGGGTGTCCACTGTCCAGGGCCGTCGAGAGCCAAGTTGGGCCCCGGGTACAAGGTTGGAGAAGCGGGCCCGCAATGACATATTCTCATTTCGAGGTAGGGGGCGAAAATTTTCTGAAGTACACTCATAGGCCTAATGTAATTTTTAGAATATTTCTAGGCAAGATCTGAATTTCACTCAACTTAAAAATATTGTTTTCTTCATAATACGATGAGTAACAGGCAATTTAGGGGGTCTGGGGGGTGTTCCCCCAGAAAATTTTTGAAAATACGCCCCTAAAAAACTGGGAATTTTCTCATTTTTGGACCTATATGTGAACAAATTAATTTCCAAAATGATCTTCGTCTTAGTACTCAATATGAAAAGCTTTGGGCCCCGGGGGATCGTATCCCCACGCTCCCCTCTCTCGTCAGGCCTGTGGGTGTCCCCAAAACTATATCCTTAGGCTAAAATTCCAGTGGTTAATTTATCATGTTTATAAAAACTGCGAAGTGTTTTTTTTTCTTTAAGAGATTGTCTTCAAAATCGACAATGATACATTTTTACCGTCAGGTCGGATTTTGAAGAATGCTTCATATTGAAAATCTTTATTTTTGCTTAAAATAACCTTTGAATATTACTATAGTGTTAAATAAGGTATCATCCATGTTAATACATGAACAATACTTCCTAGAAATAGGATTAAACCATTTTAATACATCAAAAGAAAAAAATTTTATGATATATATAAACAAATATCTTTAAAATTATTACTGGTGAGTAAAAACTTCAAACTTAACAGACTAATCTTTAGTCTGAATGAGCCTTAAATTGCCATTTCAGTCTTCCCTCCTCCGATTTTACTGTCAGGTCGGATTTTGAAGATTGCTTATTCAGATCGAAAACTTAACAGTTTTATATAAATAAGATGGATAAACAATAATAGTTTTCACCGTTTTCACCTTCAACCGTTCGCCCAAATAAGCACTTTTTCATTGATTGGCCTTTTTAATTTCCCCAGAATTCTTCACAGAGCCCCGTTTTCAGGGTGATTCTGATTTTCTTTGGGGAGTAAGCACTCCCTAGCATATATTTGAATAACCCTGTTTGTTTGATATTACTGTACTAGTTACCTTTTTTAAAATTTACCTGAAGTATTTTTTTAATTAGTTTGAAATGTTTTTTTGTATATAGAAAGACTGGACTTCAAAAACGAGCTAAGTGCCAAAAAGTAAATTTCCCGTAATTTATCATTTTAAATTTGATTCTCCATAGAAATACAAATAATGTAATCTTTCAGTCCGTTTTTGACCTACTAATCATGGTCGTGGCACTTAGCTGGATTTATAGGGTGTTGGTGATGGCACTTAGATTTGTTTTTCGGGTCTAACTCCAGTCTTCATTTACTGATTGTTATTGGAATTACCTATACTAATTTTAAATAAAATACTACTGCAAATAAAATGACTTAAATTGAGAGATTTTTGAGCTGAGAGAAAAAATATACAGTGAAAACTGGATGTATGAAATTTCGGGACCTGTATTAGTGGAACTGAAAATTTCTTCCCAAAGCTAGAATTTTTTCTTTGGACAGTGAAATTCATACAAAAAGTAGTATCTAACCTTTTTTTAAATGAACGATTTAGTTTTAAGAACCATACAAAAATCATGTTTATTAAATTAACATAATGCATATTTTAATCGATGTGAAATTTTCCATCATTAAAAGATAGGTCACAGGAGAAATAATATTGACTATATGTGTTCCTTTTCAACTAATTTGAAATGTTTCAGATTAATTTGTATTCCAGTCTATTCTTTAGCGCGTGACATCCCATTCGGAGTTGAAATTAATTGCGATTCCCAACAGTTACGGGTACAGGAAGATACAATAAAAGCTCTTTTGAAACATTCAACAGGTTTCCACCTCCCGTCAATTCCACTCCTCAACCCCGACCCTGACCTTGCATACAAAACAAACTCGGATTGCAATGCGGCGAAAAAAGCTCTCCATTCCCCAACTCAAGGTTTCCCCTATTGTCTTACTTCCTGAAAATTCATCACTGGGTATAATAATGAATAAGTTATACCAGCTTCGCGAAAAATATCCAGTCGAGTTCCTCAGCTTGAAATGTGTGATTTTTCTGCTGATGGAAGGAATGGAAAGAGTTGCGAAAAAGACTGTTTCAGCGTACACGTATGGATAGAGGTATTGCCGTAACGGAGAAATAAATTGAAAATTTACTATAGTTTCCAAGGAATATAATAAGAATATTCTTGGAGTACCTACACTTTAACATCTACGTGTTCAAACTTAGAAATGATGAAAAATATTAATATTCTAAAGCAGATCTGCACAACATGTGGTCCACCTGCTTTCTTTTTGTAGCCCAATAAATCTCAAATGATTAAAAAAAAATAAGAATTTCGAAAAACTCACTTAAAATTGCATTTTTGGGGGAATTTTTAAGGATTTGCTGGAGAATTCTTCAATGGAGACCATTTTAAACTGTTATTTTTTGATAACAAGTGCAAATAAGTGCAACTTAAAAAAAAAGGAATAATTGGAAGGAATAATTTTTTTTTTATTTTTATCAATGAATTTATCTTAAACTATTAAATTATTAGAATATGCTATTATGATATTTGTGTAACATTAATAAAAACATGAGTACGTTTTAATATTTTATTCATATATTTAGCTTGAAAGTTATAAAGGAGCTAAATAGTAGTAAACTCTAGAGCTCTTCATCGAAAATTAATGTCATGTTGGATTCAGAAAATTCGAAATTTATTAAATACCCTCCAAATGGCCCAGAACCAGAACTCCTGTTCTGTCTGAAATAATTATAAAAATATTACACTAGAACTTATAGGTGGCCTTTTCTTTTTATTATATACCATTTAATGTTTCGCAAAATAAAAAAAAAATAGATTATGTAAGAATAATTGCATTATAAAGCATTCTCAAGAATAACTCAACAATATTTACAATTTTTTATTTACTTCTCTATTTTTTTATCAAATCAGTGGGTTTCTGTTGGTAACCTCAATCATGTAAGTTAATAATTAATATTTTCTTAATAATGAGAAATTTTCATAGCCGGTTAAATACATTGTTTATTAATTAAACTTTCGAGCTTTTAAGCTATGGTCAAAAAAGATTAAAAATTAAAAAGTTAAAAATCAATTAAAATCTAGACGTTTCATCCGAGCTTCGCCGGACATCATCAGTAGAAGGCGTCGATGAAATGGAAGATCGTGAGGAAAGCGTCCTGCATCTACGCAGTATACCAAACCAAGTCTTATCGATTTTCGTTGTTTCTTCTTTACGGTTGAAATTATTTTCATGTTTGTAAATCTCAATGGCTTCGTGGCAGAGGCGGGTGTAATAATGCCTAGTGGTGTTTAGCGCCGTTGTGTCTTCAAACCTAATGTTGTGGCCAGTCAAGAACGCGTGTTCGGCTACGGCTGACTTTTCAACGTGCCCTAATCGGCAACTACTCTTGTGTTCTTTTAAGCGGGTGTTTATGCTTCTAAGAGTAGTCCCTATATAGACCGAACCACAGGAGCACGGGATTCTGTAAACACCTGGGTTTGACAAAGGGTCGCGAGGATCTTTAGGGGAGCGAACAAATGATGATACCTTCCTAGTAGGCTTGTAGATAGTTTCGATGTTAAACTTTCTAAGTATTCTCCCGATTCGATCAGTTACTTTGTGAATATATGGCAGATAAGCTTTTCCTGTTGGAGTGGGCAAATCTCTTCTAGGTCAGACATCATCTTTTGTGAAGGACTCAAGACATTTCATCGAGAAGATTAAGAACATTAGAACCGAGCCTGATGACCTACTCGTCAGCTTCGATGTGGTTTCTTTGTTTACAAATGTACCAGTCAAAGATACTCTAGCAATATTAGAAAATCTGTTCCCAGTGGATCTAGTCAAGCTGTTTGAACACGTACTTACAACAACTTATTTTGTTTGGAGAAATAATTTTTACGAACAAAGTGATGGTGTGGCGATGGGCAGCCCATTGAGCCCTCCTGTAGCCAACTTGTTCATGGAACATTTTGAGGAGAGGGTTTTGGAAACAGCGGTGTACAAACCTTCAATTTGGTTCCGCTATGTTGACGATACTTTTGTGGTGTGGCCACATGGTCGTCCAGCTCTAGATGAATTTTTGAAACATCTCAACTCCATTCACCCCAAAATCACATTCACGTACGAAGTTGAAAATGATGAAAAACTACCTTTTTTGGATGTCCTAGTGGAAAGAAGATCAGATGGCACACTGGGTCATTCTGTTTATAGGAAACCAACACACACTGACCGATATTTAAATAGTAGCTCAAATCACCATCCCGCCCAGAAGAGAGCAATCCTAAAAACCCTCACTAACCGCGCTGTTACCATCTCCCAACCTGACAAACTGGAAGCAGAATTAAAACATCTCATGCGTGCTTTCCAAGCTAATGGTTTCAAGAGGGGGGATATTATCAGGGCTTCTAATCCTGGGAATCGAGCTACTGACGCCAGAAGAGATTTGCCCACTCCAACAGGAAAAGCTTATCTGCCATATATTCACAAAGTAACTGATCGAATCGGGAGAATACTTAGAAAGTTTAACATCGAAACTATCTACAAGCCTACTAGGAAGGTATCATCATTTGTTCGCTCCCCTAAAGATCCTCGCGACCCTTTGTCAAACCCAGGTGTTTACAGAATCCCGTGCTCCTGTGGTTCGGTCTATATAGGGACTACTCTTAGAAGCATAAACACCCGCTTAAAAGAACACAAGAGTAGTTGCCGATTAGGGCACGTTGAAAAGTCAGCCGTAGCCGAACACGCGTTCTTGACTGGCCACAACATTAGGTTTGAAGACACAACGGCGCTAAACACCACTAGGCATTATTACACCCGCCTCTGCCACGAAGCCATTGAGATTTACAAACATGAAAATAATTTCAACCGTAAAGAAGAAACAACGAAAATCGATAAGACTTGGTTTGGTATACTGCGTAGATGCAGGACGCTTTCCTCACGATCTTCCATTTCATCGACGCCTTCTACTGATGATGTCCGGCGAAGCTCGGATGAAACGTCTAGATTTTAATTGATTTTTAACTTTTTAATTTTTAATCTTTTTTGACCATAGCTTAAAAGCTCGAAAGTTTAATTAATAAACAATGTAATATTTTCTTGTTTAAAAAAAGTACCTATCTAAACATGTTTTGCAATATTTTTGTTTTGTAAGAGCAACCAGACAACGAATAATAAGGAAAAAATAAATTCTGTGTAAAAGAACTGTATAACACCCTGTATACAGAAAGGCAATAGCATTCATTCTTAGAACCACTTATCATTCAGTTCCAATACTAGAGTTGACAGACCTGTATGCTATTACTCCCCCACCACGTTATGTATAAACAAAATTGAAAGATGTATTCAAATGCCTTTAAATTTATCCCGAAACACACTCATTTACCGCGACATTTAAACAATGGTGGACGGGTGTCAATTTCTTAAGTACTGAACATTGCGAAAGAAAAAACGCTTTTGTGTGTACAGACATTTTTATGAGGAAATATCTCCCGTGATGGGATCAAGGCATCATGCGAAGTGATCCGTCTGTTTTTAAGTATTGTCGCACGGACTAGTGAATGGTTGTTTGCTAAGAATCTACTAGTATTCATGTCTTCCTTGAATGCATTTTCACTTGGAATGACGCTTGTATGGATGTGATGTATAAATTTCATGCTGAGTAAATGTCTTCGAAATAGCACAGTCTGGTTATTTCCACGAAACTAACAACTAAACTCTACTCTAATCTCGCTATTTTTGAAAAATTACGAGTTAAATAGAGTGTTTTCAGGTGACGTCACAACCGGTTATTTTCTTTTCACTGTGTACCTTCTGTAGGGCTTTTAACTGTTGCTAAGGCCGTTGTTTATCTGTTGCTAAGGCGGTTTTTAGGTATGGGATCACGTGATTGCAAATGCTCCAATAGAAGAATTCCACGGCTAGTCATTTTCTGTAACTGTTAACCTCTGTAGGGCAAAAAAACTGTAACCTTTCTGTTGCTAAGGCCGTTGTTAGGTCCGAGTCATGTGATTGAAAATGCACTATGAAAGCAAAATTCCACAAAGGAGCAGCCTGGAATTGAACCGGGGACCATCAGGTATACGCACACTCTACCAATGGACCATCGGAGCTGATGCCAGGATTGATCAATAACATAATTTTAATGTTATAAAACACGTAATAACAAACTCCTACTACTGCGCATGCTTCAACTGCCGTGGAAATAACCACTTCCTTAATACTAATTAATTTAATTAAAGAATTTAGTTATTATTTAATTTAATATGTTATTTTATATAATTCAATGTTAGAATTCTTTTTATTAGATTTATAGATGATGAGAAAAGTTTTATTACATTCGTAATTCCTCAACACAGCAAAGCGCATGCGCGTAGCGATGCTGGACCTTTTGCATATGGTTTCAATCTAGACGCTAGTGTTTCTAAGTTCATGAAGAATACTCTATTTCCTCATAGTCATGACATAAGTCGGACTGAAAGTAGTTAAGACAACGTTGCTTTCAACATTCGTTCGAAACCTCATAATTGCATTTAGTTATTAAGAAGCATTATCCATATCAATTCACTACTGCCGTGAAAATTGGAACAGCTGTTCCACTAGTAGTAGCTGTAAATACTAGTATTTAATAACATTGAAATTAAATTCAAATGTGTTAAATTTATACTAATATCAATTAAATTTTTACTGGTGAGTTAAAATTACGTTCCAAGTAGACACAGAGTAGTAAAGTACACAGCACAGTTCATTCTTAGTGAGGTTATATACATTTTTAATTTAAGGCTCATTCAGACTTTTCACTATTAATCTTCATTTTGGAGGAGTCATCTAAATTGAAAAGTGGGAATTCTCTTTACTCCTTCACTTTTCTATCCAAACTAGTGATTCACAGGAATGAATCACTCAGGGTGAACAGTGAAAGTGAATCAGTGTGAATGAGCCTTTCAACAACAGCTGTTTCTAAAATGCTTTTAGAATCAGCTCAAAACTTCCATCAAACAATTATTAGAACATTTTCAAATAAAAAAAAATTAGTACACGTAATTTTCATTCTGTTTTTATATATTCATGGACTTTCAGATATGTTATGCTGTTTTATTAATGTAAAGGTACACGTTCCTGACTTGGGAATTTTTAGACTTATTAAATATTTAGACAAAATGTTACTGATTTTTTTACTCTGCGAAAATTGTCATAAAAGTAATTCTCATAGAGATTCGCACATGACGTCACTGGAGGACAAGAACACGTTGCTAAGGCTGTTGTTAGGTGCGGGGGCACCCGTTGCTACAGCGGTTGTTAAGGGCGGAGTCTTGTGATTGCAAATGCTCCAATAGAAGCATTCGCATATGACGTCACTGGAGGACAAGAACCCGTTGCTAAGGCGGTTGATAGGTCCGAGTTATGTGATTGAAAATGCTCTATAATTTTATCTACTAGAGCAGGCATGGCCAACCCGCGGCCCGCTTGAAAATTTTTGCGGCCCGCGAGAATTTTCGTAAGTTTAAAAAAAAAATTTACTCTTCGAGCTATAATTTTCCTTTAAGAATAATGTTTAGTTGCAAAAATGCCCCAATATTGCCCACCTCAAATGTATTTCCAAAATTCGGACTAGGTGTACCAAAACTAGTTAAAATCTTGTTTTTTTTAGTCAAATTTCAAAAATTTTCTGGGGGAGGGCCCCCAGACCCCCCTTTGGTACTTGTAGTACCTTTATTACTCACAACTTTTCTAACATTTAGTTGTTTAGGACGCAAATTCTACTTAAAAAATTATTAAAAAGTTACATTGGACCTATTAAAAATGCGAGAGAGGCTGAGGAGTAATTTTGGGCCCCTCCCGAAATAAATTTTTACATAAGCCACTGATCTCATCAATACATATTCAATATCTTAATTACTGTCACTTTATCACACCATACTTGCATTCATAAATGTAGTAATTTAGACGAAGAAATAAAGTGTATCAATTAATTTGGTTTTTATTTTTCACTAAATATTTTTGTTTTGGGACTTTGTCTTCAGACTTGAGAGATTATTAAAATGACAGTAGTGCGTATCCACTTAACTTAGTTTCGAGTAATTCAGAATATTTTTACGGCACCTGTTTAATTTCTAAACTCCCTAATCTAAATACCCATTTTATACTTTTCAACTTATGTCACTGTCATTCTGAGCAGCTCATACCTTAAAATTTTATATGCGGCCCGCGGGAGTATTGTGGTTTTCCAAAGTGGCCCTCAAGATCATTTGGGTTGGCCATCCCTGTACTAGAGATATTTCAAATACTCTTCAAACAAATATCCTAAATATTAAGACAAGACCTGCATGAGATTCCTTACTTCTAAAAAAAAAACTGTCTTATGTTAGTCCAAGGATTGTAAAAATAGAAGAAAATGCTAGTAATCTGCACAAAATTGATAAAACTTCGATATAACTATAAAATATTTTGAGTTTCCAGAACAGCTTTATCAGTTCTAAAAATTCATTTAATCTGAGGATTTTAAAATGTAATTTATTAATTAAATGTACTTATTATGTAAATTATTTATTCATGAAGAAAACCAATTCGTCATAGTCATGACATAAGTCGGACTAAAAGTTGTAAAGCCGTAAACGCTGTTTTTAACCTCCAATCGAAACTATTTGGGATTACATTTTTACAGAAGTGTATCGTCCATATCTAAGTATGAATAATACTAGCGGGAATGTTTCATTATTTAGTAAGGCAGTATTGCCATTAGCATTTATGATAAAAATAAACAAATATTTTTTGATTTGTTACTGGTGAATAAAAATTATCAAAAAAGTACACAGTGATTTTATACACATTTTTAATTTAGGCAACTGCTGTTTCTAAAATGCTTATTATAAAATCAGCTCAAAACTTCTAGGAAACAATTATTCCAACATTTTTAAATAAAAAAAAATTAATACCTTATACTTCCACGGACCTAAGAGTCTTGGTTATCTAAATAAAATACGTAAAACGGACTAAAAGTTCTACATCTGTTTCGCTAATTTTTGTGAGAATAAAAACTGAATTTTTTTTTTAATTGAAAATTTTAAACTTATTATTTCGGTTTAACTGAATTTTTTTAATTGCGGAAATTTCAAACTTTAATAACCAACAAAACTTTGTAAACAAAATCCAAAATTTCAGCATTTTTTACTTTGAGGTACAGATAAAAGCCCTACAATTCTCAATTTCTGAATGTCATTAAATATTTTTAAAAACACCCTACGTTATTTATATTACGTTACTTATATGTTTTTTAAATATTTATCATTATACATTGCGGAACTCAAAATTAATAAATAAATTATTCATGATGATAAAAATTAAGGAATTTGCTTATTATTGTCCTGAAGTAATTCTAACAGTTTTATCTACCTGTGGTTTTTTAAAACACTCTTCAGCTATCCTAAATAATAAAAAAAATAAATTTAATCCAAGGATTGTAAAAATAGAGAAAAATACTAGTAATCTGCACAAATTTGATATTAATAGAAAATATTTTGAGTTTCCAGAACAGTTTTATCAGTTCTCAAAATTCATTTAATCTGAGAATTTTGAAATGCACGTGTTTTTGTTCATGAAGAAAACTACCTACTCATGAAATTGGGGTGTTTTGCTGGTCCGGGACAGCTAAAAAACGGCTCGGACCAGTGGAATCAGAAAATCACTGGTCCGGCGGACCAGTGATTTCTCGAACACTTGTAAAATCATTTAGACGATTTGTTCAGTGATAGCGATATTTTAAGTTCGTTTGATTGCATTTGGTGAAGCAAGTACATATTTTTGACAGAACCCGAAATGTGGTTATATGGGATAGGGGAGCCCCCGGCGAAAAAGAAAAAAATATTAATATGTATTGATTTTTAACATTACTATTTTGTAATCACATTCAGTACAGTAGTTACTTTATATATTTAAACCGGTCCTTTTTAATTTGTCGGACCAGTGATTTTTGTTGCGGACCAGTAATATTGGCAAAGCACTGGTCCGCAGGACCACTGATTTTTTTTCCCAATTTCTAACGCTGGTCATAACATAAGTCAGACTGAAAGCAGTATTAATGAGTTAAGGGCAAGGTGATAAATCCGGGCAATATTAAAAATGCCCGAGTATTTCGGGCAAAGTGATAAATTCTCATTGATAAATGTCATTGAATTTATTATATTGCCCGCCTCCACTTCGGGCATTAATTATAATGTCCGATTTATCACTTTGCCTGTAACTTTAACATAAACTTGTGACCGAAACCTTTGTTTGAAACGGTTTAAAATTTCTCTGGACCTTATAGGTGTAATCCATATAAATTTATGAATAACACTAGCTTAATTATTTGGAACAAGGAGAAGCCTTTACGTATCATTGAGCATATACGAAAATCATAAAAAAATCTTTTGAATTATTATTAGTGATTTAAATTATCAAAGAAGTACTATTCAGTTCATTCTTAGTGAGGCTATACACATTATTAATTTAGACAAGTGCTGTTTCTAAAATGATCATAAATTCACCTTAAAACATCCAGGAAATAATTATTCCAACATTTTTAAATAAAAAAAAATAGTAGTACATGTGGAATAGACATTCAGTTTTTATTCATAGACTTCCAAGTATTTTGAATTGAATTTTCGAGACTAGTTTTGGGGGGTTTTCGGACGGACAAATTACCCAAAACCTCAACTCCGAAAATAATAAACCAGAATTTCATTGTTAATTATCTAATTTTCTCACTCATTTGGTTAGGAGAATTAATATATAAACTCAAATATAATATTTAAAGTGGTGACCATTAAAGATGCACTACTAATGGCTAAAATCAAATGAGCTGGAAGTAAGAAGTAAGTAGTAAATTGATGGTTTTCTGTTACCACACACACACACACGCACACGCACACGCACACGCACACACACACACACACACACACACACACACACACACACACACACACACACACACACACACACACACACACACACACACACACACACACACACACACACACACACACACACACACACACACACACACACACACACACACACACACACACACACACACACACACACACACACACACATCCCTCTATATTATTCAAATGAACACATTTTTGAGGCGACTCTTACATGCTGATTCTTGAACTTTTTTGTTGACACTACATGAAATAAAAGATAAAAAAAGAAACGCTTTCTATAATTATCTGATTTTTGCTCCACTCCGGCTTAGACCACTGTCATTCTGAGCAGCTCAAATGATGAATTTGGAGCAGGTTTTAAATTAATAATTATGGATCTGGTGAAAAAAAACCCTAAAAATCGGATCACAATTTTTATTCCCCACTTCTAAAAATGTGTTTTTTCATAAAGAACGCGGTTCCGCAAAGCAGAGCAATTCACGAGATAGAAACCCATTCAGGCCCTGCTATTGATTCTTAGAACTTACAACCCAAAAACCAATACCAGGGCCTAATCATCCCGAATGTGTTGAATCTAACGCTGCTTTAAGCCAAACCATGGGCATCCACCTTATAAAAGCTTTTATGCAAAAACCGGGCTTTGATTACATATGTATACTAGTACCTGTATCTTTCACTTCTGATAATTCATTGCATTCATAACTTCAATACAACTACATTTACTTTGGATAGATGTTAACAGTTGTATAACGCACAACGATTTCCAGCTCCATATTTACTCTGTAAAGGCATACCTAGAGTTTTTAATACTCATCCAATTCCCGTTATACTACATTGAGTATGTAGTACTAACTCTTCCAACAGTAATTCAGAAGCAATAATAGAATACAGCAAATAGGAAAAAAAAGATTTTAATAAGTGAGTTAAAGTCTATGATTCGTTAGAAATTGAAAATTTCTAAATTGCCTTTCTGATTTAGCCAGGACTTTTTAATCAGTTTTGGAAACAGGAA
Source organism: Tetragnatha montana (assembly GCA_963680715.1). Classification (NCBI taxonomy): domain Eukaryota; kingdom Metazoa; phylum Arthropoda; class Arachnida; order Araneae; family Tetragnathidae; genus Tetragnatha; species Tetragnatha montana. The sequence continues at coordinate 11,716,052 of OY796677.1, read as the reverse complement.
AGCCATGTTTAAGAGGTCCCTCCTCAGGTTTTTGAATCCCACAAAAATCTCAAGCTAAATTATCACTCCCGTGAATAACAGACTCCATCATAAAATACAGATTTTAAAGAAATAAACTGTTAACAAAGTTAATATTCGAAAAGGAGCTCGGAACCTAATTTTGACTCCATTCAGCTCAATTATATTCTAGTTCAAGGGGGGGGCACTCTGGAAAGTGCCCTCTCCTTGAGAGGGAGAGAAGGGAAAAGAGAAAAAAGTAGATAGCTAAAAAGATGTACTTTTTCCTCTTCCATTCTTGGCCACTTTTTTTAAGCCCAGGGGGTCACTTTTCCCAGATTGTTCAATCTTTTCCGTTTATCAAGAGCTGCTGATCGAACATGCGTTATTTAGTGTCAAAATTCCTTCAATTTTCTGGGCGAGAAATTTCATGGGGGGATCTGGATAGATCTGTATAGAAAAAAAAGTATAATTTTGTCTACTATTTGCTCCGAAAGGTAGAGGTGCCCCTCAAAAAGGGCCCTTTCCTTGGAGCTCTGCTTGATTCCATTAAGCCGATCAAATCAAGTTTTTTTAGCCGCACCCAAAAATAGTGGTGAATGATCGACATCACATGGCTCTCGGTAGTGCAGAGGTACTCTTCGTGAGGTAAAGCCTATCACGACCCCCGTGCGCCACGTGATGGTCTATGTTCCACCCAGGTAACCAGCCCCGACGACCTTGGTCCACGTCCTTTTCTTAGACCACACGATGAAGCGATTTATTGAGCGCGAACTTGACGGGGAGTTCTTCATTTCTTCGTCCTAGAGCGACGAGCAGCTGCTCCACCAGTAGAAGTCATGGCTTCTCAAAGAAATTAAGGAAAATCAATTGAGTAGGCAATCACAGACGCCAATCAGTGTTCAACTAAAACTATTAGTTACACAACCTTTTCACTGAACATTCACAGCTTCCCGCTTCACCAACCCATGCTTATCTGATAACAGAGTTTGTTGTGGAAGTACTTTTTTGCTCTGGCTTTGATCTCAACTAGCATCACACATGTACGGGTTGGTATCCTCCGTTATACTGTTACGTGACGTCATGGAGTGAACACCACATGAATATCCTACTGCTACCCACGAAACTCCTATCACTTCTACTAAGCTAGAAAGTCCTATGTCCCTGAATTTCGTGGACATAGTACATTCTAGCTTAGGATGACCAGCAAATCTAGTGAAATGGACATAGGACAAAGTAAATTTTTATGGCTTCCTCATGGACATAGGACTTTCTAGACTAGCTCAAAAGATGAGCGTGACCGAGATCTACAAGACCACGTACTTATCTCACAATGTGAAAAAATGGACTTAGGACGGCAGTATAATACTATTCGTATTTCGGGAGGCTCAATAGACCTCCATAACTATTAAGTATCAGGTAATAGCTGGGATGTTAATAGTGTCATGAAGGTTACTATATAAACTCTAATGTAATATTTAAAGTGGTGAGCATTAAATATTCACTGCTAATATGATTATCCGAGCTGCAATCGCTATGCTATTCGAATGAAAACATTTTTGAGGCGACTCGCTGATTCTTAAACTTTTGACACTACTCAGAAATAAAAGATCTAAAAAGAAATACTTTTCATGATTATCTTATTTTTTTTCACTCCGGCTTAGACCACTGTCATTCTGAGCAGCTCAAATGATCCCCTCGAAAATTAAAGGTCTAAAAATATTTTATTACAAATTTATTTATTTATTGACAGAAAAAAGAATAATTTAGAAATTGAACAATTAACCTGGGGTAAGTTATCCTATACTGGTATAATACTATCACAGTGAAATATACATTAAAAATAGAAGAAATGATAACAATATAATACATAGAGATGAAAAAAAGATGAAAATGTAAAAAAAATGAATGAATATTTATGAAAAAAGGTATACTAAGCGTTGGCGAAGCGGTGCAGTTTTGGGGAGTTAGCAAATTAATTCAGTCAATTTTAAAAAGTTGCTCAATCATAGTAATGGTAAATAAGTAAGGTTTTAAATGTTTCCTAAAGGTTTTACTGGTTATGCTGTTTTGAATCTTTAGTGTGGTAAGCTATTGTTAAACTTTGGGCCATGATATGAAATTTTTCTCATCATGATTTCTTTAGTGGGATATGAAATTTCGCAGATTTCATTAGTTCTTTTTGCGCTAATAAAAATTTTTCTTACACAGAAGTCCGGATTTTCATATATAAATAAACATGTTTTATGAAAATAAAAATATAGTAACGGTAAAATAGTTTTATGCATCAAAAAATCTGTATGGTCAGTAGAGTTTAATATTATTCTTATGAATTTATTGTGGAGTGAATGTAAAGCTGCATAAATACTGGCGTAACCACCACTCCATGTAGTTAAACCATAAGAAAAAAAATAGGGTAAACCCAAGCGTAATACAAGTGGAGTAAAAATTTGCTATCGGTTGTATAACGTCAATGCTTGAATTCCCTAGAAATAACTTAAAATAACTTTCTTCGTGTTGAAAATTAAAAATTTTCTGAGGGAGAACACGCGGATCTGCTCCTTCTTTGGTGCCTTTTTCATAAGATTCGCAATTTAAATATTGTAAAAGGTAAAATAAAAATAATTAACATTAAAGATTTTTTTTAGTTCATAAATAGTTTTTTTTTCAGGCATCCATGCTGGTTGATTACAACCCACGATAAGCGATACGCTGCATTAGTGACATTACGGTAACTTGACAATGAAAATACGATAATCGAAGTCTTCATTTCTTGACAAAACTCCTTAAATTCGGGAACTTCACAACAAATTAAAATTCAGATTTTAAAACCTTTAAAATCACCAGTTTAAGAATTCATAGTTAAAATAAAAATTTACCATCCGTATTATTAATATATCCTACAATTTTTTTCACATGTAAATTTTTAAAACATCCCTACATTTTAAGGGTTTGTTATTAGTCATAGAGAAGGGGAGAAAGATGTGATCGATTATTATTTTTTTACTCCTGTTGTATTGATTAAATTAAGGAGTTTGATTCACTCAATGAAAATCAAAATTGTCCATCACGTACATTTTTTTTTGTAAGAGACCCACTCCTCATATAGAGTGTTTTCAGGTGACGTCACAACTGGGATCTTATGTGTTACACACCAGAAGAGGATCGCTACTTTCTCTTCGTTGCAGAATGGACAACACCCGCATTTTTTTATTCGATAGATATAATCGAAAAAGAAATTTTCCCGCAAAATTTTGTTTATTCTGATGCTTCATTATTTTTTTATTTAATTTCAAAGTTTGTCTTTTAAAAAGGGCGCGAAAACAGCTGCTACGTCACAAATAGTTGCATGACGTGGTACAAAAAACACTAGTAACAGCCAATCATGAATAGCCTTTCGACGATCCTCGATGTTTGTTTTGTATCAACTTACGTCACGAGCGTTTCGAGGTCAACTTAAATTTAACTAGATTTTTGTTTTCAAATATCTACTTTCAAAATTTTTTTGAAACTTTTAATGTTGATTTTTTAAATTATAACCGTTTGTTTCACCGAAAAAATGGCTTTATTTCGATATTTAAAAAATACAGGAATGGATTCAAATCGTCTGACGTCACACAGAACCAACACGTGACCTACTGAGCTTGTTATTGGTTACCACAGATACTACACTAGTAGATTTTGTAGTCGTAGTGAGATATGATTTGATAGTGAGAGTTTTTTACCACCGTCACGTGACTTTTAACAGTCTCGAACCAGATAGGCGGTTAGAGTCTATTGTCCATTTTCAAGACTAGAGAGAAACAGTATAAAAACTGATGTCGAAATTTCGAGGGGGGTTGAACCCCTTGGATGCGTTCTAGCTGACGACGCTCATGTGATTCTTTGCTTTGATTCTGAGAAAACGCATATAAAAAACATTCAAATGGAGTCCCTTTCGGATTTCTTCTTGAAACGACACTATTACAGAGTTCATCGGAGGTCTCCTAAGACGCACTACAACAATAGGAAGTCGTCGACACTGTCAAGGACTGTCCTTAATGGAAGGCCCAAGTGACTCGTTGCGGGACATTTCCTTACACGCGATTCTAAATATACGGTGACGTCATCGTTCCTGATAGCCAATCGACGTGGAGGAGTTGATCGCACGCTGGAGCATTGTCGAGAAAAGACGTGGAATGGATTTGTTAAGTCTTCTATTGGGAGTTAGTTTTTTTCCGTTTTGCGTAGGTGGTGATTTATATGGGGATGAGGGTATGTTGATGTGGAAAGCATGGGAGGGTCCAGCTGCGGGCCCTGGGGGCCATGGCCCCCTCCGAGAAACTATCAAATATAGTGTAAAATTATTTTTCAATGCAAAAATTAAAATTATTCCGGGAGAGAAGCCCAACCCCCTCCCTCCAAAATTTTGACACCTATTTTACAGTGTAAAAATTGAAAATTAAAAATTCAGCCACTTAGTTGAAAGTGGTCCTCTTGTATTTTCCCCAAAGAATGCCAAAATATATAAAACACCAGAATACAAAAAGGCATATTTCAGAAAAAAAATTCTGGTGAGGACCCCAGACCCCGCAATAATTTGGCGTCTATTAAAATTCTGTGGTTTAGTAGGTCTCAAAATCAGCTTAAAATATACATTTAGAGGGAAAATTCACAAAACTTTTCTGCGGGAGGACCTCCAGACACCCCCATTATCAGTCTGGAATCATTAACGGTCTGGTTATGACCCTTAGAAATCATTCTCTCCACTTTCATCATAGTGGCAAGATGCGAGCAACGGTTGGGCGATAACCGAACTGAAGGTCCCTACAACTCAAAAAAGTCCTATTTTGGAGATTCACTTGTATTTATACCCGAACTAATTAAATTAACTATTAGAGTGGTGAACAAACTCCATCACAACACATCTATATGAAAATAATTTACATGGGGTAAAAATTTTGAAGAGGGAAAATAATTCAGTCCTTAAATGGGTTAAATGTCTCAACGGTAAAGTTAAATCTCTCAAAAAGAAAAACCAACGCATTATATCCACATTTATTGTCAAGAAGACCCAAAACCACTGAAACAATCTCAGTCTTTGTCAACCCTAAAAACAAACCCTTGAATCTAATCCACCCCATTCAGAGAGAACTCTCAAAACCGTTTATCCATCCACCCTTATAAAAACCATACACACACCCTCTCCCACTATATTTCTCCAAGTACGCGACGACCAACTTTCGGAAAAGACACCTCTCCTTTATTCCCCGATTCCCCACATGGTCTTTTATGATTATGATGATCGAAACACAAAACACTAGAGTGAGCAACGTGTGTAGTACCCTGCATGGTTAAAGAGACACAATAATAAAAGCAAGGTTTGAAATATACTGAATAGAACGTCTATCCTCGAAAAGTTTGATTGTGTATTTTGGCGCTGTTTGACTTTTGTTTTTTGATCAAAAATTTTTTTATCATAAATAAGTTAATATTATTAGAATAAAACCGTATAGCTCGAAAGTAATTATTATTTTTAATATAAACCAATCCCGATCAAAATTTTTTCCCCAAACCAGGAAGGATTTTTAAGATTTTACTCAAATTCATTCATACCATGTTTTGGTGATCAAGCGTAATCATTAAATTCAAACCTAATAATAAGAAGTAATTGGGCTAAACACTTTGAAGAGGTATTTTTTATATTACCATTTTAACATTCTATTTCCCGCCCCTAACAACAGCCTTAGCAACGTTGTTTTTGTCTTTGTCACCGTGACAAAAGTCGCCTGTGCGCGCTCGCTCTTAACCTATTGTTAAAATTCTCCCTGTGACAAATGCTTAAAATATTTTTCCTAGTTTAGTTTTTTTTTTCGTAAAATTTATTTTTGGTTGAAGTTTGAAATTATTTATGCAAGAAACAAGAGATTTTCGAAAATGCAGTGCTTGTAACATCTTACGTAAGCATCACTCATACTCCCCCATGTCAGGAAAAACAAGCAAATGGCACCCCCCTCTCCTTAGGTGCTTGTGTAATATTTGTTCGGCCCCTTAATTAAATCTAAAGTGCGTTAGTATTGAATGGTCGCAAGCGGGAGTAAAGAGGTATTCTTTATCAGTCTTTAAGATTTGAAAAGAAATGTGACGCTGTTGACAAACAGAAAAACTACTATACTATACTAGACAGCAACTTAAGTTGACCCTACGACGTCACTAATAAACAAAGTAGTTCCCATCGCGATGTCTGAAATTTGAGTGAAATGAAGAACGTCAATTTAAAAATAAGATTATTTTGTTAAACTCATTTATAGTGCTTTTCAATCACGATTTGCGTACCGAAACTCCTCCTAACGTCCCAAACAGGCTTTGTGTTTACCGATTTCTCCGTCCGCATTTGTGACGTACTGGGTTCAAGAAACGTTGCTGTCAAGTATAGACAGCAACTTAACTTGACCCTGTGACGTCACTAACAAACAAAGTAGTTCCCATCGCGATGTCTGAAATTTGAGTGAAATGAAGAACGTCAATTTAAAAATATGATTATTTTGTTTAACCCATGTATACTATATAGTGCTTTTCAATCTCGATTTGCGTACCGAAACTCCTCCTAGCAACCCAGCAGGCTTCGTGTTTACCGATTTCTCCTTCCGCATTTGTGACGTACTGGGTTCAAGAAACGTTGCTGTCGAGTATCAGTATAGACTATTTTCAAAAACTGATTCGTAGGTAGAGCTCTCTATGTGGTCTTTCCTTCTAGATTTGTATCTGCTGGTGCAATTAGCGGGAAGTGGTTCCTGGCAAGGCGCCAGGAGGACCAATCAAAAGCCTCCTCCTCCTCTTCTTGAGGAATCGCGGCCACCCTTAGAGCAACAAGTGGCCGTTACCTCGAGATCGCTTCTGCTGAGGTTAGATTCGCAAAGGAAACCGCTACTAAATGGTTGGCAGTGTTTTCATACGATTTTGTTTCAGAATAAACCTACTATTCTAAATCACAGAAATGTGACGAAATATCACAGAGTTGTCTCCAAGGAGGGAGAATAGGCCTACCCGTAATTATCATGACTGTTTTCATTAGGTTATTTGTATTTAATGTGAGAGTGGAGAACCTTTCGACAGATTTCGGTTCTTATTTTTTTGTGACCAAACAAATTGACAAATCATAAAACTTTTGCTTGCATATTGTATCATCGACTTACGGACACATTATGTAATTTTACTCAAGTTCCTAGAGAAAATTCCCAAGAGTAGAGACTAGGGTTTCTTTCCCGGGATCCCGGGAAATAGCTAAATTTTCCTACATTTTGTAATCCCGGGAAATAAGATTATTTCCCGGGAATTCCCGGGAAATGAAAAAGAGTGAAAATCAATAGGAAAATTCATTTTTTATAGTAATATTACAAGGAAATAAATTTTTTTACATCTTTTTACTTTGGATTATTAATCATTGGACTTTAAATTTATATTTAAGTTTACTGAGAAATATTAATATTTCAAATTTTATTAACTAATAATAATATTTTGTTCAAAAGTTACCTATTCAAAGTATACACTAGCGAAAGTATACATTCTTTGACTTGACCAAGTATAAAATGATTGATAATGATATTAATTCATAATACTATAAATATTATAAATGCATTCCCGGAAAAAATATTAAATTCTCAATTTAATTTTCCGTAAGTGGTATAGACTTTGTTGGTCCTTTCTTTACAAAAGATGTGAAAGAAAAGTGTTATATAGTGTTGTTCACTTGTGCTGTAAATAGAGCTGGATCCTGGTAGAGACGGAAAGGTTCGCTCTGTGTTATTGAAAACTGCCAAAGGTTATTTAAAACGATCAGTTCAACTGATTTATAATTTGGAATTGAATAAGTAAGAAATTATTTGTAATTGAACTTTTGATATCTAAAGAATAAGTTATTCTTAATTTTGTTATTCATGTGATGTAATTGAGATTATTTACTGTTCTGAAGTTTTGCAGGTGAACTCATGAGTTCAGGTGGGGAGTGTTAGATTCCCTGAGAAGTGAGAACTCAAAAACCAAAATGTGCCAGGTGGCGCTGTGTTTCTTGTTAATTTCTATTTAAGTATCAATGTTTCTTTTCTTTTGTGTCAGTCAGTCTCTGAGTCAGTGTGTCAGTCAGCTTTTGAGTCAGTCTGTCAACTTTTGTGTCTGCATGTTCTTGGTTAAACTTATGTCTGTTTATTTTATTATTATAACGAGCAATAAACGATTTTGATTTTATGCACCTGAATTTGTCACTGAACCACCAACATACAACAAACTATTCCCGGGAAAGTTTTTCCAGGGAATATTTTCCAGAGAAATTATTGCCAGACCTGGCAACAATTTCAGTGCTTGTGAAAAACTTGTATTCAGTTTTATTAGATTAAAATCCTTCCTGGAATTATGAAAAAATATTTTTTGTCTAAAACTAATTAATATAGCAATATTACTCAAAGTGAATCCCTTTTTAAAGAAATATTTATGCACCCTAAGAACCTTAAAATAATTTTGATGATTAAAAATAATTTTAATAGAAGTTTAAAATTTTAATAAATTCCCGGGAATGATCTTGTTATTCCCGGTAAGACTAAATCACCGGGAAATCAGAAACCCTAGTAGAGACCCCTAATACGTTTCAGAATAAAAACATCAGTTTGAAAAAGGTATACATAGAAGCATAAGACCTTATAATTAACAACATGTGTAAAAATCACTCACATCACATCAGTTAAAAAAAAGTTTATAAAATCCGATTTTTTAGAAGAAATTCAAAAGTTACTATGGAGACGTCAAAAGCGACTTCACTTGATCACAAAAAAACTAAAAGTTGAAATGGTAAGTAGTAATACCACGGATGGATGCTGTTTTGAAGAGAAACATTACTTGACACGAGATGGCAATTAAATTAACCTCATAACGAACGAGAACGCGATTTTGATTCAAAACGACCCACTTTACCCGATCTTCATTATATAATTTAGTAGTTATCAGTGTAATGCGAAAATCACACTTTATTTAAATTAAAACAAAAGCAGGAAGTCATTTCACTGTAAATTAATTTACAATTTAAATTATATAAAACATATTTTTTAACTTTTGTACTGGTGACTACAATCAACTATGTTCCTATCATTAAAAATTGCATGTGTGAAGTATTCTTTACAAGAGGAAATACAAGAAGCGATTCTCTTCGGGTGTCACCCAAAGTGACCCAAATTTCTGCACAGTTGCCCAAAGACTAATTTTCTGTGGGAGGAAAACTTAACTTAGAAAAATATTCATAAGAACCAAAGTTTATTTGTATGCTAATTAGAGTTCTTTGACACAGAGCAAAATAGTATGTTAAGAGTTATCTTGCCAATGTTTGAATTAAATTGCCCCCTTGGTCTGGCAACAGTGCATGGGTAAACCCTATATGGTAGGGAAGGGTAAAATGGTTATAGCGGTGTAAAATGTATGTAGAGATTTTAACAGTTTATACTTATAAAATTTGATGTTTTTTTGGCATAGTGATTTTTATTGAAGCTGAATAAAAATCAGCATGCCAACAAGTTTTGAAATTTTATAAATATAAACTGTTAAAATCTCTACATCCATTTTATCCCACCTAACTCTATCGAATATTTATGCTCCATTGTAAAGAAAAAAGATTAGAAGGAATCCAATAACACTGTAGTTTTACTTTTTAATAACTTTTATGCAGACTTGGCACCATGAGAAAAAATGGAAATCCCTGTATTGAAATATGCCATAACGATTTAACTCAATAATTTTTAGTTAGGCTGATCCTGCACGAGCGACTTTTGTCACGGGGACAAAGAAAAAATTGTTGCCTTGGCTATTGAAACAAGTTCAAGTATTGCTAGAGTGCGCGCACTAGGCGACGTGACAGTTGGCCGATTGCCAGGAATGGACTCTAACCGTCTGACGTCACACGGAACCAACACGTGACCTACTGAGCTTGCGATTGGTTACCACAGTCAGTGTTGCCAGATTGGGCTATAAGTAGCGGATTGGGCTCCTTTTGAAGGTCCTTTGCGACAAAAATTTTGTTTTGGGCGACAGGCTACTTTTGGGCTACTTAAAAATTAAATTTGGGCTACAACATTTTCAATCCGCGACTTTTGTGTTTTGAGAAAAAATTGAAATAATAATTACAAATTCACACTTCTGGTGTGGTAATGTTCCGAAGTTCCCCCGAAATTCAGACTTGGCGTACCAAAACAAGTTAAAACCCTGTTTTTGCGGTCAAATTTCCAAAAATTTTCTGGGGGAAGACCCCCTTTGGACTTGGAATTTCGTTGCTCACAACTTTTCTTATATGAAGTTCTGTAAGTCACATAATTCTACCTGAAAATGTATTAAAGTTACATTGGACCTATTAAATATGCATTGAGGAATAATTTGGGGCCCCTCCTGAAATAAATTTCTATGTACAACACTGTTTTAGATTAATAATGTATCTAACTAATAAAAGGTTAAAAAAAATTTGATTTTATGAAAGATAATTTTGAAAATTAGTTCTAGTTGAAATAGCTCTTAAAAATTTAAAATAATATTTTTAAAAAGGAATGAGTTTATATAATAATAATTAATTAACTTTGTTAAAAGTATGTACCAACAATTTTACTACAGATTTAACATTTGGGCTCCAAAAATTTCAAATCCGCGACTTTTAGGGCTGTGATCCGCGACTTTTTCGTCCAAATGTCTGGCAACACCCACAGATACTACACTAGTAGATCTACTAGTGTAGTATCTGTGGTAACCAATCGCAAGCTCAGTTCTAGGTCACGTGTTGGTTCCGTGAAGTCTCGAACCAGATAGGCGGTTAGAGTCCATTTCTTCATAGAGATCCATTGTTTTCTAGTGATATTTTTGATACTAGTAATCCTGGTCGCCGTGACTTTAGTCACTCGTGCGCGCCCAGCCTTAAGGATACCGCAAGTACAGTAAAAGGATGCATAATATGTAAGGTATACTTCATTGTGTTGTTTATAAAAGATAATAAATGTTTATCCCCGATATTTCCATTCCTTACTCAGCCTATTTTTGAAAAAAAAAGACTAGAAGAAAAAGGAAAGACTAAAAGGACTTGCCTCTTAAAAAGTGCAAAGTTTAGTTTACACTAGCCTAGTTTACACTTCAAACGGCGAGGTAACGTTTAAAAAATGTAGAATTCAAACCTTTTTAAATTTGCTTTGTGGTGATTTCAGTCACCACTTTAATTTATGTACTAAAAATACTGGCATCAATATAGTTTTTTATATTCAGATTCTAATCTAGCACATAGCAATAAAAACTGCTATCGCTTAACACAATATTAATAACCGGTACACTATATTTATCAACTACGTATATGCAAACATCTTTCTGACAGAAGCTCAGTACGTCTCAACTCCGTCTAAATTGATAGATGACCAATTGAATTTTCACAAATCATATTTTTCTATTAGAAACCCAATACTGCAAACTCATTTCATGAACAATAGCCTTTCGGTTCCGTCAAATAGGACATTTTGAAGAGTGCTCAAAACATTCAAGAGGTTACTCTCAATGTATTCTTACGGGATTGAGGATAGTCTATAGCTATACAATACAAAGAAGCTATTGTGTTTGTTAAAGCTACACAAGTGGCAATAAAGCATTACACTAAATTGAAGGAGGCCCATTTCAGTAATGGTAAAACATTTGTTAATTGCTTAAGAAATGTATAAAAATAAAAATGACATATACACCGGGGCTAGTTGTTCATAGGGGCAGGTTGAACCACTTTTGTAACTCACCCCATGGTGTGATCAAAGTTTCAATTTTGATTAAATTTATAATGAAAGAAATAGTATGCATACTAATTTTTACCTTATACAATGCATATTTTCCCTCAATTGCGTTTTGTTTATTTAAACAGGCCTTGAGAAATTACACTTAATTGACCCTTAAATACATATTTAAGTGTAAATTTTCTCTTTCGCCTAGACGGGCTAATTTCCCCCTTGGCGAATCATATTTGTTCTTGTTTTTTATTGCATTTTCAATAATAATTTCGAAATAAAAATAATCTGAAATTTTTTTTGTAAGGCCCTCGTACTAAATTACATCTATGCTCTTCAGTGGTACTTTTGCATACTCCATTCCTATTCGAATTATGATAGTCTAAGTCCCCTCAACCAAGACCCTCAAAATAGATGGCTTCACAACTCGAACGTGTGACCTCAAACATAGGGCGAAATCGGTAAATTTGCAATGTTAAGTCTATGGAGAATAAAAACTTACTTTCTTAACTACTCGCGTTTTGTTTATCATCAAGACTTATATGAACGTTCTAGGTAGCAAAAATCTTTCAATTCCCATCGGAGTTTAACCCCCTAAAGTAAGTTTTTATGCTCCATATATTTATTTAATATTCCAAAATTCACCTATTTCGCCCTATGTTTGACGTCACACGTCCGAGTTGTGAGGCCGTATTATATACAGAGTCTTGCCTCCATCCACATTTAGTTCTGAAAAACTTGCATAGTTCCTATATTTTAACTTTGAAAAGAACCATACAATTAATTGTGTTTTTTGAATAATCAGTCTTTGTTTTCTGATAAATTGGCTGTTTTAAACATTCCTAGAAAAAGAGCGGGATAAAACATTTTATAAAATGTATCAAACACAACCAAATCGGTCGAGGACTTTTGTATCAACCAAACGATACGATTCCCAAACATTACCATAAAAAAGAAAAAATCAGAACGAGCCAGCCAGAAAAATCCTTTCCCTCAAAAAAAAAAATTGTTTGCAGAACTCTTGAACGAAGAATAGAGACGTTATTCTAAAGAAGAAAACAAATTCGTTCTATTCGGAAGAAAATCGGAACATGCTTCTGCCATTTACATCTAATCGATGTCAGTCAGAACAGAAGATTAAATGAAAGCCAGCGAGTTAAGTGGAACACGGGTGGCAGCAGCTAGGTAATGTTTATTCATCAATTTCATTCATTAAGCTGCGTGAAATCGATGAGTTGGAATAAAAAGTGGATGAGAGAGAAAATGCTGAGAGGAGAATCATCCTTCTTCGATGGTTCCTCAAGGGCGGATTTTTAATGAAAATCGTGATTTTTTTTTCGATGTAGTGATTCTGCGGGTTTCTATTCTTATTAGATTGGAAGTTCGTGTATTACGAACAGGAAGTGGGATATAGTTTTGATGGAGGCTATATCCTGATTTTCTTGTGGGAAATTCCATTTAGACTGAGTGAGAGGTTTAAACTTTGTGCGTTTTATGGTGATTTTTAGGAGCAGAATATGGCTTTCATAACTAAAATGGGAGATCGTTGGATATTCAATGTCAAATATGTTGTATGTAGATATTCAATGTTGGAGATTCAATGTCATAACCAAGGCTATTGACGTAATATTTTTGTGAAGAGATTAGTCACCACTAGAAAAGTCAATTTAATTCTATAGCTTATAAATACGTACTGACTCAAAAGTTCGCGTTATTCTAATGAGTTGTAGGACAATCGGATTGGTATCTCACCATGGCTCATACCCTGTAACAATTTATTAAAAATTATAACTGGATGGATTGCAAAATATACATTATGTCTTAAAGACAAAGAGACTTAAAAAAGGTATTGAAAATATTGTTGTGGTTGTGATGAAAAACTTAGAAGTGTAGATTTTTTTATTTAAATACCGTAACACTGTACAAAAGGGGAAACAGAATTTTTTTTAGACACTGAAGTTTGACTATAGAGAGTCGCATAATTTTTCGGAAAAAATTATATTGTTTCACTAAAAATCTGTAGAAAAGGCTGAGTGTATTCAAAATGAAACTTGTAACAAAATAGTGTACTACCTCAGCAGGGTCTCTAAATTAGGTTACATTTAAAACGGGAGAAGTAATACAGTGTAATACACCCACCCGCTATGTAATCATTAAAATTCATCATTTGTAGTGACTACAGCTTATGAGATTGTAAGCCACATTTTGTATAACAGGTGTAAGTTTTTTCTATGAAGTTTACCCGTCGGTATTATACTTGAATTGCATTTATTTACTTTTTGAGTGGTGAGTGTGTTTGCCACAAATTTAAAATACCAATAGATTAATATTGCTAGTATCTCCAAATAAAAGCAAAATATATTTTAATACAATCCGAAGTAATGATTTATTGTAGAACAGTGTTTCCCAACTTTTTCGTTCCATGCCCCACCAAAGCCTTTTTGAATTTTCCATGCCCCATGTCCTTTTTTTCTTTCGAAAATCCTTCTTGAAAAGTAAATAAAATCTCGTTGGTCCATGCCCCACCTTGGGGGGCAATTTGGTTGAAAATTTTCAAATTGCCACCACCCCAAGAAATTCATATTGCCTCACGGTGGGGCGTGCGCCCCACGATGGGAAACACTGTTGTAGAATATTAAAAATGTAATTTATTCACATTAATCATCAAATATTTAAAGTATCAAGTCCCGCATTTTTTCTAAAATGCTCATAAAATTATTTTTCGAGATTACGTAGATACTTCTTTTGAATACATCTCAAAATAGACAAACCAATAATGGTTATCTTAATCATGTTCACTCACGGTGGTAGTTAATTTAAATAATCTTAGAAGGTTCAAGTGGTAGTTACATCTTTAAAATATTTCGATCGTTAGAATACTCTAGTTCAAAATTACCTCAAAACTAAAGATATTAAAGCAGTGATTCCCGACCACGAGAGCTTTAGTCCGCCAAAGGGACATGAAGCAGATAAAATGTTTTAGTAAATAAAGAGTAGAGTCAGGTGGAGTAAAATGGTTATAGCGGGGTAAAAGGGATATTGGGACTTTAGCAATTTGTATTTATGAAATTACTAGTAGTTTTTAGCAAATTGATTTTTATAAGAATGAACCGGTTCCTGCTGGAGAATCATTCTTTTTGGAGAATTCATGAGGGAAGTACACATATTGAACTTATCTCTTGTTGGGGGTTTGTCAGGGAGGTGTGATTTCTTGGGTTTACCGATTTTTGAAATTTACTTATCTGTACCCACTTATTATTTATTGGACTATATTTTATATATTGCACTGTACATATTAATTATTGCTCTGAATATTATTTATTGCAGTTATTTAAATATTGGCTAGTTGAGAAGTTATTTTTTTTTTCAATTATTTACTTTGATTTCATAAAAATAAAATGTTTTTTTTTCTTCTTTTATATCTACTCATTGATTTGTATTAATTGTAATTATATTGTATATAATTAATGGTACTTTTGTATTTTGTTGTATTAATGTATTAATCATGTAGCATCCTTTGTTACCGGGCCTCGGCCTGAAAGGCAAATAAATATTCTATCGATTTTTATTGAGGCTCAGTAAAAATTATCGTGCTAAAAAGCATTGAATTTTATAATTATAAACTGTTACAATCCCTAAAACCATTTTACCCCACCCGACCCTAGTGTGCGTTAAACGGAATGGGATGAATAAAATATCCGTTTTGATGACATTCAGTTGATGATAATGTAGGAACAACAGTCACCACTTATTTGTTAAAATACAATCAGTCATTATTTTATAGTTTCGCCATATAGGCGATATTTTTCAAATTGAAGACTCCAACCAATCACCGTAGAGATGAGGATATGTTTGACAAGGACTACAGAAACTTATAAAACGAATAAGTAAGCAAATTTCTAATTAGTGGGATTACTTTTTAAAATTTGTTGTTTTTATAATTTGCTTGCTTTCTTGGGAAATAAATAATTTATCCCGTATTTCTTTCTTTGTCAATCAAAGTAAGCAAATTGCAAAATGAAATGAATAACAGTGATATTTCAAATCCAAATTCTAACTATCGCAATGAATATACTTAAACTTGCAAGAAACACGCTTTAAAAGCTGAAAATCATGCTTCGTTTCATCAATGTATACTCAGTTCCTCTTACTGCTTGATACAACCAACGTCATCAATTTTTTTAAACCAGTGATTCGGCTTTAGAAATAAGTCAATTGTTGACCCTAAAAAATATTAGAGTCAAGAGCAGATATCCTCGTTCAACAAATTTGGCCTAGTCGGGTAGATCACGAAGTATGATGTCACCGTTATCAATGCAACACCAGTAAAATTGTAAGGTATTTTAATGTAAACCCTCAGTGGTATCATTCCTTGCTATGTGCCAAGATTAAACTTAAAGAAACTTGATTGTTGTGGACCTCTTTCGAAGATTGATATTTTGGGACTAATATACGTGGGAGCTACAATGTAATTTTCTAAGAAAATTCTTGCAATTTATATTGGTTCCCCTAGTGGGAAAGGTAGGAAATTTGAATTTTACAAAACTATGTACTTGTCGTATTTGTTCGTGAAAAATTGAAATTGATTGTAACGTTCAAAAGTAATTTGATTGTATCCTTACAAATCTCTCTAAAAATATTTTCGTAATTAACTGAGTTTTATGCATGCCCCAAATCATCACGTTCTTGATGTTTCGGAATCTTCGCATTGATTGCTTCACATTTCGCACCTGTTGAGAGTGTATCGAGGTAGTCATAGGCGTAACGAGGAGGGGGGTTATTGGAGTTCTAACCCCCCCCATTACATCGACGATTTCTAAAACATGGAAAATTGAAAAAAATTCCTTTCACAAGGAAGGCGGTTCACAAGGAACTGTTCTTTTAGGAACTGACCCAAAGAACCTCAAAATGAATTTAAACACTACATTGAGAGACAAATTCTTAAAAAAATTTCTGGGGGCGAACCCCTAAACCCCCCTCTTAAATTTTTACGTCTTATATGCTGTGTTTTTCCCTTGAAAGTTAAGCCTCTTAGATGAAGTTTTCCCTTCGCAAAACAAATTGTTTCAAAATTGCAAAAACAAATTGTTTATATTATACCTATATTATGAGACACTTTTCAAAATGAGTAATATGTTTGAGGGGTTGACTGGTCGGAGTAGCACGGTCTTCTCTAGTTACGCCACTGGAGGTAGTATAACCATATTTTATTTCTTTGTTGTTCTAATTGTTTTCCCCTAAAATTCGATATAACGTCTCTTCCTTATAACGAGTTTATTTTTTGGTCCCGTAAGCTTAAGGTGTCACTACAACGATGTTCTATACTATGATGAGTCCGGATGGACATGATAGTTCCCTAAGGAGTTTTTTGGAGGAGTAAAAATACTACTTGACTTTTTTAGGAGAAGTGAAATTCAATTATGAGGAGTGAAATACGAAAATAGCATAAACTACATATACAGAGACACGAAAACCGCAATCAAACTCCCTATAAGCATCAGAACAATAAGAGAAAAATTTCATCTATTCCTCGCCTAAAACGACCAAAAGTAGATCCAATCTTTCCACATTTTTTACCGGCTATGCCATTATGGCTACAAACCATTTATATAAAGTTGAATTTCATAGGTAGTATTTGCAAAGTCTAAATGATTGGAATCACTGCAAAAAAATTTCGGTGGGGCACGGTGCATTTTTTTAAGCTAAACCTTTGCGAAAAATTCAAAGAGTGAAAATACTCCTGGCTAGTTTTTTTCCAGAGTATTTCCGATTTTCAAGGAGTGAAATACTCTCTCAGAGTTAAAAGTATCTCTGGCTGTGCCGCTGAAGGGTCGACGGGATGATACGTAAGTACCAAAACAATAGTAATAAAACCTTACCTCGTCTCGTTGTTTTCGTCTTTATACGAGCTCCGGTAGAACCCGGCCAGCTGATCGTTGAGGCTTCCCAAATAGTCCATCTCCACCTCGTACACTCCATTTTTCTCCAGCTCACCGTCCAGGAACAAAATGAAAAACTGCCGCTCCTTGTCCTCACCCAATTTCCGGATTTTGGGGGCCCCCCGGACCCCTTGCAGCCGGACGGAATCCTCCCGGATGGTCACGTTCAGCACGTGAATGGTCACGTTATCCGCCGGTTCCAGGGCCCGGATCCTGATCCGGACTGTACCGTCGAAGGTGAAGTTGTCCGGCGTTATGTAGGGTTGAAGCCGGACGTCGTAGTGTTCAGGAATGACGTTCCTCGGTAGCCGGACGTAAGGGAGTTGCTTGGGGCGGGGTTGGTCGGGGTCGATCACCGCATCGGGCTGGCCGGACCCTGTCCGGCAAGGAGTCAGATACCCCACCAGAAGTCCCACCCCCAAAATCAAAAACAGAGCTAGAGCAGCAGCGGCGATGAGGACCCATCTTTGCACGAAGCAGCCTTTGCGCTCCTTGAAGCTCAGATTGTTCGGGGTGCTGTTGTTTTTGTTGAGCTCCATTTTTTTTAAATTGATTAATTAATTAATTTGAACGACTCAAACGATTTTTATGGAGAGGAGAAAACCACCTGTTTAGCGCTCCGGCCCGATGTCACATTTTGAATGCAGTGGCAGATGAAGAGAGCACCGAAAACACACGGGCGCGTCGTCACAGGTCACGTGGTTGCTCCTCGGCCAATGGGAGGCGCGGATCGGTTTCCCGCCACTCGGCTGGTACGGAGAGAACGAAACCTTTTCCCTGCTCCACTTGCTGAGCGTTTTTTTTTCTGTTGTGCGGAAAGGGGTTTTGTTTCTATTTTTTTCTTCTACTACCGCGGTTTATTTATCGTTTTCGCCGCTCGTTTTCGCCTTTTTTTTTCTTCCGTCGATTGGTTCTTAACCCGATTCCTAGAGTCCAGTCGGCTTGAAAAACGGTTTAATAAACTAGTTATTTAACAAGATAATAAGAAACTATAATTTACGTTACGTGCAGTTACGGTTTTTAGAACTGACGAAGGTGATCAAAAGATCAGAGAAACGATTTTATGCTTCTTCTGTCTTTTATTTAGAAATTGGAGGGCTCAGAATTAAAGTCCACTTTCTGTCATTTTTGAGTTAGCAAAGCTATAACATGCACCAACTATGTAAAATTTTAGTGCAGTAATGAACCAATTCCTAGTTCTGATAATATCCGCTAAAAATGTTAATTTTAAAAAGTGTTAACATTTAATTTTGTATTGAAGCTTTAACTTAAAACCTCTGTATAGCTCAAAAGTAGCTCAAGTGGACTTGGTTCACTTCTATTCTGAACCCTCCAATATAAAAAAATATTCGCTCATAAAACGAATGTTTTTCTTAAACTTTTGGATTCTTGTCTGTAAATTTTTATCGTTACCCAGAAAGTTTAGTGTTATTACTAGTAATTTAACAAGCT
This sequence comes from Tetragnatha montana, assembly GCA_963680715.1. Lineage (NCBI taxonomy): Eukaryota > Metazoa > Arthropoda > Arachnida > Araneae > Tetragnathidae > Tetragnatha > Tetragnatha montana. The sequence continues at coordinate 11,696,908 of OY796677.1, read as the reverse complement.
AGTCATTTTATCAGTGGCACTGTAACTTTCTTTTCTCAAATAGCAAATTCCGGTTTAATTAGCAGTAAAATGATCCCAGCATATGATTTGTAGAAAATATTTGGTATTTAATTCTATTGATTGTGATAATTTTTCTTGGGAAAGGAGGACACAGCAAAAAATAATTTATTAGAAATGAAAAATTACACCTGAATATTTTTTTTATTTTATTTTATTTTTTTTTTTTTTTGGAAATCGAATTTTTTTTTAATTTTAACAATTTAATTCTAAGCGCTAAAGTAAACTTTTTAATCAGATTTAGAGGAAAAAAATCTTGTAATTTTAAAGATACCTTTTTCTTTATTATTTCCTAGATCACTGTTCCCAAACTGAGTTCCATAAAAATCAATAAAGTGGGTCGTTTAAAAGTTCATCGGTAAATTCTAATGGAATAAAATTACCAATAGGAGTTAGGTTGAAAGCGGTAAGCCTTGGATTGCCTTGAATCAAGTCTGGATTATTATCTCCACCATATCCATATTCATTACTAATCATAACTAATTAGAATTAATTTCGGGATTTCTATGTTAAATTGCAGTTTTTATTGAAACTTTAAATCCTCCAAAAGCCAAAATAAACTAATAAAGTGGTGAGTTTTTAAAAATACCGTGCAACTTGGATAATTCCAAGCTGAAGGGACCCAACCACTATAGTCCAACCGCCACGAGGTGGGGGAGCCACAACTCAATTTTGGGGGTGATGATAAAATTCATAAATTCTGATGAAACGTTTTGTGACAAATCTGAGTGATCATTCAGATTTGAACTTTTTATTTTCAAAGTTTCGTTTTTCTGTTAAAGTTTTTCTCGTTGCGATCGGACTGTAAAAAACTTCGAATTATCCACTACTTCGAATTAGGGAAGTTACTTTTTTTATTTTTTTAATCCAAGTCCTCACTGAATGATTAAAAAGATTACCTATTTTTTTTTCTACTTCACCGCGAATTACCACGATCTTTACTATTCTACGAATGTAAAATTTTTATTCTGATTCGTGATTTATCCAAGTACTTGGTAAACATTCATTAGGGAACATCCATTTATTACGTGAAATGTTTTCTTTTTTCAAAATTATGCTGGACCCCCCCCCCTCAAATTCTCCCGTGAATTTGTTTTTCTCCATAACTTTTAAATAAATCAATTTCTTTGATATGTTCTAGCATCGTTTGTTTCGTCTTGTCAGCATGACGCTTAACAAAAACATAGCAAAAGTTTTGATAAAAAAACGATGTTGAAATCAAAAACGTGATCTTATACTTGTAATTATCACGACTGACTGGGTAATGATTTGCAGTTTTGAATTAATGTGCACATTTTTCCTAAAAGAGTGCTAAGAAAGATAAAAGAAAAAACGTGTAATCTAAAAAGTAAAAGTTGACGTGATATTTTAGGACGCCCCTTAGAAAAACTTACACACTATAGGTATAGATACATACAGAAGATCATTTCTCAAAAGTTCTTCGATAGCGAATCTGCTCTAATTGTCGCAAAAAATGGATTGGCCCCACCCCGAAAAATCCTAACCACCTTGAAAACCACAATTTCACACTTGTAACTCCGATGACGATTTCTTGACCGTTGAAACGTGTAAAATTCGTTATGATTCGAAAGATTTACAAAAAAATTTCTGTGGGGAGCTAACTCACCACTAAAAAAGTTAAATTTCATAAAATGGCTATAAATACTATCTGAATTAATTAATGACCGGGTTCGTACCTTCTTATGGCTCGCACCCTCGCACCTTGCCAAAATTCAAATTTAAGAAATTGAACTTCGAATTATCCGCAATACTTTAACATTCAGTTAATAAAAGAACTTAAAGGACAAAACGAAAACTTCTTTTATTAATGACTTAGAATTAAAGACGTTCGAGTTATCCAAGTTGCACTGTGTATTTTTGTACCTTTCGGATCTTTTCTCTTTCCTTTAGAAGTATACGTATCCTCGTGGTTTTAAGATTGATAATTATTCAATTATGAATAAAATTAGGAAAAATCAATTATGAATAAAATTAGGAAGAATCAATTATGAAGAATTCAATTTTAACAATCTCTCCACGGAAGCATAGTATCACCTGTGTTTCTCGTGATGCAATACCATGTTTTGCCGTGTTTTTCCATCGAATTTTGGAAAAGTATAACGATCTGGAGCAACGTTTATTTTTAAATATATATTATCTTAATTAGGAAGAGTTTTCGTCCGAAGCATAACTATCAAGACGCTTAATTTTCAATTTTGTGCTATAAGAGTTTATCTAAATTTTATTGAAAGTTTCTCTCATATTCAAACAGCACTAAAATATAGACTACGTAGAAACATGTCACATGCCTATACTACAAAATATAAAAATATAATTTTTAAAAAAATTTTAAATTTGTTTAATATTTAAATGTTTTGAATAATTTTTTGTCTTTTTTATATTTATTATTTTTTAGATTACTAGGGGGCCTGCCCCCTGCTCGCTATCGCTCACCAACCCCCGTAACTGCTTCGCAGTTCTTTTCAGATCGCTTCGCGATCTTAGCGAGCAGAGCTCGCTTGTTCATCTCAACAATCCAGCCTAACACTCTTCTCCACTTAATTAAGCCTCTTGTAATACCGAAAATACCTCTCTCTTGCTAATAAATAACTTAATTCGTATCATTCCCCTTAATTAACAACAAAAATGATGCTGAAATACATTCCTTTTTTAGCTTATCAATAATTCAATCGAAATGTTAAAAAATATCCAGCAAGTCTACTAATAATCATCAACCATTTTGTAGAAAAAACATTGTTGAAAATAAAAGAAATTAGACTCATCATAAAACTCGCCTGTTTCTGTAGTGAACGGCCACAGAAAGAGAAGAAAAAATTAAAACTTTGAATCTTAATAACTCCAAAACTAATTAGAATTTTTTGAAAAACAAAACGCCAATATTTTTATAAAAAATAATTGTATGTGTGTTTAAAATATCATAGTTCTACTGTGATTAGTTTTTCTTTTATAACGAAAAAACCGAAAACCCGTCAAAAATTTCGAAACTTTAAAACTTAATTACTCCAAAACTAATTTGAAATTCGAAAAAAGGGCGACGAGGTGCAAAACTTCACATCTAAGAGAATGCGGCTACAAAAAATCATATTTCTGCTGCGAATAGATTTTGCTGGGGGCGAACTCGCAGCAGAAAAAAATAATTTTCGACTTTGACATTAAATAATTCCAGAACTAATTACCTCATTAATTAGCTATTGGAACGAAAAGGACCCTCATACATTTGTCCACAAATGGTCAAAATTTCAATAATTTCCGTTCCATAGTTTTTGCATATTGACAGTTCAAAATTGTCAAAGTGAAGATTTTCTGAAACAGCGGCGGCGGCGGCAGCGGCGGCGGCGACTGTTACTTTTTTTTAATATAGAGAGATTTATTTCCGATTGTTGTCAAAATATTTTATGTTTCCCTTGATTGAAAGATTTTTAAAGATTTTTAAGATTAAAAATTTTATTAGATATTTTTAAAGTTCATTTTAATAAATTAATTAATTAACAAATGATTTAAGCATCAATTGTGTTTTTATGTTACATAGCTATCAACAATACTACTCATGAAAAAATGATCTTGACAAATGCCTCAAACGTTTTTAACAGGAATTTTAAGGAAGGGCGATTTTGGCGGCAAAAGTGTTTAAAATTTAACAAAAAAATTAAGCCTTTTACAGTCCAATTTTAGTTCAATTTTAGTCATTATTTAGGTCTTTTTTAAGGGAAAAACGTTTGAATTATTTCTTTTGCAGTTATTTTGTGGTTTCAAACAGCAAATTTTTTTAAATAAAATATTTTAAATTTTTTCAATGTAATGCGTTCATAAGTCTTAATTACTATTGTTTAAACCTTTTAAAATTTCTTCTGCCATTTTTTAAAAATTAAAAAAAAAAAATACGTTTTCCACTCACCGATTGTGTCCGATTTTTAGTATGTTATTTATAGAACTGCTTATAGAACTATTGGAGACATTTGCTGATCAAATTGGGTCGCTTTCGTCTTCTTCATCCTTTAAGTGCTTTTAAGTAGTATGTTACTGTTGAGGAATTGAGGTTATTTCAAAGTGAAAACCATTGAAAACACAAATGTTGCAATTTTTTACCGCTTTGACTCTTTTTTTTTTCAGTCGATTTACTGGACTAATAGCTGTGCCGCTGAAATTGATGGTTGCTGGACGGTCTGCGGGATAATACGTAAGTACCCTGAAATTTTATTACACAATTTTTCATACGTTTGAAATTAAAAAATCATAATTTATTTGCCTTGGAAGCTACACGTTGGTGCCCCTTGGTGAGATTTTTCTGGATCCCTCCTCCCCCTCAAATTCTCACGTGTGATTTTCTCTATAACGTTTTAGTAAATAAATTCCTTTGATATGTTCTAGACATGTTTGTGTCGGCTTATTAATACTACACTTAACATCCCACACAGCACAAACGTCCAGAAAAGGTCTATTTCTCGTCCAAATACGTCTAAATAAGTCCAAGAACATCCATGTCCAAAAGATACCTCTAATAAACGTCTAGTGAACTTAACTTTTGGATTATCTAGTCTAGTTATTGTCATTTTATGGACGTCTATTAGATATCCATAAATTACGTTTTATAGATCATTCAGAAAAAACATCCAATAGACATCCAATGGATATCCAATAATTTCTATTAGACCAACTGGCATCGGCTACCGCCATTTTATTTATTTACGTATCGAAACATGGAAGCAAAAAGCGAGCTTGTAACTTGTAAAATCACGACTAACTGGCTAGTGATTCGCTGTTTTGACTAATCTGTGCATTTTTCCTAGACTTGCCAATTTCCATTTAGTTTTGAGTTTTGTATTAGTAAAATAATCACCAGTAATAAAATAAAGTAAATATAAATATAGAATTCAAACAATGAATATGATGTATGCTTTTAACAACACCAAATTGTTTATCTAAAAGTCCGTAATGATATTATTAGGGCTTGTGAGTTCAAAAGTGGAATGCATCTAGAGTCTAGGGTAATATAGTCCAGTCAAATAGTATTTATTTTGGGAAAGTTTTGGGGTAGTAGATATTTTTCGCTATCTGTATGTTTTTTTGGGTGCTGAATCCGAATCTGAGGTTTGCGAACAAAATTTCGTGACGGAACATTGTGAAAATTCGAAAAAATGGCAAAAATTCGCCCCTTTTTTTCGTTTTCTGCCCCTAGAACATTACCTTTGCGCTTTTGAGCTAAAAAGTCAATACAAAAAATAAAGAGCAGTAACCAAGCTACAAAAAAGTCCATTGAAACTTTTCTCTCAGACGCATAGTTTCGCCGATAGAGCACGTTGAAAAAGGGGCTATTTTCGTTCGATTGGTAGGAAATCCAAAAAATGTCACTAGTAACGCCAAAAAGCCGGATTTTTTGGAACATAATTCTATAAAAACTGCTCTAATAATATTCTCCATCAAATCAACTATCTAAAAACTCCAATGATGATTAACTAAATGCATTTTCGTTGCGAGATTTCTCTTACGAACGAAAGTTCTATAGGAGATTATAGTATTTCGATAACTATGTTTCTTCTTAGAGATTACATACAAAAGTTTTCTTTTGACTGTTTTATAGGTTTTTGGGGGTGCTGAATCCGAATCTCACGTTTGCGAACAAAATTTCGTAATGGAACTTTGTGAAAATTTGAAAAAATGGCAAAAATTCGCCCCTTTTTTCGTTTTCTGCCCCTAGAACGTAACCTTTGCATTTCTGAGAATAACAGGCAATACAAAAATAAAGAACACAAACCAAGCAACAAAAATGGCAATTGAAACTTTTCTCTCAGGTGAAGGGTTTAGACGCTATAGAACGCTTATAATTGGGAAGATTTTGTTTGATTGGCCGGAAAATCCAAAAAATGTCACTCGTATCACCGAAAAGTTGCCTGTTTTGAAACAGGATACTATTAGAACCACTTTAATTATATGCTAAGTACATGCAATTAATCTTCTTCATACTCCAATGATAATTAATTAAATGCGCGATTAATTCATGTTGTGCTATTTTACGCTAATTTCAATATATCCAGAAAAAGGTTTTATCTGATGAAACGTTTTAGAAAAACATCTGCTTTAAAGTGAAACATTATGTGATCATGTCCAATTGATTAAATTTTTTACATCCATGCACTTTTCTTAACCTCAAGGGTCCTATAAACTATTTAGAATGTTGTTTTTTTACTTAAAACAAATGGAAGTACACTTTAATATGCTCTTGAAGGTAGTGATGTGTTATAACTCAATTAATGTTATACTAATATATTTCTCCTAGAAATGTTAGATTAATATAATCTGCACTTACGTTACAATAATTGGTACGTGGAGAACAATTAGTTATTTTAAAAGTTACATAATATTCAATTTATGTACCTATTTTCATTATTTATATTACATATCATATCATTTGGATTAAGTCCTTAACAATGAGCATATTGCAAAAATATCCATTTCTTGATATGGCTCGTATTTTATCACGACTTTTGCCTTTCACCGAAGTAAAATAGCACAACATTAATTAATCGTGCATTTAATTAATTATCATTGGAGTATGAAGAAGATTAATTGCATTGCATGTACTTAGCATATTATTAAAGTGGTTCTAATAGTATCCTGTTTCAAAACAGGCAACTTTTCGGTGATACGAGTGACATTTTTTGGATTTTCCCGCCAATCGAACAAAATCTTCCAAATTATAAGCGTTCTCTAGCGTCTAAACCCTTCACCTGAGAGAAAAGTTTCAATTGCCGTTTTTGTTGCTTGGTTTGTGTTCTTTATTTTTGTATTGCCTGTTATTCTCAGAAGTGCAAAGGTTACGTTCTAGGGGCAGAAAACGAAAAAAGGGGCGAATTTTTGCCATTTTTTCGAATTTTCACAAAGTTCCATTACGAAATTTTGTTCGCAAACGTGAGATTCGGATTCAGCACCCCCAAAAACCTATAAAACAGTCAAAAGAAAACTTTTGTATGTAATCTCTAAGAAGCAACATAGTTATCGAAATACTATAATCTCCTATAGAACTTTCGTTCGTAAGAGAAATCTCGCAACGAAAATGCATTTAGTTAATCATCATTGGAGTTTTTAGATAGTTGATTTGATGGAGAATATTAGACTACAAGCCCGTGTCGAAAAATGATGGGTCATTTGAACCACCAGAAGACCTATATAGAATGATATAAGGGCATAAAATAATAAGATTCAGCACTATGCCGTCACTTGTAAGCTGTCCAAGTGAGTGCCGGTGATAATTCAAAAGCACAGGTAGAGTGAGTACATTTTGGTCATGTATTTTTGTACGGCATTCTTACCATCAATAGATCCAAGAAAAATAAAGGGAAAACACGCAGTGCCGTACAAAAGTAGTGCGCCACCAAGTCGGAATTTTTGTATGATTTTCCGCCGATTTTTAGGGTAAATTTGGTCATTTGATTGTAGTCCAAGAAAGTTAGCTCAAAAAAGGGCTTCCTTCGGAACTAATTGTAAAAGAAAGTTTGATGGTTGATTCTTATAGGAAATTTTCCGTAGAAAACGATGGTGAAAAGTCTACCGAGCTACGACGTGTCCTTTAGCCAATATGGCGGATTTTCCAAAATGGCGGCCGCTTATTTTTCACATTTTTATTTTTTATGTTTTTACATGTAAATACATATTTTTTTTGCATAATAAAAATTATTCTCTATTAAATTACCTATAAAATGGTATATTAACCAAGATTGTGCGATATTTAGAACCTAATAAAATAATTTTCAAAATGGCGCCCGCATATTTCAAACTTAGTGGAAAATGGATATTTTTGAATTCCTACCCACCTTTAAGAGTATTTACCCTTAAGTATCGGTAAATTATGATTATTCTTCTCATATTTTACTTAATAACATGTAAAACTTCTAATTTTTAAGAAAATACACAAATTTAAAGCAAACATATATTTTTAATCTTGACTATTTATTCTGATTATTACAACATTTTCCAACATGTCCTTTGATTTTATGCATACAAAACATTATTTTCTTTGAACAAATAATAATATTATAATATATTTCTAAATAATATAATGAATTTTAGGTTAATGAAAATTAAATTTATTCAATTATTAAAACTTAAATTTAATTATTTTAATTTTAATATCTAAGTTCTTAATAAAAAGTAACCTTCACTAAGTTTTTTTAAACGTTATAATGTCTAATTATATTTTTAAGAACTATTTTAATCATCTTCCATATCTACATGTCCAGTATTGCAGCAGCTAACACCTCTACAGTCGCTACAAGCACTTGTACATATTGTACCTTGTTTTCTGCATATACATTGTACGGTAGCACATTGGCTAATTTTAAATCCACATTTTACAAATTTCAAAAGATGGTCTGGAGCAGGTGCGTTTTTCATCTCTATAGGTCTCAAACCTCCTTCCCGTAATTCCCAACCCCAGTCACATGGGTCCATGGAAATTCCTATCCACTGCTGCTTGATGATAAACTCTTAAACAGTGAAAGTTATTAGAATCTATTGTAGGAGGCAATATTTCTGGTGTTACTTGGACTGATTTTGTAGCTTTTGTTTGAAAGTTTGCAGTCTTACGTCATTTAAAGAGTCCCACTCTACCCCCTAGAGAGATGTCATTGCTCTATTATCCAGCAGTCCGGGTATTTTGAAAACATCACATTGATTTTTAAAATCCTTGATTTTTGAAATTAACTTAAGACAATCACTTTTTCTTAAGCCAAATGGTTGGGAGGTAGTGTCGCATCCAAGCCTAGCGTGACCAAAAAGGATATTGGAACACTCATCCTCATCAAGTTTCTCTTGAATTTCCTTTATGTTGTATATGACTGAATTCTTTGAAGTTTTTTTCGGTTCAGGTATTAAAAATAAGTCACAGGACTTAGAGTTCATATGATGGATTAGTAACACCAGAAGATCAGTATCCTCACCAATAACAGTTGTCGGTTGATTCAGTGCAGATGTGATGCCTTTAATTACGATCATGACATCTGCATCGTCTTCTGTTTGTTTCGTAATACATCCAGATTCAGCTAACTTTTTTGATAGATGATCTATGAAGGCTTGTTTATTATCACTGTTTAAAAGAAAAATGTCCTTCTTTATGGTGATTTCCATTGTAGTAACAAAGAGATGCCAGAGTAGACTGCTGGCCAATAGATCAATGACATCTCTCTAGGGGGTAGAGTGGGACTCTTTAAATGACGTAAGACTGCAAACTTTCAAACAAAAGCTACAAAATCAGTCCAAGTAACACCAGAAATATTGCCTCCTACAATAGATTCTAATAACTTTCACTGTTTAAGAGTTTATCATCAAGCAGCAGTGGATAGGAATTTCCATGGACCCATGTGACTGGGGTTGGGAATTACGGGAAGGAGGTTTGAGACCTATAGAGATGAAAAACGCACCTGCTCCAGACCATCTTTTGAAATTTGTAAAATGTGGATTTAAAATTAGCCAATGTGCTACCGTACAATGTATATGCAGAAAACAAGGTACAATATGTACAAGTGCTTGTAGCGACTGTAGAGGTGTTAGCTGCTGCAATACTGGACATGTAGATATGGAAGATGATTAAAATAGTTCTTAAAAATATAATTAGACATTATAACGTTTAAAAAAATTTAGTGAAGGTTACTTTTTATTAAGAACTTAGATATTAAATTTAAAATAATTAAATTTAAGTTTTAATAATTGAATAAATTTAATTTTCATTAACCTAAAATTCATTATATTATTTAGAAATATATTATAATATTATTATTTGTTCAAAGAAAATAATGTTTTGTATGCATAAAATCAAAGGACATGTTGGAAAATGTTGTAATAATCAGAATAAATAGTCAAGATTAAAAATATATGTTTGCTTTAAATTTGTGTATTTTCTTAAAAATTAGAAGTTTTACATGTTATTAAGTAAAATATGAGAAGAATAATCATAATTTACCGATACTTAAGGGTAAATACTCTTAAAGGTGGGTAGGAATTCAAAAATATCCATTTTCCACTAAGTTTGAAATATGCGGGCGCCATTTTGAAAATTATTTTATTAGGTTCTAAATATCGCACAATCTTGGTTAATATACCATTTTATAGGTAATTTAATAGAGAATAATTTTTATTATGCAAAAAAAATATGTATTTACATGTAAAAACATAAAAAATAAAAATGTGAAAAATAAGCGGCCGCCATTTTGGAAAATCCGCCATATTGGCTAAAGGACACGTCGTAGCTCGGTAGACTTTTCACCATCGTTTTCTACGGAAAATTTCCTATAAGAATCAACCATCAAACTTTCTTTTACAATTAGTTCCGAAGCAAACCTTATTTTTCTTGGACTATTGTGTACGGCATCGGTTCCATACAGTTTCAAAACCTCTTCTAATCCATAATTCCGCAACGCCGTACAAAAAATCATGCGACAAGGGGGGGAAATCGAGGGTTGCAATCCCCTCCCTTCCGGTGGTCTGGGGGGTGATTTGACACAACATAAAATTAATTTATTTTGAAAGTATTTCATGCATAGATAACATTTTCTCACATGCCGTACATTTTTGTTGGTCCAAAGGTCAGTTAGGAGTATATGACCAGGAGTGTACAAAACTGTTGATACTGACATTGGCAGTTTTCAATTCTTGAATATAATATACACACTGTTTCACTTCAGATAGACGGCATAATGATTAATGCATATTATCAGTTGTTCTCTTTAAGAATATGTGAATGCCGTATTGTATCAGATGAACATAAAATACCCCTGAAATGGTAGTGCCATTTTCATCAGCCTGAAAATATGGTTTGCATTAAAATGTACGGCATCATTTTTTTCTGAATTATTTACCTGAATACTATTTAAAACCACGATAATATGTAGAAAATTGCAAAATTTCATTTATCTATGATTATTGAAACTTTTGAAATAATTCGAAAAATTTCATTTTTTGTATTTCTCTGTAATTTTTTTTAGAACAGTTTCTTTTGAACGGCAATATTATATGACAATTGTATTTAACTATACCATGTTGAAAAAAAAGTTGCCGTACAGGATCAAATGACCTTCCAGCTTTATAAATCAAGTATATAATGAAATTGAGATAATTATTAATATATACATACAAATGAACAATATTTTTTTGACGGCATTAATTTTAATAGTGCATTTGAGTGCTAGATAATATTTTGGAACCGATGCCGTACTTTTTCAAATCACCCCCCAGACCACTGAAATGGAGAGGGTTGCAACCCTGGATTTTTCCCCCTTGTCGCATGATTTTTTGTACGGCGTTGCGGAATTATGGATTAGAAGAGGTTTTGAAACTGTATGGAACCGATGCCGTACACAATCAAATGACCAAATTTACCCTAAAAATCGGCGGAAAATCAAACAAAAATTCCGACTTGGTGGCGCACTACTTTTGTACGGCACTGCGTGTTTTCCCATTATTTTTCTTGGATCTATTGATGGTAAGAATGCCGTACAAAAATACATGACCAAAATGTACTCACTCTACCTGTGCTTTTGAATTCTCACCGGCACTCAGTTGGACAGCTTACAAGTGACGGCATAGTGCTGAATCTTATTATTTTATGCCCTTATATCATTCTATATAAGTCTTGTGGTGGTTCAAATGACCCATCATTTTTCGACACGGGCCTGTAGTCTATATTATTAGAGCAGTTTTTATAGAATTATGTTCCAAAAAATCCGGCTTTTTGGCGTTACTTGTGACATTTTTTGGATTTCCTACCAATCGAACGAAAATAGCCCCTTTTTCAACGTGCTCTATCTGCGAAACTATGCGTCTGAGAGAAAAGTTTCAATGGACTTTTTTGTAGCTTGGTTACTGTTCTTTATTTTTTGTATTGACTTTTTAGCTCAGAAGCGCAAAGGTAATGTTCTAGGGGCAGAAAACGAAAAAAAGGGGCGAATTTTTGCCATTTTTTCGAATTTTCACAATGTTCCGTCACGAAATTTTGTTCGCAAACCTCAGATTCGGATTCAGCACCCAAAAAAACATACAGATAGCGAAAAATATCTACTACCCCAAAACTTTCCCAAAATGGCCTGATTTGAGCACATTTTGACTGGACTAAATAATTACACTCATGTTAATTGGTTTTGAGATTAAGTGAAAATTACCGTATAAAAGACCAACTATACTACTCGACAGGAACGTTTCTTGACCCTATGACGTCTCCTCTGGACGTCTCTACGCGGAAGAAAACCTGTTAAGAGTTGCTAGGAGGTACGCAAATCGTGATAAAAAAACGCTATAGAATTATACATGGGTTTAACAAAGTAGCAATCATATTTTTAAATTGGCATTCTTTATAATTTTACTCAAAATTCAGTCACCGAGCCAGGGCCGTATCCAAGGGGGGGGGTTTAGGGGTTCAAACCTCCCCCCCCCCGAAATTTTGACATCAATTTTTATACTGCTATTTTTCTTGAAAATTATGTCTCACAAGGAGCAATATCCTCTTCGGGTATAACCCAAAGGGTCTCAAAATGAGTCAAAACCCTACTTTTAAGGGTAAAATTTCCAAAAATTTTTTTGGGGGAGGACCCCCAAACCCCCTCGAAATTTTTAAATCTATTAAGTATACGGTTTTTCCTTCAAACTTGTGTGATTTACAAGGATTGGTCCTCTTTAATGTTACCTAATATGTCTCAAAATGAGTTAAAATGCCACTATTAGGGGAAAAATTCAAAAAATTTTCTGGAGTAGGAACCTAAAAACCCCCTTAACATTTCGCCATTTATTACAATATACCTTCTTTTTACCTTGAAAATTCTGCCGCTTACAATGATTGGTGCTCTATGGGTGTAATCTAAAGGGTCTCATAAATGAGCTAAATCACTCTTTTGAGGGGCAAATTTCCAAAAAATTTCTGGGGGAGGACCTCCAGGTCCAGACCCAGACCCCCCTTTTACTTCGAATTCATATTGTTTAAACAATTTTGAAATGTAGTGCATCAAAATTTCAATCCAGTGTTGTCACCTAAAACTTAACATATAAAAGTACCCGTAAGGAGGTACCTCAGAAAATATTTGAGTCAACCCCCCCCCCCCCGAAACAAAAGTCTGATGGTTACGGCCCTACACCGAGCTGGGATTTACTTTGCTTGATCTTGTTAGTGACTTTGTAGTTGGTCAGTTTTGGACGCTGAAATATTGATATTGTGGTGCTGCCATCTATAATGACGTATTGCTGTTATATGTCTAATTTTGAGATTGATTCTTGTGTATGTCTCCCCTAACAGTCACAGAAAAACAATTTCCCACAAATGGTAGTATTAGTTTGAGAATTTTAAACGATATTAAGGGCTGAATTTTTTTTTCAGTATTTATGAACAAACAGTTGAGATATATATTTTAAATTTGGTAAACAATGGGAAAGTAAAAGCAAATTTTTTTTGTCTCACATCTAAAATAATATCGATAAAATTTCTATACGAATTTGATTTTACCTAAAATAAAATGTGCGAATATTCAAATTTGTTCTCCAATTCACTGGACTTTGGATTTTCAGAGTAAACTCTTGAAAAACAGATGGCAGCAGGATGAATACGCAAGAATGTTTTATATTATTTTTCTCTCTTCTTTAAACTTACCGGTTTGAAGGCATTCAAAATTCTAAACCTAATACCTTAAAGGCCATTTTTTAAAACTATAGCAGAGCAAAATTCAAAATATGTCATTAAAACAGAGGTTCTATAGAGGGGCCACAAAGCTGTGCGTGTGTGGCCCGCCACAGACTTCTTAAAATAAGCTATTAAACTAACAAAATATTTTCTTTTAATTGCTATACAAGAACAACAATAATTTCCCCTTTTCCTCGACAACTCAATGATTAAGATGTGTTGTTTCTCTCAAAAGTCCCTAGCCTATCCAAAAAATAAATTCATAAATATATGTAGGTAGGGAATTATAGTTATGTTCGCTTTCAATTGCCAAAAATAAGTCATATTTAAAATATATGATAAAATAAGTATATAAGTTATCAGGAGGTTCATAAATTCCTCACATTCTGAAGGGATGGTGCGGTTTTCTCTTCCTTTTCTTTCCTCTTTCTTTTCTTCGTTTTCTTCTGGTATCACCCTTCTATGCCGTAAAATTTATATTAATTTACCTTATAAAAGTAAAAAGCAAAGGTTCGGATCAGTGGCGGATCCAGGATTTGGTTTTGGGGGGAGGGCTAAGGAATTTTCATAATCCAATTGTATCTTCTTGATTATCTTAATATGTAAAAGGTAGTGAATTATCCAGCTCCAACCACTAAAAGGGGGGTCTGGGGGTTCTCCCCCAGAAATTTTTTGGAAATTTAAGTAAAAAAAACCCTTTTCGTTGTGTATTGGTACGCCTCATCCGATTTCGGATATATAGAATTTTTGTGTTTTTACAAACTTAATATAAAACAAAGTTGTATTAATAGAGTTGCAAGTACTAAGGGGCTCTAGGGGTCCTTTTTTTTCTGAAAGAAAATTTCTGAAAATTTAAGTAAAAAAAACACTTTTTCAACTCGTTTTGGTGCACCTGATGCGAATTTCGGATATAGATTTTATGGTAGAATTTTTGCTTTTTAACAAATTTAATAAAAAAATAGAGTTGTAATAATAGAGTTACAATTACTAAGGGGGTTTGGGGGTCCTCCCCCAGAAAATTTTGAAAATTTAAGTAAAAAAAAAAACAACTTTTTCAACTCGTTTTGGTACGCCTCATCCGAATTTCGGACAGAATTTATGGTAGAATTTTTGCTTTTTAACAAATTTAATAAAAAAAAAATAGAGTTGTAATAATAGAGTTACAAGTACTAAGGGGGTTTGGGGGTCCTCCCCTAGAAATTTTGAAAATTTAAGTAAAAAAAAAACTTTTTCAACTCGTTTTGGTACGCCTCATCCGAATTTCGGACATAGATTTTATGGTAGAATTTTTGCTTTTTAACAAATTTAATAAAAAAAATAGAGTTGTAATAATAGAGTTACAAGTACTAAGGGGGTTTGGGGGTCCTCCCCTAGAAAATTTTGAAAATTTAAGTAAAAAAAAAAACAACTTTTTCAACTCGTTTTGGTACGCCTCATCCGAATTTCGGACATAGATTTTATGGTAGAATTTTTGCTTTATGACAAGCTTTATATAAAGTAGAGTTGTAAAATAGAGTTACAAGTACCAAGGGGGTCTGGGGAACCCCCCACACAAGGGGGTCCCAGGGTCCAGTTCCCCCAGAACAAGGGGGTCTGGGTCACGAGCGTCTACAAGCGCCCACTGTAAAAGCACGACGCATGCGCAGTTGTGTGTAAAATGGACTTGGGGGGGGGGGGGGGGATTTTCGTTGAAGCAAACCAAGGTCTATGAAGCAAACGAACAAACCAAGATTGATTTTTTTTTTCAGTTTAAAATTTCATTATGAAATAATTGATTAGATTATTTATAAAAGATCCAAGGAAGTCTATTAAAAAATATTTA
This sequence comes from Tetragnatha montana, assembly GCA_963680715.1. NCBI lineage: Eukaryota > Metazoa > Arthropoda > Arachnida > Araneae > Tetragnathidae > Tetragnatha > Tetragnatha montana. Next base: position 11,681,357 of record OY796677.1, on the reverse strand, counting down.
TTTCATAATAAAAAATTAATATTTTTATGAATAATAACTAAATATTTGATTGTGTATTATAATCAAGAGTGTTTCAAAGAAAAAAAAAACTTTCAAAAATTGTTTTTCCTTTTTAATTATCAAACTATTTTTCCCATGAAATTCATTCTTTCTTTTCGTAACAATCTTAATAACTTTTTAATATAATATATAATAATAAACTAATATAATAAACTACGATAATAATATTTTTTAATTATCAAACTATTTTTCCCATGAAATTTATTCTTTCATTTCGTAACAATTCTTAATTTTTTTAGTTTAAAATTTCATTGTGAAATAGTTAATTAGATTACTTATAAAAGATCCAGGCAAATCTAATTTAAAAATATTTATTTCATAATAAATAAGTAATATTTTTATGAATAATAACTAAATATTTGATTGTGCATTATAATCAAGAGTGTTTCAAATAAAAAATACTTTAAAAAATTGTTTTTCCTTTTTAATTATCAAACTATTTTTCCCACGAAATTTATTCTCTTTAACGTAACAATTATTAATTTTTTTTAGTTTAAAATAAAATCGCAGTTGGCGAGACGCGGAATGACGGCCCCGTTCTCTGGACTACGACCCAAGTTGATTAGATTATTTATAAAAGATCCGGGCAAATCTATTTTAAAAATATTTATTTAAAAAAACTTAATGGCTGTTACGACGTTACGACAGCATTTTGGTGGCTCCATCTATGTAGAAATTAAAGACATAAGAGATTGGTAGATATGTGTTTTGTTAACGAAAATCCAAAGTCCATTTTACGCATCACTGCGCAGCGCATGCGTCGTGCTTTTATAGTGGGCGCTTGTAGACGCTCGTGTCTGGGTCCACCCCCAGAAAATTTTTGAAAATTTGACCTTAAAATAACATGGTTTTAACTCATTTGGTGCATAAAATTCCATAAATATATAGTGTAAAATTTTTCACTTTGGGGGGGGGCTTAAGCCCCCTAGCCCCCCCTTGGATCCGCTAGTGGTTCGGATCCTAAATGTTTACTCTCTTAAAAGCTGCATTATATATTCCGTTTTAATCCGTTTTAGCATGTATATTTTTTGGGGCCTACCCTTTCCCCACTCCCATACCCCGATGCAAAAATCTAGATTTAGGCGTGGAAATGACTTAATTTTTCATATGATATTTGGGTCCCTCCTGCAATAACTGTCACTGAATCCAAGAGTGCCGTGAAAAATTATTTAAAATGAAAAAAAAAAGCAAAGGGAAACCGAAGTATTATCCATGTCTACATTTCTTCTAAGATACGTATATGAGCTGCTCAGGATGAGAGCATGAGAAAAGCATGGATTTGGATTCTTTTTAAGATCCTTCACCTATATAAAAATTAGCCTGTATATAAGAGCTGCCTAAAGAATGTCATATCCATAGGATTAACATAGGCGCCTTTATAGAAAATCTTCAATTACTCATAACTTCGTTCAGTGGTCTTAAAATTAAAACACTTTCATTCTTTCTAACCAGCTCATATGGGCTCTTTCCATGTCAAATTAACAAGGAACTCAACCTAAACTTCTCTGATTTCAATGAAACTTTCAGGGATGGTTCTCCTCCTATGATATAAATGAAAAAATGTTTTTATGGTCCATAACAGTATCTGTTCTAGTAGTTTTAAAAAAAATCCTCCGCATTTTAATACAAATTTCATTTGTCACCACTTTTTATTTACTGATATAAATAAATATAAATTTATAATTTTACTTCTGTAGAGGTGTTTGATGGTTATTCCACAACTACATAATTTCAATAATCACTCGGCTATTGGCCCTCTCGAGTGAAGATTCTTGAATTGAAAACTTGTGACTGTGGGTTGTAAGCCTAAAAGTGGAAAACGAATCAAATTGGGAATCTTCTTTTAATTAAAATTGTTTAATATATTTAAAAATTGGAATGTTTATGTTTCAAAATCAGAATCGAACTTAATTTAATTGATTCGAATAAAGTTATTAACAGTTTTACTCAGGTATAATTGCTCTCAAACACCATTTTCCATAAGATCTTCATCAAACGAAAGACATCCGACTACTGTTTCCTCCAACTCAAATGTTACTCCCCACTCTTTTACGTTCGCATATAAAGAAAGACATCACACGCCCTAATTAAAAATTCCAATCCTAAATTCGCATCACAAAAAAAAACATAGCACAATACCTTCTTTGTGTAGTGCAAATTAACGTGGCGCACATCTCCGATATTCCGCTTTGAGAAAAGTCAATTACTGCAATTACACAGCAATGCATTGTTATTTAATGTTCACGAAGTCTGGGCTCCGTTGTCTTAAATTAAGATGGAGTAAATAAAACTCGTGATTTTCTGGTCTCTTATTTATATCATAGGCAGCTGGATCGGTTTGTCTCATTATAAGAACAAAAAAAGTACACAATGATAGTGTAATATGGTGGTAAAGTTCCGAGTACAAGTACATCCGTTTTGTAATTTGGAATAATTAGGAAAAGTTTGCATGATCTTTCGCCTTGGATGTTAAGGGTTTCTAAAAGAATATACTGTCTGTCTATCAAAAGATGAGCTCTCGTTTACATTTATAACATCCATTCGTTTAGTATTTGTTTCTATAGTAACCGCCACAACCAGGCAACTAGTCCAGAGCTCATCTTGTGATAGAGTGTTTTCAGGTGAGGTCACAACCGGTTATTTTCTTTTAACTGTGTATCTTCTGTAGTGCTTTTAACTGTTGCTAAGGCCGTTGTTTATCTGTTGCTAAGGTGGTTTTTAGGTATGGTATCACGTGATTGCAAATGCTCCAATAGAAGAATTCTACGGCTAGTCATTTTCTGTAACTGTTAACCTCTGTAGGGCAAAAAACTGCAACACTTCTGTTGCTAAGGCCGTTGTTATGTTCGAGTCATGTGATTGAAAATGCTCTATTGAATGAAATTTTGGTGGAAGACATTTTGAGAGGGATGCGAACGAGAATGATAAGGGATGGAACAATTCAACTTTCTCAGTTACGGTTAAAGTGAATAAAAATTTAAATTGGAAAAAAAAAGTTGAATGAATGAAGAGGGGGTTAGATTGGGAGTTTTCAAATTTTTTTTTCACTTTAACCGTACTAGATAAAGTTGAACTCCTACACCCAGAGATATTTTTAACTCCTCTGAGAAGGTATTTCACTTCTTGGAAACCAGAAATACTCTTTAAAAAACTAGCCAGGAGTATTTTCACTCTTTGATTTTTTCCAAAGGTTTAGCTTAAAAAATGCACCGTGCCCCACCGAAATCATCAAATAATATTTTTCTACTCAGAATCAGAGGAAAAGAAAGATTCGAATTGTAACAGATGTTTGATGTAAAATAAATGATTTTATTTATAATGTTTAAAATTTTCTATTAATACTTAACATTATATAATTGAAGGGCTTGGTGGATGAAGGGGTTATGTACAAAACGGGTAATCTTCCGTAAACGAGGTTTTCGCCAAATGTCGAAAAATATGGGCGATTATCATTTCAATGTGAAAATGGGTTCTACCAGCACAGCAGGGATTTGGATGTAGGTTGTATTAGTAGTAACTTGTCGAGATCCGATCTCGCCAAATTTGACGAGGATCTCGGTTATTGAATCTGTCCCAAATGTAACATAACCCCTTCATCCACCAAGCCCTTCAATTGTTAAAACTAAAACCAAAATAGCATCCTCATACTTTTTCAATTTCATTTTGTCCATTAAAAAGTAAGCGCTTTTAATAGAAAATTTGTCTCTGTATGTAGTTTATGCTATTTCCGTATTTCACTCCTCATAATTGAATTTCACTCATCCTAAAAAAGTCAAGGAGTATTTTTACTCCTCCAAAAAATATCCAAATCATAGGAATAACACTGCCTACACCCCATATCATTCTCGTCGCTAGATGCCCTTGAATAGGAAAAGTTATTTTACGAACACCCTGTATTTTGGATCAATATTGAACTGGTGTTAGATAACACAATAGTTATAATCTATTGTCGATCTTAAAACCTGTTTACAAGAAGTTTAAAACTATTTTTCCGTATGTTAATACAATTATTTTTGTCACCACTTTAATTTACAAACTAATTTATTTATAAATATTATTTTCTGATAGCTACTATGACCGTGCATGTCTGTGTTGTAATTCAATTTTATTAAATCTTCATTTGGCACTGTCAAGAGAAGATGACTATCAGCATTAGATTCTAATTCGCATTTTGGGATAAATCGAACTCTTTCGTGGTCCCTACGAGATCATTTTGTACCCAAACAAGAAAAACCACGGTTTTCGCTCAAAAAAGGAAGTAGGCGTTAACAGCACAAGTTTAAACACTGGGGTCTGCTGGCGAGGTGATTCCGCCGAAATATCGTTCCAATTGCCGAGTCTCCTGCACCCCCCGGTGGGCGGTCGGGTCGTGACGGACCCGGGTCACGATCAGCAGGTGCGTGCGTGACGCGGGAGACGTTCCAATGGAATGCGGGGAGGGAGAATCGTCTGCAAAAGAATCTGAATCTTTCTTGTACGTTTATTTGAATGTATTAAAATTGCGAATCTCCATAGAGCATTTTCAATCACATGACTCGGACCGAACAACGGCCTTAGCAACAGAATGTTACTGTTTTTTGCTCTACAGAAGGTTAACAGTTACAGAAAATGACTAGCCGTGGAATTCTTCTATTGGAACATTTGCAATCACGTGTTCCCATATCTAAAAACCGCCTTAGCAACAGATAAACAACGGGCTTAGCAACAGTTAAAAGCCCTACAAAAGGTTTACAGTTAAAAGAAAATAGCTGGTCGTGACGTTACCAGAAAACACTCTATACGGCTGGTTTTGTACGATACGTCACAGTTTGAAAATCGTATAAATGTAGAGTAGAGCACAGAGTACCCAAAAAGAGTGTCCATATGGTCATAGGCGATAATGGAAATCGAGAAAAAAACCATCATGTATGCCTTTTGCTAGGGGCGCTGGGATCGCATTTACTACTCGTGAAACTCACGGTTTCCCTTGTCACGTCACGAGAAGCGGAGAAGAAGAATCTCATTCTTCTAATACCCAACCGAAAGGGACAGATTGAATGAACAAGTCACAGACAATCACAGCTGTGACCATCAAATTGTACTGCCTACCCTTCTATATCAATCACAGATATTTCCAATGCTACCCTCTACCACTAGATAGCATTTGAAAATAGCGTTTTGGTTGGTGGGCGGGGTTGGTTTGTTGGTTGGTTGGATTTTTATGGCACAAGATAGCGTTTTGACCCTCTGTTTTGCTGTTTCTTCTGGGGTACCAAGTGTTTTTAATTTAGATCAAATTTAATTGATATGTTGAATTAAGGACAGTTTAGGGGGTTGAATCCCCTCCCTTGAAATTTATACTCGGTTTTATTTTCTTGAAAATTTTGCTGTGTACAAGGATCAATCCTCTTAGAGGGTGACATTAAAGGTCCCAAGTGGGCAGAAATGAGTCAAACCTCTAATTTTATGGGCGAATTTGATTGGGACTAAGTATTATCCTTTTCAATCTAAGAATGCCATTGAATCCTCTAAAATTTAATTTCAAACTAAAGTAAAAAATACAATGAATGGACATTGATTTCGCAAATTCAAGGGGCTATATCTGACGATAGGGAGTAGTTATTGTTCCCCTCTTTCCACTCATGTGTAGAGCGGAGCCTGGAGATATTTTTGGGAACAAAAAGTCAATTTGTCATTTTTTGGACTTATTCCCTTTTTCAAACTGGCGGTTTAATTATACATGGTGAAATAGCCCAATATTCTCTTTTAACAAAAAATATGTCAGCTTAAAAATAAGTTTTTATACACTTTAAATTGATACAGGATGTATCTTAACATTCCCCAATAAAGGTTTTCCCTTTACTGAATGTCTAGAATGAACAACGTTAAAACTGTCGAAAAACATTCAGAAAAACCAAATCTCAACAGGTATACCTTCCCCGCGAGAAAGAGCCATAATGCCCTGAGAAAATGATGCAAGCTGACGACCTCCGCAAACGTAACAATTACTACCATAAGAAAAACCGACCATTACTGCTCAACCCCCCCTTACAACCCCCCCCCCTTCCCTGCAGCTACCTCCCCCGACAAATTAACGACTTCGAACGATTTGTAAACCACGTGTTTTGTCTGCCCCCCTCCTGCATTTACCCCCCCTTCCATTTTGGAGGAGTTTTTTTTTGCTGATGTATTTTTGTGCAACCACCTTTGCGGCCGCTATTAGATTAATACTTAAGGGTAAATATGAATTTTCGATAATCGATGTTTTCGGCGGGTCATTTTGAGATGGCTTTTTTTTTGGTAGTTTTGTTCTCAGGGCTTCGAGGAATTACCTATAGGCACTGGTTTAGTGGGATTTTTTTTTTTATCTTCACCAGGCTGTTACTACGATTTTGTTCCGGAGAAGAAGGTTACGAAATGCTTTTAGACTCTTTTCCATAATAAATTTCACGTGTTTTAAGACTTTATTATGCAATAAAGTATTAATGTTGTAAAATTATCATTATTTTTTTTGCTCTACCATGTAAACGGGCACACGCCCATTACAAAAAGATTTCGTTGTGTTCTATTCTGTATTATGTTAAAATTTTAAATTTGACCTTTGTGGGGTTTAATCGAGCTTTTATTAACCTTTTTTTATAAAATTGCTAAACGACGAACCAATCGTAAGATTTTAAACCATGGGGTAGTTTAAAAATAAATCGTAAGCATCCCATGCAGCACAGACGTTCAAGTTTCATCGAATTTTTGTCATCTATGACCAAATATCATTTACTTCTAGTAGGAATCACGTAAATTTTACATTGAGGAGCCTAGAAGCCAATGGGCTAAAAGTGCAGTTTATTAGTATTGGAATTAAGTGCACTAAGTAGTTGCTATGGACTCCACAGTAACAACTACTTAGTGCACTTATGCACTTAGTGCTACTTTGTGGACTAAGTAGCGTAACAACTATAAATAAGTAGTATAATAACAACTATACTTAGTGCACTTAACTCCAATACTAAACCCCTTGGCTTGTAGGCTCCTCGTTCTCGTATATAAGCTGTGCTATAGGGATATCTAATGATTTATTGGCTGTTTGAAAAATCAAATTTAGTACTATTATTAGAAGTTTGAAAAGCAGTATGTTGCTATTTTAATGTTTTTATTTAATATGAACCCATTGCCTCTAAAGGGAAATCGTAGTGCCTATACAAAATTCGTTAATCATAACTCACCAGTTAAAAGTAAATTTTTAAATTATGAACTTGAGCGAACTTACTTAACATTAGAGGGTTTATATGGTATGTAATATATTTTAAGCATATCCTTGAAAACTAGTAATGTGCGTAATGTATAAAAAGTTTTAAATATGTCACCAAAATAAGGCATTCTCTACCTCTTTATACAGGGTGATTTAAAACTCATTCGCATAAATGAATGGGGTTGTGGCTGTAGACTACTCTAAAGTTTATTTAGAATCCCCCTGAGGAATTAGAGACATAGTGTGTAGTTTCCAGAAGCAATGAAAATTTAGTTATCGCGGCCAAACAGTTAGGGTTAAAAATAAAATTTCTGTGCAAACTGTCATTTTTTAGCTTCTTTGTTAAATCTATTAAGGTGTACGTACACCCTACGAAATCACGAAAATAGACCTTAACAATGGATTTCTTTTTCTCTATTTCTAAGTGTATTTTAAATCTTCAGATTCTGAATTACTTTGTATTTTGTAGTTAAGTATCTAATTTGTATTTTTAAATGTAAAATTTTTATAAAAACAAATTTCTTGTATTTTTTAAGGAACTTTTAAAAAATTTAATATTTTTTATGGTTTTTAACTTTAAACAGTTATAATTAGATAAATAATTAGTTTATCTTTATAAAAGTTGTGTTTTTGTAATATGTTAAGTTATAGGTAGAGCCCGAGCCTCCAACAAAGAACAAGGTATAAGAAGTTTATTTTTAACAAATTTTTAAATGTTTATGTCTCAGGAAAATATCGTAAATTTTTCGGCTACCTTCAAAAACAGAAATGTTACAAAAAAACTATTAATCACAGATACTATTTTTGAGGCTCGGGTCCTTAAGTACAGTTGAAGGAATTGTTTTCAACCAGAATAGAGTTTCAAAATGCATTTGAAATTTATTTAGCATTGTTTGAAAATGGTGCTAATTTGGTCATTATTTCCTAATTAACTAATTAATAATTATCATTTTTTAATTTTTTTTTCGGGAAAATCGTTTAAGCATCAAATCAGTAACCTACAGAGAAAAAATTGAATTTTTAAAACCAAAAATAAGAAAAAAGTTCTCTCTTTAAAATGCGACATTAATAATTTCGACAGTTACAAAGTTATTACTGTCGCAATTTTAACTTAAAAATTGAAATTAATTTGCAACTCCCCCAGCCGTTCTTGTTTTTTTTTTCTTTCCTTCTTCTTTGTTTTCGATCATGTTTTCATTTTTATTTATTACTCACACTACTCTTTGCTGTAGTGTGAGTCCCAACTGATGCCAAAAACAGATAATCTATTTTGAAATAAATGAAGCTTAGTAGCTTGTATACATAAACCATTCAAAAGAGAAAAAAAGGTAGATCTAAATTAATCGAATAATAATCAACTAAAAAAACCCTATAATTGCTCAACCAACACCACTTAACTCAAAACACATTTAACTCCTAATAACTAAAAAAAAAAAAAATATCCACCCGTCTACACAAACGCAGCCCGTAAGTGACCGTAGATCTAATTTAATCGCATTGCAAAATTCGATTGTGTATGTATTAATGTAGATCTAAATTAATCGAATAATACTCCCTCAGTTGTGATTTTAATTTTCAAATTCAGCTCATTTGTAAGTGAGAGTCACCCATGGAATTAGCCTTAATCAACTAAAAAACCCTATAATTGCTCAACCAACACCACTTAACTCAAAACACATTTAACTCCTAATAACTCAAAAATAAAAAAAAATCCACCCGTCTACACAAACGCAGCCCGTAAGTGACCGCAACCTCCACGGGGCGGGCGAAACGAAGAACAAAAGAGAGAGGAGAGAAAGGACCTGTTGGAATGCCGGGGTCAGCCAGGGAAATGCCGGCTCACCTGCCCATTACCTGAGCAAAACAAACAGCAAAAAAAGAAGGAGAGAGGAGCGTGGGAACGGAGCGATATGGGGATGCGGCGGGCCCCAGATCAGGGGTGCTACGGCCTTTCGATCGTTTGTTTTGGGATAGATCGCGACATCACTCTTGATTAAGAAGCAGAAGGTCGTGACACGTTTAAAGTATTTCTTCTTTATTTAGTTTAAGGGCAGTACAATTTTTTTTTCTATAAAACAGGATTTTATTAACTTTTTAGGTGTTAATATTATGCATTTTTACTTCATACTAATTCATATTTAGCACAAAAAGCAAATTCAAAAATTTATTTATTTAAAAAAAAAATTACTCAAAAACTTTAAAAAAGTGCCCAAAATTTTCCTAACATAAAAAGGACACTCTTCCCTTAATGTAGTACACTCATTTAACTTAATATTTTTTCTCAACATAAAACAAACAAAATTGAATGTGAAGTGAATAAAATTTCTTAACAAATGCACAACGTAAATTTGATTTTCTGGAGTGGTTCTACCACTAGAGCGCGCTGAAAAACCGCGATTTTTTTTCCTTTCCGCAAAAAAGTGAAAAACGGGCGCTTCTACCCTTTACTAAGTAAAAAATATTCATGTCATCAACTAAAAATTTTATACCACCTGAGAGAGCATTTTATTGTCTATAAATAACGAACCGTACATTATTATTTTTTGAGAAGGGGCAGGGAGCAAAGCAAAGAACGAGGTAAAAGAAACCCTAACTTTTGCCGTTGTTAATCTCCAATCTGCGTTTTACCAATAAAATATATATATATTTTTATATATATATTTATTTTTATATTACCAATTAAATAGGTTGGTTTGGGTGAATTGATGACTAAGCATGTTTAAAATATAATTTTTTAAATTTATATAAGCAATATTAGATACCTTAGACTGAAATTACTCTGCATTTAACTAAATGTTTGATAAAACAAGGTTCAAATTACAAATTTAAATGTTTTCAAAAAACTAATATATATCTAAATTACTTTGAATACAGACTAATTTCAGCAAAAAAGGTGGGTAAACCCAGGTCCCAGTGAACTACCGTAGAAGTTGGCAACCAGCTATCATTCGTTATGTATTAACAATTATCCATGGTAATTCTATATCCTCTAAATTACTTTGAATACAGACTAATTTCAGCAAAAAAGGCGGGTAAACCCAGGTCCCAGTGAGCTACCGTAGAAGTTGGCAACCAGCTATCATTCGTTATTTATTAACAATTATCCATGGTAATTCTATATCCTCTAAATTACTTTGAATACAGACTAATTTCAGCAAAAAAGGCGGGTAAACCCAGGTCCCTGTGAGCTACCGTAGAAGTTGGCAACCAGCTATCATTCGTTATGTATTAACAATTATCCATGGTAATTCTATATCCTCTAAATTACTTTGAATACAGACTAATTTCAGCAAAAAAGGCGGGTAAACCCAAGTCCCAGTGAGCTACCGTAGAAGTTGGCAACCAGCTATCATTCGTTATGTATTAACAATTATCCATGGTAATTCTATATCCTCTAAATTACTTTGAATACAGACTAATTTCAGCAAAAAAGGCGGGTAAACCCAGGTCCCTGTGAGCTACCGTAGAAGTTGGCAACCAGCTATCATTCGTTATGTATTAACAATTATCCATGGTAATTCTATATCCTCTAAATTACTTTGAATACAGACTAATTTCAGCAAAAAAGGCGGGTAAACCCAGGTCCCTGTGAGCTACCGTAGAAGTTGGCAACCAGCTATCATTCGTTATGTATTAACAATTATCCATGGTAATTCTATATCCTCTAAATTACTTTGAATACAGACTAATTTCAGCAAAAAAGGCGGGTAAACCCAGGTCTCTGTGAGCTACCGTAGAAGTTGGCAACCAGCTATCATTCGTTATGTATTAACAATTATCCATGGTAATTCTATATCCTCTAAATTACTTTGAATACAGACTAATTTCAGCAAAAAAGGCGGGTAAACCCAGGTCCCAGTGAGCTACCGTAGAAGTTGGCAACTAGCTATCATTCGTTATGTATTAACAATTATTCATGGTAATTCTATATCCTCTAAATTACTTTGAATACAGACTAATTTCAGCAAAAAAGGCGGGTAAACCCAGGTCCCTGTGAGCTACCGTAGAAGTTGGCAACCAGCTATCATTCGTTATGTATTAACAATTATCCATGGTAATTCTATATCCTCTAAATTACTTTGAATACAGACTAATTTCAGCAAAAAAGGCGGGTAAACCCAGGTCCCAGTGAGCTACCGTAGAAGTTGGCAACCAGCTATCATTCGTTATGTATTAACAATTATTCATGGTAATTCTATATCCTCTAAATTACTTTGAATACAGACTAATTTCAGCAAAAAAGGCGGGTAAACCCAGGTCCCTGTGAGCTACCGTAGAAGTTGGCAACCAGCTATCATTCGTTATGTATTAACAATTATCCAGGGTAATTCTATATCCTCTAAATTACTTTGAATACAGACTAATTTCAGCAAAAAAGGCGGGTAAACCCAGGTCCCAGTGAGCTACCGTAGAAGTTGGCAACCAGCTATCATTCGTTATGTATTAACAATTATCCATGCTAGTTCTATATCCTCTAAATTACTTTTAATACAGACTAATTTCAGCAAAAAAGGCGGGTAAACCCAGGTCCCAGTGAGCTACCGTAGAAGTTGGCAACCAGCTATCATTCGTTATGTATTAACAATTATCCATGGTAATTCTATATCCTCTAAATTACTTTGAATACAGACTAATTTCAGCAAAAAAGGCGGGTAAACCCAGGTCCCTGTGAGCTACCGTAGAAGTTCGCAACCAGCTATCATTCGTAATGTATTAACAATTATCCATGGTAATTCTATATCCTCTAAATTACTTTGAATACAGACTAATTTCAGCAAAAAAGGCGGGTAAACCCAGGTCCCAGTGAGCTACCGTAGAAGTTGGCAACCAGCTATCATTCGTTATGTATTAACAATTATCCAGGGTAATTCTATATCCTCTAAATTACTTTGAATACAGACTAATTTCAGCAAAAAAGGCGGGTAAACCCAGGTCCCAGTGAGCTACCGTAGAAGTTGGCAACCAGCTATCATTCGTTATGTATTAACAATTATCCATGGTAATTCTATATCCTCTAAATTACTTTGAATACAGACTAATTTCAGCAAAAAAGGCGGGTAAACCCAGGTCCCAGTGAGCTACCGTAGAAGTTGGCAACCAGCTATCATTCGTTATGTATTAACAATTAACCATGGTAATTCTATATCCTCTAAATTACTTTGAATACAGACTAATTTCAGCAAAAAAGGCGGGTAAACCCAGGTCCCTGTGAGCTACCGTAGAAGTTGGCAACCAGCTATCATTCGTTATGTATTAACAATTATCCAGGGTAATTACATATCCCCTAGATTTTCTTGAAAGGTTGCTTGGACTATTTTATCTAAAGATAGTTCTATAAATTAAAAGTTAATCAAAAATTTGTAACTTTCTTACTGGTGGCTAATTATTAAAATGTTTAATAGTTAACTATAGTGATACATATGAGGGAGTGGGGTAATAAGAAACATACAAAATTCGACAGGATTATTCTTTAAGTTTATGAAGCTGATTTGATTTTTTTACAGAATCTTTATATAATTATCAGCTTTCTTTGAAAAAATAATGCACTTACTAAGTAAAGGCGAAAAGGAATTTTTTACTTGTATCTTATTACCCCACGAGGGGTAATAAGAAACAAGTCAGTTATTTTACTAACTAAAACCATTAAAAATCTAATGAAAGTAGTAATATAATCTATAAAGTGTATTTTATAACCATAGTAATTTTCAAAAATTTTCATAGAAAATCGTTAGAGATAAATGCTCAGTTAAAAATTAGGCTAAAAAAGTTACAAATGAAGGTTTTTAACAACGCTATATTTTTTTATATAACACTTGCAGCATTATTGCTAGGATTTTTTTGGAAGAGTAAAAATACTCCTTAACTTTTTTAGGAGGAGTGAAATTGAATTATGAGGAGTGAAATACGAAAATAGCATGAACTACACATACAGAGACACGAAAACCGCAATCAAACTCCCTAAGCATCAGAACAATAAATGAAAAAAAATTATCTGGCTGTATGAAAAAATAGTAAGGTTTTATGTAATTAGGGTGCCGTGGGCTTTGGCTTTGGCTAGAAGCCGGGTGAAAATGTTTACGCTCAGATCAGTTGGTGTTTTGGAGTAGAAAAATATTATTTGTTTATTTTTTAAGTTAAACTTAGTGAAAAATTCAAAGAGTGAAAATACTCCAGGCTAGTTTTTTAAAGAGTATTTCCGATTTTCAAGGAGTGAAATACTCTCTCAGAGGAGTTAAAAATATCACTGAACACTTGAAAATCATGACAAAACAAATAAAATGGTGTTTCTCTTATTTAATTTTGTGAGACTAAAAAGTTTTTACCCCCTAAAAACTCCATTTTTTTCTACAAGCTCAAGTTTTTTAAAGCTCAGTTTCTCTTCCTCTTAATAAACGCAGCACTACCCTTTTCCTTCAGGTTCAAATGGTTTATGAAGAAACCCTCGAAACTATTCCCCCCACCCCACTGTGTTTCAATAGTGTTTTAGTTTTTAATTATTTTCTTGGCAACGTGAATATAAAAAACCATCTTAAAATTTTACTTTACTGTTTGCTCTGTACTCACCCTAACTTAAATCAAAACACAAATTTGATATAAAATTTCAATGAATAGAGTGTTTTCAGGTGACGTCACAACCGGTTATTTTCTTTTAACTGTGTACCTTCTGTAGGGCTTTTAACTGTTGCTAAGGCCGTTGTTTATCTGTTGCTAAGGCGGTTTTTAGGTATGGGGTCACGTGATTGCAAATGCTCCAATAGAGGAATTCCACGGCCAGTCATTTTCTGTAACTGTTAACCTCTGTAGGGCAAAAAACTGTAACATTTTCTGTTGCCAAGGCCGTTGTTAGGTCCGAGTCATGTGATTGAAAATGCTCTATTACTTATATCGATCGATGAATTACTTACATTCATCTCATCAAGATGCGAATCCTACCTAAAATGTCTCTCTATATTAAAAAAAAGTAACAGTCGCCGCTGCCGCCGCCGCCGCTGTTTCAGAAAATCTTCACTTTGACAATTTTGAACTGTCACTACGCAAAAACTATGGAACGGAAATTATTGAAATTTTGACCATTTGTAGACAAATGTATGAGGGTCCTTTTCGTTCCAATAGCTAATTAATGAGATTAGTTCTGGAATTATTTTATGTCAAAGACGAAAATTATTTTTTTCTGCTGCGAGTTCGCCCCCAGCAAAATCTATTCGCAGCAGAAATATGATTTTTTGCAGCCGCATTCTCTTAGATGTGAAGTTTTGCACCTCGTCGCCCTTTTTTCGAATTTTGAATTAGTTTTGGAGTAATTAAGTTTTAAAGTTTCGAAATGTTTGACGGGTTTTCGTTTTTTTCGTTATAAAAGAAAAACTAATCACAGTAGAACTATGATATTTTGAACACACATACAATTATTTTTTGTAAAAATATTGGCGTTTTGTTTTTCAAAAAATTCTAATTAGTTTTGGAGTTATTAAGATTCAAAGTTTTAATTTTTTCTTCTCTTTCTGTGGCCGTTCACTAGAGAAACAGGCGAGTTTTATGCATAGATATATATACTAACGTAACGTTAGTATTTATATCTATGGTTTTATGATGAGTCTGATTCATAGATATATATACTAACGTAACTGGATAGACTGTTCAACAGTAAAAAAATGCAGCCGTTGCCACCGCTGTTGCCAGATCGTTGGGCGTATGAAATTTCGCAGATCTCCATAGAGCTTCATGTTGTTTTGCGATTAAAAATTTTATATTAGGAGTTTTGAAGAATTAAAACTCAAAAATGGATTATTTAGGGCAATGTAGTTTTTAATTAAGATAGTGCATTAGTTATTTTATTAGCTCCCTTTCCTTTTAAATATTAATTAAAATCTCCACACACGTTTTTCAGTGGCGTTTTTAGATTGACGGTTGAATCGAAACATTATTGAAGTTTGTTTTTACTTATTTTTTTTCGAGATATTTATGATTTTATGCTGAAAATTGCATCTTGAGAATGTTGTTTTAAATAAATAATTAGCAGGAATGATAATCTTCAATTCTTTCAAAAATCATGAGCAAAATTAGGTTGTTTTCTTCAACTTTTTAGTACAACTTCAAATATTTAGGGTGAGATATTTAAAAGCTTAAAATGTATTAACAGATGCACTAAAAAATACACCTAAATGTAGAACAAAGTGGTTTTTTTTGGAAATATTACAATGAAGAAAGGAATAGGATTAAATACAATATCTTTATTACATCAGAAAAAATCACATTTTACCACAACTAATTTTTCAGCATCAATTGTGCTGTTATAAGAATAGATATTTTTAACCTTAAGGGGACATCCATAAATTACGTGAGGTCAAAAAGGGGGAGGAGGGGTCTAGCCAAAGCTTACCAAATCTCACCTGGGGGGAGGGGGGAGTCAATTAAAATTTCACGTCAACTTTTAGTTAAGAAAATATAATTTCTTTTCTTTAATATTTCTATAATATTTTTCTTTTATATTTTTTAACACAACTTCAGAAAAAAGGAGCAGATTAGTCAAAACAGCGGAGTTAAGAGCATGTTTTTGATTTAAACACTCTTATTTGTATCTAAACTTTTGAAAGTGAAATGTCTATTAAGACTGAAAAAAGGCCTTTCAAAGAAATCTATTTGTTTAAAAGTGATCGAGAAAATCTCATGTGAGGGAGAGGGGGGATCCAGCAAAATCTCACTAAATCTCACGAAGGGGGAGGGAGGGGTCAAGAATTTGGAAAAAACACCTCACGTAATTTAAGGATGTCCCCTAAAATTACAATTTAAAAAAAAATTAGTTGGTTCAAAATCTTTTCTATGGATGGCCTTCACCCATTCTCTTACTACCTCAGGTCTTTTGAAAGGAAATCTGTAAAAGTAAAATAAAATCATCATTGGGTGAAGTTTAATTTTTGACAACACATAACGATGGTGAAGACGAGAAACCTCGTATCTCCAATTTTTCCGAAATTGAGTTTTTTATTGCTACCTACCTATTACAAACTACTCCACCGATATTAGTGTTTGCAGCGCTGACAAAGTGAGTTTTTAGCCTTAAAATCGATTGTAGAGGTTCCTCTACAATCCCAACAATCACAATACAATGTATACAATCTACAAAGTAGAGAGAGAGAGAGAAAGAGAGGGAGAGAGAAAGGAGTTTGAATCAAAAACTTGGAAATTGGCGTCGTAACCAGGTAAATAGGGTGTCATGGCCATGGTCATAGGCACCCAAAAACAGTTTTTTTGCTCTCCTGAAAAGTTGAGATTTTGGAGATATACGAGTTTTCTCGTCTTCACCGTCGATAAATCACATTGAACTAGTTCCGCGCGTGTCATTTATTCACGTTTATTTATTATTGTTTTGAATTCTCTTTCAAAATTTAAGAATGTCATTGTTTTAAAATAAAAGATGTATTTTTTAAACGTTTGAGCTTTTAATATATCCAACTCTGGAAAATGCTCCCACATCAATGACATCTCCACAAATTATAGATTTTGATATTTATTATTTTCTAGGAAGATCAAATAAGTTGATAAAAATTAAGTGATGCAAGTATTACAAGTCTTGAATGTTGACTGAATTTTAATAACTATAAACATGTTAAGCTGGCTTGAAATTGTTTTAAAAGATAACTAGATTTATATACATATTTAATTGAACTGAGTAGTGAAAAAATATCATTTGGTTCATAAGGAACAAACAATTCCTTACACTTAAAGCGAAATGATAAACAATCATGGTGATCACACTTGTTTTATAAATTATAAATACTAAGCTTCACGATTTATTAACTGATAACATAATTTGCCTTATAATATTGATGGCTAAGATAATAGTTAACGTTTTGATACAAGTTTTTTGTTTTGTAAAGGTAATAAATATTAGGATAAACAATTTTCCTAACCTATAAGCCATCAATAACAAAACAACGAGATTGAAAATAAAGGATGTAAAACATTAAAATTAGCATCAAAAATAGTTTGTACTTACCGATGGAAGCTTATGTTCTTATTTTTCAAAACCTGCTTGTTCTTGCAATTATATGCAACGCAGCAGTGAACCATATTTCTGAAGCACAGGACCACAGACCTCCAGGAATCATACGCCCAACAAAATGGATGCCAAAAGTTTCAACTGGTCGCATTTTTATCGGAGCGTTGCCATACGAGCAGTCCATCCAGTTAGTATATATATATCTATGGTCTGATTTCTTTTATTTTCAACAATGTTTTTTCTACAAAATGGTTGATGATTATTAGTAGACTTGCTGGATATTTTTTAAAATTTCGATTAAATTATTGATAAGCTAAAAAAGGAATATATTTCAGCAACATTTTTGTTGTTAATTTAGGGGAATGATACGAATTAAATTATTTATAAGCAAGAGAGAGGTATTTTCGGTATTACAAGAGGCTTAATTAAGTCGAGAAGAGGGTTGGGCTGGATTGTTGAGATGAACAAGCGAGCTCTGCTCGCTAAGATCGCGAAGCGATCTGAAAAGAACTGCGAAGCAGTTACGGGGGTTGGTGAGCTATAGCGAGCAGGAGGCAGGCCCCCTAGTTTATTAAAAAAAAACATTAAAATGGTACATTAACCTAATAAATATGCCTACGAGAGTTAGGAATAATTTTGAGTCTTCTCCCCATTAAAAAAATCTAGATTAGGGCCTGATATTGACCTTATTTTATATGATGAAATCTATAGTATTTATTTTTTCTCTGAAACCAATCTGTAGTAGTTTAAAATTTATATAAATCGAAATATCAGCAATCAATTTTTAAATTTTTTCATCAAATCAAAAAGAAATACTCTATTATACAGGGTGTTTCATATAAATGTTTCAGAATATTCTTCGGATGGGCAGGACCACGGCTTACTAGATACTATACAGGCTAGCCGAGTTTTAAATAATGAAAACCATTGACAACTTTTCCCGCTTGGATCGCCACAAGTCCTACCTATATAATATCACCCACCGCCTTCAACACTGTGGATATGCTTTGCCAGTTTGTCAAGTATTGCCATCTGGATTTTTAATGATTTCCGTACTCGGCTAGCCTGTATAGTGTCTATACTTGGTTGCAACGTTTCTTGAACCCAGTACGTCACAAATGCGGAAGGAGAAATCGGTAAACACGAAGGCTGCTGTGTTGATAGGAGGAGTTTCGGTACTCCAATCGCGATTGAAAAGCGCTATTAATACATGAGTTTAACAAAATAATCATATTTTTAAATTGACGTTCTTTATTTCACTCAAAATTCAGACACCGCGATGGGAACTACTTTGTTTATTAGTGACTTCATAGGGTCAACTTAAGTTGTAAACTAGTATAGTAAGCCGTGGTAGGACACACCTAGATGACTCAGAATCACATATAGGAATGGAACGGAAATGCACTCCTATCAAGTAACAACCCAGGGATTTTTATAAGCGGGCATGGGAGGTTGTAAAATCCCCAGGGGAAATTGACACACAACCTTTCAAGATTAGATTTTTAACAAAAACAGCAAATTCGTTCGATTCAGGCATTTATTACATAATAAAACCAATTAAAGAGATGGAATTTCAGTGGTAATTTCTCAGTGCATAGGATTAAAATATACTACAAGTTTTTAAGATTGATAAATTACGATAGGGGTCTGATTTGGCATTTACTGAAATTTCTGCTCTTAAATTGATTCTTATGTAATAATTGCTGGAATCAAACAATTTTGCTGGTTTTGATTCAAATTTAAAAGGTTACGTATCAATTTCCACTGGGAATCATACAACCTCCCCTGCCCGCCTATATTATAAAAAAACCTAGATCGTTAGGGTGTATGGATGGGTTGAAAAATGTAAACAAAAACAAAGTCCTAGAGACTTCCGGTACAGAACCTCAACATAGTAGATGCATTTGGCAACTTGGCGAGGTTAAAAATATTATTTTTCTCTCTAACCCTTTGCTAATAAAATAATAATAATAAAAGAGACTTCGAAACATAAACAAAGAACAAACAAGAATGAAAAGGATGCCAAAGCAATGCCAAGAATAACGCTAATGTGGTAACCCGGAAATAATATATTAGCACTGCCAGATGCAGAACGAAGCTAGTGAAACCCATCCATAAGCGGATCTTTGAGACTAAGCACACATACCGGAAAATAGTAACCACAACCAAAAAAAAAACCAAAACCTAGATCGTTAGGGGTGCATTTTCGACCCCCATTCCTATGTGATTCCGAATCGCTTAGGTGTGCTCTACCAAAGCCTCTACCTGTCCTAGAAGTTCTGAAACACACTGTATTTAACATTGATTACGGTTTTTAAGAAAACAATTTAGTAGAGAAATAAAAAAATATTCGAATAAAAAAAACTTCTTTCTTGTCTTCAGGGGATGTCGAAATTTCAATTTTTTTTGTCTCTATGATGTAAAAAAAGAAATTCAATGATTCATTCCAAAATATTTGAACACTATGTATTCCCTCAGTTTGGAGAGTTAAATTCTCATTTATCAAATAGATTCGATTAATTGCGTTAAAAACCCAATATCCAAGCACCACAATCTTTCAAGATTCGTCAAAATTTTGTCATCTATGGTCAAATTTCGCTTACTTCTAGTTGCACTATTGAGAAAATGATAGTAAACTTAACATACAATATTTGGTATCAGATGTGCTATAGAGTGTTTTCAGGTGACGTCACAACCGGTTATTTTCTTTTAACTGTGTAACTTCTGTAGGGCTTTTAACTGTTGCTAAGGCCGTTGTTTATCTGTTGCTAAGGCGGTTTTTAGGTATGGGATCACGTGATTGCAAATGCTCCAATAGAAGAATTCCATGGCTAGTCATTTTCTGTAACTGTTAACCTCTGTAGGGCAAAAAACTGTAACATCTTCTGTTGCTAAGGCCGTTGTTAGGCCCGAGTCATGTGATTGAAAATGCTCTATTTACTAGGAACTAGGGTATCTGACAGTGGGTATTCCGAAAGGGTTTTTTTACTTGGAAGTGTCTTTGAATCCCTCATCTCTTTCACAATTTTATATGTTAACAAGATATTGAACGATTAAAATAGATTCAAAAGTATTTTAGATTAGTTACTTTTTACAAGGGAACCATTGAAACCATTTGCTTGTAACTAATATAGGTAAAAAGAATGAAATAAAAGCTGCATTCCTTAATGATATTAATTATTACTCAATCACACATTCATAGAAGCGTCCCTAACATACAGCTTATAACAAATATATCAAATTTACGTAACTGCTACTAGAAGTAAACGAAATTTGGCCATGCATGACAAAAATTGGACGAATCTTGAACGTTTATGGCTAATTGTTTTTTTTTGCCTGTTTTTACTATTACGAAGCTGATATGCATTCTGAATCAATAGAGTGTTTTCAGGTGACGTCACAACCGGTTATTTTCTTTTAACTGTGTACCTACTGTAGGGCTTTTAACTGTTGCTAAGGCTGTTGTTTATCTGTTGCTAAGGCGGTTTTTAGGCATGGGATCACGTGATTGCAAATGCTCCAATAGAAGAATTCCACGGCTAGTCATTTTCTGTAACTGTTAACCTCTGTAGGGCAAAAAACTGTAACATCTTCTGTTGCTAAGGCCGTTGTTAGGCCCGAGTCATGTGATTGAAAATGCTCTATTTACTAGGAACTAGGGTATCTGACAGTGGGTATTCCGAAAGGGGTTTTTTACTTGGAAGTGTCTTTGAATCCCTCATCTCTTTCACAATTTTATATGTTAACAAGATATTGAACAATTAAAATAGATTCAAAAGTATTTTAAATTAGTTACTTTTTACAAGGGAACCATCGAAACCATTTGCTTGTAACTAATATAGGTAAAAAGAATGAACAAAAAGCTGCATTCCTTAATGACATTAATTATTACTCAATCACACATTCATAGAAGAGTCCCTAACACAGCTCATACCAAATATGTCAAGTTTACGTAACTACTACAAGAAGTAAACGGAATTTGGCCATGCACGACAAAACTTGAACGAATCTTGAACGTTTATGGCTGCTTAGATTTTTCTTGCCTGTTTTTACCATTACGAAGCTGATATGCATTCTGAATCAATCGAAATAAAAATATTAGTATATTTATGCGTGGCAACAGTGATTAGGCTTTGGATTTCTCTGAGTCAGTACACGTCGTTTTACTTGAGAGTGAGCTGTTTCCTAACTTTTTTAATTTTACAATAAAAACTGTAATTTAGTTATAAAAATATAATACAAATGTGTTTGTTTCTTGCAGAAATTTACTCGTATACTTGACATCGACGTTTCCTGACCCTATGACGTCACTAACAAAGTAGTTCCCAGTAGGGTGTCTGAAAGTATAGTCGGACCGAACGTGTGTTTATCCACGGCGTTCTGAATTTTCAACTGTATCGTGAAGTTGATGAAGAAGTGTTTTACTCGTAAGTAGTGCTTTACTATGTAATTGTGTTCTTAGTACTTGAGTGATTCCTTTTCATTAATCTTGTGATTGTCATGTCTCATCTTAGATTTTGACTGGTTGTAAAAACATAATCATTAATAAATATATCTATTTTTAAAAGGAAGTTTTCAAAGCATTGATTGGTAAAAATCTGAAATAAGTTTCGATTGCTTTTCTTCATGCTATGCATCCGTATTATTTTAGATTTAAGTAATCATTAAAATTGGGTAATCCAAATGATTCGGGCTTTGGGCTAAAAAAAGGCAATGAAATAGTGGATTCTGGCAACCCAATTGTGTAGAATTTGATTTGTTTACTCGCCAATGAGTGGCATTAAAACTAAATTTCGACAAAAATGTCGCCTAGGCCAGGACTGTTTAGATTTACCAAAAAATCATTTTTAAAATGTCGGCTAAGTAATAAATAATTTTGGGTATAATTTCAACTGTATTGTGAAGTTGATAAAGTGTTTTACACGTAAGTAGTTCTTTAGTGTAATTGTGTTCTTCGTACTTAAGTAATTCCTTTTCATAAATCTTTTGAGTATCATGTCTCATCTTACAGGTTGTGAAAAAATAATCATTAATAAATAGATCTATTTTTAAAAGGAAATTTTAAAAACATTGATTGGTAAAATCTGAAATAAGTTTCGATTGCTTTTCTTCATGTTATGCATCTGTATTATTTTAAATTAATAATCAATACATTAAATTAATAATTTTAAGTAATCATTAAAATTGAGGGTACAGCTTCGATAAGAGTCCTCCAGCCGCCATGTTTACCCATAGCTCAAATTTCAACACTTAAAGCATGTTGCTGTGGGGGCTGTGGATAAACATGGCGGTTGGAGGACTCTTATCGAAGCTGTGACGATCTAATTGTTAATATTATAAGATCCTAAATAATAGTAATTAGTAGAATATCGTTATAGATCTAGCAGTAATATTAGATCTCTATGCTCACAAAACTTAAAATCACATGATATGGGAGCTGTGATTAAATATGGCGACTGGAGGACTATTTCTAAAGCTGTTTCCAAATATGGTTCATAATTTTAAATTATTTTGTCTTTTTACTATCCAAAGCTTACCATAGACCTATAGCAATGGTTCTCATCTCGGAGAAGTCCGCGGACCACTAAGTTTAAAATTGGAACTTTCACGGACCACCCCTTCATAGCATAAAATCCTAACCCCTGACAAAATTGCAAGATGAAAGATCATTTTTCCCAAATTAAACATGTAAATTTATACGATTCTCTGAATTATAATTCTATTTTAAGAAAATTTTAATTATATTTAAAAAGACTTAAGAATTTTTGTGATAATGTAATTTACGTCGGCGAAAATCATAATTAATAATCTGCAAAATTGGGGTCGAGTTTTTTTTTCCCACAACTCTTTAAATCTCCTTAAATCACTTTAAGTATTTATAGTACGCAAAAGCATTGTTAATAATTAAGTGGTGACTATTATCACCACAAATTACTTAGCCGAAAGGGTCCTTACGTATTATTCCGTCGACCATTCAGCGGACGTCTAATTCAGCGTCACACTTATAGGAAAGTCAATGATATTAGATAATGTTTTCGGATTAAGCGGCACAGTCGACGGGATAATACGTAAGAACCAATGTTTTTTTTTTTTTTTGTTATTATGAACCTGCTGACTAAAGGAAAATCGCAGTGCTGTACAAAATTTGTTATAATCTGGAATAAGAAGTCCGGTTAACAGAACAAAAAATGCCACCCTTAAACATCACTCACCAGTTGAAAAGTAATTTTTTTTATTTATGATAAATGAAGGTAAGCGTAAGCGAAGGTAGCGTAAGCAGTCCGTAGCGGAATTATCTAGTGATCACAACCCTGTGATTGTGGAAACCATGTTCTCGGTGCCTAAACCGGAACCCTTTTTCCGCCCAAATTGGGAAAAATTTACTGAACAGTTGAGTAATGTTGATTTTCCTGCTGTAATGCCTGAAACTGAACACGACTTAGATGTACTTGTGAAAAATACAGTGTCTAACATAATGACTATAAGGGAAAATACAGGTAGATATGTTCCCTCTACGCAAGCAAATACCTTGCCCATGTCTCTACGTCCTCTACTTAGAGCTAAGAACCTGGCCAGAAAAACGTGGCAGGATACCAGGTCGCCTAGAGATAAGACAAAACTCAACAGGTTACAAGCCGAATTTAGGCTGGCGCTAAACAAATTTAGGGAACGCAAATTTAGGGAGGAAATGGAGGCCCTAAATCCTCAAGATAACTCACTGTGGAAGGTAATAAAATACCGACGTGCCAAAAACAAGAAAACGACTATCCCAGTGTTGTCAAAAAATAATAGTACTGCTTTTACTGTGTCGGAAAAAGCCGAAATGCTAGCTGATAGCTTGGAGGCTCAATTTTGCGAAAATGAAAATGGTGATGCTGATTTTGAAAATGAGGTAAACACACGTGTACTATCAAAACTATCTGAAACGCACATTGAAGAAATCCCTCAAGCGTATCCCTCAGAGGTAATTGCGTATATCAAAAACTCTAAAATAAAAAAGAGTCCAGGAGGTGATCAACTGACAAACGAAATACTTAAACATTTGCCTATGAAAATGATATTCATAATAACTATGCTCGTAAACATGGTGTTTAAACTAAAGGTTTTTCCTACAGAATGGAAACAAGCAGTAATTGTGCCTCTGTTAAAACCAAATAAGAACCCTGCTGACCCGGTAAGCTACCGTCCCATTAGCTTACTTCCCTCTCTTGCCAAGCTAACGGAAAGTCTGTTGGTCAAAAGACTCCTTGTTCATGTTAACCCTATAATGGCTCCCGAACAATTTGGTTTTCGTCCCAAGTTATCTACTCAACACCAACTCTTAAGGGTGGTAGAACATATTCATGATGGGTTCCTCGCCAGACGATCCACTGGCGGGGTCCTCTTAGATGTAGCTAAGGCATTTGATAGAGTATGGATAAATGGAGTACTTTACAAACTATTACAAGCCAATACACCCCACTGCTTTGTGAAACTCATTCATTCGTACTTGACAAATCGTACTTTCAGAGTGAGAGTGAATAAACATCTTTCCTCACCTAGGGTAATACGCGCTGGAACGCCGCAAGGCTCAGTGCTGGGTCCGCACCTATTCAATATCTATGTGAATGACATACCCAAGCAGCCGCTGGTGCAGCTTTGTCTATATGCTGATGATACGGCACTGCTGGCTCAGGATAAGGATCCTAATAAAGTTGTAAAACAACTAAATGATGCTCTTTCTGAAATTAGCATCTGGTTAAAACATTGGAAGATAGATATCAATGTAAGCAAATCTCAATCAATCCTGTTCTCGCATAACAGACAACTCCCCCCTCCCCCTGTGCTGAACAATACACTAATACCTTGGACTAATGAAGTACTTTATTTAGGCGTCACACTGGACAGGCGATTAACCTGGGCCAAGCACATAAAAAACACTAAAGACAAATTTGGAGTTGGAGTCAGAGAACTGTTTCCCCTCTTAAATGGTAGATCCCATGTGTCAATCAATACCAAACTGATGGCATATAAATCTGTGTTAAGACCAGTTCTCTCCTATGCTTGTTGTGTATGGGGCCAAGCGGCCAAGACCTCTTTCAACAAACTAGAAGCCTCACAAATGAGGGTTCTCAGGCTAATACTCAACGCACCATACTACTATCGAAATATTGCTATACGTAGGGACCTTGATGTACCCACTCTTAGGGACTTCTTCTCTAAACTTGCGGTGAAATTCTTTGCTAATGTAGAAAGCAGCGAAAATAGCTGTGTACAAAACATCAAAAACTATGACCCTCGATTCGCGCGATACAAAAAACGCCCTAGAGCTCTTCTGCGGGAGATTTTGTATGCTACTACTGAGTAGCAAATGATTTGCATGTGATTGACCAATCTCAAAATTCTCTAAAAGTTTCCTTCAGGAAGCTTAGTGTAAAAAACCTCTGATACACCATGCTTTGCATCTAACCCTTCTGTTTTAGGCAAAAAATCTGCCAGTTATACCGGAGATAGAAGGCCCTTCGGGCCTAGGTGCTCCATCGTGTTCCCCCCTCTTCTTCTTCTTCTAGCGTAAGCACATATTTTTTTTTTAATTAATAACGGTATATCCCTGTAAGAAAGGAGTTATGCGCGTAATGAATGAAAGATTACTCAATTCTATGTTATATCGAAGCTCTAAGTTCGTAATCTTAGAAACAAATAACACTGCTTTCGGGTCTGCTTCGGGAATATTCGGAATTCCGAGTGGAGAAGCTTATTTGATTGCTTCGTAAGCGCTGACATAATCGAGCTGGAAAGATCAAAAACCATACAAAAATGAGTTCTATAATAATTATTGCATTGTACCCAATTGGTTTCTAATTATTGCATTATACCCAACTGGTCTCTAATTATAGCATTATACCCAATTGGTCTATATTATACCCAATTTATTTCCTAAACGTTAAATTTTGAATCATACTTTTTGAATTTAAAAAACCTAAGTTGGATCACGGCTTACTAGATACTATACAGGCTAGCCGAGTTTTCAACAATGAAACCCATTTGACAACTTTTCCCGCTTGGATCGCCACAAGTCCTACCTATATCACCCACCGCCTTCATGTTTCAACACAGTGGGTATGCTTTGCCAGTTTGTCCAGTATTGCCATCTGTATTTTTAATGATTTCCGTACTCCGATAGCCTGTATAGTATCTAGTAAGCCGTGGTTGAATCATAGTGTTTTCAGGTGACGTCACAACCGGTTATTTTCTTTTAACTGTGTATCTTCTGTAGGGCTTTTAACTGTTGCTAAGGCCGTTGTTTATCTGTTGCTAAGGCGGTTTTTAGGTATGGGATCACGTGATTGCAAATGCTCCAATAGAAGAATTCCACGGCTAGTCATTTTCTGTAACTGTTAACCTCTGTAGGGCAAAAAACTGCAACACTTCTGTTGCTAAGGCCGTTGTTAGGTCCGAGTCATGTGATTGAAAATGCTCTGTACGCCATAAAACACTAACAGTTAGGATACCAGTAGGATTCGGAGATATCTAATGGCTTTTGCTCTTAATACTGATTTTTAATAAATATACTGTCTAATAAATCATGATATCACTGGCACTTCTAATATTTTTATTGCATCCTTTTATAAACTCGGGATTTAGAATAAAATTTAGCTGATAATACTTTTATTATTTCTTCAATGGCTGAAGTTTGGAGGTCATTTAATAGGATAGAGTGGGGT
The DNA here is from genome assembly GCA_963680715.1 of Tetragnatha montana. Classification (NCBI taxonomy): domain Eukaryota; kingdom Metazoa; phylum Arthropoda; class Arachnida; order Araneae; family Tetragnathidae; genus Tetragnatha; species Tetragnatha montana. The sequence goes on along the minus strand of OY796677.1, from coordinate 11,654,371 downwards.
AAAGTGTGTTACACGGGGTAAAATGAGACATTTTGAATTGACTCCATGCAAATCAAATTTTAATGGAATTTTTTTACCAATTTTTTTAATTTTGTATAATTGAATCTGTTGACAACATCAAAATAGAATAGATTCTTGAATATATCAACTAGGGAATTACATTTCAAGAGAAGTATAACATACTTATAATTTAAAAAGTAATTAATAAATTTGGATGGAAATGCTCTGAAGGAATATAAGGTCAAGATCCAATTTAAAGAAATCATTAAAAAGTAATAGTTTTGATGTCATAAAACTTCAAAATTAGATAAAAACTAAAATGTCCAATTTTCCCCCCACCCTACCCTATTTAGTTATTGAAGAGCCAGTTTGAAACTTTGAAAAACAAAAAGTTTCGACTTTTTTATCACTTACCTATAGTATCTTATCTTAGTTAATTGTATCTTACTATACGAGTATATGCTCAACAGTAACGTTTCCTGGCCCTATGACGTCACTACAGGGAAGCAGAAACTGCGTAAACAGAAAGCCTGGTGGGTTTCTAGGAGGAGTTTCGGCATGCAAATCGTGATAAAAAGACGCTACATATACATGGGTTTAACAAAATAATCATATTTTTAAATTGACGTTCTTCATTTCACTCAAAATTCAAACACCACGCTGGGAACTAATTTGTTAGTGACGTAATAGGGCCAGGAAACGTTGCTGTTGAGTATAGTAACTTTTATTGTCTCCTAACGAGTAAAGGATTTCCAATACTTAAATGCTGATGGTTATCAAGTATTGAACATTCCCAATTTTATCTGTCATTACAGCATGTGGCGTGACTCATCTAGTGCATCAACCACCCGATACTCAACCAGCTTTGGTGTTCAATAGGGTCTAGAGTTGCTTAGGCTTCTGCTGAAATTAAGCCCATTGGAGACCCTTTCAAGTTTGAAAGGATAAACAACTGCTTTCATTGGGTGAGTTTATTTTATATCCTTAATATACAGGGTTTGTTATGTGCAGGACATAGTGGTGATCTCGACAAGGATAGAGCTGACGAGTTGACCTAAAATGTGACTTGCCTTGATATGGACCCAGCGATGTCGGTCCCATTGGTCACACTGGAAACAAGTAGGTAGCTTGGAATAAAACTGTTTCATACTGGAACGCTTCGCCAAAAGCTGTGCGGACAGCAACGTTTCTTGAACCCAGTACGCGTCACAAATGCGGAAGGAGAAATCTGTAAACACAAAACCTGTTGGGTTGTTAGGAGGAGTTTCGGTACGCAAATCGTGATTGAAAAGCACTACATATACGTGGGCTTAACAAAATAATCATATTTTTAAATTGACGTTCTTCATTTCAATCAAAATTCAGACACCGTGATGGGAACTACTTTGTTTGTTAGTGACGTCATAGGGTTAGGAATCGTTGCTGTCAAGTATAGCGATGTCGGTCCCATTGTCACACTGGAAACAAGTAGTAGCTTGGAATAAAACGGTTTCAGACTGGAACGCTACGCCAAAAGCTGTGCGGACTAAGAAATTCTACCTTTAGAAAGAAAGTATCTTTCAGAGGTTAAATGTAGGAAATTTTTTACTGCGACTTTAAGTTATCTCAGATTTTTACATTAGGAAATGGAATTTTTAATAGCTACTTGCAGTGTTATTCCTAGGAATTTTTTCTTCTTCAAAAGCTCAACAGCCTTTTACAGGCCAAGGCTGACTCGCAGATTCTCCTCCATCTGGCCCTGTCTGGTGCGACGGCCCGCCATCGGTTAATTCCCAGTAGCTTGAGGTCCCCCTCAACATCATCCATCCATCTTGTAGGTGGTCTTCCCCTTCGTCTAATCCCTTCAATTCTGGAGAAAGACACTAGGAATTTTTTGGAGGAGTAAAATTACTCCTTGACTTTTTTTAGGAGGAGTGAAATTCAATTGTGAGGAGTGAAATATGGAAATAGCATTTACTACATATACAGAGACAAATTTTTATTAAAAACGCTTACTTTTTAATGGACAAAATAAAATTTTAAAAAAAAAATGAGGATGCTTTTTGCGGTTTTAACAATTATAGCATATTAAAGTATCAATAGAAAATATTATACATTATACACGGTGCATTTTTTAAGCTAAACCATTGTGAAAAATTCAGAGTGAAAATACTCCTGGCTAGTTTTTTTTAAAGAGTATTTCCGGTTTTCAAGGAGTGAAATACTCTCTCAGAGGAGTTAAAAATATCTCTGGCTACTTGTTTAAGTTTAATTTAGTGAATATAGTAATCTTTGTTCTTGTGGTCAGGACATTGAAACTGTAGAGCACATTATATTTTATTGTAATCTATATTCTAACCAAAGAAAATGTTTAAAAAAGGAGTTGAGATACTCGGGTATTTCTTGAGCACCTGTTTTGTCCTTGTTTGCTAACTGCTTATAACTTAACATTAAATGTTAACTTATTTTAAGCCTAAGAACTGAGGAATAACGATTAAAATTTCAGCTCCTAAATTGGTTTTATGTTTTATGTAATGCTTGAATCAAACAATTTTGCTGGTTTCAATCTAATCTTAAAAGGTTGCGTATAAATTTCCACTGGGGATTATACAACCTCCTATGCCCACTTATAAAAAACCCTAGGTCGTTAAAGGTATACATTCGTTTGAGGTGCATTTCCGACCCACCCTATTCCTATGTGATTCTGAGTCGTCTACTTCTCCTAGAAGTTCGAAATGTTTTTATATAGTACCCTGTAAAGGCAAAATTGTCTTAAATTGAGGTATTTAAATATCCTGAAATCAACCCCTTTTAAGTAAGTCGGCACGTCTGAAATTTACCAATGACAGTGGACAAGGTGATCTTAAATATAATTCACCTATTCAAAAGCTTTTCTGATTCAGTCAGATTTATGCGGAAGGTTTGGATTAATTTGTTATTCAGAGTATCCCTAAATTTTCTAGCAAAATCTGTAAACGGTTTTTCGCAAGTTTAGACTCTTCAGAGTTAAAAATTGTAAATATGTTAACATGTCTGAGTAAAAGGATATGTAGACTTCCTACACAAGGCGAGAGAGCCCGCGCTTTTATTTCTCACCAGCAGAAAAGTTAATATTGAAATTATAAATTTTACTCTAATTTTTTAAATAACTATAATACTGTTTATTTTATATATTTAAAACGCTGCACTTAGAAGGAAGTGTAGTATGTCATATCCATGGTCATATCAGTTAATAAGTAATAATGATGTTTATCGCAGGTGGTTTATTTTAGTCTATTCAGATAATAAATGTAGTGTGACTTTATTATAAAAGAACCGACTATGTTAAAAAAAAAACTATCTAAGTTTCTATAACGTTCTTATCAGATTGAAAAGATATTTAATTTGGAAATTATTTTTAAGTGCATTTTTAAAACGTGAAAGGAATTTATTGCATCCCAAAATATGGCGTTGATTGGTCGTTGTGATAAGATGTATAATAAGTAGACAGTTCCTTGCTATGTAACTGCAACCGTATCCGTAAACTAAAAAAAATGGAAATATCTTAAAATTGAGAATTTTTTAGAAATTCTATTAGCTTACTCGGAATCCTCAAAAGAATACGAATATTTTGATACCTAAAATCAGTTAGACGGATCAGTAATTAAAAAATTTTTCTCTGGGAACTGTTCACCAAAAACTATTTTAGAATAGAGATTACTTGGTAGAAAAAGTATTTGGGAGGTCGGGGCATCTTCTAAACGTGTTATAACATTTAAATCATTGTGAAATAATATAGGATAATTTTTAGAAGAATAAAGTGCTTTTTAAAGTATTTCAGTAGTACGTTAATACTTCTTTGGGTGATTTCATTCCTGTATAGTATATCCTAGTTTATGACAGTAGTTTTCAAACCCTAGTTGGATCATTTAAATAAAATGGGGTCCCACATAAAAGTTAAAATAATCGATAGTAAATTCCAACTCTGCTATGTGTAATATTAAAAATTAGGATCCTAAATATGTCATATGGAATACTTATAGCTTGTTAGATGTGTTCCATGGACATATATATCTTAATATCCCTGTTTTAAAATTATTATGAATACTTTAAAAATTAATGAAATATCCCCCTTAATAAAATATTTTTCTGAAGAAAATCTGGTTATAATTCTGTTTTAGTAATTAATTTACAATTGATTACTCTATTTTCCATTCATAATTGTTCACCATTAAGTAAGCACAAATACGTAATTAGAAAGATTATTTATAGACTGTGGCCCCCAATGTTTCAAAGTGTTATTTGTTAATTTTGTTAATGCTATAGTATGTTATCTTCAGAAACTGATTTACTTTGAATATTTGTAGGTTTTCTGATTCTTCTATAATGGCAAGTCTTCTTTGGATAGGAATTGTTAGTCCAAGTTGGAGGTTAAATGTTAAGAGCTAAAGAAGGTCAGTTAATTAGAGTAAAAATATTGAAATTTTATTTTTCTAATTCACGTGAAAACGTTGTACCCTACATCAACATGTTTATTTCTTAGTTTTTATACATAGATTTAAAACAAAGACACAGGTGTAATCAGAACGTTTTAAATAAATATTATTTTTTAAACTTTAAACTTATAAAAGTTTGCATCATTTCACAGCTTAAGCTACTCGCTGTTCAATATTTTTAAACATGGACATTAATGAGTCATTTATTTAACAAAAGTTTATTTTAGGTAATTTATCCTTAAAATAAACCTGAAAGAGTTAAAATAATCTTATTCTGATCAAAATACCGATTAAAAATAAAAACTGCCGATGGTAAAAACAGAACAGTAATTAATAAATCAATTACAACAAATACATTTTCAGAACATTCTGGTTGATTTATATTTATATAAATTTGTGTATCTTAAGAAAGAAAACGATAAAATTGAGAAATAAAATTAAAAGCTGCTGATCTAATGAACACAGAGTACAGTAAATATTTAAAAAAGCAATCATACAAAATATATTCAAGAATATTCTAATTACATTTTGTTTTACCATGCTATTTTCACCCACTAATTTACAACTTTAGTTTAATTTTTTATCTTCAATCACACAGTGAATTACGCTGTAGATAGTTTTTTCTATTTGATATCGTTTATTTATTTATTTTATTATATACCTAAACTTCAATGAATAGAAATGAAAAAAATTCCGTTAAATTTCTAAATAATCTACCGATAAAGTTCTGAAATTCTTACGCTAAGTAAAACTTTTGAAGGGGGAAAAATATATTGTCATTTAATGAAATGGGATTGAATTAGCAGTAGGTATGGGTCAGCCCACGTTTTCAGCTGTTTAATATTGTGCAGAAAACAGTCACCACTAAATTGTTTACAATGCTTTCCAGGTAGTAAATATTATCTAAAATCGAAAACTAACATTTCTCGTGGGATCCGAAATTTAATAATATACTATAGAGCATTTTCAATCACATGACTCGGACCTAACAACGGCCTTAGCAACAGAAATGTTACAGTTTTTTTCCCTACAGAGGTTAACAGTTACAGGAAATGACTAGCCGTGGAATTCTTCTATTGGAGCATTTGCAATCACGTGATCCCATACCTAAAAACCGCCTTAGCAACAGATAAACAACGGTCTTAGCAACAGTTAAAAGCCCTACAGAAGATACACAGTTAAAAGAAAATAACCGGTTGTGACGTCACCTGAAAACACTCTATAGTAAATATTTAAAATAGCAATCACACAAAAAATATTAAAGAACATTCTAATTAAATTTTATTTTACCATGCTATGTTTATCTGTTTTTAACTAAAAATTTGATTTTTACAGAAAAGAAAGGAATCAAATTGAAATAAAGACAAAACACTCACACACAAAGATGAAAATACTAATTTACAACTTCTGTTTAAATTATTTACCTTCAATCACTGTGAATTACACTAGTAGTATTTAATTTATTACACAAAAACTTTAATGAATAGAAATTAATAAAATTCCGTTAAATTTCTAAATAATCTGCCGATAAAGTTCTGAAATTCTTACGCTAAGGAAAGCTTTTGAAGGGGAATAAATATAATGTAATTGAATTAGATGGGATTGAATTAGTAGTAGGTATGGGTCAGCCCACGTTCTCAGCAGTTTTATCTGTACCGATAACTAACAGTCACCACTAAATTGTTTACAATGCTTTCCAGGTAGTAAATATTATCTAAAATCGTAAACCAACAATTCTAGTGGGATCAGAAATTTAATAATATACTATAACAAGTCATTATTTCGTGGGATAAAACTAATTTCCTTCCTTAAATTACTTATATTTCATAAATATTCATGCTTAATTAGGGAAAAGGAACTTTTGTCCTTCAATTTTGTTGAAGTATAGGATTTTAAATGTATTATAAAGGAATAAAGGTTAAATATGTCGAGGGTTATCTTACTATCCCCTCTGAACTATGATCTGAGGCCATACCATAGAACAAAAAATTATAAAAGATTTTATTAAACAGGAACAATAGTTGGCAGAAGTAAAGAACCTTTAACAGTAATTTTTTCGAATAACTTGGTTAAAAGGTGTTTTGAAAATTGGATTTAATATCGAGTATATTAAGGAAACTAAATAATGCTATGTGAAAGTAATTAAAATTTGTAAAACATACAAACTTAAGTTCTACAATTTTGTTTTATATTATAGGTATATCACAGGGGATAGGAAGAAATTTTACTCAGGGTCCAGATAATTTTTTAAAAAATATATCGAGGTCCACAGTGAAAAAAAATACTCGGTACTTAAAACTTTATTTTTATAAACTACAAAGAAATAAACTTTTTACATTTCAGCACTTCTCTTGCTCTTAAATTATAAGATACGTTTTTTTTTTTAACTTTTGTCTTAAGTGCTTATAAATTATTTATAATCTTACATTGAAAGGGGGGTATGGGGGTTTCACTCGGAAATTTTTGAAAATTTTACTTTTATAAAGAAGGTTAACATATTTATGGTGTGCTAGGAATACATATTAAGGATTCTAAGAATTCTATTAAGTGTTTTACGCTTCCTAGGGTGCTGTGGTTGGAAAAAATACACCTTTTTATCAGAAACTAAATATTTTGGGAATTTTAGGGGATGGTGCCTTCAAAATCTTCTTAGATTAAAGATTCTAATTCTATATATAAAGCTCAAAATCAGGGTGCGTATGTAATGGGAAATACCCCCTCACTATTGCAAGAGTGGAGACATTCATTGGATTTCAGATATCCCCAGAAGGTAAAAATCTACATATTAAAGAGAAAAAGTTAAACATTATGAACAATGAGGCAATTGCACGGTTTTTTTTAAATTTTATTATGATAGAGGATGAAAATCCATGAAAAATGACTTAAAAATTATTGAAATCGGAAAACTATTCCCCAAGATATTAATTTTTAAAATGTAGTTTCCAGTATTAGCGGGAAAAACAGTAATTTCGTCATGGCTGCTGTGTGACGTCACAGCGCTTGGACCCACTTGGACCCGCTATGTTATTGTATGCTTAGCTCGCTTCATTCTGCTATTCTTCACAAAGTTTTAACTAAAAAACTATGATATTTTTAAGACACATACAAATATTTTTTATAAAAAGATTGGCGTTTTGTTTTTCAAAAAATATCAATTGGTTTTGGAATTATTAGGATTCAAAATTTAAATTTTTTCTTTTTTTGGCCGTTCACTAGAGAAACAGACGAGTTTTATGCGTGTTTTGGTTTTATGATAAGTCTGATTTCTTTTATTTTCAGCAATTCACTAGTTTCGACGGCGCTGTGACGTCAAATCCCGTTTTTTGATCACATGACTTTACAAGTGTTTGGGCAAAAATAAAATTGAATTTTAAGTTACTTAAAACATATTTTTGAACTTTAAAATCTGATATTTGATAGTTTCAAACTATAACGTATCAAAAAAGTGTAAAATTAAGCAAATCCCTCACCTATGCAATTCCCTCCTTGTTATTAATGTGGTCAGACAACATATAAATTACTATCTGTAAATATTAATAAATTATTCATTAAAATTGAAAATTGGTTGCGGTCCAGGAAATAACCTCCCGTGGTCGGATGGGGACGGCGGCGGTCCACCAGTTGCCCTTGGTATAGGAGTTAAGCTGAATTTCTAAAGGGGTTCTCTTTAAATACTTCGAAGCATCAACCCTTTGAAATAAATTTGTTTTGAAATTTTTCAATCCAATGGTTGTATTGTTTCATACGGATGAAAATAACACTAAAGTCACCACTATTTTTACGGAAATTTATTGAATATTTTCCTAAAAATTAGTATAATATAGGAAATAGTCGGCCGAGGATCTCTTGAACTGTTCCAATCTTTATTAATTCAAGAGCGTTAATTATTAAATCCACACATTAATCTGTATCCCTATGAATCATAATCTTCCTTTGGTCCACAAAATATTAACTTTATCTTCTTTCATAAACCAACTCTGTGGAGAGTGGTCGATCAACTGTTTTTATTAAATATACTTTTCCTTAATATTCAATATATCTAAAATTTAAGTTAATTAAACGTTTAATTACAAAAATGTCTTAAATCACCAAGTTTATTATTAATCATACCCCTCGGAACTCTTGAAAAATTGGCATTTTTGAAGACCTGAGCAACTATTTTGAGAAAACTCGATCGGATTAAAGAAAAGTAAGATAAACTTTGATTTAAATTTGTGTCTGTAAGGAAATTTCTCCAAGAGTTTGATACTGTAGGGACAATTTAGATGCTAGGTTTAAAAAATTTCCATTAATGCAGGATTCTATACTTGACAGCAACGTTTCTTGAACCCAGTACGTCACAAATGCGGAAGGAGAAATCGGTAAACACAAAGCCTGTTAGGTTGCTAGGAGGAGTTTCGGTACGCAAATCGAGATTGAAAAGCACTATAATACATGGGTTTAACAAAATAATCATATCTTTATATTGACGTTCTTCATTTCACTCAAAATTCAGATCAGATACCGCGATAGGAACTACTTTGTTTATTAGTAACGTCGTAGGCTCAACTTAAGTTGCTATCTAGTAACTAACTAGATACTTACTTAAGTTGTAACTAACTAAGTTGTAGTTAACTAACTTAAGTTGCTTGCTAGTCTATTTTTAATCGCATTTTCAGTTTAGGTTTAGAAGTTTTTATAACGTTAACATAATTTAACTTTTCAAACAAATGGTTGTATAGCAAAATTATGGTTCTGAAGAAAATGAATTCAAAGTGTTCTGAAAACAGAATGCACTGCAACGAGATTTGAAACCTTTTAATTCGTGGAACCATTCGGCATAATTTCAAGTTCTTGGTCTGTACTTATTGGTGCTACTATCTCATTGTTTTTCTCTTTGCAGGTTTCTGATGTCAGTGGTGAAGGTTTTATGGACTGGTTGATGCACCTACTGTGAACCTCAAAGATTCATCCAATAGGGCCACGTTTCGCGAGCAGGTTTTAACTAGTCCATCTCTCTTCAAGTAACATTGAAAAACGATTCTGAGCTAAACTGAACAGCGGATCCAGCCATGAAGAAAATGCAAGTATTTGTAATAAATTGCCTTTTGTAACCATGCTTTAGTGCCAATAAAGATGCGATGTCTAGTAATCTGGTTTAGTTATTTACGTATTTGTCTGTTTCTTAGGTAATGATACTAGGTCCACGCCGCTCAGAGTGAGCATGCGCGTGGACTTAGAATATACAGGGCGCGCAACTATGCTTAGAGCGCATGCGCCAACTAGCCAAAGAGAAGGTAACTAAGATGGCTAGGAAAGCTGAAGTCCAATTGATTAGGTTAACTTTGGTTGTTAGGAAGTTAGTAAAGTAGAACTAGGTGCTTGGTTGAAGTTTAACTTGGTTGGGAAATAGAAATTGAGCAATAAGTCTACAAATTCAATTTTAAACTTGGAAATATTAACGAAGTAAGACAACTTAACTAATATTTCTAAGTTTAAAATTGAATTTGTAGACTTATTGCTCAATTTCTATTTCCCAACCAAGTTAAACTTCAACCAAGCACCTAGTTCTACTTTACTAACTTCCTAACAACCAAAGTTAACCTAATCAATTGGACTTCAGCTTTCCTAGCCATCTTAGTTACCTTCTCTTTGGCTAGTTGGCGCATGCGCTCTAAGCATAGTTGCGCGCCCTGTATATTCTAAGTCCACGCGCATGCTCACTCTGAGTGGCGTGGACGAGTAGTAAGTGCGTGGAAGTTCATAAACAGGACCCATTCAAAGACATATTTCTTTATTAAAAACAAAGAAGGGTGGGGTTACAAGGAATTGATTCTTACAACAAAGAGTACTTGAAGACAACCGTGAGAGTTCGCTGTTTACGAGGCAACTTCCACTAATTTCTGCAAGAAAAAATATGTTAGTACAATAAACAGGCAAACATTAAGATGCACTCCAAATGAATCTAAAAACAGACCAAGAAGTTTAATAATGGAAGATCTAATAATAATATTTTTGAAGCGTCAGTACTACTCTGAGCAAACGAATATTTAAGCTCCCAAACGACCCAAAACATTTCTGCTAAGAAACCCAAAGGGTTTTTTTTTTCAGTCAAGTTAGCTAACCAAGATTCGGCAGCAAAATTGCGTTTCTAGATCAGATACTAGATTGGTTTAATGCAAGGGTTCAACAACTTTTCATGAAAAATTTTCCTCCCCCCTATATAATTTGCTTATATTTCACATAACATTGTATCAACGTTATGTAATAAATATTCTTTACTTTAAAACCAAGCAAAATAAAATTTTGAAAATCTAGTATATGGACGCAATATTTAAAAGTTAAGTTTTCTATGCCCCTTAAAATTCAATTTGAGATAATAAGGAAGATAATTCAACTCTAACATAATATTTAATTCAAAAATAATTCTTTACCTAATTCTGAATAGAACCCCTTTGAGTGAGAAACCCAGGGTGTATACCACCTTTGCTATACATCCAAAGGAAATTAGGCATCCCCAACTGAAAGTTTCCTGTTTTCATCTCAAAAATTACTCTCAATTTATTGATATCTGAGGTCCTCACCCCGGAAAATTTTTTAATTTTAGCGTGTTAAAAAGATATTTTAAGTTACTTTTACGGGATTTTTGAATGTTTTCCTACAAATAAAAATGACATTAAGTAATGGATTAAAAGTTGTCAACCCCCCAATTTTCTATCAACTCATCACCACCTACTTTGGGAAACACTGGCAAAAACGGATGCCACAGGTTTACGTGTTTCGAAATTTTGATGTTGTTTATAGAATAGGTACGCTTGTCTTAGAACAGCGTTTAATTTAACATCTTCACAAGTGGTTTTAAGGTGATGATTACTATTTCGAATTTTTATTTTTATAATTTTTATTTGTTTTGTTAATGGTGACTAAACTCACTAATACAGAGCCATCTATGAGCCGTTTTCAAAAACGTAATATTTACCCATGGCGGTGATGGATTATGGGATACCTAATCCGATGATTCGGTTAATTTACGACCGAATAATCGAGATTCTAATGGAGCTGACTTTGTTTTTTTTCTACGCAGTAAAAACCTGCCATGACAGATATTTCATGCTGCAACTGTTTGCTAGACCCTGTTACCAAACAGTGATGTAAAAATCTTTACTAAAAGATTTATAAAATGGAAAAAAATCCATTAATCCCATAATAAATAAATAAAAAATTAATAAAAAAAGTGAAAATATGAGAGTGAGAAGCTGATGGTAGCCAAACTGCAAAATGTAATAGATAAATAATTCCAAGCTGGGGGATGGCTAGTTGAGTATTAATTTAACATATCAAGGAGAAACAATGGCATCAGCATTAGTAAATGTTAAAATTAATTAAAATTATGGGGGGGATCTCTTTCAGCTAGAGGTCTATAGAAAGGATCTACACTACATAACATGCGCTCTATATCCTAAAATTAGAAACTCATTTCATATATTAAAAAGAGGAGAGGAACCTTTAAGTACTAAAATAAACATTGTAAATTATAGAGTATTTGACGATAGTAAAATCAAACATGATAATATTTTAATAGATGCTCACAAAAAACACTGATTTGAAAATTTGATTGGAAAAGGAAATTTTTAAAACAATTTTAAGTTGAAAAATTCCCCAACCACATTATATTTCCTTTTATTCATTTGAAATTTTAATGCATTTTTCTGCTCCAATACCGATCAAAGATGCAAAATCAACGTACAGTTGGGGAAATAAAAAACGACTCGGTTGAGATTTCTGACGAACCACTTGGGTTAGGAAGACAAATAAGGTGTCATTTTTCATGTCATGAAGTATTCTTTAAATGAAAAAAAATTTCGAGTCCTTAGGGGGTCGTCTTCATATTAAACGAAACACAAACTTTTGTTTTTCCTATGGGGACCCCCACCAATTATTATGCGTTCTTCTGAAAAAGCATCCCCATAAACCCCCAAATACCAAGTTTCATCCATGTAAGTATCCAAATAGAAGCATAGTATATTTTTAAAATGTCAACCATTCAATGTGAAATTTGTCAAAATATTTTCGGCGTAAAAATATGAAACTTTGAATTTAGATCAAATTTGTGTCCCCAAACAAAATAATTATGTTTTTGTAGCAATATTTAATAATTAATAGATAGATAATTAACATCTAATTTTGACCCAAAAATTAAATTTTAAAATCTTTTAATATTTTTATGGTAATCTATTCTGGTAGTAATTTTATATGGAAAACCAAAATTTCAGTCGATTTCAATTAATAGTTTTGGAAAAAACCGAATTAAACTAAATTCCCACTCTTAAAGGGACCGTATACCGCTGCCAAATGCATCCCGGCGAATGCTTTTTCTGGAAACAGTCGCCTTATTTTAATCACCATAACTTATACTAAAACTTAAATTTTATATAAAATTTCAATAAATTACTCAAACTTTTCAATAAACATTAAAGTGGTGAGTAAAAGTCTTACTGTTCCACCGTTTTTAGGAAATTATGTTTACAGAAAATTAATCCTTCTCACTCTGGAGACGACCCCCAAAATCTAAAAGCTTTATTTATCGCTCGATGTGGATGAAACTTGGTATTTGTGGGTTTATGGGGATGCGCTTTCAGAAAAACGCATAATAATTGGGGGGTCCCCATAGGAAAAAAAAAAGTTAGTGTTTCGTTTAATATGAAGACGACCCCCTAAGGACTCGAAATTTTGTTTTAGTTTTTTTTTTCATTTAAAGAATACTTCATGACATGAAAAATGACACCTTATTTGTCTTCCTAACCCAAGTGGTTCGTCAGAAATCTCAACTGAGTCGTTTTTTATTTCCCCAGCTGTACGTCTCCTATATATTCACCTTTTCATCTATCAAGCACTGAAATGTAATTTATGAAAAAAAAGGTACTTTTTTTGGTGCTTTTGGACCTAAAAGTAATCAGAATCAAAAATTTACACTGATCATCTTCAACTAAAATTATTACGTATGCATTAAATATTTGCTTAGGTTATTAAAATTTGGAATACGCGTGGCGAAACTACTCACCATTGAAAGAGTCAGATTATTCGAATGGGGGAATAAATACCGACAAATGTTTTCAGAAAACCAATTATATTTTTGAGTCTTCGGATTGATATCTTGGTATCGCAATTGCAATATTATTACGATTTCATAACATAATCTTTTTAGCATCCCATTAGGGTTTAAAAAATAATTTCGAAGGTTCCTCATCACCTTAAATAAGGCACTGCGTAGGTAATTAAAACACAGTAAGGGAAATAGGGAATAATCAGTTTGAAAAAGCTATAAATCCATCAACTTTTTTAACTGTAAAATCTTTTTGCTTGGGTACACTTATATTTGAGCTGGTTAGGATGAAAGTGGTATAAGTCCACTGAACTTCGTTTTGTGTAATTGAAGGTTTTCTAAAAACATGTGCTAAAAATTCAGGATTGCTTATATTTTTACTTTGTGGGGTGGATTTGTCTTTAGGCAGGGACACAATTTTTGCTGCGGATCAACTTTTATCAAATTTTAACTGAAAGTGCTTTAAATTAGCTTTAATGGACTTATACCACTTTCATCCTGACAGATTGATGGGTTTCGGGAAGGAAGATGGGTATTGGGATGTAGTAAACATAGCTTTCCCAGCGACTGGTTGGTACAAAGTTTGATTTAAATGTTCTGTTCCATAGATTTTGATGCGTAGATTACGAATATTTTGTTGAAAAAATTTTTACGACCCATTTTGGGGGGTCAAATTCAAAATGGCGACCGAGAAACTTTATTCGCTTGATATGTCTCTAGTTCATATGTTCTATTTGCTTTAACTAAAGCAAGGTTTAAATTAAAATAGGTTTTGTTTTTTAAAAAACTTGTTATCGATGTGATTTTTAAGATGGCGTCCAAGATGGCCGCTGATTATAAAGTTTTGCAGTTTAATAGATAGTTGGTTAGTTGAGCAATATATCAAATTGATTGATTTTGAGTAAGGAAATGGAAATTTAATTAAAATGAAATTATTTTTTACAACAATAAACGCTTTTTTAACCATTAATTTTAAAAATTTTTAATTAAAAAAATAAATTTAAAATATTTTACTAATTTTTATTTATGACATTTGATATAAAGTACGCCACTGTTTGAATTATACTAGGTTATTAAATTCATTTTAACTTGTTATTAGGGTGATTTTCAAGATGGCGTCCAAGACTGCCGCCGTTTATAAACCTTTGCCGTTTTTATGATAGATAGTTGAGCAATAAATCAAATGGATTGATTTAAAGTTAGGAAATGGAAATTTCAATAAAATTAAATTATATTTTACAACAATAAAAATTTTTAAAAATTAATTTTGATTTTTAAATATTTTAAATTTTAAAAAATAAACTTAAAACATTTTACTAAGTTTTATCCCAAAACTAATATCAATATCTAAAGTTACTACCATACTGTAATTTATATAGAATGGTTGTTAAAATACATACAAAGATATTGACTGCAAAGGGGTGTCTGTATTAGAGCCATGACGATTAAAGGATTAAAGCTTTCCCCCCTAATCTAATAAAGCGCGGATTTTATTTTCGGATATATTTTTACAAAAAGGGGTCATCCATAAATTTGTAATTAAAGTTAACAAAAATAAAATTTTCTCCAGTAAGACGCTTTTTCATAATCGCACGGACCCCGCCTTTGCAGTTGTGCGAGTGTCCTTGGGGTTCCTCTTATCAAAACAAATTCACTGAACGAAGCGGAGCAGTGGACTTATTCCACTTTCATCCTGATGAAAACGGCCGTTCGCGTTAGTAGTCATTTTTTGAGTCGCTCTTACGGGCCAACAAATGTACTTTTCCCTTTGCAAACAACTACACTAAATAAAGGACCTAAAACTCTATCCAAATCCACTCTTAACTCAACTTTTGTCATTTTTGGACTTATACCACTTTCATCCTGGGCAGCTCATTTTTTTCGATGATTCTTCTATATTCTAAATAGGGTTCTGAATTCCCAGTAAAAATTTGTTGCTTACACAATGAAAATTCCACTGCTTACAGTGTGGTTTTTTTTTCGATGTTCTCAAAACTTAGTTTTTGAACTTATTCACTTTTTCAAACTGAGAGTTGAAATATACTGAACCTTATACCTTTCAGAGCAAAAAGCTGAAGGATTAATCCTTGTTTCGTGAAGTCCTCACATGGTTTTAATCTTCATCTTGGACTAGAAAAAGTCCCTTGGTCAATTTCTAATTCTTGATAAAACTGCAGTAACATTCCTTAAGAAATAAATTAACACAGTATTAAAAATAATTAAAATTTACTTCGAATAAAAAGATTGATCTAAACAAGATTTTTGAGAAAACAAAAACCAATTTTTAACCACAGCGTTTTAAAACATGAACAGTTCCCGCATTCGCATTTTATTTTTTTTTATTAGATAGAGATTGTTAAAATAGAAACTTGGTCGTAAAAGTTTTTTTCATTCTGATGCGTAATTATTTGTTTAATTAATTTCAAAGTTCGTCTTTTAAAATGGGTGCGAAAACGGCTGCTTCGTCACAAGTAGTTCTGTGACGTCAGTTGGTACAAACAATAGTACGAACAGCCAATCAAGAATAGCCTTTCGGCGATCCCCGATGTTTGTTTGTATCAAATTACGCCACGAGCGTTTCGAGGGCAATTCAAACTTAGCTAATTTTATTTACAAATACCTAATTAAATATCTGTTTGAAACTTTTAATGCTGATTTTGAAATTAGAACAATTATTGTTAAAAACTATTTTTAAAAAATACGGGAATTGTTCATTGTTTTGAAAAGTTCAGTTTTAACAGTTTGAGCCCATAACCCCTAACAAATGCATATTTTGTGTAGGGATATACGAGTATAAGTAATTTTTCGCGTCCAAAATTAAAGGATGATTTGATTTTTTGGGAATAATGACTCAAATATTTGTTAATGTAATGAAATTTTCATCGTTTTCAGACATAAAACGTGGCCTCTTTATTGGTGATTACCACCCACCAACATAGGTGCTAAAATCCACCAAAAATGATGATTGAGGAGGTGGTTACTTAATATTCTCTGATGCCTTTACAAATGACAGAGAAGTTTTGCTAAATGACTCTTAGTACATAGACGTTTTTGCTACCATTCCGAATGTGTTTGGAAATCTATAATCAATGGAAGGCCTCTGTACTTCCCTTAAACTAATGCTGGGAAAATTTGACACTCTTAAAACATACTATGGCATGAATTTCATTCATAAAAAAATTTGAGTCATACTTCAAAAAGTAAAATCATCCTGAATTTTTTCACACGAGTGTAATAAGTTTAGATAATTAGGCACCTAAGTTGTTTAAATCCCTTCATTTTTGTAGACTCCATTGAAATACAATACGCAGAGTTATCTAACAAAGTGATGAGAATAAAAACAGTACAAGTTTCTAAATAGGGTCCTGAATTTCCAGTAAAAATTTGGTGGTTATACAACGAAAATTCCCCTTCTTATACAGTTTTTTAGTAATTTGGACATCTACTGTGTTTATTCCCATCGATTTAAATATAATTCTGATTTTTCAGTAATAAATCTTACGATTACCAAAAAGTTCTTTAATGTAGTTTTTGTTCCGAATTCTCAGAACGTCTACTTTTCTTACTTATTTTCTAAACTGACGATTAAATTAAAAATAATTTTTTAATAATCCAACTGTAATACCAACAGAATTAATAATTACTTAATTTTATACTTAAAAAACTTTACAAAAATAAACCTTTCGTTCAGAAATTTAAAAAATGATTTAAATTTACGAATAAACGAATTTTTCTTAGATTGGTAATGTTTTTTATTGCTGGATAAACAAAATATCTAATGATCTCAATCTAAGAAAATGTGATTCGCCAAAAATGGAGTTTTTCAACTTTGGATAATCTGTTATTTTAAATAGGAGCTTTTAAAAATTAAACATTGTACTGATACACAATAATAATACTAATTAGTATGAGAAATTTTCTTTGTAATAAGATTAATTATAAAATAAAATCAACTTATCACAAAAGGTCCTCTGAGTATCTTTCGTCGGTCATTTCTGTTGAGGTCATTTGAATTAGACTCTTCAAACCTGGTTGCAGCAGCCTAGGCAGCCTCTTCCATGGGGGGACTAAAATATATTAAAAGTTTCAATTAAAGTTCCTTTAAGCATCAATACTAAATAAATGAACCACGAATAATAATTGATCTAGTTTTGCAACTAGAACACTTAGAAGCTTAATAGAACATTTATAATTTTTGGTTAATTTAATTAAATAGAATTTTTATTTTTAAAATTTTTTCCTACATTAGAAACAAATCTGAAATATTTCAGGTGATATTTTTTCATAGGTACCTATCTATAGCAAACATTTTGAATAAAAAAGTCCATATTCTAAGCTTAACCATTATAGTGTTTTCAGGTGACGTCACAAATATCAGGCAGCGGTCTTACTTATTTATCAAAACTATAGTCTAAGAGCCAGTAAACAGATGATGACACATATTTTAGGAAAGCCTTAAATTTTCTCAGTGAGTCAGTTGTACCTACCGTACATGAGGTGGGGGTTAGTTAAGCCCAGTCGCGGTAGGTTCAGCGTTGCGCAGGTGTGTCAGGTGTGTTAATTTGGTGAACTAAAAAAGTATTTTAGGAAGGCTGCCGTTTTGACATGTCAAAATATATTATTATATGTACTCAAAAACAACATGGCAGACGATTCCCATGGTTATGACGTCATGGCAGATCATTTAAAAATTTAAAAAAACGAAATGATGGTAAAACAGTCGTCATATACGGCATTTAAAGCACCATTTACACTAGTGTCTGGAAGACTAGTGCAAGGAAGTAAGACGAAACTTGACGATCCTTGCACTAGTCTTGCCAACACTAGTGTAAATGGTGCTATATGACGACTGTTTTACCATCATTTCGTTTTTTTAAATTTTTAAATGATCTGCCATGACGTCATAACCATGGGAATCGTCTGCCATGTTGTTTTTGAGTACATATAATAATATGTTTTGACATGTCAAAACGGCAGCCTTCCTAAAATACTTTTTTAGTTCACCAAATTAACACACCTGACACACCTGCGCAACGCTGAACCTACCGCGACTGGGCTTAACTAACCCCCACCTCATGTACGGTAGGTACATACAACTGACTCACTGAGAAAATTTAAGGCTTTCCTAAAGTATGTGTCATCATCTGTTTACTGGCTCTTAGACTACTACAAATCCTATTAATATGGCGTTGAATAAAATCAATCACACATTGATTTTGTCGCGGATTCACGGACTATACTATAAGCTTTAAATTGGTAACGATTGAATTTTATCATTAATTATAAAATTATTAATAATATGTAGAAGAAAAATACATCTGAATCGATCCGGAATCTGTTAAAACGTAGATTGACTCTGCAATATATCGTATTCTTATTAAAGCGAATGTTAAGCATGGAAATCCCATTTTTAAATTCCATTAATTAATTTAAAATTAAAATTTAATTTGCTAAATTAACTAAACAGTCTTGGAACTTAAACGCAGAAAGAAATTCTAGACTCTTTTTAGTATACCAATCAATTGGTAGTGAGAAAGAAACATTTTTTAATGATTCGCATGATGCAACTAGTTTGGGTTTACGAAAGTCTGAATACTAAGAACTGCAGTTCTAAGATACGAACTGGTAAAACACCACACTCCTAATCAAAACTCACCAGTCGAAAAGTAAATTTTAAAATAATTCGCAATAACTTCATGCTACTTAAACAGGAAAGAGAGATAATATCCAAAAATTAATTATGCATTACTTTTTAGTAAATGCAAATTTCGTCACCTTAGAAATAAAAACTGCTGGCATCAACAATCAACGGCTTGGAATCGATCCCATGCTAGAATCGAAGGCACGGAATCGAATACAAGAATCGTAGGATGTGATGTGATTCCACGATCGAATCCAAAGAATCATGACATCCTTACTACTAGACTGCAACTTAAGTTGACCCCACGACGTCACTAATAAACAAAGTAGTTCCCATCGCGGTGTTTGAATTTTGAGTGAAATAAAGAACGTCAATTAAAAAATATGATTTTTTTGTTAAACTCATGTATTAATAGTGCTTTTCAATCACGATTTGCGAACCGAAACTCATCAACACAACAGGCTTCGTGTTTACCGATTTCTCCTTCCGCATTTGTGACGTACTGGGTTCAAGAAAAACTTAAGTTGACACTACGACGTCATTACCAAACAAAGTAGTTCCCATCGCGGTGTCTGAATTTTGAAGGAAATGAAGAACGTATATATGTCTTGCTGCATATTAGACAAGGACCAATCTAGGATTTTAAACTTAACCCCCATTTTTCTGAAAAATTTTCACGGCAATTTAATTTTTGTGAAAAATTATAACAGTTTTTTAATTTTTGTAAAATTTTTCATACTTATATAGTTAATATTTTTAATGAAAACTATAAAATTAATGAAAGCTGCTTTAAATTAATTTTTTCTTCAATTTTATATAAACTTAAATACTCAATTAAATACAAGATATTCATATAATTTAATAATAATTTTTGTGAAGGTGCCGTTTTTGTTAGTACATTTTTTGTAAAGGGGCCGATTAACGCGGCGCCAAAATTGACCTGTATTAGTCCCTGTAAAACTGCAACAAACATCCGAAATTTAAAAAAAAAATTTACAAGAAGTATACCCGATTGCTTGCCCAGGGAAAAATGTCACCGCACGCCACTGGTCGAGTATAGGGCAAAGCTAAACTGAATCACAACAGTCAATTATCAAATTGTATGAGGGAATCTAATTAGGAATCAAAAGCTTGGAATCGATTCCATGTTAGAATTGAAAGCACGGAATCGGACATAAGAATCGAATTAATTGAATCTCAGGAATCTATTCCGGGATCGAATAAAAAAAAATCGTGACATCCCTATACTTACTCCGAAAAATCACACAGTTGCTTGCAGGGCGTTGTTAACCCTTTCAGTTCTAAACACTGCAAATTATTTATCCATAAGATTCAATGACAATCTCGGGCCGTTTGATGTGGCACATCAGGCGCAACATCTTAAAATCAAATAACACTGTCTACGGGAATATTCGGAATTGCAAGCGGAGAAACTCATTTGATTGGTTCGTAAGCGCCGACATCATCGAGATGGAAAGATCCAAACCAATCAAATGAGCTTCTCCAACGATCCGAAGCAGATAGTGTTATTTGATTGGTTATGGGTAAACTAGACTGCAACGTTTCCTGACCCTATGATCTCACTACGCGGAAGGAAAAACTTCGTAAATAGAAAGCCTGTTGGGTTGCTACGAGGAGTTTCGGTACGCAAATCCTAATAAAAAAGACGCTATATATACGCATGGGTTTAATAAACTAATCATATTTCTAAATCGAAGTCCTTAATTTCACTCAAAATTTAGACACCGCGCTGGGAACCACTTTGTTTTGTTTCTCCAGGGTCAAGTAACGTTGCAGTCTAGTATAGTGGTTTGCCGAATGGATATACAGTGAAAGCTCTTATAGCGTAATTAATCCGTACCGAGTTTTTTGTCGCTATAAGAGCAAACTTCGAGTGATACACTCGAGTGTAGAATATCACTCGTTTAAAAGCAATAAACTCGTTAAGCTAAACTATCAATTTTGATGCTTTTCGGGAAGGTGGACTCGATTCCCTCAATGATGTATTTTTAGTAGACTAATTTATAAAGTCTGGAGGAAATCTCAACCTGAAAACGATATCATTGGGATTTAGAACACAGTTCGAATCATCCAATTGACCTTTCCTCACTTTAAACAATTATTTCTTATTTTATGAAGTCTTGATACTTCCAATTTCATGTTATATTACCTTATTTTTTGCTTTTATTTTAATTTATATAAAGTTTAAGATCAATATTTTACAGAGTATAAATATTTGTGTTTGCTTTTTAAATTTTGATTTTATTTTATTGCATAGCTTAGCTTCCTTAGAAAGGTATGATGCTTAAAAAAATTTATTGCATCAATTTCACCTGCATCTGCATGTAATTTGAAAAACTTATGTCTTAAATATAAGTCAAAAAATTGGAAATAAAGAAAGATAAATGAATACGCTAATAAATTTAAAGTCTAAAATCAACAAGGACATCAGGTAGCGAAAGGTTTCGTTTGGGATTGTAGCCGGTTGCCCCGGGCGAAAGCACGCGAGAAGAAGATGCGATCGTTACTTGGTGCTGTTTGTCATACTCTGATATTTGTTTATTGGCTAATTCTTGTGTGACGCACACAAACCGATCCAGAAAAGTATTCGATAAGCTGAATCGATTCGAAGATTAGTCTTTATAAGAGCACAAAAGTGCTCTTATAGAGACTAATTTTTGGGTCTTTATAAGAGAGTATTTTTATAAGAGCAGGTCGCTATAAGAGCTTCCACTGTAGTACTATTTAATATTAAGGTGAAGCTATAGAGAGATAGTCAAAGGTGATCTGAGAAATGAATGTGACAAAAGCAATAGGATAAGAGAGGCGAATCCGTAAGATTTCGATACAATGCATGATGGATAAACAGCAACTATACTGACAATTTAATGACAAACTTACAGGGTTCGATATGCAGTACTGTTATTTATACTAATAAAAGCCTAACCTTCGAACCCAAGTGTAGGCATGCCTTTATAAATACGACAAATAATAGTTAAAAAACCCCATCAAATTTGCCATCTTTTTAATATAAAGGAGATAATTATGTTTATAACCCACTCGTTAAAGATTATGATGACTCGGGTAGGTAATTTAAGGTTTATAATCTACGAATTTGGTAGAAAAGTCTTCAATTTGGTTTAAGTGTGAGTAAATAGTGGGAAACAAAGATTTACAAACATTAAAATTTGACATAATTAACTCCTGGGAGCTTGGCACTCATTCATTAAGTTTTTTGAATTTAATAGCTAAAGGTATATAAATCAAATATTTACATATGAAAATAAATTAGATTGGGCACTTGGGAAAACAAATATCTTACCTATTTATTCAAAAACTACCGCGATGAATCATCGTAGTTTTTCACGTCTACCAACTTTCCGCTCCTTGTCTACATTAACTGATGCCACGAAATCCAACCTAAATATTAAAAGTTATGTTTAAATATTAACTTTCAAGTTAAATCACGGAAAGCAAAAAACAATAGAGCATTCGCACATGACGTCACTTGGCGAATAAACAACGTTGCTAAGGCTGTTGTTAGGGGCGGGAAATAGAAGCGCCCAATAGAAGCATTCGCACATGACGTCACTTGGCGAATAAACAAAGTTGCTAAGGTCGTTGTTAGGTCAGAGTCATGTGATTGAAAATGCTCTATTCTATTTAACATTTACGAAAATTTCGGATTAAACTGGTGAATATAATTGCGGAAATTTTATTTCACTCAAGCAAATTGTTTGAAAACTAAACGAAATTCTTACGATTGTTATTATGATAAGTTATATGAAAGGCCTAAAAAAAAAAAGACTCAAATACACAAGTTTCTTCGTAGAAAAAATTAAAGGCAAAAGGTTCGAATCCATACTGATGTTATTTCAATATTAAAGATCGGTAGGGATTGGTTGTTGATTTTCTTTTTAATAAGGTATTTAAAATGTTTTAAACTTATCGCTTCATTTCCAAGTGTAAAATTAAGGCTTCAAACTACAAATTAGTAATTTACTGAACGTGCATAGATTTTCGATCTAAAATTTCGTTTTTTTATCAGTTTGAGGACAAAAGTTCGAATCTTAGCTCTTCTTTCGATGGAAAACAAGTCATGTACCGGCAATTTCCACCTGTGGTGATTTTTTAGACAACGCTTTTTGTCACTGAAAATAAAATCCTATCACCTCTTTTGACATGTGACCAAGCTTGAGAAAATTTGATCCAGAAGTTTTCTTTTTATAATATCTATCGCAAAAGGGAAGTTTATTTATAACCACCCTGTACTAAACAATGTTTGGAAGGTTTTTCTCCATTATTTCTGATATCAGCGTAAAATTTTAAATTGAATGAACATGAAACAAAGCTAATTTTTCTTCGACATAAAAAATTACATGCTTGAAATACATAATGGACTAGTTCCACATTTTATTTTTATTTTTTTATTCTATTCAGCTTTTCAAGAAACCCCTAAAACCGAGATATTTTTTCATTCTGATAATTATTTATTTTTTTATTGCAACTCAAAGTTCGCGTTCTGAAAAGCGCGCGAAAAACGGCGCTTCAGGTTCGTGACGTCACTCGGCCCAAACTCGGTCTACTACGACTTGCAGACGTCATTTGCAAAACGACGCCATGATTTAGATTTTTTGAATTGTTAACACTGAATAAGGAACATTCGTGTTTTTGTTATTAACATTAATGTTTCGATATGAAAACAAACGCCTTGATGTTAATTTTTAATGGCTATCTCTATTCAAATCACAGTTTAATAAGTAGAAATCTGAAATAAGCATAAAGGATCAAAAATGTCTTTTAATTTAACAAAATTGATACAACAATAAACAAAAACGTGATGCCAGCGGCAAAAAATGTAAAAATACATACCAAAAGAAATAATGCTTGATTCTCATCAGTTTACTTTTATAATAAATTAAAGAATTTAATGTAGTTAAATATAAATTATTTACTGTTGGAAGAATTCGAATATTCAACGATTTGTTTTGATTTATAATTGATTTTACGTTTTTATTTTACTAGTGATTTTAGGTTCGTGACGTCACTCGGCCCCGATGGCTTCACAACCATTTCACAACTCGGGCGATTGCATCATTTGTTGACGACTTTTATTTTCTTAATATATAAGTAAATAAATTTTTTAGATAAATTTCGATTGTAGATTTCAATTTGACACAACATATGCTGTAATAATAAACCACAAAATCGAAAGTTTAAAAAATATGGAACTACATAATTGATGTTGAATCATTATTGAAGTGTGAACGTAGACTGTATAACTCAACAAAAAGAAATTTTATAGTGGAGTCGCTTGTGTCAAAAACCAATGGTGTAAAAAAATTTTTTGGCAGAAGCTTAGTGAGTGGTATCATTCGATTCGTAATGACGTCTACATTAACGTGGTACCGGGTGTTTTTTTCGAATTCCGTGCAGGGGGTTTCTATGACGTCATGAATGCAAGATGGCTGCCGCAGGAAAAAAGCTGTAAATGGCGATCTAGGGATGTTATTGGAACTATTTTTGGACAAAAAGCTCAGAAATATATATTTTTATCGAATAGTTACAAAAATAAGCATCTAAATCGGTTAAAAATTGCGTTTATGACGTCATAACCAAAAAATGGCTATTTTCACCAAAAATACAGTATTTTGTCATGTAATACTTTAAAAAGATGCTATTTTCAACGTGAATGTAATGAAAATATGTTCATAATAAAAAAAACAATGGAAATTTCATTGGTGGTCACAAAAGGCGGATATGACGTCAGAAATCCAAAATGGCTGCCACACAGAATAATTTTTTTTATTTTTTTATTCAAAAATGTTTTAATTGGGAATTATTACACTTATATGAATGTAATAAAGGTATTTTGAGGATAAAATTCAACAAAACATTTTAAAATCCCTGGAAATAGCACCGAAATATTAGGTGCGAAACACAAAACTACAGTATTTTGTCATGTAATACCTTAAATAGATGCTATTTTCAACGTGAATTTAAAGAAAATGTGTTCATAATTAAAATCCCAACAATGGAAATTTCATTGGTGGTCACAAAAGGCAGATATGACGTCAGAAATCCAAGATGGCTGGCATGTAAAATGAATTTCTTTAGTTTTTTATTCCAAAAAAATTTAATTGGAAATTATTTTATCCTTAAAATGACTTTATTACAACATTAATAAAAGTATAATAATTCCCAAATAAAAATTTTTGGAGTAAAAAAACTAAAGAAATTCATTTTACATGCCAGCCAGCTTGGATTTCTGACGCCATATCCGCCTTGTGTGACAAAGAATGAAATTTCCATTGCTGGCATTTTAATTATGAACATATTTTCTTTACATTCACGTTGAAAAGAGCATCTATTTAAAGTATTACATGACAAAATACTGTAGTTCTGTCTTTCACACCTAATATTTCGATGCTATTTTCAGGAATTTTAAAATGTTTTGTTAAATTTTATCCTCAAAATACCTTTATTACATTCATATAAATGTAATAATTCCCAATTAAAACATTTTTGAATAAAAAAATTAAAAAATTTATTCTGTGTGGCAGCCATTTTGGATTTCTGACGTCATATCCGCCTTTTGTGACCACCAATGAAATTTCCATTGTTGTTTTTTTTATTATGAACATATTTTCATTACATTCACGTTGAAAATAGCATCTTTCTAAAGTATTACATGACAAAATGCTGTATTTTTGGTGAAAATAGCCATTTTTTGGTTATGACGTCATAAACGCAATTTTTAACCGATTTAGATGCTTATTTTTGTAGCTATTCGATAAAAATATATATTTCTGAGCTTTTTGTCCAAAAATAGTTCCGATGACATCCCTAGATCGCCATTTACAGCTTTTTTCCTGCGGCGGCCATCTTGCATTCATGGACGTCATAGAAACCCCCTGCACGGAACACCCGTTACCACGTTAATGTAGACGTCATTACGAATCGAATGATACCACTCACTAAGCTTCTGCCAAAAATTTTTTGAAACATGACATAAGCGACCCCACTATTTATCTTCAAGTAATGGACAAAGTTTTAATAAAATGATGAAAACTATACTCGAAACTTCCTTTAATAAACACTAAAATTAAAAATTTCTAAAAGTTTTAATCACGGTTTGAATTTAATGATGAAGTTTTCATCAAATCAACACATTAACAATTATATTTCAAAAATAACTTTCAAAAAAATGATTGATTTATGTATAAAAAATAAAATGGTGATATAAAGATATTTCTTTTTCTTAAATAACTAAAATTATTTACTTATAGAGATAGGTTTTACACAAATAATGATGATTCATTCACGATGAAAATTTTTTCATTAAAAATAAATTTACAAATAGGTTTTGTCATCTGAAATGCTTTTTTTAATGTAACCGTTACCATAGAAGGATACATTGTTTTAAAATTGAAGGAAATTTCGTTTCCAGCTTTTTTTTGTGATCACAAGTACCAAGAAAAGAATTTCGGAATTTCATTCACATAAGAAATAAGCGTAATCTTATGAATTTACTGAGCTAGACAAAACTTTAATAGGTCCAAAAACAGAAAAAGTTACATTTAAAAAGATTGAGGTCACATCAAAAAAGGTAAACAAGTAAGCGAGCAGAAAGTGATAGTTCCTATATAGGATAGTGCTGTTCTTTAAAAACAACCCACTCCAAATTGTACCCTAAAAACAACCCATTGAGATATTTTAATTAAATAATTAAAATAATTTAACCATCTCATATACCCTGTCTTTCTATGGCCTTTAGAGTGTCAGGGATGTAAAAACTGGTCAAAGAATGGTTTATTTACTTATTTTTTAAACAAGCTGAGATAATGTAGATTTTTGGCAAAAAATGTGCTTCAGATTTACAGATTTTGTAAAAATGTATGTTATAAAGACTTTAGAGCATTTTTCGCACGTTTTTATGTTATCCCATTACTATAAGAATAAAATATTAAAGTTTTAGCTCAGTCCGCCAATTAGAGTCCTTCTAGGAAAATTGTTTTTTTTTTTTCAAATTCTTACTTAATTGACTGCCAATTTGTAATGGATACTTGGAATTAAACATGCTTAGCACTAAAATGTTAGGGAAGATGGGCCGCTAGTACAGTTTTTTGTTCGATTTAATTATCCTTTTTATTAAGCTTTTAATGAAGAAAATATGAAACAGTGGGTTGTTTTTAAAGGACAGCACTATACTTGTTTGATTTCTGCTGACGATGACGTGACGTCACATTGTGAGCTGATGATGCCCCAAACTTGAATCACAACAGGTTAACCTTAGGTCAAGTTAGTGGTGAATAGCACAGCCGTTAATCAAACTAAAAGGATACCTATTATTTTATTTTAAAACTGATCGAGTATTAAAAAATACGTTCAAATTATGTATTAATTAGGGACTTCAAATATAATGCTTTCTTATCGTACTATATAACCATTATCCAATCAAAGATAACATTATGATAGTTTTGAAAGGTGTGGAATTCCTCCGTTTAATTTAAAAATCCGCGTACCTGCATTATGATATCGTCATGCTTCTAAAGATTGCATGTTATTAAATAGTTGAACCACTACAGAAGATTTTAACCCCTGGCAGACAAATCTCAAACCAATTAATAAAATGTTTTCAAATATTTTACTGGTGACTATTTCCAAATTGGTTAGTGATTTATCTCATATGCTAATTTAAGGAAGTCTCTCCGATTTCCTAAGCCTACGAATTTTAAGAAATAAGCAAGTTGATTCCACTTCATATTGGCAAAGTTGTAGGATTTCAAATCTCTTAGGAAGAGTATAGTACTTGCAAAAGCCCTTCGCACCACACACTCCATATTGCGCACAACGATTGAAGAGATTCTGTTGAAGACAAACAGTAGATAGACTCAATATTTTCATATGGGTTGGCACAAATGAACCGAGATTTAAAACAGAATCACTGACTTAGAAGTACCGTATATTTCCCCGTATATATGGCAAGAAGTTTTGAACAAACAAAGTGGGGGATCGGCTTATAAAGGGATCCAAAGTGTTTTAAAATATTATTAACGGAATTAAGTTTCGCGGAAGCCCCTTGTGATCACATCAAAATAACATATCCACTGGGGGTGATTACACCAATACATAAAATAGAAACAAATTAAAATTTTTACAAACAATTCCCTTAACTTCGCCCCGAATCTGTCGGATGATGCCACTTTAAATAAATTAATTAATTGCCCACCAGCTGAAAAGTTAATAATAAAATAACTTAATCAATTTTTATCTTAAATAGTTGAAATTCTCTCTCATTAAATATATTTGTAAAGCACTCCTTTCAGAACGTGGTGCACGTCAATTCAGTCGTAGCCTATTCTTGTAAAGTTTTACTCTGAAGTTTTACCAAATATTTCTGCGTATATAAGCCAAAAATGTTTGGAAAATTTCTTTGGCATATAAGCAGGTGTGCAGAATATGCCCTAACGAGGTTCGGGGGAAATTTAGGCAGTGGTGGGGAAATTTTAATCCAAATTTATACAGAAAGAACTCGACAAATTGAATTTTTATTAGTGGTAAACAAATTTTTTGTTTAGTGACAATCATATCCTCCAACTTCTACGGAAATTTGATAAAAATTGCGGATCTACGCTGCAGAATAAAATTTCCTTGGGGAATAACTGCTTCATGAAATGCATTCGTTTATTGTTAAAAAGATAATTTATTATTATCTTTAGTAAAATATTAAGTTCTTGCGTTACAATACAGACGAACACCAAACGTGTAAAAGGATTTAGAATTTTAATTTCTTTTTGATTAAATGCACTTCTTTCTATCCTATTGCTAAACAGGCATGTAATTTAAAGGACTGTAACTTATAATGAATGATAAAATCAAGTATTATAGCATCACAAGGAAAAAAAACAGATATAACTTGGGTCATCTGACAGCCTACGGCCGTATTCACCACTAACGTTGGACGTAAGGTTAACCTGTAATCAAGCTTTTCGTTAACTTTGGGATTTTCTTAAAAGTGGTTACCAATTAAAGGTTTTGATTCCAGATTAACCTTAGGTTAGGTTAGGTTAGGTGTGAATAAGGCTGTAATTGGTAGTTTTGTAAAAGGAAAACAAGTTTTAAGTCAATCAGAGTTGTCGAAAAAGAAATGATAATGTTGATATGGTAAGGTTGATTCCAGGTTAACCTTAGGTCAAGTAAGAGGTAGTAGATACAGCCGTTAATGAAACTAAAAGGATCCCATTATTTTATTTTAAAACTGATCGAGTTTTAAATAAAAAGTAAAAACGATATATTACTGTACTCAGATCTTATTCCAAGACTATTACCCAATTTGAAATAACTATATCATGATAGTGTCCAACGATAGAGTAGTACCTCTAACTATTTCAAAAGCCTATTAACAATAACTTAAATGTATCTCCTATTTGGAATACGGCATGCCTCTATAGAGCACATGGTATTAACTATTTTCTACAGTACTACTGTATTACAACAAATGAAACAGAAAAATTTAAAAAAATATATTTTGTATATTTTACTGGTGACTATTTCCCAATTGGTAAAATTATTTATTGCACACGTTAATTTAAAGAAGTCTCAATCGATTTCCTAAGCCTGGAAGGAGGCAACAGAAAATACACGACTAATTGTGAACATTCGGAATTTTACGAACCGAGCAAGTTGATTCCACTGAATTTTAGCAAAGTTGTAGACAGCCAAACGATTTCGAGACGCTGGGGAAGAATTTAGTTGTACACGGCCTTCACCAGAACACCGCACACACACTCCATAATGTGCAGAGCGATTAAAGAGATTATGTTGTTGAGAAACAGTAGAAA
The DNA here is from genome assembly GCA_963680715.1 of Tetragnatha montana. Classification (NCBI taxonomy): domain Eukaryota; kingdom Metazoa; phylum Arthropoda; class Arachnida; order Araneae; family Tetragnathidae; genus Tetragnatha; species Tetragnatha montana. The sequence goes on along the minus strand of OY796677.1, from coordinate 11,624,350 downwards.
AAACCCAATTTTTATATGGGTTGGCAAATGAACAGCGAATTAAAACAGAATATCTAAGTTCTAAGTTAGAAGTATTTCAAGATACAATAGACGAACAGTGTTTATTAACATAAAAACTTAAAAAATATTACTAAAAGTACAATTGTTTAGGGGATAACTTGGATCTACTTCGTCAGTGATAAAAACAATATGGCAGACATGAAATTTATACAGAAAATGGAAGAGGCGGTTACAGAGTTAAAGCCAAAATTTTTAAGGATACGAGAAAACTGGGAGCTACTTTTAGTGAAATAAGGTAACACAATTAAGTTTGAGTGATCTTGTTAAGGTTTAGTGACTTGGTTATTGGACATTTTATGAAGTATCCGAACTATGATATTGTGGGAAAAACCTCAGTCAATAGCAATAGCTTTTATGTAGTTAATTTCGGAATTAAGTAAGTCCTTATTAGAACAAATGTTAATTGCACGGAACACGAAAGAATTAAAGGCTGCAAGGTTTTGATTTTGCGGATGATTTGATTTAAAATGACGAGGCAGGGATACTAAAAATGCTTTTTAGCTTGCACAAAGCATTTCTGTAAAATTAGCCTGATACCTATAATCTCAGACCTCTCATTTTAAATTCGTCATGCAACTCTACAGGAGACATGTTGCGTTTGTAAAGAAACTACCATTTACATCTCTAATATTAGATAAAACAAATTAAATTAATAAATAAATACTTTTTGTGTATTATACTGGTGACTATTTCCAAATTGATAGAATGATTTATCATCGCATATACTACTTAAAAGAAGTTTCTCCTATTTCCTAAGCCTAGGGGGAGGCAAGAGAAAGTACAGGTATTGTGAATTACACGGAATTTTACGAACCAAATAAGTTGGTTCTACTTAATATTAGCAAAGTTGTGTCAACCTAACGATTTCGAATCTCTTAGGAAGAGTATAACATCAGGAGTTTAACTCGTTTCTGTCCCCTAAGTACAAATTTTGCAGGCAGGCTTCGCCCCCTCCCTTGTATAAGCTCTTAGTACTTCGAACTTTTTGCTAGTCTGTGGCAGATACGAGCCACGATGTTACGTTAAGAGATACCCCATCGAGAGTCCTGAAACTAAAAGACAGTCGACTCTGGTTATTGTTATCACGGTTAATGTTATCAATCGGATGTTTTTTAATTAATGTAAATTTACCTGTTCTGATTACTTCTATTTAAATTAACGCAAAATGAATCGTTTTATGTGATCAATATCTAGTGAAATCCCTTAAAAACCTACTTTTTACCCGTTTAAAGAGGCCAATTTTAATACATAATCATACAAAATGAATCATTAATTTATTAGTGTTGTACGTTCCACTCTCATATTTTTCTTTAAGAATGTAAAACTTGCAAAATACATAATACTAGGTAATCGTTTTAAATATTTTCATTAGGACTACATAGTTGTGATTTTAAAGCAAACCCTCGAGTTACATTGTTTGAAACTTTCCAGTATCATATCGCCTATTATTATCATCAATAGGATATAGAGTGTTTTCAGGTGACGTCACAACCGGTTATTTTCTTTTAACTGTGTACCTTCTGTAGGGCTTTTAACTGTTGCTAAGGCCGTTGTGTATCTGTTGCTAAGGCGGATTTTAGGTATGGGATCACGTGATTGCAAATGCTCCAATAGAAGAATTCCACGGCTAGTTATTTTCTGTAACTGTTAACCTCTGTAGGGCAAAAAACTGTAACATCTTCTGTTTCTAAGGCCGTTGTTAGGTCCGAGTCATGTGATTGAAAATGCTCTATTACTTAATATCCTAGAAAGTTTCAAACAATGTGGACTAATGTGATCACATTTAAGTGGAGTCGAAAGTATAACCGTATCATCATCATCAATTACTTGGTTTGACAGCGCCGTACGGCGCATTTTTTGAACATGAGTGAGAAAGACATGAGTATAACCATTAGGGTGGGCCGAAAAATTTTTTTTTCTTATTTCAAAACGCTATACCGCGGAAAACTTGCTTCTTGGGTAGATAAGTAAAATGCAACAAAATTTTTTAAAATCGGTTAAAAATTGCCCTAGCGCATCAGCCCTAAAGTTTGAAAAAATACGCAATTTTAATTATTTTTCGAGTAAATGGAATAAAATAAAATAACTTCTGTAAGAAGTAGATACAGGCATACATTAGTAGAATAATGACCAGAAAAGTAATTGAAATAAAAAAATTGAATAAATTTTAGAATTTATTGGTAGTTTATTACACCTGAAAACTTGCGTTTTTACTAGAAATTCACATAGTTCGATGAAATAAAAAACTTTTTCCTGATTGAGCAAAATTTTGTTTTTAATAATATTCTGCCTTGCTCGCTATCGCTCACAATCCCCCTCAACAGTTCTGCCGTTTTTACAGATCGCTTCGCGATCAGAGCTCGCTTGTTGCTCATCAAAATAGCATCAAGATCTCTCGCTAATCCGCACAAATAATACCCTTATAAAACCTAACATAGTACTTTCTCTAGCTTATCAAAATTTGATTCAAATATTTTCCCCATAATTACATTTTAATTATTTTCTTGAATTGGCACTAACTAGTATTTAAGAAAAATAATTAAATACATCCCATGGAAAACAAGGAGAGCCGCAATCTAATTCAAGTGTATTTTGATGACTGGAAGGATCATAGCCTTGTGATTAAATGCGCAAATAGTAGCTTTATTTATTATATGTAAAAAACTGGGTTTTTATTCCAATGATATGATACCTTTGAACAAACAATGACATCGAAACTTATAAGGGTTGGTAAATCGGAAATAACTTCTGATGATAAATTTAAACAGAATTGAGTGTGATTCTTTATATATCAACGGATAATCATTTAAGTAATATCTGCCTGATTGGGCATAAGTTATAAAATTAGAGAGCTTTCTTAAAAGCTTTACTACCCGTTTGTGAACCATGGTCAGTTCACTTTCACATAACTTAAGTGGTATCATATTAATCAATAAAAACGAAATAGATTTAATAAAACCTTATTTTTATCTCAGAATCATATATTGCTGCATGTGTTTACTTAAAAAGCAAATACTCCTCAAATGGATTCAGAAAATGTGTTTGAAGTTTAAAGTAGAATAAGAAATATCAACATTCATACCATAAAATTTACTGAAAAAGGAATAAATACATGCTTTGTCCTTTCGGAAATCTTGCTTTTGAGTTAGTAAAATATTGTTCATAAAAGAGGAAGAATTATTATATTTATAGTCCATTTAACTTATGAAAGGAGTCAATAAGGGGTCCCAATTTAAAGATAAGTTTCAAGCGAGTCCAAATCAAAATATTTAAATGGAATACTCTTTGCTTCATACTACATTTCATGTAGGGAAGATTCACCAATCACCAACCATGATGCATGATTTATAGTCCAATAAGATAGAACAGCGACAGACTAGATCTTTGACAGATTCCTATGCCACTCAAATGCTTAAAAATGGTGACATAAGTGAAAGTTGTCTTGAGTTAGGCTTGAAATACCCTTCAAATTCAAAGTATTGAAAGAAAAGAGTTGGACCCTAAGTCTTATCTCATACAATCAAAATAATTGAATGAAAGGATTATATCTTACTCAAAATCAAAGTTTTATATTATCTCAAAATCAAAGTTTTATATTATCTCAAAATCAAAGTTTTATATTATCTCAAAAATTGCTTTGTTTCAATAGAAATTTGGGAATTTTTGATAAGCTAGAGAAAGTACTATGTTAGGTTTTATAAGGGTATTATTTGTGCGGATTAGCGAGAGATCTTGATGCTATTTTGATGCGCAACAAGCGAGCTCTGATCGCGAAGCGACCTGTAAAAACGGCAGAACCGTTGAGGGGGATTGTGAGAGATAGCGAGCAAGGCAGAATATTATTAAAAACAAAATTTTGCTCAATCAGAAAAAAGTTTTTTATTTCATCGAAATATGTGAATTTCTAATAAAAACGTAAGTTTTCAGGTGTAATAAACTACCAATAAATTCTAAAATTTATTCAATTTTTTTATTTCAATTACTTTTCTGGTCATTGTTCTACTAATGTATGTCTGTATCTACTTCTTACAGAAGTTATTTTATTTTATTTCATTTACTCGAAAAAATAATGAAAATTGCGTATTTTTTCAAATTTAAGGGCTGATGCGCTAGGGCAATTTATAACCGATTTTAAAAATTTTTGTTGCATTTTACTTATCTACCCAAGAGACAAGTTTTCCGCGGTATAGCGTTTTGAAATAAGAAAAAAAGTTTTTTTCGGCCCACCCTAATAACCATGTTCTATTTTCTAGTATTTATTGTAGAGTTATAATATGAAACTCTTTGACTGGTAAGTACTGAATTCGTATAACAGTTTGAATAAATTTGTAATGTCGCCCTTAATTTCAGTTTTTCTTTATTCTACTAACCCATCAGGAGTGACAACTTGTGAGATACCGTCTAGACGGCGAAAAGCCAATTCATCACACTCTCTTTCCCTACAATCCTGCAAAAAAAAAATCCCCTGCAAAACGTCACAAAAGAAAAAGAAATTCCCGCGCATTTACAACACATCATCGAGACGTTCTTCTCCGATGATGGTCAATCAAAAGACATCTTCGAATTCCTCCGACTCCCTGCGAAGAAAACTTTCAGCGTCGGACCACTCAACTCAAAGCTCGAAAGGTTAAACCCGTAGAGGTAGTAGGCATAGTATGACCATTAGTGAGGTAACCTCGTGGTCAAAAGAAGGTAAAAAAGAAATCAAGTAATAACACATTTCCATCTATAGTTGACCCTCACTTTTACGAATTTTTATGGGGATACTCAAATAGTTCTTTAGCCAAAACTAATTTTAAAAATATAGACGATTCTTCAGATATTCAAAACTTATTACTGATTTTATAGAATTTTATTACGTTTACTGAAATTATTATTTGTATAAAAATCAATATTAGTAGTATACTTATCAATTGATAATAACATTGATGTCATTATTATAATTACAGATACATAAGTATTATTAAATAATTAATATGCATAAAATTTATGCACAAAAAACACTATTAAAGCATCAACTTAAACTTGAGCTCCAAAAATTTCATATCAGTGAATTTTAGAGCTTTAGAGAACAGTACGGAAGAATTTAGAGAACGATACGGAAACTGTGAAGAAGCTCAAGAAACGAGAGAGAGAAACGAGAGCTCTCGTCCGCCATATTGTTCCAAGATTCAAATCTATGCGGGTTGATTTTACACTTTTTGGACCCTTGTGCGGACTTTTGTGGTGGACAAATTGTAAGGCGTTGCGACAGGAGGCGTCAGCAGAAATGTTAAATTCAGAGCTCTCGAGTGAAATTCCCCAGTTCCGTATCGTTTCTATCTCAAGTTAAGTATGCAAACTCTTTTCTCTCTATATTAAAAAAAAGTAACAGTCGCCGCCGCCGCCGCTGCCGCCGCTGTTTCAGAAAATCTTCACTTTGACAATTTTGAACTGTCACTATGCAAAAACTATGGAACGGAAATTATTGAAATTTTGACCATTTGTAGACAAATGTATGAGGGTCCTTTTCGTTCCAATAACTTATTAATGAGATAATTAGTTCTGGAATTATTTTATGTCAAAGTCGAAAATTATTTTTTTCTGCTGCGAGTTCGCCCCCAGCAAAATCTATTCGCAGCAGAAATATGATTTTTTGCAGCCGCATTCTCTTAGATGTGAAGTTTTGCACCTCGTCGCCCCTTTTTTCGAATTTCGAATTAGTTTTGGAGTAATTAAGTTTTAAAGTTTCGAAATTTTTGACGGATTTTCGGTTTTTTCGTTATAAAAGAAAAACTAATCGCAGTAGAACTATGATATTTTAAACACACATACAATTATTTTTTATAAAAATATTGGCGTTTTGTTTTTCAAAAAATTCTAATTAGTTTTGGAGTTATTAAGATTCAAATTTTAATTTTTTCTTCTCTTTCTGTGGCCGTTCACTAGAGAAACAGCCGAGTTTTATGATGAGTCTGATTTCTTTTATTTTCAACAATGTTTTTTCTACAAAATTGTTTATGATTATTAGTAGACTTGCTGGATATTTTTTTAACATTATGATTAAACTATTGATAAGCTAAAAAAGGATGTTAATTTAGGGGAATGATACGAATTAAATTATTTATAAGCAAGAGAGAGGTATTTTCGGTATTACAAGAGGCTTAATTAAGTCGAGAAGAGGATTAGGCTGGATTGTTGAGATGAACAAGCGAGCTCTGCTCGCTAAGATCGCGAAGCGATCTGAAAGAACTGCGAAGCAGTTACGGGGGTTGGTGAGCGATAGCGAGCAGGGGGCAGGCCCCCTAGTGTTAAAAAATAAAAGTTTTTTAAAAATGGTATGAGTAGTGATACCGTAAGGACTTTGACAGAAAAACCAAAAATCTGAAAAGAAATACAACAAAGCCAAATCATAACCACGACGATTTTGCACAAAAAGCTTGTTCATCGTTTATGAATAACCGACGCCCTTGAAATTGAGTGGAAAAATACGATCCCATAACAATCGCAACACTATTGTAAGACGTCAAAAATTTGTCACCTGGCGGGCGGTATGCCAATAATTCGAATTGATTTATCTTAAATGAGTTCTTTTTATACAAAACGGAAAAACAAAGTAATCTTTACCATTTAAAAATATCTTTTTAAAACTAAAAATTAATCACTAGCTTTTTATGGAAAGGGTCCTAGAATTTTTTACAATGTTTTTCAGGTAATACAGATAGGCCAGTCAATAACGACATCGAAAATTGCAAAAAATCGTGTATCTCCAATTTTTGTCTTATGTTGTTAGGACCCATCCCAGTAGTTAGAAACCAATTTTGCAACCCCGAAAACCCTGTGCTAACTTCGCAATCCTCAAAAAACCTAAAAAATTTCCGACTTTTTTCAGTTTTTGGCTTATAACTCATACAAAATGCATCCGCACGAAAAGGTTTCAAATATATCATTTAAAGTAGATAAAATTTGCAATAATTTAAGACCATCCCCAAGTTTATACGTTCAATAGATCCCGAGTTACATCTCTTCAAAAATGGGCAATTTTTTCCCAAAATTCAAAATTTTGAGTCTAAGTCGCTTTTATATCAAAAAATAGGTTATAGTACTCACTGTAAAAGGTAAATAAGGGCAATTAAGTTGTAGTACAGTTATTTAGCTTTAATTTAAGCCCTGAATGAAGACTCTAGGCCCCATAGTTCTTACTTTATCTTAAAAAACAAAAAATTTGGGAAAACCGAAATTTCGGAAAAATAGAGCATGACGTTGTATGGGCACAGAAAAGGAAAAATAAAGCTATAACACAATATGACGTTATAAAAATTAATATTTATTCATTGAATACAAAATTATTTGTCTTAATACATGTTAATTAATGTTAATTTTTAAATTAAGTTGAGTTTAATTAGTATTAATTATATAATTAAGAAATTAAAAATATATATTAATTTATTGCTTTTTTAAGTATTAGTTTATAAAATACGACTTTTTGAGGTACCAAAGATCATGTCTCTTCCAAGGATTCAGGACTGTCTTCCTCGTTTTCAGACTCGTCTATCTCAATTGTAGGGATGTTGAGGCATGACTTGCCTTGACATGGTTTACATAGTGCAGAACACTTAAGTCCCGCTTTCTCACATAAGCAGCCTCTTCCAGCGCACCCTTTTTGGCACTTGCATGAGATGAATTTCAGGAGAGTTTTTGATGCTGGATCTTTTGTAGAGGTTATAGGTAGCAGACTTTGCTGACTCCTCGTCCAGCCCCAGTCAGTTGGTTTTTTGTCTGCACCTAACCATGTCTGCACCTGGTGGTATGTGTGATATGCATGTTGAGCTGCAGCCTCTTCGGTTGGAGGCAGACGAACCAGGTGGACCTTGGTGTTGGCAGCTGAACGAACAAAGATTTCTTAACGGAAGGCGTGAAGAGTGTCAGAGTCTCCTCCTCCATACAGAGCCACAAGACACTTATTTCCAGCAGAGGCTATTTCTTCGTGGCTAATATCAGGCTGTAGGAAAATGGAAGCCACGCCAACCAGATGTGGATTTTTTCAAGCATGCTTAACATCTTCATTTTCCCTTGCCTGAAAATTGAGGAGGTGGTGTCACAGCCAGAGAAAGCGTGCAGGAACAATTCAAATCCGTAGGGACAGGCCAGCTCTCTGCTATTGAAACATTTGGAGGAAAACTGCAAACAAGTTGATTCCCACTTGAACCCTTTTTGGAAGAAAACATTTTCCACCGTCGAGCCCAATCCATTTAAAAGAACCAACAAGTCCACATCTTCTCCAATCACGATGACATTTTCATGCGAGCTGCTTTTGTCGAGAGCAGTCTGTACGTTTGTACAGTCTGCATCCTCGGCAACTTGCTTTGTTTCAATCCCTTGGTTATCCAATCCTTAACGAAGGAATTTAATAAGTTGACGCTTGTTGTTTTCATTGGATAAAAACTTCTCCTGTGGCACTTTTATAACTGTGTGGTCTTGAAATAATATATCACTGCATGATGAGTTTGCATATCGACGTAATCTTTCTGCAGTTTTAGTGCTTCTTTCAGACCCATTGTCTGGGTATCCATCAAATACAACTGACACATTTTTTCCAAAATGGCTAATTGTGTAGCTGATGTAAGTGGCTACAACTTCCTTGGTTGTGATATTCCGATGCCACCTTACTTTATGAAGTAAGTAGCCGCCATCCACAAAAACAAAAGTAGGGGCTCTTATAGATATATTTTCAGGAAGAGGGGCTAAAGCTGTGTAAAAGCTGGACTTTTTGCCTTTACGCATCCCATCTTCACAAAACAAAGCCATTGGGTAGGGAGCCAACTCGAACTTAAAGTGCTCTTTCAAGTCACCCTCTGTCTGCTTCGTGATACACAGCCTTTGAAAAATTGTGAGGGGATCTATTTGAACCTTCTGATTTTGTAATTTTATAGTAACTGATGCCAGGGTTCGCACTTTATCTTTTCTTTTAAAACTAACTTTTCCAAAGGTGTTTCTCGTGATTTGATTCATTCCATTTATTCCCAATTCGTAGGCCATATGGCAATTGACTTCAGAGTCCCCAACCATACCAGAGCTGATGGATAGCATTTTTTCATTAAATGGAAATGGTGTGTGGGCATCGAACCAGTTCGTAAGTTTTTGCACAAGATCGGTATCTCGTTCTATTTGAGTGGGCCTCATGTCAACGTGTTGTTCGGTGGTAGAATAGGAAACGTTCCAAAAGTATTCAAGCCCTTCACAGATATTCAGCATGTACACCATTCCTTCAGTCCAACGCGTAAGAACGCTGCTGGATATGCCTCGACCATGAGTTAAGCCTCCCTGGCATTTCATCGATCTCATTAATACTTGCTCAATCATTAGGTCTGTCCATAAGCCTGACCAGAACTTGTGGGATCTCCGAATCGTGAATCCTCCTTTTTGTGTGAATAGTCGAAATTCATCTGGGTGAAGCCTTTCGCTCGTCCTGGTAATCAGATCTTCTTAAATCAGTGTGTTAGTTTAATTTCTATAACTTAATAGTTCCGAAAAAATATATTTTTTAAAGTACAGCAAATATCTAAAACTGTTGGCGATGCGAGTTCTCATCTTCCTTTTTCTTCATCGTTTTTATTTTTTAAGGTAAAGCAAGAACTAAGGGTCTTATAAAACTTATCTAAGACTTATTAAGGTTTTATTTTAAACTAATACTTAAAAAAGCAATAAATTAATATATATTTTTAATTTCTTAATTATGTAATTAATACTAATTAAACTCAACTTAATTTAAAAATTAACATTAATTAACAAGTATTAAGACAAATAATTTTGTATTCAATAAATAAATATTAATTTTTATGACATCATATTGTGTTATAGCTTTATTTTTCCTTTTCTGTGCCCCATACAACGTCATGCTCTATTTTTCCGAAATTTCGGTTTTCCCAAATTTTTTGTTTTTTAAGATAAAGTAAGAACTATGGGGGGCCTAGAGTCTTCATTAAGGGCTTAAATTAAAGCTAAACAACTGCACTACAACTTAATTGCCCTTATTTACCTTATACAATGAGTAATATAACCTATTTTTTTATATAAAAGCGACTTGGACTCAAAATTTTGAATTTTGGGAAAAAATTGCCCATTTTTGAAGAGATGTAACTCGGGATCTATTGGACGTATAAACTTGGGAATGTTCTTAAATTATTGCAAATTTTATCGACTTTAAATGATATATTTGAAACTTTTTCGTGCGGATGCATTTTGTATGAGTTATAAGCCAAAAACTGAAAAAAGTCGGAAAATGTTTAGGTTTTTTGAGGATTGCAAAGTTAGCACAGGGCTTTCAGGGTTGCAAAATTGGTTATTAACTACTGGGATGGGTCCTAACAACATAAGACAAAAATTGGAGATACACGATTTTTTGCAATTATCGCCCTTTTTTTTGTCGTTATTGACTGGCCTAAGATTCACCTAATTAATTCTATCAGTCAGCTGAGTGGCTGACGATTTTAAACACGGTCACCGATAACGGAAAGGTCTCGTTATGAAAACATGGGAGGTGGTATACCTAAATCTTTAGACCCTCAAACTCCAATATAACCAGCCTCATTGGTTGAGGTATAAGCAGAGTTGTAGCAGAAAGTGTGACTGAAAGTCACAACCTGCTGAATGGGTTAGCCAACTGTTTCCCCAAGCGAACTTGGTAAACCTATTATAGAATCCAGAGGGACGAAGGTCCGGGTCGCGATATTCCACTATGACTAACTCCCCAGCGCTCGCGCCGCCAAGCCAAACTCGCCGCTTTCGCAACTACGCCAAACCTGCCGCGAGATTCTCTCGCATTCTCGCGTTTCACGAGATATCGCGGCACTGCAGTTTTTGGCCACTGGCCAGTATTTGTTTAAGAATTATTTACCGTTTCACTATTGTGTGCAATATTATTTTATTCGTCGCGTTTATGAATAAAATAAAGGTTAAAATTGGCAAATTATACGTTGTGCATATTATACGTTGGTTTTTATATTAACTTCAGCTTGCACAAAGTAATTCTATGTATTAAACAGTGAGTTTGAGTGAATGTACTATTTTCCTCCTTTAAATGAGTAGGAGCAGTTTTCATAATATGAATTTCTGTTCATTTATGAAGCTCTAAAGTATGCTAAAAGAATCGCTATTTGGTACATTTGCCTTTCACAAAATACTACTTAAGTATTATTTGCATGCCAGTGATTAATCGGCAAAAAAATTGACTAAGATTTTATACTGTTTCTAGCATTTACTATTTTCTATAACATTGCCGTGTTTTAAGTTACATGTGTTTTAAGTTTTATTTACAATTTCTTGTATATTATTTGTTTTGAAAAGTTAGCCAGTGGCATGCGGATAATACAGAAAAATATTACTATTTAAATAGGGAATTTACTCGAACAAAATTATATTCAGCTCATTTAAAGATATGTAATCAATTTATTGGCTGTATAGAATTCATTAATGGTTGGTTAGAGGGTATTTCATAACATAATTAAAATCACCTTTCCCTTTTCTATGCACAACCTATTTCTGTTAAGTATTCTATTATAGTGTATGTAAATAATATCTCTTACTGATTGTTTCTTTTGAAGAAATTATAGATTTTTAACGGTGGTATTATTTTATAAAATATCCTTTTTGGCCTGAAAGAATACTAGTTAGAATGAAATAATTTAGATATTGAAAAATAGTTCCCTCAATAAGACTTCATAAAATTCTTGGTAGTAATTGAAATTGTAGAATATTCTCCAAGACAATTTAAACCCTTTAATTTTAAATCTATTTGATGAGAAATTCTAAACAGTGTTAACATAAAAAATTATATTTTATCAATTAGAAATATTTTCCCAAATGTATAAACTGTACCAAAAGGGTCTTTAAAAATATATTGACTTATGGAAAATTTCTACTGTGTGTGCACAATTCTGTAAATTAATATTAGTGCAATTTTTACATGAAATGTTGAAGATTAACCTGTGGTACGAAAAACTTAATATTTATACTGGAAATTATACAAGATTTTCATTCGCAGTTAGCTTCTTAAATTTAACTATGACTTTCCATATTTAGCTTATTAAGGTATTGATGAAGTGTGCAGCCTACTACTTCTTAATTAATCATGAACAGCGCGAAGAAAGAAGAGCGAACAAAACAAGCACGTGCTTGTAGAATGGCGATAGATGCGGAACGCCAGGTTGCCAAGTTGTGCGATTGGCAAAGGGGTTACCGCGCCAGCGCGAAGTGCGCCTCGCTTGGCGGAGCCAGCGCTGGGGAGTTAGTCATAGTGGAATATCGCGTCCGGGTCTCCCTTGAACAACTTTCACAACCCGGAATGGTGTAACAATAATGTAACTCAAGTAAAATATATACCATTAATATTAATCATTTGACTGGTGAGTTAGCTCACAGAAAGGCACAGAGCCCAAAATTATGTTGATGCAAGTGTTCAAACATCGCTCCTGCTTGAGAGGCACAAATGAGCCACTCTCACAGTGACTAAATCAGTCCGTTCAAAGCTTCCTCTTTGCATATTACCTCGATGGTTAAACCCGATCCGACAAATCGTTTGGAGAAAAAAAACAAGGCCGCACAACAGCGAACAAACAAGCGCCGTTCGATCGGGACGTGCCGATTGGACCCCCGCCGCCTTCGATCGAACGCCTTGGCGGGGGAGGACGTGACTGGCGTGGAAAGTGCACCAGACGATAGTTGATTGCGGTCTGTATACGGCAATAGCGAGAAATCTGTAGCATGTTAAAGCAGAGTTCGTTTAGTAGTAGTAGTGGTAGTGGTAGTGGTAGTGGTAGTGGTAGTAGTAGTAGTAGTAGTAGTAGTAGTAGTAGTAGTAGTAGTAGTAGTAGTAGTAGTAGTAGTAGTAGTAGTAGTAGTAGTAGTAGTAGTAGTAGTAGTAGTAGTAGTAGTAGTAGTAGTAGTAGTAGTAGTAGTAGTAGTAGTAGTAGTAGTAGTAGTAGTAGTAGTAGTAGTAGTAGTAGTAGTAGTAGTAGTAGTAGTAGTAGTAGTAGTAGTAGTAGTAGTAGTAGTAGTAGTAGTAGTAGTAGTAGTAGTAGTAGTAGTAGTAGTAGTAGTAGTAGTAGTAGTAGTAGTAGTAGTAGTAGTAGTAGTAGTAGTAGTAGTAGTAGTAGTAGTAGTAGTAGTAGTAGTAGTAGTAGTAGTAGTAGTAGTAGTAGTAGTAGTAGTAGTATAATATTGATGTAATCAGGGCCGTATCCAAGGGGGGTTTTAGGGGTTCAAACCCTCCCGAAATTTTGACTTATACTTTATTTTTATGCTGTTTTTCTTCTCATGAAAATTATGTGACTTAAAAAGGGTGGTCCTCTTTGCGTTTGAAGTAACCTAAAAGTTCTCAAAATGATTTAAAACACTACTTTTAAGGGCGAAATTCCAAAATTTTCTGGAGTTCAATACTGAAAAGAGTGGAAATTTTCGAACTATCCTAACAAATTTGCCGTTTATGTTAATGTTTTTCCTTGAAAATTCTGCCACTTTAATTTAAAGAAAAACACTTAACTTTTTTTTAAAATTTAGCTAAAACACTATTTTGAGGGGCAAATTTTCAAAATTTTTCTGAGGGAGGACCCCCCCCCTCCCTATTTTACTTGAGATTCACATTGTTTACACAATTTTAGAAGTTACTGTAATAAAATTAAAAACATATGTGTAAGTCATCTAAAACTTAACGTATAAGAGTACCGACTCGTAAGGAAGTCTTCAGAAAAAATGTTGAGTCAAACTCCTCCGAAACAAAATTCTGGTAACGGCCCTGGATATAATATTCAAAAAATGATAATTTATGACATAAAAATAAAATTATGCTCCAAAGGAACTTTTGCTTAGTAGTTTTTGTAAAATTCCTAAAGAATACAGCAGTGGTTCTCGACCAGTTCACTACTGACCTTTGGTAGTCCGTGAAAGGGCCCGGTAGTGTTGTTAATGTGCCTGCATTCTTGGCATTGCGCTTTGCTACCAAGCTTTAGCGCATGCCTGCAATAGTTTTAAAATTGATAAGCATGTGATAACGCGCCAATTCATTGCAAGAACATCACTGTGGCTTCATAATTCATATAATTAATCATCTCTACCATGGCCATTTTCGTTCTAGAAACTTATTATGGATGATCCATAATGTAATTAACTGCTCCAGCTGTAAATCTTAAGACAAATATTTGAAAACATGAATTCAAGTAATATTTTTATTGACTATCTTAGTGGTGAGTACTAAATAATACTTTTTTTTTTTGGGATTTATTCAATGGGAACTGGGAAGGCTCACTCTACTTCTATTTCTCCTCTGTATGACCGTATAAGCAACCAAATAATGGCCCATGAAGGCATTTGAAGAACCCCTAAAATCCTCATAAGTAGCTTCAGAACACTTTTTGGCATGCTAAAATTAAAAAATTTCTCAGGGGAAGACTCCCTCTTGGAATATGGAGTAGTAGTTTTAGTCTTTTTATATGATGAAAAGAGAGAAGTTCCTATTTACAGAGCCAACTCAAGTATCTAAAAATGATGAGTTGAAATACAATTTTTAGTGAAATTTCTAAACGTTTTATGGAGGAAGACCCCCCCCAGTCCCCCAATTTTTAATAAAAATCACTCATTACTAAAAGTAGTAGGGTTAAAGGTTTATCATCTGAAATTTTCACTGTAGTACCGACATACCATCTGAATGACCTTCATCCCTCCCTCACACTAGAAATGTCCAATGTTAAAAACTCTACCCTCGAAATCACGTATACAATACAATAGAACGAATTAACGAATACAATAGAACTTGAATTATCCGAACTTCGACTATCCGAATCGCTTAAAAAGGATCAAACATACAATTGAATCGTCAGTTACAAGAAAGAAAATCGAAAAAACTATAAGTAATAGAATTTTTATCCTATAGCCACCAAATTTTTACAGGAAATTCATGCCACTGTTAAGAATACAGAACAATCATCGAAAAATTATAAGTGTAGTATTTAAAATGGTTTTACAGTTAAAAAAAGGAGGATGGACTTGTTCCCTTCTTAAACCTTATTGAAATTTCAGCTGAACAAAAATCTTAAAAACCTCTTATATTGACAATTAAATTATATTTCTGCTCAGTTCACGGTACAAAAGTGAAAGACGAATAAAATTAAAAATTACTATAAAACTGGGTCATTAAGGCGCTATCAATGGAGTAAGTGAATATCAATGGAGTCAAATATCCATTGGTTAAAAAAAAACCCCAGCTTTTAAATTCAAATGAAATTTTATTTTAGGTAAGTTTGCAGGCCAAAGAATAAGAAAAGAAAGACAAATTAAAATAAATTTCAAATTTAATCAAAAAATACAATGAATGGACATCGATTTCGCAAATTCAAGGGGCTATAACTGCCGATAAGGGGTAGTTATTTTTTTTCCTCTTTACACTCATGTGAAGAGCGAACCTTGGAGATTTTTTTTGCGCACAAAAAGTCAATTAGACATTTTTGGACTTATTTCCTTCTTCTAACTGACGATTCAATTTTAATCTTTGTGAAAGTGATTGAAAACGAAGATTGAAGTTCTTCAAGAAAATCAATGAAGGCAGCAACAAACATTAAGAAAATGCAGTTTTCAAGTGGTTTTTGCAGCAACGTCCAATGGTAAACCCCAATTTCGGGTCCGATTCTTTGAGTAAAAGCACTTTTTCTTTAAGAAATAGCGTTTTTTTCACCCATTTTCAATATACATACATTAATTAATTGAAAATAGACCCTTTTTCAGGAAAAATCCGATTATCCGAATTTTTGATTATCGGAATGGGGTCCGGTCAAAATTGATTCGGATAATGGACAACTTGCACCTGTTAGCAATAAGCCCAATTTTGTACTATATCGATAGATTGTCCTCTCAAATTTTGGAAAACATCAATTTTTACTCATTTCATTTTTAAAATATTTTATCATTTAAAGTTTAAAATTAACTAAAAATCACGTGACCCCAAAACGCTATCTGACGT
Source organism: Tetragnatha montana (assembly GCA_963680715.1). Classification (NCBI taxonomy): domain Eukaryota; kingdom Metazoa; phylum Arthropoda; class Arachnida; order Araneae; family Tetragnathidae; genus Tetragnatha; species Tetragnatha montana. The sequence goes on along the minus strand of OY796677.1, from coordinate 11,608,302 downwards.
CACTGGGCTCGATGCAAAAGGTCGTCGCTAGTTCACAGGAGCGGTGGTATGGTACAAGTTTTAATAAGTGATCAAGGTAAGTCGAAATTATTGGTTTAAGAACTTAAAAAGCTTTCTATAAAGAAAATGCTTAAAAAAAAATGCTTTTTCGAAGCATTTCTATGCAGAAAAAGGCTTTGAAAATAACTTCACCGTACCACCGCTACTGTGAACTAGCGACGACCGATGCAGTGACGTCACGGGAGTAGGAAATATAGCGTTTTGGTATAGAAATAAATAGTGCGCAATTTAAACCCTTTTATTTTCTGTTCGAGTTTAAAAATTTAAAAAAAGAAGATGCTTTCCGTCATAACTTGAGTTTTTCTACATGATAAAATCAAAATTGAAAAACGTGCAAGTTGTCCATTGAATGTTTACTGTAGTACATGACACTTGCCTGATTACTTTGAAGTCCGTCAATAGACTATACTAGACAGCAACTTAAGTTGATCCTATGACGTCACTAACAAACAAAGTAGTTCCCATTGCGGTGTCTGAATTTTGAGTGAAATGAAGAACGTCAATTTAAATTTATTATTATTTTGTTAAACCCATATATGTATAGTGCTTTTCAATCACGATTTGCGTACCGAAACTCCTCCTATCAACCCAACAGGCTTTGTGTTTACCGATTTCTCCTTCCGCATTTGTGACGTACTACTGGGTTCAAGAAACGTTGCTGTCGAGTGTAGTGCTTTCGATTGCGGCCCTGGAGCACTTGGAAACCCTTGGTATATTAAGCCATAGAAGGAATTTTAGGAAAACCGCAATTGTCGAGACGACCGCTACTGTCACATCTCCATAAAGATCCATCGCGGCTCTCTCTTTTATGGCTGAAGCCTGTTGTTGCCGTCATCGGGGTAAAGCGCTGAGTTACGACAGGTTGCCTTTCTGCGCAATAAAAAGACATTCTTTCTGTTCTTCTGAGGTTGTTACCTCCCAGAGATTATACCCGAGGCTGAGATTAAGACGATTTTTTTATGGAGGGGATGAGCAGTTTTTTTTTTTAGGTTTTTCCAGGGTCGAGGTGCGAGTGAAAATGGTGAGGTGAAAAAAATGGCACTTATGTGGCGAGCATACTCACTATTAAATAAGTAAATTTTTTTTTAGCTAGAGTATAAATATTGACAAGCTCTTACGTTTTCGTGATATATTTTGGAGGAACTAGTTATTTCCACGAATGTAGCAACTAACCTCAATTCCAATCTCGCTAATTATGAAAATTACAAGCCAAATTAAAGCAAAATACTCAAGAGTAGCAGTCAGGAATCGAACCGGGGACCATTAGATTACTAGACGCACACCCTATCATCAGGCCATCGATGCTGATGCCAGAATTGATAAAAAACATAATTTTAAAGTTATTAACAAACTCCTATTATTACTACGCAGGCTTGAACTGTCGTGGAAATAACCACTCCGTATATGTGAGTCTTTTGACTTTCAGATCCAACCTTGTTTCAGATCGGTATATCCTCATGGCTAGCATTTGCTATACTCGAGAGCAACGTTTCTTGAACCCAGTACGTCACAAATGTGGAAGGAGAAATCGGTAAACACGAAGCCTGTTGGGTTGCTAGGAGGAGTTTCGGTACGCAAATCGTGATTGAAAAGTACTATACATACATGGGTTTAACAAAATAATCATATTTTTAAATTGACGTCCTTCATTTCACTCAAAATTCAAACCCCGCGATGGGAACTACTTTGTTTGTTAGTGACGCCATGGGGTCAACTTAAGTTGTTGTCTAGTATACATTTATATAGAGTGTTTTCAGGTGACGTCACAACCGGTTATTTTCTTTTAACTGTGTACCTACTGTAGGGCTTTTAACTGTTGCTAAGGGCGTTGTTTATCTGTTGCTAAGACGGTTTTTTGAAATGGGATCACGTGATTGCAAATGCTCCAATAGAAGAATTCCACGGCTAGTCATTTTCTGTAACTGTTAACCTCTGTAGGGCAAAAAAACTGTAACTTTTTTGTTGCTAAGGCCGTTGTTAGGTCCGAGTCATGTGATTGAAAATGCTCTATTACTTGGGAGAGCATCTATGATTTACAGTAAATATGAAAACACACTACGTCCCATGGGCGAAGTCGGCAGTCAAAGTTCAAACTCCAGATAGATAAAGCTTGAGGGACCGTATACGCCAGTCACAGGGAGTAGTAAAATTTTTTAGTGGCGCCCAGAGATATTTTTAACTCCTCTGAGAGAGTATTTCCTCCTTAAAAATCGGAAATACTCTTCAAAAAACTAGCCAGGAGTATTTTCACTCTTTGAATTTTCACAAATGTTTAGCTTAAAAAATGCTTACTTTCATTCATTGCCCTTCTTAGTCGTTTCGAGGAGGGTAGGATTGGGATAGGATAGAATGAAATAAACTGCATATGTATATATTAATAGTTAGCTTAGATAATAAACGTAATTAAGTGAAAAGTAAGTGGTAATCATTGGTTTTCGTCTTTGAGTGAATTTTAGTCGTCGGAGTACCCAAAACAGGAGGTATAAGTGGCCAAAACACTATGCTTTCTCTATTTATTCAAGACCCTCTATATAATGGCCTCACAACTCGGACGTGTGACGTCACACTTTCCGCCACCTTTGACGTCACATGCAAAACGACGCCATGTTTTATATTTTTTGACTTCTTAACACTGAATAAGGAATATTCGTGTTTTGTTATTAACATTAATGTATCGATGTAAAAACGTAACATTAATGTATCGATGTAATTTTTAATGGCTATCGCTATTCAAACCAGAGTTTAATAAGTAGAAATCTGAAAAAAGCATAAAGTATCAAAAATGTATTTTAATTTAACAAAATTGATGGAACAACAAACAAAAACGTGATGCCATCTGAGAAAAATGTAAAAATACAAATCAAAAGAATTAACTAGAACTTAGTGCTACTAGTGCATTTTCCGCAACAATAAATATATAATGCTTGATTCTTATCAGTTTAATCTTATAATAAATTAAAGAATTTAGTGTAATTAAATAAATTGTTTACTGTTGGAAGAATTCGAAAATTCGATGATTTGCATTAATTTTTAATAGATTTTACTTTTTATTTTACTAGTGATTTTTTTTTATTTCCTAGATAAATTTATTTCCTAGATTTCCTTAATATTGTGAGAAAAACCTACATGACATGCATTCATTATTTGCAAACTGAACTAAATGCCATGTTAGTCCTAAGGCTTAAAAACTGAATGAAAATACAAAAAAACTGTACAAAAGGGACAAAATTTTGATTCTGAACGAAAGATTTTGTGTTTCCAGAACAGTATTATCAGCCTCGAAGGCATACATAACGCGAGGAGTTAAGAAAGTAAGTTTTTATGTTCCATAGACTTAACATGGGAAATTTAGCGATTTTCCGCCACCTTTGACGTCACAGTGACGTAGTTGTCAGGCTTTGTATATAGAGGGTTTTGATTTATTTCACTCCTCATAATTGAATTTCACTCCAACAAAAGTCAAGGAGTATTTTTAATCCTCCAAAAAATCCTAGGAATATCACTGGTAGCGCCCATTTGCGGCTTTTTGGAAGTGTCTATTTTAGGAATCACACTGACATCCCAAACTGGACCCTCCCCGAACCATACACGTTATGTCTGACTGCTGACTTATTCCATAGTGTAATTCCACCTTTTAAGACAGGCCATGATACGCAAATGTGAGGATACCCCCGAACTTACTTGTGGGATAGAGTAGTAGTCGCGAAGGAAAGGTTGATAAAAATTTATATAGTAACCCTATTGGAAAAATTTTCCCAGTGTTCCATAAACCAGTATCAAATCATACTGGATCCAGTATCATTTATACTGGTTCCAGTATCACTTATACTGGATCCAGTATCATTTATACTGGATCCAGTATAATTTGATACTGGTTTATGGAACACTGGGAAAATTTTTCCAATAGGGAAATCTCGGTTAAATGATGAAATTTGCATACAAAAATATTTGGGCCTGGTGTGTGGTACAAAACTTAAATTTGGTCTTAACTTTTATTGGTTTTGATTAAAAATCATGATTACTTTTGAGCGATACTGTTTGCCAAAACCACAAATCTAATTATTCGAGGCGGTATTTTTCAGAATAATCAAGTTATCTTTCCATTGGTGACGATCTTTCACGAGAATAAAATGATTTCTATTTTTTGGTACATAAAAAAATCAGAGAATAATGCTCTCAGATAATCATTAAAATTATGATCCCTAAAAATGATTAAAACGTGTTTTTTTTCTTTTCTGCTCGTAAACGATGATCCATTTTTGATGATAAAGCCAGATTTTTAAAAGTGGCAATGAAGAATATTTATTCCAAGTTTCGTCAATGCTCAACCGCTCGTAAGTCTAGCAAAGAGGATTAATATGAATATTATTGAATGTTATCAAACCTTACTTTCATACATGTGTTCAATTCGTCAATATTGAACGTTCTAGATCAAAAACCGCTGCATCCTTTTAACCATCAATTCACTGTGAACTTTCTTTGAAAAATTAAAATTATTAGTTTTATAACTGGTGACTATTGATCAGGTGATTCGATTTCAAACTCGTTTTTCTTATTCCAAGTTTTAAAAAATATATCCAAAATATCCTAAAGAGTGTTTGAAAAACATCTCAACTAAGTTTCACAATTAATTTTATAAATTAAATTTAGGTAAAATTGGTAATTAAATGGTTGTTTATCGCATAAGATTTCATTATGATGTGTTTTATATCTGTGATTTAATAGACATTTCGTTAGATTCGATTAGATTTGATAGAATTATCTACTTATAATTGCTGATATTCTAAATTAAGAAAATACTCTCTTTATATCAGAATTTAATATAACAGTTCTATAATAGCCACTTGTTGTCTTATCTAAGGCATATCTCTTATTTTTTTCCTTTCCTTTGCTACTTTTTGTTACTACTTTTCTTTAACTTTGCTTAAATGACGTTTTAAAATTGAAACTCCGAAAATATTTTTTAAAAAATCGAGAGGGCTGTCTAAAAATGGACAACATAATATTATAATAGCTCAATTGTATTAAATTCTGGCATAATAAGATTATTTTACTATATATTAGATTAAAATTGCGATGGTGTGAAGGTACTACTACGATATTTTCAAAAATTTCAGAGCATGTATATATTTTTTGCTTATATCTGTTAATACTGAATATTACTTAAAAGTGGCAGTCTTCCTCCAGAAATGCTATGTAAATTTTCCTAAAAATATTGTTCTGCCTCATTTTCGGATACTCCATTTTGGTTCTCCTTGTGATAAAAATTGACCTAAGCTCCACAACCCTTAACTACGGGGGAATTTCAGGGTATACTATTGCCCCCCCCCCCAAAAAAAAAATCTCATACTTTTCATTTTTCACCATAGTAAACGACCAAATCTACCCCTTAACCTAAGACAGGGGTCTCCGGAGTTTGAAATCTCTCCTTTCGTGAGCTATAGTCTGTGTAAATAAAATAGGCGGTTAAACGTCATTCTTTACCATGTCAACGCAGAAGAAATACATTGAGAAAAAAGTCAAGGTCAATCGCCGATTCTATATACACAGACTATAGGTAGGTAGTCAGTGGCGTACGCAGAATCTTTTCAAGGGGGGGGGTTTACTCAAATAAATTTGAGTGTGGAATAAAGCTCTATTATTTCAGTAATTTAAACAGCTAGACAGATTTAACCTTTTATTTAGACAACATTGTTTAGCTAAATATTGATTAGATTTTTTAAGTTTATGGTCATATTTTTTATAATAAGTTAAAATATTTGTTAATTAAAAAGTAAGAATTAATAAAACTAGAAAAACAGCTACCAAAATAATAATAGTATAAATGTGAATATTCTACAGAAAACCAATTATTTAACCACAAAAACAAGAAAAAATAACTCACTAACAAATAGGGAAATACTCCAGTATACAAACACACTAAAAATGTGTTGACATTACACAGAAAAATCCAAACGACGGGGTCTTTTTGCAAGCTCGTTTAAAATGTCTTCAACAGCTGGGGTAAATTTCCTATGAATGTTTAAGAGCGCTAGTCCATTCATTCTATTATTACCAGTTGAATTGCGCAAATAAGTTTTTAAACGTCGAAAAGGATCTTTCGTTTGCACTTGTTGAAACAGGTAGTACGATCAATATTTCTAGGAGTTTGAAAATATTTGGTGTAATATCTTTGTTGCAGAGTCCAAGAGCATCCGCCGCAGTTTTTGGAACATTCCCTCCGTCCTCATTAATCCTTTTTAATCGTAAATGCCACAGTTTTAGTTCAGACTTAAGGTTTTCTTGGCAATTATCCAAATCTTGTGCGTAAAATTCCACCAGTGCTTCAAAATCCTTCAAGTTTGAAGGTTGACAAATAAAAGGATTGGTAGGAAGAAGGCACTGAAATCCTTTCAAAATATCACGATGCGATACAAATCTTAAGTTTAATTGTGTAATAAAATTTTCTATGAATGGAATAAATACACTAACTCTGAAATATGTTTCGGGTGTCGATGAGGGAAAATTAGCTCGATTTTTCTTTCTTCCCGTTATTCTAGGAACTTTGGAGTGTACCAATTCCACCAAAATTTTTATTTTTTGACATTTTGTCTGAGCTCAAGGGGGGGTTTAAACCCCTAAACCCCCCCCCTTGCGTACGCCACTGTAGGTAGTTAGGTAGGACTAATCCCGTGTAGGAAGGCCTACACCAGGTCCAAGACACTAACCTGCCGTAACAAATTAAAGGTTTTCGTGAGCTTTTTTACCGTTTCCGTACCGTTCTCGTTTCTTCTAAGTGGCCCCTAGAAGCAGTGGCGTAACTAGAGTTGACTCATGGGGGGTGTTATTCCGATCAGCCAACCCCTCCAACATATTACTCCCTTTAAAAAAATTTCATAATATAGGTATAATATAAAAATTTTTGTTTTGAAAAACTTCCGAAGGGAAAACTTCATCCAAGAGGCTTAACTTTCAAGGGAAAAACACAGTAACAGACGTAAAAATTTTAGTGGGGGGTTCTCCCTCAGAATTTTTTTAAAATTTTGTCTCTCAATGTAGTGTTTAAATTAATTTTGAGGCCCTTTGGGATAGTTCCTAACCGCCTTTCTTGTAAAGGAAATTTTTTTTCAGTTTTTCATGTTTAAGAAACCGTGGATGTAATGGGGGGGTTACATCCCCAATAATCCCCCCTCGTTACGCCTATGCTTAGAAGCAAAAATAAAGGGATTAAGTGGATGCCGACTGATTTACAAAGAAACCACCATATATAGAAGCTCAGAACGAAAAATTTCCCATAAGCCTCCCTCACAAGCATAGTTAACTCCTCCCTCTAAGAGAATCCACATTCCCCGTCTGACTTATTATTATTATTCCCTGTTTTTCCTCGGCTCGCTGAAAAAAGCCAGCAGAATCTTTTCAAGGGTCCTCAACAATGGAAACACGCCTGAACATCAAGAGACCCATCAGCGGCGCGTTCTTAAATCAGGTCTCGTACCTCCCCCCCTGCGGGTTGACCCTTGACCCCTAACGTGACCCCCGCCAGAATCCCGATAAATTTCCTAGTCGTCCGAAAGCGCTTGATCTTTGACTTTCCATCTCCCTGCGAAAAAACCACTCTCCGAGAAAGAATGGAGGAGCGAGCGGTAGAGGTACTGCATCTAGAGCGAGCTTTGAACAACTGTACAGCAGGGCAGTGTTTCTCAACCAGGGTTCCGGGAAGCAATATGACGGATTCAGTTAGAGGGGAATGCCATTTAACCCCACAAAAAAGTACCAGAATACTTTTTGGCATGCTGTAATTCAAAATTTTTCAATTTATTTGACTCTTGATTTTAAAATTTAGTATAGATTCTGCCCATCCCTAAATCAAACTACTTTATGGGTAGTTGACCCGCGAATAGCTTTTTAGGGGTGCCCCCAATTTTTTTTAGCCTGCTAAGGGTGCCGCGACGGAAAAAGTTTAGGCACCTCTCTGCCTTATAGTGTTAAGCACCATTATAGTTTACGGCAATCCGGATAGACCAACCACGGCTTACTAGATACTTATACAGGCTAGCCGAGTACGGAAATCATTGCAAATCCAGATGGCATTATTGGACAAACTGGCAAAGCATATCCACAGTGTTGAAGGCGGTGGGTGATATAGGTAGGTCTTGTAGCGCTCCAAGCGGGAAAAGTTGTCAAATGGTTTTCATTGTTTAATACTCGGCTAGCCTGTATAAGTATCTAGTAAGCCGTGGACCAACAGACGAATCACAAGAAAAGAAAAATGTGATTTTATCTGGCTGAGAGTAAAAACCAAATCCTAAAATGGGCGTAAGAGTATTAATTCCCCTTTGATTCTCATCTGTAAACTCTACATTCTTCAACTATCGCATCAACTTTTTAACAAGTAATGCTTATTAAATTTAGGCAGTGAGGAGAGGCTCTCATACCATATATCATATAGCGTGCTAACCAGAATCTTTTAATGTTTATCTTTAGACTGGTGATCGTTGCTATCACAGAGTATAGAGCTTAACAGAGGTCTCATCTCCATAGACGCTAATGGTAACTTTTAAAGCATGGTTTTTCCCATAGAAAGTGTCACCCCCTCAACTGGCTGAATAAGCTCCGCCTCCTTAGCTCCATCGTCGCCGCCCACCCTCTCCCGCTCGCCTTTCACTCAAATCGGAAGAGGGGAAAAAGGAAAAAAGCTTTCTTAAATTTCCCTAAATTTAAAATAGTTTTGTCGATCTCTCTTCTGGCTATGATTCATACTTGGACTTTTGAGTTTTTGAACCGCAGTTTTTCAAAGCACTACAGCGATTTTCTAAAACATTTCCAAAGAGATTACAAGTTTCTAATGTCATTTTAGTTCACTGACTGAGATTTTTTTTATCATCCAAATGGCTAATTTATTGATGCATATATTAAAACTTTATGCCTACATTTAAAAATTGAATAGGCTTGAAAATACTAAATTTTAAGAAAACAAAAAGTACAAAAACATTTAGAGCAAGTAATCATTTTTATTAAAGAAATTATTTTCACACATTAATTTGAACTTTTACACATCATATAATTTGTTTTTCTACAAAACTTACTTAAACTACGAATTTTGCATTTCACAATTATTTGTGTTATTTACAGTGCAACTTAAGGAACTCAAATATCTCTAATTCATGCATTTTTATTGATCCCTTGAACTCTATTTTAAATCAGTTTAGTATTTTTATTAGAGTTTTTGGATCATTAGAACTTTTTGTAGGTATCTAGAGTTTTGAATTATCCAAGTTACACTGTATTACAATACTTTGCACTCATACTCTCTTTATATAAATTAGGATTAACTGATTGTTTACATTAGTTAATTTATAACATGGCACAAAATTAAATTCATGTTTAACATAAATTCAACAATGAAATTAATGAAGTGATGACAAATCAAGAGCTTTTAACTACAAAAAATAACATAATTTTGGAGATTTTTAAAAATGATACCACGATAACGATAAATGATAAACAAAATCTGCTTACCCCATTGTTTCAAAAATAAACATAATGCAAAATAACAAGTTTTAAAAGAAAAACTAGATGTTTAAGTCTATTTAAAAATAATATTAATGATCTAAAAAAATAATAAATAACTACTTTAAAATATTTTATTTGAGAGTTTAATTTTTAAATGAAAAGATTCATGGAATAGCATTGTTGTTAAAACAGTCTCCATGGAAACGAGAATGTAAAATCCAAAGATGATCATATTATTGTAGTTTTTAAGAAAGTTCATTAAAAAGTTTTCTGAGTTCATTCATTTAAAAACTTAACATTAAGAGTTGAAAAGATACTTAAATAAATTACGAAACTTGCCGATTATTTGTATTCTTTCTTGTAGAAATTTTGCCATTTCATCCACTCTGATGTGAAATTATAGGAGATGCCAGATTAACAATTAAAACAAAAAAAAACAATCAAAGTTTAAAAAGAGAGGGATATTTTAATTCTAGCCAGGGATAATTTCACTACTTTAGGGAAAAAGTCTACAATCTGGGGAAAAGAAAGCAGCTCTGTCGTAATTAAAATGCAACGCCCTATATAAGTTACATATCCAATGAGGAATCAGTTTCAAGGTTTCGCCTTCTCCTGATTGGCAGAGGTGATTGGCTGGTGGAGTTTCAGCCTGAAGTGGCAACGGAACTAAAAGAGGAAAACTGCCTTTTGGACACTCTGTTAAGCTCTATACTCTGTGGTTGCTATTTACATCATCCGGACTGTTTTACTACTAAAATAGGTTGTTTATTTATGAAATTATCAGGATTTGAATTTAATTATCAGGCTTGATCGGCAAAACATGGCTTAATGATTAAATTTTGATTTCCAATGGCAAAGGTTACAAAAAGACCACTACGCCACAAAGAGATACAAACAGAAACAACAAACAAACAAATGAAATGTGGCGAGAAAAGTCTATGAACCCGTTAATAAGTCCCTAGCTTGGCCAATAACGGTCGCTTAACAAAGAGGAAGCCTTTAGTGCCGGGCAGCGGAGATTGTGCTCAGCATCCATGTCCTCCCGAAGATCACAGAGCGTGCAGAAAGGGGCCTGAACAATATTAATATGGTGAAGGTGTTTCATGAGGCAGTCATGACCTGTGGCCAGGCGAAACTCTAATTTTGAGTAATAAATATCTTAAAATCGGTGAGGTGTAAAACTTATAATCAGATTTTGATCGGAATTGGTTTCGATTGAAAATCAGATGAGATAACCTTTGAGCGATACGGTTTTACTCAGATATTGATGATTAAATAATAATGAAATATATTTCGGTCAAAAAATAAAACTCAAACAGTGCCGAAACAAATCGCTCACACCAAGCCAAACATCTCCGTCGGCGATTTGGTACATTTCACATGTCAAAAACGATTTTTTTTTTTGTACAAAAATATTACTTAAAATATAATGATCACAGATCATTCTTAAAATTACGATCACCGCTGATGATTAACTGTTTTTCTTTTCTAATCGCCAAATGATGATCCGTGTTTAATGAAAATTATGATTTTTATTAAAAGTGGCAAATAAAATTTTTTATAATTTTTCTCCGCCTCCGTCCGTCGTAATTACCAATTTCAAACCCTGGACTATTACGTACTCATTTTTGCCACTCACCATGTAGGGCTACCAAGCCACAGCGCTCTCAATGACATAATACCTCTACGCGATGAGAAAACAAAAAGAAAGGAATGGTGCAAAAAAGAAAAGAATAATAGTGGAACTCTTCTTCTCGGGTGCCAAGATGCCATCGCATTCCATTCTCTTTTCCAAGGGAGATTATAATTCGTACGTTTTATTCTTTTTTTCTAAAAAAAAGGGGGGGGCAAGATCACGATTCGCGCGATGTTGTTCGTGTTTTGGGGAGAAAGTGCATCAAATGCATAGGAAACACGAAGTATCCGCCGGGGAATTCAACCACAAAGGAAACGGTTCAAGAAACTCCTTGTACTACCGGAGATCGCTTGGTGCTCAAAAACAGCCATTTGATTAATTGAATTGGTGGGTTCTCATCACGAATCAAACTGTGGTCACTAACCTCTCATTCCCCTGTATGATCTTATTTTATGTTGCTTCATCCTTGTTATTATGACCACAGACGGTTTGGGATTCAACCGCATGAATGGGCGTTGCAAGGCAACCGTTTAATTTCTCAACTCTTTCCGTAGTACAGATCACAGAGTACCAGAACAGAGAGTCCATGGCCATAGGCGATACTGGAAAGGCACTGTCTATTTGGCCGGCAGATATACTCTCTAACTCTAGTCCTGTTTACCCTGCACTTGCCCGACAACGGTTCTGATTGGAACGCCGGGACCACGAGGCCTACGGCGCATGCGCCAACTAGTGCCAACTGCCGGTTTTACCGTCCAAATAGACACTTCGTACTGGAAATAGAAAAAAACGTTGGGTATGCCTTGTGATAGGGGCCCTGATGGCGCTGGGATTGCATCAAACTCACGTCTCACCTGTCACGTCACCAGAGGTGGAGAAATAGAATCTCAATCTTCTAATTACCCCTCCGAAAGTAACAAATTGAATGAACATGTCTCAGCCAATCACAGCTGTGACCACCAAGTTGTACTGCTTACCCTTCTGCAAATCACAGACATTTAGAGTGTTGCCCTCTATCATAAAGTTGCATTTGAAAATAGCCTTTAGGACCCTCTGATCGGCTTTTCATCTGTGGTACCACGGCTTACTAGATACTATACAGACTAGCCGAGTACAGAAATCGTTAAAAATTCCAGATGGCAATACTGGACGAACTGGCAAAGCATATCCACAGTGTTGAAGGCGGTGGGTGATATAGGTAGGACTTGTGGCGATCCAAGCGGGAAAAGTTGTCAAATGGTTTTCATTGTTCAAAACTCGGCTAGCCTGTATAGTATCTAGCAAGCCGTGGTGGTACTAGTACAGATAATTTCAAATTCAGAGCACATTTCAGTAGGCTGATGGGATAAATATGCGTTCATTTAATATTCAATAGAGTGTTTTCAGGTGACATCACAACCGGTTATTTTCTTTTAACAGTGTACCTACTGTAGGGCTTTTAACTGTTGCTAAGGCCGTTGTTTATCTGTTGCTAAGACGGTTTTTTGAAATGGGATCACGTGATTACAAATGCTCCAATAGATGAATTCCACGGCTAGTCGTTTTCTGTAACTGTTAACCTCTGTAGGGCAAAAAACTGTAACATCTTCCGTTGCTAAGGCCGTTGTTAGGTCCGAGTCATGTGATTGAAAATGCTCTATCTTTAATAAGAATAAAAATTCAGCGTAATACCGGTTCAGATTCATTTTCGAATAACGTAATCCTTTTTTTAATTGATTAGCTATTATCATTATTTTTTAATCCTAAAAAATATTGGATATAGTAATAATAAGGATGTACCAAAATGGAATTTCTCTGTATGGGAATATTTTAAAAGAGGGGTAGAAAGCTTTAGTTCAGATAAAAATTCATGTATTGAAATTGAGGAGATTCGATCATTACTACCAAATGTTTTTTTCAGATGTTAGATAGGGTAGTGGCACCAGTAACTGGCACTTTAAGAGCAATTTTTGAAATAATTAGCTATTGCTACTTACTAAAATTATCCAGGAAAAAACCTTTTGTTCCGAAAAATTAAATGAAGTTTCAATATTTATTTAGAGCACAATTTGTTAGTCTAAGTAATTTTTTTCTTTTTTTAAAATATTTTTTAAGTTGGCATGGTCGAAGCACCAGTAACTGACACCCTGGGAAAATTTTGGAACCAATAACTGACACCTCCTGAACCAATAACTGACACTTTGAAATACATTTAATAAATAAGCTGTTTGTTATATGCTACATTATTTTTTCAGCAAACATAATATAATAAAACAAATATTTTATTTTTTAAGTAATTTTACAAAATATGAAGGAAAATATCAGGCAAAAAAGGGTATTTTAAATCAAAATACATTTAAAAAGGGTCATTTATGGGATATTATAGGACATACCATATTACTATATAAAAATGATACTAAGTCAAACAATTTCACATTAATAAGAATTTATTAATAGAAAATTGTACACAAATTATATATTTAAACTAAATTATAAGTAGAAACAAAGAGGAAAGTTTTCTATACTCCGTTTCACCCTAACTTGGCAGCACTGGGAAAGGTAGAGAGTGTAACAATCCGCCCCAAAAAATAGTACCAGCTTGTATTGTATTTAAAAGTAAAGAATATGCGGACTCATTTGTAAAAATGTGACAAACAGTTTAGTTTATTGGTTGTTTAATCATTTAACTAAATTTAATCGTATGTTAATAGTCTTTAATCAAAGCGAAGGAATATAGTCAACGGGCAACGCAGAAGGAGCATCGCGATGAATTTCCCGCCGTTTGGCTGGAAAACCGGTTCTCAAAATAACATTCCTGGCGAGCTTGCTTCGTTTCACCCGCCAATTCTTCGTCATTCGCTTTGCGTTTCTCTCTCGTGCTCCTTTGTTTATTTTGATCTCTCGTGCTTTTTTCTTCGTTAAATTGTTTACTTGCTATCATCGTTATCTTTAAATTTAATCGTCTTCATTTATTTTTATACGTTACCTCATCTTGTTCTTCATCATCTCGTGCTTTTTCATCATCTCGTGCCTTTTCATCAACATCGCTTTGTTTCGATTTGTAAACATGGCAGATGAAGGGATGTCACCGTCCACACTGTGTACGCCCTCAACCTCACGGCAACGGATGTCACCGTCCTCGCTGTTTACGCCCTTAAAGCAAGGGAAGCCGATTGGAAGCGGAGGCCGCAAAAACGTATTGAATGTTTATGCACGTCTTCGTGAAGAAAATCCTGAGGACAGCATAAGGCAAGTTGTGGAGAAAGTGTCGGAGCTCACTGGAGTAAGTGCAAGGACTATTTTTCGTATAAAAAAACAGAAGAAGACATCGAGCCCTCTCAGCACTCCCGGGAAAAAACGACCTGCTGCCGTCGGTAAACAATCAAGGCAGACAAAGTATGATGATTTCACACTTTCTTGCGTGCGTAGAAAATTTCATGCTTTCTTTCGTAGGAATGAAATTCCTACATTGGACAAAGTGTTGAAAGAAGTGAACGATGATGAAGAAATTTTTTCACAGAACATTAGCCGCTCCACGCTATACAGGATCCTGAAAGATATGGGGTTTTCTTTTAAGCAAAGGAAAAGGCAGTCCATGCTGTTGGAAAGAAAGGACATAATATTATGGAGAAGGAACTACCTAAGAAAAATTCGGGAGTTTAAGAAGCAGAAGGCTTCAATATACTACCTTGATGAAACGTGGGTGAATGAGGGCCATACCCAAAATCGAGTGTGGCAAGACAACGAAGTTCCAGATAGCTACTACGCTGCATCCAAGAATTTGACCGTAGGATTGACTGCGCCCAAAGGAAAAGGGAGACGGCTGATCATAACTCATATTGGAAATGAGGAAGGCTTTGTTCCTGACGCGGAAAACATTTTTGTTGGTAAAAAATCTGGGGACTACCATGAAGAGATGGACGGGCCTCACTTCGAGAATTGGTTTGAAAGCATTTTACCGAGACTTAAGCCAAACAGTGTTATTGTTATGGACAATGCGCCGTACCACTCTGTGAAAAAAGAAAAGATACCGACAGGCTCTTGGAAGAAAAGTGCTATTCAAGAGTGGCTGTCGGATCAGAACATTGCATGGACTGAAGACATGCTGAAGCTGGAACTTTTAAAGAAAGTGTCTGCAGTGAAGCACTTGCATGATGGCTTTAAGGTGGAGGCAATAGCGGAAAAATTGGGCCACACCGTTTTACGACTACCCCCCTACCACTGTGAGCTCAACCCAATTGAACTTATTTGGAGTCAGGTAAAAGGACATGTGGCTAGAGAGAATAGAACTTTTAAGCTCGCAGAGGTTAGGGGGTTAGTAAAGGAAGCAATAGACAAGGTCTCTGCGGAAAATTGGACCAACTGCATTAAGCATGTAACTGAAAGAGAAAAAGAAATGTGGGAATTAGATGGACTTGTCGAGGAAGTGTGGGATAGGCAAGAAGTGATTATTTCATTTGACTGTGAATCAACGGATACTGCCTCGGAATCTGAACCGCTGACCGATGAAGAATGACTTTAATACTATTTATTTTATACTAGCGTTCCCGCTAAATATCACCAAGCTCTTTTGGATGCCATATATTGAAATATCAAATTTTTATAACTTTTAATAGTTATAACTGTTTTCCTGAACAGTTAATTATAGATCAAACAATTAAAATTTCCATTTTTCGGTGTCCAAAAGAGTATGGAGGTATTTTGTGGGAAAGTTAACAGATTTGAACCAAGTTATTTTTAATTATAGTCAACTCTGCTTATTGTGATTACAGTAATGTTATCAAAATTTTCCTATCCCAATCACTCCTATTTAACTTAATGGAAAATGTATATCGTTTTCCCTATAAATCCTTTAATCATCATTGAAGGTCAAATTTATCAAAGAAAATTAATATTTTATTAGTGTTAGACATGTACCAGTCTCAAATTTGCGAAAAACACACTAGATAAATGCTACTATTGTACTTAATTAGGATTACATAGTTGTGATTTTAAAGCAAACACTCGTTACACTGCTAAATTTTTCTAGTAACCAATCACATAATAAAGAGTTGACTGTATTATATTTAATTCTTCTATATAATTCCATAAACATAAAAAATACTGAAATTAATTATAGCTTTGAAATCTAGCTACAATTTTATAATTATACCTTTATTCTAGATCTAGCAATAATAAGTCTTCTTTTAGCTAAAGTAATGATCGATTGAAAGAGGCAAGGAATATTTTTTTAAATGCAAATATGTTAATGTTTGTATCGGTGTCGTGAAATTCCGGACAATGCAAAAAACAATCAGACACGTTAAAAAAACTCAGCTTTAAACATGTAATAAATTTATTACTTATAAAACGCTTTTCGGTGACAGATTTTTGCATTGACCGGATTTTTCATATATCCTTTGTAAACAACTATTTAATTAATTCTAATAAAAAATTATACAGATTGTCTTCAATAATTAAGTTAATTCTTAAAACGGAAAACATGATTGCTTTTGTTTATATGTGTTTTTTTTTTTTGTCAATTGAAATATTTGCATTGAACTTTTATGGTTTCAAAAACTTGATAGGCTTTCTTTTCTTTTTTCCAAGTATTCTGGTTAACACATGTATCTAATTTTATTTTCAATTATTACAACTCAATTTTGTTATTGCTTGTTGATAAATAAATTAGTTGATTTTTGTAATTATGATTGGAATTTTTGGTATTATTTGTTGTAATTTTAGCTTTCTCAGTTGAACAACTATTTTAGGAAAAAGGAATTAATTAAAAGTTAAATTTACTTAATTAAACTGTACCAGAAATTTCCTCTAGATATTGCATAGTTGATTTTAAAACAGAAAAGGTATTTTTGCACTTAGATAGTTATACTAAGAAATACTTAAAATTACAGTTATTTTTTAAAGTATTATTAAGATAAACTGTAGTATGTATATACATTTCTGGAATAGCGATTGTTATTTCTGTTGGGATCCAATATCTCCACATCAAGTGATGCTCAATTCCTTTGTAAAATAATTTTCAATATTATCTCTTTAAAATAATTTGATTAATTAACAGTAAAAAATATTAATTGAGAAGAAATACACACCATTTGTTATGAAAAATTTCTGAAATTTAAATAATTTGCAGCAGAGAAAAAATAAAGTAAAAGTTGGATTCCTAGTCTCTCCTATTTCATAAGCTAATAAACAAAGGTAAGTCTTACGAAGAAAGAAAAATCAAAGTGAATTGAATTAAATTTGTTATACGTTGCATGTGTAAAAAGAATACAGATGCAAAATCTGTAATCCTAAGTCTCTCCTATTCATAAGCTATTAACCAAAGGTAAGTCTTGAGAAAAAAAATCAAAGTGAGTGAATTAAATTAAATTTGTTTAATAATATAGCATTGTGTAAAGAATAAAGATGTAAAATTTTAAAATTTTGGGACAGTGTAAAAGAATATGGAAAACATAATTTTTCCAGAAAAAACTAAATTATATATATAATAGAAAATTGAGGAGTTGATTAATTCATATTTAGGAGAAGAATGGAAAAACAAATTGATTAATAGTATTAAGTAAAAATGTTTTGCAAAAGCTTGTTTTTTTTTTCAGGTAAGTCTTTTGAAAAAAAATATTGTATATAAGTAAAACAAAGGTAAAATAGCAAGAGCTCTAAATAAATTTGTGTTGAACTGACAACTTTTAATAAAACTTTCTGATAATGTTTAAAATAAAATCACATTCAATTATTTCTTTCCTTCAATAAAAAAATAAGAAATAATGATGTCATAAAACTAGATTTAATTAATGTAAAACACGAGTGAGCTTTTACGCTTATAATAAATAGCATGTATATACGCATGTATTTTTAGCAAACGCATTTTTCTTTTCTCGCCAAATCGAGCGAATATAATTCGTTAAGGCCACTCTCCAAAGACCTAGCAACCCAAGTTTCTATGGCAACGGCGGTAATTCGGTTGACGTAGCCTTCTACACGCTGCCAAGTTAGGGTGAAACGGAGTATATCTATTTTCATAAAAATAGTTTATTTACTTAAATAATTTAGATGTTACTTTTAGGAAAGTTGGTTTCTGAGTATTTAAAAAATGTAATTACAAATCGTTTGTGAAAATGATCCATTCTATTTCCTACCATCTAATGATTTGTTACGATATAAGCAGAATGAAAACACTGCTATATTCCAATACCAATAACTGACATAGGGCAGAACCAATAACTGACAGGGTGTCAGTTACTGGAAAAATATTAAATTTTAAAAATTTAACTGCACAACTTTATTCTAAATAGCTTCCACCATATTCCCTAGAATTTTCAAGCAATTACCTTGAATTTTACTGAAACACCAGTAACTGACACCCATGTCAGTTACTGTTGAAATTCATTTTTTAGATCCAGTAACTGACACCCCATTTAATATAAATAAAAAAATATTTTTTTACAAAAATAACTCTAGCACGAATTTATGTACTATTATCAGATATATTTCACGTTAAAATAGGTATCAAAAAGAAAATTTGATTAAATTAGACCCTAATCAAAAATGTGTGTCCTTAATTTCAGCCTTAAGCCAACCTCTGAAAATCGGAAGTTTCTTAACATGAAATGGGAATTCTCAATTTATTAAACTTAAAATCCCTAGGTATAAAATAAATACTGCATAAAGTTAAAGATAAATATCTAAAATATTAATTTAAGTTAATTAAGTTAATTAAATTAATTTAAGTTAAGTTAAGTTAAAATATTAATTAAGTTAAAATATTAATCTAAAATTTAATTTATTAATTAAATATTAATTTTATTTAAATAATATTAAATATTATATTAATTTTTTAATATTAAATTATTAATTTAATTTAATAATTATCTAAAATATTAATATTATTTTAAGTTCACAATACAAATCTTATTATTATGATTTAAATCTCAAAGTGTCAGTTACTGGTGCCACTACCCTATATAAGTAATCTCTCTATATATAATGAAGGTGTCCCTGGGTTCCTGCCTGGGTTCCTGGGTTCCTGCCTGGGTTTGTCCGGAACAGATTTGG
Organism: Tetragnatha montana; assembly: GCA_963680715.1. Taxonomy (NCBI): domain Eukaryota; kingdom Metazoa; phylum Arthropoda; class Arachnida; order Araneae; family Tetragnathidae; genus Tetragnatha; species Tetragnatha montana. Next base: position 11,589,083 of record OY796677.1, on the reverse strand, counting down.
CTCAATTTCTCCAAAACTACCCGTCCGAATCTAACCAAACTTGGTACACATACGTATGGGGACGGGGGAAAGACAATGACATCATTTCCAAATTTCTAAAACCACCCCTTCACCCCCTTTTAGGCCTTTTTGTAAAAATCGCCTTACTTCTCCACTAAAGAAGATCTGTTTAACTCGCATTGTTGCAAATAATACAACAAAAACAATTTTAAACATAAAACAAAGTATTTAAAGATAAAACTTGGCTAAAATTGCTTCAAATGTTTTAAAAAGGTTATTAATAATTTAAAAAAATTAAAAACGGCCCTTATAAAAGACTTTATAACAGTATTTTCTTATTAAAAACTTCATTTTCCATGAAACTTTAAGTTGAAATAGAAAGTTTTAAGAATTAGACTTATCTTAAAATAAGATCTCAACAGTTCAAATCAGAAGACTCTGAGCTAAAATTAATCAGGAACACACAGGAACACAGCAGAAATAATCACCAACACAATTTAATAAAAAAGAACACACATTTATTTACAGAAACTATGGACGAACTACAGCCGTTGCCACACACAGACAACATCAAAACAAACAATGAAAATAAACTAGTAATATCACTAGTAATATCTGATATACTCCCACCTAAGTTAACAATATTAGGGCCCACTGGTTAACTTACGTATACAAAATTAATTAACAAAATTCAGTTCAAAAATACAATTATACTAAATTTTTACAGAGAAAGTTTACTGGGTATTTTCACAGTTCTACCTCCTTTAGTAATATAAGGAATAGGGTCAACAGTTTTAATTGAGCTAACAGTTTTAATTGGATCACTAGTTTCTAAGTTTTTGATAATGACTTTTTCTACACCTTTATTACCTGACCACTCTTCATTCGAAGACACCTCTAAATGATATAATCTTTGAGCTGCTCTTACCAATTCTCCCCTTTCAGTTTTCAATTTCACTCGACGCACCACTCCATCTGCGCCAGGCATAGTCTCAATCACTTTACCAAGTGGCCACCAAACTCTTTTCTTATTGTCATCTCCAATTAAAACGATGTCACCTTCTTTCAGAGGTTGGAAAGTCTTCTTCCTCTGTCTTGAGCACAAAGTCCCTAAATATTCTTGTCGAAACCTTCCTCGGAACGCTTCTCTTACCGCCGTATCGACCAGCACGGGTTTCCTTCGAGTTAACTCTCAGCGAGAGGAGACCCTCTGATTCAGGCTAAAACGTTATCGACCAACCAAAACTCGAGAGGTAACCTCCCGAAAAAGGGTTGAAATCTAACCCCCCAACTTTGGCGGGTTAACCCAGTTAACCCTGGGTTTCCTCGAGTTTATTTACATTTGAGCGCCATCTTTTCTCGCTAACATGGATGTGGGATATGGATTTATTTCTATAAGACAAAATAGTAATTATTTTTACTTTCTAAAACGATGTGATTTGATAAAAGTACTATCGAAGCTGTGGTGGTAGAAATAGAAGCAGATCTTGAATCTAAAACTAGTCGAAACAATGCAATATCTCCGCTCATGACGACTGCCATTTGACGGCCATCCGATTTTTTTGCATTCATAAATCAACAGCTTAGTATTGGTTAAATTAGCCGGAATTAGATATCATTAGCTTCTGTCATTCAGTAAGTCTTGGTTCATAACATGCAAATCATTAAAAATTCATTTGTATTATTAATGTGTTCGGGAGTGTTCTGATTACTTGAGCTCTGAATCATATTTTGTTCATTTCAGAAGCAGAAAGTTTTATACTAAATTCGTGTTTCCATCTGTTCTGGGTGCTCTTGATTGCACATTAATAAAATCTAAATTTTCAGCAGAAATATTGCATTGTTTGTATTAGTTCTAGATAGTAGATCTGTTTAATTTCTTCCACCACAGCTTCAATAGTGTTTTTATCATATCTGAATTGTTTTTAAAAGTATAAATAATCCAAATCATCAAAATAAAGTTCTTTAATTTATATAGAATATCCAGTCTCCTCTCAATTTTTTGAAAGAATTCTATATCTTTCCATATTCTTATTGTGTTTTTAATAAAGTTATTATTCATAAAGTTATTTTCATATGATTTTGCTTGTATGAATTTATAGAGAAATTCCTATAATTTTGATTTGAAATAATTAAATAAACTAGTATGGGTAGTTTACTAGAAATAAAAAACTATAAACTGTAGCAGTCAAGAAATGTGAAATGATTGTAAAAATTTCCCCCAGAACTAATTGAGTTGAAAATAATTATTCCCCTTTCATTTCTCTAGCTTTCAATTATTTTGCTTAGTTTTTTATTTATTTCATCATCTTGAACTCTGTAAATATAAACTTTTTAGCATTCTAACCACCCCTAGTACTGGCTTATCAGAGTTCTTAATTAGAGATGTATTAACTTCATCACACAACTAAAAAAAAATTAAAAAAAAAAAACATGAAAACTTTATAACTTTAAGAAAATATTTTTAAGTCATCCAATTTCTCATTCTATCAAAGATAACAAGATTGATATGCTAAAATTTCCCCCATATAGGGTATGGCTGTATATTGAAATTTATGCAGTCTTTATCTCATTATTACCCTTCATTATATGGTTACCATTAAAATGTTCCAATGAATTCTTCTTATATAACTATACTTTTTACTGTGTAATTTTCCCCATTTAAAATTGTATTGTCAAATTTTTCAGTAATCATCAAGCTGCTTTATGCATAAAATATTAGTTTATTTTTATTTTAGTTTAAGTATTTATATTAAAACAAAGATGTACAAAGCATAGGAAAATAATTATTTTAGCCAAGGAGAAATTTTAAAATCCTATTTAGGCAATAGTAATAATTTTTCTTCAGAAAACAGTTTATATGAGTTCTATCAGAAGTAAAATGTTCACAAATTTCTAGTAGTAGTACATTTCTGGTAGGTAGCCGTATTTTGTTATCGCTTGTTTGAGGGCATGGTGAGTTATATTTTTTAATCTAATAAAATCTGTCTTCATAACATGGAAAAATACTTATTTTAGGTTATTTTTCTTGAAATAGAAAGCTTAAAATATTTAAAAAACAGTTTATACTGGACACAATTAAGAATTCATTAAAAGGTCATAAGTGGTTTAAGTTAGAATAATAATTTATCACAATTAAATAGACGGGCAAAAGTACGAACCATGTACTTCTATACCTCTGATCATTACTTTTAACAACTAACTATAAAAAACGGCTGCTGATATAAAGAAAACAAAAATTTACACTTCAAAAACAATATTAGCTTTTCAGAATATTATTGAAACCTTATTTTGATGTTCCACAAAGAAAAGAAACAAGTTGTATGTACTTAACTTTATTTAAAACAATATATATTTAAAATTTAGAACTAATAAATTTATTTGACTTTAGCTCATAACTAATTTTTGGGATAGAAATCACTGTAAAATTAGGTCTATATTTACCAAATCATAATTCAATAAAGAATTAGGGGAGAGTGGAGCATCTTGAGACAGTCACCTATTCTGGGCTTAATTTTAAATATCTTAGTCATAAAAAAAATTGCTAAATGGTACTTTGTGTTCCTATGAGTATAAAAAAAATTATGATAAATCATTAAACAAAAATTGGAACACACAAATAGAATATTACCCTTAATCATTTTACTTCCAAAAGCATTCAAATAGTTAAACCATCCATTTTAACATTAGCAAGATATTCAGTCGAAAAAATTAGTGATTGTAGATTTCAAAATGACAAGAAGAAAAAGCTGAGAAAAAAATCATGTCCAAATAAACAAATAAAAAATTACTTAAGAGCATTCTTAGCCAAAAGTTCATAATAAGCTCGTTTGGCTATTTGAACCTTCGCTTTTTCACTCGCAGCATTTGCTTTTTCCTTCTTAGCTTTCATTTGGACCTCATGAACCTTTATGACAGCCCAGAACTAAGAACTCAGGTGATAGTTTTTTTTTATTGAGAATTCTTGTTCTAAAAAATATTTTTAGAGTGGGAGTTCTTGGACTAATTGGGCATCAATTTGAAAACTTCAGAATAACATTTTGAAGCCGTTTTAACATATTCAAAAAATATAAACTAGATGATAGTTATTAAAACTTACGGTTTATAAACCAAAGTAACAAGAAAAATGTCAAAATTAAAATTTATAATTAGTTTTCAAAAATATGGTGAAAAAAAGACAAAGTTAATTCACATTCTCTTATTATTTATTGTAAGAACGAACAGTTATTTATCGTAAATTATACTTAATGAAGCCTATATCAAAAGAAAAAAAATATTGATTGTATATTTTATTATTTGGTCACATGTGTTCTCCGGCTTGTGTGCTTAATCTCAAGGATCCGCTATATCACAAACAGGGAATATTTCTTCTCATCAGACATTTTAAGGTTATATGTTCACAGGTGAAGGAAGATGAGCTTGCGTTTTGGATTTGGGATTGATCACATATATATTCTCCAGAAAAAACAGAAATTTTACTGGCTTCAGAGAGAGAAAATACACCCAGTGCAAGGATTTCGCGCGTTTTTTTGAAGCAAAGATTGAAATTGTAAACATATTTATTTACATCATGTGATTCATATGCCCAATCAGAGACGGGCTTAAATAACCTCGCTCCCAGGTTCTCTCACTCCGAGAGATAACCCACGGGTAAGGAAACCCTTAGCTGGTCGATAACACTTGAAAGTGAACCCGAGGGTTTCCTTCAAACCCTAGTTTCCTTACCCGAGGGTTAACCCTGGGTTTCCTCGTTTTGGTCGATACGGCTGTTAGAGTTTGAAGGTAATGTATCCTTCTTCGCGAAAAATTGGGATCAGGTTGAGTAGCAACATCAGGAACAAAACTGCACTTGATCTCCTTCAGAAAGTCTGCTGGTCTGAGAGCAGTAAGAGTCGAGTCAGACGAAACAGTTGTCAAAGGCCGCTCGTTCAAAATGGCTTCACAGTTGCATAACGCAGTTTGCATTTCTTCAAAGTTTAGACTTGCTCGACCTAAGGTTTTCTTCAAAACTTCTTTCATCATACCAACAAGCCGTTCATAAAAACCTCCCCACCAGGGAGCACTAGGAGGTATAAATCTCCAATGTATCTCTTCATTTCTTGCTTCATCATGGACCTTTTGGAAATCAATACATGAAAGTGCATTTGCAGCTCCAATAAAATTGGTACCATTATCACTATATACAATTGAAGGCTTTCCCCTTCTAGCCACAAAGCGATGAAAACAGAGCAAAAATGTCTCAGTCGATAGTGACGTGACTAGTTCGAGATGGACAGCTCTATAGACAGCACAAGTGAAAAGACAAATCCAGGCTTTTGAATTGTCTTTCAAAATCACAGGACCAGCAAAATCCACCCCTGTCACTTGAAAAATGTTGGCATCTTGAACTCTGTCAGAGGGTGGTGTTGTAGAAGGTGGTGTTACAGGCTTTGCAGAAAAACGTTTGCACACAACACAAGACCTTAATACAGATTTGACAGCTCTTCTTCCACAAAGAATCCAAAATCTTTCTCTCAGGGAATTCAATGTGTATGTAACACCTGCATGTCCGTTTTTCTCATGTTCAGCCAACACTATGGTTCTTACTATAGGATGATCTCCAGGTAAAATTGCCGGGGTTCTAAACTCTTCATAATCATCTCGTTTATATACAGTAGTTTTCAACTTAATGATTCCCTTTTCATCTAAAAAGATATTTAACGATTGGAGCCTTTTATCAGAAACTCCCTTGAAAGACTCTTGTTGGATCAAATAAACAATGGTTTTCTCAGCCTCCCTTAATTCATCAAGGCAAAGATCACCTTTTACTTTACTCTGATGCTGACAGTTGTAAAGAAATCTCTTTATCCATGCTACTGTATGTACAATCTTTTTGTACTCTGAAAAATGCGAACCCAACAGCCTTGTCACTTCAAAATTCATCATTGAAGTGGTGACACTTTTCTTTCGTTCACAGTTTACTTCTTCTTCATCAACGAGTTCTTCAGATGAGGGCCACCTTTCTCGAGGCAAGTATAACCAATTGGGTCCCTCCCACCATCGCATTTGTAGTAACTTTTTGGCTGAACATCCTCGGCTGGGTATATCAGCAGGGTTCATTGATCCAGGGACATGTCTCCAAGAATTAATACTCGTAAGCTCTCTAATTTCAATCACTCTGTTCTGAACAAATATTCCCCAGGGCTCATTTCTCTTGATCCAGGTTAAAACAGTGGTTGAGTCTGACCAGAAATATACTTCATCACATTCTATTTCCTTTAAAATAGTAGTTGAAAGACGCGAAGCTATGGTTGCTGCCAAAAGTTCAAGTCTTGCGATGGTGATTTCTCCTTTTCCTGTCGGAGCTACTCTGCTTCTTGCTTGCACTAATTGAACTTGAACACAACTTGCTGATTCTACTCTAATGTACACAACCACAGCATATGCCAGTTTAGAAGCATCACAAAAGAAGTGTAAAGAACAGTTTTGTGCTCCACTTAATCCAAAATATCTTGGAATGCATATTTTCTCTATGTAGAGTACACCTTCAATCCATTTTAAAAATTCTCTTTTGGTATTTTGATCAACCTCATCGTCCCAACCAAGTTTCGTCTTCCAAATAGTCTGAAGAAGCAGTTTGGGTATCAAGGCAAAAGGACAAATTATACCCAAAGGGTCAAAGAGCCTATGTGCTGAAGAAAGAATGGTTCTTTTGGTTATTTTATCAAGTTTCAATTCTTTTATGCAGGCAGTATTTACTTGAATTGTATCTTCTTTCTTATCCCAGACTAATCCAAGAACATTAGTAGGTTCTGATGTGTCTGCCTTTAAATCGGTTTGCTCCCACCCTCGAAGATCAAATTTTCTACTTGCCATAATTTCAGTAGAAATTCTTCTAAATGTCTCTAATTCCTTTGTGTCCTTGACACTTGTCACACAATTGTCCACATAAAAACTTTTCTTCAGTTTCTGTACAACATTTTCTGGATACATTGATTCCTTCTTTTGGATTTGTCTTAAAATACAATCCAACAAATATCTGATAGTTGCGGACAATAGGAAGGGGCTACAGGTTACACCAAACACCACTCTGCAATGTCTATAAGTTTTTAGACAATCTTCTTTAAGCCACAAAAATCTCAGGTAATTTCGATCAGCTTCAGGAAGTCCAATTTGTAAAAAAGCCTTTCGAATATCTGCAATGACACCAATCTTCTCGGTTCTAAACCGCATCAAAATACTTGGTATCAACTCAATGAGGTTTTCACCCTTTTCTAGACAGTCGTTTAAACTTGGAAATCCTTTTACCTTGGCAGAAGCATCAAAAACAGGCCTTATCTTGGTTGTGCTATTTTCCTTTAGCACTGGACGGTGCGGTAGATAATGAACATTTTCTTCACAATTATCATTTACTTCCTCTATTATACCTTCTTCTAACCACTCGTTAAAAACATTATCATACTGCTCATAAATGGATTGTGACTTCAGCCGTTTGACAGTCGAATTTAATCTTCTGCAAGCCACATCATAGTTTGATGGCAAAGGGACATGATCTTCTAACCAAGGCATGCTAACCTCAAAACGATTGTCAGCATCAACTCTGATAGTCTTTAAAAAATGTTCCTGTACAGCATCTTGTAACTCCTCTTTGGTTCTTTTAGCAGAAGGATCAGTAATTCCTAACACATCTAATGACCATAGATGACTAACAGGTATCTCAGTTGAAAGTAGTGAAAGGGAAGAGTGGGTTACACCAGCATTATTCTTCACGGGTATCTTACCCATAAGAGTCCATCCCAGAAGTGTTTCAACGGCGACGGGACCTTCTTTCAAAACTTTTAAATTTCCAGTTAAAAGCTTGCCTGCCACATCAGCTCCAAGTAATAGTTTAATTTCACTGCCCACTCTAAGAGACCTAAACTCAGTGTCGCTCACCATAATTCCACATTCTTCCAACTCATTTATCCAAGGACCATTTGGTATACTTTTAACATTATCACAAATAACTGGCTGGTCCAAACAAATAACATTGCAATTATATTTTTCATCAATGCTAGCTAAATTAACTTTGTACTTGAAATGCAATTTTTCCCCAGATGAAACACCTCCAAACAATTTGTGTATCAACTTAACTTCTCCACAGTTCCCAAATTTTAACATTCGGATTACATCTTTTGAAATATAAGATCTTTCAGAACCTGTGTCTATAATTGCTCTCACTAACACATCTCGGTTACCATTTTTAATGCGTACTATTAAAGTTTGCAGCAACACTTCAGAACGAAGAGATTGACTAGTAAGAATATTATCTCTAACAACACTTTCGTTCCTATTTCCAGGGCTTTGAGGAACATCATTAACTGCTTCCTTTCTACACAGGAGTACATTATGTCTTCTACCACATTTATAACAAGGTTTCAATCTGCACTTTTTCACTTGGTGGCCTGGATTTAGACACAAAAAACAACAACGAGCTTTAGCTACTGTTGCTTCTCTTTCTTCTACAGTCCAGTTGCTTGCTTGATCACACTGCCAAGAACTGTGTTGATTATCACAAAAAAGGCATATCTTCTTATCTTCTGGTCGAACAAATAGTTCAGATGTTGAAGGTATCTGTGGGTATTTACCAAATTTTGAATTTGGGTTTTGCTGCTTAGTATTCATGAACGGTCTCTTTAAAACAGCATCATTTGCATTTTTTAAAAACGACTGGGAAGCAATGTCAACTCTTTCTTCTCCTTCAACTTCACCCTCCAAAAACTCTAACAAAGAATCCAACTCAGTCTTTTTCACCACTTGAGTAGTTTCATCGTCAGGAACCACAGGGTTGGTTGACCGTCTTAAAACAGTTCGATATCTTTCCCATGCCTTAAGTGTTTCTTCAGGCATGCAGGACTCAACAAGGGGAAACAACATGGCAGCATACTTTTCCCTGGTCACCCCCAACACTTCTAAAGCTCTAAGCTTAGCTTCAAGTTGATCATACAACTTTCGTAAAGAACTTTTTCCTAACTTCTGCTTTTGCAAAACAATAGATAATAAATCTCTCACATATAACTGAATCAACAATTCTTCTTTACCATATCTTGACTGCAATTGTTTTAAAGCTTTGGAATAGCTTTCTCCACCCGGTGGAAAACTACTAATCAATTCCTCAGCACAGGAACCTTTCTGCATTGCCTGACTGAGATACAGAAATTTATCATGATCATCTAAGTTCACATCTCCATCAATAGCCCAGTAATTTTAGGCGAAAAAAGGGGTCGATAGCTAAATAATTTATAATTAGCTGAAAATTTCAGGATAAGCTCTCTATGATGTGTGCAATCCACCCTGAAAAGTCCCCAAAGATCCCCCGTCGGCGTCATTCCAAAATGGCGGATCAAAGATGGCTGCCTAGCATTTTTGCCGATATTTTCGCTCATATCTAAGTCAAAAACTAATATTTTTTAGTTCTGTAAAAGGATTTATACTTAGGATAGATGCCGTTTTCGAATAAAATTTACAGTTTTGCGATAAAAATATAATAAATGGAGTGTAAAGGGATTTTATTCATGAGAAACTGCAAAATTTTCATTGTTGTTTGTTTGCATGCTTTGCCATATTATAACTGTACTAATAGAAAAATCGATCGGAAAAATAGGTTTGTTTTTAGTAGTCCCATTATTTAGGATTATTCATTCTTAGAACATACTATCAACTTGTCAAGTTACACATTGTGAAAACCATGTGTTATGTTATTTGGAGGACAACGATGAAGACTAACATAGAGCATTCGCACTTGACGTCACACATGACGACGTGGCAAACATGACAAAAATAACGTTGCTAAGGCTGTTGTTAGGTGCGGGAAATAGAAGCATCCAATAGAAGCATTCGCACATGACGTCACTGGAGGACAAAAACAACGTTGCTAAGGCCGTTGTTAAGTCCGAGTCATGTGATTGAAAATGCTCTATTGTAATTTATGGTTAATTCATTAATTTTTTTTAGAATTTCTATGCTTTATTTATCTTATATTTGAAAATATAGGAATATATGGCTCTTATTAAATTTATTTCTTTGTGGTAAAATGTAAACAGAATGAAATATTTATTCATAGTTTTTGGTGTAGTTAGACAATTATTTCATTTAAAAGTTCCTTATACACCTAATTACCAATATTCAGTTTTTGATTTCCAGTTAAAAGCTGACCAAGCTGTAAACTTCTGTGGGGCTGATAAATAAGAAGTATGTAACTAAGAACATATATTTAACCATCGCACATTTAATCAGTGGTTATCCAGACAACTTGTAACTTTCGGTCATTCAATTGTGAATTGTTTCCAGAGCATTATTACATTAATTAGAATTAAAAATTATTCAAATAAGAATAAATTTAATAATATATTTCATAAAAATCTGCAAAAATATATTTCATAAATATTTAGAATAATTACATTTTTTTTTTTTTGAAAGTTCTGTCCACCATCTTGATAAAAAACATTTCCGGTTGCCAGATTTCACGAACTATTTTTATATCATTCAGTTTACCTAGTACTATACTTATTCTACTCAAATAAGACATTGAAGAACTTTTATTTACGTTTTAAACACAAAATTCATAGGATTTCTTGATTTTCTATGGTTTTGGCGGCCATCTTTAAAAATACCCACTTCCCACGATCCGATTTTGGTAAACTTTCGTTTTCCCATTAAGTACATCTAGTAGAGCCGAAAACCGTTGAGAAACCTTTTGTTCAAATTTGTTCCCCAAAAAACCTTATATTCCCCTTACTATATGGCAAAGCATGCAAACAACAATGAAAATTTTGCAGTTTGACATGAATAAAATCCCTTTACACCCCATTTATTATATTTTTATCGCAAAACTGTAAATTTTATTCGAAAACGGCATCTATCTTTTGTATAAATCCTTTTACAGAACTAAAAAATATTAATTTTTGACTTAGATATGAGCGAAAATATCGACAAAAATGCTAGGCGGCCATCTTTGATCCGCCATTTTGGAATGACGCCGACGGGGGATCTTTGGGGACTTTTCAGGGTGGGTTGTACACATCATAGAGAGCTTATCCTGAAATTTTCAGCTAATTATAAATTATTTAGCTACCAAACCCTAAAATTACTGGGCTACAATTTTCTTGAATTGACCCCAGAAATGTAACCAATTTTTCAAATTACCATCAAACGTTGGCAGTTTAATTTTCGGATAATGCAATAGCGATTTCGCTTGACCCACTGAGCTATTACACACAGACATGTTTTCTACTCCCTCTAATAATCTGCTTAATTCTTCCAGTTTAAACTCAAAAGCTCGGTACCTGTCAAGATATGCTTCCGATTCATCCAGTTCTTTATTAATTTCGTCTTCATCACGAATTTCACTCAAATATTCGTCTCTCACTTTTTCTTCGGCTAACAGCAGCGATTTTCCTTTTTCCGAAATAAGTTTTAGTTTCAGTAATTTCTGATCAGAAGTCAAGTTCGTTTCAGATTTCTCAAATTCATTGCACGATAGTGTAAACAATCGGCGATGCTGTGTTCTGGTTTGTCTTAATAATTCCATCTCAAACAGAAGTGAGTAATCACAATCAATCTCACCAGCAAAAGTTCAGAGTCCTGTCGCGGACGCCATATATCTTAAAATAAGATCTCAACAGTTCAAATCAGAAGACTCTGAGCTAAAATTAATCAGGAACACACAGGAACACAGCAGAAATAATCACCAACACAATTTAATAAAAAAGAACACACATTTATTTACAGAAACTATGGACGAACTACAGCCGTTGCCACACACAGACAACATCAAAACAAACAATGAAAATAAACTAGTAATATCACTAGTAATATCTGATAAGACTGGTTAAAGTAAAGATTACATCATGCAGTTTTTTTAGAAAGTTGATGATAGAAACACTAGATCAATTTGTTATTTAACCTTATAATTTGTTTCTTTGGTGTAGTTTAACGGGATTTTTTTTTTCAATTTAAACAGGGGGTATTTACAAATTTTGGGATTTCAAAAGTCTGTAATAATTTTAATTGATTTTTTTTCACTTAGAATGGATAATTGGGTAACTGTCGTAATTAAATGTGCAACACCGGAACTGGATGGTTAGGTTAGATTTACACAGTTGGAACCGGGAGGGAAAAGGCACAGGGAGCACGGTGATGAAAATGCACCGGGAACACCGAGATGAAAAGGCACCGGGGACACCAAGATGAAAAAGGCACCGGGATATGAAAAAATACTGGGAACACCGGGATATGAAAAACTACCAGGATGATTGGTAATTATGGTTACAGAAAATTAGGCATGTAACTTGAGAAAATTTTAATAAATTGATACACTCCACCCGTGCAAGGCCGGGCATATCAGCTAGTTTACTAATAAAAAAAACATACATATTTTTATCCCAGAAAAAAAATGTTATGCAAGGCAATTTTGATTTTCGAGGATAGTGGTATCTAGTGATTGACTGCTATTCAGAACGCATCAGAAGTTGCTACAAAATACATTTTTTTTTCTTCATTCCAGTGCTGAGATTGGAGGAGGCAGGGCCAGAACCAAGGGGGGTTTTAGGGGTTCAAAGCTCTCCCGAAACGTTTACATAAATTTTTATACTGTTTTTTACTTGAAAATTATGTGACATAAAATGAGCAGCCCTCTTCATGAGTGTGTCCATAAGGTCTCAAAATGAGTTAAAACCCGACTTTTAAGGATAATTTTGCCTTATAGTGTTAAGCACCATTTCCACTTTTGCGTTTGGTTGCGGTATGAACAATCCGGATCACAAGAAGCCACATATTACGTCATTTTATCTGGTAAAGCAGAGCCAAAACCTAATCCTAAAATGGACGTGTAAGTAATACGTGCTTTTGATTCTCTCCGGTTTGCCGTACCACAACCATACACATTACACATCTGAGAAAACTATCTCTCTGTAATTTGAAAACACGGCATCAACTTTTAACAAGTAAGGTAAATGTGGGTATAGTGGACACTGTCCCAATAGTGGCCACCTAGTTGATTAATTTTAAATAATAAGAGTTCGAGACATCAAATAGCATTAAAATTCATATGCATAGTAGGTTATGCTATCAGGTAATCAGTTAAATAACCACCGATACTATAAATCAGCATGGGAAGGATATTTAAAGTCTTTGAAAATAACACCATCGGCCGAGTGACTGAAATTTGATTTTGCTTAATGAATCGCGTTAGGAAACGGTTAAGTCGGGACTGATTTTTTAGTATTTATTACGGTTTCATTGACTTTTAAATTCATTTTAAGATTAAGTAGAGTGTATACAATCATACTGAAGAAAATTTATTTGAAAATTTTTAATTTACGAGGATTTAGGGGGGTGGCCACTTTACCAACACAGAATCTTAGATTTTCCAATAGTGGTCACTGCAATGGCTTTTAAAAAAAAATATAAATCATTTTTAATTTGAATCAGATTTTCTTCAGAAACTGTTGATTATGCTTTAAAACGGGTGTTGTACGAATTAGGTTTCATTCTGGCTTCGGGAAATTCTTCTCAAATCAGCTACAACGTAGGCTATGGGCCGGAAACCATCAAGTCTGTTATTCTAAGTCAAACGAAACTAATTTTGTTTGCAACACTGCAACACTGTTTCTGCAACACTGTTTCCTCTCAAGACAGATAAAAGTTAGAGAAAGATGAAAAATAAGAAGGAGATAATAAATTAAATGAAAGAAGAGAAACAATCAAGAAAAGATAGATTTCAAGGGAAAATAGAGGAGAAACTTTTGAAATTTGATCCTTAAAAATAGTTTTTAAACTAATTTTGAGACAAAATTAGCTAATTTGTGGTTTCATTCAAAGTGCTCCGCTGCTTGAAATCCGCAGAATTTCCAATGGACAACAATTTAGAAAATGACGACACATTTTCGTAGGGGAGGGGTTAGGGGTCTTTTCCAAAACAATTTTTAAAATGTACTACCCTTAAAAGTAGGGTTTTAACTATTTTTGAGTCATTCAAGGAGGAGCACTTTCCGGAGTGCCCCCCTTGGATCCCCACCTGAGGAGAAACCCCAAATAGTATAAACGCTCTAGATTAGTCCAATTTTTGTCATGCATGGCCAAATTTCGTTTACTTCTAGTTGTAGTTACGTAAACTTGACATATTCGGTATGAGCTGTGCTACTGGGGCAGGCGCGGATCCAGCACGGCTCCAAGGGGAGGGCACTTTTCCAGATCATCACCTTTACCTTTTGAGTCAAAATGTTGGGGATTTTCTAAAATGTATCACCCAATATACCCTTGTGGTACCGTTGGGGGGTATGGGAGTCAAAAAAATTTTGAAATTTTACCTGTAAAAGTAGGGTTTTAACTAATTTTGAGAACTTTTTGGGGGCAAGGGGGGGGGGCACTGTCTAGAGTGCCCACCCTTGGACCTGCGCCTATGGACGGTTAACCGATGTAAACAACAACAAACAGTCCGACATTTTTAACTCTAGTGCCACTTCCGGTGTATCCTTCCGCTTATGTTATGTTATGTAGAAAAGGTGCAAACAGGCTCATTTCCTCCAAATGATTTTTAAATAAAGTACAGTTTTAAATTTTTCACGAATAGTACCATCCATAGGATAATGATGAGCTAAGTAATTTCGTTCAGCTTTCTATCCATCAACTAAATCACAAAAAGTATTATTAAATTAACTTTAATAAGAATAGGTTGCTAGATTTTACGATTATCGCTCGATTTGGCGGTATTTACGTTTTGTTTCTGTAGGTTCGCTTCACAAGTTTTTTTTTTTGGTTATTTAGTTGATATCTTCATTTTTAACTTGAAATATATGCTGACCGATGTAAAATATCTAGTAAATATCTTAGTATATATCCAAGAAATAAGTTTTTACACATATAAATAATAAACACTGGCGCACATTGGCGGTTGCTGGCGCTCTGAAAAGATGCCAAAGTGTATCCCGGAAGTGCTTAAAGACTCATTTTCACTAAAGTCTGTCTGTCCTCGCTTGGCACATGTGGCAAACCTAAAATCAGGTCCCACAGCAAGAAAAGCAGTGGCGAGTGCAGGGTATCGGGTATCTAATAGAAGTGAGGTAACCATCTTTCAAAATCAAAAAGAAGAGTGAAACGATAAAAGAAATGGAGAGTCATGATGAAGGAAAAGGGTGAATAGAAAGGACGCAGAGTACTAGAACAGAGTCCATAGCCATAGGTGGTGATGGAAATCTAAACAGCATGGAATATTGTATAAGTTAGGGGCTATTTTGGCGCTGGGATCGCCTCACGTCACGAGAGGCGGAGAAAAAGCTTGATCCACCAATAGCCCTCCGAAAGGACAGATTGAATGAACACGTCACAGCTAATCACAGATTTGACCACCAAAATGTACTACCTCTCTCTCTGTCAATAATTGAATTTCCCGTGCTGCCCTCTACCTTGCACGGAAATTTGAAAATAGCTCTCTGTTAGGCAGAGATATTTTTAACTCCTCTGAGAGAGTATTTCACTCCTTGAAAATCGGAAATACTCTTTAAAAAACTATACAGGAGTATTTTCACTCTTTGAATTTTTCACAAAATACACCGGATGCCCCACCGAAATCAACAAATAATATTTTTCTACTCAATACACCAACTGATCTCAGTGGAGACATTTTCGCCCAGACTTCTGGCCAAAACCAATTGCCAAAGCCACGACAACCTAATTATCATGCTTTTTAATTGTGTTTTCATACAGCCATAGTAGTAATTTTTTTTCATTTATTCTTCTGATGCTTAGGGAGTTTGATTGCGGTTTTCGTGTGTCTGTATACGTAGTTCATGCTATTTCCGTATTTCACTCCTCATAATTGAATGGCTTGGTGGATGAAGAGGTTATGTACAAAACAGATAATCTTCCGTAAACAAGGTTTTCGCCGAATGTCGCCAAATTTGGGCGATTATCATTTCATTGTAGAAATGACTTTTACCAGCACAGCAGGGATTTGGATGTAGTAGTAGCTTGGCGTGATAAGATCTCGCCAAATTTGACGAGGACCTCGGTTATTGAATCTGTCCCAAATGTAACGTAACCCCTTCATCCACCAAGCCCTTCAATTGAATTTCACTCCTCCTAAAAAAGTCAAGGAGTATTTTTACTCCTCCAAAAAAAATCCTAGGAATAACACTACTGTTAGGATATTTCTCTGTGAGAAAGGATAAAAAAGATGAAAAACCGAAGAAACTGAAAAAAAAAAAGAGAGCGAGAATGTAAGGAACATAATGATCTAGAGAAAACAAGCTAGAGCAAAATAAAGGGAGAAAAGCAAATCACTGAACCCAACCACAAAGACAAACGGACACACGCCAGACACCCGCAATTAGAGTCTACAATACGACCCCCTAACTCATCAACTAACTGCCCCTCGGACGTCACTTTCCTTCCTAGTGTGGGAGGCGACCCTCACGGAAGAATCTCGTCCCGAACACGTCCACTTTAGGTCCCGTCCACTAATTTCCTTCCTCCATTATTGTTTTCGTTGGCTGGTAGTGAAGTTTGTATACCAGTCCCTCATCAGGCGGGGTCTTTGTGTAATCCGAAGCCTTTGCTCAAGCTCTTGATATGTGTTTGCGGAGTGAATGTGTGTAAGGTAAAAGGTGAAGAAGAAAGGATTGGTGTAAGAAGTTAGGGTGATCAGCTAAGTAGTAATGTTGTAAAAGTACACTCTAAAAAAAAACTGTTGTTTTAGCGCAGGAGTTTCTAACACTGGCGGCCCGCAAAGCTCCCTGAAACCCCCCAAAAAGTAGCTTCAGAAAACTTTTTAGCATTCTATAAATAATTCGACAAATTTTCAGGGAAAACCCCCGACCCCCACCTATCTACCTCTTACATTTTGTCCCTAAAAAATCTCAGAGCTTCGATCTACACATAAGTGATGAGGGACAAAATAACAACCCCTATAAGAAATATAAGCCCTTGAATTTGGCTAGATCTATCCTCATTCATTGTATTTTTTATTAATTTGAAATTTAAGTTAATTTGTCTTTTTTTCTTATTCCTTTTTCTTTTGTAAGCCAAAACAAAATTTAATCCAGTGAATGTTGGGCTCCATTGATATTCATTAAACTGCTCTAATGACTCAGTTTCATTATACTTTTGAATTGTATTCTCTTTACTTTGAACTAAGCAGAAATGTTATTTAATTGGTGTTTCAGATTTTTTCAGCTGAAATTTCATAAGTTTGAAATAGAGAACAAGTCCATTTATTTTTTTTCAACTGTACAATATTTTTGGAAGGTTTTATTTCACTACTGTTCTGTATTCTAAATAAAGTTCTGAATTTATAGTAAAAATTTCTTGATACTACAATCAAAATTTCATTACCTAAACAGTTTTTTTTCCAATTTTCATCAAATGTGGAGTTTAAGATTTTTTCAGCTGAAATTTCATAAGTTTGAAATAGAGAACAAGTCCATTTACTTTTTCTCTACTTTTTTTCAACTATACAATATTTTTGGAAGTGCTTATTTTATTACTGTTCTGTATTCTTAATAGGGTCCTGAATTTCGATTAAAAATTTGATGATTATACAATGAAAATTTCATTACTTAGTCAGTTTCTTTCAATTATCACCAAATTCGGTTTCGGGACTCATACATCCCCTTTTCAAACTGACGATTCAAATGAAGTAATATGTTCCCAATAAGTTTTTCACGTACAAACACGTTCAACGGATATATAATTGCGTCACAAAAGCACAATAAACTTCTTTATAGGAAAACCTGAAATCACAACAAAAAAAAACCACTCTCAAAACAGAAACTACTCCGTACCTGAAAACATCCCAACCGCACCACACACACGGTCCCTCCTCCCCCCTCACACATAAAAAAAAATAGGCACCTCAATCCGAGCGAGATCGGCGAGCTTTAAGTGGCAACGGGGGAGAGACACGCGAGAGAACAAAAAAAAAAAAAGAACAAAAGAGGGGGTGAAAGGAAGGAAGGGAAACAAAACTCACGATCATCCTGCATCATCATCAGTAGTGACCCCGAAAGGCCGAGCTTTCTCTTCTCCTCTTTCCATTCCGACGGCGACTCACGGTAATGCACGCCGAAGCAGGTACCGAGGCATGCCGCATGAGGGCAGGCGGTGATCGACCGATGGCTTCGCGGCTACGGCTCAGGAGAGGCTGGGGAGATGTTCTAGTGAAGGTAAGAACATGTATTTGAGTTATACAATCGTGTTTTCAGCTAAAAATCAATGCAAGTAGAGCAGTATGCTTAAAGGATTATCTTGCAAGAATCATAGCGTTTTTGCGCAAAAGTTCTCCGTACTACGAGGTAGCATTCGGTAAATTTATAGCCTATAACTTTGTATTATAACTCTTTGGACTAATATAACTATCATAACTATATGCTATTATACGATATATATTATAATTATATACAATACTATTATGCTATTATAACTATATACTACACTATTTGCTATTATAACTATTATATACTATACTATTATGCTATTATAACTATATACTATACTATTATAACTATCAGTGGCGGCTGGTGGGTTTCAATTGGGGGTTCACATTTAAATTTTGAAAATACAATTAAGTAAAAATATAACAAATAGAACAGAAGAGGGGGTGAAAACTCATCCTGAATAAGGTACAAGTTGGAATATATTTTTATAAGTTTTTCATTTATATTTTCTTATTTGGGGTTCACGTGCTCATGTGCTGCTTTGGACGAGCCGCCACTGAAACTATATACTAAACTATTATAACTATAATGTACTATTATAACTTTGGACTAATTGCTATATTGAAACAATTCAATATATTCGGAATTAATAAAAATTTTAGCCCAATTTAATTAAATTTTGTTGGATTTTCTTGTATCTAAACATAACACCCTAAATCCCATTCAACATTTTTTTATACTAAAATCTATCTGACGCTTTAATGGGCAATTCTCGCATTTTTATTTTATTCGATGCGATGATTTTTTTTAATTGCGATGCTTATTTACCTTTTAATTTAATTTCAAAGTTCGACTTTTAAAACGAGCGCAAAAACAGCATTTTACGTCATTCAATCCGAAACATTGGTTTTACTCGATAGAAATACCCTACTTGGTGACGAACGCAAAGAATAATTAAAGTAAAATACATTTGTGTGTAACTTTAATGTGTTGATAATGCAAATTTTTTTTTCAGTTATTCAAATAAGACTTTTAAAAATAAAATCTATCAGTATTTCTAACCGCAGGCTCCACACCGGGGAAGCAATACAAATTTTAAGCATTTTCTTAGGAAATGGCGTTGTAACTACAATTTATAGAGTGTTTTCAGGTGACGTCACAACCGGTTATTTTCTTTTAACTGTGTACCTTCTGTAGGGCTTTTAACTGTTGCTAGGGTCGTTGTTTATCTGTTGCTAAGGCGGTTTTTAGGTATGGGGTGACGTGATTGTAAATGCTCCAATAGAAGAATTCCTTGGCCAGTCATTTTCTGTAACTGTTAACCTCTGTAGAGCAAAAACATGTAACATCTTCTGTTGCTAAGGCCGTTGTTATGTCCGAGTCATGTGATTGAAAATGCTCTATGCCAGATTACTATAGGAAAAGGTTGATACCCTGTTTTTAAGAATCCAATTTCAAAACTATCTCTGGATGAGGACCCCCAGACCCCCCTTTCTTCTTGTAGGGATCATTGTTGCTCCCACATTAAGAAAATCTGATGCGCTCAGATAAATGTAGTAACTCAGCTTTTAATGTTCCAGAAAGTTTATTCAGCCTCTAATGCATGAATTTAATGTATTATTGTAACAAAATAGTTTATGACCAAACCCCACACTCGCGAAGCTAAAGTCTTGTGGTCATGGGAAAGTTAATTTGAAGATGAGGTGGGTCGCGATAGATTTGGTTTTTAAGGCTGGGCGCGCACGAGTGACTAAAGTCACGGCGACCAGGATTACTAGTATCAAAAATATCATTAGAAAACAATAGAGCATTTTCAACCACATGACTTTACCAAACAACGGCCTTAGCAACGTTGTTTTTATCCTCCAGTGATGTCATGTGCGAATGCTGCTATTGGATACTTCTATGTCCCGCCCCTAACAACAGCCTTAGCAACGTTGTTTTTGTCTTTGTCACCGTGACAAAAGTCGCCCGTGCGCGCTCGCCCTAAAACGTGCGACGCGATGCTCAAAAGTTTCAAGGAACTTTGATATTAGTTTTTTTAGCAGTTGTGTGTTTATGTGAATGACCGTTGATTGTTATTATATTAGTTTCCAAAACACTGCACTAAAAATCGACTTGATATTAGTGCATTTAAAATTAGCCAAGTTGTTACATTATCCCACACGTAAATAATTTAGTATTTTGTTTATATAAATAATTTATACTCTATTAAACTGGTAATCTATGATGAAAAGAGATATTTCATGTCACAACACTAGAATACTGTCTATCACAAGATGAGCTCTGGACTAGTTGCCTGGTTGTGGCGGTTGCTATAGAAACAATACTAAACGAATGGATGTAAGAAATGTAAACGAGAGTTCATCTTGTGACAGACAGTATTTAACGACTTTGAGGGTGATTGATTTGATTAGGTATCACACAAATGCTCCGTATAAAATAAATGAAAAAAGTATAAAAAATTATGTTCAAATTTTGGGAGGGTTTTGAACCCCTAAACTCCTCTTTGGCCCTGGCTAAAAGTATCAAATAACTGAAACGTCGGGACAATACCTTGATGGCATGTTGCTTATAACAGCAATACCCCTTTGGGGCCCCCGACAGATCTTAAAATATAAATTTATTTATTTAACGTAAAATAACAAATTAATCGCCTTTAATTTGGGCCGCAACCAGACTTTTTTCTGGGGGGGGGGGTGCTGGCTCAAAAGTACTTCTAAGGAACCCTCTCATATGAGTTATTTTATAAGTTATTTTTCCAATCACTTACAGGGAGGATTTGAATCTTGGAGCGAATAATCTCAAACTTCGGATATAAAGTGAGCCTCATATAAAAACGGGGTTCTTGGAGTCCACCCCCATAAAACATTTGAAAATTTGACTCTAGTGTTTCAGCTCAATTTGAGACCCTTTGGGCTACATTCGAAGAGGACCGCTTTTTGTAAATCGCAGAATTTTTAGGAGAAAAAACAGTATAAAAACTCAACACGAAATTTCAGCTCACTCCTCCTAGGATATGACCCTGTCTAATACTGCTTAAAAATTATTTATTTTATTCATTAGTTAATAAAATTTATTTTTAACTCAGTAAGCGTTTTCGGTAAGCGCTCTTTGAAAGGGAAATCCTGGGAAAGTGGCTCGAATACTCTCCCAGAAATCAAATTCTGCCCCTGGTATAGAAGTCATCGTGAACGCATATTCTCAAACAGCCATCAGCGTCGGTGTTAAATCGTTGGTCATTTAAGTATTCCGACAATAAGAGTCAGCGAAAAGCTAATCTTTCTGTCTTTAGCTTCTGGTTAACGCCGATGGCTGTGAATATGGTTGGTTGTAAGGAGTACCCCACGCCCACACTTTCTGGCATCCCCCCCCCTTTAGTTTGTGTTTACAAATACGAAGCAACCGCATTTAGAGAGGTTAGGTAGAAGTCTAAGAACTCTCCTTTTCGATTAGATCTCACGAGGCGTTTTTCGTTACATTTGGGTGTGCCCGGAACACCAGGAACGGTTCCAGTGGAACATTATTGAATTATTCAGTCTATTGTTCGTCTACAGCAGAAGCCCGGTAGTTGCGAAACATGTGGGAGTTTACCTTAATCGCTTTCCTAATCAAATCACTTGTCCGATGTCTGTATTGCCGATGCTAACAACGGTATAAACATTTTCTAAATGCCTCGACTGATGTGTAACGTAAAACGGGATGAATTGGAAAATTCAGTTTTTGCTAGTAGCAATTCCTTTTCAAACATAGATTTGTACATAGATTGCAAAAAGTGTTTCATAATTAGTTACTTATAGTGATTTAGTGAAAAACAAGAAAAAAGCTGCAGTGCAATGTCTTATGATACTATTGACTGTTATTTGATACTTTTTATTTGATACAGAAAATGTATTATTTGTGTACGTGATAGTGTACCTGTCAAGGACGAAATCTGGGAAAGGGGTCTATAGGGCTGCAGCCCCCCCCCCCTAAAGTTATAAACCACAAAAAAAAAATAATTAAAATTGATTAATTTATGAAAAATTCTTTCATCATTTCAATCTTAATCTCCTTAACTTTATGATAAAGGGAGACAATAAGACATTTCTGATGTTAATTTATGAAAAAACTTAAGTGATACCAAGCTTTTCGGATCGCAGCCCAAAGTAACAGCCACGAAATAGCAGAATAAGACATAATATGAGTTTTATCACGTGTTCGTATTAGCCCCTCATCAATACTGATGTCTGGTACCAGGGCCGTATCCAAGGGGGGGGGGTTAGGGGTTCAACCCCCCCCCCCCGAAATTTTGACATCAATTTTTTTACTGCTATTTTTCTTGAAATAATGTCTCACATGGAGCGATATCCTCTTCAGGGAATAACCCAAAGGGTCTCGAAATGAGTCAAAACCCTACTTTTAAGGGTAAAATTTCCAAAATTTTTCTGGGGGAGGACCCCCAAACCCCCTCGAAATTTTGAAATCTATTAAGAAAACGGTTTTTCCTTCAAACTTGTGTGATTTACAAGGAGTGGTCCTCTTTACTGTAACCTAAAGTGTCTCAAAATGAGTTAAAATGCCACTTTTAGGGGAAAAATTCTAAAAATTTTCTGGAGTAAGAACCTATAAAAACCCCCTTAACATTTTGTCATATTTATTACAATATACCTTCTTTTTACCTTGAAAATTCGGCTGCTTACAATGAGTGGTGCTCTATGGGTGTAATCTAAAGGGTCTCAGAAATGAGCTAAAACACTCTTTTGAGGGGCAAATTTCCAAAAATTTTCTGGGGGAGGACCCCCAGACCCCCCTTTTACTTCAAATTCATATTGTTTATACAATTTTGAAATTTAAAGTGCATCAAAATTTCAATCCAGTGTTGGCATCTAAAACTTAACATATAAAAGTACCCGTAAGGAGGTACCTCAGAAAATATTTGAGTCAAAACCCCCCCGAAACAAAAGTCTGGTTACGGCCCTGTCTGATACCTATTACAAAGTCCAAATAAGAAAAATAAAGATTTTAAGCGATTCACCCCTACCTGCGGGGTGAATCGGAACACCATTAACATTACAATTTAATTTTTTTAAACGTTTTGTTTTTGCTCAAGAACATGCGGCCCGATGATGAGCAAGCCTGATTTATGTGATCGATTTGTTTTTGTGAATGTTATAGGTAAATTTCGGAAGTCAGTTGTTCTGCAGATTATCTAGGTAAGCTTCAGATGTATTTAGTAGATTAGATTATGACAAATAATGCTCAAGTTGACAGACAACAGCAGTGTAACTAAACTATTTCATAATACTGGTTTATGTTATTCCATTGGTTGTTCATTTATGAAAGTTTATTACATTTTAAAATTTCAAGAGTGTAAGATCTCGCAAAATTGCAGTTAACTTGGAAAACTTGAACCAGAAATTCAATTTGTAATTTTAAGTATAGGTATTCTTTAAAAGTAACAATCTAAAACATTAAAAACCTGGATATACCTACATTAGAAGAAGAATCCACCTAATTCTTCCATGAAAAAGTGTTCGAACAGGCATCAACTTCACCTGAAGAATAAAAAAAAACAATTCAAAATTTTAGTTTTGAAAGTGTTTATAGCTTTATATTAAAATATCACTACTTATTAGGTATATTGCATTGTATTATTCTTAGTTTTATGTGATCTGGAAAATGCCACCATGAAAGTCTGACTGACCAGACTTTATACCAAAATCAACAAAAAATTAAAAATCTGTTAAAGAATTAAACAGCGTATAGGGTTAACAACATAATATAGAAAAAGGATTCTGAATTGATAGTCCTGACCCAAAGACAGTCTAACGCTGTAGCTCAATGGTCTCCCAAGTATTTATCCAATTTATAAATGCATGA
The DNA here is from genome assembly GCA_963680715.1 of Tetragnatha montana. Taxonomy (NCBI): domain Eukaryota; kingdom Metazoa; phylum Arthropoda; class Arachnida; order Araneae; family Tetragnathidae; genus Tetragnatha; species Tetragnatha montana. Next base: position 11,565,051 of record OY796677.1, on the reverse strand, counting down.
AGCCCCACTGGCAACATTAGAACTTTTTTTTAACGACTTGAGGATTACACTCACCAGTATAATAGTTAATTATTAAAATTTATTTGTTTGAATCTAAACTCGTTGAATGATTACTTTTCTAGCACTGTGACATAATATGTAAGCTTCCTATGAGACTGGCCTATCATGGGAGGCAAGCTTTAAAGTAATTGTTCATAACGAAGTTCGAATCTTTTTAGTGTAATTTAACTTTATTGTATTTAAAATAAATTAATACCCATTATATACATGGCTTTAAAACTCAAACGTGTGTAGGACTCGGAAATCGGGCGAAATCAATATATTTGTAATGTTAACAGTCAAGCAGGACAAACTTTTTGTCACGATGTTTGGCCAAATTTCGTTTACTTCTAGTTGGAGTTACGTAAACTTGACATATTATTTGCTATTAGCTGTGCTACTAGGAGAGTCTACGGAGCACTAAATCTTACTTTTTTTTACTCTTTTCTTTATAGAATATATCTTCAAGGCTGAGATAATACTGTTATGAAATCTCAAAATTTTATGTTTAATAGTAGGTAATTTTGTTTAATAGTAGGTAATGGTGATAATTCAGAAAGTGAAAATCAAGGTGTGTTGTCGTGATGCGTGTGATGTCAAAGATAAGTGAAAGTAATAACGCCACAAAAATTTGAGTTGTAAGGCCATTTATAAAGAGGGCCTAGTTATAAGTTACTCAAAATCGGGATTTTAAGTGAAAGTTCTTATTGAGAAGACATGGCAGGGAAAGAACTTGCAAACTGGAAGATCGTTAACAAAGTTAACATGAAATGTCACTAGTGTCCCAAACCACGGCTTACTAGATACTATACAGGCTAGCCGAGTTTTGAACAATGAAAACCACAATTTGACAACTTTTCCCGCTTGGATCGCCACAAGTCCTACCTATATCACCCACTGCCTTCAACACTGTGGATATGCTTTGCCAGTTTCTCAAGTATTGCCATCTGGATTTTTAATGATTTCCGTACTCGGCTAGCCTGTATAGTATAGTATCTAGTAAGCCGTGCCCAAACCCTTTAAATAAGAATTAATGACACGAATGAACACATCAGGCCATCTATATTATAAGTTCTATAAAAAATATCTATTATATATTAAAGGGTTACATAATGGCTAGTTCAAATTTATACAGCCTTACTTCATGCCAGTAACTTGAAATTATAATTGAAAAAACATCAGAAATCTTGCAATTAAACAGGATGGATGGTATTAGAATATTAGCCCAGAAAAATTAAATACTTGAATTCTTAGTTAGACTTGAATGTTAATGAGAATGGTTAGTTGGATAATGAATAGACTTGAAATATGAATAAAATTTAGAAAAAGAAAACGAAAATATTTATCAAAACAAAATAATCATAAAATGTTTAGAAAATTCAGAAGAATCAATTAAAAGTCCTTTCAGTTCAGTTATTAAAATTGCACGTTCTCAACAAATAAATAAATTATTGGAATGAATTGATGAATGTAGGCACAGATTCTGCATCCTTCGTATCAAAAACTGGCGGGCCAGTCTTGGCCCGCGTGTCTCACATTAGATGGCGATGGCTCACCGTCATATAGAGTGGGAAGGCGTCCAAATCAGTGAAGGTGGCCAATTACTCCAAATTAAATGGCTTTCCCGCATTTAAATTTCAAACGAGTGCGGCCCAGCCCTTCCGCGCATGCGTAGGAGGCGCAGTGGGCAGCGGTCAAACAATGGCGGTGCGTAGGGGGAGACCGCTGCTACTATTCCCAACCCTTTGTTTGAAAGAAATGGATTATATCTTGACTTTATATGAGCATTCTCATTAATTTAGCACAGAGGTGGCGATCCCATGACCATGTTACTGCTATGATACTGGGAACTTTTGAAAATAGTTGACTATAGAATATATATTGAAATAATTATTTCCTATTCCATTATAGGCAATGAATTGCTCAAACTGCCATTAAACTTAGTTAGTGGTACACTGAAAAAGATGTCACTTTTTATTTCAAATATGACGACCCAATTCTTTCACTTTTAAATTTGTATCTGAAATACCCAGTTTCAAGCAATTTATAATTTAGTTTCCACTAAAATAATATTTATTTTAATTTTATGTATAAAAAAAGTTTGAGTGAAAGAAGGTAATGAAATCTTCCTATGTTAAGGTGTCGCACTCCGAAGACCGAGATTGTGAACAAGGTATTGCTCAATGCTACGCGTCTGAAACATGCACTTACTCAAAAATGAGAGATTTTATGTACTTGCATATTTTTAGAATGAGTAAATACATGCTTCAAACTTGAGTAATACTCAGATTTAAGTATTTTTTCTCAAATTAGAAATTGTGCTTTTAAGATTAGAATCCACCTTCTGTCCTCCGACCCCGGAGGGATGAAGGGCTGAGTCTGCCTTGCCCGTGGCCCGGGGTTCAAATCCCGGTCCACGGGCAAGGCAGACTCAGCCCTTCATCCCTCCGGGGTCGATAAAATGAGTACCAGGTTTACTTGGGGAAATCAAGAGGGGGTTAGCATCAAGCTAGCCATTCCTCAGCTGACCGTGACTTTCAGTCACATGTTCTGCAACAGTTCAGCTCAAGCCTCACCCAGTGGGGCTAGTTATACTGGAGTTTGAAGGTCCAACGACCTAGGTACTCCCTCAAATATCCCCCTTGATTTTTTGATTACGTGATAATACAAGAAAATATTCTTGAATAGATTGAATAGATGCAAATGTGCAATAATTGACGTTTGATTGACAAATGATTCAATTGAAGTTTTAAGATTGTATGCGCTCCATTGCTAATACATTCTTTTCTCCCCCCAGGTGTTCTCAACGCTCCTCTCCACCGTCCTGCTGACGTCAAGCCCGGCCGCCGGTGCCGCCCTAACCCGCCGCAGCACCACGGCCGGCATCTACGGCCGCGTGGTGCCCATCCCTGCCGGCACCAAAGCCCACTACAACATCCAGAACTTCGCCGGCCCTGGCACCTACAAGTTCGGCTACGACACCGGCTCCGGCCCCAACCAGTCGTTCCGGCAGGAAGAGCGAGGGCCGGACGGTCAGGTCAAGGGGAGGTACGGCTACGTAGAGCCGTCCGGCGCGCTGAGGGTCGTGGAGTATATGGCGGACGCGAGCGGGTTCCATATTCTCAAGACCCGGACCATGGTGCCGGACGTCAAGCCAAAGCCGGCGGTGAAGGTCCGGACGCCGTTCGTCGGTCCGCTGCCGCCTTTCATTCCGACCAGTTATGTGGTGAACTTGGCAGGATGACGGCCGATGTAGTGCGTTAATTGATCGTTGTGACTCTTGCACAATCCGGCTGTCGTGAAGGTCCCGCCGGTTGTCTGTACCGACCAGTTATGTGGTGAAGTTGGCCGGATGAGGGCCGATGTAGTGTAGGTGAAAGGACCATTGTGACTCGCGCACTGAATCGGGCCGAAGTTCGACTGCCATTCATACCGACGATTTACTATGTGGTGAACGCCGATGTTAGGGTACGGTCAGCCAGAAAATCAGCATGGTATCTCTTGAAAAAATCTGCCCTGTCTCCCCATTCATGACCCCTCCAACAATAGCGAAGGAGTCCGAAGTCACCCCCCAGTCAATTAGCAGACCCCCGATAGTGACTTCTCGCTCCTCCCTGAGGGCTGTCTTTTGTTGGAGGGACCATTGAAGGGGGTTGATTGCGGTTTTCCTATATTGTCCGATAACCAGAAACAGCAGATTTTTTGAACAGATACCATGCTGATTTTCTGGCTGACTGTACCCTTAAAGAAACATTGTTGAGGCTGTGATCTAAAGTATTAACATTCTATCCTACTAAAGACGGGAATACAGGATGTCTCAAAAGAATGGTGACAAGCTTAACATGCTTGTCTGTATATGTGTTTATATGTGTATGACTCATGCCATGGCATTGACGTAAATTCCTATGAAAATCTTGTTTGTTATGCATAACAAACAAGATTTTCATAGGAACTCATGCATACAAATGTAAACTGTGTAGTGTTGGGTAAATGAGGTGTGAGGTACCTCACTTGAGTACCTCACCTCCTCGTTTTGTCATGACACCTCAGAACCAAACATTGTACCACCTCACACACCTCAAGCCACTCACACACCTCAAACCACTCACACACCTCAAGATACTCACACACTTCTTTTGGAGTAGTGGGACAAACTGAGGTGAAGGCGCCCTGTGTGACAAAACGTCCCATGGGACTGCGCACTGTCCCATGCGCAGTGCAATGAATACAATACCCTCCATGCCACTCCATCGGAGTAGCAGGGAGGAGTGCGGAGTAGGCTAGGGTCATGTGATACCCCAGTCAAATGGGGTTTTTTTCAAAACTTTCATATAGAAGTTTTTTTTTCGACGGTTTTATATGTTTTCGAGGTCGCTGATTACGAATATGAAGTTTGCTGCCACGTGGGAGGTCGGCTTCATATCGAAAATCGCAAAAAATCGCAAAATATTTGCTCTTTTTTCGATCTTTTGCTTATACATCAAAAACTATAAGTTTCTCGAAGATAATCTCAATTATAAAGTTGAAGTAAACAAAATTTCCTACAAAATGCACTACTCATCATTGATTTTCTGAAGAGTGGTTCTGCCGCTAGAGCGCGCTGAAAAACAGCGATTTTTTGGCCTTTCCGCAAAAAAATGAAAAGCGCGCGCTTCTACCCTCTACAAAAGGAAAACTATTCACGTTACCAACAAAACTTTTATACCACGTGAAAGAGAATTTAATTGCCTAAAAATAACTTACCTTACATTATTATTTTTTGAGAATGTGGGAGGGAGCGAAGCAAAGATCGGAAATAAAACTTTCGCGCCTTACAGCTAAAACGAACTCTCGCAGTTGTTAATTTCCAATCTGCGCTTTAATTCCGGTATATTACCAATAAAATTGGTTGTTTTGGGTGAATTGATGACTAAGCATGTTTAAAAAAATATTTTTTTAAATTTATTTATGAAATATTAGGTATTTTAGGCGAAATTTCAATATTTTTAAAAAAATCATAAATTAAACTATGGGAATTTTTTAATGAACGAATTTATAGGTTTTTTGCATTGCTAAATCCGAATTTCAAGTTCATTTTCATTTCAAAAGTCACCTTCACATCAAAAAATGCAAAAAATCTCAAATTTTTGCTCTTTGGTTCAGTTTTTCACCGATTTTCTCAAAAAATTATTAGTTTTTCGAAATATTACAGTACACCAAACTAAAGTACGTAAAATTTGCTATAAGATTCACTGGTTTGTTTTTATTTCGCAAGAAGCGGTGTACGCTTTAGAGAGTTCTGAAGAAAAATGATTTTCTTTTTTCTGTGTAAAGTCAAGAAACAGCTGTAATTCAGCGCGCTCTAGCGTCAATTCCTCTCATTATAAAATGAAAGTTGAGTAGTGCATTTTGTAGGAAATTAAATGTACTTTCCTATGGTATAAAATATGTGTCTGTTACGTGTATATATTTAGAGCTGTAGTGGGGGAAAGCAAGCGCTCTTCACTTTTTTTGTAGAAAAGAAAAAAAATCGCTGCTCTTTAAAACCCTCTAAAGCGTACACCGCTCTTTGTAAAATAAAAACGAACCAGTGTATCTTATAGCAAATTTTATGTGCTTTAATTTGGTGTACTGTTATTTTTCGAAAAACGAATAATTTTTTGAGAAAATCGATGAAAAACCGAACCAAAGAGCGAAAATTTGAGATTTTTTGCATTTTTTGATGTGAAGATGACTTTTGAAATGAAAATGAACTTGAAATTCGGATTCAGCAATGCAAAAAACCTATAAATTCGTTCATTAAAAAATTCCCATAATTTAATTTATCATTTTTTTAAAAATATTGAATTTTCGCCTAAAATACCTAATATTTCATAAATAAATTTAAAAAATTATTTTTTTAAACATGCTTAGCCATCAATTCACCCAAAACAACCAATTTTATTGGTAATATACCGGAATTAAAGCGCAGATTTGAAATTAACAACTGCGAGAGTTCATTTTAGCTGTAAGGCGCGAAAGTTTTATTTCCGATCTTTGCTTCGCTCCCTCCCCCATTCTCAAAAAATAATAATGTAAGGTAGGTTATTTTTAAGCAATTAAATTCTCTTTCACGTGGTATAAAAGTTTTGTTGGTAACGTGAATAGTTTTCCTTTTGTAGAGGGTAGAAGCGCGCGCTTTTCATTTTTTTGCGGAAAGGCCAAAAAATCGCTGTTTTTCAGCGCGCTCTAGCGGCAGAACCACTCTTCAGAAAATCAATGTTGAGTAGTGCATTTTGTAGGAAATTTTGTTTACTTCAACTTTATAATTGAGATTATCTTCCAGAAACTTATAGTTTTTGATGTATAAGCAAAAGATCGAAAAAAGAGCAAAAATTTTGCGATTTTTTGCGATTTTCGATATGAAGCCGACCTCCCACGTGGCAGCAAACTTCATATTCGTAATCAGCGACCTCGAAAACATATAAAACCGTCGAAAAAAAAACTTCTATATGAAAGTTTTGAAAACGTCACTTTTGAACCCCATTTGACTGGGCTATGATCTCCTTTCTCTTTTCGTCTCTCCCTCCTCCCTCCCATCCTCTGGCCGACCAACGGGGGAGGCATTCGGAATTTATTTTACGTTTCAGCAATCTTAATTAATCGTCGAAATTTGTAATGTGAGTTGTAACTTTTTTAGGCATAATTGAAAATAAAGGCTGTAAGAACATAAGTACAGTATGATTTTTAAAGTGGATTAAGAATTTTAATCAAATAATCCAACAGCAAATACATTGCTTATAATAGTACTAGAGGACTGGCGTTTCGATCCTCAAAACAGTTGAAAAGATACTTTTTAAATCCAAATCAATCGCTTCATTAATTATGCAAAACACTGATTAACCAATAAAATATAAATCTTAACAACATAAATTTTGCTTTAGATCAAGTATTTCATATTATCAACCAATATGTAATAATATAAAGCCCCCTCAAATCACGTACTTTCGATCCTGGCTACTCGTTAAACGAAATTCTCATTATTGCAATCTTTTTTAATCGTCGAAATATTAATTTGAATTTCTGAATAATTTAGGTTAGCTTGAAGCTAAGGATCCTAAGAATACAAAATCCGAATAATTTTTTAAGTATGTGCACTCCATCATAAAAATGAGATATGAACAAAAGATCCCGTGGGGGACGTCCCAGTCCCATTGGATTGGGACGAAAACACACACCGTGACGTGCGTGACATGACATTGTAGTTTGTTTGTATGGGACAAATTGAGGTGGTGGGACGAAAACACACTAAACACACACCGTGACGTAGTTTGTTTGTATGGGACAAATTGAGGTGTTGGGACGTAGTTTGTTTGTATGGGACAAATTGAGGTGGTACAACGTCACACCTCACTATGACAAAATGAGTACCTCACTCACCTCACTTAAAATTTCTGAGTTACCCATCACTAAAACTGTGTAGAGGACAACGTTCGCCGGCGAAGAGGCAACGCTGAATTTTATTGTTCTATGGAAAATTTCAATTATTATTAAATATTATGAGAGAGCCCCCCCCCGAAAACTCTGTGAACCAAGTTTCATTAAATTCTGCCGGTTTTTATCAGATAACCGTTATAGCCACTTTCAATTTCTATTCAATATTTTACAGTGTCTTCAAATTAGGAAGTCATTTTCTCATAATATAATTGAAGTTTTCTGTGGAATAAAAAAGCTAAACGTTGCTCCTTCGCCGGCGAACATTGTCCTCTACACAGTTTACATTTGTGGACTTGTGTTCCTATGGAAATATAGAGCATTCGCACATGACGTCACTTGGAGGACAAAAACAACGTTGCTAAGGCCGTTGTTAGGGGCGGGAACTAGAAGCATCCAATAGAAGCATTCGCACATGATGTCACTGGCGGGCAAAAACAACGTTGCTAAGGCCGTTGTTAGGCCGAGTCATGTGATTGAAAATGCTCTATTATTTGTCACGGCATGACAGATCAGCATGTTAAGTTTGACACCAACTTTTTTAGACACCCTGTATATCGTCGGCTATCAGGGGTCGCACTAAGTGACTTTTAAAGAATTTAGTTTTGAAGGACCAGTAATGGTAATAAAAATGAAATCGATGCATTTGATAATATGTCTTAAACCGCAAATTGTCTTGTGGATTTGCATGTAAAAATTATGTTCCTGCACTGGGTGTGGCGAATTTTTTTTTGTAAAAAGTGTAAATATGTATATTTAAATTTGTTTCATATTCTTTATGTTGTGTTTTGTACATAGGTTTTAATTTTTTTTTCAAGAACTATAATTGAAAAGCCGCCGGCAAAAACAAGCTAGCTTTACTGCAAAGCTGGTGAAATTGGCTCTTACTGTTGCTGCAAGTGCCCCAATTTCAACACAAATTATTATACTGTTATTATTAGTTGAAATATTGTTTTGCATAGAATACTTTACAATAACAAATACTTATAATAAGTGAAAAAATTAAAGTAATAAATATCTTTGTAGATTAATAAAGAAATACCATTAGAAAATAATATTTCATGGTAAACACATATTAATTTCAAATGTTTATTTAAAAATCCCAATCAGAATATGTCCCTGTTTAGGGTTTATAAATACTGCGAACTCAACTATAATATTTTTTCTCCAATGCATAGTACTATAAATGTTTTAATGCCGATGTGAACTACAACTGAACAAGGTACACTTAGAGCTTTTTGAAATTGCAATAAAGTTTTTGATAATTACTGTATTTTGTGTCAACTTTCTTAACGAATTCAAGTAGGGAAACTTCAACTTTCTCAGGTACTTTTGGCCTCATATTTTAAATATTAAGTCAGAAACAATGATTATGAGTTATTGATAATTTATATAGTTTTCAGAGGGGAAAATAAATGCACAATTAAGTACTACTACCTACAATTTCAGGATTTATCAATATCCACTTAAACTCTAGTGGCACGATGCGAACCACTGGGCGATACCAATCCTAAAGTCCAACGACGCCCAAAAGCATATACTACCTACAAAAATTAATTTTGAAACATACTGCATTCCTCCGATTTCGACGTTTTCGCATTTTGTTGTCGATTTTATTGTTTCAACTGGAGACTGATTTGAATCGTCGGTTAAAAAAAAATGGAGAAAGTCCAAAAACTAATTTTTGAGCAAGTTGAAAAAAAAACTGTATAAGTAATGGAATTTTCATTGAACAACACCAAATATTTACTGTAAATTCAGGACCCTATTTAGAATAGAGAAAATTCATCGAAAAATATGCGTTCATTCATAAATATTTTACAGTTGAAAAGAAATTATAGACGTATTCTTTTTTACAAACTTATGGAATTTCAACTGGAATAAAACCTCAAATGCCACTTAAATTTATAATTAAATCATATTTCTGTTTAGTTCCCAGTACATAAGAATGTGTATTATGTATTAGAAGGTATTAAAATTTAAAGGTATTATGAAACTAGCAGCTATGAAGTTAAACATTAATTTACTGGATAAAAAAAAGTTAAAAACACTTTTAAATTAAAAACAAAGCTCACTTTACAGCACAAAGAAAAGGAAAAGAAACACAAATTAACTTTACGTTAAATAAAGACATGCTTTTTACCCTCAATTTCGCCAAATTCATGTAGCAATATCTGCAAGGTGTCGCGAAAAAACCTTTCAATACAAAAATCGTTCAGACAAAAACCGTTCAACAAAACAAAAAAACTCATAGCTTTACACATGTCATAAATTTGTTTTTTTATTGAACGGTTTTTGTATTGAACGGTTTTTTCGTATATCCATCTGCAAATAGGAGGTAGTAATTTTTTCCTTCTTCCCACTCAAACGTAGTACGAAGCTTAAAGATTTCTTTTTTAGCACAATAAGGCTGGGCGCGCACGAGTGACTAAAGTCACGGCGACCAGGATTACAAGTATCAAAAATATCACAAGAAAACAATAGAGCATTTTCAATCACATGACTTTACCTAACAACGGCCTTAGCAACGTTGTTTTGTCATGTGCGAATGCTTCTATTGGATGCTTATATGTCCCGCCCCTAACAACAGCCTTAGCAACGTTGTTTTTTGTCTTTGTCACCGTGACAAAAGTCGCCCGTGCGCGCTTGCTCTAAGTCTTATTTTTGTTCTTATTCCCTTTTTCAAACTGGCGATTCAATTATAAACAACCTCGGATAGCAAATAATTACCGAATAGTTTACCGTTAATAATTAGCTAATAATTTACCATTAGGCACAGAGATATTTTAACTCCTCTGAGAGAGTATTTCACTCCTTGAAAATCGGAATTACTCTTTAAAAACTAAACAGGAATATTTTCGCTCTTTGAATTTTTCACAAAGGTTTAGCTTAAACCTTCAGCTACGGCATCCTAATTATCATACTTTTTAATTGTGTTGTCATACAACCAGTGTTATTTCTAGGATTTTTTTGGGAGGAGTAAAAATACTCCTCGACTTTTTTAGGAGGAGTGAAATAGAATTTTAAGGAGTAAATTACGGAAAGAGCAGAAAACCACAATCAAACTCCCTAAGCATCAAAACAATAAATGAAAAAAAAAATTACTATGGCTGTATGAAAACACAATTAAAAAGTATGATACTTAGGGAGCTGTGGCTTTTGGCAATTGGTTTTGGCCAGAAGTCGGGTGAAAATGTCTCCGCTGAGAACAGTTGGTGTTTTGAGTAGAAAAACATTATTTGCTGATTTCGGAGCGTCACGCATAAGCTAAACCTTCGTGAAAAATTCAGAGTGAAAATACTCCTGGCTAGTTTTTTAAAGAGTATTTCTGATTTTCAAGGAGTGAGATACTCTCTCAGAGGAGTTAAAAATATCTCTGCATACAATCATAGTATTTTTTTTTCATTTATTGTTCTCATGATTAGGGAGTTTAATTGATTGAAACCCAAAATAGAATCCTCAATTTTTTTTCAATTTCATTTTGTCCATTAAAAAGTAAGCGTTTTTAATAGAAATTTTTCTCGATATGTAGTTTATGCTATGTCCGTACTTCACTCCTAAAAAAAGTCAAGGTGTATTTTTCATCCTCCAAAAAAATCCTAGGAATAACACTGATTACGCCCTATAAGTCGTGTCGTTTTTTTTTTCTTAATATTCTCTCCCCACTTCGCAAAGTAGGATGTTTTTAACTAATTTTTTCTACTTTCTACAAACGTAATTATATGAGGAAAACAAAATTACTTTTAATTTATTACTCTGTTAAAAAAGTGGTGACTTTTTTAAAAGTGCTTACCGAAAAGATTTAATAGTCCAAGAAAAATAAGGTTTGCTTCGGAACTAATTGTAAAAGAAAGTTTGATGGTTGATTCTTATAGGAAATTTTCCGTAGAAAACGATGGTGAAAAGTCTACCGAGCTACGACGTGTCCTTTAGCCAATATGGCGGATTTTTCAAAATGGCGGCCGCTTATTTTACACATTTTTATTTTTTATGTTTTTACACATTAATACTTATTTTTATTGCCTAATATAAATTATTCTCTATTAAATTACATATAAAATGGTATATTAACCAAGATTGTGCGATATTTAGAACCTAATAAAATAATTTTCAAAATGGCTGCCGCATATTTCAAACTTAGTGGAAAATGGATATTTTTGAATTCCTACCCCCCTTTAGGATTATTTATCCTTAAATATCGGTAAATTATGACTATTCTGCTTATATTTTACTTAATGACATATAAAACTTCTAATTTTTAAGAAAATACACAAATTTAAAGCAAACACATATTTATAATCTTGACTATTTATACTGATTAATTACAACATTTTCCAACATTCACTTTGATTTTATGTATACAAAACATTATTTTCTTTGATCAAGTAATAATATTATAATATTTCTAAATAATATAATGAATTTTAGGTTAATGAAAATTAAATTTATTCAATTATTAAAACTTAAATTTAATTATTTTAATTTTAATATCGCGAGTTCTTAGTAAAAAGTAACCTTCATTAGGTTTTTAAAAGTTTTGTCTAATTATATTTTTACGAAATATTTTAATCATCTTCCATACCTACATATCCAGTATTGCAGCAGCTAACACCTCTACAGTCGCTACAAGCACTTGTATATATTGTTCCTTGTTTTCTGCATAATATACAGTGTGCGGTAGCACATTGGCTTATTTTTTAATTTTTATTTTTTATTGACAAATTTCTAAAGATGTTCTGGAGCAGGTGCGCTTTCCATCTTTATAGGTCTTAAACCTACTTCCCTTAATTCCCAATTACATGGATCCATGGAAATACCTATCCATTGCTTTACTTGATGATAAACTCTTTTAAACAGTGAAAGTTATTAGAATCTATTGTTGGAGGCAATACTTCTGGTTTTACTTGGACTGTGGATTTTGTAGCTTTTGTTATGAAAGTTTGCAGTCTTATACGTCATTTAAAGAGTCTCCCACTCTACCCCCGTAGAGAGATGTCATTGCTCTATTGCCAGCTCAGTCTGGATTTCTTCTTTGGTTTTTCCGGGTATTTTGAAAACAGCACATTGATTTTCGATGTCCCCATTTTTTGAAATTAACTATAGACTATCACTTTTCTTAAGCTAAATGGTTTAGAGGTAATGTCGCATCCAAGCATAGCGTGGCCAAAAAGGATATTGGAACAAACATCCTTTCCAAGTTTCTCTTGAATTTCCTCTATGTTGTGACTGAATTCTTTGAAGTTTTTTTTCGGTTCAGGTATTAAAAATAAGTCACAGGACTTAGGGTTCATATGATGGATTAGTAACACCAGAAGATCAGTATCCTCACCAATAACAGCCCTGTCGGTTGATTCAGTGCAGATGCGAGGTCTTCAGTTACCATTATGACATCTGCATTGTCTTCTGCTTGTTTGGTAATACATCCAGATTCAACTAACTTTTTTGATAGATGATCTATGAAGGCTTGTTTATTATCACTGTTTGCAAGAAAAATGTCCTTCTTTATGGAGATATCCATTGTATATTGTAACAAAATTTACTTTTGGACCGTTTGCAGTCTTTTCTATGTGCCTTCGACTTGGTTGATTTTGGATTTTTATAACCATCAAACACAATAGTTGCTTTGCCATATTTTTTAGTTACATAATTTACGTAGAGAAGAGTAGAGTAGTTTCGTTGAAAGTTCACTGTTTTCTCCATGGTAAATGGTGAATCAACCGTCCTCTATCAGTTACATAATAGGTTTTTAGGTGTTGATTTGTTACAATCTACTAGCTGTCGTATATATTTAGCAAGCTGTGATTTTCTCGATTTCCTCATCTGACCAACTTTTTTTAACCAGCTTTTTATGAATAACTTAGCGATAATAGAGCATTTTCAATCACATGACTCGGCCTAACAACGGCCTTAGCAGCGTTGTTTTTGCCCGCCAGTGACATCATGTGGGAATGCTCTATAAAATTAAAATAATTAAATTTAATTTTCATTAACCTAAAATTCATTATATTATTTAAAAATATTATAATATTATTACTTGATCAAAGAAAATAATGTTTTGTATACATAAAATCAAAGTGAATGTTGGAAAATGTTGTAATTAATCAGTATAAATAGTCAAGATTAAAAATATGTGTTTGCTTTAAATTTGTGTATTTCCTTAAAAATTAGAAGTTTTATATGTTATTAAGTAAAATATAAGCAGAATAGTCATAATTTACCGATATTTAAGGGTAAATAATCCTAAAGGGGGGTAGGAATTCAAAAATATCCATTTTCCACTAAGTTTGAAATATGCGGCAGCCATTTTGAAAATTATTTTATTAGGTTCTAAATATCGCACAATCTTGGTTAATATACCATTTTATAGGTAATTTAATGGAGAATAATTTATATCATGCAAAAAATATATGTATCTATACGTAAAAACATAAAAAATAAAAATGTGTAAAATAAGCGGCCGCCATTTTGGAAAATCCGCCATAAAAAGGACACGTCGTAGCTCGGTAGACTTTTCACCATCGTTTTCTACGGAAAATTTCCTATAAGAATCAACCATCAAACTTTCTTTTACAATTAGTTCCGAAGGAAGCCCTTTTTTGAGCTAACTTTCTTGGACTATAAGTAGTCTGCAAGTAAATGAATTAATTTTATAACGAGAATGCTCTGCATTATGAGGACCATTCTCAGTTTCTTTTTAACTTTTTAAAGTTAAAAAAAAAAAACAAATAAACAGAACTGTTTTGAAAATTTAAAAACAAATTCAAATTCTAGAAACAAATAAAAGTGATAAAATTGCTCAAATTTAAAATATTATTGAATTCTGAAAGTTCCCCCCTTTACTTTGAATGGATTCTTTTATGAAACAGGGCAACGTCATATTGAATTCAAATTGCCATTTTTAGAAATATTAATTGAATAAAAAACAAATTAAGTTGAAAATCTAGTTTTTCAACTATCTTAATCAAGATAATGTTCTTTCAACATTTTAAAAAATTATATTAGACTGAATTTTTTTATAATTTTCTGAATTGAAATTAAAGTAATAAAAGCAGTTTGTTTGAAAAACATTTTCTCTTTCTCGACCAACAAATTATAGATAAGAAAACGCTTAATCAAAGAAAAAAGCTCAATTAAAAGTAGAGTGCAAGGTCACCATCAGTTCAATTTAGTATTGGTTCTATGTAAGATTAAAACCCAATTGAAATTCTGCAATTTTTAACCAGAATAAATTGGTTAATATTTTAAAAAACAAAACCTCCAAAAAATTAAGTATTTTTTACATGGTTGGTGAAAATTATGAATTTTTAAGTTATTAAATTATTCAATAAAATAAATGTTTTTAAATATTAATTGTTAATTTTCTTTAAGAGAGGTACAGAAACGCAGAAACCCCCGTTCTGCCTCAAATCAAGCCCTGATTATTGATACTTCATATTCTCTATCCACAACCCATCTTTAAATAATTTTTAAATTCCCACTTGTGAATCAAAAATTGTTTTTTTATCAGATGATCATGATAATAATAATAGTAAAAACCCTTACCTTTTTAAGTATGAATTTACTAACTATAGAGCCTGGGCTTGAACCCCTCCGTAAATTGTGGTGCTGCCATCTCTTGGTGGAAGCAAACTCCTATAAGTCGTTGGACAATAAATTGATAAAAAGCTTGATATAAATCGACATCGAAGGACATTTGGGTATTGAAGAATTGAAGTAGACAGGTATCTACAATAAAAAAATTGGTAAGTTAAAGAAACGACAATAAAATGATTTAATCAAAATATTCAAATCTATAATAACCTTCTTAATACCGTAAAAATTTGAATTCGTTAATTTTATTATTTTGCATCTAAATCGTTTTTAATTGGATAGATATTGCAAATAGTGAAAAGAAATTTTTGAAATTGATAGCTGATATTCCTGCCCTTGCGCGGGAGGAGACTGTGAAATTTCTTTTAAAATTTTTCTCCTCAACTATTTCTTTAATAACACCATTAATTTAAATATATCCTTCATATACATATATTCTTCAAAATTATGTATTCATTTTTAAAAATTATTTCAATTAAGACAATATTCTGATTTCATCATATATCTTATTAGAAAGTAAATATGAGAAGAAAGTGTTGTACATTTCCTTTTCAGGTAAATATAAAGTGGACAAAGTAAATGAATAAATAAGAATAATAAACAAGTAATTTAGTACATCGAAAAGAAATTTTCAATGAAGCCACTATGAAAATATAGGTTAGCATGAATGGTAAAATAAGTCAATACCATACAATATTTTCTTCGTTATCAGCACACCAAAATACCGGGATGGGACGATTCGGCGCGGCCGTTTGGGCGCGGCCGATTCGGCGCGGCCGTTTCGGCGCTGGCCGTTTGGGCGCCGGCCGATTCGGCGCGGGCCGTTTCGGCGCGAAACTTATTACAGTGCATGGATTTCGGAAAGGAGAAAATCTGTTTAATAAATAATTTTTAAAATTTTTTAACCATGACCAAAGTATTAATTCAAATTATTTAACAAAGATATTAATTTGTAATTAAATTAAATTTAAATTATTATAATAATTATTCCACTTTTCATAATATGGCAACACCATGAAAATTTAATTCTCTGAAATATCTATGAAATCTATGAAAATATCTGGCGCCGAATCGGCCGGCGCCCAAACGGCCCGCGCCCAATCGGCCGGCGCCGAAACGGCCGCGCCGAATCGGCCGCGCCCAAACGGCCGCGCCGAATAGTAGTAGACCGCCAAAATACGTATATCAATTTGATAAAACTTTCATACAGCTTTTTCATATTACAGAGCACGAGTAATTATTATTAATAGTTTTATTTTTTTTAAACAACATAATTCTGGGGGTTAGTCAATAAAATAATCTATCGAAAAATGGGATCGCAATCGCAAAGGCACGTAGAACTGCCGGTGAATAGGTATACCATTTTATTTTTAATTTCACAGGTATGCAAAAAAACTTTCTGAAAGCTGTTCGGGATATTTCAGCTGGTCTTTATGTTTTTTGGTGTGGTGAATACGAAAATGACCTCTGTTTTCCCCCCCTGGGACGTCATATTTCTTTTTTATTTTTTTACAATTTTGCTTTTTATGTTTTACTGGGAAGTACCTCAAAATTTTGGAAAATTGACTCTTTATATCATAATTTTCTAGCTCAAACTTTTCCCATAAAATCATTTTTAATGTCCCGAATCTAATACACTGACCTCCGTTTTATCATAGAACATCACCTTTCTAGATCAATTAAGTATATAAGGAATTTTTTTTCAAAAGAAAAATGTAAGCATATTTAGAATAATCGTTTTTGAACTCAAACTTTACCTCCATACCCTTTTTTCGATGTTGTGTGGTGTACTAAATGCAAAAAACACATTTTTTGTAATTTTAAGACAAAGCATTTTATAACACATTAAGTAAATAAGGCAATATTTCACAAAAAATGAGAGTAATGCATAAAAAATTAATTCCTTTATTCAAATACTTTAACACGGTCATTTTTAAATGTGTTATTGGTACTTTGAGTGCAAAAATGATTTTTGTATTGCCTTAGAACGTCCTATTTCCTGTTAATTTTGATAACTATGTAAAATAAGTCAATACCTCAATATAAATGAAAATAACCTTATGAAGTTAATTTATTATTATTTAGTTTTCATTAAAATTATTGTGTAACTGAATTGGGTTCATTTACACACTCTTAACCACTAAAACTTATTTTTCATTGAGGCTACTTTTACCCTTGTGAGATGCAGCAAGAACGTTTCCGCGAGTATACAGCGAATATTCGAGATTTTGAAAAACATCCTGGTGGTCTTTACTCATAATTCTTAATTTTTTAAAGCAAGATAGTAAAGAATGTTCCAAAACTGCAAAACATGGGAAAATTTCAATATTTTTGCCGTTATTAGCATCCCAAAATATCTGGGAATTTGATAAAAACTGTTAAAACAGCATTTTCGTCGCATACCTGTGTTTTTATAACAAAGCATGAAGTAACTTCTTGTTGATGTTTGTGGGAAGAGTATAAATTATGCATTTCTGGTGCTGAGTAAATGATTACTCTCGATCTCAAATTGATGAGAGAGATTAACTATGTTAACCCTCCATTTTCCTGATACCTAAATTATCCCAAAATGTTTTTCATATTTAAAATTATAGTTTTTAAAAAAGTGGTGAGTAAAACACTGTACAATTTGCATAATACCATACGTTGTCAATAGTGGGATATCAGCAGCGTAAGATTTGTCTTTGCCTCGACTGTGATTTATACTATTTAAAACTTAACTGTGATTAACATGAGTGGCAAATTATCTGTAGAATTGCCCCACTACGGTCTTCCTCCTAAATACGCCTAACAAACAATTCGCTTCTGCTTCACAAGTCGACATCTAATCACAATAAAAAAATATTACAGAGACAGCGGTGGGTGAACTGCGGAAGTTAAGGCGATGATTTAACTGGCCTTTTAATGCGCATTTTTCTATGGTTTTCCCATATTTCGTTCATTATTTTGTAATTGTTGGTTTGAATTCACGCTTCAACGCCAACGGACGGCGCCAATGACTGATCTCGCACACCGTAACGAGTGTGGTGATTAGGGTGTCTCAAAAAGTGCATTTTTTGGTAAAAGTTTGAAAAGTGATCGGGCTAAAAGCTAAAAAGTTTCCTTTTGGTGTTAGAAGGTCAGTTGCAAAATTAAAACAATTTCTGTCCACTCTAACTATTGCCTCAACGACAGCGAAATCTCTATAATGACAAGAAAGCAACCTCTACCACTACAACACTAACGCGTCGCAATGACCTTGAAAAACTGTCACGGTTGACCGAATTTTCCCTTAAAACATTAAACTTAACAAATAAAAAGGTTATGTCTTCATTAGAACAATTTCTGTCCACTCTAACTATTGCCTCAACAGGAGCGAAATCTCTGTAAAGAGAGCCAAGCAACCACTAACACTAAAAACACTAACCGCAACGCAATGACATTGAAAAACTGTCACTTTTGACCAAATTTCTCCTTTAACATCAAACTTAACAAATAAAAAGGTTTAGTCTGCAAAGGAATACACCAAAACCAAGGAAATTTCAGGGATCCCATTCCAATTATATCCATTAAATTTTTAGATCCAAACAAAACATTAAAATAGTAATAAAAACTAACTCTGAAAGAAAACACTTAATTAGACATCTACTGTAGGATAGATAAAATTATTTCTTCTAAAGGTTTCATATTTTATTCTTTTCTCAGGCGTAAACATTCCATAATAACACGAGGTGGAAGTAGGAGTTGGTCGCTTTTCTGAGAGAATGAGACATGATTCATTTTAAAGATCAAAACCTGAAAATAGCAATGTTCAAAACACTATTTCATCTTACTTTAAGGGAAGAAGAAGGTTTGCTTCAAGTTAGTCTCTTCGTTGTATTGCTGTACGTGAAAGCGTGGTTTACGGCGCCTTCAGCAACCGCTGCTCCTTTTCATAATTTAAATTTTTTGCAAGAGCTACTGGCCTTTGAAAAGGTAAACAATAAAACATCTGAACTGGCGGTAAACAAATTCTGTGGCCACCTCTGGTACCTGGGAGAAGAATTTGTACCAATGTCTCTCTTTGGTTCATCAGTACGATTTGAATCATCAGTCTAAAGTACGATGAGGGTCCTCCTGAACCTCAGGGTTGGAAAAAAACATGTTTTTTTCTAAAAAATACAAAAAACGTGTTTTATTTGTTTTAAACGTGTTTTTTTTGTTTAAAACGTTTTATTTGTTTTTTTTACCCACGACACAGAAATTCTAAAAAAACCCCATGATTTTAAAAAATTAAATTAAGTTTTTAAAATTGAAAATGGATTAACAAAGCTATCCCTGACATCAAATGGCATCTTGAGCTTTTTATAGCACACTGTTTCTTTGAGCTTGGCTGAAGTAAAATGATAGTTTTGGAAATATGATACTATGTCAACAACTTCAGCTTTAACATTAGAAATGTAAATATGTTTTGCTAAAAGGTTTAAGATACGAGCTAAACATTTATAAGTTATTATATTTATATTCATTTCAGTGCTTTTCAGTTCATAGGGTATTTTGACGACATTAGCAGCATTGATCGTTTAAAATATTAAAATAAAACATAAAGAACAGGTCAATTATAAAAAAATATGATTTTTAAACAATTTTATTTGTATATTTTATTAAATAACTTTCTAGACAAAAATCAAATAAAACAGTTGAAAGTAAATACTAAGTTTTATATACTAATGCTATCTGTTCATAGAAAAAAGAATTACTAAAAAAGTACATGTGTTTTAAACAATGTTTTTTTTGCTTTGTTTTAAACGTGTTTAAAACAAGTGTTTTAAACAAAGTGTTTTAAACGTAACAACCCTGCTGAACCTACAAAACAAATTATGCTCAAAACAAAAGACGCCCCAGCATTCGCCAAACAGGGGTTAGAGGAGTTCGCATCAAAAAAAAACTTATTCTTATTAACTTATTCCAACTTATTTCAAAGATTTGGATTGCCAATCAGTTTCCTTTCGAAGTCTACTGCTGAATGGGAAAGCTTAAACGAATTTCAGCGGTGCTAACATTTCTTCAACAACTTGGCGGTCGTCAATAATGTTGCTGAGCGAAGAGTGGCCTTAACCCAGGAATACCTCCAAACCTTGAAGACTGAAGCCCAGAAGCAAAAACTTCTACAAACAGTCAAAAAATATCGCTCAAAGTTTTCCAAGACAGACGAGTACTTTAGCTCACGAGTTTTAAGATGATCATGGAGCATGAACAAAAGGTGCATTTTAGTGCAATGAAAACCTGTTATAGTATATAAAAGGCATGTATGTGTTATTTACATTATATTAACCTTAAACAGTCGAAAATTGGTAAGAAAGGGAAGCAAAAGTAATTAGTTGTGTAATAGGATGCGTTGTGTAGTAAAACTAGCGCTGCGCTCCCTACCAGGCTTTGCTCGTAAATTCAACCGCTTTGAGGCAATAGTTAGGATTGCACCAAAATTCTCAAAATTTCAGGAAAGTTTATTTGTGCAATTAGGAAACTTTTTGGCCTTTAGCCCGATAAAATTTCCAAAGTCGGAAAAAATGAGACATCCTATAGTGGTGATAAAACCCGATCCATTTACCTCCCCCTCCAAAAAAAGGGTATTATTTCTGTTTCTCTGGGGACATGTGACACTGCAAGGAGTAACCCTTTTAATTTTTGCTTCACTTTTCCGTTTTACTTTCATGTCATCAAATAAAAATTTTATTTCATTGGGTACTGAGGGGAATACATTCCGAGTACACGTACACCTGCTGAAATGACTGTGGGTGTACCGAGTGATTCTTCTCCAACTTCTTTCAAATTTTGGCACTCTCGATCTCAGTTTTGTGAGAGAGATCTTTGAATTGTAAGGAACTTAAGTACTCACTATAAATCAGTCATCATCATCATCAATTTTGTGGTTTGACAGCGCCGTTAGGCGCTTTTGAATAGCAGGAAATAGGGAACATGAGTGGTACTAAACATGAATCAGTGAAAAATCTGGTAAATCTAAAATTATAGTTTGTAAGAAAAAAGTGGTGAGTAAAAAAACGATATGATTTCGTTAATATCATATCTGGGCAATAGTGTGATATGAAGCAGCGGAAGATCTTTGCCTCCACTGTGACTTTTACTATTTTAAACTTAACTGATCAACCTGAGGGGAGGGCCAAATTACATAAGTTGCCCCACTACGGTCTTCCTCCTAAACCCACCTAAAAACAATTCGCTTATTCTTTCTGCTTCACAAGTCGAGATCTAATTACAATAAAAAAAATATTGCAGAGACTATGAACTGTAAAAAAACTGTTGTTTTAATGGATATTCAACAATACTTTTATATTAACAGCATATCTACTTTTTTTTTTAAAACACAAACTTTAACTGTTATACATCACACTATGAAAAAATTCTGTTACTTTTACAGATATTATTTGAAAAAACAACAGTCCGAAAACAGGAAATCAGTCGTGAAACAGAAAGTCTCCATTTTATTAAAAATACAAATATTTTCTGTAATTTAGGTTTACGATCTTCGGGCGACATGTTTTTTTTGTTTTTGTCTAATCGCTAAAACCATATATTATTGCTTTTATTTGTTTGTTATTATTATGTCTTCTTTCTTACCTTGGATGTACTGTAAAAACCATAAGAAAAACGCCAAGAACTCCCTAATAGCACAAGAAAATCCCAACCAAAATTTGCGTATTGCTTTACACTCAAATTATCTTTTGATATCATGGCCAATGGGTCTATAAACGCTTTTGTTTACAATCTCAAATTATTTTTTATTATTATTAGGTTGCCAAAGCCTTATATCTAACTGATTGAGCTACATTTAATCCGATTAAATTAATTTATCCGAGAGGTTTTCTTTCGTTAACTATTGCACTCTGTTATTTAATACAGAGAAGGTTTGTATGCAATAACAGGATTTATATTGTATTTCAGGATTTCCCTGCGAAAATTACAGGGTTTCAAAAAAAAAATTACAGGGAAAAATACGAGAGCTGTTTTCATTTCAACTTCCGTTTTGCTCCTGAAAAAAAGTAGAAGGAATTTTTGAAATAATTTTGCTACTGTCAGATAGGAAAATCTTTGAAGATCAATTTGTATCTTTAATGGGGAAAAAATTGGACATTTTTACAATTAGTTATCGAGTTTACAACAATGAGCAGCAAGTGATTTTTGAAAGTATGCCAATTGTGCATGTTTAAAACCATATGTTTTGCATTTGCCGAGTTTCAGGCATTGATCATTCTTAATCTACAGCTTTAAAATATATAGGGCAACATCGATTGATTCTCCAGCAAAGTGTGCGCCAAGAAGGAAATCGGCTGCCGGAACCTCAAAAAAAAAAACGTTTAACTTTTCATGAAGAGGGGAGAAGTAAACTTGTGAAAAGGTAAAATAAATGGCTTTATTTCAAGTTAGAACGTGGAAAAGTAATTCTAAAGATCCTTGAAATCTTCATGAATTATTTTATTTTTAAATAATCATATTTTGTTTTCTATTTTTAACCTATCCAAAAGGGGGGAAATGAGGAAAAAGAAGAATTTCTCTTATGGGCTGGTGAGAAAAAAAGTTCGAGGAGCGCGCTTGTAAACTCGATAACGAATATAATATTTTTTTTTCCAGTAAAGATTCAAATAGATCTTCAAGGAAGTACCTATCTACTAGTAAAAAAATAACTTTGAATTTCCTACTACTTTATTTTTTAGGAGCAAAACGGATGTTGAAAAAAAAACCTTCGTAGATAAGATTAGGACCTGAATACAATCAAATAGTTACCACACATCGCAGACAGCGAATTTGGTATCACAACTAAAAAAGGGGATTCCCCTTTTCAGATTTTGTTTTTATGATTTGATTATGACAAAATTTGGTTTAAGATGTCATCGATAAAAATATATCAGTTGACAAAAAAAACCTTTGAGCTGTGAGAGTGCAAGTTTAAAATTTTTGAAAAAATCGGCTGTTTGATCATAGCCAGTGATTCGAGTTCTGCTTTGAATATTTATAAAGAAATTGAAAAATGGTATGTCGCCGGTTGTTTTTTTTTACTTTTTATTGTAATCCTTAATGATTCGTATACGTAATGAAAGTTTTGTAAATGGTTCATAAAGTATTAGCATATTGATTTTTTATTTTGTGTTAAAATCAAATGCTTTTATTGTTATATAAATAATTTTCTCTCTTTTTTGGAACTAATGCAAAATATTCTCTTTCGCATCTGGAATCGTACTATGAATTTAAGAACAACTTTCTTTTTGTGTCATGTTTCCTAAAAACTTTAGTAATTATGTAAAATAAGTCAATACCTCAATATAAATAAAAATAACTATATGACGTTAATTTATCATTATTTATTTTTCATTAAAATCAGTATGTAACTGAATTGGGTTCATTAACACACTCTAAATTCAGTTAAACTTAATTTTTCATTCAAGTGAAGGCTTCTTTTACCCTTGTGAGTTGCAAAAAGAATGTCTCTTCGAAGTATGTAGCGAAAATTCGGGATTTTCTATCCATCTCTATAACATCCTGGTGAAATAGTTCACAAGGTTCATTACTTATAACTCTTAATTTTTTAAAGTAAGAAAGTTAGAAATACTCTTTTCAATTTGTGAAAAATCCTGACAACTGGGAATTTTTTCAATACTTTTACAGCGCCCTAATATTCATGGGAATTTGATAAAAACTTTTAAACAGATTTTTCGTTAATGACCTGTGATTTTATAAACAAAGCATGTAGTAATTTCTTGTTTAAGTGTGAGGGAATAGAGCATTTTCAATCACATGACTCGGACCTAACAACGGCCTTAGCAACAGAAGATGTTACAGTTTTTTGCCCTACAGAGGTTAACAGTTACAGAAAATGACTAGCCGTGGAATTCTTCTATTGGATCATTTGCAATCACGTGATCCCATACCTAAAAACCGCCTTAGCAACAGATACCTCGTTACCTAGCAACCGCCTTAGCAACAGTTAAAAGCCCTACAAAGGTTAACAGTTAATAGAAAATAGCTGGTCGTGACGTCACCTGAAAACACTATAGTGACAAAGAGGGAATTTGCAAAGGTGAGGGATTTGCTTAATTTTACACATTTTTGATACGTTATAGTTTAAAACTCTCAAATATCAGATTTTAAAGTTCAAAAATATGTTTTAAATAACTTAAAATTCGATTTTATTTTTGCCAAAACGCTAGTAAAGTCATGTGATCAAAAAACGGGATTTGACGTCACAGCGCCGTCGAAACTAGTGAATTTTTGAAAACAAAAGAAATCAGACTTATCATAAAACCAAAACACGCATAAAACTCGTCTGTTTCTCTAGTGAACGGCCAGAAAAAGAAAAAATTGAAACTTTGAATCCTAATAATTCCAAAACCAATTAATATTTTTTGAAAAACAATATGCCAATCTTTTTATAAAAAAATATTTGCATGTGTCTTTAAAATATCATAGTTTTTTAGTTAAAACTTTGTGAAGAATAGAGTATTTTCAATCACATGACTCTGCCTAACAACGGCCTTAGCAACGTTGTTTTATTCCTCCAGTGACATCATGTGCGAATGCTGCTATTGGATACTTCCATGTCCCGCCCCTAACAACAGCCTTAGCAACGTTGATTTTGTCCTCCAAGTGACGTCATGTGCGAATGCTCTATAGCAGAATGAAGAAAGCTAAGCATACAATAACATAGCGGGTCCAAGCGCTGTGACGTCACACAGCAGCCATAACGAAATTACTGTTTTTCCCGCCAATACTGGATACGACATTTTAAACATTAATATCTTGGGGAATAGTTTTCCGATTTCAATAATTTTTACGTCATTTTTCATGGATTTTCATCCTCTATCATAATAAAATTAAAAAAAAACCGTGGAATTCCCTCATTGAATGGGTGGCTGGAAAAACGTTGAATGTAATTTATTAACAAAGATTTTTCTTCGTTAAAAAAATACATGCACATTTTTTCCATCCGCCCATCCCATACAATTGTGCATAATAAGTATTCATACTCTCGATCTCAAATTGATGAGAGAGATTTATTATTGACGTTTAAGAGGATCATGCGGATCATAGTACTCATTCACGTTTTAGTTATTTAAAGTTATAGTTTTTAAGAAAAAAGTGGTGAGTAAAAAAACAATACGATTTGCTTAATATCCTCTATAGTGGGATATCAGGCGGCGGAAGATTTGACTTTGCCTCCACTGTGGTGTATAATACTAGTATTTTAAACTTAACTGATTAACATGACGAGTGAGGGCCAAATTATCTAGAATTGTCCCACTACGGTCTTCTTCCTAAATCCGCCTAAGAAGCAATTCGCACATATTCTTTCTGCTTCAAGAGACGAGATCTGTTGCCGCGTGTTCATGGGCTGCTACTTTTATGTGTAAGTCGAGATCTAATCACAATAAAAGAAATATTACAGAGAATATGGTGGGGGAACGGTGGAATTTAGGTGGGATGATTTAACTGTTATTTTTAGGGAATATTGAAAATTCTTTTCGCTTAAAGGCCTTTTTAAGCTTGTTTTTCTATGGTTTCCCCTTTTTTGTTTGTTATTTCTTAATTGGTTTGAATTCACGCTTTACGCCAACTGGAGGCGCCAATGACAGATACCGGCCCCTGTGGCCTTTATAGCTCCCCAAAAATCCGTCACTGGTCATCATTAATTACTCCCAACAAAATACATAAATTTTTACTTTACCTTTCCAATATCATAATGTTAATTTCACTTTATTAAAACAAAGTAGTGTTCTAGTTCTAACTCTTCATCACCCGGAACTTAGAAATTTTCCTTTTATATTAAAAAAAACGTCTAGTACAGTACAACCCATATTCTAAGTCAGGAGTGGCCAACCCGTGACCCGCTTGAAATAACTTTGAGGCCCACGAGAATTTTTGAGCAATAACGTTTTCTTTAAAAAAAAAAGGTTTGTCACAAAAAAATAAATCTTATGGGGCTTTGTGAGCCTCTCAAAATGACAGTAGTGCAGCGGGTCTCAAACTGAGGGCGCGATAACTCCAGAAGGGGGAGAAAGCCAAACCTGGAGCCCTTTCTTAAATTTGGACTAAATGACAAAAACGAGAAAAAACGGTCAAGTTTCCAAAATTTTTCTCGGAGTACCTTTGTAATTGTCGGACCTTTGTAATTGGAGCTTTACCGTCATATTGTTATTGCTTTGCATAATTTGTTACAAAAAGAAAGGGGGGCAAGATGAAAATTACGATTGAAAATTGGGTCACTAATATTGAAAGTTTGAGAAGCACTGCAATAGTGTGAATGCACCTAACTTATTTAGTTTCGAGTAATTTATAGTGTTTTTTTTAAAGGCGCCTGTTTAGTTCTTAGGGAGAAGGCCTTAAAGGTAATATCCTGGTGAAATAGTTCATACGGTTCTTTACTCATAACTCTTAATTTTTTTAAGTAAGAAAGTTAGGAATGTACCAAAACTGCGAAAATTACTTTGCAATTTGAGAAAAACCTGGACTTATATTAATTTTTTCAATATTTTTGCCGTTATCAGCACCTTAATATACATGGGAATTGATAAAAAAATTTAAACAGCGTTTTCGTTATGTGTTTTTATTAAACAAAGCATGAAGTAATTTCTTGTTTAAGTGTGTGAGAAGTGAAATTTGTGCGTTTGTTGTATATTTAGTAAATGATTAATATTCTCGATCACAATTTGATGAGAGAAATTTACTTAAACGACATCTGTATATGAGATACATCAGTTTTAATATTTTTTTATATTTATAAGTATAGTTTTGAGAAAAATAGTGGTGAGTATAGTGAATGGTTAATTTTAAGGCAGTGGTTCTCAATCTTTTTCATGATTATAACCCCAAAGGTAAAATATATTTCTCTGAGTACCCCTCGTGTGCAGTTGCAGCTAGAAGTTAGTAGTTTAAATTTTAGAAATATTTTACTTTAGAAACTGTCACACTGAGCAAAGGCCCTAATACTTATTTTATATTTTACAAGTTAATATGCCATTTTGAGCAGTTCATATCCAACATATGCGGCCAGCGGGATAAATGTGGTTTTACCCTCAAGATCATTCGGGTGGGCCACCCCTGTTCTATCTAGTTAATTGGAAGGACCGAGGTTCTTTCCTTGGGAAGAACTTCGAAAGTTAACAAACTAAAAGTTAATTATGGGGGGGGGTAGGTGGGCATTACCCTTTCTGGATCCGCTACTAGGTGTTCCATATTTCTTGCACAACCCTTGCAAAAGCTTCACAAAACCCAGGTTAGGAAACAATGTAAGAGCCATGAAAAATTATCTTAAAGCTTCTTGATCTCAAATCCAATCGTCCGACCACCAATGCCCACTGCAACGTTTATTGAAATAATCATTAATCCCCCTATGGACTAATCTTAGATGTCCTATAACTTCGATGGTAAACAGTAGGTAATTAACCCCCCCCTCGAGTTGTCCGACACTTTAGCCGCGTTCACAACAGCCATTCTTCCGAAGGAAAGGCAGAGACAACCGGTTCTTCTTCCACCGCTCTCCCTACTCAGGGAAGAAATCGCCTGACTATCAGTAGGAAATTCTCTCCTGGGCAATAGCAGTAGGAAATGTTTTAATTGGATCAACCGCCTGTAGAGGGCGCTCTCGCTCGCTTCCCGTAATGTATTTCTACGAGCTCGCTCGCTTGTCACGTGATTCTTTCTACCGGTAGGGCGAGTTAGACGAGTGCACTTGTGAACGGGCTATTCAATTTCCTCACGGCTGGTTTTCGGAGATCCCTTTTCCCCTACTTCTTTAGCTCTTTCTCCGGTTGAACAGGTTGGCTGTTGTGAACGCGGCTTTTGAGTGGTGACCGATCTCAATTCATTATTCATTTTTTAACTACCTACTAAATTTCGTTGATTGTGGAGTACCAGCTAAAACATTACAGCTCTTGCCCCGTACGCACTAATTGTTAGAAAACATGATAAGCAATAATGATAGATAGATTGGCGGTCGAACGATTGTATTTGAGATCAAGAAGGTTTAGAGTAATTTTTCATGGCTTTTACAGTGTTTCCTAACCTGGGTTATATGAAGCTTTTCCAAAGGTTGTGCAAGAAATATAGAACACCTAGTCGAGGATCCAGGAAGGGTAATGCCCACCTAAAACCCCCCATAATTACCTTTTAGCTTGTTAAAATTCGAAGTTTTTCCCAAGGAAAGAACCTCTGTCCTCCCATTTAACTATAGTTTAGAACAGGGGTGGCCAACCCAAATTATCTTGAGGGTCACTTTGAAAAACCACAATACTCATGCGCAGTGTTATTCCTGGGAGTTTTTTTTGGGGGGGACGAGTAAAAATACTCCTGGACTTTTTTAAGAGGAGTGAAATACGGAAATAGATACCACCAAATGGAGCAAAAACTTTGCGTGTTTCCCACATCAGTTCCGGAGGGCAGAAAGTTCTTCGTAAGGGGACATCCATAAATTACGTGAGGTGTTTTTTTTCCAAAATCTGGACCCTCCCTCCCCCCTTGGTGAGATTTTGCTGGACCCCCCCCCTCCCCCCACGTGAGATTTACCTACAAATTTTTAAAAAAAATTTTCTTTCTCAAACTTAAAAAACAAAGAAAATCGTATAATTTCTAGCTTAAAAGCTTGACTTGAGATTTCAATCGATTGAGATTTCAATCCCCCCTTGTTGAGATTTTTCCAAACCCCTCCCCCCCCCTTTTTGACCTCACGTAATTTATGGATGTCCTCTAAAGGTCCGTCCAACCCTTTACCAATAGAAGCGGAACTTCGCAGGCTGGGAACATCGGAAAAAAGAGGACCGCGGTGAGCATGAGCATATATGCGTAAGGCAGACGAAAAGAGGTAACATTTTTGTAACTAATGGACTTATCAATCATTGATAAATCCACGATTTAAAAATATTGTTATGGAAATCGATAGGACACTAACAGCTAATAATGAATTTCTGAAATAAATTTGTATATCACTCTTTAAGTGGTGAGTTATCGACACATGGCGCTTATTTCTTTTTGAGTAGAAATTGGTCTTGCCTTTCCTGCTTCGCCCACGATTTATCAAAAGAGATTACAAAAACATCTGAATATCGTGTCATAAGACAGTGAACTACAAAAAAACCTCCAAGCTTCTGTTAAGTGTTGAGGAACTCGTAGATAAGATTAGGAATTGAATACAATCTGTTACCGCATAGTATCGTAGATAGACAACGATTTTGGTATCACAGCTGGAAAGGGGATTCCCCTTTCACTGATTTTTAAGAATTGAATATGATAAAATTTGATTTAAATAGCTAATAGATCGATAAAAAAATGTCAGTTGACAGAAAACCTTTATGCTGTGTGAGTGCAAGTTTAAAAATTTTACATCTTGGTAAACAAGTTATTGATTGTCTATTTGAGTATTTATAGAGAAATTGAAAATGGTATGTCGCAATTGTTTTATACTTTTTACTTTAATCCTTGGTATACTTAATGAAAGTTTTGTAAATGGTTCATAATGTATTAGCATATGGATTTTCATATTTGCGTTAAAATTAAATGGTTTTTTAGTAAAAGTAGTTCTCTCTCTTTTTTTTAATAATGCAAAACATTCTCTTTTGTATCTGGATGGGATTTTTATATTTGCCTTGGATTTTTAGCCCTTTCAATCCTGACTGCCCCAAATTATCTATAAGATGAAAATTTTATCCTGGGTGGTCAAGGACTGAAAGAGGAAATTAAATGTCAATATTTATTCGCCATTAAAAAAAATAAACTATTTAACTGGTGACTATACAGCTATACTATACACTCGTCACAGGAATAACGAAGAGCGCTATAGAGCATTCGCACTTGACGTCACTTGGAGGACAAAATCAACGTTGCTAAGGCCGTTGTTAGGGGCGGGAAAGAGAAGCATCCAATAGAAGCATTTGCACATGATGTCACTGGAGGAAAAAATAACGTTGCTAAGGCCGTTGTTAGGCCGAGTCATGTGATTGAAAATGCTCAATTTCAATCCATGCCTCGGTTCAATTAAAAGAAATTAATTTAAATAAATAAATTAATCAAATCAGGAAAATTAAAAGAAATAAAACCGCATTTAAAGTTCGCCGGATAAAGTGGAAGAGCAGATATCCATTTGTATTTCTTTCTCAAATCTTTAAAAAAAACTCTATTTTAAGTCACATATTGCATCGAAAAGTTCAAAATAAAGTGGAATAATAGAAATACGGAAAAGGTGTTCGCCGTTCAAACATGATGGATATTTGCTCATACTGTCGTGATAAATATATATTACCTGGGGAGAAAACGCGACACGCGGCCTAAGCAAGGGAGAAAAAACATACAAGGGGAATCCCCTTTCTGAGCTACGATCGGTTTCTCGATTCTACACGTCTGGCAAACTACACTCTACACTCCGACGACTGTGAGCTTCGCTTTATACTCTTTGAGTTTTGTATACTCTCGGAGATATCATGAATGATGATACATCCCGTAAATTGATGGTAAGATGGAGTTTTTAATATTTTGGGTAGGGCTGTGATATTTATGTACTTAAAAACGCTAATCATGTAATTATTATTATCAGGGCCGTAACCAGACTTTTGTTTCGGGGGGGGGGGTTCGCCCCAAATATTTTCTGAGGTACCTCCTTACGGGTACTTTTATATGTTAAGTTTTAGGTGACAACACTGGATTGAAATTTTGATGCACTACATTTCAAAATTGTTTAAACAATATGAATTCGAAGTAAAAGGGGGGGTCTGGGGGTCCTCCCCCAGAAAATGTTTGGAAATTTGCCCCTCAAAAGAGTGTTTTAGCTCATTTCTGAGACCCTTTAGATCACACCCATAGAGCACCACTCATTGTAAGCGGCCGAATTTTCAAGGTAAAAAGAAGGTATATTGTAATAAATGGCGAAATGTTAAGGGGGTTTTTAGGTTCCTACTCCAGAAAATTTTTTGAATTTTTCCCCTAAAAGTGTCATTTTAACTCATTTTGAGACACATTAGGTCACATTAAAGAGGACCAATCCTTGTAAATCACACAAGTTTGAAGGAAAAACCGTATACTTAATAGATTTCAAAACCCTTTGGGTTATACCCGAAGAGGATATCGCTCCTTGTGAGACATAATTTTCAAGAAAAATAGCAGTATAAAAATTAATGTCAAAATTTCGGGGGGGGGGGGGGGTTGAACCCCTAACCCCCCCCTTGGATACGGCCCTGATTATTATAGGTACAGAAATTAAATTAAATTGTTTTTTTTAAATTAATTTAATAAGACACTAGATTAAATTAATCTTAATGTAAATGTCTTTAGGCTGATTCCAATTGATTAATTATTTTAATATAATTTTATTATTATAAGTATTTATTTTGAGGTGTTACGAGTTATTATATCACGGAAAAATAGAAATGTACCTACTTAAAAACGCTAAATATGTAATTAATTATTATAGGTATCAAAATTTAAATTATTTTTATGAAAAATAATTTTAATAAAATAACACTAGATTAAATTAATCATAATGTAAATGTCTTTCTGCGGTTTCCAAGATTTAATTATTTTAATTTAATTTTATTATTGAGTCATTCCACGTCAAATCAACACACTTTTTGGCATGACCATCACGGATTTTCTTGAAATTTGGTACATATGTTCTACTTATAGAAACTCTGAAAAGTACCAACTTTCATCAAAAAATATTAATTGGTTCTGGAATTACAGGTGCGCAAAGTGGGCAAAAATGGGCCAAAAATGAACCAACGTAAGTTTTTTAAATTGCTCTAGAGGATCTTCTAATTAGGTTAGACAGATGAGGGTGGTGTTATTTTAAATGTTCTCTTTAATGGTGTAAAATGTTCTGCAAAATTTTGAAAAACAATATATTTTACAAAACAAAATAGAATTAAAAGTTCGATTTCTATCAAATGTACCACTTTTAAAATTTTGAAAAAAATTCCAGGAATAGTTAATATTATTCTAAATAATCTGGTAAAATTATAGGATGGGACAAGAATGGGATCAGTGTCAAAACCTATTTAAACCAAAGTTCGATTCTTCTTATATCCCCTTAAAAAATTTTAAAGCTAATTTTTTTTCATGAATTGGATGCAAATTGAGTTGTATTTAATTGCTGTTGGCAATTAGGGCCCCTGCACAAACTTGGTGTAGCCTGGGCTTCATTTTTACAACCTGTATGGTAATTCAGACCTTTGTATTGTAACAATGCACATAAAGTAAATATGAAGCCCGGGCTACACCAAGTTTGTGCAGGGGCCCTAATTGCCAACAGCAATTAAATACAACTAAATTTGCATCCAATTCATGAAAAAAAATTAGCTTTAAAATTTTTTAAGGGGATATAAGAAGAATCGAACTTTGGTTTAAATAGGTTTTGACACTGATCCCATTCTTGTCCCATCCTATAATTTTACCAGATTATTTAAAATAATATTAACTATTCCTGGAATTTTTTTCAAAATTTTAAAAGTGGTACATTTGATAGAAATCGAACTTTTAATTCTATTTTGTTTTGTAAAATATATTGTTTTTCAAAATTTTGCAGAACATTTTACACCATTAAAGAGAACATTTAAAATACTTTAAAATGACACCACCCTCATCTGTCTAACCTAATTAGAAGATCCTCTAGAGCAATTTAAAAAACTTACGTTGGTTCATTTTTGGCCCATTTTTGCCCACTTTGCGCACCTGTAATTCCAGAACCAATTAATATTTTTTGATGAAAGTTGGTACTTTTCAGAGTTTCTATAAGTAGAACATATGTACCAAATTTCAAGAAAATCCGAGATGGTCATGCCAAAAAGTGTGTTGATTTGACGTGGAATGACCCTATTATAAGTATTTATTTTGAGGTGTTTCGTGTAATTATACCACGGAAAAATATAAAAAAAATTCCTGTAATTTAAAAAATTCGTACTTCGATTGCATTGAAATTTTGAGTTTTTTTTTTTAAATATGAATATTGTTTATTACCTTATATAAGCCCATCCTGTTATGGTTTTCTTCCAATAATTTTCCTGAGAAAAGTCATGTGTTTCTTTTGACGATGAAACCTAAATGTGGTAGAACAATATTTTTGAAAAATCCGCAATTTTATAATGTTCTAATTTAATGAGCAATTTTTAATACTAAATTTACAATATTATTAAGTGGTGAATACACAGGTATTGTAAATTCTTAAGGTAAATGTGCTACCTTCAAAAAAACATTCCCTGATATAAGTTTAGGTGAACGATTGAGTGCTGTATGTGTGACATATACCTATTGTGACTAAATAAACGAAAAGTAGTTACTAAACAATAAACATTACACTGGTCAACACACATTTTGGTTACTGGGTATGTTAGAGCTGTTTTTGTACATATGTTACGGGCAATGTGATAAATTCAATGGAATTTGTAAATGAAATTTATCACTTTGCCCGCCTCCACTTCGGGCATTATTAATAATGCCTGATTAATCACTTTGCCCGTAACATATATTTTAACCTGATGATTCAGAAAATAAATAGCATACATTTTAATACAGCAGCTCTAGTTTTCGAGATATTTTAAAATTACGTTTTAAAGACTTTTGCTCCACGTTTTTACAATATGGTGTAACAAACATGTCTCAAAAAATAAAAACCTCACTCTCCAAGGCTTATCCCCCATTACTTTGGGTCCCAATAGATAGTGTATGAAGTTTAGCCCCCTGAGTTAGTTCTAGGATGTACCTATAAAGCCCTAAAATTTGAAAAAAGTGGGAAAAAAATGCCCATTTTTTTTTTTCAGAATTTTTTTAAAATTTGAGTTTGCTGATGTTATATTACTGGCTTGTATGTGTTTTTAGAACTTATTTATATGTAATGTATTTATTTTTAATCATTAATTGTGCCGCATCACACCCATAATCTAATTAAAAAAAGCGAGACGTATATGGTCGTTTTGCTCAAAAACGCTTAATATTCATTAAAGTGGTCAAAACGTATAAATTCCAAATTTTTGTCAAATTAAGCCTCTAAAATTATATCTTTTGGTGTAATACTGGAGTTTCAAATGATAAAAGTCTGTTAAATAACAATAGAACGTTTCCTGAGCTTTTAATTTTAAAAAAAGCTGTATTCTACAGATATTGCTGGTTTCAAGTTTATAAGCCTAAAGTATTAACTAAAAGATGTTCCATTTAATGAAATATTTTTAGATTCCGACTGCTGCGTTAAAGTGTATTTTGTGTGTTAAGCGAATGGAGACAAAAGCTACATTGGATTTATAAATTTTATAGTAGCAATATCTCTAGGAAACACTTATTCGAAATAGAAAACAAACAGCTTTTATTGTTATTTCGCTGATCTTTCCAACATAAAATTTCAGTTTGACATCAAAGGATATGATTTTAGAGACTTCAAAAAAAAAAATTAGAATTTATACGGTTTTCCACCTCAAAGGATATCAAGCGTTTTTGAGCTAAGAGTCTCGATTTTTTAATTAGATTATGGATGTGATGGGGCACTGTTAATAAGTAAAAACAAATATATAGTACATATAAATAAGTTTTAAAGCACATACAAGCCAGTTTTATCACATTAGCAAACCCAAATTTTAAAAAAAAAATCTGAAAAAAAAAATGGGAATTTTTTTCCTCTCTTTTTCAAATTTTAGAGCTCTATAGGTACACCCTAGAACTAACTTAGGGGGGATGAAACTACATACACTTCAAAAAAAAAAATTTAGTAGACCAGTTTTATTTTAACAAACTCATTTTTCATGACATTACAATCCGATCAGGAAAGTATTATACAAACAATGTGTGTTTGTTAAGTAAATAAAATCATAATATTAAATTTAAAAAATAATTTCTATAATTTTAAATTACTTATTTAGTGGTGACTAAATGTGCATTGCACTAAAGAGAAAAGTAGATTGATTCAAAAGCAAGCACAAGTTCGGAACCAGTGTTCTAAACACCCAGATATCTTTTCACAGGCTCAATGGCACCACCAATCCAATCGTCACAATTATGGAGTCTCTCGCATCGTCTCAGACCTGGCAACCCTCAGAACTCAACAACCTCAATTGGCGGGGCAGTTGGCGAGATGGTGCACCCAGCGACGCGAGACCATCGAAATTGTGGAAGACCTGCTCGAGAAGCTGCAAGGAGTCAGCACATGCGCAGACGTGGCCAGAGGAGTAGGGGGCGCTGTGGTCATCGCGGGAGCCTTCGCCAGTCTGGTTGGCGCCCTAATGGAAATGAACAAGAACGAGAACGCCAAGAGTTGGCAGGAGGCGGGAGATAGCTTGCGATCACTTGGTAAGTATGGTATCTATTTTTCTCAATACTATTAAGAAAGCCAAAGGATTCAGCGCCATGGCGACTTTTTTGGCGACGTTTTATTTTGACATTGCTTTGATTTGGCGAGAGAACAGTTCTACTTTGATGCAACCAGGTTGCCAAGATACACTTCTCCATTGCTACTCTTGAACAGTTATGGTGGACTTACACTGTGGTTAAATGCTGTAGAGATTTATAGCTTGGTTATGACTTTATGGATTATGGAACCACATTGTCTCTAACCTGATTGTCTTCGTTTCAGGTGAAATAGCAGTTCCAGGGGTCAACCTGCTGGAGTTGGGCATTTCCGAGATGTTCTTGAAGGGGGTTCGACTGGCCTTGCAGCGAGACCAGGAGCTGTCCCGCCCAATCAACCAGTGGCTCCAGCTGACCCGGGACCTCGACCGTCGGGTTATGCAGACCTTCGGGGTCAGCCTGACGTCATCGGCGTTCAGAGAAGTCCTGTCGTCCTTCGGTCGCTCCGTGGACATGATCTGCTCGGGCCGAACGGACGCTGCGTACAACACTGTAAGGCGTGGCGCAGGAAGCAACGCCCCTCGACTTTTGTCTGCTTTAACCAATGGCAATGGGGGCGGGGCCGTGCTCGGAGAGCTGGCTGGAGCCATCAAGCAAGTCGCCACCGCATTGGACGACGCCCCTGGACTGAGGCGGCTCTGCAGCAACGGGGTGGGGCTGGGCGTGGCTCTCAGCGGCTACGGTGGGCGGAGCTTGGATTTGAACGTGCTGGACGGGAGCATGCGAATGGCCGGTTTCGACCCGGGCATGCGCAGGTTCGGTCTGGAGGCGGCCCGTATGGCTAAGGAGGTGGTGTCAGTCATGCAGGCGGTGGAGAGCGTGCAGAATGGCAGCCAATCGGAGTACTGCAAGAGCGTGGAGGAGGTACTTGCCGTTCTGAGGGAGGAGTTTAAGGCGGTTTCGAGGGAGGTGGATCCCCATGACTGGGATTGAAGGCATGAACTTTCCGCTTTGATCGTGATATGACAGCTGAGATCTTTTTTGAGAGGAACTTGCCCCATTTTTCACGAATACTGCAGGTACAGTTACTTTACAGCTCGAACGAAAGCTTTCCAAGAGGAATTCATGGTTAGTTTATTGATACTATTTCTTCATTCTGAACAAACATTATCGACCAAAAAAAGGTATTGCATGGTTCAAAATAGCAAAATTACTGTTTTGCGATGAAACTGCTATTCAAGAACTGAAAGATCGGAACCAATGACCATCATCTTGTTGAACTCAAAAATCTACCAGTGGCATCTTTTTTGGTAAAGGTTAATTGATTCGTCCCCTTTAAGTACTTTGTGTTAATGTAGACAGTACTAGGACCTGATGACTTTGAAAGTATGATTTACCAATAAGAAAATGGAACTTTCTAAAAAAATTGGAGGTGGCATTGTCCTCTTATGACCCCCATAAATCCTCCCAAGTAGACAGCACATTATCTAAAGCAGTGGTTCCCAACAGGTTGTCCGAGGACCAAAAATGGCCCACGAAAACCTTGGAAGTGGCCCGAGTTATTAAAATAGTATTATGGTTTCGTCTTCAGGATTTTTCACGTTTATGGTTGTATGAGTATAGTAGTACTTTCGTCTGTTATTTTTATTATGACAATTGAAGGCTTAAATAAAGCATGTTTTATTGTTTGTCCCTTTTTTATATTCATATCATTTTTTAATAGTGCAGGGATTATTGGAACCAGTTTTATAAAAAATCAAAATGTATATATTCTTTATTGATACATGGAGCACCTGTCACCGCAAGGAGCCACAATCTCCTATCTAGATTAATAACATAGAAGGTTACATTACTGGTTAGAAAGCAGAAGAAAAAAGAAATCACATACACCACAAATACAAGTAATACGAAGAGAAAAAAAATGCCCACTTACATAGCATTTTCCATAGAGAATAAATATATTAATGACTTTTTAATACTCAAAAAGTTGCATTGGCTTACAAGAAGCGATTCTGTTCGGGTCTCAAAATGAGCTAAAACACTATACTTTGAAGGGCAAATTTTCAAAATTTTTCTTGGGGACCAGATCTCCCTAATTTTACTTAGGGCTCACAATGGCAACAAAATTTGGACGTTAGAAATTTTTCTATTTCATGAATTAATGAATAAATGTATTCTTAGGGAAAAAAAAGTAGAAAATTTCTCATTTTAGGTTTATGGAGAGCTTTTTAGTTCCTAAAACCTTGGAAAAACCTTGGCCTACCCATTGCTCTCTAACGCTCACCCACCCCGTAAACTGCTTACACAGGACCTTTTAGATTGCTTCGCAATCCTCAAATAATCCAGCTCAATGAACTAAACTCACGTTGTAAAACATTAATAAAAAATTAGCAGAAGTAAAGTCAACCTATTATAATTACTATAACAACTTTTTTCTAGCATCAGATAAAAAAAAGGATCAGTTTATGATAAAAAATATTAAAAATAAAACTCAAACACCAAAACGTATTGCTTTACACCTCACCAGAACTGCCAATCTAACTTTTCGAGGATATGCGATTTCTTCGGTATTTTTCAGAATAATAGACGTATCTCTCCGTAGCCGATCTTTTACATGAATAAAATTATTTTTATGTTTTTGAGCAAAATATATTACTCGGAAAGAATAATCCCAGATAATCATTAAAATTGAGGTCACCAGTAATGATTACGACCCAATTTTTTCTTTTCTGGTAGCCAAACGATGATCGGTTTTGATGCCAGATTTCGCCTCTAGGGGCGCTGTAAGTCATCTCATGGAAGTCTAAGTCTAGAAACGTTGCCAGATTTTTATTAAAAAAGGCAAATAAAAATTTTAATCCGATATTGGATTTTTTCTCAGCATCCATAATTATCGATTTCGAAGCTTGTCTTAACGAAAATGCAGATAAATATACAAAACCTTTCGTAACAGTGCGTAGGTTAAAATAAAACTGATTATCTTCAAGAATGCCGAAAAATTATCTCAATCAAAATAATCCATATATCCTCCACCAATAAAATAGCATTGTTTCTCCATTTAATCAAACTATGAACGTAAAAAGAAATTCCAAAAAACTCTTTATAAAGATAACTAGAGAAATGAAAAGAGTTTAGACAAGACAGTTCGATAAGATAAACTTAACAGAACAAAGCATCGACTACTTATCAGTATTTTAGGTTTCGTGATGAAAATAGCATGTGATTTTCCTCCTTTTTTTTACTTAATTTTAGGCTTTACCTGCTGATACCCTTCAAAGTAAAAAAAAAATATTTTTGCACATTAATATGCCTACATAATATATATGCTTTTATTCTTTATGGTTGGTTGGTTGGTTGGTTGGTTGGTTGGTTGGTTGGTTGGTGGGGTTTTATGGCGCAAGGGCCCTATTCGGCCATACCGCGCCAGACACAAGACTAGTATATTTAATTTAAAATTAGATGCGTTTAATCAAATTAATATCATACACAAATGAAAATATATTTTTATCGTACTCGTCCCCGAGAATGTCTGATAGCGATGGATATGCCATGCTAAATCTCCTCTGCCTCACTTGTCGAAACCGTGGGCATTCAGATAAAATATGTTTCACAGATAAAGGAGTATTACAAATTGCACAGAGAGGCCATGGCTCGTTATGAAGGAGATGTTTATGAGTAAAATAAGTGTGTCCGATACGGAGCCTTGTCAATTTTACATCAAAATACCTTTTCAAGTTAGATTCAGGGAAGCCAGTCACAGAAGGTTTAATAGAATGCAATTTGTTATCATGTTCTTGGTCCCATTTTTATTCTTTATGTGTGACATTATTTACTAGTTAAAAGTGATACAGCGAAAGTTAGAAGTAAAAATGAATTGGTGAATGTTGTCCCTCAGATAACTTCTTTTAAATTGCAGACCACTTTCGAAGCTCTTGGGAATTCCCTATGGTCCACCACCAGTTTCAAAATATTGCCATAGTAAGGGGGGTCTGGGGGTTCTCTCCCAGAAAATGTGTGCATTTTTACCGGAAAAAAGTGAAATGAAGCTATATCTTATGCTTTATTCCATGCTCATCGTCTCCTTACAGCCCAAAACTGGCCCATCACCTCCTAATACCCAAAACAGGTTCCATATTGGTTCTTAGGGCTATGACGTAGTAGCTACGTCAGCATTTATTAGGGAAGTTTAGACCAGTCACGACGGTTGCGTTGAAGAATTACTGCATGTAAATTCGCCTTAAGCTTATCTGATCTCTACTGAGCGATTTCAGTCCTTCAGCTCGACTTATACGCTACAAAAATTTTTCCCTTCCTTTTTTATCTCTGAATATTCTCATAATATGATTTGTTATCATCAGAACTGTAAAAGATAAGGTTGTTCTGCGATAAACTATTCGCAACTGGAGACTTAGAATGCGTAGAATGAGGGATCGGGTGAAGACCAAATTTAACGAAAATTTTCCTCCGTAGAAAAAAGAAGTATTACTTCAGAGTGACAATGAGTATTGGAATAATAGCTTTCTGGAAGATCTGGGGAAACAAGGTAAGTAATAAGTAAGGCTGGTGATTTCCATGTTAATCATTTGAGCATTTTTTTGGTCATTTTTACACCTTCCCGAAAAGCAAATCGCAAACCCCCTTCGTATATTGACGTTAGCAAACTGTATAGTAGGGGAGCCCAGAGTGTTTTTGGGTAGTAACTCTAGCGCGTCAGATAATCATAAGGGAGATACCTTGCATGCTTTTGAGTAACTCCACCAAATATAAGTTCTCTATCTAGGGGGGTTTGTCTAGAACAGCCCGTCAGATTTGTAAAAAAAAATTAGTTAAATGGACTTACTCGATCGTGTCAGATAACGATAAGGTAGGTTAGTTACCAGCTAAAAAGTGTACATTTTCTAAAATCTGCCGATTTGAGCGGGAGGGTTAAAAAGTTGCAAAGTAAAGCCAAGACCGGTAAGACGTTATCGCTCTTTTTGAGAAAAATGTACGAAACAAAATGTTTATAGACTAGTAGCCAGGAAACTAGGCTCAACTAGTTGTAAACTGCCTTGGTAGCCAATCTGACGCGCTCGAGTATGTCCATGTAACTAGTTTTCTTTCAAATTTTGACGGGCTGTTCTAAACAAACCCACCAACATAGAGAGCTTATATTTGGTGGAGTTACTCAAAAGCATGCAAGGTATCCCCTATGATTATCTGACGCGCTCGAGTAAATCCACATTTAGCATCATGGGCTCCCCTACTAGTAAACATCCAACAATAGTCAATCTTTTTCAACAATCGTCCTACACATTTGTTAATATTTTGCTTGAGTGGTCGAAATTCTAGTGCCAA
This sequence comes from Tetragnatha montana, assembly GCA_963680715.1. NCBI lineage: Eukaryota > Metazoa > Arthropoda > Arachnida > Araneae > Tetragnathidae > Tetragnatha > Tetragnatha montana. The sequence continues at coordinate 11,524,353 of OY796677.1, read as the reverse complement.
TTATCATGTTTTGACTTATTTATGAAAAAATATGTCATAAGGCCGGGTCAAAAAAGACGAAAGGCAAAAATTCGAAAGCAAACTTGCGGAAAAGTTGTATCATATTAATACAAGTAACTTTGTAGTACCATTTTGGAGACAATCTCTTATGGACAAAACCTTTACACATGTTTTATATATAAGTCAAAACAGGATCGCCGATGGAATTTTTTGCTGTATGTATGAAAACGAGTTTTTACTTTTTCATTTGAATATCGTTTTGGCATTTCTTATAGGTAGAGCAATATTACACTGTCCAGACAGATGTGGAAAAAATATACATTCCCAAGTTTGATGGAAGTAATTACAAAAATTGGTCCTCTAAGGTCGAAGTTGCTCTTAAGGCCATTGGAGCCTGGAGAATAGTCACAGGTAGGACATGAATTTTTGTCATGGCAAATTTAATTCGTGTAATAACACAGGTCTGCAACGAAATTGGTGTTGTAAAGTTTTTATCGAATTTTAATGTATTTTGGTGCATTGATAATGAAAAGAATATTGACAAAAATAATTTTCTTACTACTTTAAAAAATTAGAGTTGTGAGTAAAGAACATGGTTAACTATTTCACTAGGATATTATAGAAATGGATAGAAAATACCAGGAAAGGTATATAGTGTAATAATAACCGATTTTTGCTGTATACCTACTTCAAAAATACATTTTCGTTGTTACTGTTCTAATTTTACTTTTATTTTTCTTGAAAAATTGCCTGATTTACTTAATTTGTCAAGAAATCTGATGCCCTATGATGAAATGAAGGTCAGTTTCATGTTCAGCACATTAAAAATTATTTTATGGAAAAATTTCATTCATATAACTGCATACTTCATTCAGTCAAATGGCAGTTTTTGGCGATGTTTATTTCTAAATCTTTGGCGACCAATACAGTTTGGCAATACTTGTTAATACCTCTTGATACTTGTTATAAAAAATGTGTTAATGCTTTACTGCAGCGTTTCTCAACCGGGGTTCCGAGGAACCCTGGGGTTCCGCGAGGCCTCCTCAAGGGTTCCGCGAGAAATTTGAAACAATTTTTGTTGTTCTGGAATCTAGAACAAAAATTTTTTCCTTCGAATTTCTCGCGGAACCTTGAAAACCTCTGTTTCCGATTCCCGAAAACGAACTTTTCTCATAAAATTCCATGCTCATATCGAAATTCGGACTAGGTGTACCAAAAACAAGATAAAACCCTGTTTTTAGGGGTAAAGTTCCAAATATTTTCTGAGGAAGGACCCCCAGATCCCCTTTTGTACTTGGAACTCTATTTTAATAACTTTTTAAATATTAAGTTCATATAAATGTACATACATCCAAAATTCGGACTTAGTGTACCAAAACTAGTTAAAAACCTGTTTTTTTTATTCAAACTTCCAAAGAATTTATGGGGGAGGTCCCCCAGACCCCCCTTTGGTACTTGTATTTTATTACTAACAACTTTTCCTATATTAAGTTTTTAGGACCTAAATTATCACCTAAAAAGATACATCTGACCTATTAAATATGTGGGGAGTAATTTTGGCCCCCCGCCCCGAAATAAATTCCTATATATACGCCACTGATTTCTTTGGTACTTATTTTCCGTTTTATTTAATAATTTAAAAAATAGTAAGAAAAATATTGTTACATGGACGCTAGGGTTCCGCGGAACTTGGGCATTGTCAAAAGGGTTCCGTGGTAATAAAAAGGTTGGGAAACGCTGCTTTACTGTGATGATATAGTTGTATAGTTTACTTGCAAATAACCACAGAACCACTGGAATATAATAGGCGAAGGCCGTTTTATTTTGTACAAGCATCTCAACCAGTGCAATAGCTCAGGCTCTAACATCTAAGTTCGCCAATCTACGGAATCTGCCCCGTGATATCAAAGATGATAGCTCTTAGGTAGGTAGTATTATATGTGCTTTTTAATTTCAATTTTAAAAATAAATCTTCAGGAGAATTGAAGGATCCAGAGGAAAATGCCTCCTTAGAGCAACAAGAGGCTTACTGGACTCTCAACAATAAAGGTTGTGCCTTGATCAATAACTCTTTAGAGAAGGAGGTTCTAGAATCCCTGGGTATCATGGATACAATGACCAGTTGTAAGGAAGCTTGGAACTTGTTTCAATTCACATTTAGTGATGCCAGTCCTGAATCAATAGTAAGTCAAATTTTAAAATAAAGTATTTTTTTAAAATTAATTTATACAAGGGTGTGTCTTGAAATGATTGATAAGATTAGAAAATTTTCAAAGGAGGGGCAACCGTTATTAACGTTCGAAAAGAGCTGTTTTTGAGTGATTATGAGCGTGTTGATATCTGAAACGAAATCAGTAGAAACCTTTCCAATTTTATTAAAAAATAGTTTTAATTGAATCAAATTTCTTCTTCGAAACACCCCCCTTGTCACTTTGCTGACAGTCTCATGGCACAAAAACTCTTCAGTGTAATGTTGGATTTACACCACCGCGACAAAAGCGGCTAGCGGCGAACAGCGATTCATAAGAACCAATAGGAAGCCTCGAAAACGACCGCTTTAGCCGCTTTTGTCGCCGTGGTGTAAATCCACCATAAGTTCAGCTTAACATCATCCATAATCATATTCTTGATACAGTTGTGCAGGAAACCGGCGATTTGTGATGCATTTTTTTGTTCTTTCTCCAGTTTCCCCAAGACATTCTAGAGGACATCCGTGAAGTGAACGAGTTCAACGAAGAAGATATTAAAGGTTGGATAGTACAGCGCAAAAAGACCATTAAAACAGTGGAGAAATGGTACGGATGGCTGGAATTTATCAGCATCACTGCCAAATTTGGTGAACTCGCCTTGACTTTTGCTTCACTGTGTGCAAACGCATTAAATGTTTTGGCGTTTTTTTATCCACAACTCTCTTTGATGAGGAGGCTCATGCTCTTCGCCCGTTTTGCGCGAAAGGGAGGTAAGGATATTGGCACTGGTTATTTCCACGAAAGTAACAACTAAACTCTACTCTAATCCCGCTATTTCTGATAAATTACCAGTTAAAGTAAAGCAAAATACCCAAAAGTAGCAGCCAGGAATCGAAACGGGGACCATTAGGTAACTAGACGCACACTAATTAGACTCACACTCTGCACACGGTGCTGATGCCAGAATCAATAAATAACATTAATTTTAATCTTTTAAAACACGTAATAACGAATTCCTATTACTGCGCATGCCCTTCAACCTTCGTAGAAATAACCACATCGAAGGATATTTTAAAATGCCTCTTTGTTTAGATAACGAGGCTTACGCTATAATAACAAGTAGTACATCAAAAATCAAAGTTTCAAAAATCCTTTTTGGAACCAATGTCTCATGGGGAATCCAGTAAGATGACTTACAGCGCCCTTAGTGGCGAAATAAGGTAGTTAAAAAATTACTTAAAAACTAATGGAGGTAATCGCACGGAAACGAGGTAACAAGCAAAAAAAATTCATGAAAATATTTCCAATATTTGTTGAGATTAATATCTCTCCATGACGTAACAAACGTGACGAGAACATATCAAAAAAATTAATTTATTTAAAAATTATATAGAAAATCTCACGCGTGAGGGAATCCCGAATTTGAGAAGGAATGGGGGGTCCAGCAAAATCTCACCAAATCTCACCAAGGGGGAGGGAGGGGTCCAAAATTTGGAAAAAAAAAACCACCTCACGTAATTTGTGGATGTCCCTTAGATCCTTAGAACTCATTTCTTTATCAAACTGTCTATTCATTTCTTGCGTTTCCTCCTCTTATAGGTATGTACGGAACTTTAGGCACGAAAATAGTGGAATCTGTAAGCTCTAAGGAAGTTTTGAAGAAAGTGAGAACTGCTATCGAAGAGGATGCCGAGAAATCCCAAAGACTAGGAGGAATGTTTGTACGGATGGCGCATTTGGATGTTCGTTTGAAGACCGATTTCGATGTCGGTTTATGGGAGTACTTTTTGTTCATGTCGCAATGTGTCGAGAATCCCCTGTGCTCAGTACAAGGAATTAAGATCTTCAACAAAGGAATTAACTTAAACAGCGAAGGTTCGTTGGAATTCGTGTATACGAGTTTCAAATTTATGAGAAAATCTGGTTTACTAAAGTTGGCTGCCGAGGTGGGGGAGGCGTCTTTGGTGATGAGTTTGGGGGTCGGAAGCAGAAATCGCAAGTTAGTTCTGGGGTCAGCCGCTATCTGTTTGGATCTGATTGATATTTACGATAAATGGTACCGAGAGAAAAGTCCAGAGTACGTTACGAGTGTGCAGACCGAACTAGAAAAGCTAAAAAAGGAGTTGAAAGAGATTGAAAATTCTACTGTAAGCTTAACTGTGAAAAAAAAATTCGTTGGAAACTGATTGAAAAACTCTCGTTGGCAGCTCCTGCAAGGTGTTTCAACCAGAGGGGGTTGAGAGAGTTAATTATCTATCTGGACAGTTGAATAAACAGACCCCCTCTTAACGCTCTCAACCCCCTCTCTTCAATTTCGAAGGCTAAATACAAATACAAAAACTGACGACCAGATACAGGCTCAAAGCCGAACAAGGCTGGTCCTATGATTATGAATTCCCCAATTCCCACAGCCTATCTATTGCCTCTTAAACTCATACACTCCATTTGAATAACTGTATTTTCTTGCAACGCGTTCCACATGTCAATTACATTATTGAAGTAGTAGTACTTCCTTAAATCCCGATTGACATGTGTCTTATTTAGTTTATACCCATGGCTCCTTGTTCTGTTGTCCTTGCTGAAACTTAAGCCCTCCGTATTCCCTTGCTTTACCAACTTGAATAGCTGAATCAAATCCCCCCACTGCAAATAATCATACACAAAAATAAACACATTTTACAACACAAAAAATGTCACCATTTTTACAACACTTTCATTACAACACTTTATTAAGAACACAATCACAACACAATAATTGTGTTGCGAATGTGTTTAAAATAGTGTTGTGAGCAGAAAATGTGTTCTAAAAATAGTGTTGCGACCAGAAAATGTGTTCTAAAAATAGTGTTGTAAAATGTGTTGTGATGAAAAAGTGTTCTTAGGATAGTGTTGTAAATCACAACACTTTGTCACCATTTTAAGAACACATTCTGAACACCACACACAATTTAGAACACTATGTAAACACATTTTACTTAGTGTTCTAAATTGTGTGTGGTGTTGCGAATGTGTTGTTAATTATGTAATGCAAGGTCATTTTTCAGTTTTTCCATTTCATATGCTGGGTCAAAGTTTGTAAAAATAATTTTGACCAAGCAAAATGGTCAGGAAAATCCATAACATGAAAAAAGACAAAATCCTAAAAGGAAAATTCATGGGAATACCTATGTGCACTTCTAAATCACACTCAGGGTTAGAAAGAACATGTTTTTAAATAAAAAACATAAAACATGGTTTTTTGTTTACACAGGCTTGACACCAATTTTTTACTTGGTGATTACCAAATAAAATGGTGAGTTGGTTGCATAAAAAGTGAGTAGCTTGCTAAAAATACTAATAAGTGTTTTGAACATAGCATTTAAATGTAACAACCCTGATCACACTTTACAGTAAAATAAGTTTTTAATATTAATGGTAATTTATTAGCAAAAGTTGTAAAGTCGCAAAATTTTTATCTATAACTAGCAATTATAATAAAACTATAATTATTTATTTAATGGTAACATGAAAGATATAAGGAAGACTAAATGAATTTATAACAGCAATTTTATTACAAACAAAACATTCATAATTTCATAAACATTCACATAATTTAAGAAAGGCAAATTTGTTACACAGCTTTAAACACACACATTGACAATTACATACCTGAATCAGGTTATAAAACCACTTTAAAAGTCAAAATGTAACTAAAAGCAAATAAAAATACAGGAAATAAAATGATAGACTCACGAATTTATGGACGTCCCTTACAAGCTAATATTTCCATATAGGACAAAATCTGCAATTGATTATAATTGCAATATTACAATACACATATGAGAGTTCTTAAGTAATAATCTCCTTATCCATGTTCACTTGGTTTTTTTCCTTGCTTGTAAGATTGCTAAAAGAGAAAAAAAAATAGTAAGTTTTAATTTTAACTTACAAATAAAATCAGTGGTGTAACTAACCTGGGTGTCACCTGGGACGGAGGTTGTGGTGTCACCCCCTCATATTATTGTCCTTTTATGATAAGAGAATACGCCAGTTTTTAAAAAAATCAAAGTGGCTTGTCTGCATCACCCCTTTTTGGTGAAGTAAATAGAAATTTATTTTGGGAGGAGCCTAAATTATTCTTCAGCCACTCCCATGCATATTTAATACCAGGGGCGTAGCCAGAGGGGGGGATTTGGGGATATATCCCCTCCCGTAACTCAGACATTTTCCTTTTTTTACTATAGAAAACCAGTTAAGTACCCTATATCCCCTCCCGAAATATCAGTATCCCCTCCCAATTTTTTATCTGGCTACGCCACTGTCTAATACGTCAGATGTAGCTATTTAATATATTTGTAAGTAGAATTTGCTTCGTAAAAGATTAACAAAATTAAAGTTGTGAGTAATAAAGTTCCAAATACGAAAGGGGGTCTGAGGGTCCTTCCCCAGAATTTTTTTGTAAATTTCACCTTAAAACAAGTTTTTAACTTGTTTTGGTACACCTAGTCTGAATTTTGGATATAGAATTTTAGGTAAGAATTGAATATTGATGAACTAACTTATTGTAAAAAAATTGTGAATAGAGTTCCAAGTTCAAAAGGGGATATTGGGATCCTATCCCAGAAAATTTTTGGAAATTTGACCCTAAAAACAGGTTTTTAACTTGTTTTTGGTACACCTATTCCAAATTTCGGACATAAATTTTTAGGTACATAGGATTTTTATTTTGCTGAACTTATTTTAAAAATTTGTAAATAGTAAGGTTCCAAGTACAAAAGGAAATATTAAAAAAGGAGGGTCTCCCCCAGAAAATTTTTGGAAATACGACCCGAAGTTACAGTGTTTTAACTTGTATTAGTTCAAATTTCAGGGGGGGGGCAGGCCCCCTCCTTATATTTGTCCCTGCTCCCTTTAATATTCGTTAAAAGAAGTATAATTTGTATCTATAAAGTGGTGGCCCTAAAAACCGACACACTTTTTACAATTTCCACTGTAAAAAGATTAATAAAAATGATAATATATTGAATAATGTTATGCTGTAATGGCTAATTCTCCTTAATATTTAAGTGGTGTAAAGAGGAACAGAGTTTTTAAGTTCCAGTGCAACCCCATAATTCTATAGAAGGGTGACACCCTGCTTAATATTTCCTTCAATTTAGTAATTAAAAAATTTCTTGTAGAGATGAACGAAGTTTTAAGATTCTGGTGTTCCCTTAGTTCTCCGTTGAAGTGACATCCTCTTTAATCTACCACTGGTTTCTCCTATAGACTTTAGATTTTCCCCTTAATCACCAGTAGATTGACATGTTGACATTCGTCCCAGTTTAAGTTGGGACCCACCCCTCCATATCAGTGAAGGAGAAACCTTCGAAGTACGATGTATGTTTATTTTTCTGAATGTGTCATTTATTTCAAGAGAGCTTCGGTGTCACCCCCCTAGATAGTTAGACAAGCCAGCTTGCTTGAATTAAAGTGCATCAAGTATCTACCAGGTCATCAACTCTTTATTTTAGCTTTCTTCCCACCACTATGCAGCATTAATTATTTTTCCATGATTCTACACCCATGGTTTTAACCAGGGTTAATTCTAAAAGAAGAAACTTACAATGGGATTGAGTGGAGGTGGGGGCAAACTCAGGGATGGCAGGAGAGGTCTCAGTATCCGGCAGAGTAGCCACTCACTAGAGCAGGAGACGGGGTCCATATATTACTAGATCCATGAAGACTGGCGGTGTATCGCTGGAACTGCTGCGAAGGCAGCTGCTGCAGCTCTTGTTGCCTGAAAAAAAGATGTGTTTAGGCACGATGCTACTCTGTGCATCATATGACAGTATCAAATGAGTAATTCTAAAAGCAGAAACTTACAATGGGATTGAGTGGAGGTGGGGGCAAACTCAGGGATGGCAGGAGAGGTCTCGGTATCCGGCAGAGTAGCCACTCACTAGAGCAGGAGACGGGGTCCATATATTACTAGATCCATGAAGACTGGCGGTGTATCGCTGGAACTGCTGCGAAGGCAGCTGCTGCAGCTCTTGTTGCCTGAAAAAAAGATGTGTTTAGGCACGATGCTACTCTGTGCATCATATGACAGTATCAAATGAGTAATTCTAAAAGCAGAAACTTACAATGGGATTGAGTGGAGGTGGGGGCAAACTCAGGGATGGCAGGAGAGGTCTCGGTATCCGGCAGAGTAGCCACTCACTAGAGCAGGAGACGGGGTCCATATATTACTAGATCCATGAAGACTGGCAGTGTATCGCTGGAACTGCTGCGAAGGCAGCTGCTGCAGCTCTTGTTGCCTGAAAAAAAGATGTGTTTAGGCACGATGCTACTCTGTGCATCATATGACAGTATCAAATGAGTAATTCTAAAAGCAGAAACTTACAATGGGATTGAGTGGAGGTGGGGGCAAACTCAGGGATGGCAGGAGAGGTCTCGGTATCCGGCAGAGTAGCCACTCACTAGAGCAGGAGACGGGGTCCATATATTACTAGATCCATGAAGATTGGCGGTGTATCGCTGGAACTGCTGCGAAGGCAGCTGCTGCAGCTCTTGTTGCCTGAAAAAAAGATGTGTTTAGGCACGATGCTACTCTGTGCATCATATGACAGTATCAAATGAGTAATTCTAAAAGCAGAAACTTACAATGGGATTGAGTGGAGGTGGGGGCAAACTCAGGGATGGCAGGAGAGGTCTCGGTATCCGGCAGAGTAGCCACTCACTAGAGCAGGAGACGGGGTCCATATATTACTAGATCCATGAAGACTGGCGGTGTATCGCTGGAACTGCTGCGAAGGCAGCTGCTGCAGCTCTTGTTGCCTGAAAAAAAGATGTGTTTAGGCACGATGCTACTCTGTGCATCATATGACAGTATCAAATGAGTAGTTAATTTTCCAAAGCCCCCTACAATACTGTATCTTTATCCGTGTGTGGTTTGGTCCCCAACTAGTACTTTGTAACAGTAATAAATTACATGGGATCAATAAGAAGTTAAATAATTAACCTGATTGTATCAAATTGTTTAATCGTGGGAGCAACAATGAACTCCACAATAAAATGGGGGGTATGGAGGTCCACCCCCAGAAAGATGTTTTGAATTTGACTCTTAAAAATAGATTTTCAGCTTGTTTTTTAGTAATTTGGGATAAATTGCATCAGTTTAACATCATTCTCTAAGAAAATTATTAATTTTTGTCTTGCTCCCCCCCCCGTGGGGAGCCTAACGTTTAGAAATATAGATTTATTATCAAATCTTATTTAAAAAAAAAACTAATTTTGCATTATCAGCACATTAAAGTAACCACTCACATGTACTTTTACTTTAATTGTCCTTAGCATTTGACACTGAGTAGGGTAATTTAATTTTTCTTAAATTGCTTTTTTATTCTTTTTACTCTACAGTAACTTGAATAATTTCAAACGTCAATAACATGTTCATAAAATTGTAGAAAAGATCATACCATATTCAGACAAATTCAAAATCTTGTTGTGACCCACCAAAAATTGACTGGCCACCCATATTTGGAGAACCTCTAGAATAGTCCATTTTATCAGTATAATTTAAAGTAAAGATCAGAAAGAAAGTATCAGAAAATTTAAAGTAAGTCAGTAGGTAAGTTGAGCAAACGTGATAAGTGTCCCAGTACAAAATAAAAAGGTTAAGATGTGAAAACAAACTCGACAAACAAAGATTGTCTTCAGTTTTTAAAATAAGAAAAACTTTCCAATGCGCCTAATGCATGTCTTGGGATTTCATGGAGCGTCTGGTAACAATTAAAAATAATTTGTATATTATATATATTTAAATTTAAAATTTACCCCGACTAATAAAGTTGCTGTGTTTTCGTAACTGATGTTACATCATCATCAATCCCCAACTAGAGCAGTCGCCAAGTTCGGCAACAGCTTTAGTTGGTGATCGCTGTAGCAGAGCTGCACTAAATCTATTCTAAGAACTTTTTGATTATTCATTATTGTAACACAAATAGTACACTCATCTATATAACTTTTAAATTTGTTAACATAATACAAATTTCAATTCAACCAAGTTCCCCGGTACTCCTAGTTAGGTTTAGCTTAAGTTAGCTTAGATAATCTAAACTTAATATAAAGCAAATGGCACAGCTGTAATAAGAGTCCTCCATTTGGCGACTCGCGTTGCGGTTGCCAAGTTGGCTGTATATCACGATTAGATATAGTGTATAGTTGGAGACCGCAATGCGAGTAGCCAAATGGAGGACACTTATTCCAGCTGTAACAACCAAATATTATGCACGCTTACTTTATTACACATACCTAACTATTTAAAGGTCATGGATTGTATTCTAGTGGATTACAACATTACAAAGAGTTGCAAGTTGTTGTTTATTATCAAATTGAGTAGAATATTGAAATACTATTTATGAAATATATCACCCTTCTCAACCGACACCCCATCCAATGTTATGCGAGTCTTTTTTACAACTTCCGTTTTGCTCATGGAAAAATGTAGTTCGAATTGACAGTACCTAACTTTTAAATCAATTTGCATAAACAGGGGGAAATCGTACAAATTTTCAACTACTAATCACGTCTACAATCGCGCAACATTTATTTTTCCCTCCAACCACAAAGGATATACATGATGCAATGATAAGATATATATTCGTCAGTGAAGAAACGTTAATCTTTCCAGGAGCAAAACGGAAGAAAAAGAATAGTTCTCAATGTAAATTAATATTTACGAGGAGGAAATAAACTAACTTACCTAAATACTTCTTGTATTTATCTTGACGATGGATGATGCCGGCGGCAAAAGCCATGCCGCCATTGCACTTACAAACACAACAAACAAACGTGGCGTCCACAAAGATGTTGCCAACTTGTCGTGCAGAAATATTCAGAAACGTTTCCGAAATGAAATGCAGGGAAGTGTTTAATTACTGTAAAAACAAACGCGTAAAAAACAGGAACTTTTCCGGAATTTTAAGTCCAGAAGGGGTCCGAATCACTTGACAATCAACGAAAAAAAATTATTTTGATTTTGTGACGCAAAAATGACTTTTCGGTTTCCGCTAATTCGGTTTCAGATAAAATCGTTTAAAAACCAATTAAATCAATTTTCATCTGGTCGACAATCTTTGATCTTTCATTTTATTCCCAAAAACTCTTAGAATCTGGAATTTTGAGAATTAAGGACAAAATTTAGGGTCCCTGGACCCGTACGTAAGTCTCACTAAAGTCGCATTTTTTACCAAAATCGAAAAATTATATGGAGTTTTCGACCTTGAAATCTTAAAATATACCATGCCATATACCTCGTATTCGATTTTGGTGATAATTGATTGGTAATTAAAGCAGTAATTAGACTTTGAAAAAAAGTTCAGATTTTGACAAAAATACACAAGTCTAAAGAAAGCTTATAAATCCGAAAATATTAATATTAATTTCTTTTTGAATTTTTTTTATAGTAACTAATTGTTATGACAAAGTTTTTCCAGAATTACGGGTTGCCATGGTGATTTTTACGTCATCTAGGATTTTTCGAACAAGGCCGGGGCTAACTTACATTTAATGCCAAACACTCCATTTTTCGGGGTAAGTCGTGTCAGAAGAGTTTCGGAAAAAATTCGACCACATACCAAGTGCCTTACATGGTTAAATCGGGAATTTTTTACAGATTACAATATGTAAATCTTTAAGGTATGGGATACATATTTTGGAGTTATTCCTGAAAAACCGGTATTCCAAAAACTTCGTTTTTCCCGCATTACACCCGAACCGCTTGCTCCAGGATTCTGAAATTTCCGTATATGTGCACCCTAAAACTAAGGATTCGAACCATGTATCGCATTAGGGGGTGAGTCAAAATTAAAATTCCTTCTTTTTTCCCGCCAAAACGCTCCCGGACCATTGGCACCTTTTCCAGGAAGCTCCGGAAAGTGCAGTAACACTTTTCTGGAGCGATTTGGTCTCGAAAATTCGAATTTTGTAAACTTTAAGCTCTACCTTGCTTGGTTCCAGAGAAATTTACGAAAAACCAACGTTTTTTTGACCATTTAGCTATTGTTTTTCTATATTGTGAACTTTATAGGACATAGTGTGTTTTAGTGTCATCTCATACTTAGTATCAAATAATAAATAAATTGTACAAAAACTAAAATTTTTATAAAATCCTTAAAGTGTTAAAAATCCTAAAAAAAAGCAAAAAAAATCTCAACCACATTTTTCCAAGCCAAACGGGTCTATAAAAGCAAAATTTCTCGAATTTGGCCTTCAAAAAGCCAAGCTCAGTGGATAAAATTCATATCAACACCATGATGCATCGAAATGCACATATTAACTTTTAAGCAAAGCGGTAATGTGTTTAAAAAAGCGTTTCAAAATAGTGTTGTGAAAGTGTTGTAAAAAGCGTTCAGAATCTGATAGTGTTCTTAAATTTAGATCGCAACACATTCACAACACATTTTCTGCCTCTGTAATTGTTTAGCAACACCTCGCAACACTTTCTCAACACCTCGCAACACTTTCTCAACACTTTCGCAACACAATCACAGCACTTTTTGCTTGAAGTGTTTATTATTGTGTTGCGATTGTGTTGCAAAAGTGTTTCGCTTATTTGCAGTGCCATCTCTCTTCTTTTTTCCAGTGAATACATGTTGAACCTGCTCAAACGTTCATTATAATCCAGATGTGTTATCCCCTTAATTTATTTTTGTAGCTCTGTGCTGTACCTTTTCAATTACGCGGAGGGATCGCGTTCGGGACACTTGTTTTGGTCCGAGATTCAGTTTTACTGAATTTCAGAATGACTAAGGATAGGCCCTAATTCTAGACTTTTGAATAAGTACTTACTTAACAAGGTGTAACAAAATTTACCGAATAATTTTTAAAAATTATAACAAAAAAAACTAAAAGGGATAAAAGTAAGCTCCTTGCCGTGTTTTACTTTACTTATTGAGGAATTAAGGAATTTTTTTACAACAAATTTTAGTTTAGAAACACTCAGATATAGAGATGGTACCGGTGAAAATACAGAAATTAAAGGGAAAAACCTTAAAGGTCTCTATTATAACTTTGTTAAAGGAATATCAAGTATAGAAACTACTCCTTAGAAACAAACTCAGTCGTAGAAACATGTCTAGAAACTACTTAGGAACTAATCTTAAATGAAAAAAGATTTATTTTGACCAAAATCGAATTCTAATTGCTAACTGCAAAATCTAATTCTAGTTGCAAAATCGAACTCTAAGTGCTAACAATAAGAATGGTTGGTTATCATATATTACTTTAACATTATTTTTAATAACTACCTACATACATATGTTATGGGCAAAGTGATTAATCGGGCATTATTAATAATGTCCAAAGTGGAGGCGGGCAAAGTGATAAATTTCATTCATAAATTCCACTGAATTTATCACATTGCCCGTAACATATATACTATTTTAAAAGAACACACGCCCATGCTGGTTAGGGGGACGTATATATTTTGGGATTTTTTATATTTCGACTGGTGAGCTTTAAGTTAAAGGAGTCGGGAGAAACCCTGAATAACAGTAGTAATTCAGTTCTCAATTTATTTTAGGTTAAAGTAAATGTATTTAAAATACATTTATTTTAACTAAAAATAAATCGAAAAAGTCGAAATATAAAAAATCCCAAAATATACACGTCCCCCTAGCCAGCACGGGCCTGAAAGAACAGCAAGCTGAACGTGTGTTCTGTGATAGAGGATGAAAATCCATGAAAAATGACGTAAAAATTATTGAAATCGGAAAACTATTCCCTAAGATATTAATTTTTAAAATGTCGTTTCCAGTATTGGCGGGAAAAACAGTAATTTCGTTATGGCTGCTGTGTGACGTCACAGCGCTTGGACCCACTTGGACCCGCTATGTTATTGTATGCTTAGCTTGCTTCATTCTGCTATTCTTCACAAAGTTTTAACTAAAAAACTATTATATTTTAAAGACACATACAAATATTTTTTATAAAAAGATCGGCATTTTGTTTTTCAAAAAATATTAATTGGTTTTGGAATTATTAGGATTCAAAGTTTAAATTTTTTCTTTTTCTAGCCGTTCACTAGAGAAACATACGAGTTTTATGAGTGTTTTGGTGTTATGATAAGTCTGATTTCTTTTATCTTCAACAATTCACTAGTTTCGACGGCGCTGTGACGTCAAATCCCATTTTTTGATCACATGACTTTACTAGTGTTTTGGCAAAAATAAAATCGAATTTTAAGTTATTTAAAACATATTTTTGAACTTTAAAATCTGATAGTTGAAAGTTTTAAACTATAACGTATCAAAAAAGTGTAAAATTAAGCAAATCCCTCATCTATGCAATGGACTCTAACCGCCTATCTGGTTCGAGACTTCACGGAACCAACACGTGACCTACAACTGAGCTTGCAATTGGTTACCACAGATACTACACTAGTAGATCTACTAGTGTAGTATCTGTGGTAACCAATGGACTCTAACCGCCTATCTGGTTCGAGACTTCACGGAACCAACACGTGACCTACAACTGAGCTTGCAATTGGTTACCACAGATACTACACTAGTAGATCTACTAGTGTAGTATCTGTGGTAACCAATCGCAAGCTCAGTAGGTCACGTGTTGGTTCCGTGTGACGTCAGACGGTTAGAGTCCATTCCCTGATTCCCTCATTCTATGGGAGCTTTAGGCATTCATTTCATTATTGTTATTGATGACATGATGATATCCTTTTTTTTATTATAGCAAAGTATCTTACCTCTAACATTTATTTTTTAATTTACTCTGTACAGAGACAGCTGTTATTGTTTCTTTTACTGTTCTGTTATCTGTTTTTTTTAAATATAAAATAAAAGAAAATGTTTAGATGATTTTTACCGACTCGTTTATTTCTACCATTTAATATTCTACCTATAATACGTACATTGAAAAGATACACTTTAAGGGATCGGTAATAATACCGTAGGTACTCCAGACGAAATTTCAGAGTGATATCTCGATTTTCACATGTGAAAAAAGAAAGTAATTTTATTGAAGATTATTTGTAATATTTTCCCAACTTTAACACGACATTTTATAAAAATGGAGAGGGATATTGATTTTACCTTTTCAAAATGGGAAATGAAAAAATGAACCTTCATAACCAAGGTAATTCTGAAAAATCTCTGGGTAGTCTACATCCCCTGTCATTTTCGCTCAGACATTTAATCACATTTAAAAGAAATAGAATATATGTATTTTTTGCCCCACTCACCTTCCCCTGTCTCACAATACAGAGTGCACCTATGCTTTTCATATTCCATGGTGTAAAGAGAGAAAATCAACTCTTTTTAATGCAGTTTTCCAAGAAATTCCAACTTTTTAGTGAAAAAGTAAAATATATTACCCCCTAATATTCCATTTTATCCTCCTACCCTCTAATAAGAAAGATTTCAACTTATGTCTCATTCATATCTGCTCTGAATTTTCTCAATTTAGGGGTATTTAATCTTTATTAGATTATTATACGAACTAAAATAAAATGTTTCGTATTTTTCTGCCCCGCCCACCTTCCCTTGTCTCGGGTCTTAAATTCCATTGTCGGGTGACCGATTCTAGAGAGTTGGGAGAGGGAAATTGACATTGTTTAATCTAGCTCTTTCAAAAAATGTCATGCTATTAATAAAAAAATAAAAGATTTAACCCTTGATAGATATTTCATCCTTCCAACCCCCGTAGCTGAGTTATGCTTCTCAAGATGGGCACCGAGAGCGTAACCATTCACATTTTTTTTCAGTTCTGAAAATTTTATGAAATTTTACCCTTTCCAACATAATTTAAAATTATTTTTATCCCATTAGTCCCGATTTCATGGATGCGCCCCTGTAGGAATGTTTTAAATGTAAGGAATGTACTGAATGTAAGGAAGAAAATTCTCCTCAGATTTTTTTTTAAAATTTGCCTCTTTAAAGAAGTGTCTTAATGCATATAAGACAGTGGCGTATATAAGGGGGGGGCGAGGGGGCCCTGCCCCCCCCCGAAATTCAGACTAGGTATACCAAAACAAGTTAAAACACTGTATTTTAGGGTAAAATTTCAAAAAAATTTTTGAGGGAGGACCCCCAAACCCCCCTTTTGTACTTGGAATTTTATTATCAACAACTTTATTACAATAAGTTAATCAAAATCCAAATCCCACCAAAAAATATATGTCCAAAATTCCGACTAAGTGTTCCAAAAACAAGATAAAACCCTGTTTTTAGGGGTAAAGTTCCGAAAATTTTCTGGGGAAGGACCCCAGATCCCCTCTTGTACTTGGAACTCTATTTTAATAACTTTTTAAATCTTAAGTTCATAAAAAAGTACATGCAAAATTCGGACTTAGTTAGTGTACCAAAACTAGTTAAAAACCTGGGTTTTTTTAGTCAAACTTCCAAAAATTTTCTGGGGGAGGACCCCCAGACCCCCTTTGGTACTTGTACTTTTTATTACTAACAACTTTTCCTATATTACGTTTTTATAACCTAAGTTATAACCTAAAAAGCTACATTGGACCTATTAAATATGTGGCGGAGTGGCTGGGGAGTAATTTTGGGCCCCTCCCGAAATAAATTCCTATATACGCCACTGATATAAGTCACTACATCTGGGAATTTTGGGGTACACCACAATGAACATCTACGGTCGTATTCTGAGCCTCTGGCAACCTCTAACAAACATTGATTTGCTTGATTTGGTATTCTGACCACCGTTAATCCACTTCAATTAACAAATATTTGTTACTTAACAAATCAGCCAACAAACGAGTGATTTAAGTTGAACTACCAATCAGAATCGAGAGTAGAAAAAATGGCGTCCTCTCATCAGTCTATTCCTAGGCCTATGAAAAATCGTGAACATTTCATTTTGAGACTCTGGAAGTATTTTTTCATTGTTAAAGTGTTATCAATAGAGAAAAAATAGTTTTACAATTGTATAACAGTGAATTAACATTTAAAATATTCTTAAATCACATCAATTAAAATCCGCAGAACAGCTCTCTTCTAACGTGTAAGTCCGCCCAGATAGAAGAACTATTTCATAACTAAGATCACTAAAAAATACATTCTCCAAAACGATATATTTAAATGTTTTGGAAATCCATATAAACAACTAAGGAAACACTCTCAGATGTTCTTAAAACCTTAAAAGTAATCTAAACTCTTGGCACTACTTTTCCCTTCAATATTTTTATATTAAAACTTTCTCTCTTGACATAGATTAATGTAGTATGGTGGTGATGGTAGTGGACTACGGACCCAAAGGTTGTGCGATCGGGTCCAGCGAATGATGTTTTTTTTTAATTCTTTCAGAGCATTGAAATTTTTTTTGTGTGTAGTAGAAAATTATCTTGGAATTTTACAAATATTTCTAGAGAAATAAGACACAAAAATATATTTTTTTTTATCGTAAACCTTTTTTCTTTCTTAGAATTAAACTACCCTCATCAAAAAATTCGCATCAAAGTATTGAATCAGAATAATGAATTCCAATTAAAAATAAATTTATTGAAAATATTTTCCTTTTTAATTAAATTTATAATGATAGCTAAGCGATCATTCTAATCAGTTAACAAAATATAATAAAAGCAAATTAATTTTTTCAGGCTGTTTTAATTTTATTTCGAAATCTTTCTGATCACCTTTAAATAAATTTCTTGAGATTTCTGATTTTTCAAATGATTTTAAGTGTTCAGTTCTTTTATTATACATATTATTTTTTAAATGTAAAAAGTGAATCCAATAGAGTAAATTTATTCTTTAATTGAAGAACTAATTATTATTTTGAGAATTTGTTTCAATTCAGTAACGTTTTATAAAAGATATGAAATTATTTCTATAATTTAAGACATTTCCATATTGAGATAATAAAAATATTTTTATATTTCTTTCTTGTATAGGTAGTTTAATATTTAAGAATAATAATTAAGTTTAATATTAAAAGAAAATGTTATTTTTTAAGCTATAAAAGATTATAAAACAATAAAAAATTAATTAATCTTCATTAAAAATCATCGACTTTTAAAGTAATACAGTCAAAAACGCTTTTATTTCCTGCTTTTTCGCGAATTTCTTTCCTATCCTATTCACAACTGAAAGATCTCCACCAATCACGATTGAGCTTTTTTTATCGCCAACGGTTTCGCTTGTTCGCCAGCTCTGGTGCCACTGACAAACGTAACAAACGTTTGTTAGTTGATCATTGCGCTCAGAATGCCGAATCAAGCAAACATGAATTTAACAAATTTTTGTTGATTTGTTGATCGGGCGATTTATCAGAAAGCACAGAATACGGCAGCTAGTGGATCTGTCAGCTAGCTGTTGGGGGGGGGCTACCGGAGATCGCCACTGATTAACATTGGAGTTTAGTTGCTGCAAGCGCTTCAATAGAGCATTTTCAATCACATGACTCGGACCTAACAACGGCCTTAGCAACAGAGAAGTTACAGTTTTTTGCCCTACAGAGGTTAACAGTTACAGAAAATGATTAGCCGTGGAATTCTTCTATTGGAGCATTTGCAATCACGTGATCCCATTTCAAAAAACCACCTTAGCAACAGATAAACAACGGCCTTAGCAACAGTTAAAAGCCCTACAGTAGGTACACAGTTAAAAGAAAATAACCGGTTTTGACGTCACCCGAAAACACTCTATTATAAAAAAAAATAAGAATAGCACAGAGGGAGGAAAGGAGTTCCGTGACTCATTAAAAAAAAATTGATAAGGTCATGTTGAGAGGCGAACCAGGCGAACTAAGAGTCGAAGGTCAAACATTCATGTCGCCAAGTCTCCGTCATTCGGAGAAAACATCATAAACACAGAGACTTCCGCTTTAAGTTACTTACAGTATTTGCAGCTGTCCGTTAGTTTCACTTTGAGGATTGACCTAAGATGTCGCATTTCGAGATTTTGCCGTTTCGTTAATTTCTACGTGATTAAACTTTTGTATAGTTACTCAGAATCCTCCCCCGCAAGAATTTCCTATGTTTATATCAGAACCATCATGGTACTCATGAAAGATCAGGATATGAGTTCAACAGCTTCCAATTTGAATTGGTACGCATAGAATGCGGTGCTGTGTGGAGACGAAGTTTGACGAAAAGTTTCCTTAGTAGAAAAAGTCTTAAATCGGTGACAATGAGTTTTGGATTAATTGCCTTCTGTTGGAATTGGGGACATGTAAGTAATCAGAGTATCTACTAATTTTTGCTATTAACAGTTAAACACAATTGAATCGTAAGTTTAAAAAGGGAATAAGTCCGAAAAAAAATCTCTAGGCTTCGTTTTATTTTAGTGCCGTTCACATGAGCCACTCTACCTGGGTAAAAGGTTAGAAAAACCGGTTCTACGCAGTTTTATCACACCGCTTCCCCTACGCAAGGGAAAAAGTGCGGAAGTAACCGTGCAAAACTTCACCCTAGGCTAGGGTAGGGGAATAAAGTACTCCGACCAGAGTTTGTTTACAAAAACAATATGGCCTCCTCTTACTACACTGCACTTCACGTTAATCATAAAAACCATATTATTACTTACGAAATAAAATATTCTTGATCCTCAATATTCTCAAGGTGTGTTTTGTCTCGTTCAATGTTTATGTTATGATATTTTTAGTTTTAAAAGCTTTTACTATTGCGTTCCGAAATGTTCTGATGAAATCGCTTGCAATAAGTTAATAATGTTTCAGTGATCTTTTTTATGATTGTTCTTCAATTTTATTTTTTACATCATGGTCATCCTTTGAAGGCAGCTAATATATTCATTAGTATAATTTTGTATTACTTCGATGGATTAATTTATTTAATGATCAAAGTATAAACATGACTGGCCGATTCAATATTCCAAGTTTCCAATGTTGGCTTAGTTTTTTATATTTTAATCAAGGTTAGAATATTATTTAACTCCATTATAGTGTTAATTAAAATAAACTTTTGTTCATAGTATTTTTATTAAAAATGTGTTTAGAGAAAATTATTCTTATAAAATCTGCGAATATTCTGATTACATTTCTGATGCTTAATTTCTTTCATTTGTGTTGTCCATTTGTTTGTTTCTTTTCATTTATTAGTTTTTTGAAGCATTTGAGTTTTCTTATTTTTCAGTTATTTTTAGATGCTGAGTTTTTTTTATTACGTTCTTAATTGTGTGGAAAGTGGATAAAATTAGTTATATTTATTTTTTAATTAGAAAGCCTTTAAAAATTGTTTAAATCTTAGTCTTGTTAAAATTTGAATGTCTCGGGTCCCAGAAAATGGATAGAGCATCGTAAAATAGATGGTCTCACGAAGAGAAATAACCCTTCTAAACGTGTTAGAAGCCTTCATACTGGAAAAATTTTCTGAATACTATTTTATATTTACATTTGATATAGTGCTGAACAGTGCCAGTGTTTACTACTTTGTAAATGCAGATGGTGCTTCTTTTTCTTGATTGCTACCTTAATCTGTAAAACAGGCTTTTATTTACGCTAGAAATGCAATAATTATGTTACTCATACTGTTAAGAAGATAGGTTAACATTCTTAGACCTAAACTCCATTGAGTTTTAAAGGTAGCTTTAGTTTTCTGAGGGATTTCATATTCAAATTTCTAAAAATGCATTTTTATCAAATTTTTTTGTGATAATCACTGGTTTCTATTAACTAAATTTTTTGAATTGCTCATGACAGACTGTTGAATCTTTTAATATATGAATTTATACATTTATATAAGAATTATATTTTATATATATTCTTAATATATTAGTTTGTATTATGAGTCCTATTAAGAATTATGATTAATATATAATTATTTTTAAATATGTCAAAAAGTGTTCCAATTAAGAATTTTTAAGCCTTTTTTTTCTCAATGCGCTGTTATAAAAAAGCATTCAAATAAATAAAGCAATAGTTTAAGTACTACCTACTAAAACTAAATTGACAGTTTTGTAAGAGTTAAAAAAAACTTTTAAAACTGAGATTTTTTAACTTTTAAAATATGGTTTGTCAAACTGCCCCACAATTTGGAATAAAAAATGTTTATAAACATTCTTTTAAATAAAAACTACTTTTTATGCTCTGTTTAATTGCACATTATATATGTATTCAAAATAGGGTACTTTGTTGCCTTCATGCTTCATCTCATTTCTCCTAATTCATTAATAGAAATTCTTAAGCAAAAAATTTACTTAAAGCATGTTCCTAATTCAAAGAAAAAATATTCCTCCCAGGGTTTATTTCCCATAGGAAAGAGCCTCATAAGTCAGAAACATCAACTCGAATAGAGAAAAATGCAAATTTGAGTTGAAAATTTCAGCTTATAGGCTGTTTTATAAATAAATATCTGTAAAATAATTGTTTGATAAATAAGAAAACACTAAAATTTTTGTTGAAAATTATCCCAAAGTCAGAAAAATATCATTCCTCTGCTTCAAATTGTAAGATGATATTTAAAAAACCCTCATTTTTGGGTGTAATGAATAAGAACCCACCCAGTGAGTTAGAAACTAAATTTCTTTTGAAAATACCCTATTCTTTAACAAAGTGACAGATTTTATTATGATCCATTAATACATTTTTGGTTACAAAACTATCCCTAATAAAATTCCTAAATATATTTTTTGGCAGAAAATAAAAAACCTGCCAGAAAACGGATAATAATTAACCATTTAAAAGAAGCTTTTGAACAGGTAATGAAAGACTTAAAGCACAGCTGAATACAGTGAAAATTTGCTAGCCCAAAACCAACTAATTATATAGGTAGGTCAAAACCAACAAATAATTGACTTGATGAATAGGTCATTTGAAAAATTTTGAAAAAGTTTATGTTTTTCTGAAATAAGGATTTTCTATTACAGGATTACCATCTTTTCATTTCCTAGCACTATGGAAACAAATTCCTTGAATTTCTTCAAACATCAGAAATTTAAAATATACTTCTGAGGTTACAGAATTAAATCTTATTCACTTCTAGCCTTCTCTAAGGATTATCCTCTATTCTAGTCTGTTCATGGCTACAGTTCGCCAGTTCCTAAATTTTAGGACAAGGAAGTCCTTGTCATAAAAATCAGACCATCTGAGTTTGGGTCTTCCTCTAGCTTTATTTCCAAATGGCTTAGACATAATAATTATTTTTGTGGTACATTGGTTTGGCAACCGGAACTTTTAGAATGAAAACCCTTCAGATTTTTATAGAAAAAAAAGGAACTGGATTTTTAAAATTTGAATAAATTACCTATTAATATAAGTACATATTATGAATGAAATAAAATTATCTTTAAATATCATTATTTCTATAATAAAATAATTGGTACTTTAAATACCGGTCGTTGTATCGGGAGGGTCGTTATAAAGGGGTTCTACTGTATTAGTAGTAAAAAAGAAAAAATGAGAGGGTGTCACTTAAAAATTTACTCTTTGAATTTTTCCTTCATTTTTAAAGGAACCCCATAATTTAATACTCATACTTTATTTTTATTAACCATATAGTTAATTAATTTAAATGCAAAAATTGTCGGGAATTTCTATCTTCTTTCTCATGTAAATCATTAAAAACAAACAAAGAAACTCCATGATTTGATTATAAACAATAAAAAACGACGCATCAACAAGAATCCCGTTGTCCACGTGTTACCCTCATTTCCCATAATACCTTTCGAATCTCTAAAAGATTGCTCATCACGTGACTCCTTGTCCGGGTAAAACGAGTGTGCATGTGAACGGGGCTAATCAACAGTCACCCGAGTAGTCTTCAAAAAATCCTTTCTCCCTACTTCACTACTCTTTTAACTGGGTAAATGGGTTTGGCCATGTGAACGGCACTTATATGAGTGGGAAGAGGGGGAAAAAATAACTGCTTCCTATAGGCAGATATTAGCTCCTTGAATTCGGCGGAATCGATGCCCATTCATAGAAATGTTTTATACAGGGTGTTTCAAAAGTCCGTTTTTCGGCTTTTATTTGGAACCAACGTATCCTAGGGTCCTGGAATGAAGGTCTACCCCTATGTAAGTTACCCTGGAGAATCCATTGGAAGGACATACAGCACCCCTAGCGGCGAAATAAAAAAGTTAAAAAAAAATTAATTAGGAAACTAAAGGAGATAGAGCAAACATCTCAGTGAGAGTATTATTGCCACTATTATTAGTAACTCATTGAAAAAATTTCATGAAAATATCGTGAATATTCGCGGAGATATTAGCATGTGAAAATAGCACTTTTTCAGTCATCAAAAAAGGAAAACTTCAAAAATTTGCAAATTTTTTTGATTTTTTGTATAACATTTTGCTTCATTTGACTAAAAAGATACAAAGCTACATAATAACTCTGAAAAACTTGCAAATTTTTGAAATTTTTCTATTTTGATGCCTGAAAAAGTGCTATTTTCACGTGCTAATATTCACGATATTTTCAGGAAATTTTTTTTCAGTGAGTTACTGATAACAGTGGCAACAATTAGATGTAAATTAAAAGAAATCATGAACATATTTTAAATATAGGGGAGAGATGGGTACCTGAAAAATATTTTAGTAAATTAATTTTCTATTCAATGATATTACTTATTCAAACACACCTAATGTATATTAAATAAAACTAATTCAAATAAGTTCCTGACTTTCATGAAATGTTCCTGTTTAAGTGACTGATTAGTTGATTGTGTGGCAAGTTTTATTTCTTATCAAAATTTTGGTAAGGGATTTAGTATTTATTTGATACTTAAACGAATCTAATTGTAAAGCTAACATCACAGATTTTTCTTTGTGTTACATATAGTTATGTTTTAAAAGTTGCACGTAGACTACTATATCCAATGTGTATTTAGAAAAAAAGTTTTATTTAATGCTCATTTATATAATACTTATAAAGTCTAGTTTTCTCTTAAAAAATGCTAATTTATAAACGAAAATATGTGTCAAGATAGTCATTAGTTGTCTGATATTATAAGCACTTCATTATTTATATTGTACAAATATTATAAAATTAATTTTCACTTAAAACGATTGTTCTTTTAAAAATTGCTGCAAATTGGTCACTGTGGGATTAGAGTTGATAAGCATTTTGCCCCAATAAAATGATTAAAATTAATCACTACTTGGCTACTTTCTCTTTAAGTTTATTCGGTTCAACAAAAAAGCATAAACCAAAAGCGTGTTCTTGTTGTGGGCTCTTTTTTTTAAGGAGGAGGAGCTAAAGCACACTCCTATTGGTCGATCGGTACACTGCTGCGCTCCTCATGCTGAAATGGAAAATAAGCGTCATTTACATAGGGGTAGACCCTACTTCCAGGACCCTAGGAGACGCTGGTTCCAAATTATAGCCGTGAAACGGACTTTTGAAACACCCTGTATAATTTGAAAATTATGTTAATTTTTCTTTTTTTTATTCTTATTCTTTGTACTGGAAGGGTGGTTTCAGATGCAGAGATTCAACCGTCGCGTATGGTCGAAATTTCCCTATATATTCCCTACAAATAATGATGATACGATACGATACGATACGATACAGTATTTTCTCGTAAAACTTGAACATTGTCACAAGGGTTCCGTGAGGGTGAAAAGGTAAACACAATAAATTGTTAATAATACAATAATTGTTTTTTTTTTGCTATAACAACAAAACTAAAAAGTTAATTTGAAGTGAAAAAGTGTTCTTAAATGTTCTTATTTTAGTGTGTGTGCGTTTCCAGTAAACGTATCCATATCCAATGTTTTCCACACAAACTTAACTACTATTTTACCTTTTAAACTAGATCATCGTGATAAATAATTAGTAATTATCAACAATACTCAAATATGCCAGTTAAAGTGAGGGATTAATTTTTAGAATTATTGACCTATTATATAAATATGACAATTTATTTTTGTTAATTAAAATTACCGAGGTTAATGTGGTTAAAAGAGATTTGGAAATGTGAAATTTAAGCAGAATATTTAATGTTCAACTCTAGCGTAATTTTATATGTAGTACTAATTTTATAAAAACTAATGTGGCGACAACAGTCACCATTATTAAGTTCTATTAATTTAAATACAACTTAAAGTTTAACAAACGTGTATATATAAAAAAAGTCTATGCGTCACTGCAATTTATTATCTCCAGAAGGTGCTCCGTGTATCCATAATGAATATAATTCCATATCCTTATAAATTTATTATAAGACATTCTTAAGACACATATACTATGTCTCTAAACAAATAAGAATTAATTTGAAACTGCCTTTGGAACAACAATGCAGTTCAAAATGAGAGATCCTTTAGACCATGCGCTGTTAATGTATGTTTTTGTATGGATAATGCCTATAGATGGTTATATTATGGAAAACCGGCAAAATTTATGCAAAACTAACTATAGTTAGTTATTTAATTTCAAAATCAAATCTAATTCTTCCCAGGCCTAGTGGCGTATTAGGTGGTTTAACATTCGGGCCTGAAGTGCTAATTATTTAGTTTATGTCCAGGCCGATTGGCTAGCCCGACGCTGGACCCCCAGTTGATTCCCCAAGTCAACTTGGTGCTCATTTTATCGACCCCCCTAAGCAAAAGCCGCAAGTCATCAACACTGGGTCGTTAATGTACTCCGACCACTACACCACCGCGGCCACAGTTAATTAAATAAATTAACTGAAAAAATAGACAACCGTAGTGAGGAAGCAGGTAATCTTTCGGCATGATAATTCAGCCATAGTTAATAGTAAATAAATTCTGTTAATACCACAAAAGTTTACAAATAATTATGTTTTTTAATTTTTAAGAAATTTTAATATTATGTAAGAGAGAGGACTGCTATAGAGCATTTTCAATCACATGACTCGGCCTAACAACGGCCTTAGCAACGTTGTTTTTGCCCGCCAGTGACATCATGTGCGAATGCTGCTATTGGATGCTTCTAGTTCCCGCCCCTAACAACAGCCTTAGCAACGTTTTTTTTGTCCTCCAAGTGACGTCATGTGCGAATGCTCTATACAAGTTTATAAGCTAATTTTAGTGCTTATACCGAAAAATATTAAATGGTTTTGTAGTAATATCTCAAAGCAAGTCTAAAAAGGTTTAATAAAAAAATATTTTTTATGTAAAACAAGACTCTACACTAGGAAAAAAATTGCATTAAAAGCTTTTTCAACAGTTTTCCATTTTAAATTATTTTAAAACTTTTGTAATATTAATAAGATTGAACTTACTATTTAAATAAAATCTGGATGAATGATGCCAACCCGTTTCCACTAGTTTGGAAATTAGCCCTTTTGTTGTCTATTTAATAAAAAAAAATAAAAAAATATAATAACTTTATTTACTGCACAAAATTTTTTTTACAAAAACACAAGGAAAAAAAACATTTGACGCCAAGGGGAAATTTGACAATTCCCGTTCAGGCGACAGAGAATGTATTTTACATAAAATACAAAATAAATGAAAAAAAAAATTATAACAACTTAAGAAAATAGAGCATTCGCACATGACGTCACTTGGAGGACAAAATCAACGTTGCTAAGGCTGTTGTTAGGGGCGGGACATAGAAGTATCCAATAGCAGCATCCGCACATGACGTCACTTGGCGAATAAACAACGTTGCTAAGGCCGTTGTTAGGCAGAGTCATGTGATTGAAAATACTCTATGAGTAAATAAATAATGGCAATAAGCTGGATAACTGATTATAAATAGATTGCTTCAATTGAGGGAAAAATATGAATCCAAGTCGTCAATATTTATAAGTGCCGTTTATATGCGAAAAATATTACCCGGGTTGCTACCCGGGTTAAAGGTGGGTTCAAGGGAATTTCCAACTCTACCCGGGTCACGAAATTTGAAGGCGTTTACAGTGCCGTTCACATGAGCCACTCTACCTGGGTAAAAGGTTAGAAAAACCGGTTCTACGCAGTTTTATCACACCGCTTCCCCTACGCAAGGGAAAAAGTGCGGAAGTAACCGTGCAAAACTTCACCCTAGGCTAGGGTAGGGGAATAAAGTACTCCGACCAGAGTTTGTTTACAAAAACAATATGGCCTCCTCTTACTACACTGCACTTCACGTTAATCATAAAAACCATATTATTACTTACGAAATAAAATATTCTTGATCCTCAATATTCTCAAGGTGTGTTTTGTCTCGTTCAATGTTTATGTTATGATATTTTTAGTTTTAAAAGCTTTTACTATTGCGTTCCGAAATGTTCTGATGAAATCGCTTGCAATAAGTTAATAATGTTTCAGTGATCTTTTTTATGATTGTTCTTCAATTTTATTTTTTACATCATGGTCATCCTTTGAAGGCAGCTAATATATTCATTAGTATAATTTTGTATTACTTCGATGGATTAATTTATTTAATGATCAAAGTATAAACATGACTGGCCGATTCAATATTCCAAGTTTCCAATGTTGACTTAGTTTTTTATATTTTAATCAAGGTTAGAATATTATTTAACTCCATTATAGTGTTAATTAAAATAAACTTTTATTCATAGTATTTTTATTAAAAATGTGTTTAGAAAAAATTATTCTTATAAAATCTGCGAATATTCTGATTACATTTCTGATGCTTATTTTTCTTTCATTTGTGTTGTCCATTTGTTTGTTTCTTTTCATTTATTAGTTTTTTGAAGCATTTGAGTTTTCTTATTTTTCAGTTATTTTTAGATGCTGAGTTTTTTTTATTACGTTCTTAATTGTGTGGAAAGTGGATAAAATTAGTTATATTTATTTTTAATTAGAAAGCCTTTAAAAATTGTTTAAATCTTAGTCTTGTTAAAATTTGAATGTCTCGGGTCCCAGAAAATGGATAGAGCATCGTAAAATAGATGGTCTCACGAAGAGAAATAACCCTTCTAAACGTGTTAGAAGCCTTCATACTGGCAAAATTTTCTGAATACTATTTTATATTTACATTTGATATAGTGCTGAACAGTGCCAGTGTTTACTACTTTGTAAATGCAGATGGTGCTTCTTTTTCTTGATTGCTACCTTAATCTGTAAAACAGGCTTTTATTTACCCTAGAAATGCAATAATTATGTTACTCATACTGTTAGGAAGATAGGTTAATATTCTTAGACCTAAACTCCATTGAGTTTTAAAGGTAGCTTTAGTTTTCTGAGGGATTTCATATTCAAATTTCTAAAAATGCATTTTTATCAAATTTTTTTGTGATAATCACTGGTTTCTATTAACTAAATTTTTTGAATTGCTCATGACAGACTGTTGAATCTTTTAATATATGAATTTATACATTTATATAAGAATTATATTTTATATATATTCTTAAAATATTAGTTTGTATTATGAGTCCTATTAAGAATTATGATTAATATATAATTATTTTTAAATATGTCAAAAAGTGTTCCAATTAAGAATTTTTAAGCCTTTTTTTTCTCAATGCGCTGTTATAAAAAAGCATTCAAATAAATAAAGCAATAGTTTGAGTACTACCTACTAAAACTAAATTGACAGTTTTGTAAGAGTTAAAAAAAACTTTTAAAACTGAGATTTTTTAACTTTTAAAATATGGTTTGTCAAACTGCCCCACAATTTGGAATAAAAAATGTTTATAAACATTCTTTTAAATAAAAACTACTTTTTATGCTCTGTTTAATTGCACATTATATATGTATTCAAAATAGGGTACTTTGTTGCCTTCATGCTTCATCTCATTTCTCCTAATTCATTAATAGAAATTCTTAAGCAAAAAATTTACTTAAAGCATGTTCCTAATTCAAAGAAAAAATATTCCTCCCAGGGTTTATTTCCCATAGGAAAGAGCCTCATAAGTCAGAAACATCAACTCGAATAGAGAAAAATGCAAATTTGAGTTGAAAATTTCAGCTTATAGGCTGTTTTATAAATAAATATCTGTAAAATAATTGTTTGATAAATAAGAAAACACTAAAATTTTTGTTGAAAATTATCCTAAAGTCATAAAAATATCATTCCTCTGCTTCCAATTGTAAGATGATATTTAAAAAACCCTCATTTTTGGGTGAAATGAATAAGAACCCACCCAGTGAGTTAGAAACTAAATTTCTTTTGAAAATACCCTATTCTTTAACAAAGTGACAGATTTTATTATGATCTATTAATACATTTTTGGTTACAAAACTATCCCTAATAAAATTCCTAAATATATTTTTTGGCAGAAAATAAAAAACCTGCCAGAAAACGGATAATAATTAACCATTTAAAAGAAGCTTTTGAACAGGTAATGAAAGACTTAAAGCACAGCTGAATACAGTGAAAATTTGCTAGCCCAAAACCAACTAATTATATAGGTAGGTCAAAACCAACAAATAATTGACTTGATGAATAGGTCATTTGAAAAATTTTGAAAAAGTTTATGTTTTTCTGAAATAAGGATTTTCTATTACAGGATTACCATCTTTTCATTTCCTAGCATTATGGAAACAAATTCCTTGAATTTCTTCAAACATCAGAAATTTAAAATATACTTCTGAGGTTACAGAATTAAATCTTATTCACTTCTAGCCTTCTCTAAGGATTCTCCACTATTCTAGTCTGTTCATGGCTACAGTTCGCCAGTTCCTAAATTTTAGGACAAGGAAGTCCTTGTCATAAAAATCAGACCATCTGAGTTTGGGTCTTCCTCTAGCTTTATTTCCAAATGGCTTAGACATAATAATTATTTTTGTGGTACATTGGTTTGGCAACCGGAACTTTTAGAATGAAAACCCTTCAGATTTTTATAGAAAAAAAAAGGAACTGGATTTTTAAAATTTGAATAAATTACCTATTAATATAAGTACATATTATGAATGAAATAAAATTATCTTTAAATATCATTATTTCTATAATAAAATAATTGGTACTTTAAATACCGGTCGTTGTATCGGGAGGGTCGTTATAAAGGGGCTCTACTGTATTAGTAGTAAAAAAGAAAAAATGAGAGGGTATCACTTAAAAATTTACTCTTTGAATTTTTCCTTCATTTTCAAAGGAACCCCATAATTTAATACTCATACTTTATTTTTATTAACCATATAGTTAATTAATTTAAATGCAAAAATTGTCGGGAATTTCTATCTTCTTTCTCATGTAAATCATTAAAAACAAACAAAGAAAATCCATGATTTGATTATAAACAATAAAAAACGACGCATCAACAAGAATCCCGTTGTCCACGTGTTACCCTCATTTCCCATAATACCTTTCGAATCTCTAAAAGAATGCTCATCACGTGACTCCTTGTCCGGGTAAAACGAGTGTGCATGTGAACGGGGCTAATCAACAGTCACCCGGGTAGTCTTCAAAAAATCCTTTCTCCCTACTTCACTACTCTTTTAACTGGGTAAATGGGTTTGGCCATGTGAACGGCACGAGACATTATCTAACCCGGCTTTTTCTCGGTCACGTGGTAAGAAATAAGTGATCTGCCTGTTTCCATGGTTTCCAAGTTTGTTAACAAATAGTTCATTTTTGTTCTTGCAAGAAGCATCAAAATGAATTTTAAAAAGAGCGGTGGCGATATATGCAAAAAAAATCAACGGATGGTAGCAGATTTGCTTACCGAAGACCTGCGAAGATGTATGAAAGTAATCTTGTATTATTTGTTGAATATTTTTTTTATTTACTAGTAACACTTATACAAAATTGTATTGGCAACATTGTTTCAATTCCATATGTTTATTGTTTTGATTTCCGTTTTTCATGTTTGTAAGTTGTGCTTTGTCTTAAAAATTATATGGATGTTTATTAAACTTAACGTTTTATCTTCACATTTCCAACTGCATTTGCTACTTTCTACTTTATTGATGTCCATTACAAATTATATCAAAACAATCAACAGAGCACACACAAACAATTAAATGGCGGACTACACAACACGCAAGGGAGTGTGGGATGGGACACGAAAGGCATCATGGGAAAGGAGGGTACAACCCGGCAATTGACTAGGATTGAATTCAACCCGGCTTTTTCCTATCTTTTTCCCTTCGTAGGGAATGCCGGGTCGAAAAGAGGAGTTAGAGCCGCCTTTAACCCGGGTAATTGGCTCATGTAAACGGCACTATTATGAAGTCATGTAGTTTTCTTTTAAAACGGATTTCAGTACTTTAATTAACGATTTAATTTAGACACTTTTCCATTACTTATCTTCGAGAAATATCCTTGGAAAAATGACTTCAAATGAAACCGATCACTTTTGCTGTACATACATCCAGAAATTAAAAACAAAAGTCTATAAAAGACGCTCGTGCTGTAATTCTAGAAAAAATATTATTGCCCAG
The DNA here is from genome assembly GCA_963680715.1 of Tetragnatha montana. Taxonomy (NCBI): domain Eukaryota; kingdom Metazoa; phylum Arthropoda; class Arachnida; order Araneae; family Tetragnathidae; genus Tetragnatha; species Tetragnatha montana. Next base: position 11,492,981 of record OY796677.1, on the reverse strand, counting down.
AATCAGTTTTGCTTTTACAACTTGTTGAAGGCAGCATTTAGAATACCCTCAACTTTATAATATAGGACGAAGCCACCACACGCGGTAAAGCTGGGAGCACGCTCATGTTTCTAAAAAGAATATTTTCAATAATTTAGTGGTGACTATTGTCCTCACAAGGATATTCAGTTCAATCCATTCTCGTTTAATCGGCTCTAATTTATAATACAGTCGACTCCGCTTAATGTGATCGCGGTTAATGTTATCAATCGGATAATGTTATCGAAATTGACAGGTCCCAATTAATCACTCCTATCAAACTTAACGCAAAATGTATCGTTTTGTGGTGTCAATATATCGCTTACAGTTTTTATGCTGTTGTTTATCTCGAAAATTCTGCAACTTACAAAAGAACGATCGTTTTCTGGTGTAACCCAAAGGGTCACGAAATTAGTTAAAACACTAATTTTAAGGGTCAAATTTCAAAAATTTATCAAGTTAATCAATTTTGGCGTTATTTATGTTGATTCATAGGTTTTTGACTGTGCTGATTTTAAAAATAATCCTAAATAAATATAACGGATTTCCAATGCTTTTCTTCCTTGATCGAGACTTTGCTCAAAAATAAAAGACGAGAAACCTACTTAGGAAACACCCTGTAATAAATGGGCAATATTTTCAGTTATGGATAACGAAAAGGTTCTTACTTTCATTTTAAGGTCGTTTCTTATAGGTAGAAGAATATCACACAGAAAACACAGATACGGGAGAAATAGTCATTCCTAAATTTAATGGAAGTAATTACAAGAGATGGGTATCTAAGGCCGAAGTTGCTCTTAAAGCCATCGGAGCCTGGCGAATAGTCACAGGTAGGATATGTATTTTTGTCATGCTTTATTTTTTTTTTTGTTTATTAACAAGCACCTTGTGGAATTCTAAATTCAATAAAATATAAAAGGATTGAGAGATATGGCGACTTTTAAGACAAAACTATATAGTCAAAATCTCGATGATTAACCACTATATATCGTTATATGAGGCCCATAGTTTCAAAAACGGACGCTTACCAAAAACAAAATTTTACAGGAGGGAGAAAAAACTGTCATCATGACTAAAACAAGAAAAATTTGAAATTCAATCTATATGCTGTATACAGCAAATAGATTGAATTTCAATTTTTTTTCAATTTTAATTTCAAATTTTTTAAAAAAATTTTGTAAAATTTTGTTTTTGGTAAGAGTCCGTTTTTGAAACTAGGGGCCTCATATATCGTATTTAATCACATCTTCATTAATAGAGTGTTTTCAGGTGACGTCACGACCAGCTATTTTCTATTAACTGTTAACCTTTGTAGGGCTTTTAACTGTTGCTAAGGCGGTTGCTAGGTAACGAGGTATCTGTTGCTAAGGAGGTTTTTAGGTATGGGATCACGTGATTGCAAATGATCCAATAGAAGAATTCCATGGCTAGTCATTTTCTGTAACTGTTAACCTCTGTAGGGCAAAAAACTGTAACATTTTCTGTTGCTAAGGCCGTTGTTAGGTCCGAGTCATGTGATTGAAAATGCTCTATAGGAAAAAATATTTATGTACTAGTCATGTATTAAAAGTAACTTTGATCTTCTGAAACCAGTAAATTTATTTTATTTAGTTAACTTTTTTATTCACACCCAAAGAGCTGATTTAAATTTTGCGTTCCCTGCTGATTTTGCTGTTTATTTTCGAATTTTAAAATTAAATGCCCGTAGGTTCAACACTCTCCCCTAGAGAGTGTTTTCAGGTGACGTCACAACCGGTTATTTTCTTTTAACTGTGTACCTTCTGTAGGGCTTTTAACTGTTGTTAAGGCCATTGTTTATCTGTTGCTAAGGCGGTTTTTAAGTATGGGGTCACGTGATTGCAAATGCTCCAATAGAAGAATTCCACGGCCAGTCATTTTCTGTAACTGTTAACCTCTGTAGGGCAAAAAACTGTAACATTTCTGTTGCTAAGGCCGTTGTTAGGTCCGAGTCATGTGATTGAAAATGCTCTATAGGAAAAAATATTTATGTACTAGTCATGTATTAAAAGTAACTTTGATCTTCTGAAACCAGTAAATTTATTTTATTTAGTTAACTTTTTTATTCACACCCAAAGAGCTGATTTAAATTTTGCGTTCCCTGCTGATTTTGCTGTTTATTTTCGAATTTTAAAATTAAATGCCCGTAGGTTCAACACTCTCCCCTAGAGAGTGTTTTCAGGTGACGTCACAACCGGTTATTTTCTTTTAACTGTGTACCTTCTGTAGGGCTTTTAACTGTTGTTAAGGCCATTGTTTATCTGTTGCTAAGGCGGTTTTTAAGTATGGGGTCACGTGATTGCAAATGCTCCAATAGAAGAATTCCACGGCCAGTCATTTTCTGTAACTGTTAACCTCTGTAGGGCAAAAAACTGTAACATTTCTGTTGCTAAGGTCGTTGTTAGCTCCGAGTCATGTGATTGAAAATGCTCTAGAGTGTGCCGTGAACTACTTCTTAAAACTTAAGCGAAGAGAAACTCCATGGATTTGGTGTTGCTAACTTCAAAAAATAGTTTAATTCGAATTTTACCAGGTTTTAAAGTAATTGCTGACTTTTCACCTACCCTTCCCAGATTTCTGTTTTGCCAGTCTTTTCTGATGTAGTTTTTTTTTTCTTTTTTTTTTTTTTTGACAATATTGGGGAAAAAATTATTATCCGCCAAGGGGAAAGACCCGTTCAGGCGAAATAAAGATTAAAAATCAAATCAAATTATGAAAAATGAATTAAATCAGTGGAATATTTTTTAACTGACATGAAACACATGACGCATGAAAATAAAACAAAATATGAAGACATTTGCAATAAATATCTTAGTATTAATTAACTTAAGAAAAAACGGCACAGCTAGGTAAATTGAATAAACTCTGCTTCTAATAAATAGAGAAAAAAAGTATCAATATTTTCTAGTATGTTAATGATGAATTGAAATAAAGAACGTTTAAATACACGTAAATTTAAAATAGTCTGAATTTTAAAAGGTAAATTGTTGTATTAATTTGGGGCAAGATAGAAAAAGTATTTACGAAACATTTCCTTATGAGGAAACGAGAAATTTTTGGTATATTATAGGTCTTCTGTTGGAGACATTGGTTTTTAAATCACAAATATTTTTATTTAAGTGTAAAAAGAGTATGATAAAAAATTGGCAAAATATTTAATGGTCTATAATTACAGTTAGAGGATTACAAATATTTAATATTTAACTTAAAAATAAAAAAAAATTATTACCGTCTTGGATTACATTAGTGTAACAACATGAGAACTCAATAGTAGCGTTTTTTAAATAAATTAATTAAAATTTAATAAAAAAAAACTGGTGAACCATTGCAGGAGAGTTAAAGGATCCAGGGAAGAACGCCTCCTTTGGGGAACGATTGACTTACAAGACTCTCAACGATAAAGGTTATGACTTGATACTCGAATCTTTGGAGAAGGATGTTCTAGATTCCCTGGATGGCTTGAAAAAAATTACCGGATGTAGGGAAGTATGGAACTTGTTCCAATTCACATTCAGTGAGGCCAGTCCTGAATCAATGGTAAGGCAAATTTTGTAACTCACTTTTTACACTTTTCACACACCGTTCTTTCTACGTGTTACGTCAAGCTAAATCAAGCCCTTGATGTGTTGTTTTTTTTTTCTTTCCCTCCTAGTTTCCCAAAGACTTTCAAGAGGACATCCATAAAGTAAACGATTTCAAAGAAAGTGAGATTAAGGAATGGATAAAACAGCGCCAAGAGACCATTAAAGTAGTGGAAGTTTGGTATAAGAGGTTGAAGTGGCTCGCCAAGAGTGCCAAAATCGGCGAAGTCCTCTCAGACATCTCTTCGCTGTGTGGAAACGCATTTAATGTTTTGGCGTTATTTTATCCACAACTCTCTTTGATGAGGAGGCTCATGCTATTTGCCCGCTGTGCGCGAAATGGAGGTAAAGAAGACAGGGTTTGAAATTGAATCGTCAGTTAGAAGAAGGGAATAAGTCCAAAAACGAAGTTTTGAGAAAATTGGAAAAAACTGTACAAGTAATGGAATTTTTATCCTATAGCCACCAAAATTTTACAGGAAATTCATGACACTGTTAAGAATTCAGAGCAATCATCGAAAAAATTATAAGTGTATTTGAAAATGTTTCACAGTTAAAAAAAGAGGATGAACTTATTCCCTTCTTAAACCTTTTGAAATTTCTGCTGAACAAAATTCTTAAAAACCACTGAAATTATATTTCTGCTTAGTTCACGGTACAAAAGTGAAATATAGAGAGACTAAGACGAATAAAATTAAAAATTACTATAAAACTGCGAGGCGCTATCAAGGAAATAAGTGAATATCAATGGAGTCAAACATCCATTGGTTAAAAAAAAAGAAAAAACGCTATTAAATTGAAATCAAATTTTATGTTGGCTAAGTTTGCAAGTTAAAGAATAAGAAAAGAAAGACAAATTAAGTTAAATTTCAAATTTAATCAAAAAAATACAATGAATGGACATCGATTTCGAAAATTCAAGGGGCTATATCTGCCGATAGGGGGTAGTTATTTTTTTCCTCTTTACACTAATGGGTAGAGCGAAGCTTGAAGATTTTTTTGCTCACAAAAAGTCAATTTTCCATTTTTGGGACTTATTCTCTTCTTGTAACTGACGATTCAATTAATGATTACAATTGATCGCCAAAACCTGGTTTAATTATTCAATTTTGAGTGAAATCGTTAAAAAAAACATCATGATCGGGTTTCTGGACTCATTCTCTTTTCAAACTGACGGACGTTTCATTTCTTGTTGTTCCTATAGGTATGTACGGAACTTTCGGCACGAAACTAGTGGAAGCGGTGGGCTCAGAGGCTTTCCTGCTCAAAGTGAGAGCTGCTCTCAAAAAAGACGCCAAGAAATCGGCAAGACTGAGAGAAACAGTCAAGCGCATGGCAAGAGTGGATATACGGCTGAGATCCGATTTCGATGTCAGTCTATGGCAGTACGTTTGGTTCAGGATGAAATGCAAAGGAAATCCCCACTGCAGAGTGTCGAAATCCAAGATCTTCAAAGGATTGAGATCGGACAGCGAAACGTCGTTAGGTTACTTGCGGTTCGCGCAAGAGGGTATGAAGATAATGGGACGTACCGGTGTACTGAATTTTGTGGGGGATAGAGCTCTGAGGGGAATTGGGTATGGGGATGATGACCGAAAGAAAATTCTAGGTGCAATCGATATCTCTTTGGATCTGATTAGTTTGTACCAAAAATTCGTGGAAAATAATTGTCCTGAGTACGTAACGTCTGTGGAGAGCGAACTAGAGACGTTAAAGGAAGAGTTGAAAAAGGTTAGTAGAGATATCGGGGAGGAAAGAAGGGGAAGAGGTGTAGAAAAAATCTAATCAATTGACGCATTAAAAAACTACTTGAATAAAGGAACCCTCAAGAAATAGTTATAACCAGAATCTTTTTCTAACTGTATTTATATAAAAAAAATTAAATATATTTGAACTAAAAAGCAGTGTTAATAAATTAAATCTCTCTATATATAATGAAGGTGTCCCTGCCTGTCTGCCTGCCTGCCTGCCTGCCTGCCTGCCTGCCTGCCTGCCTGGCTGGGTTCCTGCCTGGGTTTGTCCGGAACAGATTTGGCTCAATTTCTCCAAAACTACCCGTCCGAATCGAACCAAACATGGTACACATACGTATGGGGACGGGGGAAAGACAATGACATCATTTCCAAATTTCTAAAACCACCCCTTCACCCCCTTTTAGGCCTTTTTGTAAAAATCGCCTTACTTCTCCACTAAAGAAGATCTGTTTAACTCGCATTGTTGCAAATAATACAACAAAAACAATTTTAAACATAAAACAAAGTATTTAAAGATAAAACTTGGCTAAAATTGTTTTAAATGTTTTAAAAAGGTTATTAATAATTTAAAAAATTAAAAACGGCCCTTATAAAAAACTTTATAACAGTATTTTCTTATTAAAAACTTTATTTTCCATGAAACTTTAAGTTGAAATAGAAAGTTTTAAGAATTAGACTGGTTAAAGTAAAGATTACATCATGCAGTTTTTTTAGAAAGTTGATGATAGAAACACTAGATCAATTTGTTATTTAACCTTATAATTTGTTTCTTTGGTGTAGTTTAACGGGATTTTTTTTTTCAATTTAAACAGGGGGTATTTACAAATTTTGGGATTTCAAAAGTCTGTAATAATTTTAATGGATTTTTTTTCACTTAGAATGGATAATTGGGTAACTGTCGTAATTAAATGTGCAACACCGGAACTGGATGGTTAGGTTAGATTTACACAGTTGGAACCGGGAGGGAAAAGGCACAGGGAGCACGGTGATGAAAATGCACCGGGAACACCGAGATGAAAAGGCACCGGGGACACCAAGATGAAAAAGGCACCGGGATATGAAAAAATACTGGGAACACCGGGATATAAAAAAATACTGGGAACACCGGGATATGAAAAAATACTGGGAACACCGGGATATGAAAAACTACCAGGATGATTGGTAATTATGGTTACAGAAAATTAGGCATGTAACTTGAGAAAATTTTAATAAATTGATACACTCCACCCGTGCAAGGCCGGGCATATCAGCTAGTAAATAATTATAAAGCAGTGTTTCGTAACTCCACGGACCACAAAGCTACTACTTTAGGAACCACTTTTAATTACTTAAAATCCTTGTCTCTGACAAAATTACAGAGTATAAAGTTCATTTTCTGTAATTGAATCACTTATTTCAGAAACATGTCAAACGCCACTTTTCTTGTTTTGAGATAAACGAGAAAAACTGTATAGAAGCTCACTACATTTTTATGGAGGTGTTCAGTATTTTTTTCCTTAAAGTAGACCTCATTTGGGTATTTTATAGACAAAAATAATTTTTTTAACATTTTTATTCTTTGCATAAAAAATTATTGAAATTTTTGCATTTGACAGGTTTCTGCAATAAACAGAGTATTTAGGTCTATTTTCATAGCTTAACTCTAATTCTTTTAAGGATTTGGTAATAAAAGTGGGATTATTAGTTGAAAATAGCATTTCCATATTAAATATTAACCCATAAAATTATTATAGAGTTCTTATTTTTTTCTCTTTTGGTTATTAGATGTACAAATACTTAGTTTTATAAATAATTTCAACTCTAGACTATACTACTTTAAAAAATTTTGTGTGCTGTCAGATCATCTATAAGTTACCATCTATCGGTTACCACAGACCTCAAAACTAGTTGGTTGGGGCTTTGTTACCTTATTATTATTTTTTAAATTATAAAAAGTGTTCTTACCCACTGTGTATTTTGTATGATTTACTATGTTAATTTCACAGGTTTGTGAATCCATCAGCAAGCGAAACTTGCTCTTGATTCGTTTGTAATATTCGGAGACTATTTAATATTTATGGTGAACTTGAGTTTCAATAAGTTCTTTTGTATGTTAAAAAATATTTAATTTTGGTTAATAAATATTATATTATTATTATGTACCTAGTTTATTATGTATTATTAGTACCTAGTTTTATAAACTTTGGCTGACAGGAGGGGCAGAAAAGTCACACTAATAAAGAACGCAAGTTTTGGCATCAATCATTTATTGAAAAATAAACAGTATTTATACTAAAAGATTACGTCAAAAGTTAAAGTAGAAGTTAAAATATTAAAAGTGACAGTTAACAGTTTAAAACAAAAGTGTTAAGAGAAATGCTTCAATTTTTCCACACATATTCTAAATTTTATTGAAAGATTGGCCTGATATTCGTAAACATCACTAAAATATAGCTTATAGAATAGACATGTATCACATGCCTACACTATAAAATTTCAATAAATTTAAAATTTGTTAAAAACTTTATTTTTTTAAAAGATGTTTTGTCTCTTTCATATTTAATTGTTCTTTAGATAATTTATCACTAAATATTGTTAAAATATCTGTTATATTTGATTGAATGATTTTACCTGTATTTTTAAAGATTGTTTTAATAAATTAATTAATTAACTAATGATTTAATCATCAAATGGGGTTTTTTATTCTATATAGCTATATAAATACAATATCGGTGGGAAATGACCTTGGCAAATGTCTCAAACGTTTTTTACAAGAATTTTAAAAAAGGTCGATTTTTGAGGCCAAAAGGATTGAAAATTTGAAAAAATTGAACTTTTTATCGTTCGATTTTCTTCCAATTTTAGTATGTCATTATTTAAGTCATTTCTAAGGAAAACAGTTTGAATTACTTCTTTTGCAGTTATTTCGTGGTTTTGTGAGATGTTTCATTTTTTTCGGATTTCCAATTTTTCAAATAATTTTTAAAAATTGAGATTTTAAATTGAATAGTATGTATCAATATTTTACCGGCTAAGTCACAGATTGTCATGGGCTAACATCGTAATGTAGAGCAAAGCTTGGAGATGGAGATACTATATTTGAGCTCAAAAAGTCAATTTATCATTTTTTGGACATATTCCCTTTTCAAACTGGCGATTCAATTGTATACATATTATTGAACATACTCATTTCTAAAAACATGCAGTTACTCAAAAATGATACATTATGTGCTTAGTTTTGAGTAAGATAATGGTATTCACATAGATCAAAGTGCAGAGAGTGTCAACATGACAAGTCGTTTATTAAAATAGGTTAAATTAACATCGCACCGTGGTGACTCGAGCTACCCCACATCAGTGTTGGGCATTCACACGATTGAAATTTCAATCGTCAATCGTACAATTAAATTCAACCGCGATTGAATCAATTGTGGAATCAGTTGCGGAATCATTTCGCGATTAAATCAATTGTGGAATCAATTGCTGAATCATTTCACGATTGATTTCAATTGCGACTAAAGTTAAATTGTCACCGACAATTGAATTTTCAATCGCAATTGAAAATTCAATCGCGATTAACTTTAATTGTGGATGGCGATTAATTTTTTAATTGCAATTAATTTCACCAGACAATTAAATTGATTGCAGAAGGTACTTATAGAGGGTCTTAGAAAATTCTCAGGGTTCGTACGAAAGGGTCCACAACTTTACCGAAGTGGTTCGCAACTTGCCGGAAGTGGTCCGAAACTTACCGGAAGTGGTTCGTAAATCACCGGAAGTGGTCCAAAAGCAGTGTTGGGGATTCACACGATGTAAATTTCAATCGTACAATTAAATTCAACCGCGATTGAATCAATTGTGGAATCAGTTGCGGAATCATTTCGCGATTAAATCAATTGCGGAATCATTTCACGATTGATTTAATTGTTAATCGTAGGTTAATTGCAATTGATTCAATCGTCAATCGTTAATTGCACAATTGAATTTTGCCCAACTCTGCCCCACATTAAATAGGAACTTAGTGGTATGGATTCTATGATTTTTCATTACAGTGTTCCCTCGTTATTCGCGGTAGTTACGTTCCAAAATATACCGCGAATACGCGAAATCCGCGAATAACTAACCCAGTTTTAAAACGCGCATATATGATAATGCAAGGTTAATAGAATAAGATAAGGTTGGCTCTTCACATAGGAACGAAAATTCGTGTGACGTACTGCTCTCCAGCCGATTACGTAATTCGCGTGATACCCCAGCTTCTCCTTCGATTGGGTCAGATAGAATAGGGATTTTTTTTGACAGGAGAGAGGGAAATTTAAACTTTGATCCAACAATTCAGTTTTGAAGCATTTAAGATATGAATCTAAAAGGGTTTTCGTTTTAGATTGAATTGATATTATAGCGTCATGTTGATTATAGCTATTGTTAATTTGAAGTAAGAAACCGAAGTAGATCGTCCCAAAGGCAAGAGGAATCCATAGATTGGTTTTAGGAACAAATTAATTTCTTTTAGATTAAAAGCAATTTTGATTTAGGAGGGACAATATATTTCTAGCTCCCTTCATGGAAACTGAAAAGAGTTGAAATAAAATACTAAAAGCAATTTATAGACTTAATGATTATATTATTAAAACTTGGCAATATTTTTTAATTATTATTATGTATCATTTTTTAATTTGAAGACTATTCAAATTTTACACTAAAACAGGATCAATGTGACCTCACCTTCGAGATCTTATAAAATGATCATATCGTAACTTTGGAACACTGATCCAACTTCAAAACTAACCGTTTCAGTTCGAGTTTCTTTCGGCGATTGTATGAGGGAGTCGGCAAGTTGGTGAAGGTTTATACCCAATAAATTATCTCCTTCTTGTTTGTCATGTTTAATCAAAATTGTATTCGAAATCAACAGATTATTTGATTTTTTCTTCATGTAATTATCACTTAGAATCTAAGTGATCATTTATTATCATCTGATTATGTGATTGTTTTAACACTGATCAATATGTCATAGATAGATCAGTGTTACTACAATCATAATCAGAATATAAGATGTGACTCATCACGTAAACAGTGGAAATTAATAAATAACATCCTAGGAAAAAGTACTAAGAATCCAACCCTGCCTGATCATTCGGATGAATTTTATTTAGCAAACGACTTAAACCTATACTTTTCCTCTATAAACAACAGTATCTCAAATCCAAACGAAAATTTTAAAAAGTACTTAGTGACAAATTTAAATTCTTTTGTCTGGTTTGAAATAGATGATGCAGAAATCTTATGTTGTATTCGTAATCTAAACCTCAGAAAATGCCCAGGCTCTGATGGTATAGATGCGAAAATTCTTAAAATTTTATCCTATTATCATTTAAATATACTCACAAGGTTATTTAATAGTTTAGTAAATGAAAGTGCTTTCCCTAAGTCATTGAAGACTTCCATAATTACACCTATTTTTAAAAAGGGAAACAGAAAGGATTTTTCTAACTATAGACCTATCTCTGTCCTGCCTTTGCTTTCGAAAATATTCGAACAAATAATTAAAGATAGATTAGTCTCGTTTTTGAAAAATGTAAGCTTTTTCTCTGAAAACCAGTATGGCTTCTTACCCAAATCAAACACTGAGAAAGCATTGCTGGAGTTTACAAACTTTATATATAATAGTGTAAATATAAACAAAAAAACTGCTGCTCTTTATTTGGATATATCGAAAGCGTTTGACTCGGTGAATCACGGTATTTTGTTACATAAATTGACTTCAGCGGGAATCAGAGGGCACTTCTATAACTTTTTAAAGTCCTATTTATCAAATCGTATACAAATTGTCAAGATCAACAACACCTTAAGCAAATGCCTTCCAATAAATTATGGAGTTTTCCAAGGCTCAACTTTAGGTCCCCTGCTGTTTTTAATATTTATAAATGATTTATGTAGCCTCAGTTTACACGGTAAAATAATAAGTTTTGCCGATGATACAGTTCTTTTATATTCCGTGGACTCTTATGAAGATTTGATCCAAAAGATGAATTTAGATCTCGTCAAGATAAGTAACTGGTTTTTTGATAATTGTCTAAGATTAAACGTCGAAAAAACAAAATATATGATTTTTAATTTAAAACAAAATTCTCCAGTTCAGCTGTCAGTAAAGTACCATGTTTATCAGTGTAATAACTACAATGATTGTAATTGTAAATCAATAGATAAAGTGTCTACTATAAAATATCTTGGACTTCATATTGACTGCAACTTAAAGTGGAAATCACATACTAACTATATTGCAGACAAATTAAGACTAATTATGCTAAATTTTTACCATTTAAAGCCGAAAGTAAACAGCCAATTTCTAATAAAACTCTACCATTCTTGGGTTCAATCGAGAATTAATTACGGCCTAACGATATGGGGTGGAGACTATCAGATAAATTTAAAAAGAATTTGTAGGCTCCAAGAAAGATTTTTAAAATTGATATCACCACAAGCACCTTCCGTCAACAGCTTCAAACTTTTGAATATCTTACCCATTCGCTACCTCTTTTTCTTTAAAACAAGTCTCTATCTTTACTTAAACTCAGAAATATGCAAAAGGCGATACGTAATAAACCCTCGAAGACCCAATATAGTATATGATATACCTAAACCTGAAAAAAACTATTTTTTGTAAACATTTATTTTATTTAGCTCCTAAATTCTTTAATTTAATACCTTTAGAAATACAAGATAGTTCATCCAAACATGTATTTAAAAAGAAATTAAAAGAGTTTTTGTTTTCTATAGAAAATATTGAAATTTTTCTTGCTTAAATTTTATATTATTGTATAATATCAACTGTCCTCATTTTGTTATGCACCTCCCCCTTATGACAGATATTAAACCCGTAAATTAAGACACCCTGTTTGCCACCCCTGTTAATACATTTATATTTATACTGTTCCTATATTATTTTTATGTATTGTTCTCTTTAGTTCATAACTTCACGTTTTAGTTTTTTGTAATTATTCTATGCATGTTTTGTTCACCTACATGGATCGCTGCGATCCCAGGTGATATGAATATTTTTCTTGTTTTGTTCGTTTTGACTGTAATTTTTTGAAATAAAAAAAAAAAAAAAAAAAATTGCTTAGATCACAAAAAAAAAAAAAAAAAAAAAAAAAAAAAAGATACATTAGAATAATAAATTCAGTGAGATCAGATTAATTAGTACCTAATAAACTAACTTTGAATTTTAATAAATTAGTAATAAAGGCGATTAGTAGCGTAATTAATTTTATACAAAACATACAAAAGAACAACCCAAAAATAGCTCACAATTTGAGGATTTTTTAGTGATCTAAAAGTATCGGATTGTAACTAAATACTGCTTTAAAAAAAGGTATTTTCTTTGTATTTAGAATTTTCTAAAATACAGATAGTGGGAATTTTTTTAACTTTTAAAATATTGTTACAAATCGATCACTATTGATTTAAGTAATGAACCTCCGTAATTATGCATAGGAATCAGTTTTAAATTTCATAGTTTGTATTTAATCCACTATTTGGTAAGCTATAAACTTGTTCTTCAAGTTGCTTATGAGAAGGAAAACAAGATACTCATAATTTAATTCAATGAAAAATTTTAATCAGTTTTAACCCATCAGAAGTTAAAAAATTGAATGCACCCATATAGATCACAAGTATTGACATTTAAATATATGATTTGTTGCTTAGGCTAGTTCACAGGTCTATATTTTCCCTTCCGCGTCTTATATTACTCCCTTCTACGTAAGAAAATCCCTATAAGAAGCTCTGCGATTTCCCTATGTAACCCTGATTGGTCACTCCTGTCAAAACTTCAACGCCTTCCAGCCGATTACGTCATCCTGGCTGAAAATAATCGGAGAGCCAGATGAGCCCCCCCTGATGATAATGTAACAGATATAATGGTTCGATTCCGTCATTTATTCCATAAAACTAATGAAACTGGTTCATGCAAAAAGTAGTTTTAACTATAAATTTTTCAGGAAGTTATCTTTGGATAGGAAAAGATTCATTTCGATCAGTCTTCTTTACTGATGCACGGTCAACCATATTTGGCAACTTATTAACCATTTGGCGAAATCTATTTTCGATTATTATTTTATTATTAAAACCGTAACTCAGTTGGTAAAGTTAATAACCGGGATACTCGAAGATTGTGTTCTTTCTCCTGCTTTGAACACGGAGAGATTATTAGGATTTGAATAGTTTTATGAAAAAACTAAATCTAAAATCTCAATCATAGAATTTCCTTGGGACTTTTTATTGGATTTGGGTCCAAAATAAAGTAATCAACTTCATCTTACGAATTGTAAAGCTTATTAAAGCTTATTGTTAGCTGGTTTTAAATTAGTCTGTCATACCACGTCAATCAAAATTTACATAAAAAATTGAGCCGAAGGTATAAACTGTAATCCCTACAGGGTTCCTAGCTGAAGAAAGAAAAAGTCAAAAATGAAAAGTACATTTTTATTAAATTATTTTAATTTATTTTATGTTAAAGAGCCATATTCAATTTTAAAGAAGGTTCCCAATATGCTTTCCATCTACCCTAAATGCTGGCCTCGCATCGTCGACGCATTTATTCTCGGACCCATTCAAAATGAGCTGGTGTTTCTCGGACACGAGGCGATCAACGATCCTGGCGACGAGATCGTCTCATACACCAAGAATTTTATAAAAGGAAGAAATCGAAAGGATTGAGGTCTGGGGATGTGCGGAATTTGGTTTTATAATTTTAAAAATTCGAACATACCTTAAATTTAAATTGTTAAAGTTATTGTTATTACACTATCTATTTACACTTACAACATTTTGATTTTAACTTAGATATTAATATCAAACACGATGTAAAATTATTGAAATTATCAACTTGTCAAAATTTATTGTTTATTATTTTCTTCTTAGTTATTAAACTTTAATTTTGGTGAAAGTTGAAATGCTACCATGACAAACCCAGCCTCGACTGCTCACGTTCAAACATGAGCGCTTTTAAGCCATAACCTGCCTTCTCGATAGCAAACACCCACTGCAGTTGACTTCTTTCTTTGGTTCGTTGCTTCGTGAGGCATCAAAGGCCTATGGCACTGCAATCAATAGATGGTAGAATGATATCATTAACTTAATCATACATAAAATAGTGGTGGCTACAATTAAACATTTATTAAAAATTAACATTCAAAAAATGTACCTACATTAATCTACCACTTTTATTTTAAAATTATTTTCAGTATGAGCACTAAACCCGCGTCAAAACAGAGTGACTGCCTGCCGGGCACCGCTTTGGCTTTGGATTTTTTATAGTAGCCAAACTCGCGCTTTCTCGCGAATCAACGATAATATACGAGAACTGCAGTATTTGTTTATTTTTTAAATGGCGGCATAACGAAGCGATGCTGATGCGGGTGGATTGAATTGATATTATGTAAATAAAGTTAACTTAATGTTCATATTGATTTCTTTTTCTTTTTTACACTAGTTGTTTTGTATTTTAATCAAATTCAAATATTTAAAACTGTTGTTGCTTGTTTTGGTTTTACCAATTGATGTGATGATGATGTGACTACGATGTATTGATTGAATGTTTTAATTTTAATACATGTTAGTTAGTTAATAATACTCTAACTCTAATTAAGATTACGTCAATAAGGTATTATGTTTTTTATTTGTTTAACTTGTAAACTTAAAGCAAAAATAGATTGCCCATTTTGAAAAACGATAACGAAACGAAAGTTAATACTTGTTGACTTGATATATAACGTAATGTAGGACATCGTCGCTCTGATTAAAAATTTTCGTGTGCCAAATTATGTTATCTACATTCGACTTTTTATATTGAATTCTGATCACACACAGATTAATGTGATTTATAATAACTCGAATCACCGATTTAAAAAAAAATTTACTTTAACGTGTATACTAATAGAGAAAGTGAGAAATATTTCTACGCTGTGAAAAGTGTAGAATTTTACATGCAGTAATTTGTAATCACAGCGACAATTTAAAAATATACAAAAGGAAATATATATTATAGGTACTCTATAACAAGTAAAAGTTTGGGTTTTTTTCTCTATATAGTGCTACAAAGGTCTAGGCTTAAAGGATATGTTTATGACACAAAATAAATAGAAATGGACCTTGAATGTGTCAGAAAATAGTTGGTTGACAAAAAGTTCCTTGATTTCTTGTAAAGAGAGAGATTAATACCCAAATTTTACTGATTTTTAGTAAGCCTCCATTTTATCTTTGATTTTCTACTTACTTTCTGATGTTTTAACTTATTTTTCTTTGAAAGTAAACAAGGTTGAAAATATAAAAGCTGAATCTCAAAAACAATGTAAACAAGCTTTTAAAAAAGGAATACATGTTAATAAAATTAAGTATAAATAGGCAATCTTCTAACAAATATAGCAGCATTACTATTTTACAGTAGTCTGCACTGCATCTTCTTATGTGTTAAAAGTTTATATATTTTGTTTGTTGGGTTTTTTTACAAAAAAAAGGGTTTGTTATCTTTTCTACCCCCATGTTATAGGGCAACTGTGGACAAGTTAGGGGACTAATGGGATGAGCAATATAATAAAACTTAATAAAAGGAGTATGAAAATAATTATATCAATAATATTCAAACTAAGAAATCATTTTGCATTTTAATTCATACTACTAATTTTAACAAAGAATAAAACAATTTTTTTATAAAATTACTTTTTAGGAAGAATCTTTTTAAAATATAACATGTTTAAATATATTTTTTATTTATTTATAATTTGAGGTATCAGATTTATCTGAGAAGAAAAGGTAAGCAATCTGCCACCACTATTAAGTAGTTGTAAGACTTAATAGTATGATCATTATGATGTAACCAAATAAACATAGAAGAAAATATATCATGTGCTGTTTTTCCATCTTTTATTCATAACTTGTAGAGTGAGTACTTAGATTATAGATTAATCCATTCTGGATTATAACTGTAAAAAAGTAGCAGTATTATTTTCTAAAAACATTTAAGTTTATGCTTTTAAGTACTAAGCAAATATTTTTCAATTATATTATTTGTAAATCAAGGATGTAATAAACTCAAAAACAGATAGTTTGTAATTTTACAGTCAAATAAGCCTAAATTAGGTATGCTTTTGTGTGTTAAGCATTTAAAAAATAGTACAGAATGCTAAAGGAGTTGTGAGATAGCTTTAGTAGGGAATAATAGGGCATAAATATACTAAATGTTAAACTGCCTGAACCACAAATAATTGGTATGAATCGAACCCAGTCCTATTTATCATTCAATTTCGACTTAAATACCTTCAAGGTTCGTAAACTTTTACATTTTCCTGAAAATCCTATAATACCATATTCATTAGCAATAATAGATTTTTAAAATTCATAAGAAAAGAGGATAAATTTCTCTCAACGAAATTACATATAATCGATTGTTACTTAATAAGAAATATCCCCATTCTAAACGTAGGGGAGAATGTGACAAATTTATTTTTTTCCATATTAGAAATATTTTAGTAAATATTTATACATCACTGAATTCAGGTCTAGCAAACATTTGCAGCATGAAATATCATGACAGTTTTTTACTGAGCAAAAAAAAAAGAACAATTTTGTTTTCAATAAGACATAAAAAGTATTAAATTTGGTTATGTATTTTA
Source organism: Tetragnatha montana (assembly GCA_963680715.1). Lineage (NCBI taxonomy): Eukaryota > Metazoa > Arthropoda > Arachnida > Araneae > Tetragnathidae > Tetragnatha > Tetragnatha montana. Next base: position 11,475,956 of record OY796677.1, on the reverse strand, counting down.
TTTTGCAAGTTTTTAAGAACATTTTAATTTAATTTAAAGACAGTTTTAGGTACTACAAATATTGGAGAATACTAGTGGGAAATTTTCCAGTCTAGAATTATAAATTTTCACATTGTGTGGACTAACAGGACAACTTAATGTGGCTGAATATTTCTTTAAAATAATTAATTAATATAATTTTCAATAGGTATCCTATTAAAGAAATCTTACATTCTTAATTCTATTGCATGTCCCAATAGATCTCATATGTGGGGCTAATGGTAAAATAGTATAAAATTACATGAGTTGACATAACACAAAGATGAACAATGTTTATTAATTTCCAGAAAAATCTTAATTAACTAAAAAGTAATATACAGGGTGTTTCAAAAGTCCTTTCACGGCTTTTATTTAGAACCAACGTCTCCTAGGGTCATGGAAGTAAGGTGTACCCCTAGGTAAGTGACTGTGGAGAATCCATTGAGATGACTTACAGCGGCCCTAGCGGCGAAATAAAAAAGTTTAAAGAATTAATTAAAAAACTAAAGTAGATAGAACGAAACTTTCAGTACAAATATTGTTGGAAAAATCATAAAGAACACACAGAAAAAAAATTCATGAAAATATCTGAAATATTCGAGGAGATATAGTCTAGTAACCAGGTAGTTTTTTCGGGAAAAAAATCCGGAAGTTTTTTTCTCAATGGTTTTATATGTTTTCGAGAGTGCTGAATCCGAATCTGGACTTTGCATACAAAATTTCAAATGACATTTTGGTGAAAATTCGAAAAAACCTAAAAATATCACCCCGTTTTCTGATTTTCTGCTTGTAGAAGGGAAAGTATGGGTTTCTCGTGAAACGTTAACTATAGAAAATAAAGAAGATAAAACAATCAACAAAATTGTCAATTACAACTTTTTTGTCAGACCAATAGTTTAGCCTTTAAAGCACACTAAAAATCTGGTAATATTCACTCCTGAGGCGAAAAATTCAAAATATATATTGTGAAAAAAAGTCACATTTTGATTTAAATAAATAGGAAACTCTATACTTTAAAAATTTCTTGTATGATTTAATTTTAATTTTTATCCAAATTATTATTAATTATTTTTAGGCTTTTTCGAATTTTCACCAAAATGCCATTTGAAATTTTGTATGCCAAGTCCAGATTCGGATTCAGCACCCTCGAAAACATAAAACCGTTGAGAAAAAAAACTTCCGGATTTTTTTCCCGAAAAAACTACCTGGTTACTGGACTATATCTCCTCGAATATTTCAGATATTTTCATGAATTTTTTTCTGTGTGTTCTTTATGATTTTTCCAACAATATTTGTACTGAAAGTTTCGTTCTATCTACTTTAGTTTTTTAATTAATTTTTTAAACTTTTTTATTTCGCCGCTAGGGCCGCTGTAAGTCATCTCAATGGATTCTCCACAGTCACTTACCTAGGGGTAGACCTTACTTCCATGACCCTAGGAGACGTTGGTTCCAAATAAAAGCCGTGAAACGGACTTTTGAAACAACCTGTATATTAAATTTATATAAAAAAATATGTTAACGCATTTAGTACCCTTATTTAAAAAATTTCCTATTAGCCCATACTTCCCCCTACTTATTTAAAAATTAAACTTAAATCATGAAATATACTACTAGTTACAAATAAAATAATACTAGTATACCTAATATATAAAAATAATAACATTTTTTTCTTTCCCACACTTCTTTTTTATAAAAATAAAAGTTCTTGCAGTCCATGTTCTGCCTTTACAAAAAGCAGTTTATTAAAAAAAAAATCTACGATAAAAAACAATAGACAAAATATCAAAGCAAAGGCGTTTCCATGGAGACAGGGTTGCAACAGTTGCAAAGCGAAGTAATGCCAAAAAATGAAGCACATCCTTTTCTACTGATTTGGCAAGCTTGGCGTTGCTGGTGCCCGGCAGGCAGTCACTTTGTTTTGACGCAACCCGGATCATTCTTCTGTCACACCCACTAGCTATTCGTTAGTATTCACTGATTCACTCCATGATTATAGTTCATGTTGGAAACTTATTCCGAGTGACCAGATTCCGCCCCGCTAGGAGCCAAGGACGCATTAAAGGGGGCAGAGAGCCCCCCTTGAGAAAAATACCCTCAAAGTAGTTTCAGAATCTGAACACTCTTTGGCAGTCTAAAATTCAAAAATTTCCCATGGCTATTGAGTATTTTTAGTCGTTTTCTATGATGATAAGATAGAAGTTTTTATTCAGAGGCGTTGCCAAGGAGTCCCGGGTCCGGACCCCCTCCCACCATTGGACCTGACCTAAAAATTTTTAGATCCTATTTTAGATGTTATAATTATGATTAACCACTCATCATCGGACGCTATACCCCTTAAAAGTGCCTGAAAAACACTTTTCAAACACTTAAATTTTCTCTAAAATATAAATAGATAGAGATAATATAAATAGACTCTAAAAATTTTTAGGGTAAAATCGCCCAGTACCGTGAGCTAGAGGCGTATATAAGGGGTGTTAAAGAGGCCCGGCATCCCCTCCGAAAGTCGAACTAAAAGTGGATAAAAACGAGTTAAAATGTTTTTAAGAGTCGAATTTCCAAAAATTTTCTGGGGGAGGACCCCCCCCCCCAGAACCCCTTGTTTACTTCGATTTCTATACTGCGCACAAATTTTTACATCCAAATTTTTAAAAATTAATGTGCCCCCTTCTTTATTTTTAAATTTATTTTGTATCAGTTTTAAATCTCAAAACTGCTTAACAGTACTAGTTTTAAAGATGTTATTTTTTAAAAAATCTCTCTCAGGGAGGACCTACTGTAAATTTAATATTCCATCTGACCGCCCCAAACCACAAAATCGCGTTAATCCGTCACAGTTAGAAGAAAATAACTGGTCGTGTCGTCATCGTGAAAAGCTTTATGCCTCGAAAAACGTTACGAATTAAAACTAGAAACATATATGTTCGTAACTGACATTCTTAATTTAAAACTATTTACCAGCTAGAGAGAGAGCTGTAAATGTCATCTGGTGAGAGTTTTTCTGCAGTAAAGAGGCCTAAGAAATTCACGAAATTGTTGAAATAATGAAGAAAAAATAACTTTGAGATCATAATGCGCGAATAAGAGGGGCCGCGAATAGAGAACCGCGAATATGTAAAAAAAAAGTATTTGGCGATCATGGGTTGGCGACCTTTTTTTCCCTGTCGAAACCAAAAGGGTTACTAGTTAGAAACTCGCATAGTAGAAGAAGTTACATTTTTCAAAATGGTTTTACATAATAAATACCGGAATCGAACAATTACATCTTTTCCTGTCAAATATGCAAGTTTCATTGCTAAAAGACTTAGAGATCGAAATCCGCGAATATGCGGGGGTAACATTGCTCAACCGCGAATACCGAACCGCGAATATGCGAGGGCCTACTGTAATCAATATTCTGAAATAAATTTTAAATAATTATCAAACATAAAATCTAAATAAGAATAATTTGAGTGGTGACTGAGTATATTTCAAATCGCTGAGGAATCGCCATTTTCGAAACCAAAAGTTTCACATCAAAATGGAACCATCGATTTACTCAGATTTGAAACAAGTACCATTTCTCTCAGTAAGCCTGGTTATGGCCCTACCTAACTGGTCTACAAATTGATTAATAATTTTCCATCAGCGCTTCCTGAGAAGAGAAACACACAAAAGGCCCATTATAAACATCCGTTTCGTACCCCATACTTATCGAAATTTCCCAACATTTCGACTAAGTTACTGTGGACTTCGTCTTTTTGCTGTGGCATATCGGGTGACCTTTAATTGGGCGACGGGCGGGAATCAGACGTTTAGGGAATATTTATAGATAGAGCTTTGACCACATAGACGCAAATGTGGCCACTTAAAGGTCCGTAACTAGAGTTTAATTTCGGGAGGGGTTTTGACCCAACAATTTTTTCTGAGGTACCTTTATCGCGAAGCTCACTGAACCCCTCCCCCTCCAAAAAAATATAGCTTCGAAACACTTTTTAGCATTATATAATTAAAACATTATTCGGCTGTGTTTCAACAACGTTTCAAGCTGTTCGCTCTTGCTGATTATTATCCGTATGAGCGAACCGCTTGAAACATCGAATACCCCCATAAAACCGGCCAGTTACTAACGAACCGAAGAATTTCCACTTAGTAATTACTTATAATATAAGAAAAATGTCATTTTTAAACTTTTCAAAGCATGAATATAATTTCTTGATCGCTCTTGCGCCAGAGAGTCTTCCGAACCCTTCCGCGGGTGCTTCGGGGACGCTAACACCTCAACCGCTTTTAGTAAAAGTCATTGCTCCCTATTTTCATTAAATTTGGGTCCTTGGGGAAGGATTAAGACCTTTTAAAGAGGAATTTCGTAAAAATAAGAGAAAAAATAGCATAAAATAACGTCAATCATTTTAACGCTTTTTTTGCATTTTAGGGGGGGGGGTAATTACCCCTTAAACCTACTCATTTGCTACAAATTTTCATATTTTAGAAACTGCAACCTTTCTTGTCCTCTCCGGTGTTATTTAAGGACTATAGTAATGGTTTTTGACCCTGAAAATCGAATTCGAACTCATTTATTTTGCTTTATAGTGAAGAGTAGAAGGTAGGTGTAGAGAAAAAACTGTGGTAGAAGAAAACTAACAACATTTATGTAATAATTGTGCCCGTTGAACTCTAAAACAGCAAAAAAAATCGAACTCAACAGAAATTATGTTAAAAATTGTTCCTCAGTGTTATATAGCAATGTCGTTGGGGTTGCATCAACAAGGCGCTTTCTTGATATTATACCTCTATGGAAGTGTCCTTTTCCGTTCGTTTTCATCTCGCTGGTGTAGATGTAGAGAATACGCTGCTGAGTAAAGACCAAGGGTATTCCCCTGATATCGTTGTATACCAAGTTTAAACATCATCGAGAAATCACGAGGAACAGGTTTGTAGTGCTTTTATTGTAATTTTTGTACTGTGTGTAATTACTTCAAATGCTGTGTTTTCTATTTGAATTTTGTTTTTTAACATTTTGGGAAAACACGGACCAACTTTTCTACAAGTTTCGTAGCAGTTAAAAAAAAAATAAGTCAACCAACTACTTTAAAAGTAAATGTTGATAACGGGCCAACTTTTTTGAAGCATTTAAATTTCTATAGAGCATTCGCACATGACGTCACTTGGAGGACAAAAACAACGTTGCTAAGGCTGTTGTTAGGGGCGGGAACTAGAAGCATCCAATAATAGCAGCATTCGCACATGATGTCACTGGCGGGCAAAAACAACGTTGCTAAGGCCGTTGTTAGGCCGAGTCATGTGATTGAAAATGCTCTATAAGTTGAATTTATTGAGTATTTTTAATATTATTTTCAGAACATTAAGTTGGAAATAGTTTGAATTATGATCAAAATTCAAAATAGTTTTTGCATGTTGCTGTTTTAAGAATTTTTTAGTTAGACTCATTTTCCAAAATTTAAGTGCCTAGTACTTAGTACTAGGTACTAATAGCAACGGTTTCATAAACTGTAAATTTCTATTTGTGTTTATAATAGATGGTGCGTTTAATTACAACGTGAGTTTTTTTCCCGAAAATTTAAAACCGTACTCCTCTTATGATATAGTGACACTGGCAATTATGGTATAAGAGGGCCAAGAAGGCCGGCTTAAATTTTTTGGTTGAAAAATTTCTTTAATTAGTTGAAAGGGTAGAATATTCTGGATTTTTTGTTCAAAACTGTAATTTTTTCCGTAATGATTCACTTTCGAATATATCTATGTATTAAAAGTTGTACGTTCAGGAATGTCAATTGAAACAAAACAATTTCGTGTTTCCCATTTCGGTCAAATGGATAAAAGGATTTTTCGTTTAAAATGCTTCTATTTTCAACATTTATGCACTTAAAATAATAAAACTTTTCATCCCTCTTTCTCACCTCACTCCTTTTAATTAATTGTTTTGTTGTCATAAATTTATAAAAAAAGGATATATATTTATATATCATCTTTTTTTACTTAAAGTTTTTTGCATGGTAAAATGTGTTTAAGAGATATGCCCCTGAATTCAGGATTATTTAAATGACCATTAAGATTTCACAATTAATGTTTTCCTGTTATTCCCATTCCATAAATGAGTATTTAATGGATTTGAAAACACTATCTTGAAGAGTAACCTTTTATCTTCAAAGGTACAAAAAAGTTTAAAATCTGAAATATTATTCAAATAACTTAAAAGAACTCAGAAAATTCAGAGTTTTTCATATTCTTGTTTTCTAAATTCATTCAAATATTTTACAATTACATAATAATTTCCTGCTTTCCACATTTCTTTCCACACGCAAGTACAGTTGGGGAAATAAAAAACGACTCAGTTGAGATTTCTGACGAACCACTTGGGTTAGGAAGACAAACAAGGTGTCATTTTTCATGTCATGAAGTATCCTTTAAATGAGAAAAATTTCGAGTCCTTAGGGGGTCGTCTTCATATTAAACGATACACTAACTTTTTTTTCCTATGGGGACCCCCAATTATTATGCGATTTTCTGAAAGAGCATCCTCATAAACCCCCAAATACCAAGTTTCATCCATGTAAGTATCCAAATAGAAGCAAAATAAATTTTTGAAATGTCAACCATTCAATGTGAAATTTGTCAAAATGTTTTCGGTGTAAAATTATGAAACTTTGAATTTAGATAAAATTTGTGTCCCCAAACAAAATAATTATGCTTTTATAGCGATATTTAATGGTTAATAGATAGATAATTAACATCTAATTTTGACCCAAAAATTAAATTTTAAAATCTTTTAATATTTTTATGGTAATCGATTCTGGTAGTAATTTTATGTGGAAAACCAAAATTTCAGTCTATTTCCTTTAATAGTTTTGGAAAAAACCGAATTAAACTAAATTCCCACTCTTTAAGGGACCGTATACCGCTGCCAAATGTATACCGGTGAATGCTTTTTCTGGAAACAGTCGCCTTATTTTAATCACCATAACTTATATTAAAACTTAAATTTGATATAAAATTTCAATAAATTGGTTATAAACTTTTCAATAATCATTAAAGTGGTGAGTAAAAGTCTTACTATCCCACCGTTTTTAAGAAATAGTGTTTACAGAAAATTAACCCTTCTCACTCTGGAGACGACCCCCAAAACGTAAAAGCTTTATTTACCGCACGATTTGAATGAAACTTGGTATTTGGGGGTTTATGAGGATGCTCTTTCAGAAAAACGCATAATAATTGGGGGTCCCCATAGGAAAAAACAAAGTTAGTGTTTCGTTTAATATGAAGACGACCCCCTAAGGGCTCAAAATTTTTTTGATTTAAAGAATACTTCATGACATGAAGAACGACACCTTGTTTGTCTTCCTAACCCAAGTGGTTCGTCAGAAATCTCAACTGAGTCGTTTTTTATTTCCCCAACTTACATATTTTGCACTTTTTATAACATATTTGCCTAAAATGAATGCATTTTATAAGTAGTACTTTAATATCTCAGTCAGTTTTGAAGATATTGAGATTGAATTTTTTGTGTCTTATTCAGGAAATAATAAAGAAAATTTGGATAATTGAAAATTTTAACAAAATTGGATAAAATTTGTTTTCTGCATTTTCTTAAGTAGACCCCCCCCATGGAGTTGAAACTAGTCTCATCTAATTTTTCACCTCTTAAAATGAAAATTTGTTATTGGAAGTATGTGTCTAGAGGCCTAGGGGAAATATTTTAGGAAATAGCCTATTGTTATACACTTTATTTGAAACAACCTGTATAGTGTAGAGTGATATCTACCATGACCCCCTCTCCCTTGTCATCAAAAACAAATCGTTAGTCCACCTCTTTAAATTACTGCCCTACTCCCACTTATCCTTTTTTACTTATAGTAATAATTAAAATTTAAAAATTTTAGAACCTAATTTTAATGTTTTAATCAAATTTGGCTTGAAACAAAATAGGTATGTTTCGTTTAACTATTAAATTGATCAATTTTTAAATAAAATTATAAATATAATTAATTTGAAAGCTATAATATTTTAAATTTTATTTCTTACTTATGCTCCTTTTGTTGCCACTTGGAACTACAAAAGATGATGATGTAGATGACATATTCTAAGTTATATGTTACATTGTTTTCAATTTTCCCTTTTATTTAAGAGTTTTCGTAAAAGGATCAAAGCAGAAATTCTATTTCTCCAAGTTCAAGTGAGATTTTTATTGAACCCTTTTTTTTTCGGGAAATTTAGCAGGATAGCCATTTCCTCATGTTAATATTGTATAGCTCTCCACACCAGTGTTGGACAGAATACAATTGTTTCCAACGATTGAATTAATTGCAATTAAAGCACTGATGATTTCGATTGCGGGTTCACGATTAACATTAACAATAAAATCAGTTTTAATTATTTTCAAATGCAATTAAATTTTTAATTGTACATTTAAAAAACGATTGAATGCCCTACACTCCCCCTTCCCAGCTTTACCCCTGCTCTATAGTCTGTTCATTTAGAATTGGCGCCTGAAACAGGATCAAAAACGCTCAATAATGCTTCAAAACGGTCATCACACAACTTCAGTGGCCGATTTTTTTACAGTATTTTAACTACTTCTGTTTCGGCTGCCTTGTCATTGCAGAAAGAAAATGCTTTCGATGATAATTACAATAGTAACTGCTTCTAATACATTTCGTCTCAGGCGCCAGTTCAAAATGTACAGACTATAGAATATTAAAATTTTAACTAATCAACAGTCATTGCTTTCATAGGCTATGATTGTAAATTTTTCACATAACAACCTCTTAAAATCTACCTTGAAAATCGTGAATAAATAATTTAATTAATATATATTTATCATTTTAGTGGTGATTATTAAATTCGAGCTTTTTATTGAAAAAGCATACAGATTTGGAAAAATAGCAAAAAATAGGGGAAAGCAGGTGTTAGGGATATTAATTTCAGTTACAAACATGCTTTTCTACAACCTTCCCGAGTGCGTGCAGATCATTGAACTTTCATCATGGTATAAACAAACAGAAGAATGATATGGTAACGGATAAGGGATAAAAACATCGGCTTACAACTCTCGCTCTCTATATTCGGCGCGGGCTGATTCGGCCGGCGCACAGTGGAGTATTGCCGTGCCAAAAAGGCTTAACACGAAATTAAGCAAACATTAACAAAAATTACATTTTCTGAAAGCTGAATAAATTGTGCATTCATCGGTATACTTGATTTGGCCATCGGTTTTTTAGTTTTGCTGCTAGGTTCAGTTAAAGTTGAGATTTCATTGATATTAAAGGCAATTTTTCATTGATTTTTGGCTTTTCAAGAGGTTTACGCAAGAATTTTTTGTGAATTGAAAAATAAATTAATCAAAACGGAATAAAGTGTGTCTGATTGCCAATTGCATGAGTTTTCTTTATGTATTTTTAAAATTTAAAATAATTATGTTTTTCCTTTTATAAAAAGCGATTGAATTCAAGAATTTGTAATTTTTTTGCCTTTACAACTACATTTTTTATATTTAGAGAGGTTTTTAAAAGGGTGCACTGCTCTGCACAGCCCAAATCAAAGTTACCTGATAAAGTTCACACTATTAGGGAACACTTGCAGCTAAATTTAGGGTGCGCAAACCTGCTCATTTTTTATAATGATTTTTTAAAAAATTACCTTGTTCAGACATTTGTATTTTACTCCATGTTATGCGATTGACTATGACGATACGTGTAAGGTTTTTAATTATTTTATTTATATCAACTACGCTTTTGTTTTTCTTTTTCTGCTCTTATTTTTATATTGTAAACGATATTTATTCGTTTATACTTAATTAAAAACAAAAGGACGGCAACATATTTAATGTTATATTAATTTATGATTTTGAATTGCTTTATTTTTTTTAAATAAAGATATAAAGATGAATTATGGTTTATGGTACTTAAAATAAAAAAAAGATACACATTAAGAACAAATTTATTTTTTACTGCATTTAATTGCTTTTTATTTCTGAGATTATTCTTACTGTACGCTTTATGAAATTCATTCAGAACAGTAATTAAATTTCTTAACTTAATTTTTAAGATAATAAATTTTATATTTTTAAATGTTTTTGTATTGTGTAATGTTCAAATTGATGTGTAAGTTAAATTAAATTAATATTATTCATGTATTTTGTATACTTTTACTTTTTTTATTTTACTTGTCTGTACTTTCATGAATACAGTGGGCGATACTCCTCATTTATTTGTATAAAATATATTTTCTTCAGAACTTGATATATACCAGCCACTAAAATGCATGGATTTTCAATGTAATTTAATGAAATAAATTTTAAATTCTAAAACATACTGATAAATCAGTGTATATACTTATAAAATAAATATTTTAAGTCAAATTTGTGGTTTTTATGTTCACAAAATTCGAAAAATAATTTTGACCGGGATTTCGGGTGAAATACTCCACTGTGCGGCGCCCAATCTATACTATTAAAATCCGAGAGTAAACAAACGTATGTCCGCTTGTCCGTATGTCCCTCTATCTCCTCCCAAACCACTGAACGCAGAAGGGCGCCCGAGGTGCCAAAAGACGGCAAATGACCCAGGGACGCCGAGTCGCCCATTTTCATTCCGAAATTCGAAATACTTTTCGATATATTTGCGTTTTTCTGCTCTTTTACGCTTATTTCTCCATTTCTCTACTAGAGTAGATCTGCTTGACTCGCTATTGTAAATAAGATAAAACCTCAAAATTAAATATTTTTAACAGGAAAAACTCGATAATTGTCGATTTAAAAACTCCATCAGCTATGAAAATACCAAAATAAATTCAAATAATCTATTTTCAAACGTTATTTTCCGTTATTTTATGATTTATTCCTTTAAAATAAAATTATTTATGGAATAGACACGGTTCACTAGACTTACAAATTTTTACTAGGATTTTTATTATGCTTTTAAAATTTTTCTCTACTAGAGTAGATCTGCTTGACTCACTATTGTAAATGAGATGAAAACCTCAAAATTAAATATTTTAATGGGTGTAAAATCCTATAAATGTCTATTAAAAACTATTTTCAGTTACGAAAACATCAAAATAAATTAAAATAATTACTGTTTTAACATTATTTTCCTTGATTATAATATTATATATATTATTATATTATAAATGGTTTCAAATTAATTGCTTTATTAAGATGAAAAAAAAAACCCACCGGGATAGGAAAAATTACAAGGAACACTGGGATAGGAAAGATTATTGAGAACACAGGAAAAGGTAAAATATTGTAAACTGTGATAGGAAAAATTACCAGGAACACTGGAATACGAAAAAGGAGCCTGGAATACCGGAATGATTGTGGTAATTGCTGATATACAAAATTAGAAATATATTTTGAGAAACCTTTATACCTTTATATTTTAAACCTTTATACTCCAACCGTGCAAGGCTGGAAATGTGGGACAAGTGGCTACATCAGATAAAACTGAGTTAAAACATATATTTAATTACATTAGAAAGATAGAATGTTTTGTAAGAAAATTATTGAATTTTTCTTTTTCATATAGTTTTCTTCTCTAAAAATATAATATTAAAGGATACATCGTGAAACTACAGAATTAAAACTACACTCGGCGCAACGCATCGGGTTGCTGTTCAGCTAGTCTATACTATTAAAATCCGAGAGTAAACAAACGTATGTTTGTCCACTTGTCCGTATGTCCCTCTATCTCCTCCGAAACCACTGAACGCAGAAGGGCGCCCGAGGTACCAAAAGACGGCAAATGACCCAGGGACGCCGAGTTGCCCATTTCCATTCCGAAATTCGAAATACATTTCGAGATATTTGCGTTTTTCTGTTCTTTTCACATAATTCAGACAGTGCTGAGGTTCAGTTGCTGCGTTTTCTTCCTCCTGTTTTTTTGGCTTTATCTTAATCCAATCGATAATATAAAAAATAAAACTCTTTCGAAACTAATGAACCCAAGAGGGTGCCCGAGGTAGCAAAAGACGGGAAAAAATTCGGGAACCCCGTATTGACCATTTAAATTCTAAAATTCCAATTATTTTCTAAGATATTAGCATTTTTGTGCTTCTAATTCCATAACACTAGACCGTTTTCAATGATTTTAAAAACAACGGGAAATCCTTTCAGTTTATGATTGCCAACAAAAATTACAAAAAAAAAGTTTTTTAAAAATCAAATATTAACTAGGTATTAAACTAAACTGGAGTAATAAATGTTTTGAATTTTTAACTTTAATATCACTAGAGCCATTAGTTTCAAAGTAACCACGGGATTTAAAAGTTTTTCATAAGTTGGTATTCTCATACGTTTTAAAGGTTTGATATAGAACATACAGCTACGATAATTAGAATAATAAAATAATAAATTGCGTAATGAATTTTGAATGGAGTAATGGCAAAAAAAATTAGTGATAATGCGATATACACTATATGCAAACACAATACCCCGTAGGGGTTCCGGGGGGCTGTGCCCTTAGAAGTAATGGTGTGAAAGGGTACATACCCCTGGGGAACAACGTAGCCTACTTCCACGGGGGAAACGCTGTATAACCAACGGCCAAGGGGTTGCAGCAGATAAAACTGAGTTAAAAAATATATTTAATTATGTTGGAAAAATAGAATGTTATGTAAGAAAGTTATTTAATTTTTCTTTTTCATATATTTTTCTTCTCTAAAAATATATATATTTTTAATCCAATGGGTGGGTACTGGAATTATCATCCTTAACCACTGAATTGCCTTAAGAACTACCTACTCAGCGTTACCCAGCGGGCACCTGTGGACCGGAGCCACGAAGGTGAGTTACTGCTACCCGCGCCACACATACCAATCGCTCGCACAACCCCTTTTTACTGGGGGACGGCCACTTTCACTCATCACACGAAGACAGAAACTGACATCCATGCCAAACGGGGATTCAAACCCCAGACGTACGGCTTCGCAGTCAGATACTTTAACCAGTAGGCCAGTACGTCGAAAGGTATTTTATATTAAAAATATAATATTAAAGTATGCATCGTGAAAACTGTAGAATTAAAACTTTACTCGGCGCAACGCATCGGGTTGCTGTTCAGCTAGTCTATACTATTAAAATCCGAGAGTAAACAAACGTATGTCCGCTTGTCCGTATGTATGTCCCTCTATCTCCTCCGAAACCACTGAACGCAGAATGGCGCCCGAGGTACCAAAAGACGGCAAATGACCCAGGGACGCCGAGTCGCCCATTTTCATTCCGAAATTCGAAATACTTTTCGAGATATTTGCGTTTTTCTGCTCTTTTCACATAATTCAGACATTGCTGAGGTTCAGTTGCTGCGTTTTCTTCCTCCTGTTTTTTGATTTTATCCAATCCAATCGATAATATAAAAAAATAAAACTCTTTCGAAACTAATCAACCCAGAAGGGTGCCTGAGGTACCAAAATACGGCAAAAAAATTCGGGAACCCCGTATTGACCATTTAAATTCTAAAATTATAATTATTTTCCCAAGATATTAGCATTTTTGTGCTTCTAATTCCATAACACTAGACCGTTTTCATTGATTTTAAAAACAACGGGAAATCCTTTCAGTTTATGATTGCCAACAAAAATTACAAAAAAAAGTTTTTTTAAAAATCAAATATTAACTAGGTATTAAACTACACTGGAGTAATAAATGTTTTGAATTTTTAACTTTAATATCACTAGAGCCATTAGTTTCAAAGTATCCACGGGATTTAAAAGTTTTTCATAAGTTGATATTCTCATACGTTTTAAGGGTTTGATATAGAACATACAGCAACGATTATTAGAATGATAAAATAATAAATTGCATAATAAATTTTAAATAGAGCAACTGCAAAAAAAATGATAATGCGTTATAATAGTAGTGATTTGATATAGAACATACAGCTCACAGCAAAGGATAATTTTAATTAATTAACGATGAATTTTGAATGGAGCAACGGCAAAAAAAAACAGTGATAATGCGATTTACACTGTATGCAAACACAATACCCCGTAGGGGTCCCGGGGGGCTTACCTCCACGTGGGAAACGCTGTATAACCAGCGGCCAAGTGGTTACAGCAGATAAAACTGAGTTAAAACATATATTTAATTATGTTGGAAAGATAGAATGTTATGTAAAAAAATTATTGAATTTTTCTTTTTCATATATTTTTCTTCTCCAAAAATATATTTTTTTTAATCCAATGGGCGGGTACTGGAATTATCCTTGACCACTGAATTGCCCTAAGAACTACCTACTCAGCGTTACCCAGCGGGCACCTGTGGACCGGAGCCACGAAGGTGAGGTACTGCTACCCGGGCCACACATACCATTCGCTTGCACAACCCCTTTTTACTGGGGGACGGCCACTTTCATTCATCACACAAAGACAAAACTGACATCCATGCCAAACGGGGATTCAAACCCCAGACGTACGGCTTCGCAGTCAGATACTTTAACCACTAAGCCAGTACGTCGAAAGGTATTTTATATTAAAAATATAATATTAAAGTATGCATCGTGGAAACTGTAGAATTAAAACTACTCGGCGCAACGCATCGGGTTGCTGTTCAGCTAGTAATAATAATAAAATAATGATGATAATAATGATAAAATAAAAGCGCGAATGATAACAGAAAATTTTATTTTGATAAGGTCCAGCGCGAAACAGAGATACCAAGTTTTTTTATAGTTACGAGATCTAATTTTAAATTCAAATGCAAGTTGATTTTGAAATTTATCTAAATTTATGTTAACATTGTAATTGGGACATATGTTCAGTAGTTTCTCACTGCTAAACTTTCAAGTTGTAACATTATCTCTCTTCAAAATTCCAATTTTTTTATGATGCCCTCTAAAAATGACAATTTTAAAAAATTGTTTTCGTGCATATACGTCACTATCTGAAAATCCTTCATTTTCAGTTTTAGGACACATCGAGTAATTAAGGGGAGCGAGGGAAGGGGAGCATCCATAAAATTGTGGATTAGGTTTACCAAAGAAAGTTAAAACTCTGATTTCTAGGGTCAAATTTTCAAAATAATTTTTAGAGGCAGAACCACCAGGACCCCCTTTGGCACTTGGAACTCTATTATTAACAACATTAATTGCATTCAGTTACTTGGGATGAAAATTCAACCTAAAAGTGTATTAAAAAGCTTCTTTGTATCTATTAAATAATACGCATGGGAGGAGCTGAGTAATAATTTTGAGTCCTCTCTCCCTCGGGGCAAAAATCTAGTTTTAGAACTGATTATGACTAATTTTGAATAGAATATTTGGGCCCCTCCCAAACAAAATTTCCATAGGCACCACTGCCAACTGCCTTACTTACCGTAACAACACTAGGTTAAGCTGATGTTAACTGGGGTCATACATTAAAATTATTATAGGGGAGAGGGGGGCACCTTTCAACAGATTTCGGTTTTTATTTTTTGTGACCAAACGAATTGACGGATCATAAAACTTTAACTTGCATATCCTACCATGGACTTTCGGACACATTGTGAAATTTTACCCAAGTTCCTTGAGAAAATTAAAAGGTCCAAAATTGCGTTTTAAAAAAGGTTCTCGGGTGGGGCAGGTTTCAACACAGGCGGGGCACGTTTCAACAGTGGGTTAATTTTATAATTTTAAAAGTTTCAGTTGATTTTAAGCTTATTATATTGAAATATACATTATAACAAATACATTTCATTAATTTAGAGTAAAAAAAGTGCAATTTTTTGCAAATTTTGGAGTTTTTCTGTTGTTTCGTAGGTTATGAGTTTTTCCACACAACTAAGTGTGATATTTCTTTATTTTTTAATTTAAAAGTTCTTTTGAGTTATATTCCGAAAATATATTGTTAATTCAACTGTTTTTCTTCAGAATTCACCAAAAAGTTTATTGTTTTAATCGCTTTTAATATATTTTAAATTTTGCTAATTACTATAGTCATCAAAGTGGTATATCTTAAATAATTTTATTTAAATCAATGCTGATAACTACTAAATGCATAAAATTGCTGTTGTGAATCGTATGGTAGCCTTACCGTTAAAAATTATATGTGTATTTGAGTAAATTATCTAAATCGATTTTCAGCTGTTTTTTTGCTAAAAATAAATAATTAACTCTAATACAATGCTATTAGTTCTTGAATAAGTTATTTAAGAGCGTTTACTTCAAGAAAAAGCATTGCGAAAGCACAATATGCTAAGCAAAACGAAGTTTTGTGGTGTTGAAACCTGCCCCGCCCTAAGTGTTGAAAGGTGCCCCACCTTTAGTCGTCACGGTTCAAGACCCCTCAAACGCTTTAGAATAAAGATATGGGTTTGAAAAAGGTATACATAGAAGCAGAAGACCTTATTTAATAACATATGTAAAAATCAATCACCTAAATTAATAAAAAGTTGTTAAAATCCGATTTTTTAAAAGAAATTCAAAATTTACTTTTGGACGTCAAAAACGACTCCACTCGATTACAAAAAAACTAAAAGGTGAAATGGTAGGAATACCACGGACAGATGTTGTTATGATAAGAAACATTACTTGACACCAGGTGGCATTTAAATTAACCTCATAACAAACGAGAATATGATTTTAATCGAAAACGAAACTGTTGAAAGGTGCCCCGCTTTCCCCTACATTAAATTTATTATCTTTAATACCCTCCACGATTAGTCAAATTGTAAATAATAAATTAAAAGTAAGTATAATTTAAGTGGTGACTATTGAATTGTTTGATCAGTATTTTCGGTATTTCAAAATTGAAAGAATGTTGGATCGTCATATTTGAAACAAATAGTTTTACATTAAAATGAAAACATCGACTATAATCGAATCGTCAGTTTTAAAAAGGGAATAAGTCCAAAAACGAAGTTTCGAGAAAATTGGGGGAAAAAAACACTGTATAAGTAATGAAATTTTTATTCTATAGCCACCAAATTTTTTCAACGAATTCATGACACTGTTAAGAATACAGAACAATCATCGAAAAAGTTATAAGTGTATTTAAAAATGTTTTACAGTTAAAAAAAAGAGGATGGACTTATTCCCTTCTTAAACCTTATGAAATTTCTGCTGAACAAAAATCTTAAAAATCACTTAAATTGACAATTAAATTATATTTCTGCTTAGTTCACAGTACAAAAGTGAAAGATAGAAAGACTAAGACGAATAAAATTAAAAATTATTATGAAACTGCGTCATTAAGGCGCTATCAATGGAGTAAGTGAATATCAATGGAGTCAAACATTCATTGCTTAAAAAAAAGAAAAAACGCTTTTAAATTAAAATTAAATTTTATTTTGGCTAAGTTTACAGGCCAAAGAATAAGAAAAGAAAGACAAATTAAGTTAAATTTCAAATTTAATAAAAAAATACAATGAATGGACATCGATTTCGCAAATTCAAGAGGCTATATCTACCGATAGGGGGTAGATGTGTAGAGCGGAAACTGGAGATATTTTTCAGCACAAAAAGTCAATTTGTCATTTTTTGGACTTATTCCCTTTTTAAAACTGGCGATTCAATTTTGTTTGTATTTCTGTGTAATTACAGGAGGTTAAGAGTTATCACCAATGGGCCGAGGTATGTACAGCTTAGATACTCCTTTGGGAAAAGTTGACATCGGCAAGTTCGATGGGACTAACTACCAGCGGTGGTCACGTCAAGCCCGAGCCGGACTCGTAGCCATCGATGCCTGGCAACTCATTGAAGGTAGGAATACAGGGTCTTTCAAAATAGTCCAGTAAATCTACTGAAAAAAAGGGTCAAACCGGGAAAAAATTGCAACATTTAGTTTTTCAACGGTTTTCACTTGGGAATGACCTCAATAATAACATACTAAAAATCGGACAAAATCGGTCCGCGGGAAGTTTAATTTTTTTTAAATTTTTAAAAAATGGCCGAAAAAAAATTTCAAAAAATCAATTAATAGTAATCGAGACTTATGATACATGTTTATAGGCTATTTTTCAGTGCTGAATACGAATATTCCAATTAAAATTTTAAAAATTTAAAATTTCAATTTTTAAAAATTATTTGAAAAATTGGATATTCGAAAAAAATAAAACATCGCTCAAAACCACAAAATAAATGCAAAAGAAGTAATTCAAACGGTTATCCCTTAGAAATGACTTAAATAATGACATACTAAAATTAAAAGAAAATCGGACAATAAAAAGTTTAATTTATTTCAAATTTTCAATTTTTCTGGCCTCAAAAATCGACCTTTTTTAAAATTCTTCTTAAAAACGTTTGAAGCATTTGCCAAGGTCATTTTTCCATGGATATTGTAGTTATATAGCTATATAACATAAAAAAATCACAATTGATGATTAAATCATAAGTTAATTAATTAATTTATTAAAATGAACATTAAAAATGCAGGTAAAATCATTCAATCCAATATAACAGAAAATATTTTAATAATATTCAGTGACAAATCATCTGAAAAATAATTAAATTAAAAAGAGACAAAATTTCATTTAAAAAAATTAAATTTTTATAAAATTTTAAAATTTTAAATTTTTTAAAATTTTTAAATTTTGTAGTATAGGCATGTGATACATGTCTGTAGGCTATATTTTAGTGCTGTTTACGAATATCAGGCCAATTTTTCAATAAAATTTAGATTAAGTGTGGAAAAATTGAAGCATTTATCTTAATACTTTTGCTTAAAATGCTTCAATTTTTCCACACTTATTCTAAATTTTATTGAAAAATTGGCCTGATATTCGTAAACAGCACTAAAATATAGCCTACAGACATGTATCACTTGCCTATACTACAAAATTTAAAAATTTTAAAAAATTTAAAATTTTCAAATTTTTTAAAAATTTAATTTTTTTAAATGAAATTTTGTCTCTTTTTAATTTAATTATTTTTTAGATGATTTGTCACTGAATATTATTAAAATATTTTCTGTTATATTGGATTGAATGATTTTACCTGCATTTTTAATGTTCATTTTAATAAATTAATTAATTAACTTATGATTTAATCATCAATTGTGATTTTTTTATGTTATATAGCTATATAACTACAATATCCATGGAAAAATGACCTTGGCAAATGCTTCAAACGTTTTTAAGAAGAATTTTAAAAAAGGTCGATTTTTGAGGCCAGAAAAATTGAAAATTTGAAATAAATTAAACTTTTTATTGTCCGATTTTCTTTTAATTTTAGTATGTCATTATTTAAGTCATTTCTAAGGGATGACCGTTTGAATTACTTCTTTTGCATTTATTTTGTGGTTTTGAGCGATGTTTTATTTTTTTCGAATATCCAATTTTTCAAATAATTTTTAAAAATTGAAATTTTAAATTTTCAAAATTTTAATTGGAATATTCGTATTCAGCACTGAAAAATAGCCTATAAACATGTATCATAAGTCTCGATTACTATTAATTGATTTTTTGAAATTTTTTTTTCGGCCATTTTTTAATAATTTAAAAAAAAAATAAACTTCCCGCGGACCGATTTTGTCCGATTTTTAGTATGTTATTATTGAGGTCATTCCCAAGTGAAAACCGTTGAAAAACTAAATGTTGCAATTTTTTCCCGGTTAAGTCACAGATTGCCTGGACTAAAAGGCAATTTCACAGCTTTTATTTCGAAAAAAAAAAAAACTTCTAAATTGCTGAATCTAATCGAAGTATCCCTTCTTACAGGATACTTGGACTTTCCAGGCGAAGAAAGCTCGGAAAAAGAACGAAGACAGTACCATATACTCAACAATAGAGGTTTTGCCTTAATTTACAATTCCTTAGAGCAGAACCAACAAATACGCTTGGATGCGGCTAATTACTCATGCAAGTCAGCGTGGAAGTTACTTGAGGTCCTTTATTCTGCTGAACCAACTGAGCAAACTTTGGTAAGAAAATTTGGTTTAGGACTAGCAAAAGAATATTTTTTTCAGCAATTAATTAATTTTTTGCCTTAATATAATTTCTCTATTCTAAGAAAAAAAGTTTTTGGTGAACGTAGTGGTGAATACGGCCGTTAGGCTGATCGCGCACGAGCGACTTTTGACACGGTGACAAAGACAAAATTGTTGCCTTGGCTATTGAAACAAGTTCAAGTATTGGTAGAGTGCGTGCACTAGGCGACGTGACACTTGGCCGATTGCCAAGAATTTCTTCATAGAGATCCATTGTTTTCTAGTGATATTTTTGATACTAGTAATCCTGGTCGCCGTGACTTTAGTCACTCGTGAGCGCCCAGCCTTAAGGGCGAGCGCGCACGGGCGACTTTTGTCACGGTGACAAAGACAAAAACAACGTTGCTAAGGCTGTTGTTAGGGGCGGGAACTAGAAGCATCCAATAGAAGCATCGCACATGACATCACTGGAGGATAAAAACAACGTTGCTAAGGCCGTTGTTAGGTAAAGTCATGTGATTGAAAATGCTCTATTGTTTTCTAGCGATATTTTTGATACTAGTGATACTGGTCGCCGTGACTTTAGTCACTCGTGCGCGCTCAGGATAACGTTGCACAAGTGTCACCACACAAGTAGCCATTTCCAGAAAAAAGGAAAATTGTTTTTTTTTATTAGGAAAAAAGAAGAGATAATTTCTGGAGAAGTTCGGAGGACGTGATAGAGAAGTGGAGAAAAGGACGACGCGAGACCATCAAAGTCGAGAAAGAGTTGCTCGACAAGCTCCGACAGCTCGACGGCGTCGTCGACGACTTTGTAACCGGAGGAACCCTGCTGCGGGTTGCAGGAAACTTCATGATCGTCACAAGTTCCATCTTGGGGATCTTCTATCCACCGGCCAGAGCGGCTGTTGGCTCTGTACATGCTTGGGGCAGAGGAGTTGACTTAGTTGGTGAGATTTGTTGGTTGCACCACAGCTTACTAGATACTATACAGGCTATCCGAGATACGGAAATCATTAAGAATGTAGATGGCAATAGCTGACAACTGGCAAAGCAAATCCACAGAGTTGAAGGCGGGGCTTAATGGCTCAAAAATGTCTTTGGCGAGAAAGTGGAACAGGAGATCTACTAGAAAAAGTATTTACTGTTACCTAGATGTAATAGGTTGTCATGGTAACAAAGTTTGCCGAGATAGGCTGACAATTGCCAACATTGTTACGTCAACACAATTGTTACGTCATGAAAACACGCCTTTATTTTTCCTTATTTGTCAGTGTGTTATCCTATTGGTTGGTCGGTATAGGTAGGACTATTGGCGATCCTAGCGGGGAAAGTTGTCAAATGGTTTTCATTATTCAAAACTCAGCTAGCCTGTATAGTGTCTAGTAAGCCGGGGTTGCACAAACTTGGTGAACTCCATAATTCACCCAGCCTAAAAAAATCTGCAAAAAAAACAATGCCGAAAGTGCAGTTTGCTTATAGAGAAGTCTACAGGGGTTTTTTTTACTTGTAGAAAAAGGACTTTGACGTTTTTCAGCACGTCATTCTTAAGCAATTTTGCTGCTAATCTAAAGAATTTTCAGCGGTTATAAGAAAACTGCAGAATTTTAATGAGTTTAATTTCTGCAGACAAAAACTGCACACCAAGTGTTTCAATTCCCTTCACTTTTTTTTTGAAGAAATTTTGAAGATTTTGTTTTTTGGGCTGGGCATATATTTACAACTTGTATTCAGACCATTATTTACAAGAATATTACCTATTCCTGGAATAAATTTCAAAATTTTAAAACTGGCGCATTTGAGTGAAATCAAACTTTTAATTCTATTTTGTTTCGCAAAGTACATTATTTTTCAAAATACTATTGCTTTTTGTACACCATTAAAAAAAATAATTTAAAATATGTACTTGTAAAATGACACCAGTTTTATTTGTATAACTCAATTAGCAGAGCCGTTAAAGCAATTTAAAGAAAAGACAGTTGAAAAAAGTTGATGGACTTTTTCAACCTTGTGAAGGAAAATCTTAAAAACCTCTTAAATTCATAGTTTAAATTATATTTCTGTTTAGTTCCCAGCAAAAAAGTGAGAAATAGACCAAGACAAATAAAATTCAAAATTATTATGAAATTGGGTCATTAAGTTTTACTTGTATAACTCACACAATTAGTAGAGCCGTTAGAGCAATTTAAAAAACTCATATTTACCCCTTTATGGTCTATTTTTGACCACTTTGCGAATTTATAATTCCAGAACCACTTAATGTCTTCGGGGCCGTTCAAATATTACGTAAGCACCTGAGGGGGGAGGGGGTTTGCTAATTGCTGATTTTTCCTGACATGGGGGGAGGGGATACGAGGGATGCTTATGTAAGATGTTACAAACATTGCATTTTCGAAAATCTCTTGATTCTTGTATAAATATTATAAAAATTCAACCAAAAATAAGTTTTACAAAAAAAAAAAACTGAACTAGTAAAATAATTTTTAAGCATTTTTCACAAGGGAGGTTTAAGCTCTAGGTTAAATGTACATGGAGAACAAGGAATTTCTGAAATCTAAGCATTACTAAAGATTTTGTACAAAAAAAGGACAATGCGGGGGGGGGGGGGGGGTCGGGCAGTAACGTAACTATGATAGGGGGGTTGAGGTTTGCTCACTTTTGCTGACGAGGGGGGTCAAAAAGGACCAAAAACCTGCTTACGTAATATTTGAACGGCCCCTTTTCATGAAAGTGGCCTTTTTTAAAGTCTATATCAATAGAATCCGAGATGGCGATGCCAAAAAAAAGTGTTGATTTGTCGTGGAATGACCCTATTGATGTCTCTGTTCTTAGGTGTGGGGACGTGTTCCTTAGCCAAGCTGTGTGAATTGGGAATCTGCAAAACGTTCTTGAAGAGAGTCGAAGCCGCCATCAAAGCCGACAAAGAGAGTACCGACGAAATGATAACGAAGTTGTTCGAGACTGACGAAATGGCGGACAATTGGCAAATGCTGGATGACCTCGCTTGGGGTCTTTCCACCTTCTTCAGGTTGGTTAGTTGGTTGATTTGGGTTTTTTTGAATTGATTAGTTCCCTTGCCATTTAGTTGGGCTCCTTTTTAACATGCGGCATCACACTGATTTGGCATCCGGTGCACTATGTATTGAAAAGTGTATTTTTGCTATTTTCTTTGGGTTGTGCATCATTTTCTTACAGAAGGGCTGTTTGTTCCTCAGATAGATAACCCTGACCAAAATACGGACAAAAGCGCCATGAACATAATTTAAGAGCATAATGGCATAAATATTATACACCATTAACCTGACCTAAGGTTAACCTGGAATCGAGCTTTTTCGCCAACTCTCTGAATTCTGATTGGCTTAAAACTTCTCTTCCATCTTCAACTACCTATTACGGTCGTATTCACCACTAACTTGACCTAAGGTTAACCTGGAATTAAAACTTCTAATTGGAAGATGAAAAGGAAAGCACGTTTTAAGCCAATTAGAGTTGTCGAAAAAGTTTGTCTGTCCTCGCTAGGCACGAGTGGCAAACCTAAAATCAGTACCCACAGCAGAAAAAGCAGTGGCGAGTGCAGGGTACCGGGTGAAGTGAGATAACCATCTTTATGGCTTTTTTAGTGCACTCTCCACTGTTTTTTCTGCTGTGGGTACTGATTTTAGGTTTGCCACTCGTGCCTAGCGAGGACAGACAAACTTTAACATGAGTTAGGGTTACCATTTAACGCTAAAAACTTGACGCATACGCAAGTCTAAACTTGCGCCTTAAAATTTCATTAATAACACCATGTGGTTTTTTTTTCAGGAAGAGGTATGGAAAAAAGGACCAAGGTAAAACTAACGATGCTAAAGAGAAAGCCAGGGTGCCCGCGTGGAAAGAGTTTACTCACGCAGCCGGAGTTCCCCTCCTCGAATGGCAAGGGGACAACGCTTTGAGTTACGTCGGGGTTGAAGAAGCCATGCGACCCGTGTGTCTGCACGGGGCCATGCTGGCTTGGAACGTGTACTACTTGATGAGCACCCGGGGTCTCAGGGACGAGGCGCAGTACGTGACTTACGTCTCAGCTGTACTGAAGAAGTTGGAGGAAGAGTTGGAGTGCAGCTTGCCTCGCACCAAAAATGAATGAGCAGAGTGCCAACTCGCCAACTCTTTGAAATGATATTTTTTACTCAAATCTGAGTCAAATTTATATAAGTTTGAAGTATAGATAATGTTAGGATTGAGCGATAAAAAAGTGGAAGTACGAATTTCGACTTAATCGATAGCGGCAAAAAGTTGCCTCTTTTCGCTAAGCTGTTAGGAATGGGGAAATCCAAGTTCAAGTAGGGGTGTGAGAAGTTAGGGTAGCTAACTGGCTATTTAAGCATCTTCTTCGAAGAAGAAGAACGAAGGGAGTTGGGTAGTTTATTGGAGAGAAATAACCAAAAACCCCCTAACCGCTTAGCGAAAAAAGACAAATTTTAGACCCAATATTATGCGTACAAAACGTTATATGATCTTTCAAATTATATTTTCCTAACTTGAAAAAAGCTGAAAAAGTTTTCATTTGGATAGGTTTTTAAATTTTCCTATAAATCTCTAAATATTGCGTTAAATATCCCAATGATACGAAATTCATCTTGAGGGTTCTACTCGGTAATTTTACAGTTTAGATTAGAGTAAATTGTGGTAAGAACCTATAGGGTAATAAGCAATACAAATAGGTCTTAGTAGAGTCATCATTGAATTTCGAACGTGTCATATATTGGTAGAAAAATGCACCTATTCAAAGTTGAAATTCGTACTTTTGCGTTTTTTCTCATTACCCCAGTGCATCTACTCATTTTTGAAATCATGCAGACTCAAAATTACACATCTTGGGCTCAATTTTCAGTATTAGTTAGTGTTCGGCACTAGTTAACTAGAACTAGTTGCAACTAGTAGTTAACTACCGATCAACTAGTAGTTAACTAGTAGTTTAACTACTTTTGGTTCAAACTAGTTTAACTAGTAGTTGAACTACTTTTTTTAATAACTACTAATTGAAACTACTTTCAAATTTTCAACTAATTTAAAAAAAAATTTTGTTTAAAATTTCAAAAATATTTAAAATTTTTATCAAAATATACAAAAATTACACTGCTATTTATAACTACAATGTCATGGTAGAGTACTCAAATACCATAACCAGAAATACAGCACCGTTTTGAGCGAAGCATAAAGTTTTTTGTGATATAGATAAGAAAGATGTAGTATTAGAATTTGGGCAAAAAATAGGTTACGAAATTAAATAGACTAGTTAACTAGTAGTTAACTACTTTGGAAAATAGTTAACTACTAGTTGCAACTAGTCCCAGGAAAAAATAGTTAACTACTAGTTGCAACTAGTCCCAGGAAAAAATAGTTAACTACTAGTTGCAACTAGATTTTCCCAGACTAGTTAGTAGTTGGTACTTAACTACTTTTTGACCACTAGTTGCCGAACACTAGTATTAGTGCACATTTAAGTAGTATGGCACGAGTTGAAACAGTCTGACACACATTAGTGCCGTTTACATGGGAAAAATGCTACCCGGGTAGCTACCCGGGTAAAAAGTGGGTTGAAGGGAATTTCCAACTCTACCCGGGTAACGAAATTTGAAGGCGTTTACATGAGACATGATCTTACCCGGCTTTTTCTCGGTCACGTGGTAAGAAATAAATGATCTTCCTGTTTCCATGGTTTCCAAGTTTGTTAACAAATAGTTCATTTTTGTTCTTGCAAGAAGCATCAAAATGAATTTTAAAAGAGCGTTGGCGATATATGCAAAAAAAATCAACGGATGATAGCAGATTTGCTTACCGAAGACCTGCGAAGATGTATGAAAGTAATATTGTATTATTTGTTGAATATTTTGTTTATTTACTAGTAACACTTATACAATTATACAAAATTGTGTTGGCAACATTGTTTCAATTCCATCAATGTTTATTGTTTTGATTTCCGTTTTTCATCATGTTTGTAAGTTGTGCTTGTCTTAAAAAATAAATGGATGTTTATTAAACTTAACGTTTTATCTTCACATTTCAAACTGCATTTGCTACTTTCTACATTATTGATGTCCATTACAAATTATATCAAAACAATCAACAGAGCACACACAAACAATTAAATGGCGGACTACACAACACGCAAGGTAGTGTAGGATGGGACACGAAATGCATCATGGGAAAGGAGGGTACTACCCGGCAATTGACTAGGATTGAATCCTACCCGGCTTTTTCCTATCTTTTTCCCTTCGTAGGGAATGCCGGGTAGAAAAGAGGAGTAAGAGCCGCCTTTTACCCGGGTAATTGGCTCATGTAAACGGCACTATTATGTTCAACTGTTTCCAATTATTTTTTGTAAAATTTCAAATCTTCTAACACAAAATAAAAATAAAATATTTTTTGATTGGAAAATATTGAATTGTTTGTAGAACTACTAAATAGCTTTGGTAAAAGTTGAACGAATCGGCTGGTCATATTTGCAACAAAAAAAAAGTTATATGTGAAAATCAAACAGCAATTTACTCAGATTTGAAAATGTCATTTCTCGTAGTGTGGTTACAAAACTTTTTAAGGTCATGTCAACCTGGGAATATGGTTACTGTGAATGTGTATGCTTCATATCTTTTTTATCATTGTGAATCCATGTATCTAATCTAATAATTCATTTACTTGTATGTATGTCAAACAGTTAAAGTAAATAAATTTAGTGTTTTTTAAAAATAATTTCGTTTCTTGACTTTTATATGGATGTAAAAAATGATAGTAAACAAGAATAAGACAAAAAAAATGCAAAAAAAAATTAAAAACCACTTCGACATAAAATAACTTCAAAATATTGTTACTTAAGTTTTCATATCAGAATGCTCCTTAATTTTTTTCTACAAACATAAAATCCATAGTAAGGTTTTTTTCATGACATACTTGAACGAATAAAAGTGTTTTAGTTAGCTATTATCTGCAAATAGATAATAACAATAGTTTAGTTTCGATGTAAAATAAATGGTTTTCGATAAATCTCTTTGTGACACTGGGGTAGTTGAAAAATTTCAGAAAGTCATACGAAAAACAGCATTGTCGAATGAGCAATTAAGGTTGTTAAAATCATACAATCTACACCCCCTCCCAAAGAATGGCACTCTATTTGTTTAAAGAATAGAACCAAGAAAAATATAAAGTGATAACCTACCGTCTTTATTTTTTAGATGATGAAATTTAATTAGAACAATGGAAAACGTTTTATACATACAATTGGAAATTCATTAAAATGAGTTTTCTATTTAATATTAGCGTCAATGAAAATTCCTTAATATTTTAGATAATTAATCAAATTTTAATGCTAATGAAGACCAAAAGAAACATGTATTTTACAGCAATATTAAATTAAAACATCATGTTTCTTTTTTATCCTGTGTGCATTTTAGTCCTATTATTAAGCTTGTAAAACAATGAATTTCTTTGGGAAGATTCTCCGATTCCCCCATTTGTCATTTTATTGAATTCTTTAATTTTAATTAAACATAACTTTTGACGTTTATTCGTATCAACTTAAAGTTTTATAAGAAAAAGTAAGATGGCGCCATTGTTTCACAATGGGCACACACAATTTGGAAAACCAAGGGGAAAACATAATAAAGATATTTTAATCACTGATCAGCCGTTAATAATCCAAGACTAGGAATAAAATATGCAAGACTAATTATTAATGAATCTGTTAAAAACATGATGGAAATCATCAAAAAAATTTAAGTATAGCACACTGGAAAACACACTAAAATGAATTTGAGTTACTTTTTTTATTCTGTACATTTACTTCCTATCTTATTCTTCCCCATCTCTTTAAGAAAATTAAAAACGATATTTAGGTAAAAAAAAAACATTAAATTTTCCCATAAAAGCAAATTTAGAAGCAAATAGCTAATTAAAAAAAATATTCCACACTTGTCAGAGGTACTAATGGTTATATATCATCCTACTAGATAGCGCCACTATGTGTGAAACTGTTGAAGATATATGTTTTTTGTGGGGCCCACAGACGAGCAACTTGGTCGTCAACCGGGTTGTCAATTTGCGAAGTTTGCAACCAAGTTGGCCGTCTGTGAGGAAGTTGATAATTGACTTTCAGGTTGATGATCTGATCGTCAACTTGGTGGGCGGAGCTTAATCGGAACATGTTTTTAGGAAAATAAAAAAAAACTAAGCATTAAAAATTTAAATAATGTAATTCTAGCACGAGAGAATAATTAAATAAAATATAATTTTGCATTTAAAGTACCAAAATATATTAATTTGTTACATTCTGATTAATTTTTTCTTCATGGTTTACATTCTGGTTGACGACCAGGTTGGCGATCAGTTAAGAAATCATCAACCCGGTTGACAACCAGGTTGATGACCAAGTTGCTCGTCTGTGGGCCCCTATTCCATTTTTAACACGGAGCCAATAAAAATTTATCCTTTACATAATAAAAAAACTCAAAATTGTTTCTAATGTTGATCACTATTTATATACTTGAAATTTTTCTACTATTTTATGCTATTGAACGTCACCCAAAAGGGTCCCAAATGAGTTAAAACTCTACCTTTAAAAGTAAAACTTCAAAACGTTTTCAGGAGAGGACACATAAACACCCATTTTTTACTTGGAACCCCAGTATTTTTACCAAAATTTTACATTAAGTGCACAAAGATATTATAGAAAAATATTAAAATAAACCCTACACTCATTGTATTAAGCATCGGTATTAAGTAAAACGGGAGGTGCCCTTTAGAAATAATTAGCCACCAACAACACCCAAAAATCTAAAAGTCTGGTAACGACTTCCACTTCTGATTAGAAGTCGAAAACAAACAGGGCCGTAACCAGACTTTTGTTTCCGGGGGGGTTTTGACTCAAATATTTTCTGAGGTACCTCCTTACGGGTAATAAGTTTTAGATGACAACACTGGATTGAAATTTTGATGCACTAAATTTAAAAATTGTATAAACAATATGAATTCGAAGAAAAAGGGGGTCTGGGGGTCCTCCGCCAGAAAATTTTTGGAAATTTGCCTCTCAAAAGAGTGTTTTAGCTCATTTCTGAGACCCTTTAGATTACACCCATAGAGCACCACTCATTGTAAGCGGCCGAATTTTCAAGGTAAAAAGAAGGTATATTGTAATAAATGGCGAAATGTTAAGGGGGTTTTTAGGTTCCTACTCCAGAAATTTTTTTGAATTTTTCCCCTAAAAGTGGCATTTTAACTCATTTTGAGACACTTTAGGTTACATTAAAGAGGACCACTCCTTGTAAATCACACAAGTTTGAAGGAAAAACCGTATACTTAATAGATTTCAAAATTTCGAGGGGGTTTGGGAGTCCTCCCCCAGAAAAATTTTTATAATTTTACCCTTAAAAGTAGGGTTTTGACTCATTTTGAGGCCCTTTGGGTTATACCCGAAGAGGTTATCGCTCCTTGTGAGACATAATTTTCAAGAAAAATAGCAGTATAAAAATTGATGTCAAAATTTCGGGGGGGGGGTTGAACCCCTAAAACCCCCCCTTGGATACGGCCCTGAAAACAAACATATTAGATGAGTGTAAAATGTGCAAATAGAGTACCTTTTGATTAACCTTGATTTCCTACAGTAAAAAAACACCATAAAACCTTCAACAGACAATATCCACGTTTCCCGTTCAAAGCATAAAAGTGAGAAACAGGAAGACGAAGACAAAAAATTTAACAATTGTTATGAAACTGAGTTAGTTAGTGAGGCAGTATATCAATGGAATCCAACATTCACTGTAAAATATGTTAAAATATTCTTAAATTAAAAACTAATTTTGTTCAGTGGCGTAACTAGAGTTGACTAATGGGGGGTGTTACTCCGACCAGTCAACCACTCAGACATATTATCTTTTTTTAACCAATGAATGTTTGACTCCATTGATATTCACTTACTCCATTGATAGCGCCTTAATGACGCAGTTTCATAATAATTTTTAATTTTATTCGTCTTAGTCTTTCCATCTTTCCCTTTTGTACTGTGGACTAAGCAGAAATATAATTTAATTGTCAGCATAAGTGGTTTTTAAGATTTTTGATCAGCTGAAATTTCATAAGGTTGAAGAAGGGAATAAGTCCATCCTCTTTTTTTTAACTGTAAAACATTTATAAATACACTTATAACGATGGACGGGCTAATACGAAAGTACCGAGAGGGTAAAAAAATTCTCATAATGTAGGTATAATTTTTTTTTGCAAAACCTCCGATGGGAAAACTTCATCTATATAAGAGGCTTAACTTTCAAAGGAAAAACACAGTATAACAGACGTAAAAATATTAGAGGGGGGTTTGGGGGTTCTCCCAAAGAAATTTTTAAAAATTTGTCTCTCAATGTAGTGTTTAAATTCATTTTGAGGCCCTTTGGGTTAGTTCCTAAAAGAACAGTTCCTTGTGAACCACCTGCTTTTTCCTATACCTGTGATGCCCCAGCGGCGATTGGGTGGAAATAGTTGGGGGGTGGACTGGTGGGTAGCAAGTGGACCTTCCTTGTAAAGACAATTTTTTTCAGTTTTTCATGTTTTAAAAACCGTTGATGTAATGGGCTGTTACATCCCCAATAACCCCCCTTCGTTACGCCTATGATTTTGTTTCGACTTAGTTTACAGCATAAAAAAGATAAGATAAAGACAAACTAACTTAAATTTCAAATTAAATAAAAAAAAACAATGAATGGACACCCATTGCCAAATTCAAGGATTATATCTGCTTATAGGGGGCATTTATTTTCCATACTCATCCCACCAGAGCCTGATTTCTGGGAGGGCATTCGGGGCACTTGCCCAGGGCTCCATTTCAAAGGGGCCCCCAAAATGCTTAACAAGCTAAGAAAGTGTGAAATAAGTGTAAAATAAACTTACTAAGCTTATAAAGCTTTTGAACAAACAATTTTTACGAAGTGTTTCTGTTTACACTTGGTTTAAAGATGATTGATTTTGTTATTTTAACTCAAATATATTTAAGTTTCATTTTAGACATGAAGGCCCCCCCCCCAAATGGGTCTTTTGCCCTGGGCCAACAAACTTGTAAGTCGGGCCCTGCGTCCCACTCATGTTGATCTTCAGAACTTTTTGAGCATACTCACCACATAAAAGTCAGATTATTTAAATAAATTATAAATATCTATATGAATTTAATAAGTCCGTAGTGTAAAAAAATGTCAATTTGCTATTTCTTAGACTAATTTCCTTTTTTTCAAACAGACAGTTGAATCGTCAGTTAGAAAAAGGAAATACTATAAGTCCAAGAACAAAGTTTTGAGAAAATCGATTTTTTAATGAAAATGGAATTTTTATCCTATAGCCACCAAATTTTTACAGGAAATTCATGAAACTGTTAAGAATACAGAACAATCATCGAAAAATTATAAGTGTATTTATAAATGTTTTACAGTTAAAAAAAAAGACGATGGACTTATTCCCTTCTTCAACCTTTATGAAATTTCAGCAGATCAAATATCTTAAAAACCACTTAAATTGACAATTAAATTATATTTCTGCTTAGTTCACAGTACAAAAGAGAAAGATAGAAAGACTAAGACGAATAAAATTAGAAATTATTTTGAAACTGCGTCATTAAGGCGCTATCAATGGAGTTATATCAATGGAGTCAAACATTCATTGGTTAAAAAAAAGAAAAAACGCTTTTCAATTCAAATCAAATTTTATTTTGGCTAAGTTTACAGGCTAAAGAATAAAAAAAGAAATACTAATTAAGTTAAATTTCAAATTTAATTAAAAAAATACAATGAATGGACATCGATTTCGCAAATTCAAGGGGCTATATCTGCCGATATAGGGGGTAGTTATTTTTTCCCTCTTTGCACTCATTTATAGAGCGGAGCCTGGAGATATTTTTGCGCACAAAAAGTCAATTTGTCATTTTTTGGACTTATTCCCTTTTTCAAACTGTCAATCCATAACGCCCCCAACACACTTCCGGCAGTAGAGCACGGCACGAGACAAAGCACCGAAACCACTTGAACTTCGCCCTGGAACACCCCCACGCGAATCAAAGCAGGGGATCAATTAACCACTTCCCCCAAACGATGCCGGAAATCGGGGGTCGTCCCATTGTT
This sequence comes from Tetragnatha montana, assembly GCA_963680715.1. NCBI lineage: Eukaryota > Metazoa > Arthropoda > Arachnida > Araneae > Tetragnathidae > Tetragnatha > Tetragnatha montana. The sequence goes on along the minus strand of OY796677.1, from coordinate 11,443,975 downwards.
TTGCGGCGCGTGGCCGAACCGGACGTGGCTTCCCGATGCGAATCATTGGGTTTTCGGGCGCAACGTCATTTCCGGTCGGACCCCTTTGCTACCTGTGGGCTTCCGGGGGAAGTCGTGACGCGCATCGGAGATGACCGGATGATAGGGGGTGGGGGAGGTTTTAATATCGTGTGTAGTGAATTGAATCGTAATCGAATAAGTCCAAAAAACCATGTTTTTATCATATTGCGCCAAGAAAAGGGATTTCCTTGAATAACCGTAAAATTGTAATGGAAATTCAGGACCCTATTTAGAAAACAGAACAATCATCGAAAAAAAAATATAAGTATAATCGCACACACCAAATTACTGTAGGTACAGTTGGAAAAAAAAATAATGGACTTATTCCCTTTTTATAATCTAACTTATGAAATTTCAGCTAAAAAAACCTATAAAATCTAAATTGGCAAAATAAAATCTGAAATATGAATTTGAAAATATAAATTCATATGAAGTATTGAGGGCAAGCTGTGATAACTTAGTAATAATAGAAAAGACAACGTTTTCTTTTGCACATTTAATTAAAAGATTTAAAAATCTGAAACACAGACATGTTTCGAGGATAACATAGACCCTCATCGTCAGAGTGACGAGACGATGTAAATAACTAATTAACTAACTAACTTATTTACATCGTCACACTGAAGTAGAGGGTCCATGTTATCCTTGAAACATGTCTGTGTTTCAGATTTTTAAATCTTTTAATTAAATGTGCAAAAGAAAACGTTGTATTTTCTATTATTATAAATTCCTAGTTCTAGTTTATTTCTTTTAAATAGAGATATTTTGAATTCCGCCATTAGAATACCATGTAAAGTTGTAAAGGTTAAACATTGTATTCTTACAAAAATGTTCTTGAAAAATAATCAACAAATACATTATAACCTCTTTATCTCAAACTTCGATACCTCGAAAAAATATTTGTACCCTTGAAATAAAGTACTAATTAATTTTATATTTGAAGTAACCTTTTTATCTTGAATACTTGATATCTCGGATATGTTTTTGGGTCCCTTCGATTTCAAGATATCAATGTTATACTCCATTTTAAATTAATCGATCAGACAAGGAAAAGTTAGCGTTAATAAAACCACCAGTTACTCTAGACCACACAATAAACAGCACAAGTCCTCCAAGAAACTTCCAAACTTAAAAGGTGCATTCCAAAAAATGAGAAGAAAAAAAAACACTTTTCTTTACAAACCACCTCTCTCCACGTAACTCTACACTCATCGCCCACAATGCGGCATAAAACGGAGGCACGGACGCAGGAGAAAAAACCACAAAGACATCCAAGCCCGAGAAATAATAACCGACCACAAAAGATGCCAAAGCCACGTCAACAAAAAACCTCTATCCAAATATTCCAGAACGCATTCTGTGCCGAGATGAAAGCGTGTTGACCTCGGGAGCACCCACATAAAGGACCCCTCTCCGAATAATCGTCTGATTCCGAGCACCCCTGGGCATTATTTAGAAGGAGGGGGTGTATTTGGGGGAGGTGCACCCTTTTTGGCGACAGATTTGCTTGGCGACGTAATGCTAGTGGACAAAACAGTGGTCCTCAACTTTTTTTTCATGGTGTTATGCCCCACTTAAATTACTACTAAAGTCAGCCCACAGGCATTTAACTAGACAAAATTATTTCTGAAGCCTCCGTCATGTATATATTATAGGTAGGTATATAATATACCTACCTATAATATATACATGACGGAGGCTTCAGAATATAGCTTACCATATTTTCTTTAGCTCAACCCAGGACACTTTGTCGACCTATCGGTCCATCAAAGATTAAAAACTAAATAAACACCCAAACTAAAAAAATTAAACATTTAAACTGAAATAACATACTCTATTTAATCACTTGTACTTTTCACTTTACATCACTTTCTTCAAAAATTCTTTGCTAGATTTAATTAAATCAAAAAATTCACAACAATTAAGTTCAGAGTTAATTTTCACATTTAAAAGGTGTTTGACAGCACAAATAGAGAGTCTGCACCTTTCAGCAGTCTAAATGAGGAGCTGAGAGCCAGAGTAGACCAACCAAGAAATTTCCTCCTAATTTAAAAATTAAAGACGATGGTACAAAAACTTCATTTAGAATTTTTTTTTTACTGAAATCAGTCACCAGTTTTAGCATTTTGGAAAAGTTTATAAGAGTTGTTTGGTTTGTTTTAGCAGGTATATAAACCAGTCTTATAGACTTTTCCAAAATATTAAAATTGCTGACTAGTTTCAGTATTCATTTACTGGAAAAACGGTGTTCATATTTGAGGAGCTGAGAGCAAGAGTGGACCAAGTGGATTTGTGGTTTGGTCCACTCTGGCTCTCAGCTCCTCAAATATGAGTAAAGCGAAGCCGTAAAAGTATAGGTAAAAAAAATGCAGTTCGAAAATTTCACAAAAAATTTTGTCCAGTCTTAAAATTACGAAAACCCAGGACATTTTGGGACCCAGGACTGTCCTGGGTAAACCAGGACGTATGGTAAGTCTAATTATAGGTTAAAAAGGGGGATACTTGAGGGAGTACCTAGGTCGTCAGACGTTCAAACTCCAGTATAACCAGCCTCACTGGGTGCGGCCATACAGAACGTGTGACTGAATGTAACAGTAGGGTGTTTCGAAAGTATATGGTAAAAATTTTTTTTTCGAATTTCCCAGATGCCCCCCCCCCTCAAGTTGTTACAAATACTAAAACATTATTACCTGCAAATTTTCAGGTCTCTAGGACGATTTTTGACCCCCGCGCCCTTCAAAAGTAGGTTTCCCATGTTAAAGTATAGGGAAAATATTGAAAATATCGTCATTTTTGGTTCTTTTCAATTTTACGAGCCTGAAAGCAGTCAATATCGAATTAAAACCTATACATCATCTTTGGGACATCATTGCCTCAAGATCCTATCGGAAAAATATTCCATGGCACCTACTGGGGGGTAGTTACACGGGGGTGAAAAGCGAGCTTTCACCGAAAAACGAGGATGCTTGCCGGCGCTTGCGGCGGGAGCTGGATGAAGGCCTTTCATGGGGGGTCCAGACACATCTCCCGCCAGATGGGTTCCAAATGACCAGGTACCTTAGGAAAAAGGTTCAATAAACACTTAAATAGGCTTTTATCCAGGTCCCTCCGCAAACGCCGGCGAGCATAACCAGCACCCGCGGCAAGCATCCTCGTTTTTCGGTGAAAGCTCGCTTTTCACCCCCGTGTAACTACCCCCCAGTAGGTGCCATGGAATATTTTTCCGATAGGATCTTGAGGCAATGATGTCCCAAAGATGATGTATAGGTTTTAATTCGATATTGACTGATTTCAGGCTCGTAAAATTGAAAAGAACCAAAAATGACGATATTTTCAATATTTTCCCTATACTTTAACATGGGAAACCTACTTTTGAAGGGCGCGGGGGTCAAAAATCGTCCTAGACACCTGAAAATTTGCAGGTAATAATGTTTTAGTATTTGTAACAACTTGAGGGGGGGGGGGCATCTGGGAATTTCGAAAAAAAAAATTTTTGAAACACCCTAATGTAACAGTCAGCTGAGGCAAAGCCCCTTCTTTCCACAAGTTAACTTGGTCATCATTTTATCAACCCATCAGAAGGGAAGAAAGGCTCTGCCATGCCCAACCCGGAAACAGAACTAGGGCCGGTGGGGTGGCAGGCAGCGAGATACACTGCCACTAGTCCACTGGGCTTGTTTATAGGTCAGCTTCTTACTGCCGTATTCACCAGTAACCTAACCTAAGGTTAATCTGGAATCAAAACCTCCTATTTTTGAAGTAGCCCAAATAAGTTAAACCACGGCTTACTAGATACTTATACAGGCTAGCCGAGTTTTAAACAATGAAAACCATTTGACAACTTTTCCCGCTTGGATCGCTACAAGACCTACCTATATCACCCACCGCCTTCAACACTGTGGATATGCTTTGCCAGTTTGTCCAATAATGCCATCTGGATTTACATTGATTCCGTACTGGGCTAGCCTGTATAAGTATCTAGTAAGCCGTGGTTAAACACTACTTTTAAGAATAAAATTTCAAAACTTTTTTATGGGGAGTAGACACGGGTTTCTTAGACACCCCCTTTTTGTTTGAAACTCCAGTATTTTATACAAAATATTTTTGCATTAAATACACTTGATGGCCCCTTTGAAATAATTATAAACCAACCCCTTCTTTAAAAAAAAGCCACTTAAGTCTATATACCGGCTTGACAGACTAAATTGCAAAATTTTTCTTGGACCCCCTCCTGAATTCATTGAAACATATGGGCGCCCAGGTTACAGTCATTCTAATCTATGATGAAATGCATCTTTGGCGACCATTTCTAGAGGCAAGAAAGTTTCTCGCCAAATAGGATTTAGCGCCCAGCATGTTATTGGGTGGCGGGCACACTCCATGCAGGATGACAATTGACATTTTCTCCGAGCCCACTATTATTTCGGATGACTATTACCAGAAAAAAACAGGAGGGGGAGGAATAACTTAATGCAGCGCTGTTGACATTTTTTGGGCCCTTGTCACTCACTGTTTTTCTTGGAGACAGAATATTCTGTAAGGTGAAGGGGGTGTTCTTTTTTTTTTTGCTCGAATTCCTTCGACTGACCTCTGGGGGTGGTTGAATGGGTGGGAAATTTCGGTTTTATTTCCTCCTTTTTTTGGAGGGGGGGGGAGGTTGACAAAATAAGTCAAGTTATTACAGTTAATGCTGTCACCGTTTTTTTTATTGCGCGACCGACGGGTTTTTTGTGTTCTTTTAGAGAACAGTTGTGGTCACGTCTGTCAGTGTCACTCGAGATAATAAATTGTTGGAGTACTTTTACAAAAGACCGATTCAGTCATACGGTGCTTGTCCATTGATTTAGGTTTGATGTCGAAAGGAACAAATCTATAATAATAATAATAATAAAAGACCTTTTCCATTTATATACCACTATACTCAACAGCAACGTTTCTTGAAACCAGTACGTCACAAATGCGAAAGGAGAAATCGGTAAACACAAAGCCTGTTGGGTTGCTAGGAGGAGTTTCGGTATGCAAATCGTGATTGAAAAGCACTATATATACACGGGTTTAACAAAATAATCATACTTTTAAGTTTTAAACAATGAAAACCATTTGACAACTTTTCCCGCTTGGAGCGCTACAAGACCTACCTATATCACCCACCGCCTTCAACACTGTGGATATGCTTTGCCAGTTTGTCCAGTATTGCCATCTGGATTTGCAATGATTTCCGTACTCGGCTAGCCTGTATAAGTATCTAGTAAGCCGTGTTCTTCATTTCACTCAAAATTCAGACACCGTGATGGGAACTACTTTGTATGTGACGTCATAGGGTCAACTTAAGTTGCTGTCTAGTATAGCTGATATGCCCAGCCGCACGGGTGGAGATGGCTGTTCCTTTGAGAATAGAACAGTCAGTTTACTCTGTATTCAATAAAACCAGTAAGCACAGGAGAATCAATCATTGTGTGTGGCCATGTGTTTATTAGGCTGTAGTTCAACAATAACCAATGCCTGAAACTCGACAGATACAGAACATATGGTTTTGAACATGCAAAATTGCATTCTGCAAAAATCACCTGCTGTTAATGCGAACGGAGTTTGAAGTAGGAGTTTATTAGTAATATATGTTCCACTCTCATATTTTTCTTTAAGAATGTATAATTTGCAAAATACGTAGAGAATCATTTTAAATACTTCGATTAGTTCTACATAGTTGTGATTTTAATGCAAAACTAAGTTACACTTGTTGGGAACTTTTAGTGTCAAATCGCTTTCTGTTATCAATCGGATATTATTATATCGTTCTACTCTTGGACAAAAGTGATCACATTAAGCGGAGTCGACTGTACTACAATAGCACGCCTTGAAATGGTTATACTTCCCAAATAGTTACTCGATGTGAAACATATTAAGAACTTCTAACTATTTAACCTACATTCAATTCATTAACTATGCCAGAGAACTCGCAAGCATTTATAAAAGCTACGCTGGGTAACGCTATAATACTAAAAAAAAATAGAGAATTCATAATCTATGAATATATTTTTGACTTTTTTACTGGTGAACAAATTCGATTTCCAGGAGGACCGTTTTAAGATACAAGGCCGAGAAAGCCTGACCTGGTCAAGAATCTGATGAATTTGTTTTGATAAAATATGTTCATCTGAACAAGAGTTGCATAGAGTGTTTTCAGGTGACGTCACAACCGGTTATTTTCTTTTAACTGTGTACCTTCTGTAGGGCTTTTAACTGTTGCTAAGACCGTTGTTTATCTGTTGCTAAGGCGGTTTTTAGGTATGGGATCACGTGATTGCAAATGCTTTTATAGAAGAATTCCACGGCCAGTCATTTTCTGTAACTGTTAACCTCTGTAGGGCAAAAAACTGTAACATCTTCTGTTGCTAAGGCCGTTGTTAGGCCTGAGTCATGTGATTGAAAATGCTCTATTCCCTCAAAATAATACTTTGACCCCCCAAACATTTATAATTGTTCTTTTAAAGAGACAGCAAGGAAAAGTACCAAGAAATTGATATTATGAATCGACCTGTTGGTATTATCTACTTAAGAGCATTTCAAAGAAAGCAATTTCTGGATTTTTCGATATTCCATTCAGGAGGGGGTGCAAGGGGTTTGAATATTTACTCCCGTTTTTAGTTTTTGCATTCTAGCACCCTCATTATTAATGTGATCATAATGAAATTTTAGCATGTTGCTCCTCCTACAACCAGGAAGTTTGCGAAAAGGAAATTTTAAAATCAAAATATTCCATGCAGCCTTTTTTGCCCCTTTTCTAAATTTTCATGCGCATTCTTCGATGTAAAATTGACTACGGTTATTTCTTCTTCCATGTGACGCATTACCTCCATTGTTAGAAATATTTATTTAAAATTATCTTATAACAGGTGAAATTTTTTTAAACCTGAAAAAGAAATATTTTTTGATGATTAAATAAATTTTTTATGATAATCAAAAACTATTCCACTGAAAAATTATCAACTGGCCCCCTACAAGCGAAACCTGAACCAAAAGTACCCTCCCAATCCTTTAATTAATATTTGTTATTACAACAAAAGTTTTTCATAGTGACGCTGGATTACAGGTTAAATTTGTATTTTACATGAAAATGGAAGTATACTGTTAAACATCCGTGAAACAACAGTTTTTTTTCGAGTGTGGGTCATGTTTCTAAATATTTCCCCAAATGTAGCAAAATTCCAAAAGCAAAAAAAAACACTACTTTTCAAGGGACAATTTTAAAATGTTTATGAGAGAGATGCCCGCAGTCGCTGGAAAATAAATATTGTTTTAAAAAAATTTCACACTTGAGCACTTAAAAACAGGGGTTAAATTAAGTAACCAAAGATCCCTCGACCCAAAAAAAATTTGAACTAGATGGACAACAACGAGTGTAAATTCTCTTTTAAAAGGTCGAATTTTCAAAAAAAATATGTGGGAGGATCCCCAGACCCCCCTTATGTTCTTGGATTCCCTCTTTGAAAGTAAAGTCTAGTTACGGAGACCCCCCCCCCCAAATTGAGTCTTTGGATCCACCATTGACCCAAATCCCTCCATCATCCTTCAAGTTGAATGTGACGCGATATGGGTTCCAGGAGTGGATATCAATGTGTTTTGTGTTTACGACCAGGGACCCTAGCACCAAGTGCTGCGGTTTAGTAGTCGCTAGCGACTATTCACACTTTTTGCTATCATGACGTCACATTTCACAAAGTTGCAAAAAACCCCAGCACCAAGTCCGTGAGAAGTTCTCCCAGTGAGAACTTGTCACTTTTTTACTCGCCATGTCTGAAGCAGGCGAAAACTTCTCACTTGTATACAATATTTTTTTTACATCATTTTTGCCTCAAACAGTGGCTCTAACTTTAAAATTGGCCCTTGTTCTGCAATAAACATTCTTTAAAATGCATTTTCAACCCCTAAATGAAACAATAATCTTTATTTTATGTCAGAACTATTTTTTCAAGGCGTAGGAATAAAGTGTAACGTGTCAAAGCTTTTTGAATTAAATCACCGCCATCTTTGATGAAATATTAATTAATTAAATATACAAGTAATTAGATAGTAATAATGATACATGTTCTGCCTCAAATTGTTCAAATTTATTTTTACGAGAGTCTAATGGAAGTTCATGCAGTAAAAAAACCTAGAATTCCGATTAAAAATGTATATTCAAAAATTGAATAGAATCTGGTTGTATTTCTTTGTTCTGGTTGTATTTCGTTTAAAATTGCTCTGCTCTGATCGGTTCAACCCTTTTCGCCATGGAAACCGAAATGACAGTGAGAAAATAGTCACTTTTGAGCTGGTGCTGGGGTCTTTTTGAAGGTATCGACTATTTAGTCACTGTTTTTCGTTGTCGCTAGCGAAGCGACTAGTTCTCACGGTAGTGTCCCAGGTGTCGTTCCCAAGATAGTCGCTTCTCAACATTACAAATTCTTCTTATACGACCCTTCAAAACCCCACTTTGACAGACATCGATTTATCTTATCCCTTGTAAAGGACATGTCGAGGGGCGTAGTCAGAGGGGGGATTAGGGGGATAATATAATACCCCCCCCCGAAACTCAGAAATGTTTCATTTTTGACCGTAGAAAAGGATTAAATTCACCTCATATCCCCTCCCAAAATTCCAATGTCCCCCTCGGAAATTTTATTCAAGTCATACAAAGTGGGTAGCCAAGCCACAATGACGCAACGCAGGATTAAGCATTCCTGCTCTTGAAATTCCTTGCTTAATCCGCACCACACCTGAACTCTTTCCTTCGCGACGTTCAAAAACTGTCACATCCAGAAATCAGATGGATGGACACCCACGGTCGAGAAAGAGACAATGATGGGGGTCTTAGTCAAGGACGATCTGTAAGAAAGTCAACTTTCTGAACGTTCACACGGTATTCGAAAAAGTGTTGAAAACTTGTGTCTTCTAGAACTCAGTAAGCTTGAGACAGCACCTTTATTCAAAGGATTAGTATTGGGCTTTAGGATCATTGTTGAAGTGCATTTCTGTGTTGGAAATGTCTCGTACTTGCAACATCTGGCATGTTCAAAAATTTATCAGTCAAAGGACGCTTCTAAATACGCTGTGACAGTCCAGGTGCAATGGGTTTAAGTCGATATGGGACAGTGCATTCAAACTGGTGGTCCCCGGACGATACTGGTGGTCCGTCCCCCAGACTCAGAGGTGGTCAGTAAAGAAGCCCGATAGCGCAAAACTGTTTTCATTAAAAAAAATTAGCGCATTGAACGGTTTGAAATTGATAATGAGGTATTTTCACGTTTTGAGATTAAATTTTATTAAAATAGTAGATAAAAAACCATGAAGAATGACGTTTAAATGAAGTTTCTGAGATTCCTAGTTTCTGAGATATAAATTTTTGAAATTTCGTTTTGCGTTTTGGCGCGAAAACATAAACACTGTTGTTGTTGTGCGCTGTGACAGTCACGTCCAATATAATCCTAGAGACCCTATATATAGAGAGACTGGACAACGGCTCACCGGTATAATCGGTATTTCCTCCATTTTAGTTACAACTTTCCTATACTTTAACATTACGAAATGTTGAAAATCGTGGAAAATGCTGTTAAAAGTTTTGAAAAACACCGAAAGAAGAGCTAAAATGTAAACAAATAAGTTATTAAAAATTTATTTGTTTACTTTCTTTCATAAATAATGCCAAATAAATTAAAAAAACTAAATATTTAATTGTTTAACTGGTTGGCGACTTAATTGGCATCCGCCGTTGGCTACCAAGACTAGTTAACGATCTATTTGGATAAGAAATTGAAAACAAAGTATATAGAAACAACAATAGAATTTGAATTGAGACTAGTTTCCTGGCTACTAGTCCATAAAAATAAAAATTTTGTTTCATACATTTCTCCCCGAAAAGAGCGATAGCGTGCCAAATGTTACCTGTGGCAACCAAACAATCACTTTGATTTTTTAAAATGTATTTTCTAAGATAAAAATTATTATTAACAAAAAGAATAACATCAATTCGTGTTCGGAATAAATTGTTGAAATTTTTTATATAGTTTTCGCTTTGATTTTTGTGTAATAAAAAGAGTTTTAGGCGGATGAATTAGCATTACAGTCTATGGAGATTCATGCATTTTGTAACTAAAATGGAGGCGAAAAGTTCATTGTCCAGTCTCTCTATATAAAGGGTCTCTATATAATCCCGTTTTCCGATCATTGAAAAACAGTAAAAACACTAGTTTCGAGTGCGCTGTGACGTCAAATCCTGTTTTTTGATCACGTGATTATACTAGTGTTTTGGCAAAAATAAAATTGAATTTTAAATTGTGTAAAATACATTTTTGAACTTATAAATCTGATATTTGAGAGTTTTAAACTATAACGTATCAAAAAAGTGTAAAATTAGGCAAATAGTACCTTATTTCTTGTTTAAGTGTGGGAAGAGAGAAAATTGTTCACTTCTTGTATTTAGTAAATGATTTGATTACTCTCGATCTCAAGTCGATGAGAGATTAATAATTTTAATTTGCATTAAATTGTGATGATAATATTTATTTACATTTTTTGGTATATTTAAATTTATAGTTTTTAAGAAAAAAGTGGTGAGTATAGTATAGTGAAAGGTTAATTTAAGTAATATTTTTCTTAAGACTAGGGGGCTGCCGCCCCCTGCTCGGTATCGCTCGCCCCAGTATCGCCCCGGTATCAAATACCCAGTACGTACGCTGCGCTCACTTACCTTACAGACAACAAATTAACTTACAGGAACCAATTAACTTTGTTGTTGAAACTATCGCTAATCCTTTGTTGTGAAAACAAAGTTTCGGAGAGACTGTGTTGAGATGTTTTCCGATGTAGTTTTCCAATGATTTCATTGGGGGCTGCGCAGACACGACAATTGATTTTTAGAAACTGTCACACTAAGCTAAGGTCCTAATCCACTGGGTAACAATTTTTGACAAAGTTCGTATAAAAATTATAAAAGTAGCCATATCCTATTTATTTTGACGTGCTAAACACGAATATCACCATGATAACTCTGGGTTGGTTCTGTTTTCAGAAATACAGAGGGGTCATTATACGTATATTGTACTTAATGATCAAATATTGCAATTTTTAAAAGATTGCTTAGGGTAAAGGAGAGGGCATGAAATTGAGTAATATTCATAACTAAATAAAACTTAAATGCCGGATAATTATTTCATTTATTATGTACAATTTAATTGATAAATAATTAGGGAGATGGGCAAGCCTGCACATCGTTGTATCTCAAGCAGTGGCGGATCCAGAGGGGGGGGGCAACAGGCCTTTGCCCCCCCCTTGGGATCTTGTACCTTTTTTTAAATTACAGTAAAAAAAGGAAAAAAATGTAAGAGGGAAGAGAAGATTGAAAAGTCAAACACTAAATAGGAAGCATAAACATATAAGTTAGTATGGGAGGGCTCTGGCACTCATCTGACCTTGAAAAGGTTAGTCTGAGAATTAAAACCCCCGTAGATAACCATTGGTCACATTCCACACCCAGGCCCTGATTACTGCCTAGGCCTGCAAGGCCCGGGCCTTCGGCCTTGGGCCCATGATTTTTGGGGGCCCCCAAATGGTCTGAAAAATGTTTTTTTTGTCACGAAACATTAAATTTCATGTGATAAAATTTTATACTTAAAAATTATAAGAAAGTTATTTTTCTAGAAGTGCATTAAAACTAAAATAAAAAAGGGTGGTGTATAATTTTTTTCTAGGTTAGCATAATAGTAACCCAATGACGCAGTTTCTTATACATTTTTATCGTGAAGGGGGCCCCTAAAAGCACCCGGGCCTTGGGCCCGGACTTGCCTTAATCGGGCCCTGTCCACACCTTGCTTTACCTCTTGCCATGTACTGAAATTTATGGCTGTCTCAATTCCTGCTTGAAAGAGAGCAATCCACGGGAGGGGGGGCAAATTAAGAACCAAGAATCCTGAAATGGGCACAAGGCACAAGTATAGGGTGTGGGCGAGGAGGTCCTGCCCCCCCCCCCCCTCGAATTTCGGACTAGGTATATACAAAAATAAGTTAAAATCCTGCTTTGTAGTGTCAAATTTCAGAAAATTCTCAGATCCCCTTTTGTATTTGGAACTTAAGTGTTCACAACTTCTTTACATTAAGTTCATCAAAATGCAAATCTTATCCAAAAATGTATATTCAAAATTCAGGCTAGAGGTACCAAAACTAGTTAAAAACCTGTTTTTAGAGTTAATTTGTTTTAAATCTTCTGGGGGAGAAGACTTGTGGGGGCAATCAACCATATTAGGCCCGGAAATCTTATGGAAGTATATGTATTATCGGGTTTAGGAATAATTTTAGGTCCTCTCCCTTCGTTGCAAATATTTAGCTTTGCACCTAATAATAAGTTAATTTTTTGGAGGATATTTGGGCTCTTCACGCGAAATAAACTTCTATTTACGCCACTCCCATCTAGAACAGAAGGGACCGCTCATCTTCATCTTTAGGATCTTTCCCGGAGGATGGGACCTTAATTAAAATCCCATTCCCCGATCCCATCTTAAATGTTCAAAAATGAGTCAAAGGACTACTTTTTAAGGTAAAATTTCCAAAAAGTTTGCTGGGGGAGAACCCCCAGACCCCCTTCTTTCCCTGGGACATCATCCAAGTATTTTCAATAATAGGTTCAAACTTTCAAAATTCTTCTGAAGAACCCCCAACCTTCTTAAAATGTAGTTGCCTCCCCCTTAGGTCCAGGCTGGATCCGCCACTGATCTCAAGGAACTTAATATAAGAAAAGTTGTAAGTAAAAGAGTTCCAAGTACCAAAGCGAGGTTGGGGGTCCTCCTCCAGAATATTTTTTGAAATTTCACTCTAAAGAACAGGTTTATAAATACTTTTAAAGTCTGTCTGTCCTAGCAAGGCACGAGTGGCAAACCTAAAATCAGTACCCACAGCAGAAAAAACAGTGGCGAAAAAGCCATAAAGATGGTTATCTCACTTCTATTAGATACCCGATACCCTGCACTCGCCACTGCTTTTTCTGCTGTGGGTACTGATTTTAGGTTTGCCACTCGTGCCTTGCTAGGGCAGACAGACTTTAGTACACCTAGTCCAAATTTCACACATACATTTATAGGAGTTTAATACATTTTTAGGTAGGATTTGCATTTTGATTATAATTTAATGTAAAAAAAGTTGTGAATAAAAGAATTTCAAGCATGCGTTTTCGTTTCTTCTACGTGATTGTCTTTCAGAATACGGCCCTTAGTTACTGATCTAACAATACTTTGTGGCGCCCCAGTAAATACTCTGCGGAGCTCACTTTGGGAACCACTGCATTATGGAGAGAGCAAGAGATAAGAGAGAAATAAGGGACAGAGATAATAAGGGGGAGAGGGATAAAATGAAATATTGGGAAGGATAAGGAAAGAGAAAATGAGGGGCTTAGGAAAAATAGGAAGGCAAAACAATATCCGAAATTGTAAAAGACATAATAGACCGGGAGCCAGCAACATATTTTGTCAGTCATTTCCTCTCAAGCGATATTTGGTGGAAAATTTCAGGGAGTTGTATCATAAAGCCTGGTGAGCGTCAGCTGCTTGTCCGTGGGTTGGTTGAGCGGTGGGAGCCCCCCAAACACCCACCCTCACACAAAGTCAAAGTCTCTTCAAAGATTGGATGAAAATAGCCATAACTTGAAGTATTGTGGAAACCCTACCGCTTCATTCATTGATAAGAATCTTTGAGGAAGACGCTCCAAATGTTAAAACGACCAGCTGACGTCTATTCCACCGCCCTACAGCCAGCTGACGAATTTTTTTCTTCTAGATATTGGGTCTACTATAATGTATCAAAGTTTTAGCCGGGAGGAAATGACTGAAAATTTTAATTTTTTTTTAGTGTGGGGGGGAGTGTTTGGGGGGCTCCCACCGCTCAACCCACCCACGGACAAGCAGCTGACGCTCACCAGGCTTTATGATACAACTCCCAGAAATTTTCCACCAAATATCGCTTGAGAGGAAATGACTGACAAAATATGTTGCTGGCTCCCGGTCTATAAGAGGTAAAGAGATACTAAAAGCTGATAGGATGATTAGATAGCTGATGAAAGCTGATTAGATAAGCTGATACTAATAAATCATTCTTAAAGAAAGAGAAGAAAGAATGAGTGATGAAGAATAGATAATGAGTGATAGTAAGCTCAATCACCACTAATAAAGTCAAATCATAAAATATAGTTATTAATGACCCCTATATATAGGTTATGTTCTTTAGTGCTGAATACAGATCAGGCCAACATTTCTACAAAATGTAGAAAAAGTGTGGAATATAGGAAGCATTTATTTATCGTAATACTTTTGTTTAAAATTCTCAGGGGGCAGGGAGTTTTTCACCCCCGAAGTTTCTGGAGTGGGGGGACGTCGCCCCCCTCCCTAGTTTTTCATTGATTTTTCAGACATATTTTGAAATAATCTGGGAAAACTTTTAAAACATTATCTTAATCATATGCTGACGGTTCCAAGTCCACTGAACGGTTGACTTACAAACACAAACAGCCCTAGTCTAGTCTACCCCGAAATTCGGAGTAAATATACCAAAAGTTAAAACCCTGTTTTTTAGGGTCAAATATTCAAAACATTTCTGGGGAGAGAACCCCCAGACCTCCTTTTGTACTTTGAACATTGTTATTCACCTTTTTGTAATGAGTTCGTCAAAATCAAAATCTTACCAAAAAATGTAGGTCCAAAATTTGAGTTGTACCAAAAACAAAGTTGATACACTGTTTTTAGGGTCATATTTTTCAAATAATTTCGTGGGGGAGGACCCCCGGACCCCCCCCCCCCATTGGTGCTTGGTAACTTTATTAACTACTAATTTTTCTTATAGTAAGTCTGGTTACGGCCCTGGTTTTCCCCTTGAAGATTAAAAAAAGTAGTCAAAGGGTACCAAATGTCCAAAAAATGAGTAAAAACACTTTCAATTTAAAGCCAAATTTCAAAAAAATTTCTGGGTGAGGACCCTTTTTATGCAAGCTTTATCCTAAAAACCTAATTTATACTCGCACAAAGTTTCACATTTCCTTTATAGAGCATTTTCAATCTCATGACTCTGCCTAACAACGGCCTTAGCAACGTTGTTTTATTCCTCCAGTGACATCATGTGCGAATGCTGCTATTGGATACTTCTATGTCCCGCCCCTAACAACAACCTTAGCAACGTTGATTTTGTCCTCCAAGTGACGTCATGTGCGAATGCTCTATAACATACTCGAAAAAGACCTTAGAAAAATTTGGGGCTAAAACTTCTTTCGAAACAAAAGTCTGGTTATGGCCCAGAAAAAGTTTCGCCCCCCCCCTCTTTCAAAAACGTTGGCACGTCCCTGTAAATGCAGCAATTTTTGCCACACTTATTCTAAAATTTATTGAAAAGTTGGCTTGATATTAGTAAACAACACTAAAATGCAGCCTGTGTGTCTATCAACACTAAAATGTTGTATAGACATGTATTACATGTCTATACAACAAAATTTTAAAAAAATTATTACAATCCCTTTGGTCTTATTATTACTCCTACTGATGGGTACAATAAATAAGCACACAAAAAATTTTGAAAATCTAAGACTCAAAGGTCCGGCCCTTTGATTGATTTGACATGGAATGTCCCATTGTCCCATGCATAAGCAGAAAGATAATATGAGATGAAACATTTTTTGGCTAGTATAGTCACCACTAAAATTCCAAATAATAAAATAAAAACCCAAGCAATTTGCCCTTTTACCGTTAAAAATATCTGTAGTTAATTAATCTAACGGCATGCATTTGCCGTAGCATAAGCAAAAAGAAGGATTAAGAAGATAGGGAGTGGATAAGAGAGGGAGGAAATGAAAGAAGAGAGAATGGGGAAAAGGGATAAGGAAAGTAAAGGCTTATTCAGACATCCTTTTTTGTGTTCATTCTAGAGGAATCGTCCATATTAAAAAATGTGAATTGGCGTTTCACTCGTTCCCTTTTCCATAGAGTGTTTTCAGGTGACGTCACAACGGGTTATTTTCTTTTAACTGTTATTCTTCTGTAGGGCTTTTAACTGTTGCTAAGGCCGTTGTTTATCTGTTGCTAAGGCGGTTTTTAGGTATGGGATCACGTGATTGCAAATGCTCCAATAGAAGAATTCCACGGCTAGTCATTTTCTGTAACTGTTAACCTCTGTAGGGCAAAAAAACTGTAACATCTTCTGTTGCTAAGGCCGTTGTTAGGTCCGAGTCATGTGATTGAAAATGCTCTATGGACACTATAGCGATTTAGTGCAGAGAATTAGGGCTATATTCAGAAGGAAAACACGTCCGCCATATTGTTCCGAGATTAGAATCCATGCGGAATGCTTTTACATTTTTTGTGTAGTTCCAAAAAATCTTGAACTGCTACTAATTGCCAAAAAAAGTCCTCAGACATTAACATATTACGAAGGGAAGGTAATGGACATCTAGTTGTCAAATTTTGTGACGGAAACGATTCCGGAATCGAAATGGGAATCAAAAGATTGGAATCGATCCCATGTTAGTATCGAAGGCACGGAATCGCAAGAATTGAACCTCAGGAATCGATTCCGGGATCGAATCGAAAGAATCGTGACATCCATACTAGGCAAGGCTGAACTGAATCACAACAGTCAGTTATCAAATTTTGTGACAGAATCGATTCCGGAATCAAATTAGGAATCAACAGCAGCTTTGAATCGATCCCATGTTAGAATCGAAGGCACGGAATCGCAAGAAATGAACCTCAGAAATCGATTCCGGGATCGAATCAAAAGAATCATGAAACCCTACTAGGCAAGGCTGAACTGAATCACAACAGTCAGTTATCAAATTTTGTGACAGAATCGAATTGGGAATCAAAAGTAGTGATGGGCGATCCAACTCTTTTTTGGGATCAGATCAAAGCAACTCACTCATCAAAATGAGTTAACTCTTTTATATAACTCACTAACTCACTTACCTCCAAAATGTGTAGAAAAACCATGAAATCAATCCTATCGTAATAATTATGTGGTCCAGAATTATTTTGAATAGTGCGATAGTACGACTACGTTGGAACAGAAAAAGCTATGTCTTAACCGGCGACAGAGAGGAGGAAAGCGTGGGAATGTTGATCGAATTATTGACAAACGGCCGAAGAAACAGTATAATTTCGATTGAGAAAAATTTATGAGATGCGCGTGATGCAAAAAGCCTACGGTGCGGTGAACGTGAGAAAGAATGAGGAAGGGTTTAGGCCTGAAATTCACAGGGGAATTTTGAAATTAAGATAGAATAAGTTAAAGTACACAAAAATATGGGGTGGCGTGAAACATCATCACAAATCCTTTTTAATCGTAAAAGTTTTTAATGTAAATCTTAACTATTACAGATTTTCTTGAACTGAAGGATTGAAAAAATATAAATTTGATAATATTTTTCCAAAAGCGTAAGCATAAGTTAATTCCCGATTGTTTTCTATTATAAAAACCTATTTCCTATAATAAACTATCCTTTCCTATCATAAAAACAGCGAATTCCACTTCATTACACATAAAATTCACTCCAAATCTCGAAGCAGAAAAGTGTTCACACAAAAACTTCCAAGAGAATCCAAATTTATCATCTTATTAATTCTTAAGAACATCTATCCAAAACAATTTTTCAAATACAATTAAAAATTTTAACGAAATCATCCATTTTATAAAATAGCTAATACAACGCCATCATAGCTGCTAGACTCGCGTTTCAATTCTCAAAATCAGTTTAAAAGAGACTTTTCAAATCCAAATCCATCGCCTCATTAATTATGTAAAACACTGCAAAACCATAATGACCAGGCAGAAATAACTACATGCCTTTCAAGGCGTGTTCCCGTATTCCGCACGGTTTTATTCTTATTTTCTCAATCTTTTTTAATCGTCGAAATTTTTAATTGAGTTTCTAAATATTCAAGGATTACTTTGAACCTAAGGTTCATAAGAATATAAAATCACACAAATTTTTTTAATTATGAGCTGTAGATTTTATTAATCATCATCATAAACGTAGTGATTAAGACAATGTGTATACTCGCTCAGTTTCGTACAAATTTAAACGCTACACCTAGACCTATTTTACCCCACTAGACCCATTTCCCCCCACCCTACCCTACAATTTTTCAATTACAATTAAAACATTTTGAACGAAATCGTCCATTTTTTAAAGCAGCTAATGCTAATACAACGCCATCGTAGCTGGATTCTCAAAATTATTTGAAAAGAGACATTTCAAATCCAAATCCATCGCCTCATTAATTATGTAAAACACTGCTAAACCATTAAAATATAAATCTATAAAGTATACCTTTTGCTCAAGATCAAGTATTTTTTTATTATCAACAAGTATTTAAATAATAATAGTGCCTCGTCAGAAACAACTACGTTCCTTTCAATCCTGGAAGCTCATTAAACGAAATTCTCATTTTCGCAATCTGTTTTAATCGTCGAAAATTTTAATGGAATTTCTAAATATTCAAGGATTATTTGAACCTGAGTATAGAAAGAATATAAAATCATTAAAATTTTTTAATTATGTGCTTTAGATTTTATTAGCCATCTTCGTAAACATAGAATTAAGACAATGTAAATCTCGCTCAGTGTCGTACAAGAGTTGAACATTCATGGCCACCGAACAACTCCCCAATCTCTGTAATTCACTCCCCATCCAATCGCTCACCAGTTCCTTCCACTCTTTGATCCCAAAAAGAGTGACCAAAAGAGTTATATAGTTCTTTTCAACTCAGGAGCTATCTACTCCGAATGAGTGAACAACTGAACTATCAAGAGAGCTCTCCGGATCGAAGGAGTGGTGGGATCGGGTGAGTTAACTCATCTGATCCGACCACACCGCAAACCACTCCGTTAACCACTCCCAACGCTCTTTTGATCCCAGCCAAAAGAGTGAGTAACTCTCTTTTCATCGTAATCGTTTCAACGTTCGTCATTCACTTCGCGCAGCTTGCGGAAAGCAATGTCTATCGTCTATGGCGGAGAGGAACATAGAGAAAGGAAAGGCCTGAGTGAGCGTTGATGCTGAACGGTAGTGGCAGGCGTGCTCTCGTGTTTCTTTGCGCTTTTCAAGGGGCAGTATCACAAATTAAAACTTTTGAAAGGAATTTTTTAAAATTGCAACTGAGTTACCACTCTTTTTTTCTCGCTCCTTGATCCTTCACTCAGTTTAAGGAGTTAGTTCAATGAGTTAACTCCTCAAAAAATCGCCCATCACTAATCAAAAGCTTGGAATCGATCCTATGTTAGAATCGAAGGCACGGAATCGAATGAATCGATTCCAGGATCGAATCGAAAGAATCGTGACATCCCTTCTCAGGATGAACGGTGAAAGTGAAACAGTGAGCCTTCACCCATTTCACTGATGAACTTCCGCCCACCTAAGCCTAATATTATACTATCACCCTTAAACGGTATCCCATCCCCGGGGTATCTTCCGGGGGAAGAATCGAAGCGAGACGGGATGGTCTCGGGCGCGTGGCGGGAACTGCGCTCCAACAGGTATCGCCCCCGCTTCCTCTGTGCCCTAATAGCTAGTTCTCTGATGGATGTGCCAAGTGGGGCGGCGCGCAAATCATAGGTGCACTGATTTAGGAGAGGAAGCGCGTGGTTCGGTTTGCTTAATTTGAGCAGGGCACGATTTGGAGAGTTTGTTAGTATCAAGCGCTGATTCAAGGGGGGGGGGAGGCACTCTCAGTACCGGATTTCTAAATAGGCTAGCTAGGCTGAAGCCTACGGCGGCAAATTTTCGTTAGGCGGCAAATATTTTAAGGGTGGAATTTTTTTTCCGCAAAAAAGAGAAAGGAAACACAAACATTGGATTGACGGATAACGCTCTTTTCAGATAACAACAGTCCCAACCCCCACCCACAAGTTTTGAGCAGTTTGATTCAGTAAAGTAACAAATCTATTATTCAATGTTTTAGACCACATATGGGCAACCTCCAGCCCGCCTCTCCATTTGTTTCGGCCCGCGGAACACTTAAAAAAATTGTCACGGAGAAAAGTCAAAAGAAAGACTTCAAAAAGTCTCAAAAGGACTTAAAACACTATTTTGAGGATCAAATTTCAAAATTTTTCTGAGGGAGAACCCCCAAACCCCCTCCACAATTTGGAAGTCTGATATATAGTGTTTTTGTTTTGAAAAACAAGAAACGGTTTCCTTTGCGTGTTCCCCAAAGTGGTTTCAAATGAGATAAAAATACTAGTTTAAAGGGGAAAATTTTAAAAATTTTCCTGGAGGAGGACCCCCAGCCCCCTCGAAATTTTGACGTTTCTTCCCTTGAACCGTTCTCTTCAAATGTTACCCAAAGGGTCTCAAAATGAACTAAATCACTATTTATAGGCCAATTTAAAAAAAAAATAATTCTGGAGCTGATCCAGAGACCCCCATTTTTACTTTCAGCTAACATTGTAAAATTTTGACATTATGTTCACACTGTAAAAAAATCCCGTAAAATTTACAGTTTTAAACTGGCAGCTGGGTTGGTTGTGGAAAACTGTAAAAATTACGAAGTAAATCCGTACAAACAACGGTGTTTTACCTTGTAAAACAAAAACACATGGATTAAAATGGTAACACCGTTGTTTTTACGGATTTACCTCGTAATTTTTATGGTTTTCTTTACGGTCCCTCCCCCCGAAATTCTGACTGTGAAAACCCTGTTTTTTAGGGTCAAATTTCCAAAACAATTCTGGGGAAGGACCCCCACACCCCCCTTTCATGCTTGGAACTCAATTATTCACAATTTTTTCGGGCCGGAGGGCTTAGGAATATTTTGGGGTCCTCTCCCCCGGTGCGAAATTCTAGCTTTCGGCTTATTAAAAGATATTTTTTTAGGATATTTTGGGCCCCTCCCGAAATAAATTTCTATACTCCACTGCAAACACACAATTTTTCTCAAAAATCAAATATTAAAATAAAAAATATCTCAAATAGCAGTATTGCATTAATTTTTGCTATTGAGAAAAGGAGTTTGTGAAACTTGCCAATCTTAACAGAGAAGTACCTAAGTTTTTATGTTTACTTATAAAATTACTTTGGCGGCGCCCTTACACCCTTTGTCCTCCGCCCTCTGAAGGTACCCAGCACGGGCCTGTCAGGGAATTTTTTACAGTGTATAGGCGGCAATTTTTGGTTCAGCCTATAGGCGGCACATTTGGAAATCCGGCACTGGGCACTCTCCCATCCCCTCCTTAATGGGCTGAAGAGAAAGAAGGGAAAAAGAGAGAAAAGGCGTAAAAATGAGAAAGAAGAAATTAAACTAGTATTTCTATTGTTATTTTCTATTGAGAACATCGAACATTTCTTTTCTTTGTAGCTATTTTCATTATCCCTTCAAAATGTTTATATACTTAGTTATAGTGCTGTCCTTTAAAAACAACCCACTCCAAATTTTACCCTAAAAACAACCCATTGAGATTTTTTAATTAAATAATTAATATAATTTTTTCATCTCATATACCCTGTCTTTCTATGGCCTTTAGAGTGTCAGGGGTGTAAAAACTGGTCAAAGAACGGTTTATTTACTTATTTTTTAAACAAGCTGAGATAATGTAGAGTTTTGGCAAAAATTGGCTTCAGATTTACAGATTTTGTAAAAATGTACGTTATAAAGACTTAAGAGCATTTTTCGCACGTTTTTATGTTATTCCATTTGTATGAGAATAAAATATTAAAGTTTTAGCTCATTCCGCCAATTAGAGTCCTTCTAGGAAAAAGTGGGTTTTTTTCAAATTCTTACTTAATTGGCTGCCAATTTGTAATGGATTGTTGGAATTAAAAATGCTTAGCACTAAAATGTTAGGGAGGATGAGCCGCTAGTACAGTTTTTTGTTCGATTTAGTTATCCTTTTTATTAAGCTTTTAATGAAGAAAATATGAAACAGTGGGTTGTTTTTAAAGGACAGCACTATATTATATACTTCAATTATTTTTTTTAATTAACTTCATATATTTTGCTAGTAAATATTTGTGTTCAATCCTATGGCCAGCAGTAATTATATTTATTGACGCTCTTGTTTGCCACACCACCTCTTTATGTTTCTTTATTTCCTTTCCTTTGTTTCTGTATTTTTTTTTCTTATAAATTAATGTTTTTATGTGTGTAATGTACTACATATGTAGATGCGATTATGCTTGTATTACACAGTACAGTGGAAGCTCTTATAGCGACCTGCTCTTATAAAAATACTCTCTTATAAAGACCCAAAAATTAGTCTCTATAAGAGCACTTTTGTGCTCTTATAAAGACTAATCTTCGAATCGATTCAGCTTATAGAATACTTTTCTGGATCGGTTTGTGTGCGTCACACCAGAATTAGCCAATAAACAAATATCAGAGTATGACAAACAGCACCAAGTAACGATCGCATCTTCTTCTCGATTGCTTTCGCCCGGGGTAACCGGCTACAATCCCAAACGAAACCTTTCGCTACCTAATGTCCTTGTTGATTTTAGACTTTAAATTTATTAGCGTATTCATTTATCTTTCTTTATTTCCAATTTTTTGACTTATATTTAAGACATATTTTTCAAATTGCATGCAGATGCAGGTGAAGTTGATGTAATAAATTTTGTTAAGCATCAGACCTTTCTAAGGAAGCTGCAATAAATTAATATCAAAATTTAAAAAGCAAATATTTATACTCTGTAAAATATTGATCTTAAACTTTATATAAATTAAAATAAAAGCAAAAAATAATAAGGTAATATAACATGAAATTGGAAGTATCAAGACTTCATAAAATAAGAAATAATTGTTTAAAGTGAGGAAAGATCAATTGGATGATTCGAACTGTGTTCTAAATCCCAATGATATCGTTTTCAGGTTGAGATTTCCTCCAGACTTTATAAATTAGTCTACTAAAAATACATCATTGAGGGAATCGAGTCCACCTTCCCGAAAAGCATCAAAATTGATAGTTTAGCTTAACGAGTTTATTGCTTTTAAATGAGTGATATTCTACACTCGAGTGTATCACTCGAAGTTTGCTCTTATAGCGACAAAAAACTCGGTACGGATTAATTACGCTATAAGAGCTTCCACTGTACATGGATCAAGTAAGTTCACAGGTGACCATAAACTTTTGTATTTGTTCGTTTGTTATGTATGTGATAAATAAAAAAACTATGACAGATAAGAAATTCTTAAGTCAATTGAAAATTGTTGTTTTTCTTCTTTTCACTTCTTAGGCCCCTTGGATACGCAAAAAGGGACACATAGTGGAGGGGAAGTAGAAGTACAGTGCAAAAAATAATCGTGCAGAAACAGAAAAGCTCTGGAAGCAAAAGTTGCCAGAGCTTTTTATTTCCACGAGCTTTTTATTTCCACAGGAATTCTCTGTTGACTGAACTTTTTCTGTATGCTGCGATCGTTTTGCAACTTTAGGGAACATCCATCGTAAATCTACATATTCTCTCTCTACAGACTGGTGTCTCATTTTTTCCTATCTCCGGAAATTTTAGTGGGTAATGCCCTTAAATATTTTCGCAGAAAAAAGTAGTAGCATACAGTAAAAGTTTGGTCAACAGAGAAATCCCTTGGAAAGAAAAGCTCTGGCAACTTTTGCTACCAGAACTTTTCTGTTTCTGCACGATTATTTTATTGCAGTGAAGAGATGGCAAAAATATAGATGTATTGATGTTTCAATGGATAATATCGGTACTTCTATCAATAAATCAAATTTATATATTTATATGTATCAAAACAAAAATTTAAAAAAATAATAAAACCAAAGAAAAACTGTATTAGGGAAAGTAAGGAAGTGAAATTCGTAGTGGTTTTTTCCCTGTTCACCACCGTATAAGGAGAAATAAGTATGATCATATGGAAACATGTATCATAAGCTATCCTAAAATAATGTCATTATTATTTTCATACATTCTCTATTTTATTTAACAGGTAATATGGTTTCTTTGAGTTAGCATCTTATTTTTTCTTGTGAAGGAATCTTAATTTATTTGTAAATAAAGAACTAATGATTGCTTACAAAGTGAAAACCAATGGGAAGTATACATCCTTCTGAACAACTTTGCATCGTTAGAATATAGAATTTATTTAATATTTACTAACTTGTAAATTAATACAAATTTATTTATGTTTGCTACTTGATACTACTTGTTCCATAACTTTAATTGATTTAAGTAACCTCATTGTATTAATGTACACATATAAGAATTTCCTTTGCTAAATATAAAAACAACGTACCTATTTTAAATTTCTAAATACCTTCGTAGAACTAAAGAGTAGCATTTATTGTGGTAAATTATAATTTTAGTAACACTCCCTTTTTAGAGCCAATCAAGCACAATAGAGCATTTCAATCACATGACTTGGACCTCACAACGGCCTTGGCAACATAAGGTTACAGTTTTTTGCCCTACAGAAGGTTAACAGTTACAGAAAATGACTGGCCGGGGAATTCTCCTATTGGAGCATTTGCACTCACGTGACCCCATACCTAAAAACCGCCTTAGCAACAAATACCTCGTTACCTAGCAACCGCCTTAGCAACAGTTAAAATCCCTCTTAAAGGTTAACAGTTAAAAGAAAATAACTAGTCGTGACGTCACCTGAAAACACTCTATAAGATCGATAATATTTCCATTGTCTAGTATTTCATTTTTTATTATAACCTTTCACAGTTTGAAGGAGTTTAGAGCGCCCCCAGTATACAAAAAAAAAAAAAAAACCTACACCCAAAAAAAAAAATCATCACGCCTTTAAATATCCCACAGGGTCATATAAAATCACGAGAGTGTGACTGGTCCCCAACTCTCCAATACCTTCCCAAAACCGACGATACGACATACGACACCCCTTCCAATTCGATTCGAACACATTATCCGAAAAAAAAAAAGCCCCCGATCACATCCCCTATTGGCAGGCGCAGCGACACCCTACCCATTGTCACCACACCCCTCCCCCGTTGCCACCGTTTCACTTTCAAAACTTTCCCCTACCCCTGATGACACCCCCTTTGTCGAAAGTTAGAAATATGTATTAGCATTATGAAGGATAATGCTCCGGCAGCTTTGCATGCATTATAGGTAATCACACGGGTTGGTACAAAGCGAAGGATATCCTAATGTAAATCCGTAATGGCACGGTTAGGTGGATTATTTCCGATATATATGGGCTATGTGTGTGTTTTTTAAACCGCTGTGAGAGTTTTACTATTCATTATGTTTCACTGGAAGCGGAGTTATAGGGAAGATGTGGTGATAATCCTAAAATTGGCGTTGGTTGGTTGGTTGGAAAAGCTCTTGAGAGCTGATGAATTTTTATGAGGCAACGTTTTGTCGGTATTGTCAGTGAGAGGTGTAATTTCAGTGTATTTTTTTACTGTCAAGGTTTTAAGGTGTGGGATACAAGTTTACGTTTTTATGCACGAATTGTGTTTTGAGAAACCTGTAATCAGGTTGGGGCTAGAAAAATTGTGATGCGTTGCAGTATTGTAAGGTTTTGTTGGAAAAATAACGTCTGCCGCTAAATTCTGAGAGAATATGTTACCAGAAGTTATTAACTGCTGAATCGGAAGTATCTTTTGTAATGAAAGGAAAAGCTAGTATTTTTATGTCTTTTGGTATATTGTTACTAAATTACTTAAAAAATAAAGTCAATTATGTTGTTTTAAAAATTACGCTATCTCTACTGTATTCCCTAACAAGAAAGTAAACTTTTCTAGCAAATGGTGCATTTCGAAGGAAAATTGCGAAATTGTAAAAGTTTCCCTATTTAACAGATAGCTTTTCACTTGACAGACATTTTAATACAGAAAAATCTGTTATAGGATTTGAAAAAATAAAACTCAGCAGACAGATGTTTAGCAAATTCTTGGACATTAAATTTGAAATTAAATTAGAAAAACGCCTTCATGGAGGAACATTTCTTCAATATGGAAGTTCCTGTAAGAATATTTCCAGATATGAGTTCAATTTCTTTAAAGAACATTTTCCTTTAAAACTTAAAAGGGATTTTCTTAAAGAATATTTTGTAAACAAATGAATGGAATTTACTTAAGGAAGATTTCATCAACAAATGAAGGGATATTTTCCCCAGAAAATATATACTTCCTTCCTTAACATTTAAACTAAATAATTAATATCAATATTAAACTAAATCTGCTTATAAATAATCATGTAAAACAATGGACTCCAACCGTCTGACGTCACACGGAACCAACACGTGACCTACTGAGCTTGCAATGGACTCTAACCGTCTGACGTCACACGGAACCAACACGTGACCTACTGAGCTTGCAATGGACTCAAACCGTCTGACGTCACACGGAACCAACACGGAACACGTGACCTACTGAGCTTGCAATGGACTCTAACCGTCTGACGTCACACGGAACCAACACGTGACCTACTGAGCTTGCAATTGGTTACCACAGGTACTACACTAGTAGATCTACTATAGTCTGTGTAAATAGAATCGGCGGTTTCACGTCATGCTTTACCATGGCAACGCAGAAGAAATACATGGAGAAAAAACTCAAGATCAACCGCCGATTCTAATTACACAGACTATAGTGTAGTATCTGTGGTAACCAATTGCAAGCTCAGTTGTAGGTCACGTGTTGGTTCCGTGAAGTCTCGAACCAGATAGGCGGTTAGAGTCCATAGGATACCACAGATACTACACTAGTAGATTTACTAGTGTAGTGTAGTATCTGTATCTGTGTTAACCAATTGCAAGCTCAGTAGGTCACGTGTTGGTTCCGTGAAGTCTCGAACCAAATAGGCGGTTAGAGTCCATTGGTTACCACAGATACTACACTAGTAGATCTACTAGTGTAGTATCTGGGATAACCAATCGCAAGCTCAGTAGGTCACGTGTTGGTTCCGTGTGAAGTCTCGAACCAGATAGGCGGTTAGAGATAGAGTCCATTCCTTTTTATTAAACGCTTTTATTCAGGGTTGGCTGGATTGGACCCAATTGGGTTGGACCCAATGGGTTTTTTCAAAAAAACCCATCTGAAAAAACCCTCATTTTGGACCCATTTTTGGGTTTTTTCAAGAAAAATCAAGATTTTGGAAGTTTTAATATTGAAGAAAAACATTTAACGGAAATAACGTACCCAGAGCTGCAGTTGAGTGGGTTTTTCCAAAATTTTAACCATGTTTCAAAAATTATGGGTATTTTTTTCATTATAGAATGGGTTTTTTCAAAATTTAGGACGTTTAAAGTTTAAACTTAGTTATAAAAAATTAAGGAGGATTTTTTTTAAAATTTCACAGTGTGTTTTTTTCAAAGTTAATTAGATTTCTTTTAATATTGAATGGGTTTTTTCAAAGCTTAGGATATTTTTAAAATTTAAGTGGGTTTTTTCAAAGCTGAGGATATTTTTAAAATTTAAGTGGGTTTTTTCAAAGATTAGGATGTTTTTAAAATTTCAGTGTTAAAACAGTTTTCAAGTTAAATAGGTTTTTTCATGATTGAATATTTTTTTTCATAGTTTAGAACGTTTTCTTTTAATTAAGTGCGTTTAAAAATTAAATGGGTTTTATTTCCAAAATGAAGGAATTCCAAATTGATTAATTATAAAGTAAATTTTGTTGAGGTTTCCCTGGGAACATCAATGACACTTCGAGTAGTAATCCTTTTACTCTCATGTTATCAAAATAAAAATTATTTTCATTACTGAGAGAAAATATTCTGTTACAACCATGGTTACAACCACACCTGCTGAATTGACTGTGAGCGAAGGGTAGAGCGAGTGGAGCACTTCTCAAGTTTCTCTCAATGTTGATAGCATTAGAAAAAAATAATAAGAAATACATATAGGTCTTATTGTGAGTCTTTGGAACACCTGCTTTTTTCTCTAACAGCTTATAAAAATGCAATTTTTATGGTCGTTAATAAAATCTGTTTGGCGAGGACACTAATTTCGTTGTCTTGTACTGTATATTCCTCAAATCAAAGATAGGTTATTGGATGCCAGAGAACTGCATTAATGACAATATTTTCGAACGGAAATGCCTAATTAACAAACATATTTCAGTTTGGGCCATCTGGACTGACAGCTGGAATATTTCCATAAGCTTCACCCAACATTTCTCTGTTAAACGGTTTGAGATGATGGAAATTTTTATTATTATGTAGATCATTTTAGTAACGTTACACAAGACGTGTGTTCATGAAACCTTTCTTTCAGTCTTTGTAAAAATATTAACAGCTTTTGGCGCCGTTCTTTCACATTTGAAATGCGAACTGAGAAGACTTTCCATTCTTTTTTTTTACTCACAATGATAGATTGTGTTTGAATTTATCAAATAAATACCCATTAACTAATTTTTATAGTTATGTAGTGATTAATGTTCTGAATAAAATTGAATTATTTTCTAACGTACCGTCAGAACACGAAAGGAAAATAAAAACTAAAATAGAGGCATTAAATCAAGGGTAACCGATATAAGGTTTATGAACCTTCATTTACAAAGAACCCCTCCTAGCAGCTAAAAATTAACATAACTAAGTTAAAAAGAATTTTTGTCCCATAAAGCTACCGATATGAAAACATAAATATTAAAAATAAATGTAATGTTAAAAATTTAATTATCGCTTAATTATTTCAAGTCAGTAAAATTGAATTAATAACTCAAAAATACAAGTTTTAATACAGTGCAATTTTTGGCGGGAACCGACTGTCTGTGGAACGTTTTAAGCCTGCACGTCTGATTTAGACGCTTGAAGAGCTCCGTATCTGTTTGTAGAAAAGCTTGAATATAAATTACTATTTAGTAATTTATATTTTCGGAAGTAATTTGAAAAGGGCTTTCGACTGACTCACTAAGAGGTAGTGGGTGGTGTAGAAATTGCGCGAACCAGAAAATCCAATGTTTGTTTTTCCAAGACTTTTTTAAAGATTTCTCCCGAACTAATCATCGCCGTCGTATCGCTAAATGCAAACTATATCCGTAAACAACTCGTCCACCATATGTATTAGAAAACATGAGTTTTCTGAACCGGAAAATAATTTATTTTGGCGGGAAAAATAAATTTCAAACACCCCCTCCAAAATTAATGTATTTTTGTAACGCACCTATACAGGAGACAAACATAGTGAAAAATCACGAAAGTGATATCAAAACTTTGGTAGAAATAAAAGAAATTCCCTTTCTTCTTTGTCTGCACAACTTAGCCAAAAAGCCGAGTTGTTCTGAATATAAACCAGTAAGCTTCTTTTGTGTTTATAAATTCCTGGAAGACGTAAGAATCACCATGGCTACCGGAATTTCTGGAAAAAGCTTACCCTATTGGTCAAATACAATATAAAAATTTCAGAAAAAATTTACCTGAATAATTAATATCAGTTAACATGCTTTTATTAGACTTGTGTTTTTGACTCGATATCCAAACTTTTTTCCACAACTCGAATAACCCACTTCATATATGCATGAAATGGCACGAAAATTCTTATGGATGTATATTTTTAAGTCCTCTTCAAGAATATGTCATCGAAAAAATTATTTAATTTAGGTAAATGGGTCTAAAATGAAAAATACGGACATATTACGCACGGCTATAGACCCCTTAATTATTCTTCAACCATCTTCAAATTCCATGTTCTATAATATGAAAAGACATACCTTAAGGAAAAGGTCGTTTACCCGGTGAAAATCGTTTAAGGCCAACCTTTATGCTTAAAGCTACCCAATGCGCAATCCCCCCCCCCTAATACACAAGCGAGGTCAATAAAAGCCCTGCAGATCCCATACGGCATTCGAGACTAACATTTTTATAGGGTTCAGGTGACACTAGTTTCGTATTAGAATATCGAAATATTTAAAACAATTGTTGCAAAATTGGCCTTAAATTCAATATTAGCACTAAAATTTAGCCAGTTCAAATCGATTACTCAGATGAAGTTAAGTTTTCAGAAAATATTTTTACTTTCGGGCCGTTCAAATATTACGTAAGCAAGTTTTTGATTATTTTTGACCCCCCTCTAGGGATTGTTTCCCGGGATCCCGGGAAAACGGGATCCCGTAGAATTTTTAGGCCGGGACACGTCCCGGGATTTCTCAGTCCGTCCCGGGATTCCCTCAAAATTTTAAATTTCTATAACGCTGCTACAAACGCTTGAAAATTGTTCCTGATGGCACGAACAAACATTCCCTATCCTTGGAAGATACTCATAAATTATTGGAAGTGATGTGGTTTAAGTCAATCATCTGCTGAATTAAATTATCTCCCACTCCTAGAACTTTACAGTTAAAAAGCAATAAACAAGGAACTTGCCGATTTGTATAATACATACAATGCTCGCATGTTCACATAAATGGTGAAACTTGGTTACTCATCAACTATTTTTATTCTTTAGTATGTTTAGTGATAAAAGATACAAATCGCAATAAGTGGAGCTGTCTTGTGAGGGCGGCCAAGGTCCTGCATGGACTGTTGTAGAGCCGATGAGGAAGGAAGGATGTTAGAAACTCATAATCTTTATTTATGTGAGGAATAATTATTTATGATGATAGTTTGAACCTTATTTCCGAATGAATACAGCACTCGTGATCTCAATAAGTCGTCAGCTTTTAAAGAGATTATACGTTTTGAAGATCGGGCTGGAGAATATTCTGATTTTGTAGTATGGCAGAAAAAGCTAGTACATTTGCATGGGCGCACTTCATAAAAGACCGAACTCTGAAGCAAAACGCAAACAGTGTTATTGATAATTAAGTGTAAAGGAGGTTCTACGAGTGGTTTGCTCCGACATTTTAAAAACAAACATTCCATTGAGTTGTCCTCTGCTATCTACTTATCTATAAGGGAATTCAAAAGCATTTTTAGGGTAAGTACACGTTTAACTTGAGTATTTTTAAAACAAATTTAAAATATTACGTTCGTGTCATTTCATAAGGTTTTATGGGATATATGTGTGTACTATTATAATGAATCAATATAAAATTGCAAAAATATTTTAATATCATTTAAGAAATTTTAAAGCCTAGAGCTGAAAAATTGTAGCATTAAAAATTAATAATTTTTCCCCATATTGTTTTTCTAATTTCATCTTTATGCAAGTTTGGATTTTACAGCCAAAAAATATTTTTTTTTTCTTGAAATTCTGGCATTAATTAAATTTTCGGGATTTCCCGGGATCCCGGGATGATGTCAAATTTTATCCCGAAATCCCGGGATACCCAAAATGCCCCAAAACGACAATCCCTACCCCCCTCCCCCTTGTCAGCGAAAATAAGATAACCGCAACCCCCCCTCTCATAATTACATAAGAACCTGCCCGACCCTCCCCCTTTGTTCTTTTTTGTACGAAATTTTTAGTAATGCTTAGATTTCTGTAATTCATTGTTCTCCATGAACACTTAACCTATAGTTAAAACTTTCCTTGTGAAAAATGCTTTAATTTTTTTTCCTAGTTCAGTTGTTCTTTGTGAAATTTATTTTTGGTTAAATTTTGAAATTATTTATCCAAGAAACATGAGATTTTCAAAAATGCAGTGTTTGTAACATATTACGTAAGCATCACTCATACTCATAGAGTAGACCAATAGATAGATAGCCTCTACCAGAAAAAAAAAGAGTTGCGATTTGGCTTTGCTATTATTGAAATAAAAGCGGAAAAACATCTGCTGGTTTTTTTTTCTTTCCAATCTTTTAAAAGTGTGTGATTGGTCTGAGTCATAGAGGGTGTGGTGATCATGTGACCAGGTTCTTAGAAGTAGGGGAAGGAAGGAAGCATATCAGATGCCTCAAGCGCAGAAGAGGTTCGCTCTTTTTTTTAAAATTTTGATATGATTTTCAATCGTCCATGTTCATAGTTAGTCAAAGTAAAAAAATATAAATGCGATAAGTGTCTTCAACGACGAGGACCCAGATATGATCAGGTAGGTGATATTTATAATTTATATTACAATTATCATCCAGTTGAATTGAATATTATGAAATTAAATTTAAAAATTATAAATCTTAATTTTACTATTTATACTATTTTTTATTAACATATGTAAAGAACATAAATCAAGATTATAAGAGAAACTTTAATTTGGAAAAAAAATTACTCCTTAGCTTATTGTATTCATTTGATCTCATAACATTGGTAAATGAACACTTTAAGATAAAAATAAAAACATTATTTTTTTGAAATCTGACGAACTTTGAAAAACCCACTTAACTATGGAAAAACTGGCACTATTTTGACAGAGTACATTTAACATAGAAAGAACTCACTAAAATTTGAAAAAAACCCACTTACAATATAGAAGAAAACCACTTAATTTTGAAAAAACCCACACTTTTTCTGAAAAAACCCAGTTTTATATGGGTTTTTTCAGGGTTTTATTGAAAAAACCCGAAAAAACCCAACCCACTTGGGTTTTTTCAAAAAAACCCGGGTTTTTGCCAACCCTGCTTTTATTAGACTTGCTCTGGGCCAAGGTCACGGGTGAAATCTTACAACTCGATTTTCGGGCACTTCCTGATATGTCAGGGCCCTGAAACTTTACACAACGATGTAACCCTCATGACACTCCAATATCCAATTATTATCTAATCAATAACCAAAAAATTAAGTTAATTATCGAGTATTTTTAATTATCAGAAAAACTGACATTTGAGACCCTTCCAAAGAGATTTTAGCTCCCAAAAAAAGAACAGTACTGTAATGGGCATAGTACTATTATATTCAATCATCAAAACGACAATTCTCAAGTAATTAAATTAATTAACGGCAAATTATCGCAAAAAATTTAGATTCTTGCACATAAAATTTCAGATACTTCTAAACGTTATTAAGCCTTGAAACTTTGCAGCATAGTGTAATATTCATGACAATGCAATATTCAATTGTCAGCTAGTCAAAATCTCCGTAATTAGGGTAATTAAAGAGTATTTTCGATTATCCGATTAACTCGATTTTGAGACCCTTAAAAAATATTTTAGCTCCCAAAAAAAGGAACAATAGTGTAATAGGCATAGTACTACTATATTCAATCATCAAAACGGCAATTTTAAAATAATTAAAGAAATTAAAGACAAATTTATGCAAATTTTAAGGTTGTCATTTAGATTCTTGCACATAAAATGTCAGGTACTTCTAAATGATATTAAGCCTTGAAACTTTGCAGCATAGTGTAATATTCATGACAATGCAATATTCAATTGTCAGCTAGTCAAAATCTTCGTAATTAGGGTAATTAAAGAGTATTTTCGATTATCCGATTAACTCGATTTTGAGACCCTTAAAAAGTATTTTAGCTCCCAAAAAAAGGAACAATAGTGTAATAGGCATAGTACTACTATATTCAATCATCAAAACGGCAATTTTAAAATAATTAAAGAAATTAAAGACAAATTTATGCAAATTTTAAGGTTGTCATTTAGATTCTTGCACATAAAATGTCAGGTACTTCTAAATGATATTAAGCCTTGAAACTTTGCAGCATAGTGTAATATTCATGACAATGCAATATTCAATTGTCAGCTAGTCAAAATCTCCGTAATTAGGGTAATTAAAGAGTATTTTTGATTATCCGATTAACTCGAATTTAAGACGCTCTAAAAGGAATATGACCCCCAAAACTTATACAACGGCGTATAATATATATTTGAACTATATTCAATCTTTAAACCTTGAATTATTACCTTTCAATTAAGATAATTAACGAAGATAGTAATGTGAATTTAAACCTATACCACTTGTTCTAAAAGCTTGGAAATACTTTTTATTTTCATTTGATGGATAAATGGGAGTTTCGATGCTTTTATTATGACAGTTATTGCTATTCATTTCTTTTAGATTTCGCTTTCGTTCAGATGGAATTATTTATAGCTTAAAGAAATACTGAATATGTTTGCATGGGGTGTTGCGCTTTTTCAGTAAAAAAGAAATTATAAAATCTCTTTCATTTGGAATATTTTTTTTTGTAAATTCTTCACTGGTGTTTGGAAAAGTTTATTTCTTACAAATGACTTGCTTTGAAAAATTTTATAAGTACCTAAATAGAGGGGTAATGTTTCAAATTTTTAGCATTAAATTCTAAGGGGTTTTACTAATTACATATACCAACAATTGGAATAAAAATTAAGATTTTAGGCAAAATTCTAAGACTAAAAAGTAGAAAATAAAATAAGTAAGAAAAAGCTTTTTTAAAAAAACGCTTTTATTAAGATGTCCTAAAAATTCAAAAATAATTTTTTGGGTTTTGTGAAATAATTTATTGGGGAGTAGAAAATAACCTTCCGGTAAGTAAAAATTAACTAATTTTCTGATCACTAAAAATAAAAGCGTGGGCGCTAGTAATTATCTATTCACTATTTATTCTAAGTTCTCTTTTCTCATTTTCTTTTATGTAAAATTATAAATTACTAGCGCCCACGCTTTTATTTTTAGTGATCAGAAAATTAGTTAATTTTTACTTACCGGAAGGTTATTTTCTACTCCCCAATAAATTATTTCACAAAACCCAAAAAATTATTTTTGAATTTTTAGGACATCTTAATAAAAGCGTTTTTTTAAAAAAGCTTTTTTTTACTTATTTTATTTATTACTAGCAGTGGCGGCTCGTCCATAGGAGCACAGGAGCACGTGAACACCCACAGAAAAAGTAGAACAAAAATCGAATATAAAGATAAATAAATATCAATGGAAATATATTCTCAATTTCTTTTTTATACTCAGAATTATGTTCCCCCCCCCCTTCTCTACTCAATAAGAAAAATTTACTACCGGAAACGCGAAAGAAATCGAAAAAAGAATGAACTGTTATTTTTCTTTCCTTTTTAGCACGTGTGAGCGTAAAAAATACGAGATTCCGAAGAAACCCCGACTGCTTGCCGGGGGAATTTTCAGCTTACGGCCTCGCAATTTGGATTCCCGCTAGCACAAATTTTGTGTGCCGAGGTTTGCGTTTTTGAAGCTCAGCTTGGTTTTTTTGGGGTCTGGATTTTTTCGGCTAATTAGAAAATGAGAAAAGTACTTTTTGAAAAGAAAATTATAATATTCATGTTAACTAATTTTTAATAATTATAAAAGGTGTTTGTGAGGTATTATGAATATGATATGGATAAGTATTATGACTTTCCCCTCAATGGTATTATAAAAAATGAAATGAATATATTCATAAGTATTTGTTTATTTCCATTAAATGCATATTTTTTTCAAAATGAAAGCGCATGCAGTGAAGAATTTAGGCATTTAAAACTACTCTCTTAAGAGAGATAATTTTTTTATGTATTGGTCCAACAATTTACACAAGATCTAGAAAGAGAAGGATATCCTTCTCTTTCTAGATCTTGTGTAAATTTTAATTTTTATAAAATGGGTGTGAACCCCCAGTTTATCAACTCACGAGCCGCCACTGATTACTAGTATAAATATGAATTAGTGAATAAAATTTATCCTTAAAAACCCTCTAAATAGAGTGTTTTCAGGTGACGTCACGACCAGCTAATTTCTTTTAACTGTTAACCATTGTAGGGCTTTTAACTGTTGCTAAGGCGGTTGCTAGGTAACGAGGTATCTGTTGCTAAGGCGGTTTTTAAATATAGGGTCACGTGATTGCAAATCTCCAATAGAAGAATTCCGAGGCCAGTCATTTTCTGTGGGGCAAAAAACTGTAACATTTCTGTTGCTAAGGCCTGTGATTGCGAGCCATGTGTTGCGAGCCATGTGATTGAAAATGCTCTATTCCCTGTATGATGACGAATGAACTTGAAAACACACATTTAAATAAAGATTTAATTATCAGCTTTGTGGCACCAACAATACCTGCATATTCACCACTATAACCAAGTTAAAAATCTTGAAACCCAGTCCGCTTTTCAACACAAAAACGTTCCCGAACAATTCTTTCCCCACAAAAACCATTGTAATCCCCAATCCCACGCGCTAGTTTCAAGTGGGAAAATAATAACTCAAGCACACCCCAGCGTTCGAAAATTCAGAATAAAAACCTTTGTTTGCACTCTTGATATCGTCCGAACCGAGCACCTAAACTCAATTTTCAATCTTTCATCCTATTAACGCCCTCTATCCTAGAGATTAAAAAGTTTTACCGAGGCTCTCGAAAAATTTCTCCCCGACATAAAAGCCGCCGAAATTGAATGGAATGTCACCGCACTCAACTCCGACGAAACACTTCACTTGTTGGCCGGTAGGTGGCGCTTTCGCGTACTCTTTTTTTTGGCATAATAGAAGGCAATTACCTGCAGCGCCCTCCCGCGGCGTTTCGAGGACCCTCGATCAAGGCCGAGCTGCCAGATCCACGCGATCTCTTGAAATATTCAACCCGTATTATGTCGTCCGGAGGAATTAAATTCTGGAGACTTTTCGAGCGCGAAAAAAATTTCGCGCGTTTCTGAAGAAAATAGTAGAACATGCTCTGAAGCAAAAAAAGGGGGGGGGGTCTGAGGGTCCTCCCCCAGAAAATTTTGTGAAATTTGATCCGAAAAAGTTGTATTTTCACGCATTTTTTGGATATTTGGGACAGGAACCTTTCTGTTTGGCTGACATAAGGTTTGGGCTAAGGGGGGAGGGGTCTGGACCCCCTAAACCCCCCTTATATACGTCCATGACAATTGACGTATTATTATAAAGTATATTACAGTGCCATAAACTGCAAAAAACTTGTCCATATCAGTACACAGTGTAAAAAATCACTACAGTTTTTGAACATTTAAGTTCGTTAAGGAATGAATACTTGTATATTTACTTGATTTCACTACGGAATAATAGAAATACTAGAATTAAATTTCAATCAGAATAAATTAAAAATCAAAGACAGTATTAACGGCACAAATGCTGAAAGTTAGCAAGAATTCTGTATTTTAATACAGTATTGAAAATACTAATACTATTCAAACGATAAGTAATATTAAAAGTTGAATAAACTATTTCTAACCTGAGTTAGAGGTAGTATAAACAGTTTATTCAATTTTTAATATTTTTTATTTGATTGATATTTTTTTATTATTTTCATTATGTTACTTACACAGACAGTACCCATCAACAGTTAGTCCATAGCACGTTTAATTTCTTTTTATCTCCGAAGTCCTCTAATATACAATTGTTCTCTTATAGTCTGAAAGTAGAGTTGTCAAAGGGGCTTTAACGGTTGGCCGAAGATATTTTATCATGACACGCTTGAAATTTCATAAAATCCGATGACTTGGAGACAAATAATTCATGAAGTTACAGAAGCCAGAAAAAACTTTTATAGAACTTACCATCAGGACATGACGAGGCTAGAAGAGGCCTTTCCTCCAGACTTCTAGAACATACACTTGAATCGCTCTATATCATGAATTAAATATTCGCAATTAGTACAAAAGTTAACTAAAATAACCTTGTCTCAATATTGAACCAAAGCAGAAACATATCACGAGGTACTTTGGGCTTTGGGTGTATCACATAATCATTTCCATAATAAATGGTGTCCCAAAATTAATGCAAGATTTGAATTAGCCACCATTTGTGCAGTAAATTGTTCAGGATTTGCAAAGTAACTGTTTCATTGAAAAACTGGATATAAAGTTTGGCTTTCATCTCTGGGTGGTAAATATCAAGCTGCGGTAATCGATCTTTGCATGTAAAGGAATAATTTTGATTTTAATGTAGATCAGTGGCGGATCGAGGGGGTGGCACTCTGGAAAGTGCCCCCCTTGGACTCAAAAAATTACTCATAACTACGAAAAAAGTCCCAAAAAGTACTCAAAATGAGTTAAAACCCTACTTTTACAGGTCAAATTTCAAAATTTTTTCTGGGGGAGGACCCCCATATCCCCCAGGGGTACGAAAAGGGGATCTTGGGTGATACTTTTTAGAAAATCCCCAAAATTTTGACATTTTTCTCGAAAGGTAAAGGTGATGGTCTGAAAAAGTGCCCCCCCCCTTGGAGCCGTGCTGGATCCGCGCTTGATGTAGATTGGACCATGAACTTTATTATACAAATACAAATATAGTCGATCAACTACAGGCTAAATGCCCAGCAAGGTTGATCCAGTCTATTCAATTCAACCCACCCGATTTCCAGTATTCGTCTACTTTTCTTTTAAACTCGTCCACCCCACTTGAGTTGAATATCGGTTCAGGTAATGCATTCCATTTTATGTTCATATACTATACAAAAATAACTAACTTAGGAGATTCTATTGGACTTGTGATTTACTAAGAGCAAACAGGGAAAGAACGACGGAAAGAAATGCTGGAAGAGACATTCACAATAGTAACAAAAATAAGAAAAAATTTGATATGCGAACAATTCCGATTTAATCTTAATTTCCATCTGTGACATCACATAGGGAGAAGGTTACTTATGACAGAAGAGGAGGTAAAAAACGTAATTTTTGAATAGCCCTTCAAAAAATACTGCTCGATATCTATTCGATACCAAAAAGTACTCGATATCCCGATATATCGACTGCCAAAAGTATCGATTCGATTCTGTTCCTCTCTTTCTCTGGGTCGTTCCTCCCCTCCAAAAAAAGGAAAGAAAAGAAAACGCGCGTTCTTTTATTTGTCACAAGTGAATTCGAAATCGGAGATTCGATTTACGTGAAGTGCTTCGGTCTCATTTTTTTTTTATTTCCATCAACTTTGTTCGGGAAAAAGTTGTTTTTGAGAGAACTTGGAGCAAGCGGTTGTTTTGCGTGTTTAGGACGAGATGTCGGATGGTTGACGTCGAACTTTTTCTGGGGAAAGATTCTTATTGAAAGAGGCTGATACTTTTTTTCCTTCTCGACGAGGGTCTCATAATTTTCAGTGGTATCTTCTGCCAGAGGAAATTCCTAAAAACCTAACACTTTGATCATTTTGTATCGCAAATGAATCATTATTTTACTAACTGATTGACTTCAAGCTCATTCAAAGTTTGATTTTAACTCTTATACCTATTAGTACCTAAATCTGTCATTATTTTTAAAGTTACATATATGAAATATAATCAGTCAGATAATTTGGTTATTACTTATTATCCCGCCGACCGTTCAGCAACCGTCAGATCCAGCGGCACAGTCTATGAGATCTGTAATATTCTTCGGGTTGAGCTCAGTGGCGGATCCAGGGGGGCAATCTTGACAGTGCCCCCCTTGGACCCGAAAAATCACTCATAAGTACGAAAAAGGCCCAAAAAGTACTAAAAATGAGTTAAAACCCTACTTTTACGGGTCAAATTTTAAAATTTTTTCTTGGGGAGGACCCCCCCCCATCCCCCCAGCGGTACCAAAAGAAAAGGGGATATTGAGTGATACTTTTTTAGAAAATCCCCAACATTTTGACATGTTTCTCAAAATGTAAAGGTGATGATGGTCTGGAAAAGTGTCCCCCTTGGAGCCGTGCTGAATCCGCGCCTGATTGAGCAGCATCGGTAGACGGAATAATACGGAAAGTACTGATAATTTTTAGATATCAAATTCCACTTTTCTATTATACAATTACTTAGTCATTTCGAAACTACAATTGTAAATTAAGAGATGACTAAAATAAAATGTTTAATTCTATTGCAAACCCCCCCTTTTTTTTAAACTGTTTGTCTTTTTTTTTCGGTTTTTAGGTATTATCCCGTCGACCGTGTCGCTGAATCCGAAAACGTTATCAAAGTCCATTGACTGTTCTTTAGCTGATCCGCTAAATTTGATCGTTGCTGAATAGTCGACGGGATAATACGTAAATACCTTTTTTTTTTTTCAAAGAAAAACCATATCGAATGGAAAAAAGTAAGGGGGAACTCACCAAAAGACTTTTAATAAGAAAAACCTCAGTAGATATGCTTTCCAGAAATATTAGTTGATAACCTGGGAAATTCAAAGACTGGAACGGTTTAAGCTGTTTGTAAACATTAAACAATCTAGCAATTCCAAAACATTTGCAACGGTTGCCAATAAAAAATAAGAAAGAAAAAACTGTCGTTGAGAAACATTAAAAAAAATTGCTAGAAATATTCTCAAAATTAAGCTCTTTAATGGGGTTAAGAAAAAACTTATTCGAATTTAACTTTTGTTAAGATTTTGTGAAAATCAATTTGGAGTAAACAGTTCGAATCCTAGCTCCTTTTCGTTGAGGGCATAAGGCACAGCAGTATGCCAGCTACTTTTACCCAAGCAACACACACTTTCAAGATTCGTCCAATTTTGGTCATGTATGACCAAATTTCGTTTATACTTCTAGTTGCAGTTACGTAAACTTGACGTTTTTTGTATGAGCTGTGCTACTAGGATACTACAAATTTGATCCAAATTGAAACACTTGTCAAGCCTCGGGATGAGTTAGGAGGCATTCATTAATTACGTAAGGATGCTTTTGGCAATTTTTGACCCCCCTACCCCCCATGTAAGGGCATGTAAGATTTTTCAAACCCCTCCCCCCTATTCTTACGTAAGATTCCATTTCGTTTTTCAAAATAATAAAATGTTAGACAAGGACCAGTGACACTAAAACTTTTTTACACTTTTTTAAAAATTAAAACTTCGATAATATACCGAGATCGTCAGCATTTTTAAGTTTTTCTGGGGTTATTCAATAGTAATTTGATCAGAATAATTGGAATTTGTTTACATTAACTTGGAAAAATCTTACGTAAGAATGTGTTTGACCCCCCCCACCCCCCAAGTAAGGGTATGTAGAGATTTTTCCAACCCCCCCTCCCCCTTTGAACCCTTACGTTATTAATGAAAGGCCCCTTAGCTATATCTCTGCGGAAAAGGTGTGGGTTCATCTTGTACTACTTGTAGCATTTGTAGTTTATAGTAGAGTATTGTGATAGATAGTAGAAATTTTAAAGAGCAACCCAATAAAATTTTTGATCAAATTTTATTTTATATTTTCTTTAATTTGCTTTTCAATTTTGACCCCCTTTTTCCTGTTTTAATAATTAACTCTGGACAGTGCCCCTCTTGGACCTAAAAAATCACTCATAAGAACGAAAAAAGCCCCAAAAAGTACTCAAAATGAGTTTTAAAACCCTACTTTTACAGGTCAAATTTCCAAATTTTTTCTGAGGACCCCCCCATACCCCCCAGCGGTACCAAAATGGGATCTTGAGTGATGCTTTTTAGAAAATCACCAACATTTTGACATTTTTCTCAAAAGGTAAATGTGATTGTCTGGAAAAGTGGAGCCCTTGGAGCTGGTCTGGATCCGCGCCTGGTTTGACCAAGGATTTCACACGGACGCTGATGAATGTGAATATGGCGGTTATTATTTTAAGCTACAGAAAAATAATTTCTTTAAAAACGAACTTTTTTAAATCTGAATTCGTTTGCCTCGGTTCTATTTATAACCCAGCTGACACTCAGAGGCCTGATTAAGCTCGGTACCAGAGGTCCCAAATCGGAACCGACCCACAACGCTAATACCACCGGAAAAAAAAATATCCCAGCAGCAGCAGATTAATTTCACATCCCCTTCTCAAAAAAAAAAGGCCGCCACCCCCCTCTCGACATGAGCAGTCCTCGACTCCCTACAGTTCATAGACGACGGGTCCCATTTGTCCCGACAAAGGAGGGGGGCCAGCCCAGGTAAGTCTCCCTGACTCCGGACTCCATCAAAATCCCTTTAAAAGTCCCGGCGATGAATGCAAACACGCAGGCACACAAAAGGGCCCTAAATGGCGGGGAGGGGCGCCCACCGAGCCCTGAAATAGGGGGCCCCTTGAATAGCGTCGGTAGTGTCGCGATTGTTGTGCGATGACAGGCCCCCATATGGTTTCTGATTCGTCGCTGTTGACGGAGAAGAAGAAGCCATACCTCGGTTTCGACTCCGGGTAGAGTCGAAGGGAAGGAAAAGTAAATATACTGCTGCTGGATTGGAGATTTTTATTTCTCACCAGTCGAAGTATAAATAAACAGGAAATCTCTCGGCTTCCGGATCTAAGTAAGCTTAGGTAGATGGCATATTTTGCCTAGGAACTCAAAACTTCTAATTTTGAGACGGAATCGATTTCGGAATCGAATTGGGAATCAACAGCTTGGAATTAGTGATGGGCGATTTTTTGAGGAGTTAACTCATTGAACTAACTCCTTAAACTGAGTGAAGGATCAAGGAGCGAGAAAAAAAGAGTGGTAACTCAGTTGCAATTTTAAAAAATTCCTTTCAAAAGTTTTAATTTGTGATACTGCCCCTTGAAAAGCGCAAAGAAACACGAGAGCACGCCTGCCACTACCGTTCAGCATCAACGCTCACTCAGGCCTTTCCTTTCTCTATGTTCCTCTCCGCCATAGACGATAGACATTGCTTTCCGCAAGCTGCGCGAAGTGAATGACGAACGTTGAAACGATTACGATGAAAAGAGAGTTACTCACTCTTTTGGCTGGGATCAAAAGAGCGTTGGGAGTGGTTAACGGAGTGGTTTGCGGTGTGGTCGGATCAGATGAGTTAACTCACCCGATCCCACCACTCCTTCGATCCGGAGAGCTCTCTTGATAGTTCAGTTGTTCACTCATTCGGAGTAGATAGCTCCTGAGTTGAAAAGAACTATATAACTCTTTTGGTCACTCTTTTTGGGATCAAAGAGTGGAAGGAACTGGTGAGCGATTGGATGGGGAGTGAATTACAGAGATTGGGGAGTTGTTCGGTGGCCATGAATGTTCAACTCTTGTACGACACTGAGCGAGATTTACATTGTCTTAATTCTATGTTTACGAAGATGGCTAATAAAATCTAAAGCACATAATTAAAAAATTTTAATGATTTTATATTCTTTCTATACTCAGGTTCAAATAATCCTTGAATATTTAGAAATTCCATTAAAATTTTCGACGATTAAAACAGATTGCGAAAATGAGAATTTCGTTTAATGAGCTTCCAGGATTGAAAGGAACGTAGTTGTTTCTGACGAGGCACTATTATTATTTAAATACTTGTTGATAATAAAAAAATACTTGATCTTGAGCAAAAGGTATACTTTATAGATTTATATTTTAATGGTTTAGCAGTGTTTTACATAATTAATGAGGCGATGGATTTGGATTTGAAATGTCTCTTTTCAAATAATTTTGAGAATCCAGCTACGATGGCGTTGTATTAGCATTAGCTGCTTTAAAAAATGGACGATTTCGTTCAAAATGTTTTAATTGTAATTGAAAAATTGTAGGGTAGGGTGGGGGGAAATGGGTCTAGTGGGGTAAAATAGGTCTAGGTGTAGCGTTTAAATTTGTACGAAACTGAGCGAGTATACACATTGTCTTAATCACTACGTTTATGATGATGATTAATAAAATCTACAGCTCATAATTAAAAAAATTTGTGTGATTTTATATTCTTATGAACCTTAGGTTCAAAGTAATCCTTGAATATTTAGAAACTCAATTAAAAATTTCGACGATTAAAAAAGATTGAGAAAATAAGAATAAAACCGTGCGGAATACGGGAACACGCCTTGAAAGGCATGTAGTTATTTCTGCCTGGTCATTATGGTTTTGCAGTGTTTTACATAATTAATGAGGCGATGGATTTGGATTTGAAAAGTCTCTTTTAAACTGATTTTGAGAATTGAAACGCGAGTCTAGCAGCTATGATGGCGTTGTATTAGCTATTTTATAAAATGGATGATTTCGTTAAAATTTTTAATTGTATTTGAAAAATTGTTTTGGATAGATGTTCTTAAGAATTAATAAGATGATAAATTTGGATTCTCTTGGAAGTTTTTGTGTGAACACTTTTCTGCTTCGAGATTTGGAGTGAATTTTATGTGTAATGAAGTGGAATTCGCTGTTTTTATGATAGGAAAGGATAGTTTATTATAGGAAATAGGTTTTTATAATAGAAAACAATCGGGAATTAACTTATGCTTACGCTTTTGGAAAAATATTATCAAATTTATATTTTTTCAATCCTTCAGTTCAAGAAAATCTGTAATAGTTAAGATTTACATTAAAAACTTTTACGATTAAAAAGGATTTGTGATGATGTTTCACGCCACCCCATATTTTTGTGTACTTTAACTTATTCTATCTTAATTTCAAAATTCCCCTGTGAATTTCAGGCCTAAACCCTTCCTCATTCTTTCTCACGTTCACCGCACCGTAGGCTTTTTGCATCACGCGCATCTCATAAATTTTTCTCAATCGAAATTATACTGTTTCTTCGGCCGTTTGTCAATAATTCGATCAACATTCCCACGCTTTCCTCCTCTCTGTCGCCGGTTAAGACATAGCTTTTTCTGTTCCAACGTAGTCGTACTATCGCACTATTCAAAATAATTCTGGACCACATAATTATTACGATAGGATTGATTTCATGGTTTTTCTACACATTTTGGAGGTAAGTGAGTTAGTGAGTTATATAAAAGAGTTAACTCATTTTGATGAGTGAGTTGCTTTGATCTGATCCCAAAAAAGAGTTGGATCGCCCATCACTACTTGGAATCTGTTCTATGAATCGAAGGAATCCGTTCTGGGATCGAATCGAAAGAATCATGACATCCCTACTACTATTATACTAGACAGCAACTTAAGTTGACTCTATACAACGTCACTAACAAACAAAGTAGTTCCCAGCGCGGTGTCTGAATTTTGAGTGAAATGAAGAACGTCAATTTAAAAATATGATTAGTTTGTTAAACCCACATGTATATGTTATGGGCAAAGTGATTAATCGGGCATTATTAATAATGCCCGAAGTGGAGGCGGGCAAAGTGATAAAT
Source organism: Tetragnatha montana (assembly GCA_963680715.1). Lineage (NCBI taxonomy): Eukaryota > Metazoa > Arthropoda > Arachnida > Araneae > Tetragnathidae > Tetragnatha > Tetragnatha montana. Next base: position 11,399,271 of record OY796677.1, on the reverse strand, counting down.
TTCATTCATAAATTCCACTGAATTTATCACATTGCTCGTAACATATATATATTATGCTTTTCAACCACGATTTGGGTACCGAAACTCCTCCTACCAACCCAACAGGCTTCGTGTTTACCGATTTCTCCTTCCGCATTTGTGGACGTACTGGGTTCAAGAAACATTGCTGTCGAGTGTAGGGCAAGGCTAAACTGATTCACAACAGTCAGTTATCAAATTTTGTGACGGAATCGAATTAGGAATCTAAAGCTTCGAATCGATTTCATGTTGGAATCGAAGGAATTGAACTTTAGGAATCTTGACATCCCTAATTTTGCCAGACTTCTGTTACATGGGTGTTGAATTTAAAAAAAAAAAGTAAATACAAAGCCTATTGGGTTGCTAGGAGGAGTTTCGGTACTCAAATCGTGGTAAAAAGACACTATATATAGATGGGTTTAACAAAGTATTCATATTTTTAAATTGACGTTCTTTATTTCACTCAAAATTCATACACCACGACGGGAACTACTTTGTTTGTTAGTGACGTCATAATGTCAACTCTAACGGTGCTGTCTAGAATAAAACTTTATTGGGGAGGACTCTCAGGCCCCTTTTGTACTTGCATTTCTATATTACCCAAAATTGTTTTACATTAAGCCAGTAAAAAAAACCTAATTACCTATATCAAAAACATATTCTTAAAAAGACATAACCTGATATGAATGCATGGAGAGGTAGGATTTTAGGGTGACCCTGGTCATCTCCCCGCAAAAAGATAGAAAAGGGTGAATTTAAAATCCCCACTTAAAAAGTAATTAATAATAAAATAATATATACAATTTGTATTTTAACTCGTGGAATTGGGATTGCGAATTACTAGGTGTTAATAAGTACGCTGAAAGGATGCAATATGCATACACGTGTAACAATAAAGTATCATAAAACTTGGCGTTTGATATCTAAACATATTAATTCCAGCCATTTCTCTTATAATTTTTGTTTTTAAGTTAAGTTTTTTTAATCTAAATTCATAAAATATCTTTTTAAACGTATATTTATAAAATAAAACTAAAATCTACATAAGCTATTAAAATTTTGAAATTAACCCACTGTTGAAACCTTTTTTAAAACCCAATTTTGAACCTTTTAATTTTCTTTAAGAACTTGGGTAAAATTATACCAGGTGTCCGAAAGACTACAGTAGGATATGTGAGTAAAAGTTCTATGATACGTCAGTTTGTTTAATCACAAAAAATAAAAACCGAAATCTGTTAAAAGCTGCCCCACTATCCCATAGTAGAGAAATCTTGACTCTTGGATGTCATTTATTTAGAAAGGAAGCGAATTCGAATTTTTAATTAGCTGTCATTGGTTAACGCTTAACGCATCCCTTTAACACCGGCTGACCGGCAGAATTTTGATTCTTCAAAAGGTACTACTTCGAAAAGAACTTATTTGCAGAACTAGTATCTTTTTTTTAAATTCGCATATAGTCAAAACGAGAAAAAAAATCAACCAGAAAAGCATTGATTGAAAAGGGTGATCTCTAAATCACCACTTAAAAAATAAATAAGAATAAATAAGTAATTTTTATATGTTCCTAAAAATTATTCTTGACTTACGTCCTTCGTAATTTTTAAGCATGTTGAAAAGAGGCATACTACGCGTTTAACAATAACCGCGTTCACAACCGGCAACCTGTTTAACCGGAGAAAGAGCTAAAAAAGTAGGGGAAAAAGGATCTCCGAAAACTAACCGTGAGGTAATAGAATAGCCCGTTCAGAAGTGCTATCGTCTAACTCGTCCTACGGGTAGAAAGAATCACGTGACAAGCGAGCGAGCTCATAGAAATACATTACGGGAAGCGAGCAAGAGCGCCCTCTACAGGCGGTTAGTGCAATTAAAACATTTCCTACTGCTATAGCCCAGGGGAGAATTTTCAACGGATGGTCCGGTGAGGTTTTCCCTGCGTAGGGAGAGCGGTGGAAGAAGAACCGGTTTTCTCTGCCTTTCCCCGGTTAGAGTGGTGTTTGTGAACGCGGCTAATAAGTATAAAGTTTCGTATTACGGAGTGAATAGTAATTAAATAGTTCTACCACAATCATAAACAGCAGCTAAAGAAAGAAAAAAAAATAACTTTTCATCTACTCTAATTCATAGAATCCTTCTTGGAACTAGTATTCAACACTGATGACTGTGAATATGGCTGTTAGTACTATACTTTTCCTTGTAAATTGTTATCATGGTGAATTTGCCATGGAATAATATTTTAATATTAGTAATTAAAACTATCCAAACCAAATGCAAGAAGAAGTGTTTTGGAATTAGTTTTATAATTGATTTAGAGAAAAACAAGAAAAAAGCGGCAATGTACTATCATATTTAAAATATTGCTTTGGAGCACGTATTATGTGTTTGTTGTTATACATGTGTCAAGAGTGAAATCTGAGAAAGGAGGGGCTAACCACAAAGAGATTGATTAAATTTCCAGTATTTGTATGAAAATTTCTTTTACTATTTAGTTTTAATCCCCTTGCTTTTACAAAAGGGGGGGGGGCATAAAGGTATTTCTGAAGTAAACTGAAAATAGCTTCGTTTTAGAAAAGTTAAGGGGATAATTAGTGTTCGGCACTAGTTAACTAGAACTAGTTGCAACTAGTAGTTAACTACCGATCAACTAGTAGTTTAACTACTTTTGGTTTAAACTAGTTTAACTAGTAGTTGAACTACTTTTTTTAATAACTACTAGTTGAAACTACTTTCAAATTTTCAACTACTTTAAAAAAAATTTTGTTTAAAATTTCAAAAATATTTAAAATTTTTATCAAAATATGCAAAAATTACTCTGCTATTTATAACTCCAATGTCATGGTAGAGTACTTAAATACCATAACCAGAAATAAAGCGCCGTTTTGAGCGAAGCATAAAGTTTTTTGTGATATAGATAAGAAAGATGTATTAGAATTTGGGCAAAAAATAGGTTATGAAATTAAATATACTAGTTAACTAGTAGTTAACTACTTTGGGAAATAGTTAACTACTAGTTGCAACTAGTCCCAGGAAAAAATAGTTAACTACTAGTTGCAACTAGATTTTCCCAGACTAGTTAGTAGTTGGTAGTTAACTACTTTTTGACCACTAGTTGCCGAACACTAGGGATAATAAGATTTTAGAAACTCAGTCCCCTAACACGTACAAAACAACAGAATAAGATATGATATGACATGACAATGTATTACGTGATTATACTCTCCCCTCAACAATATTGACATAGGCACCGACTCCATAGGGTTAGAGGGGGCTTGAGCCCCCCCCCAATGTTGGCAGAAGGGGGGCTAAGCCCCACACCAATATTTTGTGATGTTTGGATATTTTCTGGTTTGGAATCCCCTTCAAGAGCAGTTTTTTGGGGAAGAGTAACCCAAAAGGTCTTAAAATGAGTTAAAAATGTCTTTCAAGAGTAAAATTTTGAAAATTTTCTTGGGGAGAACCCCCAAAATTTGGATATATAGTTATTAACTGTAGGTTTTTTTTTCATAAAAATTTGGTGACTTGTTAGGAGTGACCCTCTTCATTTGTAACCGAAGATATCTATCTCAAAATGAGCTGAAATGCTACTTTTAACAGAGAAATTTCTAAAATTGCACCTCAAAATATTACACCTTGATGATATTGAAAGGGACATGTAATGGAATTGATTTTATACATCTAATACAAAATTAGGATATTTTAAATTGTGGCACGTAAACTTCATGGTTGTGTTCCCTTAATTTCATGGGGGTTTTTCGTCTATAGTACTGAGCCCCCCCCCAATATTTTATAAAAGTCGGCGCCTATGAATATTAATGCCTATTAAAAAATCTGAATCAGAAAAGTAAAGAATTAAAACGGTGTTCCGAATCGGAACACTATTAAAACTGATAAATATAGGCGATTCTTCAGGTATTCCAAACTTATTACTAATTTTAAGAATTTTTATTATGTTTATTGAAAATATTATTTGCATAAAAATCAATATTATTAAATTATCACTGTTATTAGTATAATTATAGATATAGTATAAGTGTTATTAAATAATTAATACAGGGTGGCCACAGAAAACCAAAATTCCCTGATAGTTCCAGGTTTTTCCTGATAGTCTGGTATGGTTTTCCCTGATTTTAGAAATATAGTAAATTCTAATCATTCTAGAAAACAGGAAACGAACAGTAAAAATCGAGAAAGCGAGGGGGGAAAAAGGAAAATCTGAAGTCTCCAGCCTGAATCTTGAGGGTTTAAAACTCTGGTAAAACAATACAAATTAGATTATTTCCAGTCTTTTATAACATTAATCACGGCTTACTAGATACTTATACAGGCTAGCCGAGTTTTAAACAATGAAAACCATTTGACAACTTTTCCCGCTTGGAGCGCTACAAGACCTACCTATATCACCCACCGCCTTCAACACTGTGGATATGCTTTGCCAGTTGGTCCAGTATTGCCATCTGGATTTGCAATGATTTCCGTACTCGGCTAGCCTGTATAAGTATCTAGTAAGCCGTGCATTAACAAAGGAAACCTAGGAAGACTTTTCTGAACTTTTGCAACCACGCTAATTTATGTGCATTTTATTTTGTAGGAAAGAGAACGAAAATGCACATCAGAAAAATATTGAATTTACCTCCAGGCAGATTTTCAAAATTTCCCTCACTATTATCTAACTAATTAACTAACTCCCTGTGGCATTACACCCCGTACTGGACTATGACCTCTCCAACAATATTCCTCTAAAGCCCTCCAACCTCCTTCAACCATTTTTTAACTGGCCTTCCCCTCTTCCTTTGTCCCTGGCCTTTGAAAATCTTTCTGGTGCCCCTATCTTCTTCCAATCTCTCGAGGTGTCCCAGCCATTTTATTATTTCCCCCCCCCCCTGATAATTCCAGGTTTTTAAAGTTTTCCTGGTCTGTGGCCACCCTGTATTATGCTTAAAAACACTATTAAAGCATCAACTTGAGCTCCAAAAATTACATATCCGGCGAATTTCAGAGCTTAGGACCGCAACTCTTTTGTTCTAAGTCTGTAGCAACTAGAGGTGTGGGCAAATCTGCTACTTCTTGAAAACGTAGCAGTTACGTTCGTTAAGGAAAAATAAGAGCTAAAAATAGCTGCTATAAATTAGCATGCACTCTTTGAGGTTGAAGTTATTATATTTACTATCATTTACTATATTATACGCTATTTTTTTAGATGCTACTGATACGGACATGGTCGCGTTTTCCTTTCGTTTATAGATGCGATTTTTTGACCAATCGAGAGCCTACAAATGCTCCTAATTTTTAACACGCTTAGCAGCTACATCAATTTTTCTTCCTGTAGCGACTATTTTTTAACTGCCACTCGTTTTTTTGCCCATCTCTAGTGGCAACACTGCTTTGAACTAGCCGAAGTCAATCTTTGTCCCACACGGATAAAGACAGCAGGAGGAGGACTTCTGCTATACGGACCGATTTCTGACTTTAATCCTTCTTGGCATGAGTCCCCAAACCCGAGGATTAACGCCCGGATCAAGGGGGTGTGACTTCGGAGAAGCCAGTCCTTCCCCATGGGTGCGATACGATCTGAATCTGAGCGAATGGGACTTTAAATGCCCGGCGACACACAAAACAGCGACTTTTGTACCATTGTTGTCGCGGCTTTTAGCGCAGCTACCTTGACAGGGGATCAGGTTCTGCTGGGCTTCCGTTGCCATTAAACGGTTAGGCCGTGTTCCTTTATGCCGCGCGGGGCTTTTATTATTATTATTATCATCAGAGAGGGCTGGCGGTGTCGTGTTTGGAAATCAGTTCGTCACCACTTTTTTTCCCCCTTTTGGAGTGAGGGTTTTGTGTGGCATCAAAAACGCCGGGTGTATTGAAAAAGGGGGATGCATTTTCAGAGTGCGGTGACAGCACCAGCATGTCTTTGATCGGTCGCGAAGAACAAGCTAAGTGACAGCTTGGCGATGGTGAAATCCGAAACTGCGGTAGTGTTCTGTTTGGAGGCATGTTTCCCGATTCTCACCCCGTGAGATTTCCATCTTACAGGGATAAGATTGGCAAAAAGACTGAAATCTGCGCAAACGACATTATTTTGTGATTAGGCTAAGCGCGCACTAGGGACTTTTGTCACGGTGACTGAGACAAAATTGTCACCCTGACTATTGCAACAAGTTAGGCTGGGCGCGCACTAGCGACTAAAGTCACGGCGACCAGGATTACTAGTATCAAAAATATCATTAGAAAACAATAGAGCATTTTCAATCACATGACTTTACCTAACAACGGCCATAGCAACGTTGTTTTTATCCTCCAGTGATGTCATGTGCGAATGCTTCTATTGGATGCTTATATGTCCCGCCCCTAACAACAGCCTTAGCAACGTTGTTTTTGTCTTTGTCACCGTGACAAAAGTCGCCTGTGCGCGCTCGCCCTTAGAGTGAGCGCACTAGGCGACGTGACTCTTGGCCGATTGCCAAGAATTTCTTCATAGAGATCCATTGTTTTCCAGTGACATTTTTGGTACTAGTGATACTGGTCGCCGTGACTTAAGTCTCCACTGCGCGCTTAGCCTTATAGTGCCCCTCCTTCAAAGTTCAAAAAAGTGCTAAGGCTAAGCGCGCACTAGAGACTTTTGTCTCGGCAACTGAAACAAAATTATCCCCCTGGCTATTGCAACAAATTAGAGCGCGCATAGGCGACGAGACTCTTAGCTATCTCCTCACTCTTAAAACGGCATTTTCAAAACTGAGTAAAAAAAACCTCAAATCTGTTGTTTCACAAACTCAAACTGACTCTGAATCAAATTTACTCAATTCATGTTTTTGGAATATCAAGCAAATCCAATCAATGTATCCTTCTGACTAAATCGGCCTTTGTCAAAATTACTCCCTGTGATGGCACAGTATTTAATCAAAATGAGACTAATCCATAATGTAGCGTCGCAGGCTAGTGACAAGTCTTAAAATTATAACGTTAGTGATGTGATGCCGTAACTGAGAAACATCGCCTATCACGTTATTAAACTCTAAAAATTAATGTCAATTTAAGTGTCATCTTTAGTAATTCTGCAAACATTAAACAAAAATACACATAATTTGAGTGGTGACTATTGAATTGTTTGAAAATAAGTACTATTTCTGCTATTTCAAAATTGAAATAAATATGTCGTCATATTTGAAACAAAATGTTTCATATCAAAATTAAACCATCTAAGTAGTATGCACTCAGATCTGAAATCGCCATTTTTCTCAGTGCTTGAATGTTTACGATTTCTTAGAAGTTAACATCGACGACCTGGATTTGTACTCCTCACTTCTTTGAAGCAAATTTTTCATGTTAAATATTGCTCAACCTTTTGCCAGTCTATATTTGTGTGTGCTTTTGTTGTAGTTTTCTAGTGTTTTTTAATAGTTTTTATTGTTCATTTTTTATTTTCGTTACTCAGTTTTTTTTATTTCCCCTTGGCGTATAATATATTCTTCCTGTGTTCATTTTTATTTTTTCCTTAAATATGATAATAAGATATTATTATTATTAATTTTTTTACTTTCTAATTTTACCGCTAGGGGTGCTGTGAATAATCTAAATGGATTCAGCAAGGTTACTTACCTAGAGGGCACATCTAAACGGACTTTTGAAACACCTTGTATAGCTTCAGCCTTAAATTAAGAATAAATCCGATAAACTAATGATAAAAGTGGCCAACATAAATGTTAAAAAATAAATTCTTACACTTTAAAGTTAAAAATTCAACCAAATTATATCATTTGCAAATTCAATTCTATTGAAATTATTTTTTAAAAAATGTAGGGTGTCTTATAAGTCACTATTTTTTCACATAAATAAAAGGGAGAAATAACTGAAAAAGGATTTTCTAGAATCTTTTAGTATGAAACTGAAAATCTAAAACTAATTATTCCAGACTAAAAATCGTTCAGTAGATATTTGTTACGATATTAGTAAGTGAGTGAGAAAATTTGTAAAATAATGTTAAACTGGTGTTATTCTTGAAGAAATTAAACAGAGCGTGGAATCGTTTTCTGAAAATGAAGTTTATTGTGATCAAATGAATGAGATGTTTATAAATGAGAACAATCACAAATGATGAACAGATTTACACACGTATTCACATTCAGTTATAAAATTTCATTTTCTTCAACAGTGAGGATAGATAATATTTTTTCAAAAAATATACTAATTTAAAATAGAAGATTGTAATAACTAATATATTCAATTTTATGTTTTTACAATCATGCATGTTAAACATGCGTCCTCATCTTGCTTGATCTGTTTTTGCAGCAAAATTTTGGACAAATATGAAGGAAATACCGAATACAATTTGAATAACTTTTCAAATTTGTGACAAGATATAAACTAAACTAAACTCATCGGCGCAACAGCCTATAAGTGGGCCAAGGCCTACGATGCCAATCTTCGTTAACAAGATATATTCATATAATAGATTAATCAAATTTTACCAGATGCTGTCCAATATGAGATGTTTTACAAACAGGCTAATATTGGATTTGGAAAAAAAATTAAAAAAATGTTATAAGGTAGAAAAGTTGAGGTATTGTAGATTTGGCATTTTTTAAAATACAGATTAAGAGACTAAAATATGTTTAGGCACACAAAAAAACTTGACTAGTATCGCTGACTAGTTTTAGGATACCAGCAAAAACATCTTAGGCACTACCACGGTCTAAGATTTCAAATCTATTTTAGACAGGAAACATTGAAATGTCTATAATATTGAAGTGCTTGTAATAACAACAACGAGTTAATGAAATGGATTGGATTATGGATACATATATATTTTCCGGTCTGTGTGCTTGATCTCTAGGAACCTCTTATAAACCTTCGTCAAGTAAGACAGACACAAAGTACACCCAGGGCAAGGCCGGAATCGAACCGACGGCCGATACAGTGCACAGACTGCTAGCGTTGCTCCCACGAGTTAATGAATAACTTCTTTTCATCAACTCATTGTTGCTATACAATCCTCTCAATAAACGTTATAGATTTGAGTAAAAATAAATTCGGATTTGAATTCCAACATGTTTACCGTGATAGTAAAACCCGTTTTTAAGAAGTGTTTTCAAAGGGTTTACCTTCAAAATATCCAAAATACACATTATAAACTGAAAGTGCATAGTTTAACATCTTTTGGGAAATAATAAAGAAACAGTTATAAAATCTTGGTTAATGCAGTAACTATATTTTTACTAGTAGCTCTTATTTTGTGATGCTTCCTAGCAACGTTATTTATCAAACAAAGAATAGAGTATAAAAATTTGTTTTTCGTCTGTATAGATTCAGAAGTAAAGCTACGTGGAAGATCCTTACAGTGAAAATACCGATTTTTTTTTATAAAAATTCAATAGCTATAAAGCTTTAACTAAACTTTTTATTTCAATATTTGCTAAGCTTAAAAGTCCCACACAAAACTTTATATTTTTAATTTCAGTTTAGTATAAACCAAAATATTTCTCATTCAAAATACATTCATAAGGTTTCACAACGGTAATTTCTTCCAACGTGCTTTATTTCTTATTTATGTTATATTGAACTTGGGTCTAGCAGGTAAATAGAAAATTAAAACTCTGGTTAATATAATAAATACACAAAAAAAAAATCTGTCTTTTGATTTCAGGATACACTGATCTGATGGGAAATGGACGATTAAAATCTCCCAAATAACACATATTTACATTTATTATTAGTGTTCGGCAACTAGTGGGCAAAAAATAGTTAACTACCAACTACTAACTAGTCTGGGAAATTGTAGTTGCAACTAGTAGTTAACTATTTTTTCCTGGGACTAGTTGCAACTAGAAGTTAAATATTTCCTAAAGTAGTTAACTACTAGTTAACTAGTCTATTTAATTTCATAACCTACTTTTTGGCAAAATTCTAATACATCTTTCTAATCTATATCACAAAAAAAGTTTATACTTCGTGCAAAAATGGTCTTTATTTCTGGTTATGGTATTTGAGTACTCTACCTTTGATAAAAATTTTAAATATCTCTTTAAATTTTAAATAAAATTTTTTTGAAGTAGTTGAAAATTCGAAAGTAGTTTTAACTAGTAGTTAGTTAAAAAAGTAGTTAAACTAATAGTTGAACTACTTTAAACTAAAAGTAGCTAAACTACTAGTTAACTACTAGTTGCAACTAGTTCTAGTTAACTAGTGCCGAACACTATTTATTATAGACCTGGATTACCGTCGATCGTTTAGCGACAAAATCCGATTCAGCGCACAGCTATAGAACAGTCAATAGGCTGTGATAACATTTTCGCATTTAGCGGCACGGTCGACGGGATAATAATGATAAGATTAACATGAATACATACTTACGATGATACATCTGATTACAAAACAAAAGTCTTCAAGTTCATAAGATATCCCATAGCTGCCAACCTGATGGAGAAAAAAATAGGAGTACTTTCGCGGACTACACATGAAAGCATAGCCACCTATTTTTCAGTCGCGATTTAAAATTTAAGCTGCTTGTTTAGTTAATAGTTGAACTACTAATAACTATTCAAATATAAAAAAATGAAATAATTCAGATAAAAAAGCCCTAAAACCTATAAAGAAACAAAAACAACATCCCTCTTAAAGTAGATGAAAAAAAAATCAGAAATAAGTTACAACTAAAGGATCCAAAACTGTTTAAATATTAATCATGGTTATTGCTGTATTACCTAACTTTAAAAAAGAAAATGTAATATTGAATTTAACTCATACTTTTAAGAACATTAGTTTTATTCAAATGATAGAATTCTCGCTTTGTTTTCTTTTACTATTTTAATTTGCCAGCTATTAGTGAACACTTTCTCCAAAAACAAGCTTTTAAAGCCAAAGACATCAACGCGAAGAAAGAAAAACGGGATCGCGACGGTCAAGTTGTTTTTTCAGCCCGCCATAGAAATGTGAAAAGCCAACTTTACAGGCAAAAGTACGGAAGCATAAATGAAAATTTGCAATCTTTTATTGAAATTTCGGACTGAATACTATTTTAGGACTTTCACATAATCAGTAGACACCTTGAAATAAATTTAAAGGCTTTTAGAAATTAAAATTGTCTTTTACGATTGCAACAAAAGTATTCTTAAAAAATCGGAGTTTTTAGGGAAAAATCGGATTATCGGAGAAGAAACCAAAAATAGGAGTAACTCCGATTAAATCGGAGTACTTGGCAGCTATGATATCCTATACAAATACAGGACACACAGTTTTTACACAAATTCTTCGGGACACTGATTATCTTGAAACACATATAAAAAGAGTGTTCACAATGATACAAAGTATGATTAGCTTTTAAAAATAATTCATTTTATGAGTACAGAATGCTGTTTCTTTTGAATCCCATTGGTTAACTGACATTTGATCTGTTGGGTAAAAAGGGCTGGGCTAAGCGACCGTCATATGACGTCATATCATACATCTAAACACTCGGGAATTCCCTAGAAAAATGGGGATCTTGATGGGTTTTTTTTCTGAAAAATTACATCGATGCCAACATGGATTCGAACTAGGGAACATGAGGTGTGAGCTATCGGTAAGATCGTTCGGTATTAAAATTTAAATCTTATACTACTCGTAATATGACGAGTGGTTAAAGCATCTGACTGCGAAGCCGTACGTCTTGGGATCGAATCCCCGTTTGGCATGAATGTTAGTTTCTGTCCTAGTGGGATGAATGAATGTGGGCCCATGTAAAAAGGGGTTGTGTGAGCGAATATGTGTGTGGCGCGGGTAGCAATACATCACCTCCGTGACTCAGTTCCACAGGTGTCCTTGGGTAAGGCTGAGTAGGTATCTTTAGGGCAATTCAGTGGTCAAAGATGATAAATCAAGGACCCGCCTATAGGCATAAAATTAGTAATTTGACGGTCGCCAAGCAGTTGTCAGAGACTTCGAGTAATAAGCAGTCGTGCTCTTTAACTTTTACAATATTCCATACTGCGATCAATTGAGACTCATCCTCTGACTGGAAGATTTATAGGCTACGCCTGCATTATCCAATCTCCTTTTTAGAGATTCTTTGTTTTTATTAAGTTTTTTCTTTTTCTGTGAACAGAAATTTTAACTTGGGATTTGTTTTCTGATTTGTAAAGCAAATTATATTTATTAATTTTTAATCAAATAATTTTAGTGGAGATTATAAAAATGTGTCTTACCGAACACAAGGTAGCCAGGTTACTTTAGCACCATAGTATTCTTGTTAATACGCTTTGGTAATACACTTCTGATTCACAATAAATCAAATTTAAAATAAGTAATTTTAGTGATGATTACAAAAATATCAATCTGAGTCCTACCAAAGGCAAGATATCCAGATGTTAGGACTAAGGCATCAAAACGTGCTCAAGTATTATTGGTAGTACTCTATTGATTCAATTACATTAAATAATTTTAATGGTGATTTTGGAAACATCACTCTGAATCCTACCGAGGACAAGACAGCCAGAGGTTATTAAAGCCCTGGATGAAGACGTTGAAGTAACGTAGCTTCATCCAGGGCTTTAGAGGTTATAACCTCTGGCTATCTATACAATAGTATACTTATTTTACTATAGTATGGCACCAAAGCGTCCTTATTAGTGATCAGTACGCTTTGGTAGTTCTCTATTGATGCAGCTTAGGAATATTTAACACACTACCGAAATTAAAGTAGTAGATAATTTTATTATTAGGGAGATGGATTGTGTATAAACACCAAATCAGTCCCGAAGATCCACAACATACAAAAGTGTCCTTTTTATATCACAAGCTTTGACGGCTCTGAGCAGTTAGAGTCACTACCTGCTACTAGAACTAGACTCACTGCTGTTGTTGTTCTGAGGTTTGCGATCCATGTAGAGGTCTTTCAGGAGGTTAGCCAAAGGAACGCCGTTGGTGGAACGCAAGAAAAAGAGTTCTTCCAGGGCCCATTCCGAGGGGGTCCTGAGGGCGGTCAGTAGGGCGTGGACCCTCTGGAGACGCAAGGGGTCCCTCACGGGAGGGTAGCGAGTCACGTGCTGAGCGTAGTGGGCCCACAAGTTGTCGTGGAGGGCGGCCACTGCTTGGGGCTCCTTCAGTTCGCCTGAGTTGACTGGCAGACCTGAGGAGAAAAAAAAATGAGGTTAGTTTAAATGCTCACCAGTAAAATAGATAATAAATATTATTTAGAGCGTTCACATTGTACCGCAGGTTAATACTCAACTATTAAGTTTAATCCGCATCCAGTACCTTAAATAATTTTTTAAGGAGTATTATAATAATATTTGATGTACATATTGAAAACTACCACGATCAAGAATACATATTATTACTATATATTCCAGAGGGAAAACATCTTATCTGCATAACTAAGAGATATTTACTACACAGGACCTTGGCGGAATACTTCTGGATTGGTCGTCAAGGTAATAAATATTAATAATTCTTGACTTGCAACCAATCTAGAAGTTTCGCCGCCAAGATCAAATTCCCCAATATGCATTTACGTCGTTCTTCCGCCCAAAGAGGCGATATATTTACTTGGTTCCCACTCTTTGAAAACATTGAAAATCGAGGACTTTTCAAAGACCTCAACAAAATTTTCCAAGGACCTTTTTTCACAGACATTTAAAAATTATAATCTTTTTAGAGCAATTGGATTTGTTTTTAAAATGCCTATACTGACTCCAACTTAATTTTCTACCTAGTGGTTCACTTGCAGAACCGATGTAGAGGGCGTTACTATCGTATTTTCATGATCAGAGTTTTTCAAACATCGCCGGTAACAGCAGAAAGGAAATTTAGATAAATCAGCGAAAGGCGGCTGGAGTGGATTCAAAATTCAAAGACCTTTCGCTTTTTTCAAGGACATAGATTTGTTGTTTTTCAAGGACTTTCAAAGACCTAATTTTAGCAGAAAAAAATTCAAGGACCGTGGGAACCCTGTTCTACGTGCTTGTCTTTCAGAAGACTTTTCGCCAATCTATCGACTATTCGCCAAGAAGCCGTCCATAAATGATGTCACACTTTTTTTGCCCATTTTTGACCCCCTCCCCCCCTATGTCACAAACTGTCACACTTCCCCCTCCCCCCTATGTCACATGTCACGCTTTCAATCGATCAATATGTCTAATACATAGAGTTGTAAAATTCTCGGTAATAATTTTTTGTAGAATATTCTCCTAGAAGCAACTAAATTTAATTTTTTGGGGGTAAAAAAATCTTAGAAGAAAAATTCTGTTTTTGTTATTTTTGGTTGATTTTCAGTTTTGGGAGGATGTGATGTCACAACTTTTGAAACCCCCCTCCCCCTTGTCACAAATTGACTAACCCCCTCCCACCTCTGAGCTTGACGTCATTTATGGATGGCCCCCAAAGAAACATTTAGCACCACTCACTTCTCTGGACGAGGGCAATGAGCTTGAGGTACTGGAACTCGATGGCGTCCAATTGCATCTCTTTGATCTGCGCCAAGAGTTCCTGGAGAGCAGCCACCTCGGCGGTCAGTCTGGTCACCTTCTCGGCGTTGCACTTGCCGGGCTCTGCGAAATATCCAGTGGTCAGCATGTGACGTAGGCCGATGAAAACGTCACGCAGGGTATGGCTTCTGATGGTTGTTGGTACGTTCTGACCGATTCTGTCTTGCCGTGATGGGCTTGCATGTAGGGGACCTAAGCCGTGCTGTGCATCAGAGGAGTGTATGTGGCCGTGCAAAGGACTTTGCTGTACGTGATTGTGGGAGGTGTAATGCGGTACTGGCCATTGCCGTGCAGACGACATGAAAGAGCTGTGCTGTGTTGGTACGGTACCGTGCAAAGGACTTGTGTCCTGTGCTGATAACGGCTGTACGTAATTGGGAGAATGCGGTGTATGTGGCCTTTGAAAGAAAGGGCTTGATGCTAAGCCATGCTGTGTTGCTACGGTACCGTGCAAAGGACTTGTGACACGTACTGATAACGGCTGTACGTGATTGTAATAAGAGGTGTAATGCGGTGTATTCGGAACTGGCCTTTGAAAGAAAGGGCTTGATGCTAAGCCATGCTGATGTGTTGGTACGGTACCGAGCAAAGGACTTGTGTCCTGTGCTGATAATAGCTGTACGTGATTCTGCGGTCTACGAGGTACGGGCCTTTTAATTAGCTGTTTAGGGGACGAGAAAGAGCTTGATGCTAAGCCTCGTTGTGTTGGTACGGTACCGTGTAAAGGACTTCTGTCCTGTGCTGATGATAATAGCTGTACGTGATTGTGAGATATGTTCAGCGGTGTATGGGGTACCTGTCCACGCAATGGGCTAGTAGGACACTGACTGCACAGAGTGGGGTACGGTTGTACTGACTGTACATGACCGTATGAATGTTGTGTAGGTACGTTAAATAGGCTTGAACCTGTGTGTGGTGAAAACATGTGACTGTATGAAAGACCTGTCATTCTCTGTTGCGTGAATGATTGTGACGGTAAGGAGCTGGTCATGTTGTTGTTATGTATATCAGGGTATAGTATGCTACTTCGAACATGACTTGCAGGGGCATGTCTGTTCAAGGCTTGCATGTATGAAGGATCCAACCTCCATGACGACTGTGATGATGACTCTGAGCATGATCTCGAAACTGGTGATTCAGACTCTGCGACACATCAAAAGTACCAAAGCATTTTGGTTTTAATTTAACATATTTTGATTGATATTCTACTTTAAAACTAATACATACTTGTTATTCTAAAGATACATTAAAACTAAATAAGTTATTTTAATTTGCTATAAGTATAATTAAATTATATACTACAGAAATACGAATTATAATATAATTTTTTTAGATTTACATAAAATTTGAAAACACTAAAAAAAGGAAATTTTTAATCCTAAAAAACTTGGATATTCTGTCTAATTGAACGTGCGATTTAAGGGTTCTATTCAAAGCATTTTTCTGCACAAAGTTCGTTCTAAATCTATACCTTTTTACAACTTTGTAATTGCCTAAGTTAGCAAACCACTAAGAGTTATATTTTTAAAATAAAAATTATAACTCCTAAACTTGCCGCTAGAGGAGATGAAAGTGATCGCATAGGATACATTTTTAATTGTAAAAACATACAATAAAATAAATCTAAAACATGTACTAGACATAAAATAAAATAAATCTAATGCATGCACTTTACATAAAATCTACACATAAGTTATCTATATCTATAAAAGCGAAATACCACTGACTGACTCACTCACTGGTAAGTGACAAACACTCAACACGGAATCTCCGAAACTACTGGACCCAGAGGCTTGAAATTTGACAGAGACGTTCCTCTCAGCTATGCGACGCGCACTAAGAAACGATTTTAAAATCCAACGACTCCTTCCCTGTTTTTCGGCGCTTTTTCTACTCCGTTTTTCCCATTGAAATAGCATTATGCATTGTTGAAATGCGTAAATTGCAGTAGGTTTATTTCTCTCTTGAGGTTTCGTCTGGCCTCATGTGATAAAATATAATTTCAAAAATTTCATAATTTATAACAAATTAAGACGAAAAACACAGTGTAAATTTCTTTTTCAAAATTATAACAATTTTCAGGAAACATATAAATTCAAATAATTAATTTTGAAACAACATTTTCCTTTATTTGTAATTTTAATTTTTTTCTAAAATAAATATATTTATGGAAAGGCTAAAATAAATGGTTTCCATGGAAACAGCTGAAATTATTTCATTGTTTCATGGGGCATGGTTTACTAGACTTATACATTCACTAAATTTTTATTGTTAAGTACTAGAAAACCGTTTTTACTAAGAAGTTGGGCTATCATGATAAAAAGAAAATGAGATTTATGAAGCATTTTATTATTTTGATAAAAATGTTTTTATTTTTGGAGATGTAGGAACATACAAATAAAAAATGGATTCTTAATAATTTTTGAATATAGATTAAATTAGGTGTAGTTAAATATTTTGCTTAGCGGCGGGAGTTGTTGACTGAATTACACATCGGGATTATTTTTTGATTAAATTAATATCATTTTTAGAAAACGATAGAAATTTCATAAAATACGGTTTGTAACATCCTGTAGGAAATTATTCCCAAGGGGCTCAAAGAGGGTTGTGATTTTTACTTCCTAAAGTGATTTATAAAAAGGTATATAAAAGTGATTGTTCTTTTATAGCCGTAGTTAAATTTGGGACGGGGTGAGTTAGGGTATATTTTCACAGTAAGGAACCGGGATGAAAAAGACGACGGGGGTGACGGGATGATAAGTGACTGCTAATCCAGAAAAAGAAAAGACATATAACTTGATAAACCTGATGATTTCAATTTGATTGTTCTTTACAGCGAAGGTAACAGCCAAATTTAAATGCGAGACGGGATGAGTTAGGGTGTATTTTCATAGTTAGGAACTGGGATGAAAAAGACGACGGGGACGACAAGATGATAAGTGACTGCTAATCCAGAAAAAGAAAAGACATAACTTGAAAAACTTTTTAAAATATTTATGAATTAACTCAACCCGTGCAAGGCCGGGTAAGTCAGCTAGTAATATATATAATATAGAATAAACATAAAATAGAAAGAGAGATATAATTATGTTAATAGCAGAAGATTAAATATGCACATAGAAGCATAGAATAAGGAGTTAAAATATAAATACTGTCTGTCTATCACAAGGTGAGCTATTCGCACTTGGCGTCACACTTGACGACGTGGACGGACAAGAACAACGTTGCTAAGGTCCAAATCATGTGATTGAAAATGCTCTATTGTTGCGTTGAATCACTAGTCCTCTTTGTCTTTTATTTTAAGGCTGATCGCGCATGAGCGACTTTTGTCACAAAAAACAAAGACAAAATTGTTGCCTTGGCTATTGAAACAAGTTCAAGTATTGGTAGAGTGCGCGCACTAGGCGACGTGACACTTGGCCGATTGCCAAGAATTTCTTCATAGAGATCCATTGTTTTCTAGTGATATTTTTGATACTAGTAATCCTGGTCGCCGTGACTTTAGTCACTCGTGCGCGCCCATCAGCCTAACAGTTCACTAATCCCAGCCTCAAACATATGAGTGCAACGGACTCTTAACCGCCTATCTGGTTCGAGACTATAAAAAGTCACGTGTCGGTGGTTAACAAACTATCAAATCATATCTCATTATCATCATATGTCACTACAAACTCTACCAGTGTAGGATCTGTGGTAACCAATTGCAAGCTCAGTAGGTCACGTGATGGTTCCGTGTGACGTCAGACGGTTTGAGTCCACTGCATCAATTCCGAGAAGAAGGCCGTGCTTGTGTGATAGCCAAAAGTTCTGCCAATAATCCTCCTCCTTCGGTTTTAATCCCCGCCAAATCATATACGGTTTATCCCTATTTAAAATGAACCAGTCTTGTTTCTATAGCAACCGCCACAACTAGACCAGAGCTCAACTTGTGGTAGACTGACAGTAATAAATTATGATAATAATATACATATAAAAGAAGAGTAGAATAAGGAGTTAAAATAATTGAAGCTAAGAAAATACGCCATAAATGCTATGGTACGAATGAGAGTGTCGGAGTAAGAAATTGCAGTAAGAGACATCAAGAAGCATCAGGAGATTTTATGTTGTTTTGGTTATAGAATTCATCCTAGACCCATAATTGCCTGTAACTCTTCATTTGATGAGATGATAAAAAGGGAGATAGAGGTAAAAGGGCCAGTTCAGAAGCCATACCCTAGACGCCAGAAATAAAAAAGAAAACATAGGGTCGGGTGGGGTAAAATAGATATACGAATTTTATCAGTTTATAAAACTTAATGGGTTTTTTGGGCGTGCTGATTTTTATTGAGGCTCAAGAAAAATCAGCATGTCCAAAACCATTAAATTTTATAAATACAAACTCGTCACTACTTTCTCCGTTCGGCAAACTTCGGAAATCCCGATCCCGGGCGATTGGATCGTTGGAGAAGCTCGTTTGATTGGGTCGTAAGCGCTGACATCATCGAGCTGGAAAGATCAAAACCAATCAAATGTGCTTCTCCAGCGACCCGAAAATGATCGGGATTCCCCAAGTTCGACGAACGCAGATAGTGGTGTTTCATATCCATTTAATTTTTCTCGATTCTATATTTCAAGATAATTCCCGGAGCAAAATTCGTTAAGTTTAATAAAATTAAATTGCTTGATGTTATAGTGGTGACTGCATTGCATACCTGCCAACTTTTGAAAACTTGCATCAGTAAAACTTTTTGCGTAACGTTACAAAACTACTATTTGAATTGCTTCAAACAAAAAGAAGGTACAGATTGATGCTATTACCTAAATATAAGTACTTAAAATTTTCACATAATTGAAGAAAATTGTGAAATTTCTTTGTTTAAATTTAAAAGTATGTTTAGTTAAATTTTTACAAGCTTATAATCAGCTTACTTCAATTGGATAGTACCTATCTGACAACAAACTGACTTATCCCCCATCACAAAATTCATGCTACAAACCAATTTGGTGTGTGTTACCTGACTATCTTGTACCTTTTTCCTAAACTATTTTATTTAAATTTCTGTTTGGAATCAATTTCAGTTAAAATATTTTCGGTAAAGTTGTTTTTTCCGAATAGCGATCGGAACACGGGAAGAAGCAAACTTACCGAGTAAGCGTGCGCCAAGACTCGCGGACGAATCCAAAAAAGATTTGCAAAAAATTCCAAATTTCACTCAAAAAAGAACCAAAATTGAGAAAGGGATTAGCAGAGGAATCTAGTTTTGAGTTAAAATGATATGAGAGAAAAATCGTTTACGTCGTGAATGTTTTTCATTTTCATGGCAAAATCCGCAAAACTTTCTGATCCATCCGTACTTCCGTAAAACTAGACGAAACTCCGTAAACTTTACGGATAATCCGTAAAAGTTGGCAAGTATGGCATTGTATATTGATTCATCATTGGCTTATTTACCTATCGTGCCCATGAGAAAGGAAGAGGTCTGAGGCATGTCGTTTTGTGCAGCAGCCAGAATGAACAATTGCCGCCATCCTTCAGCCAACAGAAGAAGCTGGAAAGAAATCGAGTTTATTATATGCTGCATTGGACATTTATCTCGTTTCGATTCATCTCCGCCGTATTCAGAAACTCAAAATACGTAAAAGAAACGATACGGAAACGAGAGATTTGACACGAGAGATCAAGAGCTGCCGTTATTTTCTCCCGTGTGGCGCCACCTGTCGCCCACTCTTACAAGTAATTACACATTGATAATACAAATGTCGATAACACTAGATGTCCATTACTTTCATTATAGTATAAATATTAATGTCTTGGGACTTTTTTTGGTAATTAGAAGCTGTTCTAGATTTTTTTTGGAACTATTTAACGGATCATAAAAAGTGTAAAAGCAATCGGAATACGGTTCGAATCTCGGAACAATATGGCGGACGAGAGCTTCGGAGTTTGAAATCTCTCGTTTGTTGAGCTTCTTGACAGTTTCCGTACCGTTCTCTTTTCTTCTACGTGTTTGTTTTTCAGAATACGGCCCTTACTTTTTATCAGGGTTGGAAAAAAACATGTTTTTTTCTAAAAAAAATACAAAAAACGTGTTTTATTTGTTTTAAACGTGTTTTATTTGTTTTAAACGTGTTTTTTTTGTTTTATTTGTTTTTTTTTACCCACAACACAGAAATTCTAAAAAAAACCCCATGATTTTAAAAAATTAAATTAAGTTTTTAAAATTGAAAATGGATTAACAAAGCTATCCCTGACATCAAATGGCATCTTGAGCTTTTTAGCACCTGTTTCTTTGAGCTTGGCTGAAGTAAAATGATTGTTTTGGAAATATGATACTATGTCAACAACTTCAGCTTTAACATTAGAAATGTAAATATATTTTGCTAAAAGGTTTAAGATACGAGCTAAATATTTATAAGTTATTATATTCATATTCATTTTGGTCCTTTTCAGTTCATTGCGTATTTTGACTACATTAGCAGCATTGATCGTTTAAAATATTAAAATAAAACATAAAGAACAGGTCAATTATAAAAAAATATGATTTTTAAACAATTTTATTTGTATTTTTTATTAAATAACTTTCTAGACAAAAATCAAATAAAACAGTTGAAAATAAATACTAAGTTTTATATACTAATGCCATCTGTTCATAGAAAAAAGAATTACTAAAAAAGTACACATGTGTTTTAAACTATGTTTTTTTTTGCTTTGTTTTAAACGTGTAACAAAGTGTTTTAAACGTAACAACCCTGCTTTTTATCCATACTCATCATACTTTCATCACACTTATCTTTTAATTTATGCGTATCGTACGCAGTTAATTTTAAATTAGAAACCATTGTTTTCATCACCATAAAATGGGCAAAGGAAATTCCATTTGATTTATTATAGGACCGGTTATCAAAGCTAATTAAACTTAAAAAAATCGAAATATCTTAATATTTGCCTCAATTATTATTTATGCAGTGAACCTTGTTACTTAATTTAAATGTTTAACTTTCAAGATGTCGAAATAAATCATTTTCTCGTAAAAGAAGGAAAAATCCTAGTTAATTAATAATTAACACGTTTTTTTTTTACTGCTGTATACCTAATTATGAATGAAACACCTCGCCTAATGCTGCATCACCTAGTACAGTGTGGATTTCAGATAAGAATTAATTGGTTTAGGCTCTCAGTCACCACTTTTAAATTTAAATAAAAAACTGTATTTATTTAAAACCTAGACATAATTTTTGAATCCTTCAATAGTTCTACAAGCACTTCACAGATACCAAATTAATTATCAACTAATAATAAATTCAGGGCTTGAAATCTAAAATCATCATGAAGAACAAAGCACGAATTGAAATCTAAACAAAATCTGGATACTTTTTAAAGAATGTCGATTATTTTTAATAGTGGATATTTCTTTTTATTCAAATCAGTTTTCCCAACCATAGATATTTCGCTTGTTTTATAAACGATCCAAATAAATTATTGATAATTATGGGGCTATCTCTCTAGGTCCTTTTCTTTACCTTGCTCATACACATAATTATATAACTCTAAGTAACCAATAAATCGTTAGTTAGATTTATTTAATTCTTATTTTATAACCAAAGTAAATTGATTACCATTATTTATTTAAATTACCGATTGAAAACGTATCCCTCAATGAGTAATATTTAATATTAACTTATAGATAACTCGAACATGATTTTAAAGTATATTTAAACAAGATTTCGCTAAAAAAAACTAAATAATCGATTTCAAACTCTGACTGAATTATCTTAAACATTACTCTTTTTATACGAATTGATTAGTATGCTACCATTATAAATTAAATTTTTATCATTTCTCGCCCAAGTTAAACAAATTTTGAAACAAAAATACCTTAACCATGCCAAATTTCAGTTGCCTGCAAGGGCTGAATATTATACTAGACAGCAACTTAAGTTGACCCTACGACGTCACTAATAAATAAAGTAGTTTCCATCACGGTGTCTGAATTTTGAGTAAAATAAAGAACGTCAATTTAAAAATATGATTATTTTGTTAAACCCATGTATTTATAGTGCTTTTCAATCACGATTTGCGTACCGAAACTCCTCCTAACAAGCCAACCGGCTTTGTGTTTACCGATTTCTCCTTCCGCATTTGTGACGTACTGGGTTCAAGAAACGTTGCAACCAAGTATAGTATCCTCAAAAAAACACTGGTAATAAATAAATAAATAATGGCCGTAGAAAAAAAGGATATCCCTTTGGTTGTTATTGAGAGATTGAGAATCATTTAAATAGACTGTTGTTTAAAAATCGTAATCATTTCTTTAAATTCTTTTGGAGAAATAAAATGTTGTATCTTTAGGTGGTTTGAGTCCGAGTGAAAAGGCATCTATTGCAATCACAACATTTAATTATAATCTTTAAAAATATATGCACATTTTACCACAGACAAATATTGATATGTTCCGATCAGAAGGTAAACAGAAGGATCGGTTGAGTTCTACACTCAAAAAAATGGTAGTCTTCAACCAACCGAACCCAGTTCGGTTGATAGTGGTTTAGTTGCCATAACCAGACCGATCGTTTCCCAAAAACACACCGGTCCGTTTCGTTCAACCGAACTCATTCTGTTACTTAGTTCGGTCCAGGGAACCGAACTGGTTCGATTGCCACAAACACATTCAATCCACTGGCTAAACACGCAAAATCACACCATTTAACAGAAAGGGCGAATATTTAATAATTTTGAGTGCAATTCATTAAACATTTGTACAACAACTTTATTATCATAATAAGTGTAGGTTTTTTACGATGGGAATAAAAGAGAAATTAGTACGTCCATCGAAACGAACGAACTATATACCGTCGCGTCGTGAAATCAAAATTATTTTATCGCGCAAGAATACAAAGTTTTGGTTCCTCGGCTGGCGGTTCGAATCGGCCATGACAATTTTTATTAAGGTTTTATTCGTTTTATTATTAAGCAGCATCTGACACACTTTAACATAATGAAAATGGAGAAGACGAAACACAAATTTTGGAAGTGAGTAATGTTCATTTTCTATTCTTATTTTTTAGTTTAATAATGTGTTCTTTAAAAGTACAGGTTTGCAGTCGCCAAGTTGGTGGATGTGATTAGTAAGTGTATTGTATAGCATACATAAGGGCTAAGGCGGGCCTGGCCCCCCATTGCACTGGAAAAATTTACGTAAAATCTTCCTTTGACCATAATTAATCGGATTTTATTGATATTATGTGGGCTTTGAATTGTTTTTACAGTTCAAAAACTTCTAAAACTATATTTTCATGTGTAAATCTTAACCCTTCAGGCGATCGCGTGAGTCAAAGACTCCGAACATATTTTTGTGTTATGAAAGCATATAATTCCTAATAAGTATTTTAAAATTTATTATTATTAAAAAAGAAACCTTATAATAGTTTTTCAGCCTTTACAAGTGATAGTGTAGCGTCAAATATAATTTTATTCTGAACCCAAACCTCTAGTGATGTGTTTATGATTGACAAATGTTTATGTGCACAGGTTATTAAGACAGGCAATTGTTATATTTGTAAGATTTATGTGACATTTACTGTTTTGAATTCAGACAAACTGTAGATTATTGTCAGCTAATACATGAACTGTTTACATTTTACATTCATTCACTACCTTCTGTCTAATTTAACACAATTTTGGTGATTTGTATGAATGTGTAATTGTGATTAGTACAACAGTAATCTCCTTTCCTGTGAACTTATTTCTTTATTTGCTTAAACTGTATGTGTAAAAACACTCTACGTCTAACGGTGAGATGCCGCTATACAACTGCGCTGGGTTAATCTGGTTCACAGAAATAACTTAATGCACCCAGAATTTATTCTAAGGATTCTAAGTTGTGTTTTAGGTTAATAATCCACAAATTACAGTATAATTTATTTGTAAATATTACAATTGCGGTAATGGGAACATATTATATGATGTAATTCCAAAGAACTGGTGACCGGTGAATGGCTGTTGCTATAGTTCTAGTTGCTAAAGTCTTATCTTGCTAGGTAGTTTGTGTAACCCCAAATAAGCCAGGACATTCACTGCCTAGGGTTAGGTAAGTACTATAGAGAGCCAAACTGGTTACTTCCCGCCAAGAACTATCCCACTTCCCTCCCCTCTCCTTGAAGAAGTTTTAGGAGTCGAGGCTTACCTCGGTTAGAGCTTATCATAAGATGTCAGATCACCAATGGGATGCTTAAGTAGCCAAGCTAGCTA
The DNA here is from genome assembly GCA_963680715.1 of Tetragnatha montana. Classification (NCBI taxonomy): domain Eukaryota; kingdom Metazoa; phylum Arthropoda; class Arachnida; order Araneae; family Tetragnathidae; genus Tetragnatha; species Tetragnatha montana. The sequence goes on along the minus strand of OY796677.1, from coordinate 11,374,572 downwards.
CCCTGATTTCCTGCTCCCCTACTTGAACTTGGATTTCTCCGTTACCAACGGCCTAGCAAAGAAAGACCATAGCACAGGCGCTAAATTGCCGACTGTTACAGTTGACAGTTGCCGTGGAGGACCTATATCAAATTTGTTCCAGATAATGATTAATTGAACTATTATTTCACTTTTTTTTACGGTTCAATTCCATTAGAGTCCACGCTAAATATCGCCCGGTTCTTTTAGACAACAAAAATTAGAAATATATTCATAAATAATTTCGGTCCAATTCCGTTACAGTCCCCGCTAAATATCGCCAATATCCAAATTGCTAAATATATCCAAATATCAAGAAATTTTTCTGACTTTTATTAATAAACTGAATAGTTATTGATCTAATAAAACATTTTAATTCAGGAGTTTGAAATTATTTATGAATATTTCTACTTTTTGTAGTTTAAAAGAACCGGGTGATATTTAGCGGTGACTCTAACGGAATTGAACCATAATTTCAAACTCCTGAATTAAAACGTTTAATTAGATCAATAAGTCAGAAAGATTTCAGAAAAATTTGTTGATATTTGGATATATTTAGCGATTTCGATTTGGATATTTGCGATATTTAGTAGGGACTCTAACGGAATCGTACCTGTTTTACTATCGACAAGTTCCAAATTAGTTTCTGTTGACCTTTTACATTTTTGTAGGTGTTCTGTCCTTTGCTGTTACCTATTGTATGAGGAAAGAGGCTAACACCAATCACACAGCTTTTCTGGGTCGATGTTGTGAGCAGATGTTAAACAGAGAGTTTTACCTTCCTGAGAACTTTTGGAAGTAAGTAATGTTCATTTTCAATTCTTATTTTTTAGTTTAATAATGGGCAATACCACTATTTTTTAAATTTGAATAATAAATATCGTAACCCTATGAAGAAAGCTGTTCTGAATTCGATTTTCTGCATGAAAACAACCAAAAAAATTTATTTTCTTAATTATTTAAGATTTTAAAAGCGCGGAATTTGAGCCGTACTCAAATCGTTCTCCCATTGGCTGATGCGATTGTGACGTACTTCCATCCTATACAAACAACCTCGTTTTGACTGCTTGGGCTTGTCTTTGTTTACTGTTTGGTTGTCGATATTCTTTGTTTCTATCAAAAAGGCACAAAAATGCATTTAAAAAGTTTCCCAGCTGAAATATCCCTGAAAGAGTGACGGAAATGCAAAAAGGACCAAAAAATACATCTTATAACATCAAAATTACATACCTTTCGTGCAGTTTTCTTGGTTTTTCATCCCGATTTGTGTTTTATTTATTTATGGAAGAAGTCATTGTTATGCAGATTTTGCCTCTTGTTAATTAGAATGGCTCCAAAAGTGTTTTTTAAAACACTAGTAAAATGAAAATAAATAAGAATAAAAGTAACACTTTATGTAAGTTTCGTCTCTTATTATACATCTAAGGAATTTAATTTAATTAAATGTTAAGTTTGTCTGTAAAATATTCTTAAATTCTTATTCTTAAAATACTGTTATATTTTTATTTCTACTAGTGTTTTAAAATATCAAAATCTGCATAACAATGATTTCTTAGTTTCGCCAGTCGGTGGCAATGCGACTGGTTTGTATAGGATGGAAGTACGTCACATCTTTTCCCCACGAAAATTTTGATTTCGCGCTCAAAAGAAAACGCAAACTTTGAATTTAATTTTAAAATAAGTATGCATTGCAGAGCAAAAATTTTTGAAGGTATATTTATGTTTATGCAATCTGAACCAAATAAAAAAAAATAGTGGTATTGCCCATAGTGTTCTTTAAAAGTACAGTAAATTTTATCTTTAAAGCATCTATACAAATACATCTCATTATTCATCTCATGACAACCCTTTATGCATTAGAAGTTTGTATGTTTATTTAGTATTCAAATAGATGTACTATTTCAATTTAGTTTTTCGGTAATCAAGCCAAGCCGTTTCTGCTTTATGGAGTCGTGGTAATAACCACTGTTTTTGTTAATTGTGGAAAATCTGTTATCACGTGTTCGCCATTTATCTCCCACTAATTTAAGGCTTAGCAGTAAATGGAAAATAAATCTTTAAGTAAATCTTTGTCACAGGAAATGAAATTTCTTCTATTGTGTTATTACCGTAGGTTAAACTTCTTTCTAAAATTGGTTAACCCTAAAATTTTTGACATTTGGTTAACTCAATAGTGAAATATTTGCTAGTAAATTGTAAAAACTTAATTTTTGACATTTGGTTAACTCAATAGTGAAATATTTGCTAGTAAATGGTAAAATCTTAGTATTTAAATACATAAATGAAAGGGGAAGTGCAGTTTCATTTGCATTGCTAAACCTAAAATTTAGCTCAGTGGGTTGTTTATTATTTTCAACACAACAACAACAGGAGCAAAGATGAATTATGAATAATTTATCCCTTTTTATTAATTCAATTGTGTAATAATAACAAGTTTTGGGACGGTATCAAACTTAAAGTTTTGGTGTCGGACGTTAATCGTGCAATTTACAAATTATTTGACATTTGTGGAAAAGTGGGGACATTTCCACACTTTTTTATTTGTTTATTTTTTTTTACTTAGCAATAACAATTTTCTGTCATATTTTTCAACATTATTTCTAGCGATCAAAATTTTTAAAAAGGAGTTTCGCACAGCTGGGATAAGTGTCCTTCCTGGCAGTATATAACGATTAGTTGTAGTGATTAGCACGGGCGCCCATACATACCTTTTACCCCTACATACCTACATCACCTTTTGCATTAAGTAACACGTTAAAGGTTGGTTGGTTGTTTTGGGTTTTATGGCGCAAGGTCCCTATATCGGACATTCCGCGCCAGTAACACGTTAAAGGCTACTGAGAAATAATTATGAACCAACCTCCCATTAGAAAACTTAAGCGGGCTTGACTGGCTAACTTGCAAAAATTTTTCTTGGCCCCCTCATGAATTCAAACATATGGGCGCCCATGGTGTATAGTTGGCGATCACGACACAATTGCCAAATGGAGGACTCTTATCCCAGCTGATCCAGGTGTTTTTTAGCATATAATTAGAATTAATCATAAAATTATCTACATTGTTTAATTAGTTATTAATGAGATATTTTGTATTTTTAAAGGTCCGTTCGAGGATCCCCTCACTGCAAGGAACTGCCACCTGATCTCCCATCCGCCTCGGCTCTCACGTGCGTGAGAGGAGGATGCCCCCCAGAGTGAGTGAGAGCTTCTTTGTGGCTGTGTCTGCTTCGAGGTGAAGTCCTCGCTGGCTTTAGCAAATTCAGTGGAAAAGCCTCAACTACAGCTGCACATCTTTTGTGATGCATCAACATATGCTCATAGAGCATTAGTGTACGTGGGATTTCCTCCAGCACTTGATTTGCAAGGGCCGTGTAGCCCCTTTAAAGAAACTGACCCTGCCGAGACTGGAACTTTTATTGGCTGGGGCTGATGCGCGAATGCTAAAATTCCTAAAAACTCACTTCCCGACGGCAGTGGTATACTTATGGAGTGATAGAACTTTATTGAAAACTTTAGTTGTCTGTGAAAATTACTTTGTGTTACTGCCTATGTGTTTAGGTTTATTAATAACATAAAATCAAATGTTAAAATTGTAGGTCATATATCTACTAGGGAAATTTCTGTTGCTTTGAATTATTGGATTAAATCATCCCAAGGTATGTACAAATCAGAAATTAATGATCTGAAGTTAAATAAGTGTGTTGATAAAAATTCTAAATTGTATGGTCTTAATCCTAAAATTGATGATAAGGGTTTATATTCAGAGTTAATAGAAGATTGGTCAAATCTTCTTTAGATGTGGGTTCTGTAAAATCTATCATATTGCCTAGTAATTATTTTTCTCATCTTATTGTGACTTTCTTAATGTTAAAATTCAAAAAATTTTCTGGGGGAGAACCCCCCCTTTAATATTTTTACATCCATAGGCACCAACTTTTATAAAATATTTGGGGGGAGGGCCAGTACAAGACATTAAAAAACATAAAATTAAAAGAAACAACCATTAAGTTTACGTGCCTAATTACCTAATTTTGTATCAGATGTATAGATTAAATTTCGTTACATGTCCCTTTAAATATCGCCAAGGTGTAATATTTTGAGGTGCATTTAATGTAAAAGTTTTGTGTAATTATTGCGAGCTCGAAATAAGATGGGGGTCTGGGGGATCTCTCCCAGAAAAATTTTAGAAATTTCTCTGTTAAAAGTAGCATTTCAGCTTAATTCGAAAGTTTGGGGTCTCTCCCCAAGAAAATTTTTAAAATTTGACCCTTAAAAGAAATTTTTAACACATTCTGAGACCTTTTGTGGGTTACCCTCTCCCCAAATAACCGCTCTTGAAGGGGATTCCAAACCAGAAAATATCCAAACATCACAAAATATTGGGGGGGGGGCTTAGCCCCCCTTCAGCTAACATTGGATGGGGCTCAAGCCCTCTCAAACCGGTAATACTATAGTTTTAATACGCGTATTTGCAAAAATTTTCAGGAGAGGACCCCCGGCCCTTTTCAAAATTGGGCATCTATTTATAATTTCATCCTTGAAAATTCTGTGGTTTACATGCTTTTAAAATGAGCTGAAACCTTATTTTTAGAGGCAAATTTTCAAAAATTTTCTTGGGGGCACCCCCCAGACCCCCTATTAATTTCTCATGGTTACTTATTTAATGTTTTCTCCTTGAACTTGTTTCTCTCCTCTCATTTTAGGAGTGTAAGAAGTTACCCTCTTTAGGTGTTATCCAATGGATACCAAATGTACAAAAATGAGTAGAAAAACTTCTATTTGAAGCCAAATTTCACAAAAATTTCTGGGGGAGGACCCCCAGACCCCCCCACATTTGCTTTCGAGCTAGCATTATCTGAAGAAACCTTTATAACTTAAACAAAGTTTCGCATTTTATTTATGTTATACTCGGAAAATTGGGAGCCAAACACCTCGCGAACACAAGTATTATTATGGCCTTACAAAAATGTTTCACCCCCCCCACTTTCTAAAACAATGGCACGGGCCCTGGATATCCTCTAAGTTACTATAAACCCCTAAAAAGCTGCTTAAAAGCAAGCACTCTTCAAAAAATTTTCTGAGGCACTGAAAATTTCGAATGTAATACCCTCCGACTTTGACATGGCCCCCCCCCCGAAAATCTGGTCTGGAACCGCCCTTGCTCTAAAGTGTATATTGCTTTGTTTACTTGTGCAGTTACGAGAGGAATTCATTTAAAAGTATATCTAATTTGAGTGCTGAGTGTTTTATCCAAGCTTTTTGTAGATTTATTTCACGTTGTGGTGTATGTAAAATCATATCTGACAATGCCAAAACATAAAAGAGCTGATAAAGAACTAAGTTTGTATAAATTGTGTAATGATGAAAGTGTCTGTTCCTGTATTGCAAATAGTGGTATTATATGGAAGTTTATAGTTGAAGTTGCTCCCTGCATGGTACACAGGTAAAGCATGGCCTATTTATATTTAGGCGCAAAGGTTCCCTTGTCAGTTGTCACGAGTCAATTTTTGGTGGATGGGAAAAAGATTTTTAGTTCATTTATTTCTAAACCTATATTTTATTAGCTCTCTTGCATAGCACTGAATTTGTCTGTGTTACTTTACTACTGATGGCAAGGATTTATTTGTTTATGCTGTCACTGTTTAAATCTTGGTTTATAGTGCTTGAATATTTTTAATGATTTTGTATTATTGATGCATTCATAACATTATTGATTGTATTTTCTAATTAGTACTTTCTTTTACTTAAATGCATCTTAGTTCCTATATTATGTTAATATATTGTAGTAAACCTACAGTACAGTAGAACTCCAACTATCCAAATTGCTGATTATCCGAATCACTTTCAGAAAAAAAAATGAAGACCGAATCGTAAGTACTGTCATGGGAAGTCAAACACCTCAAGTGCATTTAAAAATGGGGAAAGCTTCCTTTCTTATTAAAACCAATCCAAGGTTTGGATGACCACAGCATTGTTTACAAAGTGGTACTTCAGTTAATTGGAGTTCTACTGTATCACCATCCATGATTGAAATTTTTAAAAGATACATTTCCATTCTCTGAAATTTCAAATGGAAATTTTAAAAATAAAATCACTTTGTATTTGAAAAACTGTTTGGTTGATTTGTTCAGTAAATCAAACTTGAAGGTTAATTCTGAGGTAATTCATCCAAATTCAATTCTATTATCTGAACAGATTTAAACTGATTTTCCCAAAGTTAAAAGTTGTTAATATTACTATTAAAACATTCTTAAATTCTATTAGCTACACAGGATATGTGAAAAGTAATCAAAATAAAAAGCAAGCAAAATGTATCAACTTGTAGAATTGCTGGTAAATCCAGGATTTTTTATTATTTTATTTTTGTGTAAATAAAAAAACATGCCCTATTTGTAATAAATTATATTATCTTGCAAGTTTTTTTGCTTTGAATCTGATATAGATTGAGAATGATAGACATGACTGATTCATGTATGACAATTGCAACTTCTTTAAAATTGATACTCTTAGTTATTTCAAAATCAGAATTGAAGATGTAAGTAAAGCAAGGTAAGTACATACAAGCGATTTTTCTTGTTGAAAGTTGTTTTTATACGTTGAAAGTTTTGCATTTATGATACGACAAAATAACGACAAATTCTTAAGAACGATTGATTAAGCGGATAGTTTCGTTAGTAGATTTTCTTTAAGATAATTAGAATCTTCGGAGATACGAAGTTACTATAAGTGTTTTTTTAGTGTTAAGATATAGTCAACAAAACATGTAAACATGAAAGAAACTTAGACATTTTAAAATAAGTTTAGTTGTAGTTGTAGCATGGTTAAAAAAAAGTATTAAATATGTTTTCTAGGAAAATAAAGCATGGGTAATTCAATATTAAAAATACTATCCTGTATAAACAAAATCCGTATATACCCGAAGTCCGTTTACGGCAACTGTACATTTTCCGTTTATGACAAGCGTACTAACACCGTTTGTGGCAACCCGACAGTCGGGTTACCTCAAACAAACTTGAGGAACGTAGGTTCGATTGGCACAAGCAAACAGTTCGGTTGTCCCAACCGCACCTCTCTCATTCGAACCGGTTTGGTCACCCCAAACGGAGAGTTCGTTCAGTCCTATATCAACAGGACGGTGTGGTTGGGGGAACCGAATTTCTGGTTGTGGGAGCAGAACTGTTTTTTGAGTGTAGTTTCAGTTCTGGTTCCATGTTATGTTGCCAGATTACGTTAACAAAGTATTACTAGATTAACCATGAATTAATATTACAACCCTAAAGTAGAACACTTATTAAAAATACAACAAAAGAAATCGGGAAGTCCGCATCAAAACATGAAACTTCTCTCTCCTTTCATTGTTCTCTCTTCCATCACCAGTTCAACTGGGCGGATACGGAGGCGGGGAGTTAGAAGGCAACGCCTACCTGGTCTTCTATTGGCAGAGCTGTGAAGTTGGGGTTGGCTTTCACCCAATGGAGAGTCCCGACGAGGACGTTCGCGGCGAACTCGTGGATATCCTGCGGCGGGATCGCGGGTTCTTGCGGCACGGGTAAAGCGTACTGAAAAACAAAGGTGATTGTTAAAGTAAACATTAATACAGGATGAAACTGAGTGTATCATTAGCGATGATCACTCATTGTGAACGAACATTGAAAGTGAAATAGGGTTAACGAGCCTTTAGTTATCTCTCTAATCATAAACATGCAAAATTCACAAAAGTTTATATCATTCACTTCATTCATTACGTCTAAGTTGTTTTAGTACAAAGTATAAGGCAGCCTGCTCTATTTTCACTGAATTCATTCAATTCAGAAATACATACATAGTATACCTACAGTTTTAAAGAAATAAACTAATATAGCTAGCTCCAGAGAAAAGGTAAAACTAGTCACCACTTTTAAATAGAAAAATATAATTTTAGATATTTAAACTATCCTTAATTTTACAGGTTACCTTAAACAAAATGTAACATTTAATAACGAGCTGTTTCACTACAATTTAGATAATACAGAAGAAAATAATTGAAGGGCAAGTAGCAAAACGGGGGAATTCCGTAATCGAGGTTTTTGCCAAATTTGGGCGATTCTCAATGTATTTCTTCTGCGTTGCCATGGCAAAGAATGATGTCGAACCGCCTATTTTACTTACACAGTTATGAAATCTGTCCCAAATGTAACATAGCCCCTTCAATTTAGGAATGCTTTCACCTAAGCGTTTCGCTGCAGTGTGGCAAAGGGGATATACCAAATGACAAATCCCGCAGGCAAACAATGACGTCATATTATCCGCTTAGGGACCAAACGCATATGTGGAAACGCTCCCTTAACAATTTTCATAAAGCATGAATATAATATTAAAGTGAGACAGAAAAAAAGGAGGTGTTTTAAAAAGATTTCACCAAAATTTTCATAACATCATCAAACGATATTCCGATCACATAAAAAGATACATTTTGCGTTGATTTCAATAGGAGTGACCGGGATCAATCAATTTCGATAACATTACCCGACTAAATAAATTAACCTCGATCACATTAAGCGGAGTCGACTGTATTAAGTGAGTTTTCCAAGCTTTTACTCACCTTGGGCACTGGGTAGAGCAAGGGTCCCCTCAGACCCACGTAGGAGGGCAGAAGATGCGGAAACCTCACGGGCGAGTAGTAGGGGAGGAGGGAGGGGAAGTGGGGGGCTGGGGGGTTGATCCAAGTCTCGGGGTTCAGCATGGGGATCGCCACGGCAGAGCTCCTGGAACTCTTGGTGCGAGGCCCGCGCTCGTGCTGGACAGCTAGATGGAAAGAAAAGGCCTAATTTATATGTGATATTACTAGTATAGATAAGGTAAAGGCTCGTTCAAATATTACTTAAGCAAGTTTTGGTAATTTTTGAACCCCCCTTATCAACAAAAATAAGCAAATCGCAACCCCCCTCTCATTGTGAGGGATTTGCATAGGTGAGGGATTTGCTTAATTTTACACTTTTGTGATACGTTATAGTAGTTTAAAACTCTCAAATATCAGATTTTAAAGTTCAAAAATATGTTTTAAATAACTTAAAATTCTATTTGATTTTTGCCAAAACACTAGTAAAGTCATGTGATCAAAAAACGGGATTTGACGTCACAGCGCCGTCAAAACTAGTGAATTGTTGAAAATAAAAGAAATCAGACTTATCATTAAACCAAAACAAGCATAAAACTCGTCTGTTTCTCTAGTGAACGGCCAGAAAAAGAAAAAATTAAAACTTTGAATCCTAATAATTCCAAAACCAATTAATATTTTTTGAAAAACAAAATTCCTTATAAAAAATATTTGTATGTGTCTTTAAAATATCATAAGTTTTTAGTTAAAACTTTATGAAGAAAAGCAAAATGAAGCAAGCTAAGCATAGAGCATTTTCAATCACATGACTCTTATGATGATCCATGATCACTTAGCAACAGAATATGTTACAGTTTTTTGCCCTACAGAGGTTAACAGTTACAGGAAATGACTAGCCGTGGAATTCTTCTATTGGATAATTTGGTATGGTAAGGTATGGTAAGTGTTTAATGGCACAAAACCCCCATTGGGGCATACAGCGCCAACAAGACTAGATGCTTAAAAGTTTAGGCTAAAATGCCACCGTCTAACGCAGTCTATGCGTTGTGGTAATAAAATATTTGTCTTATATATATAAATCTTTAAACACAATATAGATGATTAAAATTATATTTGCTTCATAAAATTGATGTCCTTTAAAAACATGAATACATTTCTATGATAGTTATCTCCAAGGAGTTCGACTAATGATGGATAAAAAGCTCCAAATCTCTGCTGTCTCACTATTTTGAATCGAGGACATTCTGACATTATATGTTTAACTGATTAACATGACATACATGATTAACATGACTTGGACCTAACAACGGCCTTAGCAACAGAAGATGTTACAGTTTTTTTGCCCTACAGAGGTTAACAGTTACAGAAAATGACTAGCCGTGGAATTCTTCTATTGGAGCATTTGCAATCACGTGATCCCATACCTAAAAACCGCCTTAGCAACAGATAAACAACGGCCTTAGCAACAGTTAAAAGTCCTACAAAAGGTACACAGTTAAAAGAAAATAACCGGTTGTGACGTCACCTGAAAACACTCTTTACAATAACATGGCGAAATCAAGTGGGGCCAAGCGCTGTGACGTCACACAGCAGCCATAACGAAATTACTGTTTTTCCCGCCAATACAGGAAACGAGATTTTAAAAATTAATATCTTGGGGAATAGTTTTCCGATTTCAATAATTTTTACGTCATTTTTCATGGATTTTCATCCTCTATCGTAATAAAATTAAAACAAAAAACGTGCAATTCCCTCATTACGTAAGAAAATTGCCCCCCCCCTTTGTTATATTTTCGTACAAAATCTTTAGTAATGCTTATTAGGTGCTTACGAAATATTTGAACGGCCCCTTAACTTAAACTAAAGGAATTTTTCTTACGAACTGTACTACGAACGCTAACTTTTTTGTGTCTTCAAATGAACTGTAGTTAGTTTGAGGACAAAAAAGAAGTGAGTCTAGATTCAAATCTGATATATCAATTTTTTCAGTTTATGTTCAGTTACATGTTAAATACGGATGTTGTTAAAATACGGATGTAGCAAATAGCCAATTTTTAGGCTTCAAGAAGTATATAGTGCTGTCCTTTAAAAACAACCCACTGTTTCATATTTTCTTCATTAAAAGCTTAATAAAAAGGATAATTAAATAGAACAAAAAAAACGTACTAGCGGCTCATCCTCCCTAACATTTTAGTGCTTAGCATGTTTAATTCCAAGTATCCATTACAAATTGGCAGTCAATTAAGTAAGAATTTGAAAAAAAAACCGCTTTTTCCTAAAAGGAATCTAATTGGCGGACTGAGCTAAAAATTTAATATTTTATTCTCATAGTAATGGGATAACATAAAAACGCGCGAAAACTGCTCTAAAGTCTTTATAACCTACATTTTTACAAAATCTGTAAATCTGATACACATTTTTTGCCAATAATCTACATTATCTCAGCTTGTTCAAAAAATAAGTAAATAAACCGTTCTTTGACCAGTTTTTACATCCCCGACACTCTAAAAGGCATAGAAGGACAGGGTATATGAGATGGTAAAATTATTTTAATTATTTAATTAAAAAATCTCAATGGGTTGTTTTTAGGTACAATTTGGAGTGGGTTGTTTTTAAAGGACAGCACTATATAGATCTTATGTTTCATCACTAACACTAATTTTGAGGGAAATATATAATTTTGTGACAAAAAACAGTGTTTCAAAACTTTTATGCTGAAAAGTGTTCCAACTAAATCCATAAGCTTATACATTTTGATAATGTAACCACTCCTACCATCTTAAATAAAAAATAAGTGTTTTGGAAGTGCATAATTTGTTTGAACATTTAGTTTTTTGTTGTTCTCTTGAAAAATTAGGAAAAAGTGACTTATCTAGTTTTGAAACTAAACGACTCCAGTGTTACACAAACTAAAGTGTGTGCACTTTCGTTCCCTCAAATTTGAAAGATGAGAAATAGACTGAAAATTCTAATAAAAAAATTCCACTCCAAATGATGCTTTTTTCGCTTACTCTGGCTTTTAATTTAGAATGGCCTTCCAATACATCGAACGCCGTAAAATATATATTACAGAGAAAACAAAATTACTAATTCTCAATTAAAATGCACAATATATAAAATTTAATTCTACCTCTTTTAGTGGTGATTTACTTACAACTTCAAAATCCTATTAAATTACTTTCAGTAAAAGTTATCATCCAACAGAATAATCGAAACTTTCCACCATACAGATTCACCCCCCCCCCAGATGGACTGTCCACCCCTTTCACCCCCAGAAGGATCCATGTCACCAGAAACGTGACCCCACACATGCTACGCTCCGTGACACACCACAAAAAAAACACCGCTTCCCATTGTCCAAACGGACTCATCGAAACCAAACCGTGTGTCGTCCAACACGCCAATTACTCCCCCCCCCCACCCTTCAAAACCGTTCCACCCCCCAAAAAGATCCACTCACGCAAACGAAAAAAAAAATATTCCATATACCGCGTCCATCAATTAGCGCAGGTGCTCCCGCCGCGCGTTTTTGTTCGATTCGTTCGTTCGAAAACCACCCCCCTGCCCTTTGTGACGCAACGGGGGCTGGCTACCGATCCCTCGGCACCTGGTGGTTTAAATAACTCGAGATGACGCTGTTCGATTTTTGTTGAAAATGAGAAGGTTTTTTTTTTATCTCTCTCCTCCCCCCTTATTTGGGACCCCTTATACTTTTTTAGATGGAGAGGGGCCCATAAGAGATCGACTTCTGTATGAAAGGAACTGAGTTAGTCAAGGAGAGAGAGTTCCTTGCTTTTGTGCAGTCCCGGGAAGTGAACTGGATCTGGAGTTCGGTTCAATCCGATTTGGAGGAGTTACTCATCGAGGAAGCTTTTGTTGACATGGGTGACACTTTTCATAAAATTGCACAGACCGGACTAGCTTCTTGATCTCTTTTACACTGTATGGGAGGAATTCTGGGTGTATGGGTAATGTCACCCTGTATTTCAGGTTGGTATCAGTTGAAAAAAAATCTGCTGTTTCTTGGAATAAGACAAAGGGGCCGTCCATAAATGACGTCACGCTCAGAGGGGGGGAGGGGGTTAATCAATTTGTGACAGTTTGTGACAAGGGGGAGGGTTCAAAAGTTGTGACATCACATCCTCCAAAACTGAAAATCAACCGAAAATAACAAAAACAGAATTTTTTCTTAAGATTTTTTATCCAAAAAAAAAATAATTTTTGATTGATTGAAAGCGTGACATGTGACATAGGGGGGGGAGGGGTTATGGGGAAGTGTGACAGTTTGTGACATGGGGAGAGGAGGTCAAAAATGGGCAAAAAAAGTGTGACATCATTTATTTGAGAAAAAACTCAAAATCGGATAAAAAAAATTTTATTTGCCACTTTTAAAGATCAGGCAGTGCTTTTTATCGAACACGGATCACCCTTTGGCAATCAAAAAAAAAAAAACGAATTTCAATCATGACTGGTGATTATAATTTTAATGATTTCCTATTTGTGATCATTATTTTCTGAGTAATATTTTTGGTACCAGAAGATAAAAACAAATTTTTACACGTGAAAGATCACCCATGGAAAGATACCTCGATTATTCTGTAAAAATAGTCCTATTAGAGGGGAAGAAGTGGGTTATCAATATTTGACACACTAGGTTACAAGGAAAAGAGGGGATAACAATTTGTGACAATACAAATGGCAAGTCAAATCAAAACGAAATTTCAAAATATTTATATCTCAGAAACTAGGAAACTCAGAAACTTCATTTAAACGTCATTCTTCGTGGTTTTTTATCTACTATTTTTTAAAAAAATTTAATCTCAAAACGTGCAAATACCTCATTGATGTTTTAAAGATATTTGATACATGTTAGATATAATAAGATCTAAAAGGGAAGTGTATAAGACATTAGATTTTTCGGTAAAATTCTAGTTGCCAAAAGTCATAGAGCTTTTAAATCACATGGCCTTAGCAACAGAAGGTTACAGTTTTTTCCCCTACAGAAGGTTAACAGTTACAGAAAATGACTGGCCGTGGAATTCTTCTATTGGAGCATTTGCAATCACGTGACCCCATACCTAAAAACCGCCTTAGAAACAGTTAAAAGCCCTACAAAAGGTTAACAGTTAAAAGAAAATAGCTGGTCGTGACGTCACCTGAGAACACTCTATAAAATAGAGCATTTTCAATCACATGACTCGGACTTAACAACGGCCTTAGCAACAGAAGATGTTACAGTTTTTTGCCCTACAGAGGTTAACAGTTACAGAAAACGACTAGCCGTGGAATTCTTCTATTGGAGCATTTGCAATCACGTGATCCCATTTCAAAAAACGTCTTAGCAACCGATAAACAACGGCCTTAGCAACAGTTAAAAGCCCTACAGTAGGTACACAGTTAAAAGAAAATAACCGGTTGTGACGTCACCATTAAAGCTGGGACTAGCGGTTTTGAAAATTAATTATTAACAATGGACTAGTGTTGAGAATTCGGGTTTACGGATGACTAGTAGATTTCATTTGAAATAGAAACTCACCATCTTTGTTCATGCCTACTTCCAGACACTTTTGGAGCCTGCAAGACCTACACTGGTTCCTTCTGGACTTGTCTATCGGACAAGGTTGAAGCAGTGAACTGCTTTTCGACTTGCAGTTGTATTTGCGGCGCTTGCGGATGGATCTCTGAAGAAAAAAAATGAACCGTCGTTTATGCACTGCAAAAACATGAGGGTGTGTCAAGAAACTGCACAGCTTATAGATTTCTTGTATGTGGAATGGGGTGAATATAATATAATCATTACTTTGTTCCGGAATTGACCGATAGGGAGCGCTATACGTCATTACCGCTGGAGACCGAAAGGCAAAATGTATCATTAAACTATCCTCCCTTTTCTAAGTTCGGCCTGAAGGGGTTTGATGAACACCAATATCAGTCAAGTTTGGAACTTTTTCAAAACTCTGGTTTTTTTATATCTGAGATGCTTAAAAGTATTTAGAATATTAATATTTATACCAAAAAGTATTCGATTTCCAGTTAAAATACATGACATTGTCGATTCTATGCATAGCTATTTTAAATACTATTTTACTAAAAATTAGAAAAAAAAATTAGATTTATACTCACTTTGAAAAAACCCGCACACCTGAAAAGAAAAAGAGAAAATATTTAGTTATAAACGTATTTGTTGCTACAATAAAATATTTTCAATATTATTTTCTTAGATCAAAATCACAAGTGATTTAATCAGGTTATATAAAATGTGGGGGAAAATATCATTTGATAATCACTAAATAAAATCATTCTGTACGCAAATGTATCGCATTCCACGAATACCTTTTAAAAACTCACCAGTTTTGAAGTAATATAAAAATATTTATATAATATAATAATATATGCTTTGCTAAGTATAATCTCATTACATGTGGATATTAAGCAAGTTCTATCCCAGTGATGGGGTTATGAACACTGATATCAGAACTAAAGCGTTGCGGATTTTTAATTTAGACCGAATGAAACTGATATACACGGCATCAATGTTTCCTGACTCAATGACGTCACTACGCGGAAGCAGAAACTGCGTAAACAGAAAGGCTTTTGAGTTGCTTGGAGGAGTTTGGGTACGCAAATCGTGATGAAAAGACTATTACATATAACAAAATAATCATATTTTTAAATTGACGTTCCTCATTTGACTCAAAATTCTGACACCGTGCTGGGAACTACTTTTTTTTAATAATGACGTATTAAGGTCAGGAAACATTGCTGCCGAGTATAGTTTCAGGTTCGTGATAATCTTAAGTATGGGTGCCACTCTTAAAAGTTTGCGAACTCAGTTAAAAATTTTACCCAGTTTAATGTTTTTTAATAAATGTTGGTAGAATTTAAAAAAATAAATAAATAAAACATTGACGGGTCTATTAAAAATTATTAAAACAATTCCGCTGAAATTACCATTTGGGCATCAGTGATTAGTTATGAAAGCCTTTTAAATTGCCTAAAAATATTACAAATTTCACAAAAAGAAAATCTAAAAGTCAGAAGAATAAGTCAGTAAGAAGTAGTGTTCGGCACTAGTTAACTAGAACTAGTAGATAACTACTGATCAACTAGTAGTTTAACTACTTTTAGTTTAAAGTAGTTCAACTATTAGTTTAACTACTTTTTTAACTAACTACTAGTTAAAACTACTTTCAAATTTTCAACTACTTCAATAAAATTTTATTTAAAATTTAAAGAGATATTTAAAATTTTTATCAAAGGTAGAGTACTCAAATACCATAACCAGAAATAAAGACCATTTTTGCACGAAGTATAAACTTTTTTTGTGATATAGATTAGAAAGATGTATTAGAATTTTGCCAAAAAGTAGGTTATGAAATTAAATAGACTAGTAAACTAGTAGTTAACTACTTTAGGAAATAGTTAACTACTAGTTGCAACTAGTCCCAGGAAAAAATAGTTAACTACTAGTTACAAGTACAATTTCCCAGACTAGTTAGTAGTTAACTATTTTTTGCCCACTAGTTGCCGAACACTAGTAAGAAGCAAAACATACTACTATGAAGGTTAATTCTGAAATTTAGTACAAATCTCTGGCGATGATAGGTACCCGATTTTATTACAAATAGACTGAATTTAGTTCAAAAGTTTTTTAATTTGGATATTAGTTAGATATGTTAAATCTATGTTCTCAGAATGATAACTACTTTACTGGTGACTATGAAATAACGGGAACTTATCTCTCTTTACATATTACATCTATGCTCCCGTCAAACTCCAAAAACGTCACTCAAACAGAAAAAGAAACCCCAAAAAGTCCTCCTCCCACGACTCCCATTCTCACGACCCCCCTTTCAGCACGTGACCCGGCCGTGTGTTCCTACCCTCCCCCCTCATATTCAAAATGGGGTGATCCGAGCGGGGCTTTCATATATAATGGGAGAAACCACTCGTGTTCTATGACAGGGGGTGTTTGGGTTGTGAGGCTTCTGCTGAGGGCTTGATCCCTGGGGAGGGGATATATTGAGATATCAAGGGGCCTGACCAGATTGGGCGCAGTGTCAACATTGGGTCTATTGGTGGAGTTTCAAGAACTGACTAATGATGTTAGCACAGGGTGTTTTACTAGTTTTCTTTAAACATTAGTATACCGTACGATTTCAAAAAGTAATAAAGAATTATAGGAAATACAGATATAGTCCGACCGCCACGAGAAAAACTTGTTCATTAATTAACAGGGAATAATCGAAATGATAAAGGGAATTCAAAATAAACATGAGAACTATAAACAATCCCAATCTATATTTTTTTTGTCAGTTTTTAAAACATACAATCATGTATGAAGAACCTGTGCTGCTATTAGAATGCTATATCGTAAGACGTAAGCTTTACCAAAGTCTAAATGTTAATTTTATTAACTACAGATTTTGCAATTCCATGGTGGGGGTTCAGACAATTTCCAATACCTACTTATGATTTATACCTTATTTTCTTAGAAAAAATTAACGATATGTATCATGTCATTAGATTTCTACAATGATTTAATCATCCAAATATTGAATCAGTCTTCCTTATTAGAATAATTCATAATTTAAAAATTACATTTACATAGAAACAGTATTTTTCCGAGTCATCACTAAGTATAAAAGTAATGCATATTGGAAATATCCATATAAAAGTTACATCTTTCTATATTTACCGAACAAAGAATCGAATCATATAAATACACTCATTAATTATAAATAATATCCATGAATTATAAGTTTTAAAAATATAATTATGAACAAATCGTTTTCATAAGCAGCTTTTTGAGTCGACTCTTTTCTAATGACCCTCCTCACGCGAGTCAATTTATTCCCAGCTGTTTCGATGACCTCACATTCTGAAAACCCGGGGGCCAAAAAAGAGCTCAATTATCGACAAACATGTTGACAACTCGCCCAGGGTCCCCGCCCACAGGAGTTCCCCCGACAGAGGGCGGTCCCTTTCGGGCCCCCAGGGGGGGGCGCTTTCCTCACTTCGAGTGGCGAGAATCAAAAACGGTGGCCCTCATAATGGTTGGCTGTGTGTGACACCTCGTTCAGAGCATTGTGTCACCCCAACCCCCTCCGATTCATAAGTAAGCTCCCAGCATGCATAAGTGAGCCGTTGTGGATCTCGGATAATATATGGTCGGCTTTGGTGAAAACTGAGAGTATAATAATCCCCGATTTGATACTTAAAGATTGACCCAGTATTATTTACTGATTGAGTTATCGACAGCGCGGGGTGGAACCTTACTTTATGGGAAATCAATATTGTTATATCACTTAGATGTTTCAATAATGGGTCAATAGCATATAACTATACTCCGGGCCAAGATAAAAATTTTAATTTTGAGTGAAATGAAGAACGTTAATTTAAAAATATGATTATTTTGTTAAACCCACGTATGTATGGTTCTTTTCAATCACGATTAGCGTATACCTAAACTTCTTCTAGCAACCCAACAGGCTATGTGTTTACCGATTTCTCCTTCATTTGTGACGTACTGGGCTCAAGAAATGTTGCTGTCGAGTATTCTATGCTTTGAACTATTTTAATGTTACATGGAGAACACGACCTCACAGGTTTACTGTCTCCTAGCCAGAAGTACAAACTATGATCTATTTGAAGCAATAATAACGACCAAGCAATAAATTATTTATAAAATATTTACACTTAAATATACTGGTGGCTTAAACTGAGGAGAATGCATTATCAAAAAGTTAAATTGAAATCAGTCAAAAAAAAGTAATAACCTGAATCTCTTGAATTTAACTACGGTACTACGCTCATGATTGAATCTGAATTTATAATATTCTGATTAAATTATTCAAATTTTTATTTCATATCAACAATTTTATATTTAAAAATGAATCCTTGCTTTCACAATGAGCCTTTAGATAAAGTGTTTTTGATAGTTATCTGACATGGTGCCAGTAAAGTTATAAGAATTTGGTTGGTGAACATTATTCGGAATAATCCAATTAACTGATTTCATTATAATTTTTCAATATTTCTGTCAATGATTGGTTGATAATTTACTTAAATCAATCTTTTATTCTAATGATATTCTCAGATATAATTCTTAAGCTAATTAATAGAATCGAATTTGCTTGGTAAAAACTGACCTCGTCTCCCTGATAGTTAAATCTAGTTTTAGAATGTGAAACATAAATTAAAGTATTCAACACAAATCACAATGAAGAATTCACTTTAAATGTAAATTTATAAACAAACGTTTCAATTTAGTTTTTTTATTCCTTGTTGTAGTAATAATCACCACTTTTTAAACAAATTAATTAAAAATATAAATTTAGAAAATTTCAAATCTATTGTCCTAATCCAAATAACTCTAAACTTATATGTTATTAAAATATCAATGTTTAAAAAATATAAGGACTTGGCTATATATACTTGGAACTTAATATATTACTTGGCTGTGTTGTTAAAGACTGTTACGATGCTCTTAAGTTTGTGGGTAATTATTCATTCTTAACACGCTGGGGTTTTTTTTACTTTGACAGATGACACTACTGTTTCTCAGAGTCAAGTCATTAGAAGATCGTTAACAAAAACTTATCCCCGGGTTATCAGATCTTTTCACACTTCTTGTTTTTCACCTCGCTATCTCAAGTTTCATAAGCGTGAGAAAAAAACTGTGGGAAAAAACCAAAAGTAGTTTTTTGAGAGGAATATGGATTTGGTTGATATTCCTCAATTACGCCACAAAATTTTCCCTCACTTTGTTACAGTTAAGTGACAGAGCGATTCCTTTGGAAACTGAAATCAAATCTAAATTAAGGGCCTAGAAATATTTTTTGTTAATAAATTGAGGGTTTTATTTACACTATTAAGTCAACCTAGTGTTAAAAGGTATGTCTCTTTTAAATCAGTACCCAATACTTTCAAATATCAAACAGACTTATTTTAAGGAAGCACCAAGCTCTTTTAACCAGGTTTGAATTCGATGTCTAAGAAATTTTCATTAAAGTCATATTAATGATCATAGTACATTAAATACTTAACTTCATTCTTTGAAGATTTTTTCCCCGATTAAGTTGAAGGATTGCTAATGAGGGATTATTAATGAGCGGAGATACATAATATAAATTCATGATAGAAGCTTTTTGGGTAAATCCAAACAATCTGGAAAACTGGGTTGCCAGAATAGAATCCTTTATTTTATCGCCACTTTTGGCGATAGACCTAAATTCTTTGGATTAGATATTTTTTATCAAAAAACTAAAAAAATCTAAGAACGAAAGTTAGATTAATAGATAATTGAGACTTCCATGAAAAAATTATATTGAAAACCCCGAAAAAATAGCAGATTATTAACTGAACTTTGCCATGAAGTGAAATCACCAAGGCCCGAATCATTTAGATTTAATAGCAATAAAGCACTTGTTGTAAGTATATCGAGTATTGCAACACGAATAAAAGTGTTTAAAATGAACTCACCCGTCACAAGAGTAAATGCCATAGTGCTTCCCTGATGAAAGGTCCTTGCAAACTTGGCAGTAAACATTCGGCAATATGCGATCTGGAAAATAAAACATTCCAATTTAATTTAATTTAACTGATGCGAGATTGTCCCAAGCATTTATATTACATCCAACAATTTCGTAAACTAAACATCTTTTTACATTTAATTAATTTTTATTCTTTATTTTTATTTTATTTCATGATTGCTTAAAACATTTATTGATTTTTATACCAGGGATAATTTAAAACCAGCATAGCAAACTTTATATAATTTTTAGGGAGCAAACTCATATACAAATGGATCTATGAAATTTTCAAGTTTATAAGTTGATAGAATAGAAGACATTTGCTTGGTCTTCTGGGAGCCTCTTAGTTTTCTTCTTCCCGGTGCTGTCGTTTTTTTTTTATTATTTATAAAAAGATAAAATTTAAATTATATTACAAAATGTAGAGTTGAGGATTTTAAAGAAATAATAATTGTTTACTTTTGAAGGAGTTGTACTGAATTCTTCTTTTGTTCTTGTACTCTCGTTTATTCACTGATTGGTTTTTGTCATGACATCTACATTCTTTAAACAAAAAATGTATGTAAACAAACTCAACATAAAAACATGCACATAAATTTCAACTATAAAAAAAAATTAATCTGGAATGGTTAAAAGTTTCACGATTAAGAAAATATAGCTGAATGGAGAAATTGCTTTTAAAAATTCATTTTGTGAAGGCGCCTTTTTTCTCTCCTAAAACTGAATTTTTGAAAGTACTTTTTTCTCAAATGGGGAGTTTGTGAAGGTACCTCAAAAAGGTAGTAAAATTGCCTTGGACAGTCCACTGCAGACGGTTTTAAACAGTAAACAGATATAAGATTGGCAAAAAGTCTGAAAACTGCATGAACGACATTTGATCTCTTAAATAGAGCATTTTCAATCACATGACTCGGACCTAACAACGGCCTTAGCAACAGAAGGTGTTACAGTTTTTTGCCCTACAGAGGTTAACAGTTACAGAAAATGACTAGCCGTGGAATTCTTCTATTAGAGCATTTGCAATCACGTGATCCCATACCTAAAAACCGCCTTAGCAACAGATAAACAAAGGCCTTAGCAACAGTTAAAAGCCCTACAGAAGGTACACAGTTAAAAGAAAATAACCGGTTGTGACGTCACCTGAAAACACTCTATTGAGAATAAATCGGAAAAACTAGTAATAATTAGTTAACATTAATTTCAACAACAAATTCTTACACTTTAAAATTAAAAGTTTTAATACGTTAAGCTGTTACATTAAATTTGTTTAAATATGAAAATTTACCATATATAAAAGAGCCTCATAAGTCAAGAACATCAACTTGAATTTAGAAAAATGAAATTCCCAGTCAGAAATTTCAGTTCATAAGCCGATTTGGTTCAGTTCCGTTAGAGTCCCCGCTAAATATCGCCCGGTTCTTTTAGATAACAAAAAGGAGAAATATTCAAAAATAATTTCAAACTCCTGAATTAAAATGTTTAAGTAGATCAATAACTATTCAGTTTATTAATAAAAGTCAGAAAAATGTGTTGATATTTGGATATATTTAGGGATTTGGACATTGGCGATATTTAGCGGGGAATCTTAACGGAATTGTACCGCTGATTTTTTTTAAAAGTAAAAAGTCTGAAATTTTCCTGATAATTTCAACAGAGTCTGAAAATCCTCCAAAAGTCTGAAAAATCTCATCCTTCCTGAACTTAAAAAGAACTTCTACAGTTGTACTTTTGAAATACAGCGGTGGGCTTTTGGTAAATCAAGGCCTACCCTAAAATAACTCCAATACCTTTTCTCATGCCCGAATTCACAAAACCCACCACAGTCCACCCGCCGCATATGCGTGGCTTGACCCCCACCTCCTAATCTCCCATAATAACCTCTCCCCCCCCCCGAACCCACTTCCAACAAATCGTCAACGTCATCACCCCCCTGTCAACCAAACTGTCGAGTGGAAGTAAATAAAGCTGAGCGTGACATCTGGAGGCCATTGTGGTGGGCAGAAAGGGGTTTTGTTGCACCCCAGAAATATTCGGGGTAATTTGAGGGAAGTGATTTCTTGAATCGGTTGGAGGGGGATGGTCTGGAAGAGTCAGGGTCCGCGGTTGTTGTTTTCGAAAAGTGGCCGTGCTGACAGTGTTTGTTGTTGACGAAAAAGCAAATTTGTTGTGTTTGTCGAAGCAAATAGATGCATCAAGTCAAGGGCAGTTACAGTTACAATCAGAGTTAGTATGGGCTGTCACCACTAAAAAAGTCAGATTATTTATGGGGCTTACCGACTATACATCAAAATTTGTTATGAAAAAAGTCATCTTAGTGTGAAGGAAATGGTCGCTTTTAGAGTTAAAAAAATTCAATACATTTGTAAATTTAATACGAATTTTTCTGTTTACTGCTAGTAGCATATTTTCCCATAAGTTAACTTTTTTCTTCAAAATGCTCGAATTCAACCACTCTTAACAAAATTTTGCCTTTTGATTTTCCTCATGCTTTAATTAATTATGGTTTATTAAAGTGGATTAACTATTAAAAGTGGTACTTTAGGATTATCCGGGCGGAAATCTTTCCCAAACGGACTTTATAGACGGTGTTTTACAAATTACACATAAAAACTAATTAAAAGCAACATTCTAATTAAGATATTTTAGCTGTTTTTTATTTTGATATTCGTTTAGTTTTTGCGATTTATCAAAACACATGGTGCTTCAGCCCGGCTAAGAATACGAATGCGAACCCCCCCCCAAATAACTTAAATTTCAAATTAAATAAAAAATAAAATGAAAATGGACATTGATTTTGCCAAATTGAAGGGGCTATGTCTGCCTATAGGGGTAAGTTATTTCTCCACATTTCCCACTCATGCGTAGAGCGAAGCTTGGAGATATTGTTTAGTACAAAAAGTCAATTTGCCATTTTTTTTTCTTTGGAATTATTCCTTTTTTTTAAAATGACGATTCAAATATTCTTGTCAATTCCAAATTATAAATTGCAATCATAAAATATCAGTAGACTGCAAAATAAACAATTAATACCAAATTCCATACATAAAAACCATTCTGATCTATAGTAACCCTTACTAATGGCGTCGGTAATGCACGCATCCGAATCACCAAATCACAACCCAATCGGATGAGTTCACCTTTCAACTCAATCTCAGTGGGATGATCCTTCCCAAAAACCAATTTTGCCGCCACAGCGAGTGGTGCGGTAACAAAGTAGCGTTCAATCACGCGAGCGCGTGGCAGAGATTTCCGCTGGTCACGATGATGAGTATGACGTCACTGACCGCGCATCTGCCTTTCCCCTCTCCAGCCCAGTGGACCGTGGAGGGACCGTTTGGTTAATTTGAAAGTCGGTGTGGTCAAATCAAAGTGGCGACATTTTAAAAGGGACTGTGTTTGATTTATTGGAAAAGGAAATTTCACGTAATTGAAATCGCTTGAGTAGGAGTTTCTATTGCAATTAATAGCAGAATGATATATTTTGATTAAATTTAATAGATATTTTACTGGTGACTAAAAAATTTTGCAACCTAAATGCTGATTCATTCTAAGTTTAAAAATATTACCATCGCGAAAAAGAAAAACTTACCAATAAAGGTAGAAAAGGGAATTATTTTAAGTTGGGGTTCAATTCCGTTAACTGTCCCTTTAAATATAACAAAACATTCAAATATGGGCTAATTTTTAAGGTTGTCGATATAGCTGTAAATTTTTACTGTTTAGTCTCAATTTATGGCAATATTTCTTAGTTGTGACGTAGCTTGGCGATATTTAATGGGACAGTTACCGAAATTGAACTTGGTTGTGTTTTGAACATAGTCCCCCATTGTTGATTTCTATAAATTAAAAAAATAGTGTTGGGGTTATTTACCGCTTACCGGCCATCATCCTACTTTAATAAATTTGCGAATTTCTCTAAGGTAATAAGGATAGTTGTACGTAGCGCAATAAATACACCTTGAATTTATTTATGTCTTCAAATAGAACACACTAAAGGAACATTAATTTTCATTTCTGCAATGAAGTATGCATCTCTTTTTTACAAAATTCAGATAAAACTGAGTAGTATCTGCATAGAACTTTTAAACACCAGAAAAAATAAACATGCTTAAAATACCTAACACAAATTTAATGGAATAACTATAAAAAATTATGATAAACTAAACTGTAATAAAGTGCACATAACGACTAGAATTTTAATACCTCATTCTGTTTTACTAGTATTTTTACTGCCATAAAGTGTGTATTAAATATATCATTTAATATCTATCAACTCGAATTCCTCATCAGTTTAAATAACTGAATTGACACTGGGGTATAACGGCAACTCTATCATCCCCAATGAGCCAGCCACTCGAACAGCTAATGGGGCATCACGTGAGTCATTCTCTTCGATGTCAACCCTCCAAAGAGGGCGACAGATCCAATTTACCTCCGATGCCCCTTTAAATTGAAATGAATCACCTGGCGAAATGGATAGCGCTCGTTTCAAATCACCATTTTTTTATAAAAAGATTAAAATATATATTCAATTTTATATTTGAATCTTATTCTGGAAAATTCGTTTGTCTTTAACTCTAATTTTTAAATAGTTCCTTTGAGACCGATAAGTTAATCAGTTTTTGAACTATTAGTTACTTCCATGTTTCTGATGTAAATGTGTCCGGAATCTGATCAAAATGTAAAGGATAATAAAATACATGATTTAGTTCAGTGTACACTAAAGAAGAGCTTATTTGCTTCATGCGACTTGGTGATTATAAAAATTTTAGTATCAAAGAATTATAGAGTAAATTCAAGCACAGTATTTTAAGAACTAAAAAATTACACTATTAAAATTCGAATTCAGGAAAAAGTAATTCGCCTTCTTCCATTCACACTATAAAACAAAGACAACAAGCTAGTTGGAAACTGAATGAATTAATTTTTTATGACGATGATGATTATAGAGCAAAATATTGCTGAAAAAATATTTTGTTGACATTTCCATTACTACGCCTGTACGGTAATTAGATAAAAGAATTAAAATTCAAAATAGTTTTATTTGGATAACGAAAAAAACCTTATTGATCTACACTGTTATAAGTTACAATTTCGAAAAAGTTACATGTAAAGAATGATTCAAAAAATAGAATCAACATAAAAGTAAACATTTTAAGGCAAAAAAGAAACTGAAATTACTAAGACTGTAAAAGTATATCAGTTTGTGGATGAAGTTGAACTTATTTTGGTAAGTATTGGTTGGGGTTTTATTTAACTTCAATAGAATGTTTCCAAATATTTTTATCAGATTTTTTTCCTTTTATGCGCAAGCCTATACAAATCACTGAATAATGGGATATTTTCTAACAAAGGCCAGAAAAAATGACCAACTCAAATAAGGCATAAACAATAAAAAAAGGCAGTGAGAAAAAAGTTGATAGTACTTTATCTCGAAGTTTCTGAAACTTCTGAATCAAAACAGGAACTACACAATAGTAAATTTGTAAAAAGTAACACAACATATTATAAAAGTCACTTACTTGATGTAGGACGTCTGGTAGTTGTCATCTCTACCATACTCTTTTATCTCTCTCCGACAACTGAGAAACACTCTCAATCAAGCAATCAATCCAAAAACACCCCGAAGAAAAAAAGTCTCCAAAAAGTCAATCAGTCCAGAAGAAGAAGAATCACACAATCAAAAAGTCAAGATTCCACGCGTAATCATCACAAACAAAAACACAACACTGATTACATTATACGGCTATCTCTAACAATCAAATCAGTCTTTAAAACAGTGTGACTTCGACAAGTCACCGAGCGATAGCGAAAGGAGAGTGACTTGTTACCAGAGCAAAGGCAAGCGCGATACTGACTCTACCCGGGCAGTGCAGTCAAGTTTATGCTTCTGCCACAAGTTTACACAGCGGGGAGGGACTTTGTGACTGGTTGGTCCGTGGATCCAGGAGGGGACGCCGATTGGTCGAGAGGAAAAGGGGATGTAAACAGGGGAGCCGTCGCCAATGGGGAGGATCGCTTTGTTTGGAAGTTGGCTCCTGGGTTGAGTGGTTGCGTAACTTTTCTCGCTTGTTTGTGAATCAAACGATTTATACTTTTTTAATCTGGAAAAATTGTGGGATTTTTCTGCAAAGTCAAATTATTGATATTTTTGTACTTTGGCGCTTTCTCTCATGACTCTCATCACAACTTTGGTTGTATCCATTC
This sequence comes from Tetragnatha montana, assembly GCA_963680715.1. NCBI lineage: Eukaryota > Metazoa > Arthropoda > Arachnida > Araneae > Tetragnathidae > Tetragnatha > Tetragnatha montana. The sequence goes on along the minus strand of OY796677.1, from coordinate 11,348,218 downwards.
TCTGTGTAGGAATTATTTTGAGGGAGTTTCTTACAACAAACTCTCTTACATACTCCTCATTTACAATTCTTTTACTAATTAGGTATATGTTTTTGATACATTCATTCCCTCTCATCTCATTATGTTCTTCTATTAGGGGACATCCATAAATTACGTGAGGTCAAAAAGGGAGGGGAGGGATTTGGGAAAAATCTCACCAAAGGGGGAGGGGGTCGATTAAAATCTCACGTCAACTTTTAAAGTTAGAAATTATCAGAGAGTTAACTTCTATTTATTGCTGTCATTTTACAAATTTCGACCGGATGATAACATAATGTCCTTTCCCCCCACACACACATTATTAATAATGTAAAGGTTTTATGAAGCACTAAATGCAAATGAATAGGATAGAAAATCATTTTTAAAAAGTTGTTGGTAAATCTCACGTGGGGGGAGGGGGGTCCAGCAAAATCTCACTTAATCTAACCAAGGTGGGAGGGGGGGTCCAGATTTTGGAAAAAAAAACACCTCACGTAATTTATGGATGTCCCCTTATAAGTTATTACATATTTTATTTAATTTCTACTTTTACAACCATTCTCTTTTCTTCTCTGTTTTTCGAAACTTTTCTCATTCTCTCTCTCTCCTTCAATTTATCGCTCCTTTAATCCGTCTTTTAACTCATTCCAATTTTCTCCTATGACTCTCTCATGAGCATTCTCTCATTATAATTCCCATTTTCTCACTTTCTTTACTTCAATATTTACTCCCAGGGGCGTATATAGAAATATATTTTCCGGAGGGGACTAAAATTATTCCTCAGCCCCTCCCATGAGTATTTAATAGGTTTAATGTAGCTTTTTAATCCATTTTTAAATAGAATTTAAATCTTAAAGAATTTAATATAAGAAAAGCTGAGAGCAATAAAGTTTCAAGATACCAAATGGGGGTCTGGGGTCCAACCCAAAAGAAGTTTTTGAAATTTGGCTTTATCTCCATCAAGAATTATCTCTTTAATCCTCTTACGTTTTCTATAAAAAAAATCTCTTTCAAATCCTCTTACTTTATTTTTGTTCCAACTAATCTATCTTCATCCGTTTTTTCTCACGATCTCTCTTTTTTTAAACCTCTCTCTTTCAGTCTCTTTTTATATCTTATCTATTGAATTCTTTATTCTTCTTTATCTCCACAACTCTTTTTTTAATCCCTAACACACATTCCTTTTCACTTCATCTCTTATTTACAAATCCTCCCTTTGCCTAAAATTCTAAATATTTTCCCCACCAAGTTTCCCCTTGGTGGTTAAGAAATTTAAAAAGTATAACTACTCTTAATTTACTCATACCCTTAATTACGTTATGACCCTTTTCAATAAGTTTAAAAACTTTGTTTAAAGAGTTAAAAAGTTTGAATTTAATGATCACAAAAACCGGTTTGGTCAAATTTGATCACAAAAACATGATTAAATTTGATCACAAAAACATGATTAAATTTTGAGAAATATTTTAAAAATCCGGTTTGGCTTGAGGCATAAAACTCATGATCGGAATTGGTTACGATTAAAATTCATGATTACTTTTGAGTGATACGTTTTAACTCAGATAATAATGATAAATTGAAGTTGAAAAATATTCCTATCAAAAAATGAACTCACACACGTCGCCCTAACAACTAATTCGGTATTTTTCTTCGGTATTTCTTTTCTTAACTTCGGTATTTTTCAGAATAATCGACGCATCTCTCATTTAGTAAGTCGGCGATCTTTCACAAGACTAAAAAAATTTTTACTTTTTGATTAAAAAATATTACTCAGAAAATAATCATCACAGATAAATAATCATTATTACGATCATCACTGACTGTTAAAACGTGATTTTTGCTTTTCTGATTGCCAAACGATGATCCGTTTTTGATGGAAAAACTCCGCTTCCGTAGTTATTAATCTCAAACCCTATTCAAAAGATAAAAATTTCCTTCACATCAACCTGTGTGAAAATATGTCCAAAATACTGCTGCTATCTGCTACCGCAGGGGCTTTTCCTCAGCTGACCGTGATCTTCAGCAGGGACGGATTAAACGGGGAGGCGGAGGGGGCAACCGCTCCCCCCCCCGAGAAAATCCCCTATCAGTAGTTTCGGAACACTTTTTGGCATGCTGAAATTCAAAAATTTCCAGGGCTAGGACCCCCCTTCTTTCTTTGCCTATAGCAGCGATTCTTAAACTGTGGTCCTCGGACCCGCAGGGGTCCGCAACGCCTTCCTTGGGGGTCCGCGAGTAATTTTGGGGAACACTCAAGTTACCTTTGAAATTTTTCCAAAGATTTTCAAAATGGGATAAAAAGTTTAAGTTTAAAGGGGCAAATTTCAAAACTTTTCTTGGGGAGGACCCCCGGCCCCCTCTAAATTTTGACCGCCACTTATACTATTTTTTCCTTGAAAATTCTGTGGTTTACAAGGAGCTGTTTTTGAGTGTAACTAAAAATGTCTCAAAATGAACAAAAACAAAACACCCCTTTATGAGGCAAATTCTCAAAGTTTTCTGGAGAGATACCCAGACCCCCATTATTACTTGAACTAATTGTAAACTTTTAGCATAAATATGGAATATTATGGGGTGCCTCTGATTGCTATACATAAAGGGGGCCGCGGTGATCAAAAGTTTAAGAACCACTGGCCTATAGAAGTTCTTATTCAGGAACGTATCCGAGGGGAGGTCCCCTGGTCCGGACACCCCCCATTGCGCCTGACCTAAAACTTTTTAGACCATATTTTAGGTGTTATAATTATGATTAGAGCTACTCAACAGAGGACATCTATACCCCTCAAAAGTGTTTTAAAAACACTTTTTTGCTTTTTAAACTTTGAGAAATTTAGGGGGAAATCCCCTGTACCATGCTATGGACCAGAGGCGTATATAAAGGGGGGCTAAAGGGTCCTCCTCTTCAAAAGTGGATAAAAACGAATTAAAATGCTGTTTTTAAGGGTCAAATTTTCAAAAAATTCCAGACCCCCTTTTTACATACTTGGATTTCTATACTGCCAACAAATTTTTTAAAATTAATGTACCCCCTTCTCCACTATTTTTAAATTTATTATATAGAGCATTTTCAATCACATGACTCGGACCTAACGACTGCCTTAGCAACAGAGGATATTACAGTTTTTTGCCCTACAGAGGTAGGTTAACAGTTACAGAAAATGACTAGCCGTGAAATTCTTCTATTGGAGCATTTGCAATCACGTGATCCCATACCTAAAAACCGCCTTAGCAACAGATAAACAACAGCCTTAGCAACAGTTAAAAGCCCTACAGAAGGTACACAGTTAAAAGAAAATAACCGGTTGTGACGTCACCTGAAAACACTCTATATCAGTTTTAAGTCTCAAAATACATTAACACCCTACTAGTTATAAAAATATTATTTTTTGAAAAATATATCCCAGGGAGGACCTACTGTAAATTGAATACCTAGGAAAAAGTGCATCGTTAAATGACTGAAAAATTCTTCGTCTTTCAGAATCATCTACTTTCTTCTTTTTACGGCTTTTCTCTCTTTTTTTTTTCAATTTCGTTTTCAGCACAAAGAGGGGGGCACTTTCTGGAGCGCCCCCCTTGAATCCGCGCCTTCTTCGGACTCCAAAATTGCTGCCAGCGACTTTTTCTTTTAAGAGAAAAGAAGGTCAAGAACTATACTTTTTTAAACACGCACAAACTGCTAGCTCGTGTTAGTGCCTAACGAAATAGGACCGTATGTTCAACTCATGCACAAAATAAGCATAATCATATATTTAAAAACTTTCAAATTACTTTTTGACTGGTGAGTTTAATCAAGGGCACCAAATTTCGGTACAACTTTTCAATTTGTTGTCGGCGTTAAGGAAAATATGGAATTTATAAATTAGATGGTTTATAAACTCTAACGCATTCTGTTACTGACAGTTGCAGGAACTACTCAAGCAACACAAACGTTCAAGATGTATGAATTCATGTATGGCCAAATTCCGTCTACTTCTAGTAGCAGTTACGTAGACTTGACACATTTTGTATGAGCTCTGCTACTAGCGTCAAATGTTTCTCAGATCTTCCCACGGCTAAATTATACTAAAATTGGAATGCAATGAGGATCAAGTCAGTCTCTCTCTCTCTCTCTCCTCTCTCTTTGTCTCTCTCTCAATCTCAAGTGGATCAAGATCTTTTTCAGGAGGAGGACCCCTAGACCCTCCAATTTTACTTGAAATTCACATTGTTTATAAAATTTTGAAATTAAGTTCACCAAAATTAATATAAACTGTGCAATTCATCCAAAAAAACGCACTCGTAAGGGTTTAGTCCCAAACCCATTACTAAACAAAAATCTAGTTACGGTCCTGAAGTTTCCCGTACCATTGTATCACATCAATAGCGATGCTATTAGAACACCAGGGAGCTCTTCTCTCAATAGCAAAATGCTAGAACAAACAGGAAGCTCTTCCTTATCAGTACTACTGGACAAACACCATACACCACTGACCCCCACTGACCATGTATCCTGTCACAACAAGTGCACAATAGAGCTGCAAACCGTCCACTGTTTCGGCCACTTCAATAAGAAACACTGCTAGACAAAAGACACAATGCTCTGGGTGGATTGAAACATTTCTAGATAACATTCAAAGACGCTGGCAAGTTTGTTCAAGGGTTCGTTAAAGATGGGCGAGGTGCGGGGAAAGAATAGGATGGTATTGTCTCCTCCTTCTTAGAACACTCCGGCAAGACACCTGTGGCTCTCAACCCCTTTGGACGGAGAATGTTGTGTTATTTTAACCTTCGTCGTATTTAGGCATGTGCAACACGTGCTAGCACCATAGGACAGGATGGTAGTAGTGTTTGAATAGTCAGTTTGAAAAAGGAAATATGTCCCAAAACCAAGTTTTGAAAAAATAAAAAAAACAGCTTAAGTAATGGAATTTTCGTCCAAATTTTGATGGGAAATTCAGGACTCTACTAAGAGTACAGAGTAATGATCGAAAAAATAAATAAATAGAAGTATATTCAAAAATATTGTTACATTTGAAAATGTCGATGGACTTATTCCCTTTTTCAAACAATATGAAATTTTAGTGAAAAAATCTTGAAAATAACCTTCTAATTGATAATTAAATTATATTTCTGTTTAGTTCACAGCACAAAAGTGAAAAATAGAAAGATTAAGTTTGAGAAATTTGTACAATCAAGCATGATGTTGAATTCTGATACTAAAAATTCCGAAAAGAAAAATTGCTTTTGTTTTCTTAATTGAAAAGAAAGTTGAACCAAATGGGCGCAGTGCAGATTTTAGGAAAGAGGCCCTATATATACTTCCCTGAAAATACCTGACAAAACACTGTTTTGACTTGATAAAATTTGAAAATTTTACGGGGAAGAATCCTTTACCTTAACTTAAAAAATTCTGTTCTGGAACTTCAATGAGGGTGTGGCAAAAAAATATAGCAAAAGGGAGGCAAAATCCCTAAATACTATAGCCAGACTGCAGGACCAGAAATACCATCACAAAAATCCTATTAGTTATATGAGAGAAATTATATCGGGGATCTTGTAAAATGGTTCTATCGTATTTCAAAATGTTTTATTTACAAGAAAGAACTTTTGGAATCTTGAATTGTGTTTTTTTTTTACTTAAAATTCCATAATCAGAGTTATTTCATTCGGAATTATGTTTGGAACTCCTACAGCCATAACCTAACACTGAGGTTATATTTTTGTCAGAGGCGTATATAAGGGGGGGGGGGAAGAGGGGACCCGAAATTAGGACTTAGTGTACCAAAGCTGCTTTTAGGGTCAATTTTCCAAAAATTTTCTGGGGAAGGACCCCCAATCACCCTTCAGTACTTCTAACTCTATATTTTACAACTTTTTTTATATAGAGTTCATCAAAATGCAAAACCTACTTAAAAATAGTACATGGAACTTTATATTATACACAACTCTTTTCTTTATTAAGTTCTTTTAGATTTAGACACAAATTCTACCTAAAAATGAATTAAAAATGTACTACATTGAACCTATTAAATATGCATGGAAGCTGAGGAATAATTTCGGGCCACCGCCAAAATAAATTTTTACAATGGGCACTGATTTTGTTAATGAATTTTAGGCAGTGCTCCTAAACAATGATCAGAAGTTTCAAGACACATTCTTGTGAAGACGCGTGGTATGTACTATGTTATCAAATTTTCTCTAATGATACAAACGCACACCTGATATTAGGGTGATATGGCATTATACAAGCTTTGACTCGAGACCTTCCCTGTCATACGACTACTTCATGAAAACTTGAGCTTCACTAGGTATTTGAAACCACAGGAGAATTGAAGCTTTGTTAGGGAAAACGACAACAGGCTGAGAATGGAGTCCTATGAAGAATGAATTTGTTTTGAAACCCATACCAATTTGTCGCGCTCTTATATGTGTCATTGGAACAAAATGAGTAGTGTATCCCATGCATTCAAAATTTATAGCTGTTTTTGTTGTCTCGCACGTGGCGAAGATTCCTATGGTCCCCTTCCAGGGGTCCAGGGAGGATGGGTCCCTGTGGAGAAGTGATTGTAAATGAACTTCAATGGTGAGATTTGTAGTTGCGTTCTCTGCTTCATTGGTTTTGTGGTGATAGCTGTAGTGTTGAATGAACGACTGTTTACTATGTTGTTTCAGGATGAAAATACTATTTCTTGATCTTATGACGTCACTACGCGGAAGGAAGAACTGAGTAAACAGAAAGCCTGTTGGGTTGCTAGGAGGAGTTTCGGTAAGCAAACCGTGATAAAAAGACGCTATATACTTGGGTTCAACAAACTAATCATATTTCTAAATTGAAGCTCTTAATTTCACTCAAAATTCAGATACCGCGCAGACAACTACTTTCTTTGTTTATTCTCAGCTTGTTTCTCCAGGATCAAGTAACGTTGCAGTCTAGTAATATCGAAATTATCTTTAATATCTCCTCTCGAAAGATATTTTAAAAAATAATAGGGAGCTACAGCCCCCTGCTTGCATATCGCTCTCCAACCCCCGTAAACTGCTTAGCAGGACATTTTTTTCGCAATCCTTACAAAACCCAGCTCACTAAACTTAACTTACTTACTTCATTAAACAATAAAAACAATTAGCAGAATAAACGTCAACCAACTTTTCAGAAACACGTCAACAAGTCATCTCCATGAATAACACTTTTTTAAAAGTTTGAATATTCATTAACTCTAATTTATCAATAATTGAATCAAAATGTTTTCCTTAAAAAATATCCACGTCAATTAATAAACTATTGTTTATCAACATTCTGGGAAAAAACGTACCCAATGAATCTTAAATTCAATATTGTACCGCCTAGTAACTCGTTAGTTTACATTGTGTTTATCATTCATACTTTTGTTGAAACACAGACTTGTTAAACAATACCTTTTAAGACATTGAAAATAGTAAGAGACAAAACTCCAACTAGCCCAGTAATTTTAGGCGAAAAAAGGGGTCGATAGCTAAATAATTTATAATTAGCTGAAAATTTCAGGATAAGCTCTCTATGATGTGTACAACCCACCCTGAAAAGTCCCCAAAGATCCTCCATCGGCGTCATTCCAAAATGGCGGATCAAAGATGGCCGCCTAGCATTTTTGCCGATATTTTCGCTCATATCTAAGTCAAAAATTAATATTTTTTAGTTCTGTTAACGGATTTATACTCAGGATAGATGCCGTTTTCGAATAAAATTTACAGTTTTGCGATAAAAATATAATAAATGGGGTGTGAAGGGATTTCATTCATGCCAAACTGCAAAATTTTCATTGTTATAATGGTATACAATAGTATACAGTTATATGGCGTGCTTTGCAATATAACTGTATACTATTAGAAAAATCGATCGGAAAAATACGATTGTTTTTAGTAGTCCCATTATTCAGGATTATTTTGAAAAAAATTTTTTTAAATCCGCTGAAAATTGACAGAGATATTCAATTTTTAGTAAAGTGTTGTGGTACGGATGGTATTGGGTAGTATACGTTAGGAGTAATAATTGTTTTTTGGCCATTATCTTTAATAGCTTAGTTAATACCGTTGTAACGTAAAGAAATCATTATGGTGCATTAAAATTTTCTTACACAAACATTTAATTATCAAAAAGTTCATTAAAATTAATAAGGTCTTTTGGACCGATTCTATATTTCGGACCCTATAGTATAGAGTCACTGTTTTTTTGCGTCCTCAAACAACTTTTAGAGAACACAAGTGCTACGACATCTCTAAAATTCAAAACAATCTTGGCCCAATAAAATATTCAATTCTCTTCCTACATGCAGCTTCTGGATGCGATTCCACCTCAGCAATTTTTAGAAAAGGGAAATCTTCAGCTTTCAAATTGATAAAGAAAAATCCAAATTAAATGTTTGTGTAAGAAAATTTTAATGCACTATAATGATTTCCTTACGTTACAACGGTATTAACTAGGCTATTAAAGATAATGGCAAAAAAACAATTTTTAATCAAGTGCGAAACTCACTCCTAACGTATACTACCCAATACCATCCGTACCACAACACTTTACTAAAAATTGAATATCTCTGTCAATTTTCAGCGGATTTCAAAAAAATTTTTTTCAAAATAATCCTGAATAATGGGACTACTAAAAACAATTGTACTTTTCCGATCGATTTTTCTAATAGTATACAGTTATGTGGCAAAGCACGCCATATAACTGTATACTATTGTATACCATTATAACAATGAAAATTTTGCAGTTTGGCATGAATGAAATCCCTTCACACCCCATTTATTATATTTTTATCGCAAAACTGTAAATTTTATTCGAAAACGGCATCTATCCTGAGTATAAATCCGTTAACAGAACTAAAAAATATTAATTTTTGACTTAGATATGAGCGAAAATATCGGCAAAAATGCTAGGCGGCCATCTTTGATCCGCCATTTTGGAATGACGCCGATGGAGGATCTTTGGGGACTTTTCAGGGTGGGTTGTACACATCATAGAGAGCTTATCCTGAAATTTTCAGCTAATTATAAATTATTTAGCTACCAAACCCTAAAATTACTGGGCTAAACATGACACTCAATGTTTAGAAATGATATTGATTATCAGACTAAAAATTATAAATTTCAGACAAAATGTGTGTAATTTTTGTATGAAATATAGCATATCTGTAAGTTTTTAGAGTACTTTTAGCAGTCTGTAAATGATATTTAATTTAGAAAGTACTTTTTAAAACGTGAAGAAAAATTGTTTCATCAGTATGGCGTCAATTGGTCGTTGTGATTGGTTGCATAATAAGTTGTTTGACAGTGTACTTGCTTTGTAACTGCGACCTTATCCATAATAAAAAAAATGGAGTTTTTGTTTTAAAAATCCAACAGCTTACTTTAAATCCACGAAAGAATCCGAAGATTTTGATTCAGAAATGTGTCATTCGGATCAGTAATTAAAAAGTTTTTATCTTGAACCATTTTTCAGAATAAAGAGAAACAACATATTACACAACAAAACACTTTTTTTAATTTTAAAGATAAATATATAGATTTTTCAACAATGTTTAATCTAATAGAACGTCACAAATAAAATGTGAAATATTGTATAACACTGCTAACAGGCACTGTTATGATTGAAAATATAGTTAACTCTACACGTTTCCAACAGAGTCGTAAAGTTGTCGGCACTTGATATACTATTAAGAGTCGAAATTCCGAAAGGAGATACTTAACACTAAAAAAATGTTTACAACAATATGAGCAGAGTAATTTGGATATCCTTGCACGCTAAGATGTGAAAAATGTCTTCTGTGCATGCATGTGCGCACCATTGAATGGTATAATTAAGTTCTTATCGAACATGGCATCACATTTTTTGAAAAATATATTATATGAGTCGTGGTAGAAGTACAGTTCCTTGGGAAAATTTCATCTACTTGAAGCAAGGAATTTTTTGGTGTACATTTTGGGCGGATCTGATGATGAAACTCCCTGTGTAGAACAGCAAGTTTTGTTTCTGTCCATCTCTCGATGATTGTGATTTTCTTGAAATTTTGCAATTAATTGTAAATAATTATTTTTTAATATTTTTACCCATTGAAAAAGAAGGTAAACATCTTCAAAAAGTAATAATGAGAAAAGAGCAGGGGCATATAAAAGGGGGCGAGAGGGCACTGCCCCCTCCCCAGAAATTCGGACTTGGTGTACCAAAGCAAGTTAAAACTCCATTTTTAGGGTTAAATTTCCCAAATATTTTTTGTGGAGGAGAGGACCCTCAAGCCCCCCTTTTGTACTTGGAACTTTATCATTCAAAATTTTATAAGTTCGTCAAAATACAAATCCTACCTGTAAATATATGTCCATGATTCGGAGTAGGTGTACCAAAACATGTTTCTAGGAACACATTTCCAAAACTATTCTGGGGGATGGCACCCAGATCAACTTTTGTACTCTATTTACATGTATATTTTTATATTTATAAAATGTATACCCGAAATTCGGACTAGTTGTACCATTTTTTTTTTTTTAATGGCAGGTAATTTGAACTTAGTTCATTAACCCATGTCATGCCGATATCAGTACTTTCTTCACGTTACCCAGTGGGCACCTGTGGACCGAACCACGGAGGTGAAGTACTGTTCGCCCACGCCACACACACATTCACACAGGCACAGCCCCTTTTTACAGGGGGGCCACATTCATTCCTCACACACAAGACAGAAACTAACATCCATGCCAAACGGGGATTCGAACCCCGAACGTACGGCTTCGCAGTCAGATGCTCTAACCACTAGGCCAGTACGTCGGCGACTAGTTGTACCAAAACTAGATAAAAATCCGGTATTTAGAGCAAACTTTCCGCGAAAAATTAATTAATTAAGCTAGTTTTTTCCTTTACCTTCTGGTTAACCGAGCTGCTATAATGACTGTGAACATAGCTGAAAGTATGAAACTCCAGAAACTCCTATTTGAATCGTTTAGTAAAACTAAAAGCTTAGTTATACTTTATTTTAACAAAGATATAATAAGGTAAATGTGGGTATAGTGGACACTGTCCCAATAGTGGCCACCTAGTTGATTAATTTTAAATAATAAGAGTTCGAAACATCAAATAGCATTAAAATTCATTGGCATAGTAGGTTATGCTATCAGGTAATCAGTTAAATAACCACCGATACTATAAATTAGCATGGGAAGGATATTTAAGTCTTTGAAAATAACACCATCGGCCGAGTGACTGAAATTTGATTTTGCTTAATGAATCGCGTTAGGAAACGGTTAAGTCGGAACTGATTTTTTAGTATTTATTACGGTTTAATTGACTTTTAAATTTATATTTAGATAAAGTAGAGTGTATACAATCATACTGAAGAAAATTTATTTGAAAATTTTAACTTTACAAGGATTTAGGGGGGTGACCACTTTACCAACACAGAATCTTAGATTTTCCAATAGTGGTCACTGCAATGGAAATATAAATAATTTTTAAATTGAATCAGATTTTCTTCATAAACTGTTGATTATGCTTTAAAACGGGTGTTGTACGAATTAGGTTTCATTCTGGCTACGGGAAATTCTTCTCAAATCAGCTACAACGTAGGCTATGGGCCGGAAACCATCAAGTCTGTTATTCTAAGTCAAACGAAACTAATTTTATTTTGATCTAAAATATATTTCGCTAGGGAGGAAGATTTTTTTAGGACTAAATGATCACACCTACTCAATTTCATGCATAAACCCTATCATATAAGCAGAAAAAGAGAGGTGTCCACTTTTGATGCAAAAGGTGTCCACCATAGAAACATCAGATCCATCGATGTGGCCACTATAGAAGCAATTTGGAGTACTTTTAAAAAATTAATTAAAAATACTTTCCCCGATCTAATTACAGTGTTTATTGGTAAAATCGAAAGAGGAAGATCCAATTGATCTAAAAATAGGATGGTAACCGTTTCCAGGCAAATAGATTGATATTTATAGAGAATTTAAGCAAAAAATGTCCTTAAAGTGTCCACTATACCCACATTTACCTTAATGCTTGTTAAAATAAGAATTATAAAAGATTGAACAAATTATTTTATTATATTTAAAAAAAAGTGGTGAGTAAGTTTAAAACAAAATTCTTATTTGGTTAAGGAAGTCTATTAATTTTTAAGGAGCGTATCAAACCTGTCTCTTTCAACTCTCGTGCTCGAACGGTATACATATACCATATACCCCCCCTTTAAATGAGACGGAGTTACACCGCTTAATGCACTGACTTGATGATCCCAGCGAGAGTTTCGATCACCCCCCTTCCCTGCCGCACGTGCCAATTAATGACGTTCATCCGCTGAATGCGATAGTTCCCACGCTTCCGGCTCATCATCCCGTTGTTGCCACCCGAGTGTAACAAATAACGAAGAGAAAACAAAAAAGCCACGCCAGGAAGCCGCGGCCAGCTGCGGCCGCCGCCATCTTTAATAGCCTGGAACCAGATGGTCGGGGGAGTCGCTGATGCTTCAGGTGAAAAGGCATTATGAAAAAATAAGCGAAAGTGGGAAGCTGTTTTTTTTCAAAGGTGGGTGCTCTATTTGGAGTGGGGGATCATCGGATGTTAAAAGGGGTGTTGTGTTTTGTCTAGTTGACTGACAGTGAGGAGTGTAATGATTTATCAACCGTGAGGTGAAAGAGGGCTTTAGCCGGTATTGTCAATTTAATCGATTGATTTTTTATTAGTCATTAAAAATATCCCAAAAAGTACCCAAAATGAGTTAAAACCCTACTTTTACAGGTCAAATTTCAAAATTTTTTCAGGGGGGTACCCTCATACCCCCCAGCGGTACAAAAATGGGATCTTGAGTGATACTTTTAAGAAAATCCCCAAAATTTTGACATTTTTCTCAAAAGGTAAAGGTGATAGTCTGAAAAAGTGCCCCCCCTTGGAGCCGTGCTGGATCCGCGCTTGATAGGTACACCCTAAAACTAATTTCGGAGGATGAAACTTCATACACTATCTATTGGGATCCAAAGAAATGAGAAAAGCCTTGGGGAGTGAGATTTTCATTTTTTGAGGCATCTTCATAACACCATATTGTAAAGAATGGAGAGCAAAAGTATTTTAAACGTAATTTTAGACATCTAAAAAACTATAGCTCATGGCCGTATCCAAGGGGGGGGGAATTAGGGGTTCAACCCCCCCCCCGAAATTTTGACATCAATTTTTATACCTCTATTTTTCTTAAAAATTATGTCTCACAAGGAGCGATCCTCTTCGGGTATAACCCAAAGGGTCTCAAAATGAGTCAAAACCCTACTTTTAAGGGTAAAATTTCCAAAATTTTTTTGGGGGAGGACCCCCAAACCCCCTCGAAATTTTTAAATCTATTAAGTACGATTTTTCCTTCAAACTTGTGTGATTTACGTAGTGGTCCTCTTTGATGTAACCTAAAGTGTCTCAAAATGAGTTAAAATGTCACTTTTAGGGGGAAAATTCAAAAATTTTTCTGGAGTAGGAACCCAAAAACCCTCTCAACATTTTGCCATTTAGTACAATATACCTTCTTTTTACCTTGAAAATTCGGCCGCTTACAATAAGTGGTGCTCTTTGAGTGTAATCTAAGGGGTCTCAAAATGAGCTAAAACACTCTTTTGAGGGGCAAATTTCCAAAAATTTTATGGGGGAGGCCCCCCAGACCCCCCATTTACTTGGAATTCATACTGTTTGTACAATTTTGAAATTTAGTGCATCAAAATTTCAATCCAGTGTTGTAATCTAAAACTTAACGTATAAAAGTACCCGTAAGGAGGTACCTCAGAAAATATTTGAGTCAACCCCCCCCCGAAACAAAAGTCTGGTTACGGCCCTGCTATAGCTGCTGTATAAAAATGGATGCTGTTTTCTGAATCAGCAGGTCATTTATATACAAAAACAGCCCTAACATTCCCGGCATCAAAATGTGTGTAGACCAGTGTAAAGGATTTCTTAATTAATCAGAGTTTTCAAGCTGTGATGTTATTTTCCCTGAAAACTGCCAGATGTGTGTGGATCCTATCAAAATACTACATGCTGTTATTCACAGACGAGCCTCAATGTTGAAGTCATCAGTTACAAATTTAAGACATAGAACATTTTATCTAATCAGGTATGAGGGTATTTCATTTTTTAAAATAAATTTTACAAAAAGTAGTGGTGAACAATTTAAAATTTTTTATAATAATGCACAATATTGACAGAATGATTACTATCACTTCTAACTAGAGACCTATGGTTCAGTGTAATTAATTATAGGTATATCGATATAAATATATAATTAGCTTTGGTTTAGAGTTTAGTAACTATAAAAGCTACCAGATATATAAAAAAGGTTGACACGTGACTTTTCTAACCATATGTAACGTTTTTGGGTGAAAATTCTAATCTGGTAGACCATAGAGATAACATGGAAAGCATCTGCACACATTGCAAAAAAATACTTAGTTTACGGAGCTCGCGACTTAAATTTTATAGATAAAATTGCTGATAACGTCTTGCAATTGCTGAACATTTTGAAATTTCCAAAAGAGATATACATAGGCTCCAAGCAAGATCCTCTTATCCTAAGAGGAGTTAAAGATGTAAGTTTTTGTTTTCCATAGACATAACATTAAAAATTCAAAGATTTCGCCCTACAGTATGATGTTACACATCCGAGTTGTAAGACTATAAATAGTGTCTTGCTCCAAGACATTAAAAAGGTATGCTAAACTATGATTACCTAGACTTAACCACTGGCCATGAAATACAAGTTTGATACGATAATCACACATCAAAAAGTAAATGTGTATACTTACTGTGTATACATACATAGAAAGTCCTCCAGTCGTTATAAGTACTGACAAAGCAAACCCAATCTACTTGCAACCTGAAAATGAAATGCAAAGTTATTTTCAGGTTTGAATGTTATAGGGGGGACCTTTCAAGAGTTTTTTTTATAGAATAGGCCATAAAACTTTTACTCGAATATCTTACTAAGGAATTTCGGACACTTAATGTATTAAAGTTTATAGGCATATAGTAGATTATGCTATACTAGACAGCAACTTAAGCTGACCCTATGACGTCACTAACAAAGTAGTTCGAATCGCGGTGTCTGAATTTTGAGTGAAATGAAGAACGTCAATTTAAAAATATGATTATTTTGTTCAACCCATCTATATATAGTGCTTTTAAATCACGATTTGCGTACCGAAACTCCTCCTAGCAACCCAACAGGCTTCGTGTTTACCGGTTTCTCCGTCCGCATTTGTGACGTACTGGGTTCAAGAAACGTTGCATGTCGAGCATATCAGACCTACTCAAACTAAAGGACCATACCTATACTTAATTTCATGCGTAAACCTCCTTATGTAGGGAGAAAAGCTTAGCTCCCCTCATGTAGGGAGAGTTTTGTTCACCTACATGGATCGTTGCGATCCCAGGTGATGTGGATTCTTGTTCTGTTTGTTTTGACTGATTATAAATAAAAAAAAGAGAGGTGGCCAATTTAGATGCAAGAGGTGGGTATAGAAGCAATTTGGAGTTTACTTAAAATTATCCTAAAAAGTGCCCACTCACCACAAGGTAAACAAAAGTGCAACAAAGGGTAAACAAGGCACAAAAGTGCCACAAGGTAATATCTCATTTACCTTGCTAAAGAATTACAGGATTTGCTCAGTCGGTCGAGAGAATAACCCACCGTCCTAGCGTAATTTTAGGTGAAAAATAGAATCGCAATACAATTAATATAGTTTTGTATTTCTTATTTATAATTATAAATTTCAATATTTTAGTGGTGATTTTTAACCTATACCATTCATGCCCAAAAAGCATTTTTATACGATTTCCAAATATCGTAGCACCATGCCAATAAAAAAAAAGTTACACATCACAGGCGGGAAATCATTGCCCATATTTTCCCGCCCGTTCTGCCTCTATCATCGATATCGTTTGCGGAGGGAGGGGGGGGGAATGATTCGAACGTTTCACGCACGGCCGGCGAAATGATGCGTCGGTGGGAAACGCCGTTTAGGTGTGGGGGGCTTCGATGCGTTGACTTTTTCGAATTCACCTCTCTCCCATCCGCGTACCCTATGGCGGTGGTTCTCGTGAGAAATGGTGACACCTGTGGAATGAATGAGATGGACTGATTGGGGGTGGAATTGTGACACTTTGATGAATTTTGGGGGAAGGATTGGCTTTTTTTATGGAAGGAGGTGAGATAAATGTTATGGTTGAGGGATCCTCAAAAAGTGCCTACCCCTTGGAGCCTTGCTGGATCCGCGCCTGTACCCAAGAGGTTGAGATTTCAACATATTAGCTCACCCCCATATTATCTTGGAGGTTCTACAACAGTGACTCCCAACTCAGAGAAGTCCTCGGACCACTATGTCTAAAATTGGAACCTTCACGGACTAGGGATGTTACGGTTCCACTGGAACAGTTCCATGGAACCTAATCCCAGCATGGAACCGTTGGAACCGGTTCCACGAAGAACCCCTTAATGGTTCCACCCTGGAACCGATAAAATTCAATGGCAAATTCATATTTCTCCGCAACCCAACTCAACGTTTAACGAGAATCCATCAAGCCACTCCCCATCCCCAAGCTAAATTAAAACACGCGCGCTTCTTTCTACCAGTGTGCAGTGTCTCTCTCTGCTCCCTTCCCTCTCTATGCATTGCGTAAGTATTACGTCACTCTACTACTCCAAAAGAAGTGAGAGTGGCTTGAGGTATGTGAGGTGGTTCAATGAGTGAGGCGGAACTGTTTGGAACTGGGACACTGGAACGAAATAAACGGAACTCTTTGGAAAATTTGACTAGATTGTAACTGCTTTGGAACTTATTACTCGATTGGAACTTTTAACGATTTTGGATATCTTTGGAACTTATTGGAACTAGGCACTCAGATTGGAACGTGTAACATGATTAGAAGTTTTTGGAACTTATTGGAATTTATTTCCAGATTGGAACTTTTATTTCGATGGGAAGTTTTTGGAACTTATTAGAAATTATTACTAGATTGGAACTGTTAATATGATTGGAAGTTTTTGGAACTTATTAGAAATTATTACTAGATTGGAACTGTTAATATCATTGGAAGTTTTTGGAACTTATTAGAACTTCTTACTAGATTGGAACTTATAACATGGTTGGAAGTTTTTGGAACCTATTGGAGCGTATAGGGTTTGTTTGGGGCTCCATTGAAACTGGTGTAGCTAGCTGTCGTGAGAATAGAGATTAAAGGTACGCGTGCGTTTTAGAATATCTCGGTGGGGGGATGGGTTAATTTTTTTTAGGAAATATTCGTATTCTTAAATTTATTAATGTACTTAGTCCTATTAAAACCATTATACGAGGAAGTTTTCCTAGAAATTAAGGTGATGCACTAAGATTGTAAAAAGTCAATTTAAAGTCAAGTCTCCGTTGAAATGGGTGTAAAGTCTGTCTGTCCTAGCAAGGCACGAGTGGCAAACCTAAAATCAGTACCCACAGCAGAAAAAACAGTGGCGAAAAAGCCATAAAGATGGTTATCTCACTTCTATTAGATACCCGATACCCTGCACTCGCCACTGCTTTTTCTGCTGTGGGTACTGATTTTAGGTTTGCCACTCGTGCCTTGCTAGGGCAGACAGACTTTAGCCAGCTGTCGTGTCGTGAGAATTGAGATTATCGGAAGGAATGCGTGTTATGGTGATGGTGTGTTAATAGATCTCGTTGGGGGACGGGTTACTCGATATTCTTTTAAATTTAATAAACACCCGATTCCGAAAATTGGTTAATAGTCTAATATATTAATTTGTTTATGTTCTTTACACGTAAAATACCGACATTTGCGTGTATCGCAAATGGAATTGCTTCGATGCATTAAGATTGTAAAAAGACAAATTTGTAGCTCACGAGACGAGTCTACGCTATGGTAATTCTATTTAACTCATTTGTGATTTATTTTTTATTTTATTAATATTTTTCAGGAAATATTCACTAACTTAAATTTATTAATGTACTTATTGCTATTAAAATCAATACCGGAGGAATTTTTCTTAGAAATTAAGGCGATGCATTAAGATTGTAAAAAGACAAATTTGTAGCTCACGAGACGAATCTACTCTACGGTTATTCTATTTAATTTAATTATGATTTATTTATTAATTTTTTCTTGAAATATTAGTATTCTTCAACTAATTAATGTACTTAGCCCTGTTTAAACCCATACCCGAGGAATTTTTTCAAGAAATTAAGGGGATGCATTTAGATTGTTAAAACAATCACTCGAGATTATTGCCTTCGGCGATGGACGTGAGAGTTTGCGCAGACAGCTAAAATCCACATTTAATTACAAATTTTCGGAAAATAATCTAATACTTTTCATCTTTAAAGTTTTATAAATACTATCATTGTAATATTAGTGAATTTCGAACAAAACTCTTAACGATGAACAAGGATTGTAAAGTTTCGAAAGAAAAATCACCCTGTTTGATTCGACGAGGTCCTACGCTTCATAGCGCACGCGTGAAGAAGACAAAATCAAAGCAAACTGGAATACTTATACGTTTTAAATATTAAGTTAAAAAGTGGTGACTAAAGACTTTGTTGCGATACATCTTTTGCATACAATTTAAAGCATCCCCCAGAGAGTTACTGGAACACGTTAATTTATATATTTTAAATATTAAAATAAAAAGTAGTGATTAATAAAGTTGTTTCAGTATTATGTGTCTAGGAACTCAGAGAACCCCCTACGTACGTCATGAACAAGTCGATTTGTCTTCTTTCTTGTTCTTCTGAGGGAATCGAATCCTTTTTCAGAGGAAGGTCGACATTACCCGGCAATTTGAGTTTGAATTCGGTAAAAGGTTAGCGACGGCGACACTTCCCCGTATTTCTTTGGATGACGCCCCTAGACATGATTCGGGCCCCCTCCCAATCCCCAGTTATTATTTTATTAAAATTTCCAAAAAAAAAATCAGCAAAAATAAAATCCACACGCATGTGCATTGGATCAAAGAATCTAACTCAGGGGCACTTTTGCCAACACGAGTACAGCGTTGGGGACTATATTGGGCTTTCCAAGTCTGGCCAAAACTTTTTGGAACTGGAACTGTTAACGGAACCTAATCCCACCGTGGAACTGGAACTGTGGAACCGGTTCCACGATTTAACTAATACGTAACATCTCTATCACGGACCATCTTTTGTAACTTAAAATTTCTTATCTTCCCAAAATTGCAAGATAAACGTATATTATCCCTAGTTAAGCTTGGAATAATGCTTTGAAACATAACTATATTTTAAAAACAAAATTGAATTACATCTAGCGACAATTATTAATTTTTGTTGTGATATAAGTAAATCTTAGACATCAACAAATTTATTTAGCGAATTTTTTCTTTTTGGAATACTTAATATTTAAAATATTTTTACTAGTAGAAAGTAATGTTAACAATTTAGTGGTGACTGTTATCCCCAAAAGCCATACACATCCGAAAGTATAATTCAATATTTTCTTGTTCAATTCATTCTTTCTATTATTTATTGGAAATTTTTTGTGTGCATCCGTGTTCCTCCACGGACCACTTCCAAGACTCTCACGGACCACCAATGGTCCGCGGACCCACCGGTTGGGAACCACTGTATCTACAAGCCGACACGATATGTGTTGACTGATACGGTAAAACCGAATTTGCATTACCAAAGGCATCTGTTGCAATACTCACCTGACAACTGTGATAAGTACCTATTGTGTTACAAATGCACCCGGTTTCACTCCATCAGACTTCCTTAATCCCCGTTTCTCGGATACACCCGTGACAAGATCAGACAAAGAGAGGCAAATACGCTGAAATCCTCTTAAAACAGGACCCTCTCAGGATTACCTCGAAACCTCCCTCACAATGGAGGAACTAACTCTATGGATTGCCTCCTCTTCATCAAAGGATACCGCTCAGAACCCTTTCGCGAATTTCGAAAGTCTATAACGGCGGAAAAACAGTAGTGCAATGGGAAGTCAGATCTCATGATAACTCCTATATATTGAGGGGCACAGACTCGTTGCTGAAAATTTTGGGAACGATCCCCATTGACTTGCCAAACCGGACACTCCCCGAACTATAAGTACATACATTATGATCCCTGAATTCCACAGTGGGCTTAAGGGTCGTATCAAAAGAGAAGTTAATGGACCGTGAACTGACTATAGACTACTCTAGCTCCGGAAGGCGGAGGAAAACTGCGTAATCTTGCCTTCCACAATACAAGATTCCGCAGTTCTCTGAGGGACAAGCTATTGTACAGATAGCTACCGAGTAATGCAACCGCTTTGCTACAAGAGTATACTAAACAGCAACATTAGTTGACCATAATATGACCTCTCAATTTTGAGTGAAATGAAGAACTTCAATTTAAAATATGATTATTTTGTTAAACCCATGTATACGTATACGTATATTGTCTTTTTATCACGATTTGCGTTCCAAAACTCCTCCTATCAACCAAACCGGCTTTGTGTTTACCCCTTTTCTCCTTCCGCGTAGTGACGTACAGGGTTCAAGAAACGTTGCTGTCGAGTATAGCAACCCAACCGGCTTTGTGTTTACCCCTTTTCTCCTTCCGCGAAGTGACGTACAGGGTTCAGGAAACGTTGCTTTCTAGTATTGTTGTCCAGTTTAGTGATTCTCAACCTGTGGTCCGTAGGAGGATTACGAATTTCAGTGATTTGGTAAATTATCCAGTGGTCTTGGAGTATTAAAAGGTTGAGAATCACTTGTTGTTGTCTTGTCCAAGAAATTGGTACAGAGGAGTAAAATGGGACCGAAAGTATCCAGAACAGCCCCAGCAACATCAACAACCCTCGAAGAATAGAGGAGTTGAGGCGAGGGTGTCAGATCGATACTGAAAAGTTTGGCCAATATAGCAGGACAGTTAAAAAGATGGCCAGGAGAAAGTTGAATATATCAGTACAGTGAGGATACTAATTATAACTTCGTTGACCTACAGGGAAAATTTGAGAATCACTTGTCTAGATTATGTGTCACTTTGACATGTGGTCTGTGGGAAGATTTCTAGTTTTGTTGATTTGGTAAAGTATCAACAAAACCTGATAAACCTGAAGGTACCCTTCTTTCCCCCTTTGAAACTCGGGTAAAACAGTAAAAATGATATTATTTCCAGACTTTTATCCCAAAGGAACCTTTGGAAGCCTTTTTTGAACATTATGTTAAATTCCTTTGATTATTATCAGATTTTCAAAAATTTCCTGATTTACTCCTGATAATTCCAGGTTTTAAAGGTTTTCTAGGTGTGTGGGACAACCGGCATTTATAGAAAAGAGCAACATTTTGTCTATTTGCGTTTAGGGGCCATTCAAATATTACGTAAGCAATTTTTTGGTCATTTTTGACCCCCCTCCCCCTTGTCAGCAAAAATTAGCAAACCGCACCCCCCCCCCCATAATTACATTAGAAAACTACCCGTACCCCCACCTTTTTCCTTTTTTTGTATAAAATCTTTAGTAATGCTTACATTTCTGAAATTCATTATTCTCCATGAACACTTAACCCAATGTTAAAACTTTCCTTTGTGAAAAATTATTAATTGTTTTCCCCTAGTTAAGTTTTTGTTATGAAATTTATTTTTGGTTGAATTTTGAAATTATTGATGCAAGAAACAAGAGATTTTTGAAAATGCAGTGTTTGTAACACCTTACGTAAGCACCACCTTCCCTTCTTGTCAAGAAAAATAAGCAAATAGCAACCCCCCCTCCTCCTCTCTTTAGGTGCTTACGTAATATTTGAACGGCCCCTTAAAGAAAGGTGATCCAACAAAGTGTCCTTCCCTTTGTAACCCGACTGGATCTGGCCTTGGGGCTTATTCCAAGAATCGGATTTTAAAATAAATCCCTTTAGCGGTGGGGAGTCCTTCTCCCATACATACTACCAGTGGCGGAACCAGCCTGATGGACCTACGGGGGGGCAACCACATTTTAAGAAGGTTGGGGGTCTTCCCCAGAATAATTTTGAAAATTTGACCCTAAAAACCAATATAAGGTCGTCTACAGGGCTAATTTTTTTCCTAAGGTCTCTCCCACCCTAGTATTTTTCAGATCAAATTGCGAAATGCAAATGCGAAATTATTCGTGCAAAATTATGTAAATTTTATTGACGATGCTCATATGACGCCCCAGGGAAAGAAGGGGGTCTGGGGTCCTCCCCCGGAATAATTTTTTTAAAATTAGACCTTAAAATGTAGTCTCTTGACTCCTTTTTGAACTTTTAAGATAGGTCCCATCCTCCGAGAGATATCCCAGAAATGAGCGGTCATTGGTGCATTGGTCAAGTGTTTAACTTTTGCCCTCCTCCCCCTTGTCACAAATTGAATACCTCCGAGCGCGATGTCATTAATGGACAGCCCCTAATAGGTTCAATGTAGCTTTTTATCATCAGATATTATCAGATAGTACTTGCATATTTAAGAACTTAATATAAGAAGTAGTAAATAATATCGTTATAAACAGTGGTAGAATTGAGTGAACAAAAAGTGGGGGGATGGGCGAGCCCAACTTACCCCCCCCTCAAAAAAAAAAAAATATATTTTTTTTTTACTAAGACACATTTATTATTTTATTTGGCACGGAATGCGTTCATATATTTTCATATATTGTTTTGAAAGTATTAAACCCTAAATAATTCAATTTATATTTGAAGTGTTTTTTTTTTTGTTTTTTTAGAATTTTGAATGATTACAATGCGGCCTAAATTTTAGCAGCCATGCTCTACTTTTACTTCTTTCTCATTTATTTCCAGGAAAGTAAAGAAATTTCACACGTACTACCTAGTTTAAATATTAGAACTTTAGATTAACCCCTGTAACACAAAAATATCAAGTGGTTTTCCAAAGTGAATAAACAAATACAAATACTGTCATTATGTTAGCATTAATCAGTGGCACGATGCTTTTATTTCAGCTCTCTCTTTAAAGACGAATTAGAATAAAAGCTCAATATCACAATTACATAATATACCTGATAATAGGAGAAGAAAACCTTACCGTATAGTTTAATATTCATTTAACAAACGAATGAATATGGTATCGAAAGTAACGATTTAAAGTGTTTCGCGTACGGCATTCTATTACTAACCATAAACTGCTATATCCAACAGCAGTACAAATTTGAAATACCCGCTTAATGGGAAAAATGCTGAACGATCAGAATTTATCAGAGAATATAAATCTTGGAAGTTTAATTTCAATGGAGGAAATCTTTGAACCTTGATTAACGTTTGATTCTTCCATTCAAATAAAGCTAGTCATAAAATACGTTTCCCACCAAGTTCAAGAGTCATAAAAAAAGGGGGTCTGGGGGTCCTCTTCCAGAAAATTTGATAATAAATAATCATAAAAATTACAATCAGCCAGTTATGATATAACGACGTATTTTTTTTCTGATAGCCAAACGATGATCCGTGTTCGATGAAAAACGCTGCTAGATTTGTAAGTGTCAAATGAAAATTCTATTCTGATTTTATTTCTATTCTGATTTCTCCTTATCAAAGCCTGGCAGAGAGAGTATTATGTCTTGCTGATTACACGAACTGTACAATATTAAAGCGTACAATTCTTTAAAAATTATAAAATGTAAATGATCAAGTATAGGTGTAAAAACTAAAAATTATTTTAAAACTATAATATTTCTTTTTTATAATAATAGTGGTGATTAAATGATATTTTCCCCGTTTTGTTAGTTAATAGCAAAATGTCTTTAATGCTAGCATTGCTGATAACCAAATTGAGTGACTCTGAAAGATATAATTGGTCAACGGAGGAGCCAGAGGAGGGGATTTTGAGGGGATATATCCTCCCACAGTAATAATCAAAATGAGAATTTTCTCTTGTGAACAGAAAACGCTAATCCACTTTCGATTAAAAGGAAAGAGTCACCAGATTTTTAACAGAATCAAATAATTTTTTTTATTGGATTTCGGTTTTAGGGCTCAGCCTGACAAAACACGTAGAAGAAACAAAAACGGAACAGAAACAGCGGGTTTCAACATGGCCACCTAAACTAATAAGGCCGTAGAAGCTTGACGTCATGCCTTCTATTTCACGTCATCGACGCGTTTAAGACAACAGCGCAACTAAAGTCTGGAATCTTGATCGCCCCACCCTTTACAGCCTGATTGGTCTACTCAACTACGGTGAAAACGTCACTTGAATTAGCCACACCGACACACGTGCCGAATATTTCAGATGGGAAAAACGTTTGATCTGAATTAGGATTGATTTGACTTAGGATCGCTAAGAATTACTCTCTTAATGACAGAGGGGGTTAAAGAGCAGAATAAATCCTGATCTGAAATTTGCACCCAATCCTTGGATTGGACACCTAAGATTGGACCTAAAACCAGCAAAATCGTTTTGTTGATGATAACATAAAACTATCGAAAAGAGGAAACACCAGTTAATATTTAACCCCCCCTCCATTGTAATCGTAAATTTAAAATAAATGTCCGATCATGAGTTTTAAACCAGGCCCGATTTTTACAATTTTACTCAAAATTTAATCATTAAACCCAGGGCCGGATTAACCATGTCGGGGCCCCTAGGCAATGCACTCTCGGGGCCCCTTTTCTCTTACCTTTTTAAATTATTTTTTAAACCCACATCGCAATATTATGCTTTTACTACAGTGAGAAGGCTTGTTATCACCATATTCAATAAACCGTAGTGAAAAATGTTTGTGGTAAATACATGCCCTCATGTCTGGGGGTCCTCCCCCGGAAAATTTTGTGAAATTTAAACCTGTGTGAAAATAAACTGCAGGAGGATCTCCGCCCCCCTTGAAAATTTGACATTTTTGAACTTTTTTCCCAAGAAAATTCGTGCTTTACAAGGAACTGTTGTTTTTGGATGTAACCCAAAGGGCTGGCCTCAAAATGAGCTAAAACACTACTTAAAGAGGCAAATTTCAAAAAAAATTCTGTGGGAGAAAAATTTTTACATATATGTTATACAGTGTATTTCTCTTCAAAATTCTGACGCTTACAAGAAGCAGTTACCTTTGGTTGTTCCCCAATGAGGTTGCAAAGGCAACCTCCAGTTTCCCTTGCTTATTATTGTGTTACGTTTATTTGTAACTTTTTTCTCTAGAAAATTCTGTGGTTTACAAGGGACTGTTCTCTTCGGATGTAACTTAAATGGTGTACAAAAATGAGGGAAAATTTCAAAATTTTTCTGGGGGGACCCCCCATTTTTACTTAGAGATTTCAACATTATGTGTAATATTATTCAAATACTTTTAAGTTTTCTAAATCTTAACGTCTTAACGTGTAAATTACTCATTAGGGGGTAACTTAAAATGACGTTGAGTAATCCCCTCCAAAAAAAACAAGTCTGGTTACGGTTAACAACTAACCCAGTCCCGCTTTAAAAATCCTGGCCCCTGGTATGAACCGGCAGTGCTTTAACTTTAAACTGTGGAAAATGGAAAAGTAGGGAACCGGAAGAAAGAACACAAAAAAGTTAGGAATCCTAAGTATATTAAAGAATAATTTTTTTTCAAAACTTTAGTTTTTGTTTTTTGCATTTGTAGCATGCAAAAGATAATTTCTAAGCTAATTTATAGGGAATCTGAGAGGTTCCTCTATGGAGCCATTTTAGACGATTTTTTCATGGGCCCCTTGCTTAGGTCCGGACTCGCATAAAAAAATCTTCAAATTTGATTTTAACTCAAAGAAACATTTCAAGAGAAATTCTCTGGGGAATGGGTGCCCATACAAAAGGGCAAAGGGGGGCCTATGTGCAGGCCCCCCCTCGCGATCCATTTTAGAAGTCACCCAAATTAGTTAAAACATTTCTCTTAAGAATAAAATTTCAGAACTTTTTCTGGGGAGGACTCGTAGACAATAGACACCCCCTTTTTGCTTGAAATTCCAGTATTTTATGCAAGAATTTTTGCATGAAGCACTCGTGAGGGGCCCCTTTGAAATAATTATGAACCAACACCTCATAAAAATAGTAGTATAGTTACTGCTTGAAAAAAATATAAATAGTTACTACTTGTAAACATTTTTCTTGGACCCCTTATCCTGAATTCAAATATATGGGCACCCATCCTCTGGGGACGGGGCCCCTAGCTCACGATGGGCCCCTAGGCAGTTGCCTACTTTGCCTATTGGATAATCCGGCCCTGATTAAACCAGATTTTAGTGATCAAATATGATCATTAAAATTAACTCTGCTTAAAACCATTTTCAGGTCTTAAGGGAAACCTCTTTTTCGTTCTGCAAAACGAAACTACACAACATAAAATTGTTTATAATAGAGCACGGAATCAACTTGAGGTTCGCGATCTCTAATTCACTTTCTCACTTCTGAAATATTCGACACGTGTCGGTGTGTCTTATTCAAGTGACGTTTTCACCGTAGTTGAGTAGACCAATCAGGCTGTAAAGGGTGGGGCGATCAAGATTCCAGACTGGAGTTGCGCTGTTGTCTTAAACGCGTCGATGACGTGAAATAGAAGGCTGACATCACTCAAGATTTCAAGCTTCTACGGCCTTATTAGTTTAGGTGGCCATGGTTTCAAACGGTTCCCGCGAGTTCTCGTTCCCTTATCGTTTTCCAAAATTCGAATCTGCGTTACCGGAGAGCGGATTTCTTTTACTTTTTTTGTAGTCAGCTTTTAAATAGTTCCACAAACACTATACTCGACAGCAACGTTTCCTGACCCTAAAAAACAAAGTAGTTCCCATCGCGGTGGCTGAATTTTGAGTGAAATAAAGAAAGTCAATTTAAAAATATTATTATTTTGCTAAACCCATGTATATGTTATGGGCAAAGTGATTAATCGGGCATTATTAATAATGCCCGAAGTGGAGGCGGGCAAAGTGACAAATTTCATTCATAAATTCCACTGAATTTATCACATTGCCCGAGCATTATTAATAATGCCCGGATTTATCACATTGCCCATAACATATATAGCGTCTTTTTATCACGATTTGCGTTTCGAAACTCCTAGCAACCCAATAGGCCTTCTGTTTACGCAGTTTCTGCTTCCACATAGTGACGTCATAAGATCAGGAAACGTTGCTGTCGAGTATACAACAACTACTTATTATTAAAAAAAGTATTCAGTCATTAATATATTAGGAATCTAGTACTATTTAATATATAATTACAAGTGTGTGCTTCGGGCAGTGGCGGATTAATGCAAGTTTGATGGCCAATTTGTATACTGTTTTTTTTCCTCGAAAATTCTGCGACTTACAAGGGCCTTACCTCTTCAGGTGTAGCCCAAAGGGTCTAAAAATATTAGTAAGAGTAAAACACTAATTTTAAGGGGTAGATAATAGGTAATATTTTTTAAGTAAAAAAATGAGGCCTTCTATTACATATGTTTATGAAGTTTAATTCTAAAGTTAAAAATTAATCTGGACTTGTACAATATCTAGATTACATAAAATAATTATAATGAAGTTACATTAATCTAGACTAGAATAATATTATATACAATAATTATAAAGTTATACTTGACAGCAACGTTTCTTGAACCCAGTACGTCACAAATGCGGAAGGAGAAATCGGTAAACACGCAGCCTGTTGTGTTGATAGAAGGAGTTTCGGTACACAAATCGTGATTGAAAAGCACTATAAATACATGGGTTTAACAAAATAATAATATTTTTAAATTGACGTTCTTTATTTCACTCAAAATTCAGACACCGCGATGGGAACTACTTTGTTTTTTAGTGACGTCGTAGGGTCAAGTTAAGTTGCTGTCTAGTATAGTTACATTAATCTACACTAGATTAATATTTTGATTGCATACAAAAATTATAATGTTAAAGTTACAAAAATCTGGACTAGAATAATATTATCTAGATCTAGATTACATACAATAATTATAAAGTAAAAGTTAAATTAACTAGGACTTGAATAATATCTCGATTACATACAAAAATTATAATGTTTAAGTTACAATCTGTACTAAAATCTAGAGGGGCACGCTTATAGACGCCTCCCAAAAACGAAATATAGTTGTATACAGCACATTTTAACTGCTAAAATTAAGTGCTTATCGGGGGATAGTTCCGTATCCCTTCTTTCGCACTTGTTGACAAAAACCAGAGTTATTTTTTAGTACAATTTTTAAAATGTTCCGCGGGCCGGACCAAATGACGTGGCGGGCCGGAGGTTGCCCACCGTTGGTCTAAATCATTACTTTGAGCTTCAAATTTCAAAACTTTTTCTGGGGGAGAACCCCAAGACCCCTCCTATTTACTTGATGGGGTCCACAATGAACACAAAATTTTTACATAAAGTACAACTTGATTAAATTTTTACCTGTAAATGATCTATAACTTAATGTAGTAGTACTAAAAAAAGTATTAGAAAGAGGTACCTCAGATAGCTGTTAAATAAAACCTCCCCCCCCCCAAAAAAAAAAAAAAGTACGGTTACTGCCCGCAAACAAGTGGAAATCCTCATGTCAACCAAACAGAAAGGGTCCTGTCCCAAATATCCAAAAAATGAGCGAAAATACAAATTTACTGATCAAATTTCAGAAAACTTTCTTTTTTGTTTGAGGGCATAAATCAACAGAAATTTTTTTTGATTAAGTTCACAAAAAAATTTTTGCCCTACATTGAACTCAGTGAGAGAGAAACTATTAGAAACTTTTGGGGTCCAAAGACCCTTCCAAGCAGTCTAGTAACGGCTCTCTTGGTCAGGTTTTGCCCCCTCCCCCTGTCAAAAAGTTGTTGTGGAGACGCGTGTTGTGGAAAAATCGCGCCCGGGGCGGATGGCTTTTTTGGCGCCCCCCTGGCTTTTTTGCGCCCCCTCCCAAATATAATTTCTTTACATTATTCTCAGATAGATTGGCAAAAAAATGTTTGGGCAAAAATTTGGCGCCCCTTGAACACGTTCATCGTGGTTCCGTTGGAAAGTATTGAAGAATCTACGAAGTCCAATGCTAAAATAATTTTAAATTGCAAAATACTAAAATAATAAATTTCAAAAAAAAATTCGGGCACAAATTCAGCGCCTCTCTTGAATACCTGAATACTGCGCCCGGGGCGGACGCCCCCTTCGCCCCTCCTTTAACACGGCCCACGCCTATGGGTTTCAAAACAAAAACAAAAATTCGCAAAAAAATGCAGAGGGTTATGAGATAAAGAGCACATGATATGTCTATCCCTGACTGATCTGAAAGCTAAGAAGTCACTGATCTTTGGCGACTCTATCAGCCGACAGATATCCGATGATCCTTGTAGTAATCATGATGACGTGCGCCCCAGACAAGGGACAGTTTGTAAACACCGGGTCGCCGCGTGGATTCAAGGGAACGACAAACAATGTTTGTCACAAAAGTGATACGGTCTCCCTGATTTATCTGGAATCTTGATGGTATTACCAAGGTCTGTGGCAAGGAAACTGTTTTTTTTTTCTTTTTTAACTGTGTGAGGTCGGGGATAGTTCGTTCCGATTGGCGATCAATTGTGATCATTAAATTCAAACCCTTCTATCTACTATATTATCCTTTATAATCTCCTCTCAAAAGATTTTTTAAAATAAACATAACTACCACTTAATAACTACCACCACAGCTTATCGATAATTATTATAACAGTCTCCTCAGGAAATGTTAAGATTTTTACTACGTCAGATTTATCTAAGGGCTGTAACCACAGATTTTGGTTTCGGGAGGGGCTTTACTTTCATAAAATAAGTTTTAGATGATTTATACGTAGTGTTTAAATTTTGTTGCTCTATATTTAAAAAGAATGTTTATAATGTTAATCCCCAGAAAAATTGGGGAGTCTGGTGGATCCTTCCCCAAAAACATTTTGGAAATTCACCCCCTCAAAATAATGTTTTAGCTTATTTTAATACCCTTTGTGGATAGCACTCAAAGAGCATAATGTTAAGAATGTTAAAAGAAAGCAGTATAATATAATCGGTAAAATTTCAAGGGTTTTTTTGGGTCCTACTCTAGAAAAATTTTGGAAACTTCCCCCTTAAAGTAGTGTTTTAAACTCGTACGTAGTAGATTTCAAAATTTCTAGGAGGGTATGGGGGTTCTCCCCCAGAAAAATTTTGGAATTTATGGCTTTAAAATTAGGGTTTTAACTTATTTTTAGACCCTTTGGGTTGTTTGCAAAGACACAATTCTCAAGGGAAAAACACTATAAAAATTGATGTCAAAATTTCGGGAGTGTTTGAACCTCTAACCCCCCACCTCGGATACGGCCCTGGATTTATCCACATATTTTCTACTGAATTGTAATGTCGAACGCGGTAGTAAAATTAATTGGTACAAACCAGATTTTAACAACAAGTGTGATAACCAATTCCAGGGTTGAAAAAAATATGTTTTTTTTTTCTAAAGAAAAAAAAAACGTGGGTTTTTTTTTGTTTAAAACGTTTTATTTGTTTTTTTTACCCTCGACAAAGAAATTCTAAAAAAATCCATGATTTAAAAATTTTTTAGTTTTTAAAATTGAAAATGGATTAACAAAGCTCCCCCTGATATCAGATGGTATCTTGAGCAATTTTTAGCACCTGTTTCTTGAAGCTTGGCTGAAGCAAAATGATTGTTTTGGAATTGTGTTACTGTGTCAACAAATTCAGATTTAACATTAGAAATTTTGATATATTTTTCTAAAAAGGATACGAGCTGAACATTCACAAGTTATTATATTCATATTCCTTTCAGTTCATTGCGTATTTTGACGAAATTATTAGCATTGATCGTTTAAAATATTAAAATCTAACATAAGAACAGGTCAACTATAAAAAAATATGATTTTTTAACAAGTTTATTTGTATTTTTTATTAAATAACTTTCTAGAAAAAATAAAATAAAACAGTTGGAAGTAAATAAATCTGTGCATCTGTTCATATAAAAAAGAATTGCTAAAAAAGTACATGTGTTTTAAACAATGTTTTTTTGCTTTGTTTTAAACACGTTTAAAACAAGTGTTTTAAACAAAGTGTTTTAAACGTAACCCTGACCAATTCTAAACCCCAGTTATTCTGAATCAGGTATAAAGCGAGTTCATCGCACCTGTAGCATCACTCATCACTTCACGCCGTTTTGATTTCAACGAATTCCTTCAAATCGTCTGAAGAGGAAGGGACCCTCCAGCAGAGCACCCCGCGAGAGCTGTGAGAACGACCGTCCCTGTCGTCTGGAGATTTCCTGGGGAGCCCTCTCCCCCTCCACTTGTTCTTTCCCTAAAGAGATAAGTTTTCCGCTCTGAGGTAGACCAACGTTTTCACAAACAGAAAAAAAATATTTTTGGAGTTGAAGAAAGAGAGAATGATTTCAATTTAACAACTTTTGGCACCTTAATTTCAACGTTTTCTTCATTTGAAATTGTTCATCACTTTTTTTGTTATAATTTTTTAGGTAAGAAATAACCTCGAGGAGAATTTCTTCGGAACAAACCGTTAAATCCTATCTAAAAACGGCTTCTGGTTGGAGCTCATCAATGAGTAAAAGCAGGGACTTCGTTAAGATGGACTACTTTAACTTAATGATCTCGTTTGGGCCTCTGTTGGTGGTTAAACTTATGATTGGACTTAGAGTTTTATTTTTATTGAGTTTACATACAGCCATAGCATTTTTTTTTTCATTTATTGTTCTGATGCTGAGGGGGTTTGACTGCGGTTTTCGTATCACTGTATATGTAGTTTATACTATTTCCTTATTTCACTCCTCATAATTGAATTTCACTCCTCCTAAAAAAGTCAAGGAGTATATTTACTCCTCCAAAAAAAAAAACTTGGAATAACAATGTTTGTAACAATTATTTACTTTCCCTAGTTCAAACCAGAACACATTCTACGACAAGAGCATTCGTACATGACGTCACGACCAGTTTGCTGGAGGACGAAAACCCGTTGCTAAGGCCGTTGTTAGGTGTGGGGGCACCCGTTGCTATAGAGCATTCGCACATGACGTCACTTGGACGAATAAACAACGTTGCTAGGGCTGTTGTTAGGGGCGGGAAATAGAAGCATCCAATAGAAGCATTCGCACATGACGTCACTTGGACGAATAACACCGTTGCTAAGGCCGCTGTTAGGTCCGAGTCATGTGATTAAGAATGTTCTATAGCGGTTGTTAGGGGCGGAGTCTTGTGATTGCAAATGCTCCAATAGAAGAATTCCACGACCAGTTAATTTCTTTTAACTGTTAACTGCTAGAGGGCGACAACCCGTTGCTAAGGCCGTTGTTAGGTCCGAGTCATGTGATTGAAAATGCTCTATACGTAAATATACTGTATGAATCTATACCGATATTTTTCCCCAGCTAAATCCCTCTGCACAGCAAGATGATCTCGAAAAGTGCACCAAAACGTCCTCCCCAACCACTTTGCTTCACTTGAAGAAGCAGGTTCCCACGCCAAAGAAACAATCCATACCCCACAATGGATCGAAAAAGATGACGACTTGTCTTCTTCGACAATGCAAGAAACTTGTCTCTGCGAAACTGTGTCTTCCGTCTCCAGCCAACCTGACTCGAGAGCCATCATCTTGTGCGTAGGAGACGAGAAAGCGCCGATTTTCCGCCCTCTTGACTCCCGGGGGAGGGAGCGCCCTGAAGCCGCGGCTTCCGTCTCATCGAGGGGGAGGGTTGGTTTCGGAATCCGACGCGGTGGTGGATTTTTGGGATGAGGAAGAGGATTGCAGACTTCATTGCATTTATGCGCACAAACAAGCTTAACGACTTTACTCACCACTCTAATTGTATAGTTACAGAAAATGCTATATAAATATTAATCAGAATATAATTTGGTATCTAACAGAGGTCAAAAGTTGCGTATTAACTTGCTGATTCATGGGAGCATAATTTTATATCAAAAGTGTTTTGGTCCTAGAATGAGGTATTTGCATAAGTGAGGTATTTGCTTAATTTTACACTTTTTTTGATACGTTATAGTTTAAAACTCCCAAATACCAGATTTTTTAAGTTCAAAAATATGTTTTAAATGATTTAAAATTCAATTTTATTTTCGCCAAAACACTATTAGTAAAGTCACGTGATATAAAAACGGGATTTGACGTCACAGCGCACTCGAAACTAGTTGGTTGGTTGGTGTTACATATATTTTCAGGTATGTGTGCTTGATCTCAAGGATCCGCTTATACACCTTCGTCAAGTAAGACAGACACAACAGAAATTTTACTGACACAAAAAAGAAAATACACCCAGGGGCGAGGTGAGAATCGAACTCACGACGGAGCAGTGCGCAGACTGCTGGCATGAAAGAGAGCAAACTTAAAGGGCCATCCGTCCCCCAACGAAACTAGTGTTTTTACTGTTTTTCAATGATCGGAAAGAGGGATTCCATTGGATGTGACGTCACAGCGCATATAGCAACAAAAGTGTTTCTATTTTCGCGCCAAAACACAAAACGAAATTTCAAAAATTTATATCTCAGAAACTAGGCTACGAAAATACTTCATTTGAACGTCATTCTTCGTGGTTTTTATCTACTATTTTAATAAAATTTAATCACAAAACGTGAAAATACCTCATTTGAAAAACAAAATTACAATTACCTTTTGACTAGCACGTATAATAGGAAAAGTCTTAAACATTCTACTTTAAGTTTGAAATGTTATCCACCACAAAACCATTCCCCAACACAGAAATAGACATCCCGAGTTGTTATGATAAATACACGGTCAACGTTCCCACCGCAGCCTTACAATGGGCGTGGGATTAATCGTAGTGCATAAATAGGCGGACCGCAGAATGGGTGGATTAGGCGGCCCTTTCTATTATTGCCTTTTAATAACAAGGAGGCCCTTGATTCCAAATGAAAACAGCGACCGCTTTTGTATTTAGCGGTCTGCCAGGGGTTCGACTTTCATTCATCCATAAAGGGAGTTCATCTTTTTAGCTTCCCCATATATAAGCCGCATTAGTTAGAAAAAAAACTGAATGATTTAGAGGGTGAAAACATTTGAAGACTGGACTTCAAAAACGAGCTAAGTGCCAAAACTAAAAAAAAATGAGTTAGACCCGAAAAAATAATCTAAGTGCCATCACCAACACCATATAAATCCAGCTATAAGTGCCACGACCATGATTAGTAGGTCAAAAACGTCCTGAGAGATGACTTATTATGTGTATTTCTATGGAGAATCAAATTTAAAATGATAGGGAAATTTACTTTTTGGCACTTAGCTCGTTTTTGAAGTCCAGTCTTCATTTTCCGGTGATGATACCCGTGAAGGATTTCATATAAAGGTTCACCGGATAACTTTAGTGTTTGACGCGCAAATGAACATTCCTGACATTATAACAGAAGATAACATAGAACAGTAAACTTTATAGAATCTATCATGCTAAATGTTTTTAAAAGGACTAATTATTTTAAGCAAAGGAAAGAATCTATATATATATATATATATATATATATATATATATTTGGTAAAACAAATGGTTTTGATTCCAAAAATCAGCATTAAAAGTTCGAAAAAAAGAATTACTTATTAGATATTTGAAAATAAAAATAGATAAATTTGAGTTGCCCTCGAAACGTAACAAACATCGAGAATTTGGGTCCTACAGAAAAATTTCTGAAATTTGCCCCTAAAAGTAGACTTACCATATTTTCTTGAGCTCAACCCAGGACACTTTGTCGACCTATCGATCCATCAGATTAAAAACTAAATAAACACCCAAACTACAAAAAAAAAATTAAAATTTAAACTGAAATAACATACTTTATTTAATCATTTGTACTTTTCCCTTTTGACATCACTTTTTTCAAAAATTCTTTGTTAGATTTAATGAAATCAAAAAAGTCACAACAATTAAGTTCAGAGTTAATTTTCACATTTAAAAGGTGTTTGACAGTACAAATAGAGAGTCTGCCCCTTTCAGCAGTCTAAATATGAGTAAAGTTAAGCCGTAGAAGTAGGTAAAAAAATGCAGTTCGAAAATTAATATCGAAAATTTCACAAAAAAAATTGTCCAGTCTCAAAATTACGAAAACCCAGGACAGCCTCCAAAACCCAAGACTGTCCTGGGTAAACCAGGACGTATGGTAGGCCTACCTAAAAGTAGTGTTTTAACTCATTTTGAGACCCTTTATGTTACACCCAAAGAAGACCCCTCACTCCATGTAAGTCACAAAATTTATGTAAGTCATGTCACTCCATGTAAGTCACCCCCCCCAGGCCCCTAAAAACTTTCAACACTCATGATAGCTTTACTTACCGTTCAGTTATAATTCTACACGGTTTGAATAAATACACAGCACATTCTACAAAATATAACGCTAAAGATTTAGTAAACAGTTCATAAATAAATAATCAACACTTTTGCTGGTGAACAATGAAAATACCACAGCTATGTTTTGCAGTCCGTTTTAATACTAAGGTCAGCAAAAAATGACTTTTTGAGATCTACTTGGGATATTCCACCTGATCTTTATGTTTATTGGTGAGCTGAATCCGAAAATGCCCTCCCTTTTGTCTTCAAGCGTCACTTTTCTTGACAATTTAAATGTAATGCTTTTTTGAGAAATACTACTAAAACTTTCTAAAAATGGAATTAGGTATGTTAAATTTTTAAATAAAATTGTTTCTGAAAATCAGTTATAGTGTAATTTGGTTCATCAAATCCAAAAATAGCCTCAGTTTCGTCTTGGGTCATCATGTTTCATGATAATTTAATTAAATAAAGTGATTTCACTAAAAATGGAAATACATAATATTTATAATATTAATTTTTAACTCAAATTTCCCCTTGAAAGCATTTTTTATGTTTTTTGGTGCGCTCAACCTGAAAATGAGCTCTGTTTTCCCTCTAGGAATCATGTTCCTTGACAATTTGATTGAGGGTTATATTTTTTAAAAAAGCAATCTTTTAAAATTATGTTTTATTCAAATGTTTTATTAAGGTCGTTAGTTTTATTGTTCTTTGGAGCATTGCATCCGAAAATGAATTTCTTTTTGCCTTACTCTTTTTTCTTTGACATATATAACGGAAGTAAAATAAGACAATATCTCAAATTAAATCAAATTAATTTTTTACGAAAATAATTCTGTAATGGAAAGGGGCATATTTATACACTCTTAACCCTATTAATCTACCTTTTGAGACTCCATCGGTATAAAATTATACTTGTGTATATTAGCCGGGAGAAGTAGTAGTCACTTAGATTCTTAACAAACAGGTCTTAATTTTTGAAAGTAGACAAGGTAGGAATGTACCAAAACTGCGAAAATGAACAATTTTTAAAATAATTTTGCAATTTGTCGAATCCTGACGTAGGGGACTTTTTTCAGTACTTCATTCGTGTATCACCACACCAAAATACTTGGGACTTTGATAAAATTTTATGAACAATTTTTTTTGGTTGCAGACCTGAGTACACTGAGAATATTGACACTTTCAAATCTGGAGTGAATCGATGTTTTCAATTTGATAAGAAACTTTTAGTTTAAAATATTACGACCAAAACTAGGTTTCAACTTAATAGTCACCACTAAAATAGTAAACTTTTATTTTATTTATAAAAATTGCTTATTTTAACATTTGTTAAACAGTACTCGATAGATTTCATTAACGTTCCCATATTGGAACGTATGTAATATAATATGACTCCTGGCGCTCCGATGGCGGATATTTCAATACTATACGTTTTAAGCACAATTTATGTATGAGCACATATAGTTCTGTCCTTTAAAAACAACCCACTGAGATTTTCAATTGCGTAATTAAAATAATTTTACCATCTCATATACCCTGTCCTTCTATGCCTCTTAGAGTGTCAGGGACGTAAAAACTGGTCAAAGAACGGTTTATTTACTTATTTTTTAAACAGCTGAGGTATTGTAGATTTTTGGCAAAAAATGTGCTTCAGATTTTGTAAAAATGTATGTTATCAAGACTTTAGAGCATTTTTCGCGCGTTTTTATGTTATCCCATTACTATGAGAATAAAATATTAAAGTTTGAGCTCAGTCCGCCAATTAGAGTCCTTCTAGGAAAAAGTGTTTTTTTTTCTAATTCTTACTTAATTGACTGCCAATTTGTAATGGATAATTGGAATTAAACATGCTAAGCACTAAAATGTTAAGGAGGATGAGCCGTTACAACAGCTTTTTGTTCGATTTAATTATCCTTTTTATTAAGCATCAGAGTCAGTTTGACTTTTTTACATACAGGGTTTGAAATTGATAATAAATTATGGAGCTGAAGAAAAAACTTCAGTTTACTCAGTTTTGAAAATATCGTTTTAAGAGTGTAGTATCCAAAAACAGTTACTTTTTTTAAAAGGTCCATGATTTTTTCCCATCATGGTAATCAATTCAATATCCCTTCTTAAATCGCTCATTTCCCAGTTTTATTAAGGTCTCTAAACTAAATCTATTAATGTTCCCCTCCCTCCCCGAAAATCAAACATGGACCCGCCCTGCAATACACAATGACCGATCCCACTAAACGCTTCGATTGGTCTATTCCAAAGAAAAGGGGCGCATTAGGGCGGTCGCTTGAATGGTCTTTTGCGGCGTTCTATTGCTCATTTCCTGTCCCCTTTGAAGTCTGCCGACGGGGCTTTGTCAGCAGCAGCAAACTGGTTCGGGCCATCGCAAAAATGTGGTGGTCAAGGCCTGTCTTGTTTGTCTGCAGCGTTCCGCAACTGTTTGCAGAAAAGGGTATTATGTGAATCAGGGCGCCGACAAGTGGAAATCATTGGGAGGGCTGTTGACACTGCTGTGCAAAAACTAAGATCGAAACTGGTTTTTGAATACAACACCTATTAGACTTATTTTTTATACATGAAATGAAAATCATACCAAGAGATGTTCAATGAGTGGGAATATAGGGCACGTAATCAAATTTTCCCTACCAATAGTTAAAGGGAGTACATGGGCCCTCTTCCTTCAATAATGGAGTCCATTACACATTTGGTGAAGCGACACAAACATCTATAAAAAAAAAGGTATTTAACCAAAAATTTTACGTTTTTTGTAAAAAATAGGATTATTTTTGAACTCAATGCATGTTTTTTAACGTGTGTGTTACCTTTGAAACGGTCTGCTACTATTCGGCAGTTTCGGAGCCAGAAAAAAAATGAAATGAAATAAAAATCCAAAAACTAAAAAAGAGTTCACAGAAGTATTTTTGAATTAGGCCAGTTAAAATAAATTTTTAAAAATCAATGTTCTGTTTGTTCCTCTATTGCTTTAAGAATAACAAAGAAATGTATTTAGGATTAATTACACAGCCCAAAGTATAATTCAATATTTTCTTGTTCAATTCATTCAAATTTTTATAAGCAATTAGAAATTTTTTGTGTGCTTCCGGGTCCCTCCACGGACTCCTTCCAAGTGGACCACCGGTACCACTGCTGTAAATATTATTTTTTGTGTAACTCAACAAACCATTGTGAGTCAAACTCTTATCAGATAGAGGGGATGTAGAGGGGAACCCTTCTTCGATTCATCGACATGCAAAGCAAAATCTGCGCAACGATCAAGAAACTTCCCTATAACCCTATCTATAATAACACTGGAATTCCGTTATCTATTCACACAAAATGCTATTCTCCCGAACTATTTCACCAGTAAAAAGTAAATCAAAACAGAGTTCGTGGCTGGCACCAGAGATCTAATCGATGACGAGTCAATCGGAAACATTGGCAGGCACCGATACAACCAACGAGCTGCAAAAAAAAAGGAAGCCTGACTTTTTAAATCCTTTTTTACCCATTGCCTTTGATTCTTATCTACCTGATAAATCTCCCCGCCCTACTCATACTGTTCAACCGCTCCTGTCACGAATATGGAAGTGTGGCAAGTGCGAGCCACTGGGAGATACCGATCCGAAGGTCATACGACTCAAAAGTATATACTCCCAGTGGCTCGCACTTGCCACATTGGTGACCCGGTATACGAACACGCACCTTCACCACCTTCACTTACGGTCACTAGCTCCAAACCACCCTCTTCGCTGTGGTTGGGTTCGCAGCGCTTCGCTACCGCTCTCGGCTTCGCAACCTCACGCCTCGGGAGATTCAACCATGGGCTCCGCACTCCCGGCGTCTCACCTAGCCACGAGAGCTCGGTTTCATAAGACTCACGAATCCAGGCCAGCTGCATTCTGGAGGGGGAGTACTGTGGCGAGCTTACTCACCACTATAAGAGTCAAGTAATTCAAATGGGCTATATATACCGACTGAAGCGATTATAACTGCGGAGTATACTTTTGAGTCGTATGACCTTCGGATCGGTATCTCCCAGTGGCTCGCACTTGCCACAGAAGAAACAAAAATAAAGGGCTTGTGCGAGCAAATGTAGGTAGTTGAAATTATTGTACTTATTCCTTTCCTTAACATAATCTACATTCGATTGGAATCAGATCCAGCTACCTGCTACCCTCATATTGATTTGGCTTGAGGACAGCTATATACAGGGCCGTGTTAAGGGAGGGGCGAAGGGGGCGTCCGCCCCGGGCGCAGTATTCAGGTATTCAAGAGAGGCGCTGAATTTGTGCCCGAAGTTTTTTTTTTGCAATTTATTATTTTAGTATTTTGCAATTTAAAATTATTTTAGCATTGGACTTCGTAGATTCTTCAATACTTTCCAACGGAACCACGATGAACGTGTTCAGGGGGCGCCAAATTTTTGCCCAAACATTTTTTTGCGAATCTATCTAAGAATAATGTAAAGAAATTATATTTGGGAGGGGGCGCAAAAAAGCCAGGGGGGCGCCAAAAAAGCCATCCGCCCAGGGCGCGATTTTTCCACATCACGGCCCTGCAGCTATAGAGTAATGCTTGCAAGCTTCACGTTGATAACATGTCAATTACAGAAAAAATGACGGTCACTATAATATAAAATTTATTTTGACTTTATGAGTGGTGATTAATAGTTAACCATACAGTATCATCTGTAGCCCTATTTATCAAACAGTAGACATTAAAATTTGAAAGGAAAGGGGTCTGGGAATCCTCCCCACAGAGTTTTTTCAAATTCGTCCCCTAAGAGTAGCTCTTTTTGAGACCTTATGCGGGTGAACCCGATGAAGATCGCTCCTTGCAAGCGAACAAATTTTCAAAGAAAAACTGCAATAAACATAAGTCAAAATTTCGGGGAGGGGGTTGAGCCCCTAAAGCCCTCCTCGCATACGGCCAACCCCTTATATTCCAAGAAGGAAATGATCACCTGTTATTTACAAATCGACTTCCACATACCAGGACTTTTGTCCCCGCGTCAAAAAGGCGACCGAACCCTCCCGAAATCGCTAATCTCCGCAACAGACTACCGACAAATGGACCGACTAATTTCCCTCAAAGCGGGGTGCAAAGTCCCAAAGGAGGGCGAGGAGTGTGAAACGATCTTAATCCATATGTGACCAGATGGGCCAATTTGTCCGCTCCGGAGGACCCTTTGTTGGGGCAGTCCCTCTATTTCGTCCGTTTGACCCCTCCTTTCCTCTATTGAAGAAGGCTTTTGTGCGGGAGAAGTGACTACGCTTTTTAACTTATAAGTCCTTGAGAAGGGCCGCTCTATTTGGAAACCGGCTTGCTGGATGGCAAGAAAGAAAGTGTGATGATCATACTCACCAGTTAAATAGTGTAAGATTATTTAAATACACTACAGATATTCCATCAGGTTTATTCACTAAAATTGTTAACCTTTTATCAGTTTGATCATAGGACGGTATAATAATACCGCCTGGACGAAAACTTACTTTGGACAAAATGGGTTAAAAATCTTTTTCAAGTACCTATCAATCCAAATGACAGCTACGCAGATTTTGCACAAAACGTTTGTTAATCGTTTATGTTTATGAATTACCTTCACGCTTCACCCCTGACATTGAATGGGAAAAATCCGTTCCCATAACAATATCAATCAAGGGGGATTTTTGAGGGAGTACCTAGGTCGTTGGACCTTCAAACTCCAGTATAACTAGCCTCACTGGGTGAGGCCATGAGCTGAACTGTTACAGAACGTGTGACTTGAAAGTCACAGTCAGCTGAGGAGTGGCTAGCTTGATGCAAACCCCCTCTTGATTTCCCCAAGTAACCTTGGTACTCATTTTATCGACCCCGGAGGGATGAAGGGCTGAGTCTGCCTTGCCCGTGGACCGGGATTCCATAACAATATTGCATGACCTCAAAAGTTTTTCTTCTGGAGGTATGACTATATTATGTCCTCGTGAGCAGAGATATTTTTAACTCCCTCTGAGAGACTATTTCACTCCTTGAAAATCGGAAATACTCTTTAAAAAACTAGACAGGAGTATTTTCACTCTTTGAATTTTCAGAAAGGTTTGGATTTAAAAATGCATGCTTGCATTCGTTGCCCTTCTGAGTCGTTTCGAGGAGTGTAGGATATAGGATATAAAATAAAATGAACTGTATAAATAAGTAAATAGTATTAATAGTTAGCTTAGATAATAAACGTAATTAAGTGAGAAGTACTTTGGTCTTCGTCTTTGAGTGAATTTTAGTCGTCGGAGTACCCAAAACAGAAGGCAAGTGGCCAAAACACTGTTCTGTCTGCTGTCTCTATATGATGTGAAGCCCTTTTTGGTTTCAGCCACGGCACACTAAGTATCATACTTTTTAGTTGTGTTTTCGTGCAGCCATAATATTTTTTTTCCATTTATTGTTCTGATGCTTAGGGAGTTTGATTGCGGTTTTCGTGTCTCTGTATATGTAGTTTATGCTATTTCCGTATTTCACTCCTCCTAAAAAAGTCAAGGAGTATTTTTACTCCTCCAAAAAAATTCTAGGAATAACACTGCTCGTGAGTGACTCACATCTTGCCGTAAAAGTTTGTTTTGAATCTCTGAAAAAAAAAATTCCGTCATTCAAAGAATGCACTTTTTTACCCCTTTTTCTACCTCCCTTCAATCCCTCTTTTTTATCCCAGCACTTTTTTTTTTTTGAAACGCCGAGTGTGACTTTCTGATTGGCCTTTCACAAAATACAATCCACCACGCCTTACTCAGCATTAACTCCATTATATCCAATTTAGTCCTCACGTTCCCGCTTTTCCTAGAATCCTTAGATTCAGCTGTTCAACTTATTTTCACTCCCCCCGGGTGTTAACAGGATTAATTCTTCGCGAGGAGTGGTGAAAAATGCTAATGGCGACCACTTCACCGATTTCAAATGACAATTCACACGTCAGCTGTGCAGCACTACACTCTAAAACTCCGGAGATAATCCTAAAACGCATGGAAATAGTTTTTCTTTTTATTATCTCCTCTAGAATTTAAAATTAGCATTGAATTTTTTTATTCACTATAGAGCATTCGCACATGACGTCACTTGGAGGACAAAAACAACGTTGCTAAGGCTGTTGTTAGGGGAGGGAAATAGAAGCAACCAATAGAAGCATTCGCACATGACATCACTGGAGGAAAAAAACAACGTTGCTAAGGCCGTTGTTATAGGTAAAGTCATGTGATTGAAAATGCTCAGAGTATTGTGTGTAAAGGCTCCCGCACAGACGATGAATTTGGTTGTCAACAGCGATGTTTTCAACCAAGTTGACAGTCTGAAGTTGATGGTTGAAATTTCAGGTTGAAGATTTCATTTAGTCGCTAACTTCGAATTCTTGGTGGGAGGAGCTAAATCGGAACATATTAATAAGAGAAAAAAAAACTAAGAATCAAAAATGAAAATTAATATAATTTTAGAAAATTAAAAAAA
The DNA here is from genome assembly GCA_963680715.1 of Tetragnatha montana. NCBI lineage: Eukaryota > Metazoa > Arthropoda > Arachnida > Araneae > Tetragnathidae > Tetragnatha > Tetragnatha montana. The sequence continues at coordinate 11,305,530 of OY796677.1, read as the reverse complement.
AAGTAATTTTATAATTCCCAATTAAAGTGCCCAAAGTATATCAAAAATATTCGTTGGATCATTTTAAGTTTACGATTTGGTTGTGAACAAGGTCTTCAACAGAGGTATGCAACCAAGTTGATCTACGATGATTATCTAAGATGATTTCTATTGTAGGATTCCCATATTCCCAATCAATTTTTGATGTAAAATTCCTTTACATCTAACAGATTTTTAGATTTATTTTAAATTAAATTCCAAGTTAACACTATTTATCCATGGAATTTTTTCGGATGGATATTTCGCGCATATTCAGAACATGCATTTACGGGGGTTGGTGAGCGATAGTACAGGTCCCTAGTTTTTAAAAAATTAAAAGGGATAGAATACATATATCAATCAGATAAAGTTTTTTTTAGTGTAAGTTCATAGGATTTGCTATTAATATGTATTTGGGGAGGTATTTATTTTTAATTGGATATTTTGAAATAATTAGTGCTGATATATTTTTTAATATAATTTGCATTCGAATTTTTCTAAATAAAAACGGGTGTTCTATAATTTAAAAATTATCATTTTTTGTGGTTTCCAAACTTAAAACCAATCAATTAAATAAAATACGACATCATGGAATACATTGACCTTCAAAATAACAAGAAAGGGACCCTAGATAAAATATATAAGGACCGCCGATGGTGCTGCCATCTATTAAACAAATTTCTAATTATAAGCCTCTCCAACCAAGTTTTTATTAAAAAGAAAAGAAGAACCGTTATTATTTTACACAGAATATGCACATTTGATTTAAAACAAGGTATACACAAGAAAGAACAAATATATAAAAAGGAATATAGCAATTTGCCTCTAAAGTAGTGTTTCAGCTCTTTTTTGAGACCCTTTTGGTTACAACCAAAGAGAATAGGTCCTTCTAAACCACAAAATTTTCAATAAGTAAGAAAAAAAAAATAGACGCCAAAATTTCAAGCTGGGCCTGGGGTTCTCTTCACCCAGAAAAATGTACGGAAATTTCCCTTTTAAACTAGTATTTTATCTCATTTTGTAACTCTTTGGAGAACACCACCCAAAGGGACCTTCTCCTTGTACGCGGCAGAACTTTCAAGGGAAAAACACTGCATAATAGACATAACAATTTTGGAGGGGGATTTGGGGGTTTTCCCAAAGAAAATGTTTTAAAGTTTAACCCTCAAAAGTAGTGTTTCAACTCATTTTGAAACCCTTTGGGTAACACTTGTTAAAGATTGTTCTTTTTAATTTGCAGAATTTTCAAGGGAAAACAGTATAAAAATTAAAAATTGATGGCAAAATTTCTTTTATTATCTCTTCTAATTACCAGTGTGCTTATTTTTCCACACCATTTCATCCTTAAAAAAATCAGTAGGACAGATTTCTGTCTTTAGCAGGAAAAATTTTATGCATTGGAAGGAAGAACTAAGAAAATACCTAGGGTATATTTGAAGTTTCTTGAGGTATAGACGATTTGTTATACTTTATTTTATGAATTTTTAAGGATTTACTACTGATATTAATAGTCTATCTATATCAACCAATTTAAACAAAATGGAAATTTAATCACAAAACAAAGTACCCGATAGAAATATACACCTTCACAAGAAATTGAAACTAAATATATATGTTCACATCACCCAAATATCCCATAAAATAATTCAAACAAACTTGAATAATGGAAGATAGGAAGATTTTTTTTTTCCATTGATAAAATACTTAACAATAAAACTGAATATCCAAGCAATTCTAATTGGACCTACCTTAGATTGGACTTATTTACCTTTTAATGTCAGCTATTCACACAATTTATTTCCATCTTTATAAATAGTAAGGCAAAAGCCTCATTATCCCTACTGATGTCCACCAAATATTCAGTTGGGAATCTGTCTTTTCGATTGATTTCTAAGGTAAAAGAATAAAATCTTGTGTCAAGAATGGGTTAATACTGTACGAGGTAAAAGACATGCATCCATTCCCAGGATAGTTAAATTTGAATTGATTGTTTATATCCAAATTTATCATCCCAAAAACAGTAATGTTCTTACATTTCTCAATTGCACAGCAGTAAATCTAAAGAAAAATTAATATGCATACTCTTATTTTAACATCAATTGATATTAATGTCTTACTTATTATATTACATAATAATTTTACTTCTTTTTTCAAAATTTGTATGAATTGCAGATAAAGGGTCAACCTGGTTAATTGAAAGTTGCCAAATTAACAAATTTACACACTTTGCACCAGAAGGCTTTAAAATTTTTCCAACAATAACTGTTTTCCAAGTTTTAATAACATTTTAAGCACAATTGTTACAAAGGAAATAGTAGAAATGAAAAATAAAGGGGATTTTAAGGAGTAGATGAGAAAATTTGGATGACTTTTAAAGTAGAATGTCAACTTTGATTTATGTTAAGTGTGAAAAAAAGACCTGAGAGAAAATAAAATGGTCAACAAGAACGAGTATGGTTTATTATTATCACAATGAATATTATACAAGACTTTATTACAATAAAAGGTGGATTCCTTTAGAAGAGAATGTCCACTTGACTGAAGCATGCGATGTATCTGCAACAGAATTAATTGCATTACTACTCCAAACAGAAAAGTTAGTAGGAGCAAAATCCAAGTTGATACTTAATATGAGGAAAAAGTTGAGGCAATCATTAAATAAGAACATTCCCAAGTCTTCAAGCAATTAATTAAAAACCTAACTGAATTAACTTCTTTTTATTTGATTGATTTTTATATCAGGGAGACAAATAAAAGAATGTCATAAAATAGTTTTAAAAATTTTTGAAAGCTCTAGAAATTTTAGCAATAAATACATATAAACTCAAAAGATACACGCTGAATCACATGAAAACCATTAACAATAAATTATTTATGAGAGGAAAAATAAAATAGCAAAAACTAAAAATGTCTGGATGTTATTAAAAAGCAGGAAGCCTCTTTTCCCAATTACATATATTTCCAAACCAAACTATAAGCTATTTAGTTATGGGATTTAAAGTTATAACTAACAAAAATTTTCAAAATATTTATCAGGTTTAGTATACTGTGGAGGCGGCCCACACACCAACTTCTAAAACATTTCCTTACTTTTTTTTTGCACATGAGTGAATATTACAACTTTTTAGTTTACTTATGATGTTACCCTCAGTTTTCATATCGTTGAGAGTTACTACTAATTCTTATTTATAAAAGAATGTTAAGAAAGAGCAAACTTCTTACAGCCGTATCGACCATCTCGAGTAAGATCGAAGCTAACTCGAGAGTAGGATAGCACGGGAGTAAAGAAGACTCGCGTAATAAATGCCGAGCTTATCGACCAACATCGGTATAGCTTACTCGAGAGTAAGAAGGGCGGGACTTGTTAAGAACACTTCTGATTGGACAGCGGAGACACACGGCAGTTCGCGCGATCGAACCTCGGCTTCCCACGGTCTCTATAGCATAATTTCAATCTTATTTTAAAAATACTTACCGTAATTCAAAAAATCTGAAACACCTCTCCAAAATTCAGAAATTTTTGGAGTAATTTAAATGGATTATCGAATTAAAAGAAAGGTTTTTAAAACTGGGGAAATAAGTGCTTCCTAAATTATGTTATAATAGAATATCAAAAGTCATATTTGCGGGGCGCCATCTATGAATATGAACACGAACTCAAAACGTAAATCAGTATTACTTTGAACGTTTCTTTACTAGTTAATTGTCTTTATTTTTAAAACTAAATCAAATGCACATGATTACAAATGAAATGAATCACCTAAATATAGCTTAAAATGTTTGTATTTTCGCACATTTAACCTTAATTCTCTCTACTAACCCTACTAACATATTGCCGGCGGCCATTTTGTTTACTTAAACCAGGTTTTACTCGGCAAAGTTGAGGTGTCACACAACGTAGGTTTTACCTTGGTTTTACTCGGGAGTAAGACTGGTCGATAACGTTAACGCTAGGATGCGAGGTTTTACTCATACTTTCGGTTTAACTTGCAATGGTCGATACGGCTGTTAGTCAATTCTCTCTATTTTAAATGAGGTTTGACATGGAAGGAGGCTTGTAATTTGTTGCATAACGATTCCAAATTTCTATTCAAACTAATAAAATAAAAATGACATATGTAAAACCTAAAGATGCAAAATTTCTAAAAGAGAAAGAAAGTGGATTATCCAAAAAATTTATTTTTAAGCAACTTTACTAACAAGGGAAACTTTGAATGCCTTCTTTAAACAATTTTGAAAGCTCTTTTTAAAGTAAAAGGTTAATAACCCTGCATTTCTGTATCTGAAACATTATCAACCCATAGCAGTAGTAACTGTATCAACAAAATACCCTTATCTTTACAAACAACATATCACTAGTTATGTGCAATAATGTCTCAACTCTTAAGCCTTGTATCTTTACTATAAGAGTACTTCAAATAATTTTTAAGGCTATGGTTTTAATGAAGGGGACTTAAACAAAGAAAAAAAAAGAGGGGAAATGAGAAAGATTTTACTTTTTGTTCTGCTCATATTCTTTCATAGTTCTCATTATATATTTTTGTATCCTTCTCTTGCTCTCTTTCATTTATCATTCTATTTTCCCTCTTTCTTTCTAATGCTACCAATCTATATTTCCCTCTTTTTCTTTGTTTTCTTCTTCTTCTTTTTTTTTTTTTTGCTTGGGTTCAATCTCGAATACAATTCGGTATAATAATCTGGGGTGGAGACTACACCTCCAATGTTTTACCATTAATTAACTTACAAAAGAAATTTTTACGTTATTTTTCCTGAGAATAATCATCTTTTAAATGTGCATCAGTTATTTATGTTACATAGTCTACTCTTTTTAAAAAAATTCCCATCATGGGCAACTATAAACTCTAACACTTCATACAATCTCCGCAGTCGAAATTATTTTTAGTGCCTACCCCTCGTAAAGAAATATACAAAAAACATTTCAATATCTTTCGGTTACTTTATTTAACAAATTACCAAGCCAAATTCAAACAGAATCTAATATCAGATTATTTAAAAAACTTTGTATTGCTTTTATTCTTGACCAAAATAATGTTGAAACCCTAATTTAATTTGTCAGATTTACATTCAATCTATGTTGTTCTCTCATTCTTCCTATAATATATATATAACTAGCTGATATGCCCGGCCTTGCACGGGTGGAGTGTATCAATTTATTAAAATTTTCTCAAGTTACATGCCTAATTTTCTGTAACCATAATTACCAATCATCCTGGTAGTTTTTCATATCCCGGTGTTCCCAGTATTTTTTCATATCCCGGTGTTCCCAGTATTTTTTCATATCCTGGTGCATTTTCATCACCGTGCTCCCTGTGCCTTTTCCCTCCCGGTTCCAACTGTGTAAATCTAACCTAACCATCCAGTTCCGGTGTTGCACATTTAATTACGACAGTTACCCAATTATCCATTCTAAGTGAAAAAAAATCCATTAAAATTATTACAGACTTTTGAAATCCCAAAATTTGTAAATACCCCCTGTTTAAATTGAAAAAAAAAAATCCCGTTAAACTACACCAAAGAAACAAATTATAAGGTTAAATAACAAATTGATCTAGTGTTTCTATCATCAACTTTCTAAAAAAACTGCATGATGATGTAATCTTTACTTTAACCAGTCTAATTCTTAAAACTTTCTATTTCAACTTAAAGTTTCATGGAAAATGAAGTTTTTAATAAGAAAATACTGTTATAAAGTTTTTTATAAGGGCCGTTTTTAATTTTTTAAATTATTAATAACCTTTTTAAAACAATTTTAGCCAAGTTTTATCTTTAAATACTTTGTTTTATGTTTAAAATTGTTTTTGTTGTATTATTTGCAACAATGCGAGTTAAACAGATCTTCTTTAGCGGAGAAGTAAGGTGAATTTTACAAAAAGGCCTTATAGGGGATGAAGGGGTGGTTTTAGAAATTTGGAAATGATGTCATTGTCTTTCCCCCGTCCCCTTACGTATGTGTACCAAGTTTGGTTCGATTCGGACGGGTAGTTTTGGAGAAATTGTGCCAAATCTGTTCCGGACAAACCCAGGCAGGCAGGCAGGGACACCTTCATTATATATAGAGAGATTGCCAGCCAAGCCATTCTTGTTTTATTTTATTTTTTTTTCTTTCTACGTAAATAAAAATAAATTCTCCAATTCTTCCGTTGTTTTTTTTATCGGATTTTAATACACTACATGACATTTACCCATGGTCGAGCAGTTGCTCCTTTGGGATAGCCATGTAATCAATGTTTATTATTATTTTTCTTGTGTATGTTTTTTATGTGTCTTTTGTAAATAAATTTGATTTGATTTCTTATCGTTTTCTAAATTACCTATCCAATTTGCTTTCCCCCTATTCTCCTTCTTTCCCATTTCTCTCTAACTTTTCTCTTTCATTTGCCATTCTTTTCAAATTCAAATCAAATTACTTCAATAAAAAACCTTAGCTCTAAATAACTTCATGTACCTTTTACTAAAAATGAAGAATTTTCAAGTTGCAAAATTATTGGATGAAGCCAGCAATGATAACGTGTCTCATTGTCATCTTTATTTCCCTACTCATCTGCTTCTCCTTCTTTCTTTCCCATTTATCACTATTTTTCTCTTTCTTTTGCCATTCTCTTTAAATTCAAATCAAGTTGTCCAACCAAGCAAGGGTCCATTTAAAAAAACATTCAGATTCATTCAAGGAACATTCACAAAATATTTTAGGTTAAAAATGGACACCTTTGCAATATTTTTCACTCTAACACAGATCCTCTTTATTAGGGTGAGTCGAAAAAACACTTTTTTCGAAATCCGTTTAGGCTTAGGGGGGATTTTTGGCCAAATGTCTTCAATAATACGTAAAAAAAATTTCAGATCGATACAACCATTCCTTAACTTGCCGCCGAGCCCCCAAAGTTTGAAAAAAGTGGAAAAAATGACCAATTTTCAGAATTTTTAAAAATATATTTCAAGATTTATATTGTGATAAAACTGGTTCAAATGTGTTATTTAAGACTTATTTAGATGGATTATATTTATTTGTGTGTATTAACTGCACCCTATAGGGTCTATAATTTTAAAGTAAAAAGTATTCTACTAAGCGACGTTGCACTCACCAACGCTTATAATGCACTATGGTGGACGAAAGGAATTAAATTCCGAATTTCTTCGAAGGAACACCCTCGAATGATGCCATTTGGTGTTAAATTGTACTTTAAATTAGAAAGGCCAGTGAAATAACAATAATGAGGCCTTCCACTGAGCTTTTAGTGTAAAAAATGCTTTTTTACAAAAATGCTCATTTCTAGCTGAACAAAGCCAAAAATTATCCTAAAAAAAAAACCGGGATAGTGTACTATTTTAGATCCTAAACTTTGAAATACCTTTGAAACTTTTATAGTTTTCATTTTTTATAATTAGAACTTAATTTTAAACCGTACAGTTTGGACATTACATGGATTATCAGAAGTGAAAATTGATTTTCTTTTTTAAAGTTATGAAAATTCCCTCTTTTTAACATATCAGGGGGAACGTTTAACTAAAAACTTCATTTCTTCAAAACATCAACAAAAATTAACAAGTGTTAAACAATTTTCATTACTTTTAAAAAGAAAATCGAATTTTCACTTCTGGTACTATAGGAATAATCCATGCCATTTCCAAACTGTACGGTTTAAAACTCTAATTATAAAAAATGAAAACTATAAAAGTTTCAAAGATATTTCAAAGTTTAGGATCTAAAATAGTACACTATCTCGTTTTTTTTAGGATAATTTTTGGCTTTGTTCAGCTAGAAATATAAGCATTTTTGTAAAAAAAAGCATTTTTAACACTAAAAGCTCAGTGGAAGGCCTCATTATTGTTATTTCACTGGCCTTTCTAGTTTAAAATACCAATTTAACACCAAATGGCATCATTCGTGGGTGTTCCTTCAAAGAAATTCGGAATTTAATTCCTTTCGTCCACCATGGTGCATTATAAGCGTTAGTGAGTGCAACGTCGCTAAGTAGTACTTTTTACTTTAAAATTATAGGCCCTATAGGGTGCAGTTAATACACACAAATAAATATAATCCATATAAATAAGTCTTAAATAACACATTTGAACAAGTTTTATCACAATATAAATCTTGAAATATATTTTTAAAAATTCTGAAAATTGGTCATTTTTTCCACTTTTTACAAATTTTGGGGGCTCGGCGGCAAGTTAAAGAATGGTCATATCGATCTGAAATTTTTTTTACGTATTATTGAAGACATTTGGCCAAAAATCCCCCCTAAGCCTAAACGAATTTCGAAAAAAGTGTTTTTTCGACTCACCCTACTCTTTATGCTTCTCTATCATAATTATGTCATTATTTTTAATTTTTTAAAAACCTATCAACAAAACAGGACTCTGCCTTAAAAAAAACTCAATTTTACTCCAATTGAATTTGCAAAATTATGAATAGAAATTAGAACCTTCTGTTGCAAAAAAATTGGTCATTAAGAGGGTGGTCACTCAGAAGGGGTAACCTTAAATTCATTACTAACATTAATCAAACTATTATAGGTAAAAACGCTCTAAAAAAACTTAATTCCTGCACCAAACATAAAATGAAAAGTTTTATTCTATTAAAACTAAATTTTAAAAACATGTTTCACTTTTTCACTCTGAATTAATGCGAACGTAAGAAAAAGTAAAACAACGCAATTTCTAAGATTTAGACAGAATTTTTTTTATAAAAACATACAAGACCCCTTACATTTTTGCGCCCCAAAACAGCTATAAAAACCCCGGACGTATGGTAAGCCTAGCATTAAAACAGCTGGGAAAACTTTTTGTGAATTGGAGAAATGTGTTGCTGAGAGGGGTTTGGGGAATTTATTTGTTGTTGTATTGAGGTATTTTAACATTGTGAGAATAAGGGGAAATGGATGCCTTCAAAAAGTGGTCATTAGAAGAGAGGGTCGCACAGTGAGGTTTTACTGTACTAAAGATGAAGGATTTTCAAGTTGTGATGTTAATGGGCGAAACCAGAGCAATGATGATAATGCCAGGAGAAAGTTTTAGTCAACGAAAGAGTCTGCACTCACCATGAAGGTAGGGGGTCTTCACGTGTTTTCGTCTTCCCCGCTTTTATTCTCCTTCTCGGCAGACTCGAGGGCGATGAAGTAGACCTTGAACTTGTTGTGCAGGTACTCGGCCTTTTGTCGCACACTCTCGCTCTTCGTGAAGTAGCGGCACTTCTTGACCGTCACAAAGAGCCCGGGCGCCTGCTTCAGCAACACAGGGCTCAGGGGAAGAGTGTCCAGGGCGGAGAGCGCCTCAAGGCAGGCCTGTGGGAGGGAATACGCTATTAGCCGCAGATAATGAATAACAGTTTACTACAAAACCTTGTCTTTGACCTTTATTATGTATAAGGTCATCCGGAAAGTTCCGCTGGTTTTCACTAAGTTAATTTTAGAAAATCCGGTAATCGGTGGTGACTTCCAACAAAGGAGATTATGATTAAAGTATATTTATTGCTGCAAATGGCCTGTGAGGTGGGGAACAGTTTGAGACTCAGAAGCTCATCTGTGGTTTGCCTTTCTCTCAACTCAGGGACTCAAGATGCCTGAACTCCTTAAGGGACTGGATAGAGAGTTGGACAGATTCCTACTGTGCACTCTTTCGGTCAGGAAGGATTTTTGTTTACTGAGAAGTAAGGTATTTTACCTTACACTGAGTCACATTATCATCCAGCGTCTAGTCCTTCATAGGGGACTGTTCGAGTGTTTGCGGACAGGGATTGTATTCAGTCAAGAGGTTGGCACAAAGGACCTTTGGTAGAGGTGCCTAGCATTTTATTCTCTTTTGCCCCTCCTTGTAATTCTATTCTATTCTAAGGTATATTTATGAATATAGTGTATGATTTTGGTAGTTCAGTTGATATTACTTTTGAAAATAGCAACTGGAAAATAAGACCGTAAACGGCAATTTTAGTTTGCCTCTTTAAAAACTAGGAAAAATGCATGATTGATGGCTAATAAAAATTTTGTTGTATATTGACAATGTATCCATTATGATATCATAGTTACAAGATGGTTTGATAAGTTCAAGATTGGAAATTTTGGTCTCAAACATAACATTTAATGTAGAAAACTTACATCAGTAATTGTTAGTCATTTGAAAAAAAAAATTAATTTAAGTGGCATCAAAATCAATAAGAAAGTATACAGATAGAACCAAAGTATTTAAAAATATGCAGTATATTATATTATCTTAGAATATAGGTTCAGAAACCGGTGCGATATTTAAGCCCACTACGTTTTAGCTAATCAGAATTAAACTTGCTAAACTTACAGTAATCAAACTAAGCAATTCTTTGCTTCACACGGAAATATTATAATAATAACAACTCGGAAATTAGAAATAAATCCTTTCAAAGCTATTATGGAATAAGACTTTCAATATTTAAACAAGCATTATGGTTCAAAACACATCTGCCTAGATTTTATTTCATACCAGCTGCTTAGTGGAACATTAGGGGCACTTTAAAAACCTGCAGGAAATTGCCAGTAAAAGGAGTTTTAAAGACAAAATTTCCCATTTTGAACTTATCAAACCATCTTAAAACTTTAAAAACCTAATGTAAACATTACATTGTCAGTATAGATAGGGCAAAACTTTATTAGTCATGAATCACACATTCTTCAATCTAATCAAATCCTACCTAAAAAAGTATATCCAAAATTTGGACTACGTGTACCCAAACTAGTTAAAGACCTGTTTTTTAGAGTCAAATTTCCTTGGAAGAGGACCCCCTTTGGTACTTGGAACTTAATTATTCACACCTTTTATTATATTAAGTTCTTTAAGTTGCAAATTCTACCAAAAAGTGTATTAAAATCTACATTGGACCTATTAAATATGCATGGGTAGGGATGAGGAATAATTTTGGGCCTCCCCCTAAATAAATTTCTACATATGCCACAGCCTCTACCCACCCAATCAGTTTTTACAGAGTTCAGAAACACCCTGTTTCCTTACAGTCTATTAAATTTAGCGCAATTTCCAAACTTGGATTTAATTGTTTTCCTAAGCTACTTATGACAATGTCTGTCAAACTTTTTTCAAGGTTTTGAATGTTGCTTCCGTAGGTGTAAAAAATTCAGGGTTTGATTCCCACCTTGTTTCTTAATATTTTGGAAGGTTTTTAATAATTTGCATAAATAGCTTCATAACTGTTACTTATTATCTTTTTTAAGTGGCAACATTGTTCTTAACCTCCACATATAAAGAAGTATTTTGTTGGTTGTTAAGACTTCCTTGTGATATTGTTGAGGCTCCAAGGCTGGGAATTTGAATAAAGAGTATGTTTTCATCTTTGATGCTTCATCCCGTTATTTTGGAGAGAAAGATCCTATCATTTTAGTGTTTTAGAATGACCATTTTCTTCCAATAGGCTTAAATAACTTCAAACATTAAAACATTTCACTGTGAATAAAGGTTTCACCTGCTCATCCACCCGGCCACCACTCAGGGTGGCCCGCTTGATTTTAGCCTCAAGCGAGGTCAACTGGCCGGCGAGCTCTAGTGCTTCCAGCTTGAGCCTCTGCTTTTCAGCCATCTTTTGCCGCTTCTTTTCCTTCTTCTCCTCTAGCTTGCGTTCGACCTGAGCAAGAGAAAACCGTTTTACATCTGTGTAGTAAAAATTGAAGTGCTTATATCACATACCCTCTGAACCAATTCGACGAAAAACTTTAGTATTTATTTGTAGAGACTAGTACTGAGACTAGTGTTACAAGTTAAAGATTTATTAGTTTAAAGATTTATTAGTTAAAAGAGTAAAAAGTAATTTTATTTTGAGTTGGCATCATGTAAAGGAAAATGATTAGAATGGAGAATTTAGATTAGATTGTGTTGTTTTGATGTTGTACTTATTATTAGTTTAGAGAATTAATAAGAATGGAGATTAGATTGTGTTGTTTTTATTAGTAGAAAAGTATTAGATAAGAAGAAATGGAGAAATAGATTGTTTCGTTTAGTGTGTGTGTGTATTTTGTGGAAAAGATTATTACGATGGCTGTAAATAAGATGTTTTTGTTTATATAAAATTTGAATTCTAACTCCAAGTTTCCAAGTATTACTTTGTCTCCATGTTTCGACTTGCTAAGGATTCTTCCCACTCCGGGACTACTCTAGATTTACAAGACTATAGTTGGCACACCCTCCAAATTCAAAGGATTTTCTGTAGTCAGGGATGTTGCACCACATCAAAAATTGTGTAGCAGCTTAGTTTAAAATTTGGAGCAGGATAAATCAACTTTAGTAGCAGCTAATTTTAATTTTGTAGCAGCCACAAAATTAAAATTCATAGCAGGGTTAGTAATTTTTGTAACTAAAATAAACCATTTATAATTTAACCCAACTATACATACAGTAGTTTAAACGGAACGTAGGTGAAAATAACAGAATTGTGAATGCAAAGTGAAAAACTACAGATCCTGAAAAAAGTTTCCTTGGCTAAAAGGTTTCTTCAGATTTAGATTTAAGTGCAGGAAAAAAAAAACACATTGCTGGAACAGGATCGCAGGTTTTTATACAAACTTGTGTTCTTGTTTATTCACATTGATTTTCTTAGATAAGAGGAATCAGTGGTCTGTCCAGGGCTATTATACTACCATTTTGAGGTACCTTCGCACATTCATCATTTGATAAATAGGCACTTTCACAAATTTAGTTTTAGGAAAAAAGGTACCTTCACAAAATACATTTTTGAAAGAAAGTTCTCTAGTATAAGCTATATTCTCTCAATAGTTAAATTTTTAGTCATTCTAGACTTAATTTTATTTTGCTTTAAATGTTTAAAAAATTATGTGCATGTTTTTATGTTGATTTTGTGCTTTTATTTTCATAAATTTACAGAAAATTTCTCACAAATTAGTACTACATTTTCACAAAAGAGGTACTTTTTTATAAAACCTAGACAGACCCCTGGGAATGTTTTCTCTGGTAGCTTAAATTTCAGCAATTATATTTAAAAACTCATTTTAAGAGGCTTTTTTAAGCTAAGGTGACATGTATAAATAAATAAAGAATGAAAGAGGGTATACAGCATGTTATAATTAAAATTTATAGATTATATGGAAATTAATAAGATTTATAAAATTCATAAATTAAAAAGAAAACTGTATTTTATGATTTAAACAGATTTAAGATTATGTTCAATTAATAGGCAAAAAGAAGATTGACATTAGTACAAAAATAAGATGTTCTCCCACATTTTAAGGTGGGAAAAGTTGGCAGGTCTACTTTCTTATATTAGTCATATAAATATTATTGAAAAAGTTTTAAAATATTTGTTTAGTAAGTTTATTTGGAGATAGTATTACCAATTTATAACACCATTTCATATGCATTATGCCAGTAAGAAATGCTACTGAAAACTAAATGCTAAGTTTTCAGTTGATTTAAGAATTTAACAGTAAGTTAAGTTTTAAGTTAAATTGAAGTTTGTAAGGTTGTTGTTTCTGAAAGCATTTCAGTTGCATAAAACCAAAAACTTTCAGCACACATAAAATAATTTTATATTAGTTTTCTTGATAGTTTTTAAAGAATCTTTAAAAGATTCAATTATATTAATCTTAAAAATCTTAAAATTATCTTAATCTTAAAAAGATCAATTTTAACTTATTCCCTTGCTTTTATAATAAACTCTCTGACCCCTTGAGCCTGGCTCTTTTTTAGGATTTTAAAAAGGGAACTTACAAGGAAATGTTCTCAGGGTGAACTCACAGAATTGGATGAAAATTTTACAGGCATAAGAAGATGGCTAAAAAAACTTACTGTGAAAAAATTAGCTGCTAAATTTCATTAGGAAAGGAGTAAATTAACTTTGAAAATTGGGTTCTGAGATGCCAACCACATTCAGTTATCACCACTTGGCGAATTTTCTATCAGATGGAATGATTAAATTTGTATTTAACGTGAAATTGAGATATTTTGTTAAAAGTACTTCAGAATTCAACAACATTAAAACAACAGTTTTTTAATTAATTTCCTTTCCTTTATTATAATTTTCCTCCTTTAATTCATTTTTAATCCTTTTTTGCATTTGATGAACCTTTTTTTTATTTGCTCATTTAAACTACTTCAGAGAAAACGCGGCCAGTTTATTCTAGTTATTTTTGGCACAGAGCCAAAGGAAGCATCCTCGCCTAGTAGGGTTACATTTGGCGTTAAATATGATAATTTTTAATAATTTTTTACAGCTTTTCTACTGTAATTTAGCAGCTAATTTTTTTACAGAAGGTTTTTTGAGTCATATACTAACCCCTGTAAAATTTTCGTCCAATTCTGTGAGTTCACCCTAGAGAATGTTTCCTTGTTAGATCAAAAAAGGAGTTTAAGCTTGAATTTTTGGGACAAATTTCAAAATATTTCTCAAGGAGGACTGTTGTGACTAAAGTAAAATAGCACGACTTAAGTTCAGAAGCAAAACACTAGTATTATTATGGTAGAATTTCTAATGTTATATCATGATGTGAAACACTAATACTTTTACTATCAATTGTTAAATTTAGTTATTGTTTATTGGAAATTACATTTTAATTTTATGTTTGAAATTTAAATAAATTCAGTTTTTCGGAAGCCTGGGCTTTCACTTATGTTTTTAGAACTTTCATCACTTTTTGCTCAGAACCTAATATCCAAGGAAACTTACAACTATTAAGCCCACCAAGAATCAATTCAATACCAACCTGTTAATGTTTCAATAAAATCTACATTAATGTAAGTGCAGGGGTCTGTCCAGACTTTTTGTAAAAGTTAGTAGTTTTGTGAATTTAAAGTTAGCGTTAAATTAGTTTTTTAGCCTGGAGCCTATTTTTGTGAATTTGCGAAAATAGGGTTCCATATTTGTAGTATTGTGAAAAATAGTGTCTGTTTAAAGGCTAAAATACCTTGTAAGGGTCTGTTTTTAAGGTAAAATATTTTGTGAAAGAGTCCAAAAAAGGACCCAAATTCCTTCTAAACAGACCCCTGATGTGATGGGGAGTCTTAAAACTCTCCATAAAGAAGCCAATGTTAAGTGTAAAAACTCACCTTCTTTTTTAGCTTCTCTTCATCCTCATCTTCTTTGCTCTTGCCAGGGGGTGAATTCTGCTTGGGAGGAGTGACAACATCCTCTTTGGGAGCTTTTTGGCGGCTAGCTGACTTTTCGGGCTGCTTTTCAGGTTCAGCAGGACGCTCTTCCTTGTCTGTAAAATACAATGGAATATTTCACTTATGCATATATTCTAACCTAACATTGTAACATGAATGAGCAAAGATATATCTGTTTAAACCAGCGTTAGAAATTGGGAAAAAAATCCACTAGTCCCCCGGATCTTACTGGTCTCCCAATCTTACCCAATCCCAATCTTACTGGTCCGCAACAAAAATCACTGGTCCGCCAAATTAAAAAGGACCGGCTTAAATATTATTATAAAGTAACTATTGGACTGAATGTGAGTACCAAATAGTACCTAATGTTAAAAATTAATACATATTCAATAACCTTTTTCTTTTTCGCCGGGGACACCCCTATCCTATATCGCCACATTTCGGGTTCTGTCAAAAATATGTACTTGCTTCACCAAATGCAATCCTCCAACTCTTAGCGAAAAAAAAAAAAAACGCTGCTAGAACTGGAGCGTGGGATATTTTATCACCAAATACACTGGTCCGGCGGACCAGTGATTTTCTAATTCCACTGGTCCGAGCTGTTTTTTAGTTGTCCCGGACCAGCAAACCGCCCCAATTTTGAACGCTGGTTTAAACGTACAAGATTTTAATTATATTTTCCTTCAAAACTTAACATTTAGTTTTAGGCCCTGCATACCTCACATGATTCACTGTGTTCCAGACTTGGATAAATTAAAAAACTTTCTGCATGCAAAATTTTCCTTAAATATTTTCTGCAGATTAAATAAGTGCCCCAAGTCCTTTAAATTATGATTTAATGCACATTTACAGTCATATTATTTACCTAGGTACTGTGATAATGCTTCTTAAGATACAACAGTAAGAAAAATCAATTTACTTATCAAAAACCTAAATTATTTTAAAGGAATTTTTGCAAAATCAATTTTAAATGCTCAGCATGTGCATCAATATTATCCAAGTATGTTGTGTTCTCATCAGAAAAACACTATTTAGACATTTTCATTTCTTTCTGTGGTCATATAATTCAATTAGGTATGAAAAAATAAATAGTATTTTTCAATGAGTTGTAGCTTAATTTTAACACTTAGGGATCTTTTGAGTCCATAACTTCAACTGAAATTCCCAGATAACTTTTGAATGTAATGAACCTTTCATCCAGAATTTCAAAGAATCAACAGAGGGCCAACATAATGCAAGACCATTAATTGATTTAAAAAGATAAGGATACAGGGGCCGCAGCCGATTTTTTGGGAAAAAAGTAGGAAAAATAGGTGAGCAAAAGAAAAAAATAGGATTATTTTTCTAAAAAAATAGGAGAAAAAAGGAATATTCTCCAAAAAAATAGGAGAAAAATGATTATTTTTCTAATATTAGATCTATAATACAGTAACGGACCCTTCATCCAGCAAGCTTGGGGCCTACATCATCGAATTTTCCGGAGTTTGAAACAATTTCGGAAAAAACGCCCAAAAAGACCACATCTGTCTACTAACACAACTGCGTTTGTATCATAACGAAATTGTGTGCACACATTTGCGGTACAATCATCATTCCTGTTCTCGAAAAGTTAAGAGAAATAATAAACAATCCGTGACAAATATTCGCAAACGGTTTGAATCCTTGAATTCCCAGTTGTTAGTGAAAAGGTTTTGCTAGGGACCGATAGTACCGACCCGACATCAATCCGAAAACACGAAGAAAGTCCATTGCAAGGGTTAAAAAAAAGGAATAAAAAGAGCAAAAAGCTGAAAACAAGGAGATTGACTGTAAAAATTGGAAAAAAGGAGCTAATGTGAAAATAATAGGAAAAATAGGAAAAACAGGAGCTCTGCGGTCCCTGAGGATACCAATCTCTTTTTGAGTACTAGTTGCATACACAGAAATTTATAAACAATAGTCATGAAAATTAAAAGAAACATTTAGAAAAAACTGGAAAAGATACAAAATATCTATTTACTCTGAGTTTGCGTTTTCCCTTGACTTTTTGAAGACGCCTTCTCTTCTACATTCTTGGTTTTCTTTTCCTCCTTATTGTTTTTTGCTTTTGGTTCTTTAGTTTTCACAGTGTCAGCTTTCTTTTCCGTTTTCACAGCATCAGCTTTCTTTTCCGTTTTCACAGCATCAGCTTTCTTTTCCGTTTTCACAGCATCAGCTTTCTTTTCCGTTTTCACAGCGTCAACTTTCTTTTCCTCCGTTCTGTTGGTTTTCTTGTTTATCACTTCATCTGTAAGCTTGACCAACTCAACCGTGCATTCAGGAACCTCTTTCACACGGCCTTTAGCTGTGGTCTAATTGGGGAAAAAAGTTTAATCTTTAAGTTATATTTCTAAAAGAAGAAAGATCTAAAATTATAATTCAAATATAATGTTCCCTTTTCTTCTTATTGGAAAAAGTAAAGTAAAATATGGTGGGTCACTTTTTCTGATTTAAGAAAGGCTAGTGCTCTAGAAATTTTAAAAGATTCCTGTTTTGATGGTTGCTTAGAATTTCATGGGTCAAATTCTTTGATAGTTTCTGCAGTTAATAACACAAAAATAAGGAATTAACAAAATTGCTTAGAGACTTAGGGTCAACAATATTTTATGCAATTCTTTAGTGTTTTTAATGCTTATAGTTAGATTCTCTAAAAGCTGTTCCTAAAAGATTTAAGTATGTCCATAAAAGCTTTGAACTACAATTATACAATTATTTTTTAATATACTATAACTGATCAAATGTCATTCCCTTTCCGAATAAGAAAAAAAAATTATAGGCAAGGAAAAATTTCTATTTCAAATCGTAACACAATTGTATTGAAACCTTAAGACAAAGTAGCTTATAAATAAATCAATATTTGCTGTTCTGAATTACAGTATCTTAAGTTGCCAAAAGCAGCCCTAAATATGCCTTCTCCATAGGACCACCACAGACACCCCCATTACAGAAAAACTTGGTCAGAATGAATTTTTCCCAGGGGTGCCACTGACTTAAGCACAAAAACATGGAAAACTATTAGGGTGGATTTATTACATGCAGCGGCTTGAGCAAAGGAACGGGGAAAACAGTGGAAAATTTTTTAATGCTTTCCTTGTCAATTCAGAATCTGGTCCTGCCATTGGTTCTTGGAGCTATGACATAGTAGCTACATCAGCATTTATAGGGAAGTTTTGACCAATCGTGTCGCTCGAATCGCTGCATGTAAACCTGCCCTTACAGTAACGAACCTTTTATTTAAATGTTTCTTGTTCTGAAGGTTTTTCACATAAAACTTACGGCACGCCCAATGAACCGATAAGTCAAAATGGTCAGGAATATTTGAACTTCTACAGCTGTATGATAACATGACGAAAACCTATCTACAGTAGCAAAAAAATTCTTTCAGAATGATGTAGCTACTATGTAAAAGCACTAAGAACTGATTAGTGGGACAAATTCTTCATTCACTCCCATAGAATGGTTTGACTATAGCAGGATGTAAACGTGACACAATCGTAGCTACAAACTTTCATTCAGAATGACCGTAGCTAAACTACTCAATTGTGCTAAGAACTGATGGTAGGACCGGATTCTTCATAAAAGATGTTATTAATGCTTAAGCCTTTTTGTCAGGCTAAAATTTCCAAGAAATCCAGAATTTATGCTGTTAAAAAACAGATTTCTATGGCTACCCAGAAAAGTGGCACCACTGTTTGTTTTCTATCCCCACTAACACACAAACCTTACTAACTGTTTTACGAGGTTCTTCTTTCTTCTTTGGTGGAAGAGGTTTCTCCTCCTCCTCCTCTACTTCTTCTTCAGAAGACGAGGAAGATTTGCTACTCTCCTCTTTTTTTGATTCTTCTGCCTCACTCTCACTGTCAGCGGAGCTCTCCTGCGAAGAATGCTCTTCTTCTGGTTTAGGTTGCGGGGGAGATGGGGGTTCTGAAAAAAAAAAATCAAATTTTAATAAATACTTTAATTTTTGTCCTGGAAACCTTTGCTGTGTCATTAAAATTCTTCCTTCATATTTAAAAAAAAATCTTTGTAAAACATTATATATATTCTCTCCATGACAAAGTCGATGGGGTAGGTAAAAAATTTAGAGAAAAAGAGTTTTCAGCATAACAAGTTAAATCAGAGGAATACCTAACATCTGGGGGGGGGAATATTTTTTTAGAAAAATAAAGGTTTTCAACATAATTAAGTTTGTTTTATCGAGCAGAGCAGAGTATATAGTACTGTATAATCTAAAATAGAGTTCAGAATGTGTACAAATATATAAAGAAAACTAATATCAGCATTGTTTTTCCAAGTGCTTTTTCACCTTAAGTTTTCATGACATTCATACTGATCCATGGTCCACGTCCAGTATCTTAAAAAGTTAATATCAGACTTGGCTAGTTTTTGCGGCAGATGGGAAAAAAACGTGGTATTGACTAGGAAAAAAGGTTTTTGTCATATTATGTAGTAAATGTATTATTATTACTTAATTTACTCGCCTTAGATTGGACACAGAATAGCATTAACAAGGCCTATAGTATCTTTTATAAAAAAAAAATTCAAATTGTAAGTCTAAATTCCCTACTTTTATAAATATAAAAATTTTCTATTAAACCAATGACCAAAGACAAACACATATATAATGAAAAAGTGTTGGTTCTCACGTATTATCCTGTCGACTGTGGCGCTGAATCTGATGATCGCTGACCAGTCAATGGGATATAATACATTAAAACCAAAATGTCAAATATCAACATATATTTTCTAAATTTGGGTGCTTTATAAACCAGAGAACCTCAAAAACATTATCACTCCAGGGGTGCAGAATATGTCCGAACGAGGTTCGGGGGAAATTCAAGCAGCCCTGGAGAAATTTTTGCCCCAAGATAGAAAGAAAAACTAAAAATCAGCTGACAAACAAATATTTTGTGTAGTGACTTCATCATAACCTCCAATTTCAACGGAAATCCGCTGAAAACTATGGAGTTACAAATGTAGAGTGGGTAAACTACGGATCTGCGGTAAAAATCCTGATTTTCTAGGAAAATACCTGAAAGTTGGCTTTTCTTTGCTTTTCAATTGGTATGCAGGAAAAACAACGTATTAGTCGTGGTAGGATGGGTAATTTTCACTGTAAATTACGTTCTTGTTTGATCACATCGATGTTCTTTACAAAAAAAATGTGTTACTTAAGGAGTAATATACAGATAGCTTAAATTTTGAGAAAAATAGACAATGTTTTTAAGAAAAGAAGCACTTCTGAGCTAAGGTTAAGAATGTGCAAGAAATACTAAAAACCAGAGCATAAAGATCATTTAAATTTATGGTTTATGTGAAAATTATTGAATTTGAAAGGAGTTTAATTATTGAAAAAAACTACTTTTTTAAATAAAATCTCATTTTGGGGGAAATTTTGAAGGAAACAAATTATGTTCTGGGGAAATTTTGGGCCCTAAAACATTTTCTGCACCCCTGTATCACTCTAACTACTATAGGGGAGACCGGGGCACATTGGTACAAATTTTATAAATTTGTTATTTATAAGAAAAATATTCTTGTTTTTTAAAATTTTAAACCATGAAATTTGAGAGTATAATCTTATCTTCTAATGTGATGAGTTAAATTGAAGAATTTTTCAGTATTACAATCATAAACTTCTCATTAAGGAGACAAAAATTTTTGTACCAATCTACCCCGGGCCGGGGTAGATTGGTACAAGGGCGGGGTACTTTGGTACACTTATTTGAAATACACATAATCAACAAATTTCATTTATTATTATTGATAACAAGATAACAGTAATGGAAAATAATGAAGAAAACAAGGTTAGTTATTTTAAAATACATCAAAATAGATTCACAAATGCAAATTAGTGGTGAAAAGATGTCAGCAAAATTTTTATAAATTAGTGGACATTATAGTTACTTAAATCAACAGGGAAAGTTAATAATGTTACAGCTCTTATGGTTCCTCCACAAAATGTAGGTTCTGGAAGAATAAAGCATACATCTTCAAGATCAATAACACTACTGTCAACCTGGTCAGGAAAATAAAACTTTGCACAATCAGTTTTCTTTCACATATATTTCACAGTAAACTCTGATTCTGTGTTCTTAACTTCCACCTGACCAACATAAAAAATAACGCTCTTTTTGCCAGCAAACTTAACTAATATATTATATTACCACCCACTGAGATATTAGGTGAGATAATTTGATATTCTTCATGAGGGCTGTTACTAATACTTTCATCTGAACTCTGGAGACTAAAATTCAAAAGATCTTCTTCACTCTCTGGTTCAGAAGTTTTGGAGCTTGTTTTCTAACCCTTTTAGTTGATGGTTTCTTGTGGTTTGCTTGGGCCAAGGCTTTCTCCTCAATCCTGTTTTTTTCAGGAGTTGATGTCAGGATTCTAGATTTTCCCTTTCTTTGCCCTCGTGCGTTACTTTCCTAGCATCTGGTTGCCTTTGGGTATGGGTGAATACTCTCTGGTGTTACTGGTTCCCTTTCTTCCAAATGGCTCTCTGGAAAATCTCCTTTATTTATTTGTATCCATTCCTGAACTCTGAAGGGTGAATGGCATTGGTATTTGAAAGAACTGAAGTAGACTCCGATTGCCACGGGTCTATTCCACTTGAAGTACTAGGTTCTGGCTGATCAGTTACATAGGCACAGAAAAAATCTTCATCTGTGAAAATGTTTCTGTTAACTGGCCAAATTCCTGTTTTGCGGAATGAGGTTATATTTTTCAGGTTGAAGGTATATATACCTCTTAAGGCTATTATGTTAAGAAGGCTGCCATGTAAGCTATGTTATATATTGAGATGGTCTTTCCAGGATTAGAGAAATGCCAGTCATTAAATGCTGTCTTTAGGTGTGCCTTCAAGGGTCCAAAAAGCCCCTTAGTTGTAATCGGTGGGTACAATGTGGAGGAAAAGTAACAAAATGAATACTATTTTCCCTGCAGAAATCTATTACTTAAAGAGAGAAACTCATTTAGAATATTCTTATTCATTAAAGTCACTAATGGAAAAAAAGTTAACTTCTAATTAAAAACTATGTTCCAGTTAAAGTAATATGGCGGGGCACATTGGTACATGTACCAATGTGCCCCGGTCAAACTGTACCAAACTACCCCAGTAGCTGATTTTTTATAAAAAGTGTCATGATTAATATTTATTATTAACATTGTAGTTCAACACAGTGACAAATAAATGTCATTAACATACATTATAATGTGTTATCATTCACAAAGAGATAAATTAAATACAATTCTGATTATGGTCTTACAAATAGAATTTCAAAAGTTTTCAAAACTATAGTAAAAAAGCAAAATTTACCATTTCCAAGAAACAGCAAATCCAATCCAAGCAAACTTTTGCCTGATTAAAGTCTTCATTGTTGCTAACATTTATGAGAGAAATTCTAAAACTTTAAAATATATTAATTAAAAATATATACCCTGTACCAATGTACCCCGTGTACCAATGTGCCCCGGTCTCCCCTAAGATCCTTTGAAATTTTCAGTAGGTACAATGTGCTAAGAGAGCTTAAAGTTTGAGTTTTTATATATATCAACATAGTATATACATGGGTGCCACTTTTTAAAATTTGCAAGACAGAATTTTAAAGTATCGTATTAATCATTTTCACCCAGTCTAGCAATTTTTTTAACTGCATGAAAATTCATAAAATATCATGTATCCTATACAATCATAGTTCCTTAAATTCTAAATCAAGATAAAGCTGTATGTGAGTAGGTTGGTTGGTGTTACATATATTTTCAGGTATGTGTGCTTGATCTCAAGGATCCGCTTATACACCTTCGTCAAGTAAGACAGACACAACAGAATTTTTACCGACACAAAGAAGGAAAATACACCCAGGGGCGAGGTGAGAATCGAACTCACGACGGAGCAGTGAAACCATGTTACTTGTGGTCAAAACATGCGGTTCAAGTCCATTAATGTTCTTGCTAAATACCGCTACTATGCTCTTCTGGATACCAAAAAAGTAGTAATATATTGCTAAAACAATTTTAGACTCAGATTAAAATGCTTAGTTTGATAAAAAAAACTATTCATATTTTCAATAAAAATTAAAAAATGTTGATATTTGAATGGCATTCTCAAAAGCATGACAATATTTAGCACGGACATTAACGGAATCGAACTAAATGAGCAATGTAGGTATTGGAATTTAGTACTAATTTTGCATTTCTTAATAAACCTGGGACAGAATTCCGTTCATTGAAATTTTTAAAAGACGGAATTCCGTCCAGGGGACAGAAGAGTGGCACCCATGAGTATATTTCTTTAAATTATAAGCACTTTCTTTAAATAAATTAATAAGCACTTACGTGACTCTTGAGGTGCAGGGTCTTGATCCACATCCATTTCATTCTCTTTTTTCTCATCTTCCTTCTCCGAGCCCTCGCTGTCAGAGCTAAACTTCTTGCGTTTAATCATTCGTCCACTGCGACTTCTCTGCGGTGGTTCAGCAACATCAAACACTCTTTTACGCTTTTTGGGTTGGGGTATCTTAGCAGGTTTCTTCTCTTCCTTTTTTTTCTCTGGGGGGTCTTCCTTCTTCTTCTGCAGGGGCTCTTCCTTCTTCTTTGGCGGGGGCTCTTCCTTCTTTTTCTGCGAGGGTTCTTCCTTCTTTTTCTTCGGGGGATCTTTCTTCTTTTCCTCTTTCACCACCTCTTCTTCACTCTCAGATGATTCCTTCTCTTCTTTCTCACTCTCCTCATCATCACTTGATGCTGGTGGTTTGGCACCTGGGCCATCCACAGTTGGATTGTTCTCGATCTCCCACAAACCTTCGTTGAAAAACCTTCTCTTTTGCTGCTTGCCATATTTCTCCTTGAATTTCTCGTATGGGAAGATATCTTTAGTTTGCACTATTGCCGTTTCATATGTACCAAAGAAAAACACAGGATACTTGTTGGGTGGGATCTTCTGCCCGGGTTTAGGCGGTTCGATACGAGCTGGCCACGGTGGATATCCCCTTACTTTACCGAAAATCAAATCTCCGGGAGAGTAATATTGGGCCATTTCCGATTGGAAAATAGCAATCGATCGAAGTACAAAGTCAGTAGCGTCAGAGTTGTTCCAAAACAATGCAGATCACAACAAATCTGGCAAAAATTCTAGGAGCAAAACACTAAAATCATCAGAATTTTTTTCGAACGGTTGTAGTTGCATTGGCCATTGGCGAATTTGATAATTATTGATTGAAGGTGGAAGTTAGAGTTGTTTTTCGTATTCTGTTTTATTTTATTTTTGGTATTTCATTTGATGGTGTAAAAAACAGTGGTAAAAAATGAATATAACCATTTAAACTCCCTCTATTTTTTACTTTGCTATCAGCATTCATTCCTAAAAAGTTTCAGATGTTGGGCTGGCTGAAATTTCCCACGCTCAGTTCGCCTGATCTGACGCCGCCACATAAATCGCAAATAAAACAACTTCTACTTTAACAACTTCAACTTTAATCCATCATCATTATTATTGTTTTTGTTTATATTTACACTCACTATTTAAATTATTGAATTTTTCATTTTCTACAGTAAAATTCTCGTAGCTGAACATTACATTTAACTTAAAATTTATGAAACAAAGTTCAACATAAAATTCAGATAATCTTATATGAATAAATATTTTAAAGAAAAGACAACCTTGAATTTTCAGAATTTTATTCTATTTCGTATCTAGTTTTCCAAGGTCCTTTACTAACGAGAATTTCAACCTGCAATTAGCCATAGTTTCTTTGTCATGGATTCATAAATATTAAATATAGGAAAGATATTTCCTGAATTATATTACTTACACACACTCAAAATATAGTAAAATTTCCTATGACAATTTAGATTCACGAGGGTGTACTAGAGATAAAGTTTGTGTACTCTAAATTAGTGCAACCATCAACCACTATAAAATATAATGAAAGCAATTTATGGTTCAATTCTGTTAACGGTCCCACTATTTTAATACATCACCAAGCTCATTTGGACACAAACAAAATTAAAAATATTGCTAAATAATTCCAAAACCACAGATTAATATGTTTATTTATGTCAATAACTGTTCAATTATATCAATAAAAACCATAATAATTTGTCCATATAGCGTTAAAACAGCTGGCAGTATGTAGCAGGACTATTGACATAATTGAACCCAATTTTTAATTGATTTCAATTCAAAAAGAAAATTCCATTCTAAAAAATTCTATTTAACGTAAAGAAACAAAATATTCCAGTCATCTTCATAAATCTGAGGCATTTGTTTTCATATTATACAACTATATCAGTGTATTACACACTTTACGGGCCTTACACCAAGGGCGGGTCCAGACCAGATTTTCAGAGGGGTGGCCATATTGGAGTGTATGTAATACTTTCCAAATTTTCAGGGCCTCAAAAAAATTTTTGAAGAGTGCTTTGAAGCAGCTTTTTAGGGGTTTATAGTTATTTAGAGGATATCCAGGGGCTGTGCCATTGTTTTAGAAAGTGGGGGCCAAACATTTTTGTAGGACCATAACGAGACCTTTATTTGGCCCCCAATTTTTTCCAAGGTCTTTCCAAGCATATCATAAATGAAATGCAAAACTTTGTTAAAGTATGAAAAGGTCTTATCAGGTAATGCTAGTTCCAAAGCAAAAGGGGTCCTCCCCCAGAAATTTTTGAAATTTGGCTTCAAGTAGAAAATTTTTTTTACCGATTTTTGTACATTTGGTACCTATTGGATAACACTTAAAAAGAATAACTTCTTGTACTACTTAGAATTTTCAAGGAGAAAACAGTACACAAGTAACTGTAACCATGAGAAATTCTGGGGTGATGACTCCCTATCTCGATTAGATTCTTCCCTGCCCATTATGAATTGTTTTTAACCTATCAACCTTTTAATAATGGTGTATAGACTACGCTCGACAACGGGCTTCACGCCCACATCTTATAAGCCTTTTAATAAGATTTTAATATTGGTTGGAAACAGACATGACTTTTAATTTAAATATATTTTTAACTATTAATCTTGTGTTTGGCGCAGAATGTCCGATATAGGGACCTTGCGCCATAAAACCCAAAACAACCAACCAACCCTGCCCATTATGTTACATTACACATAATGTCAAGATTTTACAATTTTAGCTCCTAGTAAAAATGGGAGGTATGAGGGGTAACCCCCCCCCCCCAAAAAAAAAGTAGTCTAATTTCAAGACCTTTGTCATGAAGAATGCCCGATATGAAAAAAAAGGTCTGTTTGATTTACGACTTGCCCCATATATATGGATTAAAGATTAATTTGTTTTTAATAAATGGAAAGTGTATGATTAAATATAATCCAGATACAAAAAGCAGCAATGTAGTATGTTTTATTTCTTTCTTTCCCACCATTTGTATGAGGCAGTGAAGTAATATTTATTACATTTGGACAAATATCCCTTTTAAAGATGACAACACCAATCAGTTCTTTGGGTTAAGCAGTTTTAAGTTTTGTCTGTCTGTTAGTTGTTATAATTAGTAACAGAGTGGACTATTGTATTATAAATGCATGTACTTTATTAAAAATATATATTCTACTTTATCTAATGCTCGTTTGCGTTATTGGTCTATGGTTTCCCCAACAAACGTTAATGTTTCTATAAAGCTGAGTCCCCCGTATTAAGAATAAAGAAACTTGTAAATTTCAGTCATTCCACCACACCATACCTCAGAGAATCTCAGCTTTACATTCTTTTTAAATTAGTTCAAATTTAAAATCTATTTCTGGGTTACTTTAAATTTGTGAGAAGACGTACTTCAATCATGCGTAATAAAATGTTTTAAAAAGGATCCACGCCTAAAAAAGTTAGGATTAGGATGTGTCTGAAGTATTAAAAGAACCCAACGTATTTGAGGCTCAAATGATGTAGGGTATATAACTACACCCGTTCTCAGGAATAAGTATGACCGGAAGACTACTTCAGATAGTCCTCCTGGCGATAGTGAAGTATTTCCTCCCTATATTCCCAATTACCCTTAGGTGACTAAAGTAAATGCTTGGAAAAGAATAAAAGGGATCATACATAAAAAGTTTTTTTAATTTAAACAACGATGTGACAACGAAAAATTACAAATTAAAGGGAGCTTTACGAGAAATCAAATAAAAATGTATGATGCATTTAACAAATGCAATTGGCAGTGATAATAAAACTTTTTTTTAACAACATTAAAAATCTATAGCAACCCTAAAACGTTCTTTCCACAATACAAGATTCTCCAGTTCTCAACCGCCTTCCGAAGTTGTACTTAAAACTGATGACACACTATCTGAAGAGTAAAATATGAGAATGATATGATATATATACAGGATAATTTTGTACATAAGACAAAGATATTCAATGCCACCGGTAACTAAATAATCCTTACACTTGAAGGGCCGTCCATAAATGACATGCTTTTAGGAGAAGCAGGGGGAGTAAATCAATCTGTGACACTTTGTGGCAAAGAGATAACAAGAATTGTAATGTCACAAGTTGCAAATCTTTTTTACACAGCACCTTTTTTTTTAGAAATGTTGTTAACACAGAGGAATAAATTATATTATTGGAGTTAGCCAAAAAGTATTTGTACACCTAGTACTAATTGCATAAGAGTATCTGTGATAGAACAATGCATAGCTGCCAACTGAGCGTATTCAAAAAACAGAAGATTTTGGATTAAAAACAGAAGATTTTTGATACTCATACATCATATCAATATTTCATAATAAATCGGTCTTTCATGAACTGAAATAAGTAAAATTTTGATTTTTACAAAAGCAAAATGCTCAATATCAGTCATTATTTCAACTTTTCCATTTTTCCTTGTTTTTATACAATTTTCCTTTAAAAACTCGTTTCCGGCCGCCGCACCGGAAAGTGATTAAAAAAAAAACGGAAAACTCCCGGGTAAAACGGGAGGATTAGCAGCTATGACAATGTAATGAACCAGAAATAAAACCGGCTTTAGCAAATGAGTAGCTGTCCCTGTGGAAAGGGTTCCTATTCTCAGATGAAGGCAAACTCAACCTTTATGGCTTTGACAGAAGGTAAAAAGTGGGGTGACAAAAAAAAGTTGACTTTGAACCTAAAATCTGATTTTACTGTACAGGCTCGGGGCATATGAGTGCCTCTTAAGTGAGAAATCTAAACTTTATTGATGGCATCATGGACTGCAAGTAAAATTTACAAGAAGTACAAATACTTTCTGGCATTCACAAGAAATGTATATAAATAAATCACTGTATTTAGATTTTACTCTTAAAATGAGAGTTCCTATTGAAACACCACATTTGAATAAAAATTGGCATCTCAGGTTCCAACGAACCCTGTGCTAGATATGCAGGGTGTTTCAACAAGTTCTCCCAAACTCTGAACAGCCAGATTCCTTGCATGGAGTAGATAAAAAATGCTCAGAGAATTACACTTCTACCACTCATATTTTCTATGATGTCACATCCGGTTTGCGCTAAAAAATGGTTTATTGAAAATGTGAACTTGGTTGTTTGGATATGTTTGCAGACTAAGATGTTAAATATATCCATTGCACATTACTAACTAAGTTCTTTTCTGATACAATATCAATTTTTCGAAAAAAAAAATGGTTGTAGAGGCACAGTTACTGGGGAAATTTGATCTACTCCACGCAAGGAATCTTTCTGTGCAGAGTTTGGGGGATTTGAAACACTATGTATTGTAGGTTGGAAAACATCATGTATGACAGAGTGTGTGTAAATTTTGTGACATAAGGAGGATCAAAATGTGTAGGGAAATTAAAACAACTTTTAGACATCTCTAAAATGAGCAAAAATCCCTAACTTTTATACAGCTTGATTATGCATCAACTCAATTTTCTGAGTTTATCAAGTGAATGTTTTTAAATGCACATAAAAATTTGAATAAGGCACCAGACATACTTCATCCTCTTTTAGTAGACACAGAATGCAACAAAATATGAGCTGTTTCATATCCATCAATAACTAACTAATGCAAACTACTCATTTGTTTTTTCATTGCATACCTTTCCCAATGAAACACTAAAAACAAAGAAAAGAAGGATAAGAGCAGTTTATAAATGTATGAAGTTATGTAAATATGATAGCAACAATTCTTTAGAACATGTAAAAATAAAACCAATTACAAATACATGTGATAAAAACAAGGGTTGGGAAAAAAGATGCTTCATAAGTTTTTCTTCTACAGAACTTATTCTTATTTAAATTGGGTAAAAATAAAATTACATAGGGGAATTTCATAAAAAAGAAAGAAAAAAATTAATTGCGTAACATAATTCTTAATAGAGTAATAACTATAATTATTACATGCTTTGAAAATAGGCTCTAGTTTGGCAGCCTTATTTACTACCAGTTAAAAAATTGATACTATGTTATAAAAAAAGTTAGCTTTTTTTATTAAATTACACAAATAGTAAAATAGTAGAATTTGAAAGAAATAGGAAGTGGATAAAATTTCTCCACTTCAGTAAATTTTCTCAAATAAGTTATATAAAGAAATCATTAGGTGAAGTTGAGAAACAAGAGAGTCATCTTGAAGTATGAATGTTTTAAAATGAAATCAATTCAATTATTATACTATGTACTGGGCAAATATAAGAACTGCAGCAAGAAGTTGATTAAAAGAAAAAAAATAAACAATAAACATTTTAAACATTAACAACCCTGATAAAAACCATTAACTCTTCAATATTTTTCAAATTAAGAGTAATGCTAAAACTAGAAAGCACTCATTTTACACACCTTTTATTCAAAATTAATAACAGAAAACCCTACTAGGTAGACTACATTAAAAAGAATTTTTGGCAGCAGCCTTGGTAAGATATAAAAATTTGCCAAGTATCAAAGTACAACATTACCATATTTACTTTACTATAATTTCATCTTTACTTGCCAAGGAGATAAAACAAGGCAAATTTAGATTCCTACTCAAGGCTGCTGTGTGAGGAAAGAAATTGAAACTTTCAAACAAAAGAAATTAATGAAAGAATGTGAATGAAGAGAAATCGGTATCCATACTTGCATTATAAAGTAACATTATATTTTTATGTTTTAAATATCTTAACACCCCACTTGAATGAAGATATATATGGTGTTTAAGGACTATTAATCTACATGTAGGTTAGAAATTAGACGAATGAAGTGTAATACGGACAACTCCAAATAGTACAAGCACCATGTCCAATGGTCAGTTATGTTGTCCCCTAATAGAACCCTTATTAGCTAATTTGGATTTGAGCAGTTGCTAGGTCAATATGCTGAAAACTCTCAGGGTTCAATGCAAAGGTATCTCAGGTATTCAAACCTTTGAAGAAACACACAATAATCAGCAAAATCATTCTGGAACTCATAGTTGCAAATATTGCATCATCTTTTTGTGTGTAGCTTATATTAACCGTATGTTCCCGATGGATTTTTGTTTATTGTCGTATTTTTGACCCATATGTAGATTTCTGAACATTAATTCTGAAATTATGCAAGATATAAAGAACTTGTCTGCATACTTAAAAATGCTTGAAAGTATTTTAGCAATATTATTAATTGCAAGTCATACGCTCAGCCTAGATATTGGTACGAAAATTTCAGTTATAGCTCATTAGGAAGGGTGCAAAAATTGACTTAGAGAAAATTCAAAATAAATTGAAAACTTACACATAAAATGTGTAAAAAGAAAAGTAAGCCATAGTCTGCAGTTTAAAAATGTAATGTCTTGCAGATTTTATTTCTATATCACAAGAGGTTTTTAAATTGATATGATTTGAATAATCATAACAAATCTTATTTATAAACTATTAATTTTGTGTTAAGACTTGATTGTAAAATTGGACTAATTTTTGGAACGCTTCTTATTAAGTTAGACTAAAATTTTGTAAAATGGTAAATAAGGGAAATGTGATAAACCAGGCATTGTTAATAATGCCTGAAGTGAGACGGGCAATGTAATAAATTCAATGACATTTATTAACGAGTATTTATCACTTCTCACTTAATTATGCTCAGATTTATCACATCGCCCTAACATATACAGTATATACTCTCGATATGACGAAGTCGAAGGGACAGGTAAAAACTTCAAGATTACGGTTAAAAGAAAAACTAAAGAAAACGGGCATACATGTTTTCAGCATTACGAGTTAATTAGAGGAATACCTAACATCTAAGGGGAAAATGTTTTTTAAATAGAGGTTTTTGCCATATCGAGAATATACTGTATAATACATTTTATCCTAAACAGAAATTTCACATGGATTAACAATAAAGAACACATATTTTCTATAATAATAAATAGTAAATGAAAAATCCAAAATAAATGATAGTAGAATTGTTACAAATCAAGTTTTGTAGTACCTAGCGTATTTAGGGGTGTATTCAGAAAGACAAAGATGTAGCAGAAACGAGAACGGTACAATAACTATGAAAAACCCCTTGAAACAAGAGATTTCAAATGTGAACTCCGTAGCTCTCGTCCGCCATATTGTTCAGAGATTCGACTCTATGCGGATTGCTTTTACATGTTTTGTGGTCTGTTAAATAGTTCCTTAAAATCTAGAACAGCTACTAATTACGAAAAAAAGTCTTCAGACATTAATATCTTACGAAAGTAATGGACATCTAGTGATTACATGAATTTGTATTATCAGTGTATAATTACTTGTAAGGCTTTGAAAGACAGGAGGCGCCAGGAACGCACGAGAGAGAACAAGAGCTCTGAACTTGCCTTCTCAAATCTATCGTTTCTTCTACATGTTTTAGTTTCTGAATACGACCCTTAAATGGATTCTCTCTATGATGCAGGACTAACATCCCTGGATAGCGTCAGTTATGGCAATTTGGATAACTGAAAAGAAAAAAAATCACAGTACATATGATTTAATGCTCACAGTTAGGCTTTTTGCATGGGCATTCTATGAGAAATTTTTCCTCAGTGACCATTTTCATGTTTATAAAAGGGTCCTCTATAGGAGTTAATGCTACGGTACTGGCAACTTTGGGAGAGTTTACAGGAGAAGTTGAGTACCCTTTGTAAGAGTTGCTCAGTACTTTGTTCTCTGCAATTCCAGTTTTATATGTGCTATGAATATATTTCCCCTTCATGTGTTTTAACAGTCCCTCAAAGCCAAAGTGAAGAAAAACCTTTGTCACTTGCTGGTAATTGAGGGAGGACAACAGGTTCCATACGTCTTGCAAAAGGTGCCTCTGAGCGGAGCTTGAGGGAGATTCCATTTCTAACAGCTGCATTTGCAGCTCTTTCAGCTGCTCCAGGTGTTTTTCCACAAACTTGGTGGTTTTCTTGGCTGTGTATTTTTCTTTCTTCCGTCTCTCCTTTTCATCAAACTTGAGGAGCATCTTTTTTAAAATTACTTCCTCCTTGCTGTCATCAAATACAACGTCTTTCTTTTTTTCGACCTGCGGTTCCACAAACGGTGAAGGCGATGACTCCCATGCTGTGTTTTTGGTTGCTTTACTCTGGGTACTACAAAGGGGAGATTTCTTGAGACTGTCTATGTCCGAGAGCGATACCACAATTGGAGACTCAGTTGCCTTAATTACTTCCTCCTTGCTGTCATCAAATACTACGCCTTTCTTTTTTTTGACCTGGGGTTCCACAAACGGTGAAGGTGATGACTCGCCTGGTGTTCTCTTGGTACAACAAAGGGGAGATTTCTTGAGACTGTCTATGTCCGAGAGCGATACCACAATTGGAGACTCATCCAAAGAAGTAATAAGCGTTGGAACTTGTTTTCTCTGGTTCTGCTTAGCCGTTTGAGGAGCAACACTAGGTTTCTTATTGTACTCCTTTTCCACTGCTGACTTAATTAATGTAGAGAGACTAGAGGGCTGAGGAACGATTTTTGGGTGTGATTTGACTGTCTGGTGAGGTTTTTTAAGCACAGAACGTCCCAACTTTGGTACTGAAGTTTTTTTTATTTTTTTGTTTTTAGAGGAAGATTCCTCCACACTATCATCATCTGATAGCACTATCACCTCAGGTTGGGTTGTTTTTGGTTCGATTGCAGCCGCAGAATTAGAGGGCTGCAAAACCCCTTTTTCTTCTGTCGATTTTATTATTGTCCAAGAGTCAGAGGATAGAACAACCACCTTTTGGTTTGACTTAGTCTGGGGAGTGACAGTCAATTTTAAAGATTCCTTTTGAATCGGTGACTTTATTATTGATGGAGAGTCAGAGCATAGCAGAACAGGTTGGTTTGATTGGACAGTCTGAGGAGTGTCAGTCTGTTTCGAAGGCTCCTTTTCAACTGACAACTCACATGTTGCTGAAGAGTCGGAAGACAGTTTAACTGCCTTCATTTGGTTTGATTGGACAGCCTGAGGTGCAGGAGTTGATTTGGTAGACACTCTTTCCATTTGTGCTTTCCATTGGAGTATTGTCGGGGCAAGATTGCAGCACTCTTTTAAAGGAGGTATTTCTACCTTTCTAGTGGAACAGGAGGCAGAGGTTTCTTTGGAAGGAACATCCACAGGCTGAGCCTTTGTTGAGGGTAATTGCACGTTTTTTACAATGGTGGTTTTGCTTTGAAGATAACTGACAACTTTCTGGGGCAAAACAATTTGAATGGGACTGTCAGTACCGACCTTCTGCAAAGATTCCTTGGGTAACAAGTTACTCTTAATCGTCTGCGTCACTTGTTTAGTCACTTCTACACATATGGTCTTTTGGGCGGGTTGCTGTGGTTTGACGCGGAAAAACCCATCTCGTAAACATTGTTTCACAACTTCATCACGTAGTCGTGGTAGAGCAACATAAGCCTCCTTGAGTCGAAGCACCGTTGCTAGCTGAATGGGTTGGAACTTATTGGTACCAGTTGCAGGCTTCCTTCCATAATCTTTCTTGACTAAAGGATTTTTCGCAGCTAGAGTTACAGACATCTGACTTTCTTTTGAAAGTTTTGACTGGGAAACTGCAGGTGCTACTACAGGAATTTGGACCACTTCTGAGAAGCTCACCCTTTTGGTACTCTCCTTTGGTGTTTGGACGGAGACTTTTTCATTGCCTTTTTTCAGCCTTTTGGATGATCCAGAAATCTGATTGTCGAGCTTCCGCTTAGCACAGTTTCTGAAAGACTTTCTCATCGCAGGTGCTGACGGGTTAATTTCTGTTGTTGGAGGTAGAAAATCTTTGATGACTCTGCGAAATTCTAAATCATCTACCTGTAGAACTTTCTTTCCCGATTCAGCCTGGGACTTGGATGAGCTAGTTTTTACCAGTTTCATTGGCTTGGCAGTAGAGATTAGGTCGGCCGTTTTGGGGCTCAGTTGTCCATGAAATTTCGCATGTGGTTTAGAGGAAACTGTTCCTAACTGTGCAGTCCGCTGGGGTGCAGGGAAAGGTTGTACAACATTGTAGACATTTTTTCGCAAGTCAGCAACATCCACTACTATTACTTTTTTAGGAAGTTTAGGAGTGGAAGTCTGCATAGGCTTCAATATACTTTTAATTTGTTTTTTAAACTCTCCATCATCGACAGAGAGGACTTTTTTACCAACTCCAGGGATTGGTGAGATGTTACCAAATGCTGCTTTTCCTCCATTAGCAGCTTTAACCGTTTTTTGATTTGAAATCACTTTACTTGCCTTACAATTTACAACTTGTGGTTTACTTGCAAGCAAACCAGGACCGAGTGCTTGAATAGATATTTCAGGCTTCTTACCAGGTTCACACGATTTCTGGCACTTTTTAGCGTGGTTTAAAAACAAAGTTTGTCCTAAATAGCTGTTTTTGCACGAAGGGCATTTCAGCAATACCTCCGAGTGGTATCGCTTCTGGTGCTGTTCCTTCCCCTCGCGGGAGAAGTCCAATCCACAAATCCGACAGAGTTTTGGATGTGCAAAAGCGTGGTGCTTTTCCAGCTCGGACTGGATTGAGAAAGAGGCATCACAGTGCTTGCACTTAAGGCTCACATCTTTTAACTGTGGAGGGATCTTGCGCTTCTGGACCGACATTTTTACCCTGGAAATAATAATTAAAGCAAAATTGAGAAATATTTATAAAAAATGTACCAGAGTAAAGAAACTCAATAAGTTAAAAACTCTTATCTATTTATACAGCCGATTCTGCTTAATGGGATCACTTTTGGGCACAGCTGAGATAAGAGTTCTCCATTTGGCGACTCACGTTGCGGTTGCCAAGTTGACGGTATATCACTACTAATGATAGTGTAAAGTTGGCAAACGCGTGCAATCGCCAAATGGAGGACTCTTATCCCAGTTGATCCCACTTTTGTCCGAGAGTAGAATGATAACAATATCCAATTGATAATAATTTAAGCAATTTGATGTTAGAAAGTTTCAAACAGTGTAACTGGCACGTTCACTTTAAAATCACAACTATATAGTCCTAATTGAAATATTTAAAATGATTACCAAGTATGTATTTTGCAACTTTTAGATTCTTAAAAAAAATACGAGAGTGGAACAAATAACACTAATTCATTAATAACTCATTTTGTATGATTATGTATTAAAATGGGCCTTCAAACAGGGAAAAAAGGAGGTTTTTAGGGAATTTCACTAGATTTTGATAACACTAAGCAATATATTGATCACATAAAATGATACATTTTGCATTAAGTGAAATAGGAGTAATCAAGACCGGTGAATTTTGATAACATTGACCATGATCACATAAAGCAGAGTCGACTGTACTACATTGATAAACAAACATAAATTTTGCACCCAACTCCTTAGTTAATGGAGATTTCTATTGTCTAAAGCAGGCCAGCACAACATACAGCCAGCGGGCTGTCCAAGTGGCCCACCAACCCTCTTTTTGCGGCCCGACAGGTCTTAAATAGTTTTAAAATTTAAAAAGATTTTTAGGAAAATTCAATTAAGAAGGTTGATGTTGTCTTATGCCACTTGGAATATCCAAGCTCCATCCGCAAAGCGTACAGGATTTAAGGCAAAGGGGGTGCGGCTCCTGAGAGAGTGAGGCCCATGAAATGGCAGGAGTCCGACTTAAGCCTCAGTTGATAGATGTCGCCACCTCCACAATTTTGCCATGTCTCTGAAGGGGAGGGAAATAGTCTCCAGACACCTGGACCCGTGGTAAACTGCGCCATGACGGACCACAGGACTTTCAGACCCACGGATTTAACGAGCACGTACTCCGCGTATACTCGGTGGGTCTTCAGCGGTGTTGGGAATCGAACCCGGGACCCAAATTTACCCAAATAGGTTTTACAAAAGAATTTGCTAATGTAAAATGTTATGTTGAACTATTTATTTTACTCATAGAAAGTAATAGACACATCTTTCAAAAGTTTAATAAAACAACAAATCGTCGAAAATATAGATATTTCATTAAAATTTAAAAGTAAAACTAGAAGAATAATTTGAACACTAACACTAATTACACTACCTTTTCCCCTATCATTCAGATATTTAAAATTTTTATGAAAGTCATAAACAACAAACAAAATTAAAGTTGATCTTTTGACCCGTGACAAGTTAAGATGACAAATTTTGGCCTCCTACACAACTGAAGAAACACAAGAAGAATTTTGCCCTGATGTTTTGGGGGACGTATTAACAATTTTGAATTAATTTTGGTATTCCCTATATATTCATTAATAAGAAAAAAAAATATTGGCACAGCTTCAATAAGAGTCAACTAGCCTCATAAGCTCAAAATCATGCAACACTTAAGCATATTGCTGAGGATAAACATGGTGGCTGGAGGACTCATCGAAGCTGTGCCGTTATTTCTATCATATCAAGAATAACAATGTCTGTTTTTTCACAAACTAAAAGTGGCTAATGAAACGAATCTGGCCTGCAGATTTTCATTGCTAAATTTGGCAACTGATTTTCATACTTGGCTACCAAAAAAAAATCGCGAAATTCAGCTGCAGGCTGGATGTTTGAAACTGGAACAATTTGTTCTTTTAGGGAATTTCCCTAAAAGAACAAATTGTTCCAGTTATACCCTAAAAGTTTGTGAGACTGTTAAGAGTAAATATTGAAAAATTCAATAATCGAAATAAAATAATTGCTAAATGTAATCACTAGCAACAAGTTAAACAGGAAAATGCAGTTTAAAACAATATATGATCATCTGAACTTAGTATTTAAAACAAACAGTTCAAATCCACATATTTACCCGCGCAATTATAAGTGTGTCAAGCCATCCTTAAACAAGTTCCTTTTGCCCTATGAGCAGCCCGTAAAGGACATTTAACTCACAATATCCTTCTAAATTAAAGACAATAAACTATTTCTTTTAAAGTGATAAAGAAAAAATACTATAAAAAACAGTTCTGGTTCCAAAATTTGAACAACAAACACTCACTTCACTTCTCTTAATGGCTGCTGCTTGCATACGTACTCAAAACATTTTGCTGCGCCATCTGGAATTTTACCATTTTACAATGGCATTTTGCTTACAAAAAATTAATAACACCAATTATTCAAAAAAAATAATGAAAAGGAGAAAAAGATTTTTGATGAGTGGTTTTGTCTCAATTTTTAACAACAATTTTTAAGTAACATCTTATTTATTTATAAAATCCTTTTATAACTGATTTGAAAGATAGATGGCGGCACGTAGCATCTTAAATCACAGGTTCTCAATCTCAAAGGCGCCTTTTTGAAAATAGTTATTTTCCACTGCACGGAATTGAAAAAGGGAATGTTTGTAAATTCTTAAATTTTAAAAGAAAGTTCTATTGGAGAAAGTTTCTTAATTTTTAACTTCTGAAAATGTTAAACTAGATGCTAATGGTATCAGCATCACTGCTTTTTTTAAAATCCTGCTCCCTACTTGTTCTTTTTAATAGAGCAACCACCAGAATCCATAAACCTAAAATTTCAGAACTTGGAGAAATTAATATTTTACTGTAATTACATTAAACTCTTTGGGGCCCCGCTTTTTGTAGGCTACATGCAGAATTTTCAAGGGGAAAAATTGCATAACAGACATGAAAATTTTAGAGGGGGGTCTGGGGGTTCTCCCCCAGAAAAATTTTTTAAATTTGCTTCTTAAAATAGCTCATTTTGAGGCCCTTTGGGTTACATCCAAAGAAAACAGTTCATTCTAA
This sequence comes from Tetragnatha montana, assembly GCA_963680715.1. NCBI lineage: Eukaryota > Metazoa > Arthropoda > Arachnida > Araneae > Tetragnathidae > Tetragnatha > Tetragnatha montana. The sequence continues at coordinate 11,267,304 of OY796677.1, read as the reverse complement.
ACCACAGATTTTTCAAGATAAAAAGTTATAAATAAAAGTCAAAGTTTTAAGGGGGCTGGGGGTCCTCACGCCCTCACAAAATTTTTTCAAAATTGCCCCCTTAAACTAGTGTTTTATCGCCTTTTCAAACTCTTTGGGAAACATCCAAAGGGAACCGCTTCTGGTAAGTGGAAGAAATGTCAAGGGAAAAACACTGTATAACAGGCGTCAAACTTTTAGAGCGGGTTTGGGGATTCTCCCCAAGAAAATTTTTTGAAATTTGCCCCCCAAAAGTAGTGTTTTAACTCCTTTTGCGACTTTTATTTGGGTTACACCTGATGCTCCTTGTGGAAGTTAGATTTTTCAATTTTTCAAGGGCATTGCAGCTATTTTTTACATAAAAGTGGAAACCTTGGGGGGGGGGAATTGCCCCCCCTGCCCCCCCTAAATGACGCCCATGACTATTTGGTATGAGCTATATGTTACTAAGGTACTAGTAGTGATAAATTTGAAATTAATTAGTGGCCCCCTTGCAGGTCTCAAAATCAGTTCCGAAAAATTTGCAGTTTGTTTTTTATTATTTTTCTCTTGAAAATTGTGCAGGAGCGGAACTCTTTGATTTTATGAGTGTAACCCCCAAAAGATCCCGAAATGGAGTTAAAAAGTTTTTTTTTATTTTGGATATTCAAATTTTAAGAGGTCTAAAAATTCTGAAAAACCCGGTTTTGCTAAATACTATTTAAACAAAGTTTTACATTTGCGAAGAAAACATTACGAAGAAATTCATATTTCGAAGTGACCTGTTATAAATATCTTAAGAATATTTCAAAGAAAGTAATTTTCTGGATTTTTGAGATATTCCATTCTGATGGGGGTGCGCAGGGGGTTGGAATATTTACTCCTGTCTTTAGTTTTTCATTCTAGCGCCCATATTATTAATGTGATTTTATGGAATTTTAGCATGTTGTTCCTCACACATCCAGGAAAGTTTGCGAATAGGAATTTTAAGAATCAAAGCATTCCAAGCAGTCTTTTTTTGCCCTTATCTAAATGTTTATGCGTAGAATCAGTAGAATTCAATGTTGAATTGATACGGTTATTCCTAGTCTAGAGACTAGGTGAAAAAAATACCTTTATCGTCATAAATATTCATTTAAAAATATTTTATAACAGGTAAAATTTTTAAAATCTGATGGAGAAATTTTTTAACAACCAAAAACTATTCTACTGAAAAATTCTAGTGTCTTTTCTATAGAGCATTCGCACATGACGTCACTTGGAGGACAAAGTCAACGTTGCTAAGACTGTTGTTAGGGGCGGGACATAGAAGTATCCAATAGCAGCATTCGCACATGATGTCACTGGAGGAATAAAACAACGTTGCTAAGGCCGTTGTTAGGCAGAGTCATGTGATTGAAAATACTCTATTCAATCAAATTTAAATATTTCCGACAAAGTTTAAATTAAACAGTATTTCATCAAAAACATTTTCGATAGTTGGTATCGATTCAAATGATGTTCACACTTCACACTCCAAATAGAGCATTTTCAATCACATGACTCGGACCTTAGCAACGTTGTTGCCTCTCCTCCACGCCTATCCACGTCTTCAAGTGTGACGTCATGTGCGAATGCTTCTATTGGAGCATTTGCGATCACAAGACTCCGCCCCTAACAACCTCTGTAGCAACGGTTGAACAGCCTTAGCAACGTTGTTGCCTGTCCTCCACGTCGTCAAGTGTGACGTCAAGTGCGAATGCTCTATTTGAGAGGTGTAGGGGGTCTCTCCATGCTTGACCTTTTCTTTTTTGAAAATATCATTCTTTAAAATGGAGATTTCACATAGTAGTTCTAGAGGTGGTACTTTTAAAGTTTTTTAACTTCTTAAGGAAGTATCAGGGCTTAAATTGAGCGGAGCTCCGGTACTTCTTGGTTTTCAGTAAATATTTACATTTTAACCGGAGCGCATAAAATCGCGTTCTGAACCCTTTCGGAAAGACCAAAATTTACCCCTCGAAGTTTTCCGATTAACGAAAATTACAAGCGCCTTTCACCTCACTACCCCCAACTAGAGAGCCTAGAGTGGGTAGGCTCTCTACCCCCAACGACTAAACCAAAAACCCCAACTACCAACAACGACCAAACGACCTTGTTTTCCCCACCCTCAAAGGGAAGGACACCCATACCCTTCGGTGACTAATTCCAAGACAAGAGTGCCCCTCCCAAGCTTTCCACTGTTAAGAGAAAAATTGCTGCAAGTCCTTTGAAAATCCACAAGGAGCATCGGATTTAACTCAATAAGTGCCAAAAGGAGTTAAAACACTACTTTTGAGGGTCAAATTTCAAAATTTTCTGGGGGAGAACCCCCAAACTCCCTCCTGACCTTTGATATACTAATGTTTCTCCCTTGAAATTTCTGCCACTTAGAAAGAAGCGGGTCCCTTTGGGAACCAAAGAGCATGAAACCCAAAGAGTTTGAAGAGGAGGTAAAACACTGGTTTTAACGGGAATTTTCAAAAATTTTTACTGGAGGATCTCCGCCCCCCTTGAAAATTTGATGTTTATTTATGACTTTTTTACCTAGAAAATTCTATGCTTTACGAGGAACTGTTCTTTTTGAATGTAACCCAAATTGTCTCAAAATGAGCTGAAACATTACTTTAAGAGGCAAATTTCAAAAAATTTTCTGGGGGAGAACCCCCAGGCCCCCCTTTAAAATTTTTACATACGTATGTTATGCAGTGTAACCTTCTCTTCGAATGCACCTTAAATGTTGTAAAAAGAGGCTAAATTTCAAAATTTTTCTGGGGGCGACCCCCAGCCCCACTTAAAAACATCCTTGCCCCCTCCAAACAGAAACTGAAATGACGCCCCTGTTTAGCGGAGATGTCCCAATAAGCGTAAAGTTGAAATAGTAGCGCTCCGGTACTTCTTTGGTTAGAATTTAAGCCCCTGGGAAGTATAGCATCAAAAAAGAATCCTAGCAGGAAGGCAGTTGACCCTATTGCCCTTAAATGACGCCCTGGAAAAACGCAGATAAGAAAATATTTCTTATTTATTTTAACAGACAGTTTGAAAATCTTTTTTTCATGCAACGACGAGTAGGTATATCAATTAGCTTAATAATCCCAAAAAATATATTTGGGTGGGGAAAATTAAATGGTAATGCCACATTGAAATTTGATATTTCCCAATTCAAAAATTTATTTGAAGCTCTAACTATTCGTATGAAAATCTTTTCAAATTAACAGTTAAATTGATAACTTTTAAGAGGGGATACACAGACTAAAAACTGTCTACATAAGTTCAGTAAAACACGTTTCACAAATTCTTTTTCTTTTATTTATCAAGACCAAAGCGTTTATCCTTTGAACTAGAACAGTCTTGTCAAGATGTCAAGTTTTCATTTCCGTTAATTTACTGATAGTTCCTCATCAAATAATTTTACGTATCCTCAAACGCTGTTTTAATTAAAATTTTTGCATTTTATGAAATCCCAGTTCCTTATTTCAAATATATTTACGTTAAATCCACACTTAAAACATGGACAACATTGGATTAATAGGAGTAAAAATCCTTTCAATTTCGAAAGATATTTTTTGAAAAATGTGACGTCATATTCATCTGATGAAAAAACTTACTTTTCATTCCACAGTACGTGGATGCATGTGCTATTGGATATTTTTAACATATTAGTGTGCTAACATAAAATATACATACAAATATCCGTGTTTATGTTTTCCATTAAACCACTTTTAACTTGTGACGTCACACATCTTTTCTGCCTCAATTTTATCGAAAACTATGGGTCGTAAAGTTACCTGGACATTTTTTATGTGTACTCCACGCGAGGAGTCTGGATGTGCAGATTTTTGTTGGACTTGTTGAAACACCCTGTGTATATATAGAATAATCAGGATATTCATTCTTAATACCTTTGAGACAGTTCCCTAAGAATCTTATAATATACTACACCAAATTCTCTTTTAGCTTTTAGCGAGTACAGAGAAAATCAAATGATTGGGGGACTGTGGAGTAAAATAGAGTTCTCTTCGTGCTGGTTTTAAGAGAATTCGACCGTAACTTCAAGGATTTCTCAGTTTTTTTTAATGTTCATAAATCACGGCTTTTATTTGGAACCAACGTCTCTTATGGTCATGGAAGTAAGTGACCATGGGGAATTCGTTGAGAAGGCAGCGTCCCTAGCGGCGAAATAAGAAAGTTGGAAAAAATAATTAAGAAAGAGATAGAGCGAAAATTTCAATGAGAAAATTATTAGCAATATCATAAAAAAAAGAGTAGAAAAAAAATTTCATGAAAATATCTTCAACATTCGAGGATATGTTAGATAGTGAAAATATCACTTTTTTAGGCTTAAAAAAAAAGTTACTTTGATTTTTTGAATAATTTTTTTTTATTTGTTGGGTAGACTCTCAGAAATAAGACTTTGGTTAAAAACTCTTTCGTTTATTAATATCAAATCATAAAAACAATGCACACAGCAAATAAATAATCGCACACAGCGAGTCTCGTTTACACATTCTAACATCGGGAATCTACCCGGTCTCCCCTTGATAGTGACACATTTAGATTTCCTTTATATGCCTACGATCTGAATCCCGCAGAGTGGTAGATCGACGCACGCGCAGGATTACGTCAGGAAATTTGCATTTCGCAATCCCGCACATGCATCATTATTCAACTAAAAAACTGCATGATAACACTGAAAGACTTGCAAATTTGCGAACGTTTTCTTTTATGAGGCTTGAAAAGTGCTATTTTCACTTGCTACTATCTCCTCGAAAATGGAAGATATTTATCACGAAATTATTTTCTGTGTTATTGCTAATGAAATTGCCAACAACTTTCTTACTGAAGATTTTGTTCCATCTCCTTTAGTTTATTAATTAATTTGTTTAACTTTTCTTTAGAAGCTTTTCTTTAGGGCTGATAAAACTCTAAACCAGTCCTACCTTTAGAAACGCCCATTTGCGTCTTTGTGCAAGGGATGTCTCACAAAATTACTCTTAGAGACAAGCCACACCAGCCGCCACCAGTGGCAAGTGCAAAAAAAAGCCATAAAGATGGTGTAGCTTTTAGAAACACTTACAGAAATGCAATCGTATGTAGAAATTTTTTCGGAAGGGTGCAAGCACAAAAAGGGTCTGATGAAGGTGCACCTGCACACCCAGAAACTTTTTTTTGGAAATTTGACCTTTTAAAATTGAATTATAATCAATTTTATCCCCTTAGTCCAATTTCATGGATACGCCACCGCAGAAGTGTTTTAAGTTTAAATCTCAGTGCATTGAATATAAAAGTCTTGTGTTTCCCTTGGGCCCTTCCCCCGAAAACTTATTAAATTTCCCTCTTGAAAGAAGGAGTAAAAAACAGTAGTTCTTGAAAGTAGTGTTTTCTGTTTGGGCATTGTTTTTTACAGGTCAAATTTTAAAAAAAAATTTCTGAGGGGAGGACCCCCATACCCCCCAGTGTTACCAAAAGGGATCTTGAGTGATACTTTCAGGGATGCAGAATATGTCCGATCCGGCGATCTAGGATCGGGGGAAATTTTAGACATCTGGGGAAATTTTTTGGAAAAGTATACAATTGAATTCAATTTCAGTACAGTAATCAAATCCCGTTTTTTTTTTGCCCGTATCGGTGCGGATCGCCTGGACCCGCTAAACGGCTAATCGAACAAATTCATCATCGTAATTACTAATAGCGGGACCCTAAGGACAAAAAAACGGACTTTTAAAACTTGTACTTGTATTAGTTTTATTAAACTCTTAAGTATCTAGGGTTTAACAAAATAAGTCTTTTTAAAGATAGAACTTTTATTTAACATATAGTATTGATATTGACGATTATTCTGAAATTTTGAAGGTCTTTATCACAAATTTTAGGGAAATTTTTATATGGATTGGGGGAAATCTTGGAAGTAAAAACACTTTCTGCATCCCTGGATACTTTTGGGAAAATCCCCAACATTTTGATATTTTCCCAAAAGGCAACACGCCCCTCCCTGTGGATTCCAAACTCATCGAAACGTACACATTATGTGTGACTGCTGTCACAGGGCTCAGTGCGTGTCCACCTGAAAGCTCTCTGAAATCCCCTCTCTGGCTGGCTCTTCTCTACTGCTACAACCCACCCACTTCCTTTTCTCGCCCCTAGATGGCGCGGCGCTCGGCGGTCCTGCAGCAGCCGTTCATCTCCTCCCCAGTCAGTGCCAGAACTCGGTCAGGAGTGCAAAGGATCATCCTCTCTCTCTCTCTCTCTCCATTGGATTTACTACACACACACTCACCGAGAGAAGGAGAAAAAAAGAACTCTCTCTTTTTTGTTTTGGTTCGAAAGCGCCGTCTCCTCGGTGAGTACCTTTCCCTTTCTCGCTTCCTTTGTTCTAGAACGCTTTCCTCTGGGAGCGCTTGGTGTTGACTTTCGAACGGGAAAATTTCGTGTTTCGATTGAGTAGAGGTTCCCAGGCCCGTTTGTGTTGGAAAAGGCATCATAGCTCGGTGTTGTGGGTGGTTAATGCAGGCGGGTTTTTTTTTACAGCTGACAGCTTGATTTCAGCTGGGTAAAGAGATCTTGGTGAATCAAGCGTGTTTTTAAAAATTGACATTTGTGACTATAAATCTCCACGAAATGTCAGCCAACGTTGAAGCTATTGAATACAAATTTTAGAGCGAACATATTGGTCAATGCAGGTGGTTTTTACATCTGACAGCTTGATTTTAGCTGGAATCTTGGTGAATCAAGCATATTTTTAAAAATTGACCTTTGTGACTTTATAAATCTCGACGAAATGTCAGCCAACGTTAAAGTGAATTTTTGAAACGAGCATATTGGTCAATGCAGGGGCTTTTTTCATCTGACAGCTTGAACCAAGCTTAATTTTAGCTGGATAAAGCTTAATACGGATTAGCTATGCTAGCTGGATAAAGATATCTTTGTGAATCAAGCATGTTTTTAAAAATTGACATTTGTGACTTAATAAACCTCGAAATGTCAGCCAACGTTTAAGTGATTAAATACAATTTTTGAAGCGAGCATATTGCTCTATGCAGGTGCTTTTTATTCATCTGACAGCTTGAATTAAGCTTAATTTTAGCTGGATAAAGCTTGTTAAATAATTTTATAAATCGCGTTAAATGGCTAATATCAAAGCGATTGGAAAACTAAATACATTCTAATTTTGATACCAGCATGCATCAATTTAAATTCATCGTCATTCTAAAGATTAAATCGAGATTTAATCTTGAATCCCTTAAACTTAAATCAAGATTTATAAACTCTAGCTTAATGATATTGATCAAAGATCTTATTTTGTAATTGTTCCCATTTAGAGATTTATTGCATTTTATTTCCGAGTGCAAATGTTGTTGAATGATCCATGGCAGGGATTTTTTTTTTGTTTCAATATTTGGGGGGAAATTTGGAAACCTTTTTGCGCGAACCAATTAAAGTATATAGCTGAATAGTTAAAAAAAAATAAACATTATTTAACTACGATCTTATTGTCAAGATGTCAACCGAATAAAACATTAAAAGTGATGAAAATGATCTGCAACTACCTTGAAAAACGGATTGCAATAGTTGTGAGACTCTCTCCCATGAATAGTTTTCTAAAACAAGATTTTGTGGTTAGTGAAAAAACATATAAATTTGCGTTTTTCCCAATTGAATCGTACGCGAAATGTTCGTGGTTTTACCCAACTGTCACTTTCAAAATATCGGTGCTCTTGAGCTTCTTTTCACCTATATCTTTGTTTCACTGCATTGCATGGTAAAATTTTGTTCACACGAGTCTTTTATTGCTGACAGTCGAAGTAAATAGTGTATAATGCTAGGAGCAATGTGATAAATACGGGCTTTATTAATAATGCCAGGATTTATTACATTGCCCGGGACATTTATAGTATTTGCAATTTGACAGTTTGCAACATATCCCGTGGATTATTTTGTAGTAATTCATTTTAAATTTCCGGCGTCTATTATCATTTTTTTTTTCAACTGCATTATTACCAAAACATTGTGTATGGTGCTGTCGACTATGCTACAATCCTATAAAAATAACTTTATAGCTTGTAGAACAATAGACCGCTAATTAACTAAGAACAATGAATCCTTGGTATATTTCAGAAACAAATTTGAAATGAAAAAGAATGACATTTGTCCAAATAGTTCTTTTTCATTAAGGAAAGTACTGTTTCAATTTATAACAATTATTATCGTTTTTTTTTCTCAAAAGTTTAATCACCATATCTTTGGCTTTTTTTTATTAATTACTCATTTTATTTATTTGTTAAATATATGAAACTTCCTTACAAGAAATGAAAATTTACTCTTGTTTATGTATTGTATTCACTATGAATTTACAAACCAATTTAGATAAAAGACACGAATTTGATGTCTGGATGAAAATATTCATTAGTCTGAACAGTTACAAGTCGGTAGGCAAGGCAATATAATGACAAAATATCTGGAAATGATGTAATAATATTTTTGGCAAAATAGTGCAGCAAAAAATTTCACATACGTAAATCAAAGAACCCTGATGTTTTACTTGCATTTTTTAGCCTATAGCATTTTATTTATCCGTAATCATCTTCATTGTTTACATCAGACAGTTTTCCTACGAGATACGGTTGTAGTTACTCTATAGTAAAATCCCAAGCCGTTTCTGTTGGAAGCCATTCCAGTGAGCTAAAAGGTCATGCGAAATGATGGTCATTATGTGGTGAATACAAAGGTTCTAGTTTTTATTACCCTTTCTTTTCATGTGGGTAGGGAAAGTCATGCACGCAAATTTAACTCGGAACAGCAAGCTTTTCTATCTGTGTTTTTGCAGAGAATACTTACTTAAACGCCATTAAAGGAAGTCCGTGAAATTAGTGAATGAAATTGTTGGTAATTGACAACTACTGGTTATTGCTGAGATTTAAAATTTATGTTATTTTCTTTTTGACAGTAGTGTCAAGTATGATTTAGCTAAGAGCCGGTGAAGCAGAAAAGAAATGTCGCTGTTTCACGTTCCAGTTGATTGACAAAATGTGTCAAAATCGTGAAAAAAGTCATGCTTTTAAACTGTGTATGTAAACATATTATTGATGCTCTTTCGAATAAGGATAAAGTTTATAATATAAGCGTTAAGAACATTGTAAAATTTATTCAATCTTTAAGAAAAAAAATTAAGCTATACCTAGTATTCAAATATTTTCTCCTCCTTTCAAAAAAGTTGCTAAGATAATATGTAAAAAAATGCTAGAATATTTCGTGTTTTTAGAAGGTCATACTTTTAATGCCCTGGATAGATTTTTCTCTTTTGATAAAGTGTCATCAACACCAGGGATTAACTATTAAGAAAAGAAAAACCAAAACCCAAATATTTTACTTATTAAACATCTGAGTGTTTTTTCTTCCAATTTCGATATATTTATTATTAATTTCATGCTTTTTCTGATAATTAATCTGCATGCTTAATTTCGTGAGCGTATCCATGAACAATGAGTCGGGATTTTAGAGGGTTCATTTTTAACCATGACTATTCATATTCTTGTTTTTCCTAGAAATCTTTGCGGCTAACTATAGCGGTTCTCTTTAGATGATATTCAAAAGGATCTAAATGTGTGTAAATAAGTTAAACCCTTTTTTAAGGTCTCTAGTTTCAACAAATTTTATTTTTGTTCAGTTTTACATGGGGTTATAAAGAACAATGCCCCACTTCACCCTTGCTTCACTTTACTTAGTTTCTCCACAAAATTTTACCTATGTTTAGGCTATACATAAAGATTCAAATCCGACCTAAAGGTGTTCTAAAAAGCTAATTTAATTTATGTAACACAAGGGTTTCAAACTTCCAAGTACTCGAGGGCCGCAATCGAAATCACAAGTGAAGTGGCCGGCCTCAAAATAATCTGGCTCCTTTTTATCCATGAAATATTTTAGGAGTGTAGTCTTTCATATGGAACTTTTATGGAAAGGTTATTTATTGTGAAGATACTACTGTAAGTTCAAATATTTCAGGGGATATATACATTTTTTGAACCCTATACATATTTTAATACTGAACTAGCTGATATGCCCGCCGTAGTTCGGGGGAAAAAAGGCTAACCAAACTGTGTGTTAAAATAAATAAGTATTTTCTTCACTGTATTCCTTTCCGAGGGGTCATTTGAGCTGCCCAGGATGAAAGTGGTATAAGTCCAAAAATGACAAAAGTTGAGTTAAGAGTGGATTTGGATAGAGTTTTAGGTCCTTTATTTAGTGTAGCTGTTTGCAAAGGAAAAAGTTGATTTGTTGGCCCGTGAGAGCGACTCAAAAAATGACTACTAACGCGAACGGCCGTTTTCGTCAGGATGAAAGTGGAATAAGTCCACTGCTCCGCTTCGTTCAGTGAATTGGTTTTGATAAGAGAAACCCCAAGGACATTCGCACAACTGCAAAGGCGGGGCCCGTGCGATTATGAAAAAGCGTCTTACTGGAGAAAATTTTATTTTTGTTAACTTTAATTACAAATTTATGGATGACCCCTTTTTGTAAATAAATATCCGAAAATAAAATCCGCGCTTTATTAGATTAGGCGGGAAAGCTTTAATCCCTTAATCGTCATAGCTAATACAGACGCCTTTTTGAAGTCAATATCTTGTATGTATTTTAACAACCATTCTATATAAATTACAGTTTGCTAGTAACTTAAGGTATTGATATTGGTTTTGGGATAAAACATAGTAAAATGTTTTAAGTTTATTTTTTAAAATTTAAAACTTTTGAAAATAAAAATTAATGGTTAATTTTTTATTGTTGTAAAATATAATTTAATTTTATTGAAATTTTCATTTCCTAACTTTAAATCAATCAATTTGATTTATTGCTCAACTATCTATCATAAAAACTGCAAAAGTTTATAAACGGCGGCCATCTTGGACGCCACCTTGAAAATCACCCTAATAACAAGTTAAAATGAATTTAATAACCTAGTATAATTCAAACAGTGGCGTACTTTATATCAAATGCCATAAATAAAAATTAGTAAAATATTTTAAATTTATTTTTTTAATTAAAAATTTTTAAAATTAATGGTTAAAAAGCGTTTATTGTTGTTAAAAATAATTTCATTTTAATTTAATTTCCATTTCCTTACTCAAAATCAATCAATTTGATATATTGCTCAACTATCTATCATAAAAACTGCAAAACTTAATAATCGGCGGCCATCTTGGACGCCATCTTAAAAATCACATCGATAGCAAGTTTTTTAAAAAAAACGAAAACCTATTTTAATTTAAACCTTAGCTTTAGTTAAGGCAAATAGAAAATATAAACTAGAGACATATCAAGCGAAGAACGTTTCTCGGTCGCCATCTTGAATATGACCCCCCAAAACGGGTTATATAAAATTTTACACCAAAATATTCGTATTCTATGCATCAAAATCTGTGGAACAGAACATTAAAATCTAACTTTGTACTAACCAGTCGCTCAGAAAGCTATATTTTACTACATTCCAATACCCATCTTCCTTCCCGAAACCCATCAATCTGTCAGGATGAAAGTGGTATAAGTCCATTAAAGCTAATTTAAAGCACTTTCAGTTAAAATTTGATAAAAGTTGATCTGCAGCAAAAATTGTGTCCCTGCCTAAAGACAAATCCACCCCACAAAGTAAAAATATAAGCAATCCTGAATTTTTAGCACAGGTTTTTAGAAAACCTTCAATTACGCAAAACGAAGTTCAGTGGACTTATACCACTTTCATCCTAACCAGCTCATTTAACTGCCTTCCTGCTAGAATTCCTTTTTGATGCCATACTACTTCCTTAAGATGTAAAAAACCCTTTATAAATACAACCTGTTTAGATTTAATGTGTGAAATCCCCATCCTCGTTTTTAAAGAGTATATACAAAATAGAAAAAGTCAGGGGACCCTTCTGAACCCCCCTTATTTTTTCTTTTTAATGCCCTTAGCTCCCTCCATCCATTTCTGCAATTCGTATAAATGTATGATTGATACAAATATCACAGAGAAATATCCTAACAGAGGGTCCACGAGGCTATTTTAAAATGCGTTACTGATGTGAGGGCGCCACACTAGAGTCTGGAACGTATGCCGGCCGCTTAAATCTCTCGCCAAATTAGAACTCAGCGCATGCGCAAAAAGGTGTTTTCGATCTCCCATAGGCAGCCGGCGAACGATTCAGACTGGATCCAGACGCTAGTGAGTTTAGTGCGATCCCAGCGCCACAATTCTCCCAACCTGTAACAAGATGTCATGATTTTCGATTTCCATTATGGCCTATGGCCGTGGACTCTCTGCTCTAGTACTCTGTGACAAATATCTCCGCCTTCGCTTCACAATAAAGGTTATTATTGAACACCAATTTCTATAGATAAAACTTATTTCAGTCTCATCTTGCTAAATTTTAAATAAAAAATAATTCAATACATACTTTTTTAAGATGTTAAACAAAACCTTAAAAAACTGTTTAGAATTAAAGTGTTTATAACCATTTTTTAATAGTGAGAATTTTTTTCAAATCAGGGGGAGACCCCCTGAACCCCCCTTTATTGATTTATCACCAACTCATTCATTGAAAGAAATTTCAAACACGAAATAAAAGTAAACATAATTTGAATCGACACCAACTATTGATAAAATGCCTCTGATAAAATGTTGTTTAATTTGAACTTTGCTGGAAATAATACTTAAATTTGATTAAATAGAAAAAAAGAATAAAATTTTTCAGTGTAACGGTTTTTGGTTATTATAAAAAAATTATTTTATCTTCAAAAATTATTTATTTATCAGAGTTTTAAAAAATTCACCTGTTATAAAACATTTTCAAATAAATATTTCCAACAATAGAGGTTTTGCATCACCTGGAAGAAGCAATAACCGTTACCAATTTAAAATTGAAGGCTATGCAGAATTTAGAAAAGAGCCGAAAAATGCTGCTTGGAATGCATTGATTTTAAAAATTCTTTTTCGCAAACCTTACTGGTTGTGTGAAAAACAATATGCTAAAATTTCATAACAATCACATTAATAATGTGTATGCTAGAATGCAAGAACTGAAAACGAGAGTAAATATTCAAACCCCTGTGCACCCCCTCCAGTATGGAATATCGAAAAATCCAGAAATTACTTTCTTTAAAATACTCTCAAGAAGGTATTACCAACAGTTCACTTCGTAATATCGATTTCTCGGTACTGTTTTCTTCGAAAATGTAAAATTTGGTTTATGCTCAGCAAAAACGGGTTTTTGGAATATTCAGACCCCTTAAAATTCGAATATTCAAAATCTGAAAAATGCCTTTCTAGATATTGTTGCTATGTACCTTCCTGAGAAATAACGAAGATCTGGGGTCATTTGGGACGCAGCTGGGCTCAAAAACGTCAAAAACGCTCCAAACCCCCCTGTGGGTCAGAAAAAAGATATTTCGAAAAATCCCTTCTTAGTGCGCGTATACACCGTAAGGTCTTCGACCCTACCAAGTTTCGAGTCTTTAGCCCCGGTAGATTTTGCTGTGCGTTGGTAAGTGAGTGAGTGTGTGAGTGAGTGAGTGGTAAAGCTCTTTTATTATTATAGATATGAATTAAAGTGGGATATTCCTCCAAATACAGCTACTCCATTAACTAGGAAGTAAGTAGGAGGTTCGGGGGTCCTTCCCCGAAATTTTTTTGATTTTTAGTAAGCTGAAAAGTGTTCTGAAGCTACTTTTTTGGGGAGGGGCGTTCAGGGAGCTTCGCGGGCCGCACAAAATGACCCGGCGGGCCGCCAGTTGAAAACCCCTAATATAACATAAGCGCCAGAGGCCTTAAAATATTTTTGAACCCCTAACCCTTCATCCCGAAACTAAAGTCTATAGTTACGGGGCCTTGCTTATACATTCGCCGCAACCTTGAATCTCTTTCGACTCCGATGATCCTCGTGGCCACAATTGTGTTGTCGGTTGTATAACTTCGATTACTCCGTGGATTCCCCTTGAGCGAGAGATGATTGGATCATCCAATTCGAGGGTCTGGAGACAGCAGTCGCCAGTCCAATTTACTCCCTTTAATCGACTGGGGTTATCCACCAGTATTGACTCGCCGATAGAGGGTCTGTGTAACAAAGTGGATTGAAAAAGGTGGATTTTATTAACTCCTGGTAAAATACAATAGATACAATTTATCAACTGCTCCTTATACTATTTATTAGGGTGTCCCAGGCTACAATGGTGAATTTTTTTTTCAAATTTCGCAACGCATACCCTCTATTTTTTTCCATTTGACTCCATAAACTTAAATATTATTGCGATCAGATAACGATAACCAGCGTTAGAAATTGAGAAAAAAAAACCACTGGTCCTTTGGACCAGTGCTTTGACAATCTTACTGGTCCGCAACAAAAATCACTGGTCCGACAAATTAAAAAGGACCGGTTTAAATATTATTATAAATTAACTATTGCATTGAATGTGAGTACCAAATAGTAATGTTAAAAATTAATACAGATTCAATATTTTTTCTCTTTCGCCGGGGACTCCCCTATGCCATATCACCACATTTCGGGTTCTGTCAAAAATATGTACTTGCTTCACCAAATGCAATCATCAAACGCATTTTTTTACCGCTAGAACTGGAGGGTGTGATATTTTTTCACCACACACACACTGGGCCGTCGGACCAGTGAATTTCTGATTCCACTGATCCGAGCCGTTTTTTAGTTGTCCCGGACTAGCAAACCACTCCAATTTCGAACGCTGACGATAACCCGTCCCGACTTGACGTCAAAGTTTAAGTTTTACAAGTTTGTATGGAAGCAATAGGGAGATAGTAGAAGGGTGAGTCGAAAAAACACTTTTTTCGAAATTCGTTTGGCTTTAGGGAGGATTTTTAGCCATTTGGTGTTAAATTGGTATTTTAAATTATAAAGGGAAAAGAAATTACAAAAATGAGGCCTTCCACTGAGCTTTTAGTGTAAAAAATGCTTTTTTCATTTCTAGCTGATCAAAGCCAAACATCATAAAAAAAGGGGGTTGTTGTACTGTTTTTGATTCTAAACTTTGAAGTACCTTTGAAACCTTTATAGGTTTCATTTTTTACCAAGTAGAACCAAATTTAAACGTACAATCGATAAAATTTATCAGCTGCTCTCCATCCACTCTTTATCCCGTTGTTATACACAGAGATATTTTTAACTCTTCTGAGAGAGTATTTCACTCCTTGAAAATCGGAAATACTCTTTAAAAAACTAGACAGGAGTATTTTCACTCTTTGAATTTTTCACAAAGGTTTAGCTTAAAAAATGCACCGAATAATGGGCCCCACCGAAATCAACAAATATTTTTCTACTCAAAACACCAACTGATCTAAGCGGAGACATTTTCTCACGACTTCTGGCCAAAGCCAATTGCCAAAAGCCACGGCACCCTAATGATCATACTTTTTAATTGTATTTTCATACAGCCATAGTATTTTTTTTTCATTTATTGTTCTGATGCTTTGGGAGTTTGATTGCGGTTTTCGTATTTCTGTATATGTAGTTTATGATATTTCCGTATATGTAGTTTATGCTATTTCCGTATTTCACTCCTCATAATTGAATTTCACTCCTCCTAAAAAAGTGAAGGAGTATTTTTACTCCTCCAAAAAAAATCCTAGGAATAACACTGGTTATACATATATTTATTGCATTCACTCCATGATTTTTCGTTTTAAAAGGAGTTAAGATAAATTACACTTGAGGGAAAAAAATGAGTAAAAATCGTTGATGTTTGTATATTTTAAATTACTTTGGGGTGCTTGGGGAAAGGATTGGATAATTTAATGATGAATTATGTTTAAGTTAAGCAAAAAAATAAGAAAATAAAAAGCATAAAATAACCTTTATCTTTCTTTCTCAATGCTTTTTTAGGGTGGAAATGACCTCTTAAATCCTTTTGGTACAAATTCTCATGTTGTAAAACATTTCTAGCCCCCCAAGAAAAAATTACAATCCAAAATAATGCTTTTTGGCCCTGTAAATCAAATTCAAAGTCATTAAACAATCGAAAGTGGGAAATAGGGGTGGAGGCGTACCCTGAACACCTGAGGGCGATGGAGGAAAAGGAAGATCATATTCGGATTCAGAAGTTACTTTTACATACGAATCAGCCGGAATCCTGTCATTGGAGATTATTTTCAGCACAAGAAGTGTTTCGCCTTTTTTATTCCCTTTTTCAAACTGGCGATTCATTTATGGATGGTCCCTCAAGAGAATAGGAGTAGGGCAGTGGGGGGTAAAATCTCCCGAAACCTCCCTGAGGATAATGTCCTTTTTTAATTGATCCCTGTCAGCTGAACTCCGAGAGAGGTTGGATATTGATTTTTTTTGTCTCATCATCCCTTGCTCTTTGGCTTATGGCTTCCGCAGTGGACGTTAAAAGGCCGTGTCCGATTGAAACTACGTCACCGCTCTTTGATTTATGCAACCTCAGTTGCTGACGATTCGCCGGTATTGTCATTGGATTGGTATTTATAAGGTATCGAATAATCATATGTGAAGGTTTTGGAGCACAAAGGGCACATTAACTTTTGTAAAGGAGTTTTTTTTTTTTTGCGAACTTTAAGTTGGCGAGTTCTTTCCATGCCCTGCTTTCTTGATAAGAACTGTTAATTTCTATTAGAATTACAATTTTGAGTGAGTTTTAAATACAACAAAGTTAAATAGCACAAAAACATTGAACTAGTACATGAACGAAGTAGAGAAACATTGTTTTACCAACACCCTCTATAGAGTGTTTTCAGGTGACGTCACGACCAGCTATTTTCTTTTAACTGTTAACCTTTGTAGGGCTTTTAACTGTTGCTAAGGCGGTTGCTAGGTAACGAGGTATCTGTTGCTAAGGCGGTTTTTACGTATAGGGTCACGTGATTGCAAAAGCTCCAATAGAAGAATTCCACGGCTAGTCATTTTTGTAACTGTTAACCTCTGTAGGGCAAAAAAACTGTAACATTTTCTGTTGCTAAGGCCGTTGTTAGGTCCGAGTCATGTGATTGAAAATGCTCTATAGAGTGTTTTCAGGTGACGTCACAACCGGTTATTTTCTTTTAACTGTGTACCTTCTGTAGGGCTTTTAACTGTATCTAAGGTCATTGTTTATCTGTTGCTAAGGCGGTTTGTAGGTATGGGGTCACGTGATTACAAATGCTCCAATAGAAAAATTTAACAGCCAGTCATTTTCTGTAACTGTTAACCTCTGTAGGGCAAAAAACTGTAACATCTTCTGTTGCTAAGGCCGTTGTTAGGTAAAGTCATGTGATTGAAAATGCTCTATGTAGTATAAATCCTCCCAACTACGTCACTATGACGTCAAAAAGGTGTGAGAAAATCGGAAAATTTCCCATGTTAAGTCTATGGAGCATAAAAACTTACTTTCTTAACTCCTCGCGTTATTTATGCCTTCATGGCTGATAACACTGTTCTAGAAACTCAAAATCTTTCGTTTAGAATCAACATTTTTTCCCTTTTGTACAGCTTTTTTGTATTTTCATTCAGTTTTTTAACCTTAGGACTAATATGGTTTTTAGTTCAGTTTGCAAATAATGAATGCATGTAATGTAGGTTTTTCTCACAATATTAAGTTTATCTAGGAAAATAAAAAAATTCATTTGTAAAATAAAAAGTAAAATCTATTAAAAATCATAATAAATCGTTGAATTTTCGAATTCTTCCAACAGTAAATAATTTACTTAACTGCATTAAATTCTTTAATTTATTACAAGATTAAACTGTTGAGAATCAAGAATTATATTTATTGTTCGGGCAATGCGCTATTAGCAGTTCTAGTTAATTCTATTGGTATGTATTTTTACATTTTTCGCAGCGGGCATCAGGTTTTTGTTTGTTGTTCCATCAGTTTTGTTAAATTTAAATAAATGTTTGATACTTTATGCTTATTTCAGATTTCTACTTATTAAACTGTGATTTGAATAGCGATAACCATTAAAAATTAATATCAGAGCGGTTTTTTTTACCTCGTTACATTAATGTTAATAACAAAAACACGAATATTCCTTGTTCAGTGTTAACAAATCAAAAAATATAAATCATGGCGTCGTTTTGCATGTGACGTCAAAGATGTGAGAAATGATGACGTCACCCGCCCGAGTTGAGAGGCCATATATATAGAGGGTCTTGGTTTTACCCTTTCAGTCCTAGACCCAGTGGCGGCTCGTCCATAGGAGCACGTGAACACCCACAGAAAAAGTAGAAAAAAAATCGAATATAAAGATAAATAAATATTAATAGAAATATATTCTCAAATTCTTTTTTACACTCAGAATTATGTTTCTCCTCCCCCCTTCTCTACTCTATAAGAAAAATTTACTACCGGAAACGCGAAAGCAATCGAAAATAGAATGAACTCTTATTTTTCTTTCCTTTTTCGCACGTGTGAGCGTAAAAAATATGTGATTCCGAAGAAACCCCGACTGCTTACCGGGGGAATTTTAAGCTTACGGCCTCGTAATTTGGATTCCCGCTAGCACAGATTTTGTGTGCCGGGGCTGGCGTTTTTGAAGCTCAGCTTTTTTTTTGTGGTCTGGATTTTTTCGGCTAGTTAGAAAATGAGACAAGTACTTTTTGAAAAGAAAATTATAATCTTCATGTCAACTAATTTTTAATAATTGATAATTATAAAAGGTGTTTGTGAGGAAAAATTTTATGTATAAGTATTATGACTTTCCCCTCAATGGTATAAAAAATGAAAGGAGCATTTTATATTCATAAGTGCTTGTTTATTTCCATTAAATGCATATTTTTTTCAAAATGAAAGCGCATGTAGTGAAGAATTTAAGCATTTATAACTACTCTCCTAAGAGAGATAATTTTTTTATGCATTGGTCCAACATCCTTCTGTTTCTAGATCTTTTGTAAATTTTAATTTTTATAAAATGGGTGTGAACCCCCAGTTTATCAACTCACGAGCCGCTACTGCCTAGACCGTAGACAGACATTCCAAGATTTCCATTGAATCGTATCGAAAATTTTGACTGACGATGTCACTTTCTTTTAAATAAAAACCGCCTACACATGGTGTTTAAACAAGTCCACCCAAACTCTGTACAGACAGATTCTCTGCAAAGTAGTCCGAAAAAATGCCGATAGTTTTCGAGAAAAAGCAGTAAAAACTGTGTTGAAACACTCAGTGTAAAATCGATGTAAACACGAATTTTACAGCGGCGAAGAGAAAAACTCGCTTGATAAGCCTTCTCTTGTGCTGTTGTAATCCTTTCTTATTAATTCCCCGTTTTGCATATTTTCCCACCA
This sequence comes from Tetragnatha montana, assembly GCA_963680715.1. NCBI lineage: Eukaryota > Metazoa > Arthropoda > Arachnida > Araneae > Tetragnathidae > Tetragnatha > Tetragnatha montana. The sequence continues at coordinate 11,248,024 of OY796677.1, read as the reverse complement.
CTCGCTTTCTTTAGGACAGGTTGGTCCACTTCCTCGCGGCTCGGAAGTAGGAAGTGAGGAAATCCGGAAGTGACACATTTTCCTCCAATCGATGCTTTTTGGCGATTTTCTTACTGGCGACGCTAACGGAAAGGTCGCTCACTTTCAATGCCACAATCCTGTGGTTGGCTCCGGTTTCTTCTTATTATTTTTGTTTTAGTCAAAAGTGTAAGGAGATATTTATTCAGCGTTTGATATAATAGGTAAATATGAAGACGGAGAAAAGGGGCCATTCAAATATTACGTAAGCAAGTTTTTGGTCATTTTCGACCCCCCCCTCCGCCTTTGTCAGCAGCAAATTGCAAACCCCCCTCTCATAATTACGTAAGAAAACTGCCAGACCCCCTCCTTTGTTCTTTTTTGTACAAAATCTTAAGTAATGCTTAGCTTTCTGAAATTCATTGTTCTCCATGAACTCCTTGTGAAAAATGCTTAAAATTTGGGCTTAAATAGGACATTTTTTCTATTTGTTATCGAATTTACCAGCGAGCTCCTCGAACTTATTTCCCGCCAAGTCATAGTGAATTAGCTTTCCCCTCTTGCGATTTTCACCTGTTCGCCCATTGTTTAATGTTAAATGCTGGGCGAACGGAGCGGTCGCGCGAAGAAGAAAGCGAAATTCTCGAGGAGCGCGCTTGTAAATTCGATAATTAACAGAAAATATGTCCGATTTTTTTCAGATAAGATGCAAATTGATCCTGAAGGATGTACAGTATACCTAACTACCAGTACCAAAATTATTTCGAAATTCCTACTACTTTATTTCAGGAGCAAAACGGTGGCTGTAAAAAAAAAATCAATCCGCGAATATCCAGATCAAAATTCTCATTTGGAGAACTTATTAAAATTAAGCAAAGAAATTTACATGCAATGCAGTGGGCTTATTTATGTTTATTTATTTTTTTTAACTTATTTAGTGGTGGCTATTAATATAAACTTTCTTCTTCCGAAGAAATATCACTTTAGACAATTAATAAAATCGTCAGTTTGAAAAAGGAAATAAATCCAAAAACCAAGTTGCGAAAAAATAGAAAAAAAACTTTGTAAGTAATGGAGGTTTTATTGTATAACCACAAAATTTTTATTGGAAATTCGAGACCCTATTTAGAGTACAGAACAATAATCTGAAAAACAAAAGTATATATTCAAAAATATTATACAGCTGAAAAAACTTAAAAAAAAACCTCTTAAATTGACAATTAAATTATATTTCTGCTTAGATCACAGGAAAAAAAGGGGGAAATAAAACTAATATGACAAATAAAATTCAAAAGTATTATGAAACTGAGTCATTAAAGCAGTTTAAGGAGTCCAATATTCACTGGGGAATAAAAAGAATTATTTCAGAAAAGCTAAAGCTTGTGACTTAAGTAAATTTAACTACCAATGAACTCTTTGTATAAACAAGTAAAAATCATGAAAATTTTAAGTAATGGTGAAAGAAAAAAGCTATTCTACTTTACACTTTTAATTTGCTATGAATTTTCTTTCAGAACCTCATTATTAACAAAATCAATAATTCGCTATTCAGAACAACGGCGAGGAAAATTTAAGAATAAACTGGCTTTTAAAAAAGCAATACATAACACCACTAGAATAAATTGATCAATCAATAATAAAATTAATTTAAAACTGAACCTGGTTTTTAAAATCTGAACCTGGACATTATTTTCACAGATACCCATTTAAACGTTCGGGTGCTAAATTCTTTTGAAGGAAGACAACAATCAAATAAAACAAAAACATTTTTCTGATTCAGAGTTAAAAACTCAGCAGCATACTCAGGACCAGGGTGTGCTCCCCCTCCTCTTTTAGAGCTTATAACCCTCTTTTTAAACCCCTTTCCCCCTATTATGTATGACGTAATTTAGAAATAATTCCCCGCAAATGCTTCGAAATTAACCGCAAATGGTTCGTTATGACATCCGGCATTAAGAGAGGTTTGGGAGGGGAACATCATAGTGAGAAAAGGGTATTTTCATTTAATCGGGAAATAAATTTTGATATTTGATATTGCAGCATATTTTCTTTCTTTATATATTTTTGAGGATTTTTAAGTAATATTGCCATATTTTAAATGACTCTTTTTGTTTGTTTACTTTAATCGGAACACGTTTTCTAACATTGTGAAATGTGATGAAGCAATTATTATAGTTCGTTTTCATTAGAATCCAGGAGGGGGGCAGAACACACAGAGAAATATCCTAACAGAGGGTCCACGAGGCTATTTTCAAATGCGTTACTGATGTGAGGGCGCCACGCTAGGAGTCTGGACGTATGCCGGCCGCTTAAATCTCTCGCCAAATTAGAACTCAGCGCATGCGCAAAAAGGTGTTTTCGATCTCCCATAGGCAGCCGGCGAACGATTCAGACTGGATCCAGACGCTAGTGAGTTTAGTGCGATCTCAGCGCCACAATTCTCCCAACCTGTAACAAGATGTCATGATTTTCGATTTCCATTATGGCCTATGGCCGTGGACTCTCTGTTCTACTACTCTGTGGCAGAACAGTTATTTTTATAGATCAAGGATTCTCAACTGGAGAAGTCACAAACCATGGGGACAGTAAAAAAAAAAGCTATTAGTGTTATATTTAACTATTAGTTAGTCAAATTACTGGTGCATGTTTGGAATTAACAAATTTTTGAACTTAATGTCTGTCACACGCCAAATGATGTCAGTTTCCAGTGTTAAGCAATTAATTGATTTGTTTTTCGTATTCACCGTTATGGAAAATTCTTGTTCATATTTGTAGAATGTGGCAAATTACATATTAAAATCTTCACTACTGGTCTGAACCATTCCGGGTATTATTTTTATTTAAATCCAAACTTGGTCGGCAAAAGTGCTTATTTTTTGAACTTCTATGTTTAGAACATATTTTTTTTATGCTGTGCGATTTTAAGTTTAAATTTCGTGGATTGCAAAAGTAAATTAAGTTTTCTTCTAAACCAGGGTTTGGGTACAAAAAGTGTGTTTAAAAGCTTTTACTACGTAAATTTAAAAACCATTAATGTTAAAGAAATATCAGAATTCCTATAAGAAAAGATTTCATGGATAAAAACAAAACGTATTAGAGTGTTGCACTTTGAAAGCAAGCTCGTTTCATTACACAGCTTGTTTAACCTCATTTCCCCCTGTGAATAAGTTCTATTGCATCCATATAGAGCATTTTCAATCACATGACTCGGACCTAACAACGGCCTTAGCAACAGAAAATTTTACAGTTATTTGCCCAACAGAGGTTAACAGTTGCAGAAAATGACTAGCCGTGGAATTCTTCTATTGGAGCATTTGCAATCACGTGATCCCATACCTAAAAACCGCCTTAGCAACAGATAAACAACGGTCTTAACAACAGTTAAAAGCCCTACAGAAGGTACACAGTTAAAAGAAAATAACCGGTTGTGACGTCACCTGAAAACACTCTATAACAATACCTCCGTCCGCTTACCTGATGTTGTTATGCAATTAAATATGCTATTTAAAAACAGTGATTTATCTATTTCTCTGATGACAGATAGCATCGGCATCCGAATGACATATATCTTTCATAACGAGAGACATAAAATCTCAGGCGGAATGCAGTGAAACGTATTTCCTCTATTGACGTCACGCTTATCTGTATCTAAACTTTCACGATCAGTAGTGACATTTTTAGTTGTGGTGAAGACCTCGTGATAGAATGGATGTACTAACTACATAGTTAGTTTTCTTGGTCTACCAAATTCGCGTGCAACTCATTGGTTGTGGTTGAACTTGACATTTTTAGGTTGTGTAAAAGGTCAACATTCTGTGTCATTTTTAGATGCTATAAAGTGTTCTTAACTATTTGCCTATCATGAAAGAATGCATTAATATTATTTTTCTGAATTAAAAGTTTTATTAATTTTCTTTGAATTGAAAAACTAGCTAAAAGAGTATTTTCAGGTGACGTCACAACCGGTTATTTTCTTTTAACTGTGTAACTTCTGTAGGGCTTTTAACTGTTGCTAAGGCCGTTGTTTATCTGTTGCTAAGGCGGTTTTTAGGTATGGGATCACGTGATTGCAAATGCTCCAATAGAAGAATTCTACGGCTATTCATTTTCTGTAACTGTTAACCTTTGTAGGGCAAAAGACTGTAACATTTTCTGTTGCTAAGGCCGTTGTTAGGTCCGGGTCATGTGATTGAAAATAATCTAAAGCACGAACTTCAAAGTAACCTTTTTAAGTGCTTAATCCTAGTATACGTAACACGGTGGATTTGGTGATGTTTGACGACACATTCGGGAGGGTTTATTACTTTTATTAATTACATATATTAATGTTATTGCTTTTAGCCATTAGCATTTTGGAATTCATGGTGTGATTGGCGACATTTTTCAAAATCACACCAAGCGTGTTACGTATACCACGTACGACGTACCACGACCACGTTACGTATTGATTTTACCTTTTTAAGATATTATTTAAGCTACCTAAATGAATTTGGGCTAAAAATGCAGACAATTTACTAGCAAATTATCCAAACGCATGTTTAGGACGGAAATATCTCCACTTTATTGTTACAAAGCGACAACAAAGAGAAAAATGATTTTCAGAAATATATCTTTCCGGTTCAGAATTAATAGGCATTAAGTAACAGAAACAAATAGTAATTTTTATGCCTAACGATGTGCCAATTTTCGTTTTTACTGTGTATTCATGGGTTTTCTTTTTTACTTGTTTGTAACTGTGTTATGTTTATGTTTCATATGTGTTGTATTATCTTGAAATATTATTTACCTTTAATTTTTTGTACGGTTATATGTAATTTCTTTTAGTAATCAAAATGGTTATTTCTACCCCAGGGGACAAACATGTATTCTTTCTCCTCCTTATATGTATAAAATCTTATTTATGTATAATTAACTATTATTATTATTATTATTATTATTATTATTATTATTATTACTATTACCCCTCCCCCTTAGGTGTGCTTACGTAATATTTGAATGGCCCCATATTTCTAAATTGAACTTCTTAATTTCCCTAAAAATTCAGACACCGCACTGGGAACAACTTTCTTTGTTTGCTCTCAGCTTGTTTCTCCAAGGTCAAGTAACGTTGCAGTCCAGTATAGTGCTGTCCTTTAAAAACAACCCACTCCAAATTGTACCTTAAAAACAACCCATTGAGATTTTTTAATTAAATAATTAAAATAATTTCATCATATCATATACCCTGTCTTTCTATGCCCTTTAGAGTGTCAGGGATGTAAAAACTGGTCAAAGAACGGTTTATTTACTTATTTTTTAAACAAGCTGAGAATATGTAGATTTTTGGCAAAAAATGTGCTTCAGATGTACAGATTTTGATGTTGTAAAAATGTATGTTGAAAAGACTTTAAAGAAATTTTCACGCGTTTTTATGTTAGCCCATTACTATGAGAATAAAATATTAAAATTTTGGCTCTGTCCGCCAATTAAAGTCCTTACTGTAGTCTTTGAAACCAGGGGTAAAAAAAACCCAATGGGAGCTAAAAACAACCCATTGTTTCCTTTTCTATAAATTGCCAAATAAATAAAAATTTATGAAAAATAATTAATATTACCCATGATATACTACTAATTATGCAAATATAATGCTAGTTTCAGTGATTCGCGGATTTTTTTTTTTTTTACTATTTTTAATAAAAACTCTCTGATACCAAAAAACACCCATTTTCCATGCAAAGATAGCATTTCATTTGAAAATGAGTTATGGAGAGTTAATAATTGGGGTTAAAATAAAATATAAGGGCCAATTATCCTGTTTTAGCTTTTTTTTTTATAAAAACTGTAAAGTTTTTGCATTTAAAAAGTCATTTTTAAAACCCGAAAATAAAAATACAACAGTAAAATAGCTGTTTATCGTTGTTTTGAAGACGAACTCTTGAGGAGAAAATCATATCATAATTTTAATTTTAGAAATAATTATTAATAAATTTGGTTTTAACTATCTTAATTATTTCTTATTCCCTTTTCTATAAAAAAAACCCTTTTAACCATGTTTTTGTCTTAATTTCTGATAATTTTTACAAGTGGTTTTTTTTTAGGGTACATGGTTTTTTTTAGGAAACAGTGGTTTTTTTTTCAAATTCTTACTTAATTGGCTGCCAATTTGTAATGGATAGTTGAACGTAAAAATGCTAAGCAGTAAAATGTAAAATGAGGATGAGCCGCTAGTACAGTTTTTTGTTCGATTTAATTATCCTTTTTATTAAGCATTTAATGAAGAAAATATGAATTAGTGGGTTGTTTTTAAAGGACAGCACTATATATGTTAGAGTGTTGCGATTTTATTTAACTACCAGTCGGCGTTAATAACGTAGGTATAAAATAAATCACGTATAGTAGTGCAAATTTATTTCAGAAATATCATACAAATTAATTGGGCATAGCGAAAACCCATGTTAATGGACAATACACATATTCTCATTTTCTCAGTCTATCGTAAGATCGGAATGTAGCATTGTTTTGTTACTAGTAGTACAGGAAAACTACGTCACACAATTTTTTGCTCTTTTAATTCCATTCACTATTCCTTTGTCGAGAGCTGTCACAGTTCAGTAACCCTACACTCTTATTGTTATATCACATTTTAAAACTATAAAAGTAAACCAAGGTTTAATTCATTCCAAATCTTACTTTATTTCCGTTTCTTGGAAAGTAGTAGTTAGACTTTTATACTATAAGAGCCAAACTAAAAGTAGAAGAAATTCCTCTTTTCAAATTGTAAGAACAGTGAAAACAAGTTTTGTGTGACAAATTGGAACTTAAAAGTATCTATAAAATAAAGAACTTGACTAATTCCTTGTTACATTGTGTCATAAACAAATTTTGGTACCTAACATAATTGAAATAATTTATGAATAGCCATTAAACTATAACATGACTTATTCACGCAAATTGTTAAAAATTTCACCAAGTTAGCATTTATTAATTGGTGAAATATTATTATTTGAATATTGGTATTTTCCGAATAATCCAGTTATCTCTCTATTGGAAATTTGGTGATCTTTCATGCGACAAAAATAATTTTTAATTTTCGGAACAAAGTATATAAACAAAAAAAATGCTTACAGATAATCATTAAAATTACGATCTCCAGTATTGATTATGACACGAGTTTTTCTTTTCTGATCGCCAAACGATGCCCCTTGTTTGATGAAAACGCTGCCTGATTTTTAAAAGTGGCAAATAAAAATTTGGTTCCGATTTCAATCCCCGTTGTTAAGTAGTAGTATATTACGGTATACATTACACACCTTTAAAGTAAAGAGTGTATTTGTTTTGGAAATTTTGGAAATTCACTTAAATGAAAGATCATCATCATCATCATCAATTTTGTGGTTTGACAGCGCCGTTAGGCGCTTTTGAACCGCAGGAAATAGGGGACATGAGTGGTACAAAACATGAATAGTGTGGCCATGATGCCAATAAAGAAGAAAAGAGGGTAGAGGGGGGGGGACGAGAACACACGGAAGAAAAGAAAAAGGTCGAGGACCAACAAATTACTCGAGAGTAGCTCGAGAGTAGGAATTTGGGCACGATTTGTGACAGCAATACAGTGATACATACAGACAGCAATACAATGTGACAGAAAAATAGAGCGAACATTAGTACGAAATTAATTAAATTTCATGAATTTGCAGGAAAAATGTATGGTATGAGTTCATAAAAACTTTATTTGTTTCAATATTTATTTTATTACTGGTGACTGTAGTCAATCATGCAGTGAAATCTGTATTCCAATTTCAGAAACAGCTAGTGGCTTGCAAGGAGTCATGTGCTAGAAGTTTCCCTCCTTCCTTGAGGTCGTAAAAAACATTGACTTCCCCTCCCACATTGACATTACGTCCTATTTCCGAATTCGGACGTAGTGTAGATCCACTATAAGTTGCAAATCTGACCATGACTTTTATCATCACCACGAACGTTCATGGGGGAGACTCGGATCCAGCAGAGGGTTCCAGACTTTTTGAGTCTGTGGGATCACCTCTACCTTTGGACGCAAACATACAAAATTTTACTTTTTTTTCTACATAATCTCACCAGATCCCCTCCATGGAGTTTCTCCCCTTGAAAATTTTAGGGATTTTGACCCTGAATAACTCGTTTTTGACCACCACAAGCACTTAGCAAAAGAAAAGTTTGAACAATCTGGGGAAAGTTACCCCCTGGGGGCTTAAAAAAAGGGCCAAGTAGAGAAAAAATGGCAAAAAGAAGAAAAAGTAAATCTTTTAAATCAGCGATTCTTAAACTGTGGTCCGCGGAAACCCGGGGGTCCCCAGCGCTTTCCTAGGGGTCCGCGAGTTACCTTGGGGAACATTCAAGTTAACTTTGACTGTTTCCCAAATAGTTTTAAAATGAGGTAAAACATTAGTTTAAAAAGGCAAATTTCACAAAATTTTTCTGGGAGAGGACTCCCAGCCCCCCTCAAAAGTTTACTTCTATTTATTTATTTTTTCTTGAACATTTTATGGTTTACAAGGAGCTGTTCTCTTCGGAAGTAACCAAAAATGTTGTAAAATTATCTAAAACACTAATTTTTGAGGCACATTTTCAAAATTTTTCTGGGAAGACCCCTGACTCCCTACTATTAGTAGGAGTAATTGTAACAATTTAACACAGTTTAAATATAATTTATGTACTACTTTTAAGTTATCTTAAACTCCACGACTCGTTAGGGAGTACCGTAGGGATAACGTTGAGTCAACCCCCCACCCTCCGAAACAAAAGTCTGGTTACGGCTCTGGGTGTTCAAAAACTTGGGGGGGGGCGCGATGTCTGGCTGTTACATAAAGGGGGCCGCGGTGATCAAAAGTTTAAGAACCACAGTAGTAGGGGAGCCCATGGGCTCTGCAGAGTGTTTTTGGGTAGAAACTCTAGCGCGTCAGATAATCATAAGGGGGATACCTTGCATACTTTTGAGTAACTCCACCAAATATAAGCTCTCTATGTAGGGGGGTTTGTCTAGAACAGCCCGTCAGATTTGTAAATAAAAATTAGTTAAATGGACATACTCGAGCGTGTCAGATAATGATAAGGTAGGTTAGTTACCAGCTAAAATGTGTACATTTTCTAAAATCTGCCGATTTGAGCGGTGGGTAAGGGAGCGGGAGTGTTACCAAGTTGCAAAGTAAAGCCAAGACCGGTAAGACGCTATAGCTCTTTTTGAGAAAAATGTACGAAACAAAATGTTTATAGACTAGTAGCCAGGAACCTGGGCTCAACTAGTTGTAACTGTCTTGGTAGCCAATCTGACGCGCTCGAGTATGTCCATGTAACTAGTTTTCTTTCAAATTTTGACGGGCTGTTCTACACAAACCCACCAACATGGAGAGCTTATATTTGGTGGAGTTACTCAAAAGCATGCAAGGTATCTCCCCTATGATTATCTGACGCGCTCAAGTAAATCCACTTTTAGCATCATGGGCTCCCCTACTACAGTTTTAAGTGACTGAAAAATGTTAATCCTTCATAATCTACTTTCTCCTTTATACGCCTTTTCTCTCTTTTTTCCATTTCTTTTTCTACCCATGGAGGGGCACTTTTTTGACTGCCCCCTTGAATCGGCGCCTGTCTTGGGGAAGGAAATTCGTTTTCATTTCATTCATTTTTTTGAGTCCAGCAGAAACTTTCGATGCATCAATCAAACCGGTGTCGCTTTGAAGTGTCCACGACGGCCTAGAGACCCTAATGGTTGACAATAAAGAGCCAGTCCCAAGGCTGTGTGGTTCCCGGAACAGATTAGTTGTGGACATCAATTCGCTCTTCCGTTTGTGAAAGCTCAAGTGGACACATCTCAAGGTTCCTTCCACAAAATGTTTTGACCACAGTTTTGAAATTGTTGTTTATTGAATCAGAGAAAAACTCAAAATCGGATTAAAAATTTCATTTAAAACTTTTTAACATCAGGCAACGTTTTTCATTATATATGGATCATCGTTTGTTTGGTGATCAGAAAAGAAACCCTTCTTGCTCCTTCCCTTCCATTTATATCTTTCAGTGCCATTCTATTTGGTTATCACGTGAGGTATTCCTAGCGTTAAAGATTTTGCTATTAAAAATAACAAAACGGAAAATTGTCATTTTATCACAACTAATAATATAAAAATAATTACAATATAGGTTGAAATTGATATTATTGTGCAAGACAAAATAATAATACATTAAGTATATAAAAATTGTACGAAAAAAAAATGGTACAATTCATGTAATTGTCATAATTTAAAACTGTCTTCTTACAGGGTTTGAAATTGGTAATGTAATCATGGAGATGGAGTAAGAATTCAAAATTAGATAAAAATTATTTTTTTACCACTTTTAAACATCACTCAGCGTTTTTCATTGGCAGTTAGAAAAGAAACGCCTCTAAGCTCCTTCCCTGTCCTTCTATTTGGTTATCACATTTGGTAATTCTAGCATTAAAGGTATAATATATTATGCTATTAACTAACAAAACGCAAAAATGTCATTTTATCACCACTAATATTATAAAAAAATTATAATAAATTTTGAAATTTGATTAATAACGAGACAAGATCATGTTAGTACCGCTTTAGTTAAAGAAATTTACCCAGAAATGTGGTAGTACAGTTCGTGTGATCGTCATTAAATTATAAAACTGACTTCTGCCTGGCTTCGAAATTGTTTATTATGGAGATGGAATTTAAACTCTAAGTCAGATCAAAATTATTTTTTACCACTTTTAAAGATCAGGCAGCGTTTTTCAATTTGTACGGATCATCGTTTGGCGATCAGAAAAGAAACCCCTCTATCTCCTCCCCTGACCATTTATATCTTGCAGTTCTATTTGATTATCACATTTGGTAATCCTAGCATTTAAGATACTATATCCTGAACTGACAAAACGGTAAAAATGTTATTTTATGATGTTATATTACATAAAAAATTTTGAAATCGATATAATTGTACCACGAAGACATATCACAAATCTTACAAAATTTATATAAGAATTATGCGCAGAACCATATGGTAGTACAGTTCGTGTAATCGTCATAATATAAAACTGACTTCTGCCACTGGGTTTGGAATTGATAATAACTTGTTTTGGCACACCTAGTCTGAATTTCGGGGGGGCAGGGCTCCCTGACCCCCTTATAAAAGCCACTGTCGATTATTCTGAAAAGTACTGAAAGGAACGGCTATCCTCGAAAAATTAGATTGACGGTTTTGGCGAAGTTTGGACAAAATGTTTTAGCGCTGTTTGAATTTTTTTGCATTATCATGAATTAATGATTATTATCTGAGTAGAACGTAGAACCGTATCGCTCTAAATCGAATTCAATCGAATCGATTTTTATCGAAACAATTTAAACCCAAAATCCAATCATGAGTTTCATGAAGGAAATATTCTGCCCATCCCCTTAATCCCCATTTAATCCTGAATTTGTTTTTCTTCCCCAAATGTGGCCACTGGAACATGTCGGAAAAAGCAACATCTCGTAATAAAATAAATTGTAAATACAGTATACCATCATTAAATACTTAAAATGAAAGTATAAGGCAGAATTTTTTTACAGGACTAAAATCTTATTCTCTTTTGTATTTGATAGCTACTAAATACAACTTTACTTACACTCTGTCCTGTCACCTAGGCAGTCACTATCTTTGTTCCTCATCGAGTCATTAAAAAAAACTTTAAAGGAAACGTTAATTTCCTGTATCGCATGAAGGCAAGGCGAATTGCCAATCAAATAATCATCTAGAAAAATCTGGTGTCACTCTTACCACTAGTAACCTTTACTCACGGACGTCACCATATATCTCAACTTCAGAAAAGTGAAATAATCATGTAACATTCCCATTCTATTATTTTCATAACAGGAAAAGGGTCATGAGTTTTGTTATCAGGAAAACGAATGTTGTCCACCGTGCTGTCATTGAAATCCTATGCAATGGAGGACAATTTTTTAATTAAATACTCCCTTATAGAGCATTTTCAATCACATGACTCGAACCTAACAACGGCCTTAGCAACAGAAGGTTACAGTTTTTTTGCCCTATAGAAGGTTAACAGTTACAGAAAATGTCTAGACGTGGAATTCTACTATTGGAGCATTTGCAATCACGTGATCCCATACCTAAAACCGCCTTAGCAACAGATAAACAACGGTCTTAGCAACAGTTAAAAGCCCTACAGAAAGTTAACAGTTAAATGAAAATAACCGGTTGTGACGTCACCCGAAAACACTCTATAGATGGACTATTCATTTGGATTGGAGGTAATTAAACTAAGATTTGCATTCTGCTCATTGGTGCTACTCTTCAAAAATTGCAAGACTGACTTTTCGCGAATTTCCCGTTGTGGTCTTTCATTTAGCTCAGTAAGCGATTTCGCCTAGAAGTCACCAGTTTTAAAGCAAATATTTGAAATACAGATAATTACGAGCGAATTTGTACTCTCAATGATTCCATTAAATCTTAAAATTTATAAAACACGCAACAATTCTATGCGTGACGTTCACACGATATAAATAGAACTTTTTGTATATCCTTATCCTTGTATATGAGGTTTGAACGTGCAAACTATCTTTGACAGGAACAAGATATTTTACCACAAATAAGTAAAAACCCTACAAAGCTTTTCTTAAGATTTATCTTCAGATTATATTACCCAAACAATATCTTTTTAATCATTTCCCCCAGTCTAATAGACTTTTTAAAATTGCAGAAAAACCTATATCATACCATATAAACAACTAAATAAGCCCTTAAATTTTAAGTTATACCTAGCTCTATATGTGTAAAACAGGCTTATTTTTGGCAAAATGTGCGATGTAAGTTCTGAAATTTAGTACAAATTGATTCCTATTTTATGCCTTCTGTTTACGCAGTTTTTCCTTCAGCGTAGTGACGTCACGGAGTCAGGAAACGTTGCTGTCTAGTATATATAAAGTATATTTTGCCTCTTCAGTTTTTGTCAAACAAAATAGATTGCTTTAACGGAAAAAAGTGGTGCCCCTTCTTGGCCATTATAAGCGGATTCAATTGAATCGTCAGTTTTAAAAAGGGAATAAGTCCAAAAAATGACAAATTGACTTTTTGTGCTCAATATATCTCCAGGCTCCGCTCTAACACATGAGTGCAAAGAGGGGGAAAATAACTACCCCCTATATCGGCAGATATAGCCCCTTGAATTTGCAAAATCGATGTCCAAGTCCATTCATTGTATTTTTTGATTGAATTTGAAATTTAACTTAATTTGTCTTTCTTTTCTTATTCTTTGGCCTGTAAACGTAGCCAAAATAAAATTTGATTTGAATTTAAAAGCTTTTTTTCTTTCTTTTTTTTAACCAATGAATGTTTGACTCCATTGATATTCACTTACTCCATTGATAGCGCCTTGATGACGCAGTTTCATAATAATTTTTAATTTTATTCGTCTTAGTCTTTCTATCTTTCACTTATGTCTTGTGAACTAACCAGAAATATAATTTAATTGTCAATTCAAGTGATTTTTAAGATTTTTGTTCAGCTGAAATTTCATAAGGTTCAAGAAGGGAATAAGTCCATCCTCTTTTTTTAACTTTTAAACATTTTTAAATACACTTATAATTTTTTCGATGATTGTTCTGTATTCTTAACAGTGTCATGAATTTCCTGTAAAAATTTGGTGGCAATAGAATGAAAATTCCATTACTTATACAGTTTTTTTTTTTTCCATTTTCTCAAAACTTCGTTTTTGGACTTATTTCCTTCTTGTAACTGACGATTCAATTGTAAATGTATGGAAACAAAGAAAATATTCTGTTATAAAAACACCTACGAAAGGTCTAATCCCCCTATTGACGAACAACGAACTCCCTATTACATTCTGTACTAAATTTAATCCAACCATGATTGGCGTTTCCCACAGCTTGTTTACATCCCCTTAGAAACCGACTCCGCGTCACGTGACCTGCGGATTTCCCCCGAGTTGAGTGGGTTGAGCTCTCCCGAAAAACGTTCTCTTCCCTATCGATCCCCCTCTCTGGCTGGGACCTCCGCTCTGGGTGCTTTTTGGGGAAAAAAGGGTCACGGGAATGCTCGCCCTTCTCTTTTCTGTTCGGCTGTTGTTTTTGGTCGTAGGCAGATATATTTTTAACTCCTCTGAGAGAGTATTTCACTCCTTGAAAACCGGAAATACTCTTTAAAACACTAGCCAAGAGTATTTTCACTCTTTGAATTTTTCACAAAGCTTTAACTTAAAAAATGCACTGTGCCCCACCGAAATTTTTTCTGCAGTGATTCCAATCAATTAGACTTTACAAATACCTATGAAATTTAACTTTATATAAATGGTTTGTAGACATAACGGCGTAGCTGGAAAAAAATTTGGAAATATTTTATCTACTTTTGGTCTTTTTAGTAGAGGAGTATATATATATATTTTCACTTATTGCTCTGATGCTTAGGGAGTTTGATTAAGGTTTTCGTGTCTCTCTCTGTATATGTAGTTTATGCTATTTCCGTATTTCACTCCTCCTAATTGAATTTCACTCCTCCAAAAAAAATCATAGGAATATTTTTACTCCTCCTAAAAAAGTCAAGGAATATTTTTACTCCTCCTAAAAAAGTCAAGGAATATTTTTACTCCTCCAAAAAAAATCATAGGAATATTTTTACTCCTCCTAAAAAAGTCAAGGAATATTTTTACTCCTCCTAAAAAAGTCAAGGAATATTTTTACTCCTCCAAAAAAAATCATAGGAATATTTTTACTCCTCCTAAAAAAGTCAAGGAATATTTTTACTCCTCCTAAAAAAGTCAAGGAATATTTTTACTCCTCCTAAAAAAGTCAAGGAATATTTTTACTCCTCCAAAAAAAATCATAGGAATATTTTTACTCCTCCTAAAAAAGTCAAGGAATATTTTTACTCCTCCTAAAAAAGTCAAGGAATATTTTTACTCCTCCTAAAAAAGTCAAGGAATATTTTTACTCCTCCTAAAAAAGTCAAGGAATATTTTTACTCCTCCTAAAAAAGTCAAGGAATATTTTTACTCCTCCAAAAAAAGTCAAGGAATATTTTTACTCCTCCTAAAAAAGTCAAGGAATATTTTTACTCCTCCTAAAAAAGTCAAGGAATATTTTTACTCCTCCTAAAAAAGTCAAGGAATATTTTTACTCCTCCTAAAAAAGTCAAGGAATATTTTTACTCCTCCAAAAAAAATCATAGGAATATTTTTACTCCTCCTAAAAAAGTCAAGGAATATTTTTACTCCTCCTAAAAAAGTCAAGGAATATTTTTACTCCTCCTAAAAAAGTCAAGGAATATTTTTACTCCTCCAAAAAAAATCATAGGAATATTTTTACTCCTCCTAAAAAAGTCAAGGAATATTTTTACTCCTCCTAAAAAAGTCAAGGAATATTTTTACTCCTCCAAAAAAAATCATAGGAATATTTTTACTCCTCCTAAAAAAGTCAAGGAATATTTTTACTCCTCCTAAAAAAGTCAAGGAATATTTTTACTCCTCCTAAAAAAGTCAAGGAATATTTTTACTCCTCCAAAAAAAGTCAAGGAATATTTTTACTCCTCCAAAAAAAGTCAAGGAATATTTTTACTCCTCCTAAAAAAGTCAAGGAATATTTTTACTCCTCCTAAAAAAGTCAAGGAATATTTTTACTCCTCCAAAAAAAGTCAAGGAATATTTTTACTCCTCCTAAAAAAGTCAAGGAATATTTTTACTCCTCCTAAAAAAGTCAAGGAATATTTTTACTCCTCCTAAAAAAGTCAAGGAATATTTTTACTCCTCCTAAAAAAGTCAAGGAATATTTTTACCCCTCCTAAAAAAGTCAAGGAATATTTTTACTCCTCCTAAAAAAGTCAAGGAATATTTTTACTCCTCCAAAAAAAATCATAGGAATAACACTGGTCGTAGGAATATCGGATCCAGCAAAGTTTGAATGACGTCCCGAACAGGAAACAACACATCATTGATTTGATTTTCCCTTGTCTAATAATTTAATTTTCTTAAGTCATCAACAGTTTACAATTTTTATAAAATTTTAATTGAATTGTTCTTATTTTTTATAATACTTTATATCTCGGAAAATCAAGGCTATCTTTTATTACTAAATCCTTCAATAGAATGCAATGTTAATAATTGATTGAAAAAAATAATAATACATCTTTTAAAATATTTAACTGAATTGAAACATAAAATTCCCAAAATAATATATATAGGTCTTCTCTAGCTAAAGAATAGATTAACCCAATTTTATTCACTCATTCATGATTGTTGTTTCTAATTTCCAGTTGGTCTAGTGAAAACTAGACCAACTCCATGAGTCCAAAGACTTTCAGAGGGTCCATGTAGAAGTTTGACTCATGTTAAAGGAAAAAAGTTAGCAGCTTCTGAGGGTAGAGACCCGGAGCACCCGAAGTTCAGAAGTCTGACTTAGCTCCTTGTGCCAGCAGACCTTAGCTGGGCATAGTGGAATCGCCTTCACGCCTTCACCTATATAAAAAATATGTAATTTAAAATGGTTTAAAAATAAGAAAACTAAAATGTTTAAAAAAGTTTTAATTGAAACGATACTTATGAGAAATTAATGTAATATAGAAATGAAAGAAAATAAACATAACACATGTACTAATCAGAATATTCGCTTCGATTTTTTAAGAAATGTGTTGTTTATCATGAGTCATCAACAGAAGCAGAATTTTGCCCTTAAATAAGCAAGTACAGTGAAGAATGTTGAGATTCAGAAAGAATTGCGGCAAAAAGTTTTTTTTTGCTAAATAGAAAGGAAAATTGAAGTAAAATGACTTAAAGGCGCTTCCAGGAAAACGGCCGATCCCCCTTTAAAATAGCTTAAGCAGAATAGAGTTGCAAGGAGGTTCAAATCCATTTTACAATTCAATCTTGAATTATTATTTTTTGACATTAAAATGTGATTATCAAATTTGAACCCTTAATTAGTAAATAGCAATGTATTTTTATATATTCTTGCACTTTTATATTATTTTTTTTTATTTGATAGACATGGTTGGAAAATAAACTTAGTCAGAACATTCTTGATTGGCTGTTAGCTGTTACTAGTTTATGTTACGTTTGTTTGTATCACATTACGTCATGCATGAGCGTTTCGAGGTCAACTCAAATTTTCCTATTTTTATTTCAAATATCTAATTATATAATTTTTTTTTAAAACTTTTAATACTGAATTTTGAAATTAGAACAGTTTGTTTTACAAAAAAAAATGGCTTTATTTCTATTTTTAAAAAATACGGGAATTGTCCATTAAAATTTTCTTATAGTAAAATTGTGTTTAAATTATAGCCACCACTACTTTAGTTGAAAATATTTTATTAAGTTGTCCATCACTTGAAATAATTATCACTTAGTCACATTAGTAAATCACACTAATTCATTACGAATTTCCGAAATGGGAATTTATATTACTAAATTAGTTTCAGATAATGTAATATTACGTTTGATTCCTCATAAGGCAGCCCTACTGTAACTCCTCTTAGCGTCCCAAGCACCTTGCTGTTGACTTATGACTTTGTCTCGTAATG
Organism: Tetragnatha montana; assembly: GCA_963680715.1. Taxonomy (NCBI): domain Eukaryota; kingdom Metazoa; phylum Arthropoda; class Arachnida; order Araneae; family Tetragnathidae; genus Tetragnatha; species Tetragnatha montana. The sequence continues at coordinate 11,230,456 of OY796677.1, read as the reverse complement.
ATCCAGCTATTATTCGATGCTAATGTGCAGTTAGATGTGATCGGTCAAGCGCGGAGCACGTGACAGCGAGGAACGTGACGACCCACTTTTCCCTGTGACGTCAGAACCCCCTCAGGGCAAGCACTTTCTCTTCCAAATTTAATAACTGGCGGTTGATCGGCGGTGTGGACGCTTCTAAAATGACTTTTTTTTTATTGCGTCCCTGCTGTGATGTTGTGAAAGAATTGTGAGAAACTTCCGAGAGAACTTTCGAATTGTAATTCCTAGAAATAATAAGGAAGCTATGGGGGTTTTGTTTTGATCGATATTTGAGTGATGGTTTTTTTCTGTTAAAGACATGGAATTGATTAATACTATTTTGTAATATAAAAATTTGGAAATCAACCCTGCGCACAGTTGCGGATCCAGACTCAGTTAGGGCACGGCTTACTAGATACTATACAGGCCAGCCGAGTTTTAAGCAATGAAAACCATTTGACAACTTTTCCCGCTTGGATCGCCACAACTCCTACCTATATCACCCAACCAATAGGATAACACACTGACAAATAAGGAAAAATGAAGGCGTGTTTTCTTGGCGTAAACTTCTGATTGTTGGCCATTAGTGGTTAAGTTGAATTTTTGAGTCATTAAGCCCCGCCTTCAACTCTGTGGATTTGCTTTACCAGTTTATCAAGTATTGCCATCTGGATTTTTAATGACTTCCGTATCTCGGCTAGCCTGTATAGTATCTAGTAAGCCGTGGTTAGGGAGAGGCGATTATGTTCTAGCTTCAACCCCATATAACTCGAGTTCCCATGGGCGTAAAATCTTAATTTAACCATAATAAATCGGTTTTTATCAAAATATTTTTTAGTTTAAATTCTGAACTGTATTAATCCTTTTATTATTATGATTTTAAGCTAATTTGCCTGTGTGCTAAGGTGTTATATGGCGCATGGTTCATATTTTATTATGGTAAAAATTTTAGAAGTCACCCAAATGGGTTAAAACACTACTTTTAAGAGTAAAATTTTGATCCTTACACACCCCTTTTTGCTTGAAACCCCAGTATTTTATACAAAATGTTTGTATTAAGAAACACGTGAGGGGCCCCTTAGAAATAATTATGAACCAACCCCCCTTAAAAAAAAAGAATCTTAAGAGAGAGAGCTTGACTGGCTAACTTGGAAAAAGTTTTCATGGCCCTCTCTTTAATTCAAACATATGGGGGCACCCATGCAAGTTCCCTTTTTTTTTGGGAGCTTATCGCACAAAATTACCTTTACAGACCCCCTCATTACAAGTTAGGTTAAATCTATCCTCTTAGAAACACTTACAGAAATACAGTTGCGTATATGTGAGGCGGAAAGCGAAAAGGGACCTCTTGTCGGCAAAGTTGATTTCGAGAAAAAGTCAAAAAATCGGAAGAAGGTTTCTCTCGATTATCGATCCTTGGATCCTTTAGAACCAAATAGTATTGGGTTTGGGCACAATTTTAGGCGAATTAAGCCGTTGGAATCATTCCTTAACTCTGAAAAATAACGACAGGGTAGCGTTTTGAATGTTTAAGGTCGTTTTTCGCGAAATCCACTTATTCTATTATTTACAGCCGATTCGTCATTTTTTGAGCTACAAGGATGATGATGGTCTTAAAATCTTCATAAGTCCGTACAGATTGAGAAAAAAATAATAACTCCATTTCGACAAACGCCGACAAGAGGTTCCTTTTCGCTTTCCGCCTCACATATGTAGAAATTTTTCGTAGGGGTGCAAGCACAAAAGGGGGTGTGGCAAGATGTGAGCCAAGGGAAGATACTGATCCGAAGGTCATACGACTCTAAAGAAGTATACTTCAGAGTTTCAATCACTTATATTCTGTATTGATACATGAAGCACCTGGCTCCGCAGGGGCCACAATCTTATATCTGGATTTATTGCATGCGAAAGATGTGCCTGATGTAGAAACTTGCTAGTCACATGTGTTTCGGGGGGGGGGGCAAGTCGGAGTCGGAGGGTATTACATCCTAAATTTTCAGTGGCTCGGGAAAATATTTTGAAGAGTGTTTGCTTTTAAGCAGCTTTTTAGGGGTTTATAGTAACACTCAGAGGATATTCAAGGCCCGTGCCATTGTTTTTTTAGAAAGTGGGGGGAGGGTGAAACATTTTTGTAGGGCCATAAACAATACTTCTGTTTCGCGAGGTGTTTGGCTCTCAATTTTGTCCAAGGTCTTTTCCGAGTATAACATAAATGAAAAGCGAAACTTTGTTAAAGTTAAAAAGGTTTCATCAGATAATGCTAGCTCGAAAGCAAATGGGGGTCTAGGGTTTTTGGGATATTTGGCTTCAAATAGAAGGTTTTTTACTCATTTTTGTACGTTTGATACCCATTGGATAACACCTAAAGAGGGTAACTTCTTAAATTTTTCAAGGAGAAAACAATTTCTAAGTAACCATGAGAAATTAATAGGGGGGTCTGGGGGTAAGCCCCTGTAAAAATTTTGAAAATTTGCCTCTAAAAATAAAGTTTTAGCTCATTTTGAAAGCCTGTATAAACAACAGAATTTTAAAGGATGAAATTTTAAATAGACGCCAATTGCAGGTAGGTTCCATATCTTATAAATGTCAATTATTAAGCTACATTTTCCAGAAAAAAAAATTGCTATTTAGTTTTATTTTTGATTTTCAATGTATGATGTCACAATTCAGGAACCCCCCCTCCCCCTTGTCATTAAGTGTCACAGATTGATAAACCCCCTCCCTCCCCTCCGAGCGTGACGTCATTTATGGACGGCCCCTAACACGATCGGAACTAGACATTTTTTTGGAGATGGTAGTTTTTGATTCTAAGGTGACGACTCTTTCTGATTCATATTCCCGGGCTATATTCAGAGAGTAGTTTCCTTTGCACAACTCAAACCCACTAACACATATTCCATCTGTCCTTCGTCTTTGGCCTTACCTCAACCCATCTTCGCGGGCTTTGTCAATAACTGCGACCGCCAGCGTGATTCCGAATTCACCCTGTGCTCTCGTTTTGCAAAAGGGCTGACGAAATTATTATACATGGGGAGGTGGCATCGCTTGGGAAATTGGAACGTCTGGAAGATGAACCCCACTAATCAGTGTGTCGTAGTCTCTCGGTTTGCTTTATATTACCTCAGGGTCATCATAGTTTCACTGTTGTTGTGTGGCAGTTCAATTGACTCATACTTGGAGTGGTGTTAGTCACCACTTATTTAATAAAATAAATAAATAAATATAAATACATCTTTCTTAGTGTTTAATCTGACTATCACCACCTGCATTATTAAAACACCGAAACCATAGAGATGAGGTGTTATTTATTAGCAATTGAAGCTCGAATATATAATATATAGGGGAGAGGGGGGCACCTTTCAACAGATTTCGGTTTTTATTTTTTGTGACCAAACGAATTGACGGATCTTAAAACTTTAACTTGCATATCCTACCATGGACTTTCGGACACATTGTGTAATTTTACCCAAGTTCCTTGAGAAAATTAAAAGGTCCAAAATTGCGTTTTAAAAAAGGTTCTCGGGTGGGGCAGGTTTCAACACAGGCGGGGCACGTTTCAACAGTGGGTTAATTTTAAAATTGTAAAAGTTTCAGTTGATTTTAAGCTTATTATATTGAAATATACATTATAACAAATACATTTCATTAATTTAGAGTAAAAAAAGTGCAATTTTTTGCAAATTTTGGAGTTTTTCTGTTGTTTCGTAGGTTATGAGTTTTTCCACACAACTAAGTGTGATGTTTCTTTATTGTTTAATTTAAAAGTCCTTTTGAGTTATATTCCGAAAATATATTGTTAATTCAACTGTTTTTCTTCAGAATTCACCAAAAATTTTATTTTTTTAATCGCTTTTAATTCATTTTAAATTTTGCTAATTACTATAGTCATCAAAGTGGTATATCTTAAATAATTTTATTTAAATCAATGATGATAACTACTAATTGCATAAAATTGCTGTTGTGAATCGTATGCTAGCCTTACCGTTAAAAATTATATGTGTATTTAAGTAAATTATCTAAATCGATTTTCAGCTGTTTTTTCGCTAAAAATAAATAATTAACTCTAATACAATGCTATTATTTCTTGAATAAGTTATTTAAGAGCGGTTACTTCAAGAAAAAGCATTGCGAAAGTACAATATGCTAAGCAAAACGAATTTTAGTGGTGTTGAAAGCCCGCCCTAAGTGTTGCCCGCCCTAAGTGTTGAAAGGTGCCCCACCTTTAGTCGTCACGGTTAAAGACCCCTCAAACGCTTTAGAATAAAGATATGGGTTCGAAAAAGGTATACATAGAAGCAGAAGACCTTATTTAATAACATATGTAAAAATCAATCACCTAAACTAATAAAAAGTTGGTAAAATCCGATTTTTTAAAAGAAATTCAAAATTTACTTTTGGACGTCAAAAACGACTCCACTCGATTACAAAAAAACTAAGAGGTGAAATGGTAGAAATACCACAGACAGATATTGTTTTGATAAGAAACATTACTTGACACCAGGTGGCATTTAAATTAACCTCATAACAAACGAGAAAATGATTTTAATCGAAAACGAAACTGTTGAAAGGTGCCCCGCTCTCCCCTAGTTGACCATTTGAGAAAAATGTACTTGGGAGATGGGGTTATGTAACATTTGGGACAGATTCGGTAATCGAGGTTTTCGCCAAATTTGGGCGATAACCATTTCAATGCGAAAATTGCTTCTGCTGTGGGTACTGCCTTTAGGTTTGCCACTCGTGCCAAGCGAGGACAGACAAACTAGTGCATCTCCTCTCAAGTGCCCTTCTTTCTAACCTCCGTTTGATAACACTGGTCTACAAAAAAAAACTTTTTTTTTGGTGGCTGGAATATTAAAGCTGATTTTGTATATATTTGACCTCCTGATTAAGAATATGGCATCCATTTTTGCTCATCAGCTCTAGTTTTTGATATATTTCACTATAAAGTTTTTAAGACTTTTGCTCTACCTTTTATACAATATGGTGATATAAAGATGTCTTAAAATATAAAAAACCAAACTCTCTAAGGCTTTTTCTATTCCTTAGGGTCCCAATAGATAGTGTATACAGTTTCATCCCCCTGAGTTAGTTCTAAGGGGTACCTATAGGGCCCTAAAGTTGAAAAAAAGTGGAAAAAATTGTCTTTTTTTCAGAATTTTTTAAAAAATATTTTTGAGTTTTCAAATGTGATAAAACTGGGTAATATATGTTATTTAGAACTTATTTAGACAGAATAAAATAATTTTTACTTTTTAAGTACACCGGAAAAGACCAATTTTCTAATTTTTAGGCGAGAAGTAGGGTCATTTCGCTCAAAAACGCTTAATACCAATAATGATGGTTGAAACGAATAAATTCCGAATTTTTCAGACGTAAGTCCTCAAAAAAGATGTCCTTTGAAGTAAAACTGAAATTTCATTTGATAAAGATCAGTAAAACAATAGAAGCTGCTCCCGAGCTTTCATGCCCTACAATTTGAAAAAAATTGGAAAAAAATTATTTAAAAAAAAAAGGCATTTTTTAATTTGCTAATTGGATAAAATTGACTAATATGTGTTTTAGAAGTTATTCAGGTAGATTTGGAGCGACATCCCTGAAACTTTCCCATTTGGCATAGTTTAATCCGTAGAGATAGTAGAGTAGACTTGTCTGAAGCGAGCCAAACTTCGCACGCTCTGCTCTTTCTGGAGAGGCGATATTTACGTTCAATAAACTAACTCACTGATCTTTATCATATGAAATTTTTAGTTTTACATCAAAGGACATCTTTTTTGAGAACTTACTTCTGAAAAATTCGAAAATTATTCGTTTCAACCACCATTATTGGTATTGAGCGTTTTTGAGCGAAATGACCCTACTTCTCTCCTTAAAATTAGAAAATAGGTCTTTTCCGGTGCACTTAAAAAGTAAAAATTATTTTATCCTGTCTAAATAAGTTCTAAATAACATATATTACCCAGTTTTAACACATGTGAAAACTCAAAAATATTTTTTAAAAAATTCTGAAAAAAAGACAATTTTTTCCACTTTTTTTCAACTTTAGGGCCCTATAGGTACCCCTTAAAACTAACTCAGGGGAATGAAACTGTATACACTATCTATTGGGACCCTATGGAATAGGAAAAGCCTTAGAGAGTTTGGTTTTTTATATTTTAAGACATCTTTATATCGCCATATTGTATAAAAGGTAGAGCAAAAGTCTTAAAAACTTAATTGTGAAATATATCAAAAACTAGAGCTGATGAGCAAAAATGGATGCCATATTCGTAATCAGGAGGTCAAATATATACAAAATCAGCTTTAATATTCCAGCCACCAAAATGAGTGTTGACCAGTGTAATACAAGGATCTGAACGACTTAGAGCAACTCTAGTCGCCCAGTGTATTCCAGCCCAAAAATTAGTTATTGGGGTTGAGGATGAAAACAAAATTCCAAATACAATTTATCTTTATTTGTTTATAAAAACTATATAAAGTATATCTTTCTGAACAAATATTATTTAAAATGCAACCATAAAGAAAAAAAACATAGGTAGATGCTGTCAAATTTTCATAAAAAATGCATTTACCCGTAAACAATATTACAACGAAAGCACCTTTTCAAAAAATATGGCGTTCGACTAATCACGGCTTACTAGATACTTATACAGGCTAGCCGAGTTTTAAACAATGAAAACCATTTGACAACTTTTCCCGCTTGGAGCGCTACAAGACCTACCTATATCACCCACCGCCTTCAACACTGTGGATATGCTTTGCCAGTTGGTCTAGTATTGCCATCTGGATTTGCAATGATTTCCGTACTCGGCTAGCCTGTATAAGTATCTAGTAAGCCGTGGACTAATGGTCTCCGAATTCTACAACAGTTTACCTTTAAATCTATTAAGTATTAACAAATATTCCGTCTGAATATTCCGTAACAAATCTGAAAACGTCACAATAGTCAATTAGTAATTGAGATAAAATTGTGTGCTATTTTATGTGAGAAAATTTGTTTTATCTGGTTTTATGACAGGGTTGGCCGATATATATCATGATATATATTACGATAGCAATAGAAATCTTAATAGACTTTAAAGAAGAAAGCAAGAACTAGGACTAACCATCAGCGCAAAAGCAACATAATAAAGAAATACCCAGTGTACTGTAATTGTAAATCGAAGTTAAATTAGAATGGGGAACTCATCAGTGGCAGCCCCAAAGAAAATGAAAGCTCAAGGGTGTTTCGTTCTTGCAACGTGGCAATCGGCAAAGAACCGAGAGCCATGTTGCAACTGCCATACACCCAAAACAACAAACTTTTAAAATTTAAAGCAGGTTTAAAATTTAAGACACAAAGAAAACGAAAGAAACATACCAATCCTGGGGGGCCGCGCCAATATAATCAAGAAAAGTTGTCATAAATTGCGAAATTTTTAAATATGGAACGAATATACTCAACTAATTATGGGGTGAAAATATTGAATAATCCTACTTTTTTATCCTTTTCTTCATGTTCTTCCTGTTTTTCTATCTTTTTAAAATTAGGGCTAGGAACCTCAAAATTTTTTTTTACACGTTACACAAAAAAGTGATCAAAGCCACTTATTTTCACAGAAAAAGGGACAAAAATATGCCTAATTTTATTTTCCATTCTGTGAAACTTCATTTGTACAGAAATAACTAAAAAATGCAGTGGGAAAGAGTATGGACATCTTTTAGAAGAACTAAAATCTTAAAACTTTTTTCTCGGAAAGGGGAAAATAACAAAAACAGAGTGACTGTGGAGTTCAAATTCCGTTCCATATTAATATAAAGAAATTTAAGAAAATGCGTTTAGGTGTATAAAGTACCATTTGACCTTTGGCTTGAACATCTACTATAGATTCCGGCCATCCCTAAATCAAACCACTTTCTGGCTAGCTGTGTACCGCGAAAAGCTTCTTAGGGGTGCCTAATAATTTTTTTAGCCTGCCAAGAGTGCCAATAGCGGTGAAAATTTGAGAACCCTTGCGTTAGGGAATAATATTGGGTTAAACACTCCACAAAACTTAATTCTAGCTCAGTGTTTCCCAACCGGGGGTACGCGTTACCCTAAGCATGGCTTACTAGATACTGTACAGGCTAGCCGAGTACGGAAATCATTAAAAATCCAGATGGCAATACTGGACAAACTTGCAAAGCCATATCCACAGTGTTGAAGGCGGTGGGTGATGTAGGTAGGACTTGTGGCGATCCAAGCGGAAAAAGTTGTCAAATGGTTTTCATTGTTCAAAACTCGGCTAGCCTGTATAGTATCTAGTAAGCCGTGCCCTAAGGGTACGCCGAGAGCTTTTAAAAGGTACGCCACGAATTATTTATTTTTCAATTTTCAACTTTATATAAAACTTTTGAGAGCAAAGAAAAGGCAGCCCCCCCCCCGTACAGCACTAGTTAAACGGTTAAAGCATAGAGAATTTGATTATGAAATTGTCTAATCATATAATACTGAAAATGAGTTTGACCTTGTTTTACAAGGCCAAATTTCAAAAAATTTCTGGGGGAGGATTCCCAGACCCCCCCTTTTTAGTTAAACGTTACAAATAATTCACAAAAACTTGGGACAAAGGTTAAATAATTCATTTAAAACCACCTTAAAATCATCATTGGACGGGGGCCTTTACGAAAAATATTATTTTTGGAGTATAGTTAATCATGATTTTGTAAAATCCTTCTGGGGCGGAATCCCAAATCCTTAGGTCGCCCCCCCCCCCCCAATTTTCAGGGGCCGACGAAGCCAACTGCATGCTGGGGGTATACGTCGGGAAATATATTTTTCCTTTGGGGGTGCAATCGTGAAAAAGGTTGAGAACCACTGGCTAGCTAGTTGCTATAGTTCTCAGTCTACCACCGAAGTGACACCTCCCTTGAACTGTGACTCAATTACGATAAGATCCCTCGTGAAGAAAAGACAATTTTCTTCTGCCATTGTGAGGTGGGCTTAGCAACAGCGATCGCGGCACGTCATAAAGGGTTGAATGGAATGAACCTGGTCGTTAGGGCATTTTCCTTTCAAGGGCAGAATGAGTCTCCTTCGCGTCTGATGGCGCTTGGCCTTGATGGTCGCCTTTTTTATTCTACTGCGATGACCACCCCTAGGCAACAGCCGCTCGTCGCTGTGGGATGATTGGAATATGTTTTTTTTCGGGTTGGATTCATCGACAGCTGTTATAAGGTGGAAACACATTGAGCTCTTCTGTGGAATTAAGACAGTGCGTATGATGACGAGATGAAATGGACGTTTATTTCCACGTATAATCTTTAAAAACAATAAAAAAGGAACAATGTTTTCAGTGATAACTTCCATCTCCTTCGTCAGCAATAGCAAAAATACAACCAGACAGCGAAATCTATACAGAAAATTGAAAAACGAGGTAAGGTAGTAGCGTAGCCACACCAGAGAGAGCTGGTGGCGGGAGCAATAAAAACGCAAGAAAGATGGTTATCTAAGACAGGGTATCTAATAGAAGTGAGATAACCATCTTTATCGCTTTTTTATTGCTTTTGGCTGTAGTGTGGCTTGTCTCTTACAGTGAATTTTAAATACAGTTCAATTAACAGTTCGGGGAGTGTCCGGTTTTGGAAGTCAGTGTGATTCACGACTGGGGTCGTTCCAAAATGAAATAGCAACCCCATCCACGAGTCCGTATACGGCCCCTCAAGATAAGAGTTCATCATGATATCTGACTTCTCATTCCTACAGTAGGATGTAGTGTATATGTTGCAGGCTAAACTTTCATGGTTCAGAGTCTCTCTCCCCGATCGCTTTGGGTGGTTTAGGGGTTTCCCCACGCACTCCCGTCTGAGGAAGAGTTTTCTATTGTTCGCTAATTGACCACACAAAGAGACTGGGACCATAAAAATCTAGCCTGTCCCCCTTAAGGTGCACCGTAGACTTTTTCCACTGGATGTAATAAAACAATTTGCGGCCGGACCACCAGCAGTTTATCTCCCCCATCTACCTCAATCTCTTTGTATCTCCCCTCCCACTCGCGCCTATAGACAGTCGGTATTTGACCACACAAAGTCACCGGCGCCATAAACTCAGGTTTCTTCCTGGAGATAAGTGTTTATTACATCCAGTGGAAAAGTCTACGCTGCACCTAAGGGCAAGGAAAGTGTTTTATGACCCCGGTCTCTTTGTGTGGTTAAATAGCGAACAAAAGAAAACCCCTCCACTGACGGGAGTGTGAGGGGAAACCCCAAAAACACTCAAAGAGATTAGGGCCATAAAACTGAGGTTTGTAAAAGTCTATCCTCACCCTAAGGTGCACCGTAGACTTTTTCCACTGGATGTAATAAAACATTTATCTCCAGGAAGAAACCTGAGTTTATGGCGCCGGTGACTTTGTGTGGTCAATTACCAGGCGTGAGTGCGAGGGGAGATACAAAGAGATTGAGGGAGATAAACTGCTGGTGGTCCGGCCGCAAATTGTTTTATTACATCCAGCGGAAAAGTTTACGGTGGCCCTAAGAGTTACCTAAAAAAACCTTTTCCTATAAATAGGAAAAGTTTTTTTTGTAGTGACTTGACCTTACTTTCGTATCTGTAGTGTTTACTTATACGGTAAAACCTTTCGTTTATCCAGCTCTTGTTTATGCACATCCATGTAATAATCCATGATTTGTGTTACCATGTAATTTTCAAAAAAATAATTTCAATAATAAATAGAATTCCTCAAAATTTTATATTTACAATATAGTAAGTTTCAATAAAATACAACATCCAAATAACGAAATAAAAACCTTTTTTTTATGATTTCCTAATTGTTTATCTTGTTTTACATGCCTTATTTTTTACTCATTTTAGTAAACAGCTCTAAAATATCTTGTAAAAATACTGGGTCGAGATAGGTATGGGATTAATTAAAAAATTCCCCAATCTATTCAATTCCTTATCGCACCACAAAACTTATACTTTCATTTTGAACCTCAAGTTATATGATGCTTGATAGCATTTGTGAATATCTCTCCGATTAAACGTACGGAAATTGCGTAGAACGTAGGTTTTAACATTCACTGTAACCATTACTTTCGCCTTGCAATCATTTTGTAGCATTACGATCAAAAATATACGATAAAAGTGAAAAAATTTTTAAATTTTGACATAGACCACGATTTTTGTTGTTAATTAGATTGTTTATTTACTGGTGACTACAGCTAACATTACAAAGCATGCTCCAAACGTTTTGTGAAGCAGCTATATCACTTACAAACAAATAAATAATTCAAGGGTAACGAAATGTCTAGTCTAGCCCTAGTAAATGCTTAAATAACGTGAGCTGCTTAGCATGGCAGTTTTCCTTTGTGCTATTAAACCTTCTTGGTTGAGTTACAGCCAGTGAAACTATGAAAACCAAGAAGTGCATTAACCAATTCTCAAGACGACCATATATGGATTTGAGTGAAACTATTGTTTTCCTATTCCTGTTATAACACAGGCTACCGTCTTATCCTAAAGAACCAAAAATTATCTTGGTGCTAAAAATTTACAAGAACTTTTCACAGATTTACATAAGCGCTTCTACTACGATTCGTGACTGCAAGGAGTGGGGTTTCCAAACTTACTGATTGACTTACTTGCGACTTAAAAAGTCGCAAGTAATGTGGATGCATCTTTTCATGCAGCAGACGGCGGGTTTGTTTTTGTTCTGCGTTCAATTTTAGAGAGCAACCCAGAAAAAATCTTGGGCAAATTTAGTCATTTTCTTTGGGATTAGAGTTACCTAATAAGAGGGGTACAACAGATTGTCACCAAATCTTACATATTTGTTGGTTGGTGTAGTATCGTGTTCATGACAAAGGCATATGGATCCATGGGCTTTTATTACAGCCCTTACCATGTCAACAATCTTCTCTAAGTAGCACTCTCCCTGAGAAAAGGAAATTCCACTATGCTTCGAAGATTTGCGAATAAAATCACACATCATGATATAGGGGAGAGGGGGGCACCTTTCAACAGATTTCGGTTTTTATTTTTTGTGACCAAACGAATTGAGGGATCATAAAACTTTAACTTGCATATCCTACCATGGACTTTCGGACACATTGTGTAATTTTACCCAAGTTCCTTGAGAAAATTAAAAGGTCCAAAATTGCGTTTTAAAAAAGGTTCTCGGGTGGGGCAGGTTTCAACACAGGCGGGGCACGTTTCAACAGTGGGTTAATTTTAAAATTTTCAGTTGATTTTAAGTTTATTATATTGAAATATACATTATAACAAATACATTTCATTAATTTAGAGCAAAAAAAGTGAAATTTTTTGCAAATTTTGGAGTTTTTCTGTTGTTTCGTAGGTTATGAGTTTTTCCACACAACTAAGTGTGATGTTTCTTTATTGTTTAATTTAAAAGTTCTTTTGAGTTATATTCCGAAAATATATTGTTAATTCAACTGTTTTTCTTCAGAATTCACCAAAAATTTTATTTTTTTAATCGCTTTTTATTCATTTTAAATTTTTCTAATTACTATAGTCATCAAAGTGATATATCTTAAATAATTTTATTTAAATCAATGCTGATAACTACTAAATGCATAAAATTGCTGTTGTGAATCGTATGGTAGCCTTACCGTTAAAAATTATATGTGTATTTAAGTAAATTATCTAAATCGATTTTCAGCTGTTTTTTCGCTAAAAATAAATAATTAACTCTAATACAATGCTATTATTTCTTGAATAAGTTATTTAAGAGCGTTTACTTCAAGAAAAAGCATTGCGAAAGCACAATATGCTAAGCAAAACGAATTTTAGTGGTGTTGAAACCTGCCCCGCCCTAAGTGTTGAAAGGTGCCCCACCTTTAGTCGTCACGGTTCAAGACCCCTCAAACGCTTTAGAATAAAGATATGGGTTTGAAAAAGGTATACATAGAAGCAGAAGACTTTATTTAATAACATATGTAAAAATCAATCACCTAAACTAATAAAAAGTTGGTAAAATCCGATTTTTTAAAAGAAATTCAAAATTTACTTTTGGACGTCAAAAACGACTCCACTCGATTACAAAAAAACTAAAAGGTGAAATGGTAGGAATACCACGGACAGATGTTGTTATGATAAGAAACATTACTTGACACCAGGTGGCATTTAAATTAACCTCATAACAAACGAGAAAATGATTTTAATCGAAAACGAAACTGTTGAAAGGTGCCCCGCTCTCCCCTAATAATGTTGATGGGTTTTTTTTATTTTTGGGAACCCTTTACGTAATACAGTGAGGAAATTGCGAAACTTGACACAATTTAATTTCGTGAACTCCATTTATTAGGGATTCCTCCCTTTTCTATGACTAAAAAGGAAAATTTAAACTTTTGAGGTTATGTCCTGAAAGCACTCTTTACCCCTGAGAGCAACCAAACCTTATGTTGGTTTTGATCCAACAGTAACGTTTCAAAAGACATTTTCTGTTTTCTAGTGACAAAGACTCTTGAATTTAAAAGGTAATTAAAGTTGTGAAAAGATCATTTAGGCTGGGCGCGCACGAGTGACTAAAGTCACGGCGACCAGGATTACTAGTATCAAAAATATCATTAGAAAACAATAGAGCATTTTCAATCACAGGACTTTACCTAACAACGGCCTTAGCAACGTTGTTTTTATCCTCCAGTGATGTCATGTGCGAATGCTGCTATTGAATACTTCTATGTCCCGCCCCTAACAACAGCCTTAGCAACGTTGTTTTTGTCTTTGTCACCGTAACAAAAGTCGCCCGTGCGCGCTCGCTCTTACTGAAAGGGAATTTTGTGGGGTTTTTTTTCGAATAATGCAGTGCTAAAGAGGGAAGTTGGTTGCTATAAATACATATTTTCAAATCCTTACTACCCTTTCATTTTCTGAAAAAAAAATATTTTCTTCCATTCATTTAACACTACTGTGTGTATGGTATGGATATCAAATAAAGTTAAAGGAGAAACTCCGCCCCACCTGAAACTAGTCTATAATTGCGGGATTTAGGGGGGTCATGGAAATTTTAGAAGGACTCAGGAGGGAAATGGCCTGAAAATGGTTGAGGAACACTGTTCTGGGGTACTCTGGATTATTTCTGCTTCTGAACAATCTTTAGAAACCAAGAGAGAAACAAAACTTATCAAACACACATAACAATTTTCACTAGTATCACTTGGCTTTTGACAAACACTCATGTTATTTTCGTTGTGGAGTTTCACTGCATTAGAGAGATTCTTCGTATTGTAGCAAAATAAACATTCGTTGGCACGATTACCTGTTCGTGGTATCATACACACGCGCGCATTGGAGAAACGCATGCAAAACCGTCTCTTTCTTCGTATATGCACGTTTTGGAGATGTTGTTTTCTTTGTTCCCTATGGCAATACGGCGGCAGGCGAGGAAACAAAGGAGGGATGAACAACCTGGGGATGACGTCACTGTGACGCAATCGATCAGCTGAAGATGAGGCAGTCAGTCAGTCACTGGGACCGCGAAAACGCTTGCATTTTTGATTTCTCATTTCTATTCAAGGATTTTGGTTTCGTCTGTCAGTTATTAAGGATCAGGAATAGCAATAAAGCTTTAAATAGTAGTACGCGGCGATTTTGATGGAAAGTAGTACGTTTTCATCGATTTGTGTTCGAGTTCGATCGGGTAAACATGAATTGAAATTAATTCTCATATCTTTTTCGGACATTACAACCGAATAGGCTAAAGATCCCTTGCATGCATTGCATACACAATAAGTCAATTGCGGGGTTACGGTTAGCGCAAACTGCTGTTGGCCAGATTAGGGGACATCCATAAATTATGTGAGGTCAAAAAGGGAGGGGAGGGGTTTGGAAAAATCTCATCAAATCTCACCAAGGGGGGAAGGGTTAATTAAAATCTTACGTCAACTTTTTAAGTCAGAAATTATAAGAGAGTTAAGGGGACTCAGTACCAAAAAAATATTTTTCTTTATTAACAGGATTTTATTATCTTTTTAGGTGTTAAATTATGTATTAACTTCATACTAATTCATATTTAGCACAAAAAGCAAATTCCAAAATTTATTTATTTCAAAAATTTAAAAAAACTTCAAAAAAGTGGTCAAAATTAGCCTAATTTCAAAATGCTACTCCTCCCTTAATATACACTCTCTTCACTTGATATTTTTTCTCAACATAAATCAAACTTATATTGTTGCCTCTGCGTATGGAAATTTAAATATCTGCAAGGGTTTCGGAAAAATAAAAGAAAATCTGAAATTTGACATTTTTTCCAAGAAATATGCTAAGTTTCTACTTTCTTGCTTTGTAAAAAATTTTCTAATAAATATATTTTAAAATCCATACGCAGAGGTGTTTAACATACATTACTGATAATGACTACCCAGTTTTGAGTGATTTGGACAATTAGAAAAAAAGCCTTAGGGTTTTAAACCATAAAAACCTTGTTTTGAGAAAAACCCATTTAAAGGTTGAAAATTATGCTTCAGTAAGCCTATATTCGGGTCAGAAAACCTCAAATTTTTTAAACATAAAACCCTCATATCATTATGAAACTTAGTAAGAATAATTCTAAGGGTAGTTTCTTCGTTTTTATGGCAAAATCTCAAATTCGAAATTTTGACCAAATTTTGGTACTGAGTCCCCTTAAATTCTATTTATTGCTGTCATTTTACAAATTTCGACCTGATGATAACATAATGTCCTTTCCCCCACATTATTAATAATGTAGAGGTTTTAGATGCTATGAAGCACTAAATGCAAATGAATGGGATAGAAAATCATTTTTTAAAAGTTGGTGGTAATCTCACGTGGGGGGAGGGGGGGGGTCCAGCAAAATCTCACTAAATCTCACCAAGTGGGGAGGGGGGGTCCAGATTTCGGAAAAAAACACCTCACGTAATTTATGGATGTCCCCTAATGAATTTAAACTTTTAACTTTTAAAGTGTATGGGAAAATTGAGACAGCTCTGAGAAATATTAAAGTTATCTAAAAGATTTTTGGATTGAAAAAAGAGTTTGGCTGGATTTGTCACTAACTAATTTCATAAGTTTATGAATTGATATTCCATTTGACAAATATTTTATATTATCAAGTAATCTTAACAATTTAGTGTTGACCAATATCCACAATAACTCTTCTATTTCATTTTGTATTTAGTATCAGCAAAATTTTCAAGTGGGTTACAGGAACTTTTTCTCGGACTTTTGAAGCTCTTATAGACCACCTACTGTCCTAATATCACTGACTAGGACCCACTGGTCTGGAAATTGTGTCCATTTGTTAAAATTTGCTGACGAAACCAATGAGTGGTGTTAAAATTGGCGAAATTTATATTTTGACCCTTCTTTTTATTTGTTACTGTACTAGACTGCAATGTCACTTGACCCTGGAGAAACACACAAAGTAGTAGTTCCTAACGTGGTGTCTGAATTTTGAGTGAAATTAAAAACTACAATTTAGAAATTAGTTTGTACCCATGTAGTATACATATTGCGCCTTTTTATCACGATTTGCGTACCGAAACTCCTCGTAGCAACCCAATAGGTTTTCTGTTAACGCAGTTTATCCTTCCGCGTAGACGCCATAGGGACAAGAAACGTTGTAGTCTAGTGTAATAGTATTTGTTACTATTCTTTTTTTCGCACATCTTTATTAGCTTCGCTTTCTTGTTTATCTGTACATTTGTGTTATATTTTTTAAATATATTTTCTTTAGTTATAAGCATTAACTCAAATAGTCCTTAGTATGCACCAGAGCACAAAATTCCTGTTCTCCGTAGCCCTTCGGAACAGCTATCTGAATATGCTCGCTAGCTTTATGGAATACTTCTCATTAAATAGCAAATTAATGGAATCATTTCTCACTGTATTGAAGCATGTTTTTGTATTTAACGTTTCTATGCTTTTTGCCAGACAATTGTTGTGTGTTTTTGTAGTTTTTCTTTAATTTTTCGTTGCATAATTAATTTATTAATTTCTATTACTCTTCGACGAGATTTTTTATTATCCATTGACGTATCAATCTTTTTCAGTACATTTTTATTTTTTGCGTTGTTGTTTTTCTTCTTATTATTTTTATTATTATTATTATCACTATTACTATTACTATTATTATTTTATTATTATTATTATTATTTGATTCCTTCGAAAGGTACTTAGAAATTAAATTATTTTCAGAACTATCTTTTAAATTCGCATGCAATCAGCTCTTAGATAATTCAGTTCGTCTCAATCAACGACAAAAAAAAAAGTTCAAATCTACCAAAAAAGCATTGAAATAAGGGGGATCCTTAATCACCACTTAAAAAGTATATAATAAACTAAATAGTAGCTCAATTTTTTTCCGAAGGCATAACCTTATTCTTTAACAGATAAAAAAATTTATTCAGTATACTGTAGAGTGTAGAAAGTAGTATACACGAGTATAACATTGAGGAATTCGCGAGGTTTATTTCATGATTTTTGTCGACTAGGGAGCTACCGCCCCTTGCTCACTGTCGCTCACCAACCCCCGTAAACTGCCACGTCACGTAGGCTTAGGAGTTAGGACCTTTTGAATTGCTTCCTCACAAAACCTAGCTCACTGAACTTAAATCACTTTATCAAACATTTAGAAGGAAAAAATATCAACCAACTTTTCAAAAATACGTCACAGGTCATCTCTATAGAGCATTCGCACATGACGTCACTTGGACGAATAAACAACGTTGCTAAGGCTGTTGTTAGAGCCGGGAAATAGAAGCATTCGCACATGACGTCACTTGGAGGACAAAAACAACGTTGCTAAGGCTGTTGTTAGGGGCGGGAACTAGAAGCATTCACACATGATGTCACTGGCGGGCAAAAACAACGTTGCTAAGGCAGTTGTTAGGCCGAGTCATGTGATTGAAAATGCTGTATAGAGCATTTGCACATGACGTCACTTGGACGAATAAACAACGTTGCTAGGGCTGTTGTTAGGGGCGGGAAATAGAAGCACTCGCACATGACGTCACTTGGACGAATAACAACGTTGCTAAGGCCGTTGTTAGGTCCGTGTCATGTGATTGAAAATGCTCAATGAATATCACTCTTAAGAGTTTGAATAGTTATTTATTTTTAACTTATCAATAATTTAATTGAAATGTTGCCTTAAAAATTATCCTGCACGTCCATTAATATAATTATTGTTAATCAACAGTTTAAACGAAAAATGTTACACCATTGAATCTTTTAAATATGTAGTAACTCGTTAGTATACCTATTGTTTTGTCATTCATATTTTTGTTTAAACCCAGACTTGTTAAACAATACCTTTTTAAGCCGTTTTTAGAATACTTTTATTAGTCTTTGAATGATATTCAATAGTGAAATTACTTTTTTAAAACGTGAAAAAAACTTATTTCATCATAAAATATGGTATTGATTGGTCGTTGTGATTGGTTGCATAATAAGTTGTTTGACAGTACTTGCTTTGTAACTGCCACCTTATCCGCAATCTAAAAAAAAATATAAATATTTTAAAATTTAGAAAATTTTTAGAAATTCAATTGGCTATTTGCATATCCTCAAAAGAATCCGAATAGTTTGATACCGCAAATGAGTTCTACGGATCAGTAATTAAAAAGTTTTTACCTGGAAGCCGTTTACCAAAAACATTTTTTTAGAATAGAGATATTATTATTATTATTTGATTCCTTCGAAATTAAATTATTTTCCGAACTATCTTTTAAATTTGCATGCAATTAGCTCTTAGATAATTCAGTTCGTCTCAATGAACGACTAAAATCTACCCAAAAATCATTGAGATTAGGGTGATCTTAAATCACCACTTAAAAAATAAATAATAAAGTAAATAAATGCTCAATTTTCGCGGAGGTAAAGATGGTTTATATAGAACTAATGATTTCATTCCATTCATTTTAAAAGTATGCTGAAGAAAGTGCATACATGTGTATAACAATGAGAAGATTTCGAGTATAATTTTGTATAATTAATCGACTATGGAGCCCCATGCTCGCTATCGCTCCCTAACCCCGTAAACTGCTTACGCAGGACTTTTTGGACTGAAAATCCAGCACACTGAACTTAACTAATTTTTTAAATCAATTAGCAGAAGAAACGTCAACCAACTTTTCGAAAATACGTCACTGGTCATCTCCATGAATAAACACCATAGAGAGGGGAAAATACAAAACTAATAAATTAATGACTTATTTTGTATGATTATGTATCAAAATTGGCCTTCAAACGTGAAAAAAGGAGGTTTTAAGGGAATTTCACCAGATTTTGATAACATTAAGCGATTTATGGATCACATAAAACAATACATTTTGCATTAAGTTAAATAGGAGTGATCGGGACTGGTCAATTTCGACAACATTATCCGATTGATAACATTAACCGTGATCACATTAAGCGGAGTCGACTGTATTTTCAAAACTTATGAAATTATTATCGATTTTGAGAGTCAAACTATACGCTTTCCGGCTATCTACGCTTCTGGTTTTCATTCGAACTGAGCGCGTTACGCAACTTGCTAAAACTGCCATTGGAAGGCTGCCAAAGAGAGAGAGAGGGGGGATCCTGAACACTTTTCCACTGGAATTCACTTGCCTTTACATTCATAGGATTAGTATATTAAGGTATTTAAAAAGCGGCTTAAATTAATGTCCCTCACATTTCTTGGTCTGCGACCAATAAAGACATCACCGACTTCCAAAATTGAATCTGGTGTTGTGCACTGTGTCTCGAAAAGTCCCCTCAAACTCTGCGCTGTAAGATTCCTTGAGCAAAGGGGTTGTGCGAGCGAATGTGTGTGTGGCGCGGGTAGTACCTCAGTGGCTACGGTCCACATGTGCTCGCTGAGTAGGTACTTCTTAGGGCAATGCAGTGGTCAAGGATGATAAATCCAGAACCAGCCCATTGAAAAAAAAATATTCCTTGCTTGGAGAAGACGAAATGTGCCCAGAGAACCATACCTTTAGCGACGATTTTTCTTAATTGTGACGTCATATTAGAAAAAATGTAATTATTTCATTCCACGGTGCGCGCATGCATGTTATGGATATTTTTTTAAAAAACAACATATTAGTCTGCAAACATATTCAAATAACCATGTTTACGTTTCTCATAAATTTTTAGTGAACCGGATGTGACGTCATATCTCTTCCTGTCTCGATTTTCTCGAAAACTATGCGTCGTATAGAGGTTTAGTGCTTTAGGCATTTTTTATGTACTCCAAGCAAAGAATCCGGCTGTGCAGAGTTGGAGACGACTTGTTGAAACACCCTATAGTACTATGTTGATATGATCTCTAATTCTAAGAACAATTCTCAGAACAGAGTTTCTCAACCCCCTGAAGGCCTGAAGTAGTACTTCTTAAACTTTCGTGCCTCCCAAATAGGCAAGGCTAGACTTCAGTTTCATGAGGGTCGCAAGGTCTCGACCCCTAACTATTTTTAAAAAATTAATTTCATACATTCATTAGAGATTTAAAGCAGCTTTTTAGATGATTAAGAGCAGGATTTGAACAATAATTATGAAATGCTTAAATTTTGTAGGTAACTCCTAATCAGAGTTGGTGTTAAATCCTAAGTGGAAGATGATTCCACCAATCAGAGTCAGCGAAAAACTAATTTTTCTTTCTTTAGCTGCTATTAACATCGAATAATAATCGATGAATGGAAATGGAATAATCACTAGAATTTTCCCATAGCTAATCACATCAAAAGCGTTTCAAATAACATTTGCTCTTTTTTTGTCAAAAAAAACATCCCAATTTTTTTTAATGGTGAAAGGTTAAATAACTTATAACTTGAAAGTTTTTTTAAAAAATTATCCCCGACTTTGTTCGAATTACAAACGTTCGAGTTGTCCAAGACTCATTGAAATATGTGAGGCAGAAAGCGAAAAGGGACCTCTTCCTTAACTCTGAAAAATAACGAGAGGGTAGCATTTTGAAAGTTTAAGGTCGTTTTTCGCGAAATCCACTTATTCTATTATTTACTGGCGATTCGTCATTTTTTGAGCTACAAGGTTGATGATGGTCTTAAAATCTTCATAAATCTGTACAGATTGAGAAAAAAAAATAATAACTCCATTTCGACAAACGCCGACAAGAGGTCCCTTTTCGCTTTCCGCCTCACACATACATTTAAAGTGAGTTACATCACTATCTAGGTACGTCAAATTATAGTGGTTAAGTTTGGTCGAAAGTCCTTTAAAATTGTATGATAGTTAAGTTTCGAACCTTATTTGGTACTTACACACTTTGGCATTTTCTGTCACGCTATTTGATCGGCGGTTAAGTAAGTTACATGGTTGGATGGTTTTACTTTCCCTTTACTTTACATAATAAATAGTTAAGTAAAGACTTTTTAAATTCTTTCTTTTCATGCTGCTCTGTTGTTTTAAAATGGTTCAGATTGGCTCATGAAACCTCCGTGCTTTTACGCAAATTGTGTTTGGTTTGGGACGGAATGGCGCTTTTATGAAACATTGCGAACTTGTTTTTCCACGTAATGATTTGTTCAGTTTTTCCTAAGAGAAAGAATCCGAACTCAAAGTGGAATATAATTGCATCATTTTATGTTTGTTAGAACTGGATTTAACCGTTTTGGACTGTGGTATTTTATTGTTTCTAAGGGCCTTTTGTAAGAATTTGATTTAGTAGCATTCAAATGAAAATAAACTAAAAATGTTCGTTTAATTATATTATATTCTTTCTATTCTTAATTAAATATGTAGTGTGTGCAATGCATCTTGTTTTTGTGCTCTGTTCTTTGACCTTTTTTATTTTTTCTTAGTTTTGCTAGTTTTTTCTTCATGTTTGCCTGCTTTTTTTGTTGTTTTTTTGTTCCTATTATCCGTATAAAAATTTATTCTAATCAAATAACCAAATTGTTTTTGTGTGTTTTTTACCAGAAAAATTGAGTTTTAGTTCTCATTTATTTATTAAATATTTTTGTTAGTAACATCTAAAACCATAATTTTTCTTTTCTATTTATAATAAAACCATTTGGGGGCTTCATTCCATTACAAATCTTTGGATTTGTGCTATAAAATCAGTTGATTTTTATTTTGTAAGAAACACAGAGTTTGATAAAATTGTTTTTTATTCTACTGAAAATCGGAGGTTAATAAAAACAAGTCCTTTTAAAATTAACTTTATTTGATAAAAACCATTGTTTTTTATCTTTTACAATTGCAAACCTATGGATTTGTCCTACAAAAACCATTTTGTTTCTTAATACTTTGTGGATGCAAATGGTTACAGTTTATTTATTACAGTTTGGGTTGTATGACGTTTAAAATTTATGAACTTGTCCCACAGGTCTCACGGACTATGCAAAATTACCCCTTTATCAAAAAATTTCGCAGACCCCCTGCTCTAAACCAAGAAAAAATGGCACTTAAATCATCTTTCTAATCGTATCCATTCTTCCACAATGTCGACTGTAACGATTTCCTTTCCGTTACCCGTTCTGCAAGGTTGCTTTTTCTGTCACTCCCTGTCAAACGGGTTCCTCCTTGACCCTCGTCCCGTGACAGGAAAGCCCCTAAAACCACCCTCTTTCGTTCGGGGATGCATTGTCTGCCCCTCAATGTAACCCTTCCCTTTTGTCAAATCATTTAACCTTACATTTCACTGGAATTTTCCATGCATTGACCACAATCACCAGTTTAATAATTATTGCTTTTAATCACTCTATAAATACAACTGAAATTTTATTGATTGGAGTAGGTAATGAATGAAGTAGGGAAAGTAGTAATGCCTAAAGATAGTCGTAGTTCAGCATGTTGAAAGTAGCTTTCACAATTGCTAAACTTTTAAAATAATGAAAAACTAAAGATTTTCGAAATGCTTTAATATCCAATTTAAATATGCATTATTTGCTTAAACATGTTGTACTCAAGGTGTAAAATGTGGTCCTTTGGTTTTTTTTACATGCGTATGATTTTTAAAGTAGTTTTACATAGCTAATTAATAAATATAATGCCCATTTAATTAAAAGTTAATATTTCTTTATTTCAATTGTAATATAGAATAGTAAAATAGTTTTAAATATTTCAATTTAACTCAATTATCTTTATGAAACCTTATGCAATTAATTTATAGGTTATTTCTAGCTCTTTTTCTTTTTTATGTGCTTTTCTGTACTAAACTCCTTTTTTTTTAATTTTAATTCTTCCTCCACTTTCTACAATCTAGTTTTACAAATCTATCATCATATTTGGATCAAGATCCTATATAAATTTTTTTATACTCATGTTAAAACAAAACATTTAAATAAACAAAGATTTATATTTCGACGATTATTAGGTAATCTTAAAAAAAGTTATTTTTCTATACCAACAAAAAATCTATATGACTGGTGAGCATGGTCATTGCACTAATAGTGAAACCAAAATTTATGTAATTATTTTTTTCACTTAATTATTGATATTAACTCTTATTATGATATCATGGACTTGATCGAGCTCTGGTAGTGTGACAAATTGGCACCAACTCTTTTTAATACAGCACGTCTTACTAGATACTTATACAGGCTAGCCGAGTTTTAAACAATGAAAACCATTTGACAACTTTTCCCGCTTGGATCGCCACAAGACCTACCTATATCACCCACCGCCTTCAACACTGTGAATATGCTTTGCCAGTTTGTCCAATAATGCCATCTGGATTTGCAATGATTTCCGTACTCGGCTAGCCTGTATAAGTATCTAGTAAGCCGTGAATACAGTTAAATAAATACTGGGGGGAAATTTGTTTCCAGCATTACAACAGCAGTGGGAAAAAACAGTTTAAAAGCAGTATTTCACCAAATGTTATAACCTTCTTTCTCCCATGTCAAATTTGGAGTAGTAGTTGAGCATAGCAGAGACTATGCTGACTATGGGTCAAATTTGGTTACCCAAATACATCGTCCCTACTTAACCCCTTATGAAAATAGAGTGTTTTCAGGTGACGTCACAACCGGTTATTTTCTTTTAACTGTGTACCTTCTGTAGGGCTTTTAACTGTTGCTAAGGCTGTTGTTTATATGTTGCTAAGGCGGTTTTAAGGTATGGGATCACGTGATTGCAAATGCTTCAATAGAAGAATTCCACGGCTAGTCATTTTCTGTAACTGTTAACCTCTGTAGGGCAAAAAACTGTAACATCTTCTGTTGCTAAGGCCGTTGTTAGGTCCGAGTCATGTGATTGAAAATACTCTATGGCCCGTAACCGTATGTCTTCATTTATTGCATCGCAAAAGTACGTTTTTTGGGGGGAATTCCTTGCATTGTTTTTACTTCGACTTCGTCGTCATCATCAAAACACATCGCTATCATCTAATTTTGAATCATCTGTTACGAGAACAATGCACATAGTGAAACTTGTAACTCTTCATCTCCTCTCGTGGAAAAATTATCTCTAAATGTTTGTTGTTTTACTATCTCATTCAATATTATCATCCATACGAGTGCACTTTCTGATAGTTTATATTTACTCCCGCAGGTGCATGCAACGTACACAAAGACTGCGGAGACACTCAAGAGAGGAGGGTAAGTGCGATTTTTACTCCTTTTCCGTGGAATTGTTTTGCCCGTGTTCCAAGAATAGTGTCGGTAGCTGTGCGAGTTTCGTCAATGTTTGGCTAAACGGAGTGGTTGGTTATTCGTGGAATTTTGAATAGGAATTATTCACGGTGTTTGTGCATGGGTTGTGGAATAATGAGTTATTACAGTGTGATTCATATTTTGTGGCTCTCAAAAGTGTTTCCAATTATAAAGAATGTTGATTTGAAAACATAGGAATGAAACAAAAACATCGTTAATTTGAAATTCTTTTAATGAGAACGTATTTTACGTTTTCATTAAAAACCTCTTTAGGGATAACCAATAGATGATATTTATTTTTTATATTTAGACTTACATATGGTAAAATAAACCGGAAACTGTATTTTCTACAGGCTAGATACTTTTTAAAAGAAAGCTTGCTAGCTTTTCTTTATACCTTATAAGTTTGGATGGGATTTTAATACTTTTTTAAATTGTTAATATCCATTTTCGATTTCTTTTTTTTCTCTCTAATAATGTGAGCCACGTGAATATACTAATCCGAATGTCCAACAACTCTCAAATAAAATATGGAACTTCAGTAGATATTTATACCACAATTAAATACACTGACTCTTATAGTGGTGAGTAAACTCGCCGCATACCCATTGACTTAGCCCGTTTCCCGAGTAAAATCAGACTCTTACACGAACAGAAATAGGACCCTTTTGTGCCTCCCTGTAACCGCATTAGCCCCCTCGCGTGCCCGAAATAATCTCGGTAGCAGCGTCATTTGCAATCGATTGACGAATGGTTTAGCATTTCAAGAGCAGTGGTTATCGACCTTGGATCGGAGAACCCAATCTCTACGGTCAAAGGAATCGTTGCACATTCCCTGGACTTCCCATTCTCTATCTATACTGATTGGCTTAAAATAATTTATATCCTTTTTTCATCTACCAATTAGAAGTTTTCATTCCAGGTTAACCTTAGGTTAGGTTAATGGTGAATACGTGCGGACATTTATTGACCATATGTGTCAATTTAAGCTTGACCTTCAAGGGTATCTATACATTATTATCCCTTTGTTGTGTTTGATTGATATTAATAGACAATTTGATAAAAATTGTATTTTGTATTTGGGAGGAGTAGCAAATTTTCTTTTGTAAATTACTAATATAATTTTAAATACTTTTCTTCCATTTGAAAAAAGAGCTTTTTACCAATTATTTAAGATTTTTGAATTAATTAATTTTCTAGTAATTTATATATGATGACTCGCGTAGAAATTCTCTTCATAGCCTAAAGAACCCAAACGAAATTTTGTCACCACTGTTTAAATTAAAAATAGTTTTATATAAATTAAATACTTTAGCAATGAAGCATGTATTGCTTTATCATATGAGGCTATAGTTCAAAACGTTTTCGGTAGAACGAAGATAAGTTGTATTTTAAAGTAACGCTTGGACGTAGGGTGGGATTGACCATACTCCTGTTTTAAATTTCCTTTTCAGGACTTTTCTCGGTCAATTCTTAAAAATACGGTATGTTTCCTTACAGGCTTTTTCTCGGCAATATGGTGAAAGTTTTGAAATTATTTTGATTTTAGTGAAAACACTGCCATATTCCCAGTAAATAATCAAAGTTTACCCAAAATACAAACACCGTTTTCCCAGTGAATGAACACTGAAATTAGTCAACACTTTTAGTATTTAGGAAAAGATTATTTGGTTTACAGATGCTTGAATAAACTATAACAAACCTTTTAAACTTTTCCAAAATTCTAAAACCGATGATTAATTTCAGTAAACATTTTTCTAAATCAAGTTTTTGTACTATCTTCTGTAATTTTTTAGTAAATTTTTAATTTGACCAGTAAGCCATCTCAATATATATTCACCATATTCACTTGTCCATTATCTTATCAAATCAGCGAAAAATCGCCAAATAAGACTACTTTGGCGCGTTTTGGTGTTTCACCTACGGTGGGATGCGTTTTTATTATGCTTCCCGATGAAAGGGAGTTGTGTAGGTCAGGGGAACGAGTGTTGGCAGCGGAGCACGACCGGCTTTACGACCACTTTCGATCAAAAGCAGGTACGGGCGTTCCTTTGTGTTCCACTGCTTCAGAAAAAACTCGAACAATGCCGTGTCCGTCCGAGTGGCTTGAATCATTACGGGGTTCTTAGATTGGATCTCTGATGTAGTGGAGAAAGGACTCACTTAAAAAAAAACTATAGATTTCCTTAGCAGATCTGGAAGGACCAGATTCTACATCGCTGAGGAGAAAGAAGGGAATTTCCCTCTGTTTTTGATGTCACATAGCGTCGTCCAGTTCTAGACCCTGTACAGAAATCCACCCTCATTCGTTCGTATTCTGAGTATTAGAGTCCATTCTTAAATCGCCACTTTTCATAATACAGTTGACTCCAAATATCACGTAAGCACCTAAGGGGGACGGATTTGCTAATTGTTTATTTTTCCTGACAAGGGGGGAGAGGGCGTATGATTGATGATTACGTAAGATGTTACAAACACTGCATTTTCGAAAATCTCTTGTTTATTGCATAAATATTTTCAAAATTAGACCAAAAATAAATTACACAAAAAAATTGAACCAGGAAAAATTTTTAAGCATTTTTTACAAGGAAAGTTTTAATGATAGGGGAACATACCCATACTACGTGACCTATTTTTTACTATTTTTGACCCCCCTCCCCCCACCCTTGGTGACCACCCGTAGTATAGGCCAAGACCACCCCTCCCCCTCTAGTTTTCACGTAGTGGTTCATAAATACGGTTTTCAATCATTTTTAGCAAATAGAAAGTTAAAAAAAGTTAACCTGGCTTAATTTGTCTTTATTAATACAGCGCTTGTCTCGTGACGCCAAGAGTGCGTGCTTACAAGTGCAAAATATTTTATCAAGAAGAAAAAACTTATGTAAACGTTATTGGAACAGTAACTTAATTCACAAAAACAAGTATTTTTTTTCTTTATTTTTTGACTACGTGACGAAACCCTAAGCCCCCCCTCCCCCCTGTGACCAAGCGTGGTATTTTAAAGACCCCTCTCCCCCTCTTAAACAGGTCACGTAGTATGGGTACGTTCCCTAGGTTAAGTGTTCATGGCGTAAAATAAATTTCGGAAATCTAAGCATTGCTAAAGATTTTGTACAAAAAAGAACAAAGGGGGAGGGGTCGGGCAGTTTTCTTACGTAATTATGAAAGGGGGGTTTGCGGTTTGCTTATTTTTGCCGACAAGGGGGGAGAGGGGGTCATAAATGACCAAAAACTTGCTCAAGTAATATTTGAACGTCCCCTAGCGGAATTTTTCTGTGCTAAAAATGGAGGAAGTGTTGCTACATTCATTTCCAAATTTCCCTCCCTTTGCGTTTTTTAGTGTTTCTCGATCATCGATACGTTTTCTCCTAAAAAGTAGCTTTCCATTACCAAAAATGCTATTTCAGTCGTTTAGCTTTCCCTGTGCAGTCATGATGCATGACGTCCTTGCTCTATTTAGCTGCCCATGAGTCGACCGCACGTTATTTATAATTAACCACCTTTGTCTGGGTTCCTCTGCTCTTGAAAAGATGAGGTACACGAGATAATTTTTTTTGAACACGTAAACATGGTTTTTCGCTGGTAAAATGTAGGATAGGAAATGAACTGTTGCGTTTATGTTGTTTAGTCACCACAAAATAAGTAAAAAATATATTTTAAATCTTATTCATCGTTATCTTCATTAAGTAGTAGAATTAGAAAAAAGAAAAGTATTTTGTAAATCCTCTGCGTAGCGCACATGGTTGGATATTGTTGAAATGGGAGCTTTTACTTGAAGAATGAGGTATTTGCACGTTTTGGGATTAAATTTTATTAAAATAGTAGATAAAAAAACCATGAAGAATGACGTTTTAATGAAGTTTCCTAGTTTCTGAGACAAATTTTTGAAATTTCGTTTTGCGTTTTGGCGCGAAAACAGAAACACTGACGTTAATTAAGCGCTGTGAAAAATTAATTAAATTGAAAACTTTAATTTTAAGGTATAAAAATTTACCACACTGAAATTCATAATAAATTTTGATTAATCTTATTCCAGAGATTAAGCAACTTGGAAAATAGATAATCATAATGTAATTCAAAATTTTCAATTCAAATTTTCTATTTTATTTTAATTTGAGTAATTATTTTTTTTTAATTGCCCTATATAAGGGTCTTGCGGATGAATTCTTAAAGAAATTTCGAAACTCTTGAGACCTTGGACCGCTTTGATTCTGTGTGTGTGCTCTTTCTTTAAACACATAGGACGTGTTCATAAATACTGGTGTTGCATCAAAGCAATTAAAAGTAAAACGGATTGCATGCAGCGAGATTGGCCATTTTTGCCACATCCTAGATCCTTGTCCGATACAGACTGATCTTTCGAGAAACTGATTTCTTACAAACAATCAGCCGCACATAATAGTCCTTTCAGTCCTAGCCGTCCCAAATTTTCCATAGGATTCAATAGCAATCTCGGGCGGGATAGGATTGAAAGTGATAGTAGATGGAAGCACTACTTATATCCCATTATAACCCTGGCCCGAATATCCAGATAGGATGTCAAACTTTTAACGGCCTCCTTTTTTAGGAATAGTTGCACTTGTCAGTGGGTTATTGTATCACTTAATGTAGTAAAATTGTTCACTAATTCTTAAATAAATGAAATAAAAATATGTACTCTAAATACAGTAGAACCTTGATTATCTGACCTTTGGTTAACCGGATTATTTGACCATCCGCTTGCCAATTATATCGATATCGTTTATGACAGTTTTATTCTAAAGTGGCAAAGTAGTTTATTCAGTTTGTTAAGTTGTTAAGTGAAAGATAAAGAAATTCTGAAAGAGTACTCTTTTATGGCTACAAATCAGAAAAGGAAACAATTTGTGGGCACATAGTCGATTAGGAATTAAGTATTCTAAAAAACGATGTCATATGGGAATAAGGTAATTTTTGTTTTTGTAAAATTGTTTTTCCCATTTTACTAGAAAGTTTCAAACAATGTAACTCGAGTGTTAGCTTTAAAATCACAACTACTATGTAGTCCTAATTAAAGTATTTAAAACGATATTTTGCAACTTTTACATTCTTAAAGAAAAATATGAGAGTGGAACATATAACACTTATAAATTAATGACTCATTTTGTATGATTATGTATTAAAATTGGCCTTCAAACGGGAAAAATTTTGATAACATTAAGCGAAGTATTGATCACACAAAGCGATATATTTTGTATTAAGTTAATTAAGAGTAATCGGGACTGGTAAATTTCGATTACATTATCCGATTGATAACATTAACCGGGGTAGACTGTAATTTATGCCCAAGGTACCCCACCTCCCCTTTCCTAAATTTGGATTTTAATATGAGTGAAAATTGAACAATTGGAAAGAGGGAGATCACCAAAACATAACAACTAGTGACATGAGGGGAGAAAAACTGGTATAAAACCCTGAAATTGTTTTTTGATGTGTCAGAGAAACTCAGGGAAAATATCGTCATTGCGAAGGCCGTGCTGGTTGACTGGTGTGACTCCTAGTGCACCTGCACTCTGGGAAACGAGGAAAGTGGACTGACGCGAAACGGTTTTGCCTTTTTCTGTTTCTTTTTTGAACGCAGCCCGCTTTACTAGTGTGTATTCAGCTCCATTACACAGAAAGAGTAGAAGTCATCATTCATTAGAAACGAACCTGTCCTCTCACTTTCCTTGTGTCTGTTGTTTGGTTGCCTTGATTAATGAGGGAGTAACCAGTGAAAGGGTGGCACAATTCCTCTTCATATACCCCATAAATTTATTAAACTAACCCCTTTCATAGAAGATTATATTACTTCAAAAATTGATGTTTCACTGAAGATAATTCTTTTCTAACTGAGATTAAATCAAGAGACCTTTTTTTTCGAATGAAAACTCTTTAAAATAAACTCCAAAAACAAATGTAAAGTTTAATAATCTAGGCAAACCAGAAACATGGGAACATGTATTTCTATACTGTCCTAAGTATCGTTTTTACAGATTAAAGTATCTTTTCCCCTTTATTAGGTACCAAATTAACTTCAATGGTTTTCTCACTTACAATTATAAGAATTGTTTTTGCAATAGTAAATTTTATTAAATAAGCACAAAAGTTGAACCAGTTCCTGTAGGGGAATTGTTTTTAAGGCTCTTGGGAGTTCTTATTTTTGGGGATTGCATTCTGGTTTTATTTATTTGCTTTGCTTTCATTCTCAATTTGTCTTGTATTTTGGTGTTTGGGCAAGTCGACCTTTTTTTTTGACAATAAATATTTATTTATTATTTATTTATTTACCCCTTAAAAACCTCTGAAGTATTTTAGAAGCAAAATATTCAGAAACGGCCAATATTCAGAAACGGCCAATATTCAGAAACGGCCAAATTTTAGTGTTTATTTCTATAGCTTTTTTCCCAATTTTTGTGGGATGTTTTTTAATCCTTGACGTCATAACATTATTTTACACACCAAATTTATGTGTAACATCTTATACATCTGTAAATAAGATTATTATTAGAATATGAAGAATCAATACTCCTATAAGTGGAATGCTCGTATTTCCAGAACTTTTAAGAATTATATACACTTGAAGTATCAAAGTATAATCGACTCTTAATTCTGAAAGTTAAATTTGATATCAATTTGAGTTTGTGATTATATAAACGGAGGGTGCTGCAATAAATATGACTTCAAAAAAAATTTTAATGCTTAAAAATATAGAAACACCTCATGCCACTATACTCAACAGCAACGTTTCCTGAACCCAGTACGTCTCTACGCGGAAGGAGAAAATGGGTAAACACGCAGCCTGTTGGGTAGCTAGGAGGAGTTTCGGTACGCAAATCGTGATAAAAAGACCCTATATATACATGGGTTTAACAAAATAATCATATTTTCAAATTGACCTTCTTCATCATTTCACTAAAAATTCAGACACCGCGCTGGGAATTACTACTTTGTTTGTTAGTGACGATATAGAGTGTTTTCAGGTGACGTCACAACCGGTTATTTTCTTTTAACTGTGTATCTACTGTAGGGCTTTTAACTGTTGCTAAGGCCGTTGTTTATCTGTTGCTAAGGCGGTTTTTAGGTATGGGATCACGTGATTGCAAATCCTCCAATAGAAGAATTCCACGGCTAGTCATTTTCTGTAACTGTTGCAAAAAACTGTAACATCATCTGTTGCTAAGGCCGTTGTTAGGTCCGAGTCATGTGATTGAAAATGCTCTATAGGGTCAACTAACGTTGCTGTCTAGTATAACAGTTTTCTTGTCTCTCCCTCAACAACCAGAACAACCAACAATTACATTGCTCTCAAGATAAACATAAATTCAAAACTTTAGGTGTCAATCTATTCTTTGAGCGTGCTTAAAAGAAGCAATTATTGTTCGAAATATGTAATGTTCAGAATTTGTTTACAAATTTATTTTAACTAATTTAGTGGTGGTGATGTTCGTTTCAAAGTACTGAACTCCTGTCAAAATAAATATATTTTCTTAACTACTTTACTAGTGGGGATGATGATGATAATAATAATAATGATTATTTCTTGCTCTAAGGCTGGGCGCGCACGAGTGATTAAAGTCACGGCGACCAGGATTACTAGTATCAAAAATATCATTAGAAAACAATAGAGCATTTTCAATCACATGACTTTACCTAACAACGGCCTTAGCAACGTTGTTTTTATCCTCCAGTGATGTCATGTGCGAATGCTTCTATTGGATGCTTCTATTTCCCGCCCCTAACAACAGCCTTAGCAACGTTGTTTTTGTCTTTGTCACCGTGACAAAAGTCGCCCGTGCGCGCTCGCCCTAAAACTCCCGACAAAATTTTAATCTTTATCCACGACGAATCTTTAATCTACACTGCAACTTTCCTAAACCGAACTCACGGAAAGGCTCCCTTTCTCAATCGATTTCCTCTAAACTGAATTTAAGAATTTTAGTTCTTGTAAGAAAGAGCTTATCGTAAAAGCATCTTCTTAATCAGTGCCTTTTCTACAAATGCTGAGTGTATGGATTTGAAAGAACAAGAGAGAGGACGATGAATTCATCCATCCTCCCTTTCGTTTCCCCGCAGTTGCCTCTCCTCATCCTTTTCCCCCTCAGAGCTCGCTCGGAGAGCCGAGTGCAAGTGCACTCAATGGCCTTGACCCGGGCATTCGCTCTGGCGACCGGGAGGATGCTCCTTGGCGACACTTTTGGCGAGCGGCCAGCCGCTCTAGGGTCAATGTTGCAGACGGGGTCCTTCTGATGAGTTTTCGGTTTCGTTTTTATGATTTATTATTCGTTTCGGTTTCATTTATTAGTTTTCATCTCTGGGGAAGGTTGGCCGAATTTATACTCCTTTGTGATGAAGTTTTTTTTTTGGTTTGATAACAATGACCGACATGCATGAAGGTAAAAGGGATTTGGCTTCTTTTGACCGAAAAATAAATTGCAACGTCCTAACAATAGATTTTATAGTGAGCTTTAAATTGTTTCGTTAAATTTCTGACCCTCGAGACTAATATAAATCTGATTGTGGAATTTTTTTAAGATGCAACTTCAGTTAAATGTTTCGAAAATATTTCCTAAATTCTCCAAACATCTAATTTTAATATATGAATATATTTTCTGAAAATATACTTGTATTACCATGGAATCTTAGACTCCTTGTAGTCCCATAGCTTGATGTATTTGTTTTCTCTCATCGTTCTAAGTTCTAATTTGTTCTGGTGTTTGTCAGATCTGATATTCTGGATGGAAAATCAATGTTAAGGTTCTCTTTAAAAAAAGAAATGAAAATTTTTCGAATGCTGATTTATTCTTTTTTACTCTTTCTTTGAATGTTGATCTTGAAAATCTTGCTCTTGTTTCCTTTATTTTTTAACAAAAACCTTTTATTCTAAAATAGAAAAATTTTGAAATTGTTATGCATATTTTTTCTTTTTTCGTTATAATTTTTTATGGTGTTTGCACGATCTAGAATTTGTATAAATAAAATGATCGGCTCTCTTTTTATATTTTTGAGCATTATGACAGAAATTACAAGGGCTGAACTCCATAACTCTTTCATGGAATACGGCCCTGCCTTCTGCTACAAATTTCCCATCACACGGTATGAAATATCTTTCATACGTTCTGGTTAGAATGAAATAGTCCTGGTTAGAATGAAATTTGCAGATAGTCCACTGAACGTAGTTTTGAATAATTGAAGGTTTTCTCTAACGGCGTTCGTATTGTTCCCACGGAGAGTAAATTTTTTAAGTAGTTCTTACAGATCACTTTCTTAGCTTTTTACTTAGGCAACTACCACACGAGGCTTAACAGAAATCAAAATCCGTGCTTTTCTCTAATTTAGTATATTTGGACTTTTACACCGCTTTCACATCCTGAACAGCTCATATATATTCCGTACTGTCTGTCTAACACAAGATGAGCTCTCGTAAACAATTCTTACATCCATTCGCTTAGCATTGTTTCTATAGCAACTGCCACAACCAGGCAACTACTTCAGAGATTATCTTGTGATAGACAGACAAACAGTAATTTCCCATAACACATTATAAAATCCATTGAGTACGTTACGTGATTTTCCATCACACATTACAAAATGTCTAAAAATATGTTCCGTAACAAAATATCCGTTCATTTCCTGCACATTATGATCAATTGTGTCACACTTCCTCGTACGCACATCGCTCGGGCAGCTTATTAAGAGTTTATCATGCTCTCAAATGCTTTGAAGTCAGTCAGTTCCGGATTTCGTTTTGTAATAATTCCCGAGTGAGTTATATCATAAAAAGGCAGGTGCACTCTATCTGCAGATAAGAATGACAGCTGATGGCATTACGGTAGTGCAGTTCGAAGGACGATCGGATTTAATATTAATCCTATGGGACATTTTATCTTCGTAAAACGCACTTTGAGAGAAAAACAGTAGGTTTATATAGAGAAACACCCAAATCTTATACAAACGAATAGTCCAAGAGCCATGGTTGCTATTTCACAATTTATGAAAAAAAGCTGAAAATTCGATTTTCAATTAGCTGCCATTCGATAACGCAACCGCTTTGCACCGGCTGACCGAGAGAATCTTACTTCCGTAGAAGGGTACTTCAAAATATACAATTATCAAAACTACCATTTTCCGGTTAAATTCCCATGTAGCACAAGTGAACTCTTCTTTCCAGGTTCCGTTTACTTCACTCAATTTTCGGGGATATTTTTTATTTATTTATTCCTTAAACTGTACATAAAAAAAGAACACAATATTACAAGTTCACACAGTCACCTGGGATCTCTTGGTCCATGTAGGTGACCGTAAATATGTGTGGGTCATTCCCAAAAAAAACGTACAAAGTGCGTCCAGGAAGTTGACATTATTTTAGTAATAAAAAATATTTTTTGGGAAAATAAACTTCTTTGTGTGCTTCAGGATCTTCATCTTATTTTGGTTAGTTGAGAATTTTTTGCGAAGATAAAAATAAAATATTATTACCCTAAAAAGCCATTGTTTTTAACGGAAACACCGAAAACAGCATGTCCCACTTTTAAATTTACTACATTCAAAGTGACTTGTAGTAATTCGGTTGTTGGTTATGATGATAACCCATGATAAAAAATAATTAAATTCGTTAATTTAAAGAAAACTGTCAAAACAAATGTTTAATTATTTTTTTTATTTTAGACTTACAGATTTTTATGTGTGTGTCCCAAATATTTTGTCTCCACATTTTTTCCACTCTGTTACATAGAGTTTTACTATAAAAATTAAAGTAATATTGAAGTTGACCGTGGTTCTGATATCTATGAATTGATGTTTGATCATTGTCTGAAAGTAATATTCAATTAAATTTTTTAGCACAGTGTAAGACATGAATTTTGTCTAGGATCGCTTAAAGCCTTTCCACTCTGTTACACACTTTTACCAGAGTGGAACTGTACAATGTACACTCAATATAACAGGGTAGACAACAAAGGTTAAAAGCAGAATTGTGGCTTAAAATTTTAACTCAAAGAAAATACTAAGCTGTATTTAAGAACTTTTTGTAATATTATTGTAAATGGTGAATAATTTTATAAAAAGTAGCGATTAAATTTTTATAAAAAATTAACAGTGTGGGTATCATTTAAACCAGTGTGGTACAACCTTTAGATACCCGAGGGCTAATCAAACATTAGTATAAGAAGGTGAGATCCCAAGTTCAGCTTGGAACACATATTTCGACTATGAAGATTCACTAAGATCCATTACACTTAATATTTTTTTTTTAACATTGAGCTTGTGCAATGCGAATATATTGGTCGGGTCATTAAAACATTACAAATTTATTCCAGGTGTTATATTTGTTTGCCCCAATTTAAGCAATATTTTATTTGACTGTTTTATTGTTAAACATTTGTTTTAATTAAATTAAAATCGAAAACAAATTATTTATTTTATCTAATTGAAAACTTTTTGAAAGGAAATTGAGTCCATTATAAACAGAAGAGAAGTTGAGATTTCTTTTCTCTGAAGAGTGTAGGCAGTTTTACTTTTTAAAATTGAGTTCTAGGGAGACAGAGTTATACATAGAATGCCATATACATTGATTTCATTTGAACGTATATGCTTCAGTATTATTTTAATTTCCATTTACCTACATGTAAATTGTAGTTTACCACGATTTGCATAGGGGGTGACCAAAAAAGTTAAAGTCGTTGGCTTAAAATCTATTAATAACTGCATTAAATTATTTAGGGCTGACAAAATCGATATCTCATTTATTCGATAATAATTGCAAATTATAAAAATTATCCCTGAATCTAAGTATAAACTCTGCAGGGTAGCAGCCTTTACAATGTATTTCCAAGAAGTGTAGATGTTTTTAGAAGTCATAAAGTTTGTTTAATATCCTTAAATTTAAGCAAATAAAATATTAATTGTGTGTAAAGTTAATAAATTTATTTCGACTACCCAAATCCTGTTTCTATTTTCCCAAGATTGTGTAGGATTGTCCATTTTGTTACAAAAATGTCCACGCTGTTACCAGAATGTCCACTCTGTTACATGAATTTCCACTCTGTTACATGACACTTTTTCTGCCTTCCAGTGTAAAATAATTTTTTTAAATCTATTAAAAGTGCTCCCTACTATTTGGAACAACCCTAATTCTTACAGAAATAAGAATAATATTTTTTCAATAAGTATATAAGCCATAAAATAAACTTTTATCCAGGTATATTACATAATTTTCAAAATTTTGACACTAAATCTAAAAAAAAGTACAAAATAATTTTTTTTGGGGGGAAAAATGTTAGTGTACTAAAAAAAACACAGCATTTTCCCAGATATTTAAGTAAATTTAAGCTTTTTAATGTTTAATAATATTTGAAAAAAATCGAAACTTATTCATGTAACAGAGTGGAAAAAATCTTTCACTTCCCATAACAAACCATTACAAAACCCATAAAATTATTATTTTAACTAATTAATAAAATTTACCATTGAAAAGCTCAGAGTCTTAGCTGTAATATAGGCATAAAATTTTTGTGAAAATTCAAAATTTTTTTTAAAAAGTTTGAACCATCAAATGTACGTTTTTTTTTTGGAATGACCCGTGTAACAAAATTTAAGAGCAAACTAGAAGAAAAAAAACTTGAAAACAAGAAAAAAAGTACATGAAATGAATATACTACTTCCCTAGAAGGGTAGGGGTAAACATATATACTACTATTATTATTGAAAAATAAAGTTGAACATAAATTCACTTATATCAAATCCTACTTAAT
This sequence comes from Tetragnatha montana, assembly GCA_963680715.1. NCBI lineage: Eukaryota > Metazoa > Arthropoda > Arachnida > Araneae > Tetragnathidae > Tetragnatha > Tetragnatha montana. The sequence continues at coordinate 11,193,149 of OY796677.1, read as the reverse complement.
AATTTCCTTATCCGAATTTAGAGACTTTTGGCGACCACACTCACCACTCTTAAGTTTCAGAATTTAAATTAAAGGTATTTCTCTGTGTATATTCACTAAATGAGAAGTCTTCGTGCTCAAATTTAGAAAAACTGCTAGGTAAACCCTACAGCAGTGAGACTAATGTTAAGAAGGCAAATGCGGCTATTGCGAAATTACACGTAGTATATGTAAATTTTTGGGTAATAGTCTAAGAGCCAGTAAACAGATGATGACACATATTTTAGGAAAGCCTTAAATTTTCTCAGTGAGTCAGTTGTACCTACCGTACATGAGGTGGGGGTTAGTTAAGCCCAGTCGCGGTAGGTTCAGCGTTGCGCAGGTGTGTCAAGTGTGTAAATTTGGTGAACTAAAAAAGTATTTTAGGAAGGCTGCCGTTTTGACATGTCAAAGTACATTATTATATGTACTCAAAAACAACATGGCAGACGATTCCCATGGTTATGACGTCATGGCAGATCATTTAAAAATTTAATAAAACGAAATGATAGTAAAAGCAGTCGTCATATACGGGATTTAAACAAGACCCTCTATATAATGGCCTCACAACTCGGACGGGTGACGTCACACTTTCCGCCACCTTTGACGTCACATGCAAAACGACGCCATGTTTTATATTTTTTGACTTCTTAACATTGAACAAGGAATATTCGTGTTTTTGTTATTAACATTAATGTATCGATGTAAAAACATACGCCGTGATATTAATTTTAATGGCTATCGCTATTCAAACCAGAGTTTAATAAGTAGAAATCTGAAATAAGCATAAAGTATCAAAAATGTCTTTTAATTTAACAAAATTGATAGAACAACAAACAAAAACGTGATGCCATCTGAGAAAAATGTAAAAATACAAATCAGAAGAATTAACTAGAACTTAGTGCTACTAGTGCATTTCCCGCAACAATAAATATAATGCTTGATTCTCATCAGTTTAATCTTATAATAAATTAAAGAATTTAGTGTAATTAAATAAATTGTTTACTGTTGGAAGAATTCTAAAATTCAATGATTTGTTTTAATTTTTAATAGATTTTACTTTTTATTTTACTAGTGATTTTTTTTTAATTTCTTAGATAAACTTAATATTGTGAGAAAAACCTACATGACATGCATTCATTATTTGCAAACTGAACTAAAAGCCATGTTAGTCCTAAGGCTAAAAAACTGAATGAAAATACAAAAATACTGTACAAAAGGGACAAAATTTTGATTCTAAACGAAAGATTTTGAGTTTCCAGAACAGTATTATCAGCCTTGAAGGCATACATAACGCGAGGAGTTAAGAAAGTAAGTTTTTATGCTCCATAGACTTAACATGGGAAATTTAGCGACTTTCCGCCACGTTTGACGTCACAGTGACGTAGTTGTCAGGCTTTGTATATAGAGGGTTTTGATTTAAAGCACCATTTACACTAGTGTTGGCAAGACTAGTGCAAGGAGCGTCAAGTTTCGTCTTACTTCCTTGCACTAGTCTTCCAGACACTAGTGTAAATGGTGCTTTAAATCCCTTATATGACGACTGTTTTACCATCATTTCGTTTTATTATATTTTTAAATGATCTGCCATGACGTCATAACCATGGGAATCGTCTGCCATGTTGTTTTTGAGTACATATAATAATGTACTTTGACATGTCAAAACGGCAGCCTTCCTAAAATACTTTTTTAGTTCACCAAATTTACACACTTGACACACCTGCGCAACGCTGAACCTACCGCGACTGGGCTTAACTAACCCCCACCTCATGTACGGTAGGTACAACTGACTCACTGAGAAAATTTAAGGCTTTCCTAAAATATGTGTCATCATCTTAGACTATAAGTTCTCATTAAGTACCTTAACTTGTGACAGACAGATAGTATTACCTGATAGCATAATCTAATATGCCTATGATTTTTAACGCTGTTTGTTGCCTCTATAACTCAAATATTACTTAAGCACCTCAGAGGGGAAGGGGGTTCGCTCCTTTTTTATTTTTCTTTACAAGGGGGAGGGGTATGAATGATGCTTACGTAAGACGTACAAACACTGCATTTTCGAAAATATCTTGTTATGTATATTTTTTAATTTTTCATTTTGTACTTAAAAAGAACAAAGGGGGTGGGTGTCGGGCAGTTTTCTTACGTACTTGTCATTGCTGACACGAGGGAAGGGGGTAAAAAATGACCAGAAACATGTTTACGTAATATATTTGAACGGGCCGCCAAGAAAAGAAGTATTGAAAACGCATTCTAAAACGAATAAAAAATGGGTTTTTTTTTTCAAGATACTTTTGAAATTCAGGGTTACTTTAAATTATGGGACTATAGGCTCGTTCATCATGGGCCTAATGGTGAATAAGGGCCTGACTGTTTGTGAACCCCAAATCCATCCCCATTCGAAGAATTAAAAGAAAAAAAGATTCCCGTACTCGCCACAGCACACAAGCGAAGATCCTTTGTTTGCCAAACAAAGAGGTCACGTGAGCCTCTTCGTGAATGGTCCCTGACGTCACAAGCTCGTGTTTGCAAACCAAACGAACGGATACGGGAATAATGTGGTGACGAAAGGATTTACACTTCTTGCTCGTTCGTTGATGCACATTCGGTCGCTGTGAGAATGGATTAAAAAAAGATGACGAGCAATTATTAAGGTGGAAGCAAGGTTCTAGGATCAAATACAGTCACTACAGAAATAGGCTTACCATACGTCCGGGGTTTTTAGAGCTGTCCGGGGAAATGTCCTGGGTCGAAAAAATGTCCGGGGTTTCATACATTTAAGATTTGCAAGACATTTTTATTAAAAAAAATCTGACCAAGATGTTTGAAATTGCGTATTTTTACTTTCATGACTTAATTTCATCATAAAATTGACATAAAAATAAGTCAAACAAACAATTTTTGAAAAAAGTTATGTAAAAAAAGTACAAATAAAAAAGAAAATTTAATATTTCTGTTCAATGGTTTTAGTTTGAATATTTTGTACTTAGTTTTTAATATTTGATGAATCGATCCTACTTTATTACGTAATTTCAAAAATATGTCCTGGGTTGGACCCAAAAAAATATGGCAAGCTTATCCAGAAAGTATTCGTTCATCCAACAAATTTGCACTAGTATACCTCCTATTACGGCTAAATTCCACGTGCAAAATCCAAACAGAAATTATCCTAACATAGTATGTTATTCTTCATTATAATCTACCAAAAAGGAGCAAAAAATATCAGAACAGTTAGAAACAAATTATACTAAGTATTTAAGAAAATGAAGTGATTTGAAAGTCCAAACAAATACTCGTACAGCCATAGATTTAACATGGGATCATTGCATTGCTGTAAAGCATATTTTGTTCCGAATCCTACTTTAAAAGCACGTGCGTGCAATTAATTTTCTTGAGGTTCATAATACATAACAACAATAGAGCATTTTCAATCACTTGGCTCGGGCCTAACAACGGCCTTAGCAACAGAAATGTTACAGTTTTTTGCCTTACAGAGGTTAACAGTTACAGAAAATGACTGGCCGTGGAATTCTTCTATTGGAGTATTTGCAATCACGTGATCCTATACTTAAAAACCGCCTTAGCAACATATACCTCGTTACCTAGCAACCGCCTTAGCAACAGTTAAAAGCCCTACAAAGGTTAACAGTTAAAAGAAATTAGCTGGTCGTGACGTCACCTGAAAACACTCTATAACTTTCAAATCACTTCATTTTTTAAATAATTTTTTGTTTCTAACTGTTTTGATATATTTTGCACTTTTTTGGTAGATTATAATGAAGAATAACATGCTATGTTAGGATAATTTTTGTTTGGATTTTGCACGTGTAATTTAGCCGTACTGGGGAGGTTTACTAGTGCTAATTTGTTGGCTTGTACGAATACTTCCTGGAGTGACCCTACTCGCGGTGTTAAACCAATGTCACTCGAAGATATTGAAGCATTTGGGAAAATAATAAATGTGACGTCATCTGTGAGGTTTCAGTGATCCGTCAATCTCCTTTTAACTTAATTTTCTGAGAACAGAATTCCTTTTTGACGGTTTCATTAATGAATTTGAATAAAATCTTAAGTGTAAGACTTCATGTGGGCTAAAGCTCTTTTCGAATAAAGAAAGAAATGGATGGAGTCTTAAATATCGTTCTAATTAATTTAAAATCGGATTTGTTCGATTGCTTGAAACTTCTCTTTTCATTGATGTTCTATTACTTGTAAGTATAACGTTTTTCGGGTTTTGGAAAAATTTTCTGAAGTTATTGATTGTAGTGATTTTCAAAACACCAAAGAATCTCACAAATGCTTAGAAGTCCGTTTTATGCGATAATTCTTAAGTTTTTTTGGGGGTTTTATTACCTTACTATATTACTTTAAAATCTTAAATAAATGGACTTACAGACTTGGCTTGAAATTCCAAAAATCAGTCTTTCAAACTAATAATAATTTTTAAAACCTTTTTATTCAGGACGTCAGGGAGTAGGGGGCGGTAGCACTAAGTAGCATAAGTGCACTAAGTAGTTGTTGTGGTGTCCACACCAACTACTTTAATGCACTAATTCCGATTCTAAAAAAAACTGCACTTGTACCCCTTGATTTCTAGACTCTTCATTTATACGTTGAGTTTTAGATTTCTTACAAGTAGTATTTAAAATATATTCCTGATCATGATAGATAATGATTAGATAATTTTGAAGCAGTTTTGGTTACATCCAAAGGAACAAGGATGCAGAAAATGTTTTTACATCCAAGATTTCCCCCAATCCGTACAAAAAATTCCCCCAAATTTTAAAAAGTGATAAAGACCTACAAAATTCTGAATTATCGTCGGTATCAAAAATATGTTGGAATGAAACAAAGAATACACTTTAATCATTCCTGCTTCTTTAAGAAGGCTCATATTTGTAGTACTGGTACTGATCTATAGGGCTTAGTAAGGATATACTTTGGTCTCGCCATACGCATGCGTCAAAACAAAGAAGATGTTATAATAAGTTTTAAAGTTATTGAATCTGAAATGCCAGAGCATGAAAATACGGTTAGAAAATTCTGAAGGGTTTTACTCCAGAAAAGTTTTGGAAATTTGAACCTAAAAGTAGAAGAAAAGACGCTGTAAATATGTTCTACATGGGTTTAACAAACTAATCATACTGTATTTCTAAATTAAAGTTCTTAATTTCACTCAAAATTTAGACACCGCGATTGGAACTACTTTCTTCGTTTTGTACCTCCAGTAACGTTGCAATGTAGTGTAGGTGGTGGTGGACTGCCCCAGCCTTCTTTCTCACGCTGTCAACAAAGTAAACCATATAAATCCCGTGCGAACCTCCCTTCATTTATAGCAATTATTCTCCAAAAGGAGTGTTTGTCACTGACCGCTCCTGAATCACTCCGATTGTCCGACAACAAGGTGAGTCAACGGTGACTCACGCCGTTGTTTGTCGCATTCCTCATCCTGCTGCTCCCGGTGATCATTCGATTTCCCACGCGGGGGTGGCGGGAGGGGCATCAGGGATGTGTTATGTACAGTGAGCGCTTTGGACAACCGTTTCACTACTGTAGTCACCACTTTAATGTGCAATCAATTAAGTATATGATAAGATTCAACAATATAGCAACTTAGGATGTGTTTTAAACACTTCAAATATAACTACCTCTCAACCAGTGGTAAATTAGAATCTAAATATAGGATATGAGCTTTTAGCTAATTGATTGCAAACATTCTTTTCCGACTGATTTTCTTCAGTATTTTTCAGAATAATCGAGGTATTTCTCGAGGAATTCGGCAACTTTTCACGTGTCGAAAAGGATTTTTATTATTATTTTTTTTTAATAATAATAATAAGCTTTATTATTTTCATAACGAAAATTACAACAAAACTGACAAAGTAATATATTTATCACTAAGGGGACTTTTGTCCCGTTCAGGTGACAGATAGATTTAATATTTAATAAGATTACTATAATAATGCAAAACAAACTATACAATACAAAAACAATATACAAAAATTTAAAATCTAATAACAAACGTTTAATAATACGTTTTTGGTACAAAAATATTACACAGAAAATAATTAGTCCAATTAAAATAATTAAACTAATAATTAATAAACGAAAATAATTAAACTCCGATGATTAATTAAGTAATATAATTAAAATATGTTAATTTTATTTTCTGATCGCCAAATGATGATCCGGTTTTTGATGAAAAACACGGCCTAGGTTTTAAAAGTGGCAACTAAAAATTTTGTTCCAATTTTGAATCTTTTCTCCGTCTCCAAAATTATCAATTTCAAACTCTGGTCAAACTTGTAATTGCATCGACCCCCTTTTGAAAAATTTACATTTTTCATGAACTTCTTAAAAAATAATGTTAAAGGGTCATAAATTTTCTTTTTGTCCATTGAATTCAGATTGACGAAAATGCTTAATAGAGCATTTTCAATCACATGACTTGGACCTAACAACGGCCTTAGCAACAGAAGATGTTACAGTTTTTTTGCCCTACAGAGGTTAACAGTTACAGAAAATGACTAGCCGTGGAATTCTTCTATTGGAGCATTTGCAATCACGTGATCCCATACCTAAAAACCGCCTTAGCAACAGATAAACAACGGCCTTAGCAACAGTTAAAAGCCCTACAGAAGGTACACAGTTAAAAGAAAATAACCGGTTGTGACGTCACCTGAAAACACCCTATATTTGGAATTGATAGAAATGAGCTGTAATAAATTATGAAATATACCGTTTCAGATGTTCACACAGCAATTTTAATTTCATTTTTTTCTCGTGCAACAAATATTGCGAAAGAGTTTAAGAAGGAGGAGTAGTTATTTACCATATCAGTTGTTAATTTTATATTGATGTTAAAAATATGAAAAATAAACTTTTAGTTTTTGTTAAATTTTACACTATTTCTTCAACATTAGTGCCGTGGAAAAGAATGTTTTCTATTCTTGCAGTGATCTACCAGTTAGTTAGCTGGATTTAAGGTAAATGGCAACATCGACAACTGATGTGGTTTGAATCAAATGTTCTTAATTAAGAAGGACAAAAGCATGTGGATACAAAAACATCATTTGTCGGCGTCGCTATCTGCCCTAAATCCAGCTAAAACTAAACTGGTAGATCGCCTGCAATAATACCGTATTCCCCCCCCCCTAAAAAAATGATTTTTTTTATTACTTTTTTCTATTAATGTATTTTCTGTCACATGAATGGGTAATTTACCCCTATGTGACAAATAATATTTTTTTTAATTTCTGTACAAAAGATAATACGTTAATAAAGCTATGTTATGTTAATGGACAATTCCCGCATTTTTTTTTATTTGATAGAGATGGTTCGGAAAAAAAATGTGTCGCACAATTTTTTTAATTCTGATGCTTAATTGCTTTTTAATTTAATTTCAAAATTCGTCTTTTAAAAAGGGCGCGAAAACGGCTGCTTTGTCCAACGATCCGATCGTTGAGGATCGGAATTCCCAAAGTTTACCGAACGGAGATAGTATAGTGTTTGGTATTAATTAAGGTGACAAATTACTAAACTGCTTTGGAAATGCTAACGCGAGTTTTATTCACGTATTTAGAATCGAATCTTTTTCTGAGATCGACTCTTTCATAAAAAAAATTTAATTTATACATTTTAATTTAAATAACTTAGTGGTGACTATAAGCATAAGGCGCCGCGACCCCAAAAAAATACCATTGCACTAAGAAATCCGACCACGCTGGGTTGCCTTACTAAAGCGCTTACTATGCATATTACCTCTACGATCGGGGGTTGTTGTGATCCCTCCCTCCCCCTCCTCCATCCCTCGGGGCTGCGTCATTCGTAAACACGAGACGATTTCGCTCTCAATGCGCATTATTATTTGTACGGACTCTCTATGTGAGGACAATTAAATAATCCAGCAATCTGGGACCGGTAGTGGACATGTGTGCCCGCCGCTTTTGTGATTGATTCCCTTCCCCTCTGAGTGATGTAAGGGGGTGGGGGAGCAATCCTGTTATGCGATCCGGATTTAGATTCTTTTCTCTTTTTTTTATTCGGAAAGGGAAGGTATAAATATCCGCGGAATGTGTTTTTGAATAAGTTGTCACCAAATAAGTCGTCACCTTGAGTTGTTATGTGTCAATTCAATAGGGGTCGTGGATCTCTTTTGAAGGTGTTTATGGCCATTATTCGATCGTTTTCCCAGTAAATTATGTATTTTAGTTCAGGGATGCTACTTTTACGGGGTAGACCCAGAAATCCGGCCCGGAATGAAGAATTCCCGCATTTTTCCAGTATGAAAATTGGTTTTAAACTCAAAAATCGACACGAAAAGTTTAAAAAAAAAAATTAGTTTATTCAATATTTCAAAATAAAAAAAGACAATCGCTTTGCAATCGTTTCGGGTTGAATGACGTCAGATCTGTTTCGGACCTACTTTAAAGTAAAAATCAACAACGGCTTTGAATCCTAAACCATTGTTTACACCAATATTTCGGGTTGAATGACGTCACATGCTGTTTTCGTGCCCTTTTTAAAAGTCAATCTTTGAAATTAAATTAAAAAATAAATAAGCATCGCAATTGAAAATTTTTTGCGCGTTGAATTGAATTCCTCTCATAAGTGCCGTTTACATGGGAAAAATACTACCCGGGTAGCTACCCGGGTTAAAGGTGGGTTCAAGGGAATTTCCAACTCTACCCGGGTCACGAAATTTGAAGGCGTTTACATGAGACATGATCTAACCCGGCTTTTTCTCGGTCACGTGGTAAGAAATAAGTGATCTGCCTGTTTCCATGGTTTCCAAGTTTGTTTACAAATAGCTCATTTTTGTTCTTGCAAGAAGCATCAAAATGATTTTAAAAGAGCGTTGGCGATATATGCAAAAAAAATCAACGGATGATAGCAGATTTGCTTACCGAAGACCTGCGAAGATGTATGAAAGTAATCTTGTATTATTTGTTGAATATTTTGTTCATTTACTAGTAACACTTATACAATTATACAAAATTGTGTTGGCAACATTGTTTCAATTCCATCAATGTTTATTGTTTTGATTTCCGTTTTTCATGTTTGTAAGTTGTGCTTGTCTTAAAAATTAAATGGATGTTTATCAAACTTAACGTTTTATCTTCACATTTCAAACTGTATTTGCTACTTTCTACTTTATTGATGTCCATTACAAATTATATCAAAACAATCAACAGAGCACACACAAACAATTAAATGGCGGACTACACAACACGCAAGGGAGTGTGGGATGGGACACGAAAGGCATCATGGGAAAGGAGGGTACAACCCGGCAATTGACTAGGATTGAATTCAACCCGGCTTTTTCCTATCTTTTTCCCTTAGTAGGGAATGCCGGGTCGAAAAGAGGAGTTAGAGTCGCCTTTAACCCGGGTAATTGGCTCATGTAAACGGCACTTTAGATATATCTATCGAATTAAAAAACAAAATTAAAATGCGGGAATTCATTCCCATTCCGGGTTTTGTCGAATTTATTCGAAAACTCGAGCTCAACAAGAAAAATAAATAAAGAGGTAAAAAATAAGTGCAGGGCTGCAGCATTAGCAACATCTTTTATGAAGAATCCGGTCCCACCATCGGTCCTAAGCGCGATTACTTAGTAGCTACGTCATTCTGAAAGACATTTTTCGCCGCCATAACTACGATCGAGTTTACTTACGGATTTGCACCGTTCTGTCTCATCGGTCTCTCTGTTTTTGGGAAAAATACCTCCAGAACAATTTTTTTTTCTCCAGAACAATTTTGTTGTTCTAGTAGTTTTCCGGGATTTTGAGTTTCTAGATATTTAAGTCAATAGCACCCTGTTAGTTGAACCAGAATGGCATGTTCTGAGTGAGAACTATTTGTATACTACTCCATCATTCTTATTCTGTTTCGCCCCCTTTTGATGTTCTTATTTATTCTACTTTGTCACCATCTTTCTTCTTTTTTCTCATTCATACTATGCTGATTCCTTATTCTTATCCTATATCATCCATTCTTATTAAGAGAGGATAGAGATTTCATTTCATTGTCATTTGAGGGTGTTTTAGGTTACTCCGAAATTTTGTAAAAACACGTAAGCGTTTTAAAATTTAAGTAGTTTGTGTTCAAAAATTTAAATTATACACTACAAGAAATTTAAGGAATAGTTCCAACCTTAATGCAAAACGTGAATAGTTTAAAAAAATGTTTCTTAAAAATGACGAATGAAATAACCTTATAAGAATATTTGTTTTTTTATGATAATAATTTTAATGCCTCTTACTTTAGTCTACTTTCTAAACATCTTTGGGGGAAAATAACTTTTTATTTGAATTTTAGGAACTGAGAACTGAGTGTACGATTTTGAAAATATTTGGTAGTACATTAACAAAAGCATGTTATAAAGTAGATTATCCAATACTGTTACAGAATTTTACTTTTTATTGTCCTTTCTAGTTTTCTTTTTTCTACTTATTTCAATCCATCTTCATCACCTTGCTTCTTTTTCTAAACCTTCTCTCATTATTCTTTACCCTTTCTAATATTCTCATTTTAAACTTTCGTTCAATTTACCTTTACTAGACATATTTTATCGTTCACAGTTCTACCATTTCCCAATATTTTTTTTTATTCTCTCCCTCTCTTTATACCACTTCAAAGAAAGCTGCAGGGAACTAAATCAACGAAAATGACACTAATCAAACACACAACCAAGTCAATGTCAAACAATTGACAAATATATATTTGCACAATGACTAAAATCCATCAAGCAAATTAAATATAAACACGTTAGTATCTTACGATGTAACAATTTCACTCCATGTAGATCGATCAACAAAGAGTATCCTATGCTTCCTATCCACAATTCTTCTTCATTAATTTCGCCCACATGTTCCAATCCATACTTTGTGTCACCCCCAACGTAAAAGCCTTCATGTATCTCTCCGAAATAGTGAACTGTCAGCAACAGCTCAGCTGCTTTCGATAGGGATATCATCATCATTCTTTTCTTTTCGAATCGATTTCTTCAATTCTCTAAATCGATCACTGCATGAAATCGAATTTTAAGGAGGTGGGAGGCAAGGAAAGGAGAACAAAACATCAAGAACATCGTGGAAACAAAAAGAAATAAGAATTTTAGTTCTAAAAATTTTAATTGAGTAATTCAAAGAGCGATTTAATTAGGGAGATATACTTTCAGTTTTTTTAAGAGGGATTGAAAAAGAAAACAAATAATCAAGAACAATGGACTCTAACCGCCTATCTGGTTCGAGACTTCACGGAACCAACACGTGACCTACAACTGAGCTTGCAATTGGTTACCACAGATACTACACTAGTAGATCTACTAGTGTAGTATCTGTGGTAACCAATCGCAAGCTCAGTAGGTCACGTGTTGGTTCCGTGTGACGTCAGACGGTTAGAGTCCATTGAAGTGCTAGTGATTTAGTTAGAAAGTGATGCATCCACTTTATTTTTTATTAGATGGTTACGGTATATGGTCGGAAAATGACTCTTTGTGGTTGGGTATCTCCAAAAAAAATTTCTCCAAATAAAGAATCTCCAAAAAAAATTTCGGCAAACTTTGGTAAATTTAAAAAAAAAGTAATAAATGCATTATATTCCGTAGAATGTGAATATTAAAATTATAGAAATTGAAGAAATGTAGTTAACTTCATATAAGTATTTTCAATCACATGACTCTGCCTAACAACGGCCTTAGCAACGTTGTTTTATTCCTCCAGTGACATGTGCGAATGCTGCTATTGGATACTTTTATGTCCCGCCCCTAACAACAGCCTTAGCAACGTTGATTTTGTCCTCCAAGTGCCGTCATGTGCGAATGCTCTATAGAGCATTTTCAATCACATGACTCTGCCTAACAACGGCCTTAGCAACGTTGTTTTATTCCTCCAGTGACATCATGTGCGAATACTGCTATTGGATACTTCTATGTACCACCCCTAACAACAGCCTTAGCAACGTTAATTTTGTCCTCCAAGTGACGTCATGTGCGAATGCTCTATTGGGAATGAAAATATAAGAATGAATTAATTAATGCAATAAAATAATAAAAGATGACAGGTGGGATAAGGAAAGCGAATAAAAATTGTGATATTCTGAGAAATATGCGAAACCCAAATCTATTTTCTGCAGTGAAGCGGTGTTCTAGCCGAATCTAAGTAAAACTTGATGCCAAAAAGGATATTTTGTAAAGAAATCACTGTATTTTACATTTTCTCTATTGAATCAAACTTTCAATTCAAAATAGCGTATCTATTTACAGCCCTAACTCCATAAAAAAAAAAAAAATTTGATTGTTTCTTGGAAACGATTCACAAACACTCGATACAATTCCGGAATCGATCCCACCACAAAAATTTGATCACTATTGAAATTGAATTCGACGGAAGAGTCGTTGAACGATTTGTTTTTCCGCATCGACCGAAATAGCCGCGATCCGATGACATTTACGGCTGCTAGGGGAAGCCTCGAACCCAGATGCGGAGGAGTTTTCTTCTTCTTCTTCCAATCTATAGATCCAGGGTTCTGAATCTGCTTCTAGCTGGTTTGTCTCAGCTTTTGGGGTAAAGTAATCGCGAGTTGTTTCCGCTTATTATATTTGATTGTGGATGACGTTGCTAAATGATGAATCTGCATCCTTTCAACTTCCGCATCATTTGAGAGAATTTCTCCTCAACAACAAACTGATAGGGAGCTTTTTAGATTTGAATAGTCACGGGAAAAAAATAAGACGATTAATTTGTAAGATTATTCTTGTTTTATTTACCGAACCGGTTCTGAGGGAGCACATCCGAGAAGTGTCATTTTAAAAAAAAATTGAGCTGCTCAGGATGAAAGTGGTGTAGGTCCAAAAATTCAAAATTTCAGATAAGCATGGGTTTGGATTTCTTTTACGATTCTTTAGCTAGTGTGGTAGTAACCTAAGTCAAAAGCTCGATGATTGGCCCGCAAGAGCTCTACCAAAAAAGACTTCTCCACCCGCGTATTTCGAGCAAAGTGATAAATACTTATTGATAAATGCCATTGAATTTATCACACTGCCTGCCTACCCTTCTGGCATTATTATTAATGCCCGTATCATATACACAAAACTTCTATTAGTGGACTTATAACACTTTTAATAAATTTGGACAGTGCATTTTGTATCCTAACTTTCTTTTTTTGATCGATTATTTCTAATACAAAAAATTGGTAACTATTTGACTGATGAGCGTTAAGCGTTATAACCGCAGGGATAGAATTATGTATTATTGGGTAAACGGTTTCTAATTTAAGAAGTTTTAAAAGTTAGTGTTAAGATTTCCTTGATCTTGAACAGGGCCTACGTTGTTGGTATTAAAATACAATCATAGTTTATGTCAATTTTAAGGGCTCTTATATTCCTCCCACCCCTGTCTCAAAAATCGTCACGTGATTGTGATAACCCTATTGAAGCTAGGCCTATAATTTTCGAGGATAGTCGATCTGCTTTGGATTTTCCTAATAATCGAGGGTTCTCTCCTTAGGCTATTTGACGATAGTTCGCGTGACCAAATAGATTTTTATATTTTGATACAAAAAATATTATGAAGAAAATAATTATCACAAATAATTATTGAAATTACGATCACCAGTAATGATTAAAACGCGTTCTTTCCTCTCTAATCACCAAACGATGATCCGTTTTTGATGAAAAACGCTGTCTGATAACTAAAATTGGCAAATAAAATTTTTTGAGTTGTTTTTTCTCTACTTCCATTATTATCCCCTTCTAACCCTATTATAGAAACAATCTAGGTATGATAAAAGAGAAAGCAATATAGCTATAGTTGCTCTCTTTACTTAGTTAAATAAAAAAAGGCGCCTGTAGTCGCCAAGCTTGGCGGTTTTCGGTGCAAGTGAAGGAGGTAGATGTGGGTCAAGTTCGGGTTTCTCTCTCCTTTCCCTTTTCTTCTTTCGCTTTCTCTCTTAATCTATGCTCCACTTCCTCGTTTGTTTCCGTTAGCTTCCGCCACTCTCATTGATTTATTTGATCTAGCAAGGAAATCGGGGCCAAGCACTTCTTTTATTATGCAACGACTTGCTGATTTCAATAATAGCCACCGCACAGATTATTCATCTCTCGGATCACAGTGACACCGCTCACCAGTTTAATAACCAATATTTTTTTGTTACAAAAGGTGTCTCAGTTATCGTTTGTCTGATGAACCAAATTAAAACTCACCGCTTTTTAACGGCTTACTGGTTTCACACATGTTTGCCGAGGTACTAATTGTGAAAAACATATGACAACTTATTCCATTGTTCTCGACTTCGACAGCAACCTTTCCTGAACCCAGTACGTCACTGCACGGAAGAAGAAAATGGGTAAAAACTAAGCTTGTTGGGTTACTAGGAGGAGTTTCGGTCAAAAACACTAAATACGTCGGTGAAAGATCGAATATTTCGTTACATTCGGACCCTCTCCGGTGTATGTCAACAATCACCATTAGTACATGGTGAATGTCGACATTTACTGGTGTAAGTCAGAAATAAGGGTATTTAGCAAATATTTCGGCCATACACCAAGCGACTATGGGAATGTTGACATTCAACGGTGAAAGTCAACATTCTCCAGATTTCTTTTTTTCACCGTAACATATTATGCTATAGAGCATTTTCAATCACATGACTCGGACCTAACAACGGCCTTAGCAACAGAAGATGTTACAGTTTTTTGCCCTACAGAGGTTAACTGTTACAGAAAATGACTAGCCGTGGAATTCTTCTATTGGAGCATTTGCATTCACGTGATCCCATACCTAAAAACCGCCTTAGCAACAGATAAACAACGGCCTTAGCAACAGTTAAAAGCCCTACAGAAGGTACACAGTTAAAAGAAAATAACCGGTTGTGACGTCACCTGAAAATACTCTATACATGGGTTTAACCACGGCTTACTAGATACTTATACAGGCTAGCCGAGTTTTAAACAATGAAAACCATTTGACAACTTTTCCCGCTTGGAGCGCTACAAGACCTACCTATATCACCCACCGCCTACAACACTGTGAATATGCCTTGCCAGTTTGTCCAATAATGCCATCTGGATTTGCAATGATTTCCGTACTCGGCTAGCCTGTATAAGTATCTAGTAAGCCGTGGTTTAACATACTGGTCATATTTTTAAATTGACAATCTTAATTTCACTCAAAATTCAGACACGGCACTGGGAACTACTTTTTTTGTTTTGTTTCTCCAGGGTAAACTAACGTTGCAGTCTGGAATAGTGAAAAGTTCATTGGGTATTGACCAATGAATGAATCTTTCAGGGGGCCTTTATTTGATTTTACTTTTGTGCTGTCTTATACATTGGAATCAAGTTTTGAGTATTTTTTTTTATCTTTCAGGATTGCTTGTCTATAGAGAAACATTGAATAGAATATGAAGAGAAAAATACATTCATAGGAAAGAAAAAAGAAAACGTAAGTTCCGGTTCATTTTAAATAGTTAGGGTTGATTTGGAATTTGAATTTATAACAATGGGCAATTCCCGCATTTTTTTTTTATTTTTTTTTATTCGATTGAGATATCCAAGAGAGATACCCGCAAAATTTTTTTGCTACTTATTTACCTTGTAATTTAATTTCAAAGTTTAATTTTTTAAAAAGGGCGCGAAAACAGCATGTGACGTCATTCAATCCGAAACATAGAGCATTTTCAATCACATGACTCGGACCTAACAACGGCCTTAGCAACAGAAGATGTTACAGTTTTTTGCCCTACAGAGGTTAACAGTTACAGAAAATGACTAGCCGTGGAATTCTTCTATTGGAGCATTTGCAATCACGTGATCCCATACCTAAAAACCGCCTTAGCAACAGATAAACAACGGCCTTAGCAACAGTTAAATGCCCTACAGAAAGTACACAGTTAAAAGAAAATAACCGGTTGTGACGTCACCTGAAAACACTCTATTGGTTTTAAACAGTGGTTTAGGATTCAAATCAATTGTTAACTTTTATTTCAAAGTAGGTCCGAAACATATCTGACGTCATTCAATTCGAAACAAGTGCAAAGCGATTGTCGATTTTTATTTTAAAATATTGAATTTAACTAATTTTTTTTAAACTTTTCGTGTTGATTTTTGAATTTAGAACCATTTTGTTTACTGTAAAAGCGAATTTTTTCTGTTTTCAAAAAATGCGGGTATTGCCCATTTAGTTGCCTGCTCGAAAACAAAATTCACAAACTAAACAATTTAAGGTTTTTGATTCTAAAATTTAAGCATTTCTGAGCTCTTTTTACAAATATGTTTAATCACGTATTAATTATCACTAATCATAAACGCCTATCCTCAAGAAATTAAATTGCGTGTTTTGGCGAGGTGTGAACGATGTGTTTTGGCACTGTTCGAGTTTTATTTTTTGATCGAAATATTTTTCAGAATGAATTATAATGATTATTAACTATTGAATTATAAATATAATGATTATTAACTATTGATTACTAACTGAATTATAATGATTATTAACTAAAACCGTATCTCCCAAAATAAATCATGAATTTTTATCAAATACTAGTTCCGATCAAATCCGATAATGAATTTTATACCTCAAACCAGCACCGTTTTTTTTTTAAACAGATTATTGAAAATTTCATAATTAAATTAGGTTTTGGTAATCAAGCGTGATTCCAAAATTTTAATTTTGTTTGAAAAGTCATGTAAACTTTGAATCATTTCGGAAAAATCTGCGAGTTCTCAAAAAAACTTATTCAAAACAATAAATTTTTATGTAATGGAAATATAGGGTAAAAGCACCAGTTACAGACAGGGTACCCAGTTACAGACAGTCTTGCTTTTATATTTGAATAATAAGCCTTCTAGTGGTGCTATCGATCAAATATTTTTTCAGCTTCAAGGGATAAAGGTTTTACTCATGACCATGCAGAAAAAGTTCGTAAAAAACAGTTTTAAAATAGTTGGAATACAATTTAAAAAAAGTTTGTAGCGGATCGGCGTGATTCATGGCGGTCGCTTAGCTGTTTTGATAAGGTTCAATTTTTAATTTTCTGCGATTTCTACTTATATAACTGGTTTTTCTGGGAAAAAATTTCTACATTTGCATTTTTAGGTCTTGGCAATCCTATTTTTGTTTTTATTTTTTTTAAGTCTCATTCTGAAGGATTTTAGGGGGGTGTCTGTTACTCATACCAAAAAACGTTAATATACCAGTTACAGACACCCATGTCTGTAATTGGGTCAGTGGATATTTTAACGTAGACCAGTATCAGACATGGGTGTCTGTAACTGGTCCAAAGGGTGTCTGACACTAGGACTTTTTGTTTATTCCTGTTTGCTTTCTAGCTATTTATGCTTTATTAAGTTATTTAATTAAAGTTTTAATAATTAATAAATTAATAAAAATAAAAATTTCATGAATTCAGTATAAACTTATATTCATGCAATTTAGAGGGAAATTTAATTTAATGATAGATTTAGGTCAATTTTGCAAATTGCATAGGTTTTGTTCTTAATTATGTGTTTTAATTTACTTTTGTTCTTGTTCTTTTTATGATTAATTTATAATTTTGTTTTTACATTTAATTATTGTTTGATCTTTTGATAACTTGTTCTTGCATTATTTTTTTATTTTACATTTGTTTATTTTACCAAGTATCAGTATGATTATGGAAGGTAAATTTTCTTTTTACTCGATAAAAGGTGAATGCAATAAATTAGTTATAAAATTGTTCTCATTAGAATATTTTTAATGTTCTTAAGAATAAGAATATTATTTTAATGCTATTCATACCTTTTAAACATATTTAATTCTTTATTCATATTATATAATATAACTGTGGGTGTATAGTGTACATTTTTATGTGTATGTTTGTCTTTTAAAAAAAGCCCCAGTTTTCTTCCATTAGCACGAAATTTAGTTCATATAAGTAAAAGAATCAAGAAACAACATAGGCTATATATAAGTGTTTAAAAGAACTCCTTTATGATATTTTTAGATGTCACAGAGAACTACTGTTCTATGTGAGTCTTTTAAAAACATTAGCATTCAATTTATTAAAATTTGTTTGATAATTTTTTTAGTTCGAAAAATGTTTGGCTTTCCTCAATAGAAATGATGATAATAAAAGTGAATTTATTGAATAAATTTATCTGAAAATTAATTAAACTCTTAATTTTAGAAAAAATGTACAGACATTAAATCGCTGAAATAAATTTACATACTTTTTCAGTAAATATGGAGTCTAAACAACGATTTAAATATTCTGATAAGCAAATGCGCACTTCAAGATGTCTCTAACGGTATGTCAGTCCGAGCTGCGGCTAAGCATCATAAAGTTCCTCGAATAACACTCCCCAAGAAAAATAGAGGTAAATATCCTGCATGCAGAAGAATGGGACCACCCTCAATTATTTCAAAGGACGAGGAAAACATCCTTGTAACTTGGATTGAAGCTATGGCAAAAGGAGTATTCCCAGTTAGAAAAGATCAACTTCTGGACAGTGTTCAGGAGTTGATGAAGGCTATGAATAAAGAAAATAATTTTACGGAAGGTAGGCCAGGAAGATCATGGTTCAATTCTTTCATGAAACGGAACCCCAGCATAACATCAAGAATCACGAAAGAGAGCATAGAAAATTGGTTTAATGAAATTCACCTTTATCTAGAGAATTGCAATTATGAGAAAATTTTGGATACTCCGCATCGCGTTTTCAATTGCGATGAGAGTACCTTCTTCCTTAACCTAAAAGAAATAGGGTTTTGGCAATCAAAGGGGAAAAAACGTTTATCAGGTTGTTAATTCAAATGAAAAGGAATGTTTGACCGTTTTGATAACTGGGAGTGCTGCGGGGCAATTAGCTCCCCCTCTTATTGTCTTTAAATATAAAAGGATTCCTGATGATGTTGGTAAGAGTGTACCAGATGAGTGGGAGTTAGGGAAATCCGACTCAGGCTGGATTACGAGTCAGATTTTCTATGAATATTTAGAGAACGTATTCCATCCTTGGGTGTTAAGGGAAAACATCACATTACCAGTCATTATGTTCGTTGATGGACATACATCCTACATAACCTGGCAGACAAGTCGTTTTTGCGAGGAAAATCAAATAATTTTAATAGCACTGATTCATAGATTTTTTGAAACAGAAGTGTATTAAAAGTGTTCATAGAAGTAAAAAATGTCTTTAAGTAAATATTTGTTTGAAAATACAGAAATAGTTAGTAGAAAACCTTTTTGTCAGAAATTTTTTACAAATTCTTATGATTGCTGAAAGAATAGATTTAGATTTATCTTTTCTTTTGGAGGAGGGCCTTCCTTAGATGTAGTACTCATATATCCTTCTCTAGGTTATAATTTCATTTCTTGTATTTTTATTATGCCTTTTTTCTAATTATTTAATATTTTAAGATTTAATTTAATGTTTCCAAGTAAAACAAAAGGACTGTGTGATAAAACTTTTCTTATTGATTCATGTAAAACCCTTATACGTAGAAAAATGTTCATCAATATAGTATATAAATTATGTTCTACAAGTTAAAAACAAGTTTTATACAAAAAGTAGGTGATAAAATGTAATGATTTTTTTGTAACATTAAAAAATTTCGTCTTTTTCTCAAACGTGTCTGTAACTGGGCCTACTACCTGTCTGTAACTAGTGATTTCAATTTTTGGTATGTCTGTAACTAGTGCAAAAAAAGCCTTTCGGAAAAACAAAATTAAAGTTAAAAAAAATTAAATTTAAAATTTTTTAAAATATAAGAAACTTAAAATACATCATGGAGTTGTTTATGGTCCTTTAATAAATTTCTTAACATTTAATTAGTGGCCAGAAGATGGAAAAAACTAAGAAAAATCCTTAGACCTGTCTGTAACTAGTGCTTTTACCCTATATAGTATTATATATTTAATATTTCAGACTCAAAATGGGTTTTTGGAATCAGCTTTATCTGCTGTTATGGAAGAACTTTACATTGCACAAGCGACAAAAGGTAAGTCTGAACATTTTTTCCTCCGCAACTTTATTAGGGTCACAAAAAATATTTTTCGGTCTACCCTACATTTTAATGTAGAGTAAAATCACCAGTAAAAAAAGTTTTAAAATATTTTATATATTTGGAATTGTAAATTTAATGTTACGAATTATAATTTTAGAAACTTCGTTATTAAAGCTGTTGTAACTGATGTTGCACCGGTATGACAATAATAATAGGTAACAACTATCTTTAATACGTATGTTACTACTTGTTATATTCCTGAGTTCGTTGATCGCGATGACCAATGTCGGGCCGGAACGCGTGAAACGCCTCGCACGAAAAAGTTGTGCTTCAATCCCGCCTAACTTAAGGTTTGCTCTTAAATACCACGTCTTGTTCGCGTTGTTCCTTGATGCTTCCAGATCAGGGTTTGAAATGAATAATCCCGAAAACAAAAAAAAAAAGCGTTAAAATTAGTCAAAACTGTTATCTGATGGTTCAAAAATAAACAGGGTGTTTCAAAAGTCCGTTTCACGACTATTATTTGACACCAACGTCTCCTAGGATAATGGACGTAAGGTGTACTCCTAGGTAAGTGACCACCATGGAGATTCCGTTGAGATGACCTACAGCGCACCTAGCAACGAAATAAGAAAGTTAAAAAACTAAAGGAGATAAAAACGAAAACTTCAAAATTGTTGGTAATGTCATTAAAAATTGAGCAGAAAACATTGCATGATAATATTTTCAATATTCGGTTAGATAGATATTAACAGGTGAAAACAGCATTTTTTCAGATCTCAAAAAGAAAAATGTTGAAAGTTTTTCAGTGCCATCATGTTGTTTTTGCGGTTTTTTTTAGTTAAATAAAGACAAATTTTAACTAAAAAAACAAAGAAACTTGAAAATTTGCGAACTTTTCCTATTTGAGGTCTAAAAAATGTCTATTTTCACTCCTTAATATCGCCTCAAATATTGAAGATATTTTCATGATTTTTTTTCTGCGCGTTTTTGTATGATTTTGCAGTTGTATTATCGTTGTAAGTTTTTGTTTTATCTCCTTCAGTTTTTTAAATTAACTGTCTTATTTCTTGCTAGCGGCTTCGTAAGCATTTGCAATGAATGAATTCCCCATAGTCATTTATAATCTAAGAGACGTTGATTCCGAATAAAAGCCGTAAAACGGACTTTTTTTTATTTATTTATTATTTATTTATAATCAGTCAAAACAAACAGAACAAGAAAAATATCCATATCACCTGGGATCGCAACGATCCATGTAGGTGAACAAAACATGCGTAGAATAAATTACAAAAACTAAAACGTGAAGAAGTTATGAACTAAAGTGAACAATACATAAAAATAATATAGGAATAGCATAAATATAAGTATAAACAGGGGTGGCAAACAGGGTGTCTTAAATTACGGGTTTAATATCTGTCATAAGGGGGTGGTGCATAAAAAAATGAAGATAGTTGAATTATACAATGATACAAAAATTAAGCAAGAAATATTTCAATATTTTCCATAGAAAAAAAAACTCTTTTAATTTCTTTTTAAATACATGTTTGGATGAACTATTTTGTATTTCTAAAGGTAGTAAATTAAAGAACTTAGGAGCTAAATAAAAGAAATGTTTACAAAAAACTTTACTTTTGAAACACCCTGTATATTTAAGATATTTATCAAGCATAAAAATGTTAATATTTATTTTCCTTTGAATAGGTACGTTTGGTGGTAGAGGTGGTGTGGCCATTACTGCTATTTCTCATCCTAATGTGGGTTCGCAGTAAAGGACTAAAGTATGCGGCTCACCAATGTAAGTATGACCTTTACCCACATTCTCTTAAACCAGGGGTGCCCAACCTTTTTCAGAAGCGTTCCACTATTTTATTTTGGAAACAAAAATTATGCATGCCACTTCCACTTTTTTCAAAGTACCGAAAAAAAAAAAAAGAAAAATTTTGGTGGGGAATTCCTACAAGTAGTTAATTTTTTGATCTGAGAATTTTAAGCAAATAAATTTTTTTTTCTGCTTAGCATAGGCGTAACGAGGGGGCGGTTATTGGGGATGTAACCCCCATTACATCAACGGTTTCTAAAACATGAAAAACTGAAAAAATTTCTCTTTACAAGGAAGGTCCACTTGCTATCCACGAGAGTCCACCCCCCAACTATTTCCACCCAATCGCCGCTGAGGGCATCACAGGTATAGGAAAAAGCAGGTGGTTCACAAGGAACTGTTCTTTTAGGAACTAAACCAAAGGGCCTTAAAAATGAATTTAAACACTACATTGAGAGACAAATTTTTAAAAATTTCTGGCGGAGAACCCCCAAGCCCCCCTCTAATATTTTTACGTCTGTTATACTATGTTTTCCCCTTGAAAGTTAAGCTTCTTAGATGAAGTTTTCCCCATCGGAGGTTTTGCAAAAAAAAAATTATTATACCTACATTATGAGAATTTTTTTAAAGGGAGTAATATGTTGGAGAGGTTGACTGGTCGGAGTAACACCCCCCATTAGTCAACTCTAGTTACGCCACTGCTACTTAGTGTAGATTTTAAAGTAACAAAGGAAGTACTCTCCCGAAATTGTTTTGGAATTGTCCCATAAAACGGACTTTTAACGCATTTTGCAACAATAGTTTGGAAAATCAAAACTTCAGAAAGATTTTCCAAATCCCAGCAAAAGTTACTTACAGGTAATAGTACCTCAATGAAAAGAAAATCCAACAAGTTTTTAAGCTGACCTATAAATTTGGTTCTAAATTAATTTAAAAAATTTAAGTATTCGATGTGGATAGGCTACTACTATCTTGCAGGCACCTAAGAAGATTTAACCCACACGAACTCTTACACTCAACATTTTAAAATTTTGATCAAAATCATTAAAATGAAACCGTAAAAATTAATCTTGTTGAACCCCTGGAAGTTTCCGTTGATCCCCAATTTTCAATTTTCATTTTTTCGTGGATTCCCAATTCTCATTAAATTAATGAAATTAGCAGTTAATCACTTCCTAATTTGAAGACTGCAAAATTTTCAATAGAAAGTGAAAGTGAAAAAGGAGGAGATTTTCTCTGCTAAGGGTTTTCAGGGTTCCTCTCTCCTAATGTCCGATGATAATTTAACATTGTCCGCTAGCGGACAATGTTTGAATTTGACATTTACATTTTTTTACAGTTTACATTTTTACATGAGTTTCTATGAACATCTTGTTTGTCAAGTCCTGCATGTGTTAAGTTTGGCATTAACCTTTTGAGACACCCTGTACACTAGGGTGTATCGAAAAAACTTTTTTTTGATTTTGATAAAGTCTTAGCAAAAAAAAGTTGTCTAAGATGGCAGAGAGTACCTGTGAATTTTTTCAGAATTTTCGGATAATATCTAGGGGTGCCGCAAAGCCCCCGAAGGTTCCCATGTTAATCCTATGGAGCGCCAAGCCAAAAAGGCCGAAAATCGGTTTTTCGCCCCTCATTTCTACCCTAATCACACGACGAATGTCTTCACTCGAGTTATGGACCCTATATGATCTAGGCTATCCGAAAAAACTTGAATAATAGCCTAAATAATCTATATTTCGTTGATTGTGGGCTCTTGGAAATACGCGATTTTCAACGAAATTTGAGCACACAAAAAAACGTAATATAGATATTTAATATGCTATTCAAGTTTTTTCGGGTAGCATACTTCATTACTTCATATAGGGTCGTATGCTACCCGAAAAAACTTGAATAACAGCTTAAATATCTATATTACGTTTTTTTGTGTGCTCAAATTTCGTTGAAAATCGCGTATTTCCAAGAGCCCACAATCAACGAAATATAGATATTTAGGCTATTATTCAAGTTTTTTCGGATAGCCTAGATCATATAGGGTCCATAACTCGAGTGAAGACATTCGTCGTGTGATTAGGGTAGAAATGAGGGGCGAAAAACCGATTTTCGGCCTTTTTGGCTTGGCGCTCCATAGGATTAACATGGGAATCTTCGGGGGCTTTGCGGCACCCCTAGATATTATCCGAAAATTCTGAAAAAGTTCACAGGTACTCTCTGCCACCTTAGACAACTTTTTTTTGCTAAGACTATATCAAAATCAAAAAAAAGTTTTTTTCGATACACCCTACTGTACACGTATAATACTATGAAGTCTCTTTTTTCTCCATAGGCTATTTCGAAGAGAAGGCCATGCCGTCTGCGGGCATCCTGCCCTTCATCCAGAACTCGATCTGCACCTTCAACAACACCTGCCACTCGCACATGCACGCGGAGGACGCCCGCACGGCCTTCCTACCCATCAACTCCACCACGTGAGTCCTTCCTTCCCTCGTCTTTTCAATGATTTAGAGCTGTAAGGTTTGGTGTATAGAAGGCAGTTTTGTATTTCCCAACCGTTTGATCCAGAGCAGTTTATTGCGCATGCGTGTAGGTTTTATGTTTGCTGGTTTTTTTTTTTTTGGAAATTTTAATAAAATAATAACTGGAATTAGAACCCGCGAACTATCGCATGCTACGCAGGCATCCTACCACTGCTCCACGGGGGATTCAGTAACTTTAAAAACTTTTTTGACCTTCTTCCTTCTTTATCCATACGCATTCGCAATAAATTCCTCAAATCCTCATTGAATCAAACGGTTGGGAAATACAAAAATACGTAGGGGAGAGCGGGGCACCTTTCAGCACCTTTCAAGTTTCGTTTTCGATTAAAATCATTTTCTTGTTTAAAAGCCCGATGCCGTAGAGGAAGCGCTTCGCGCTCCCACACCACAGGCCCGGGGTTCAAATCCCGGTCCACGGGCAAGGCAGACCCAGCCCTTCATCCCTCCGGGGTCGATAAAATGAGTACCAAGGTCACTTGGGGAAATCAAGAGGGGGGTTAGCATCAAGCTAGCCACTCCTCAGCTGACCGTGACTTTCAGTCACACGTTCTGTACAGCTCAGTTCAAGCCTCACCCAGTGAGGCTAGTAATACTGGAGTTTGAAGGTCCAACGACCTAGGTACTCCCTCAAATATCCCCCTTGATTTTCTTGTTTGTTATGAGGTTAATTTAAATGCCACCTGGTGTCAAGTAATGTTTCTTATCAAAACAACATCTGTCCGTGGTATTTCTACCATTTCATCTCTTAGTTTTTTTGTAATCGAGTGGAGTCGTTTTTGACGTCCAAAAGTAACTTTTGAATTTCTTTTACAAAACCGGATTTTAACAACTTTTTATTAATTTAGGTGATTGATTTTTACATATGTTATTAAATAAAGTCTTCTGCTTCTATGTATACCTTTTTCAAACCGATATCTTTATTCTAAAGCGTTTGAGGGGTCTTGAACCGTGACGACTAAAGGTGGGGCACCTTTCAACACTTAGGGCGGGGCAGGTTTCAACACCACAAAAATTCGTTTTGCTTAGCATATTGTGCTTTCCCAATGCTTTTTCTTGAAGTAAACGCTCTTAAATAACTTATTCAAGAAATAATAGCATTGTATTAGAGTTAATTATTTATTTTTAGCGAAAAAAACAGCTGAAAATCGATTTAGATAATTTACTCAAATACACATATAATTTTTAACGGCAAGGCTACCATACGATTCACAACAGCAATTTTGTGCATTTAGTAGTTATCAGAATTGATTTAAATAAAATTATTTAAGATATACCACTTTGATGACTATAGTAATTAGCAAAATTTAAAATAAATTAAAAGCGATTAAAAAACTAAATTTTTGGTGAATTCTCAAGAAAAACAGTTGAATTAACAATATATTTTTGGAATATAACTCAAAAGAACTTTTAAATTAAAAAATAAAGAAACATCACACTAAGTTGTGTGAAAACACTCATAACCTACGAAACAACAGAAAAACTCCAAAATTTGCAAAACATTTCACTTTTTTTTACTCTAAATTAATGAAATGTATTTGTTATAATTTATATTTCAATGTAATAAACTTAAAATCAACTGAAACTTTTAAAATTAACCCACTGTTGAAAAGTGCCCCGCCTGTGTTGAAACCTGCCCCACCCGAGAACCTTTTTTAGAACGCAATTTTGGACCTTTTAATTTTCTCAAGGAACTTGGGTAAAATTACACAATGTGTCCGAAAGTCCATGGTAGGATATGTAAGTTAAAGTTTTATGTTTCGTCAATTCGTTCGGTCACAAAAAAATAAAAACCGAAATCTGTTGAAAGGTGCCCCGCTTTCCCCTACTGCAGGGGCACTTGTAACATTGAGTTAAAATTTTACTGATCGTGATGGGTACGACGAGCTGACAAATCTACGCGGGTTGAAAATTTTCAGTCAACCCTCCGTTGCCGTTTCTTAGAAGTCTATTTGTTTAGTAATTAATTTTTGATCCACGTTCAGAATATCAGAGTTTTTGAAAGTTGTTTTAATAGCGGCTTTTGTAACATGCCTCTTTTTTAATTTGTTGGGAACAATTGACATAATACGAAGCTGTCAAAATAACATCGAAATTATTAAGAATAAAAATTTCAAAACCTAACGTAGCCCAACGCCATAGCTGATTTGAGGCAGTAATAAATAGCTGTAATAAGTACCTTTTCATTCTTTGGACCTTGATAAATTATAACATGCTATAATAACGATAAAGGAATGGATAAGAAAATCGTTAAGCATCTGCATTAGAAGACGTAGTACCGTATTTTTCCTGAAATTTAAGAATAAGAGAGAGAAAATAGATGAGAAGAATCGCCTCTCGAATGACACCTTTTTATCAGTATTAGTGTATATACTGTTATTAGTAGTATTTACTATTGTTTAGATAGCTACCACTTTTTTATTAGAAAATAACTTGAAATAAAAAATCATTCTAATTAAAATCTTAACTGAAATTTTTTGTGAGAATTAAATCTTCTAGAAAGGCGATACCTGGCTTATGGATCGTCATTTGGTATTATTAGTTAAAATTATTTACTCTGTGTCCAACCGTCTTAGCTTTTTAGTGTAGTTATCTGAAGTGTACTAATTCATGATTTTTTATCAATCCATGTACTGTCGTACCGCGAGGAGAAGAGCTATGAACAGGGTTGCCATGAGTAGACGAGTTCAAAAGAAGAGGGGAGCTGGTATGAATTGAACGGCATTATTTGGGTTTTTAAGCTTATATTTGGCGAATGAGAAAACGCGTTTCGCGAATGAAAATAAGATAATCATATTTTATTAAACTACATTAAAATACGTATAGATTATCTTTGAAATTTCTCGTTAATAAAAATCGAATTAATGAACACGGTAACTATAAATCCAAAAAGTTATAAAATATCCAAATAAAATTAGATCAATTGATGTAAATCACATAACATAATATCAAATTAAATAGATCAGATTCGGTGAAATATTTAAGAATCAGTTAAAATAGATCAGATCAGTTAAAATAGATCAGATCAGTTAAAATAGATCAGATCAGTTAAAATAGATCAGATCAGTTAAAATGGATCAGATCAGTTAAAATGGATCGGATCAGTTGAAAAAGGTCAGATTAGAAATATTTAATCAAATCAGATGTAATGCGAAAGGAAATTCCAAAATTCGTTACTCTAGAATCGAAAGAAGTACACAGCTGAAAGATAGCCATTCAGATTTGGCTCGGAACATTTATTTTAGCGCCAAGTAAATTACCATCACCCCCAAAATTCAGTGGAATAACCCGTTTCTATAACAACCGCAGCATCATCGTATGACGTCAATAGCTCTTCTCCTCGCGGTACGACAGTATATTCTCAATTTCACACTTATTCGACAGCCACGTTTCCTGAACCAAGTACGTCACTACGCGGAAGGAGAATATGCGTAAACACAAAACCTGTTGGGTTGCTAGGAGGAGTTTCGGTACTCCAATTGCGATTGAAAAGCGCTATTAATACATGAGTTTAACAAAATAATCAAACTTTTAAATTAACTTTCTTCATTTCACTCAAAAGTCAGACACCTTGTGGGAACTCTCTATTGTAATTTGTTTGTTAGGGACGCCATAGGGTCAGGAAACGTTGCTGTCGAGTAAAGTTTAAAATACTATGCAACTATATTCTTTCAATTTTGAATTTATACTAAAAATACTCAATTTCAACTTTTTAGTCACCACTCAAATAGTAGTTATTTTTATTTTTTTAAATTTGGAAATAGCCAAAAACCTATCTTGAAAATGCCTTTTCCATCCTATCAAGAAAAAAGCCTTTAAAAAAAATAACGCTTTTATTAAGATATCCTAAAAATTCAAACACCGCGATGGGAACTTCTTTGTTGGTTAGTGACGTCATATGATCAACTAACGTTGCTCTTACAAGGAAACGTTCTCTAGGGTGAACTCACAGAATTGGACGAAAATTTTACAGGGGTTAGTATGTGACTCAAAACACCACCTGTAAAAAAATTAGCTGCTAAATTACAGTAGAAAAGCTGTAAAAAAATTATTAAAAATTATCATATTTAACGCCAAATGTAACCCTACTAGGCGAGGATGCTTCCTTTGGCTCTGTGCCAAATGCTAGAATAAACTGGCTGTGTTTTCTCTGAAGTAGTTTAAATGAGCGAATAAAAACAAAAAGGTTCATCAAATGAAAAAAAAAGGATCAAAAATGAATTAAAGGAGGAAAATTTAATTAAACGAAAGGAAACTAATTAAAAAAACTGTTGTTTTAAGGGATATTCTGAAGTACTTTTAACAAAATATCTCAATTTCACGTTAAGTACAAATTTAATCATCCCATCTGATTCCATCTGATAGAAAATTCGCCAAGTCGCCAAGTGGTGTTAATTGAATGTGGTTGGCTTCTCAGAACCCAATTTTCAAAGTTAATTTACTCCTTTCCTAATGAAATTTAGCAGCTAATTTTTCACAGTAAGTTTTTTTAGCCATCTTCTTATGCCTGTAAAATTTTCATCTAATTCTGTGAGTTCACCCTGAGAACTTTTCCTTGTTAGTTATACACACGTTCAAATTAAGGTGCTTGCAGCAAACATGATCAAACTCCAACGTGAGGCAATTGGATTCAACTCGTTGTTACACTAAACGTTTTGATTCAAAGTAGTATTTCAGATCTCCGTCCATGTAAATTTACTTAATAATAATAATAATTTTTACTTGCCGACCCTTTATGCAGACGCTTTCGTTTCAGGCTGCTGAACTTCGTGGACGAAGTGGAGGGTGTCCTAGGGACGCACCTGACCCGCGAGGCCAGGAGGTCAGCTGAGAGGGGGCTACGCGACTTCCAGTCCGTCAACCTCTTTGTCAAGAAGCTCACCGACCCCCTGGACGCTTCCGTGCACGGTACGTCATCACGATCTTTTACTGTATAGTTGGGTGGCTCATTACAAAAAGAACTTCAAAATGTGATACTTTCAGGCAGTGTTACTCCTAGGATTTTTTGGAGGAGGATACTCGTTGACTTTTTAGGAGGAGTGACTTTCAATTGTAAGGAGTGAAATACCAAAATAGCATAAACTACATATACAGAGACAAAATTTCTATTAAAAATGCTTACTTTTTAATGGACAAAATGAAATTGAAAAAAAAAAATGGGGATGCTTCCTATTTTGGGTTTCAATCAATCAAACTCCCTAATCATCAGAACAATAAATGAAAAAAAAATATATGGCTGTATGAAAACGCAATTAAAAAGTATGATAATTAGGATGCCGTGGCTGAAGGTCCTTTGTGAAAAATTCAGAGTGAAAATACTCCTGGCTTGTTTTTTAGACAGTATTTCCGATTTTCAAGGAGTGAAATACTCTCTCAGAAGAGTTAAAAATATCTCTGGGAACCACACATGTTAGATAATCATATAAGAACTAAAAAATCGATGGGAGACCAAGGGCCATATTCAGAAACTCAAACACGTAGAAGAAACGAGATGGAAACGATCATTTTGAAATGGTAGGTCTCTAGTTGCCGTTTTTCCTCTCGTGTGCTCATGGCGCCTCCGGTCGAACTAACTACCTAGTAATTATACACTGATAATAGAGTGTTTTCAGGTGACGTCACAACCGGTTATTTTCTTTTAACTGTGTACCTTCTGGTGGGCTTTTAACTGTTGCTAAGGCCGTTGTTTATCTGTTGCTAAGGCGGTTTTTTTTAAATGGGATCACGTGATTGCAAATGCTCCAATAGAATAATTCCACGGCTAGTCATTTTCTGTAACTGTTAACCTCTGTAGGGCAAAAAACTGTAACATCTTCTGTTGCTAAGGCCGTTGTTAGGTCCGAGTCATGTGATTGAAAATGCTCTATACAAATTCGTGCAAACACTAGATGTCCATTACTTTCGTAATAAATTAATGTCGGAGGAATTTTTTTGGAACTATTTAACGGACCACAAAATGTGTACCTAAAAGCAATTTGCATACGATTCGAATCTCGGAACAATATGGCGGACGAGAGCTCCGTACTGAGTACCGTTCTCGTTTCTTCTACACTGTAAAAAGTATCGTGTAATGAAACGACAAAAATGGTGGCAACTCAGACGCCACCACTCTCAGGGTAATGGAACACCAAGAAAAAAATTGGGTTTCATAACACCAATTTTGAGAAACATTTGCTAGTATGTACTATTTTGGTGTTATGAAACCCAATTTTTTTCCTGGTGTTCCATTACCCTGAGAGTGGTGGCGTCCGAGTTGCCACCATTTTTGTCGTTTCATTACACGATATTTTTTACAGTGTACGTGTTTGTCTTTCAGAATACGCCCCTAAAATTTTATGGCGTGGTTTGACCGCTATGACGCCATAACAGGATGGCACCCTTATGGGTCCGAAAACGATGCCATGGTTATTTTTTTTACAGTTAATCACGTTTTTAATCTCTATTTATCTATGAAAATATCTTTGGCGGTTTTGAAGAGGTGTGAACTATACGTTTTAGCGCTGTTTGAGTTTTTATTTTTTTGATCGAAATATTTTTCATTATGAATTAATGATTATTTTCTGAGTAAGACCGTATCGCTCAAAAGTAACCATGATTTATTATCGAAACTAATGAAACTCAAATTCAATCATGAGTTTTTTGACTCGAACCAGTCCCGATTTTTACAATTTTACTCAAAATTTAATCATTAAACCAGGTTTTGGCGATCAAGTGTAATCATTAAATTCAAACCTTGATTTAATACAGTCAAACCTGGATAAGTAGAATCGCTCGGGATCGAAGTTTTCGTTCTTCTTATCCAGTCTTCAACTTAGCCAGGTTTAATATTGAAGTGTTCCTCTTTGCAAGGTTAATTCCAACCAAAACCCTCCAAATGAAGAAAGATAATTTCAATTAGTCACCACTAAATAGATAAAAATAATTTTTATAGAATTGACATGAATTCTTTTTAATCGAACAACTCCTATGATGTAATGTTATATAAATTGAGCTCTGTTAAACGGGTTTATGTAAAGTTATAGATAGTTCTACTATTCTCTTCGCGAATGTAGCATGTTCATGTGCATAATTTTCTATCTGTTTGCATTAAACTTGGAGCATATGAGCGCATTTTGCCAAAGTTTGCCATAATCACAAAAGGATAATTTGACTGGTTCAGAGCAGGGTTTTACATAGTTCGGAAATTATGGAAACGGAGAAAATACTCAAAATCTTATAAAATTTTTTATTTGTTCCTTTTAAAAATCAGGGAGCGTTTTTCATCAAACACGTTTGGCGATCAGAAAAGTAAAACTCGCGTCGTAATCATTACTGCCGGTCGATGATTAAACAGGTCAACACACAATTTACTGCCTTAGTTATTTCGCTTGTTTTTTATAAACAGTCGACTCCGCTTAATGTGATCACCTCTGTCCAAGAGTAGAATGATAACAACAAGTGATTTGATACTAGAAAGTTTCAAACAGTAAACTCAAGTTTACATTAAAATCACAACTATGTTGTTCAAATTGAAGTACTTATAATGATTACACAGTTTATATTTTGCAAATTATACATTCTTAAAGAAAAATATGAGAGTGGAACATATAATACTACTAATAAATTAATGACTCATTTTCTATTTTTATGTATTAAAATTGGCCTTCAAACAGAAAAAAGGGAGTTTTTTAGGGGGTTTCGCCAAATTTTGATAAAATTAAGCGAAATTTTGATCACATTAAACGGCACATTTCTACAATGACGAAAGATACCTCAAGATTAGATTTTGAGTTACATTGGTTTTGATTAAAACAATAATTACTATTGGAGCGATACGGTTTCACTACAATATTAATAATTAATTTTTGTAATGAAAAATGTTTCAATCAAAAAAATAAACTCGAACACCGCCAAAACGCATCCTTTACACCTTGCCAAAATCACCAATCTAACTTTTCCATTTAAGGCTTTCTCTTCATTTCAGAAAATAATCAAGATATCTCTCCTTTGGCGATGTTTTACGAGTCAAAAATAATGTTTATTTTTTGGATAAAAAAATATTACCCAGAATAATTATCCCTAAAATTACGATCACCAGTGATGATTTAAACGTGTTTTTTTTTCTTTTCTGATCTCCAAACAATGATCCGTGTTTTATGAAAAACGCTCCTTGATTTTTAAAGGTGGCAAATAAAAATTTTAATCACATTATGAGTTTTTTCTCAGTTTTCATAATTATGAATTTCAAACCCTGGTTGGAATTATTATAATTCCATACAACCTGGGTAGGTGGAATCGCTCGTGACCGACGTTTTCGTTCTATTTATCCAGTTTTTAACTTAGCCAGGTTTAATGTTGATTTGTTCCTCTTGTTTAGGGAAATTCCAATTACACAGGGGTTAGATTTTACTTTCTGCTTATACGGGTAATCTCATATTTCTGGGTCAAATCCCTCCAAATGACGAAGATATAGATTTTAGATTCGCCACCACTGAATAAGTAAAAAAAAAAATTTATATATTTTTCACTAAAGAGGAGCTCCTTTTTTTGTTTCAGCATTTTTAAATAAAAGCTCATATTAATGAGCTAATGCAAAATTATGTTTTTCCGGATTGTTGTTCAACTTCATTCTACCTGTGAGTATAATAAGGTAAAAGAAAAATCTTAAATTAAACCGAGGCTATGCTATGATTCAAGTATCTAAAACGACCTCTCGAGTTATGTCACTCTAGGGGAGAGGTAGGGGGTTCATCAATCTGTGACAAGAGGGGAGGATTAAGAATTGCGACATCCCTCATTGAAAATCAACAAAAAAAACCAAATAACAATTTTTTTTCTAGAAGATGTAGTTTAAATGACATTACTAATTATTACAAAATTCATACTCTAACAAAATAAGGGTTCACTTTGAAATCATAAGGTAGGCTGCACTAAAACTTCTTTGGTCCCAGATTCTTAAGATCTTTTTTATTCTTAACCTATTCTTGGTAGCAGAGCTTGAGTTAAATATGTTCTTTCTAGAGAGAAGGGCTATGGGGGGATGGGATTTGATCCAACTTTTTAAATTGATAAAGCAAGGGTGTAGACTTCAGTAATCAAAATTGAATAAGGCACATTTTAACATGGACAGCAGACAATTTTTTTTTAAACAGGGTTGTGGATAGATGGAATAAGTAGCCAGAAACAATAGTTAGTTTCACTGGAGTAAAGAAGTTTAAGGAAGAAATTGACAAAATGGGAATGCGGTAGTTTGAGTTAAATGGACCAACCTTGCTACGCTTCACGCCTGTAGTTGGTCGTCAATATTTGTATTTGTGACATGTGACAAAGGAAGGTATAGTGAACTGTAACACTTTGTAACATAGGGGAGGGTGTCAAAAATTTGTGACATAACTTATGGACAGCCCCTTATCGAGCTTTTATGTAGCATCGACTTACAATGCAGCATCAATCATTTTACACAAAAGAGAAGTTTTATTTTTGAAAACCAAATGAACGTATTATTGAAAGGTTATCTCTGTAACTAAATATTTTATTAATTTGGTTTGTGTTCACAGGTGAAGTCAGCATTGGCAGCTTGCTAAGAAACAGGTCGGGATTTCGGAAAGTTCTGCGTCAGAAAAATGTGAAGTTATCGAAGCAAGCTTTTGAAGATCTTGTTGGATCAAGCATCAGTTTTCGGGGAATACAAAAGGTTATCATTGTCTTATTTTCATATTATTTCCTTTTTAGATGGTTTTAATACTTATAACTGGAATAACCAGTCCACAATGAATTTAACTGTTGGAGCTTAACTGATATGTAAAAAGGTAGTTCTTTTTTTCATTTTCATTAACATGCAGAAAAATCATAGATTTACAAAACAAGATTAAAACATACCGAAAACTAAGGTAACTTAGGTCTTAAATATTTAATATTCATTTAATACTTTTTCTTTGGAAATTTCTCCTTGGAATTTAAAATGAAATCAGTTTTATGAGAACGCATGTTAAGTTATTGATATACTATTTAGAAATTAAGCTTCAAGGTAACTGAAAATAAATAAGATTTTATTTATACGTAATTCGGTAACAGATGCACAGTAAATGGTCCAAATTTGGCTGAAATTAACTGGGCTAAAGTTACCCTCGTTGACGGTTGACACATTTTTTCAGTCTTTCCTGAATCAAGATTTCTCTTTTGGAAAGAAATATCCTCTAACGATCATCAATTATGATTAAATTGTGAATTTTTCCTATTCCGATCGCCAAACGATGATCCGTTCTTGATGAAATACTCTGCCTAATATTTTGATGTTACACCTACTGTAACGTTTTTACCAGCTAATTCGGAAGTACTAAAGTCTGTCTGCCCTAGCAAGGCACGAGTGGCAAACCTAAAATCAGTACCCACAGCAGAAAAAGCAGTAGCGAGTGCAGGGTATCGGGTATCTAATAGAAGTGAGATAACCATCTTTATGGCTTTTTCGCCACTGTTTTTTCTGCTGTGGGTACTGATTTTAGGTTTGCCACTCGTGCCTTGCTAGGACAGACAGACTTTAGTAGACTGTGATTTCCCGTTATTGGTCCTGCAAGGTTGCTTTTTCTGCCACTGCCTGTCAAACGGGTTCCTCCTTGACCCTCGTTCCGTGACAGGAAAGCCCCTAAAACCACCCTCTTTCGTTCGGGGGTGCATTTTTTTTTGCCTGCCTTCAAAGTTTCCATTTTCTCAAATAATTTCTTCTTACTTTTACTGCGATTTCCTTTGAGGTGACCACAATCACCAGTTTAATAGTTAATAATATTAATGACTGTATAAAATCAACTGAAACTGAACTACTGTAAATGAATCACTTATTTCAGAAACATGTCAAAGGCCACTTTTCTTGTTTTGAGATAAACGAGAAAAACTGCATAGAAGCTCACTACATTTTTATGAAGGTGTTTAGTAATTTTTTTCTTAAAGTAGACCTCATTTGGGTATTTTATAGACAAAAAGAATTTTTTTAACATTTTTATTCTTTGCATAAAAAATTATGCATTTGACAGGTTTCTGCAATAAACAGAGTATTCAGGTCTATTTTCAAAGCTTAACTCTAATTCTTTTAAGGATTTGGTAATAAAAGTGGGAATATTAGTTGAAAATAGCATTTCCATATTAAATACTAACCTATAAAATTATTACAGAGTTCTTATTTTTTCTCTTTTGGTTATTAGATGTACAAATATTTAGTTTTATAAATGATTTCAACTGTAGACTCAAAAATAGTGGTCAGCCATTTCAAAATGTTAATATAGACATCTTTGAAGTCAATTAGATAGTTGTTTAGAAGTAAATTTGTAGACAGTAAAACAATTTTGCTTTAAAAGCCTACAAAATTAGTTAATTAGTTCAATATTATGATCTGGGGTATAGATTTGATGTCCACTTTTAATGAAGTGATTCATGAATCCAAAATATCAATCACATGGATGTAATAAATGGCCACAAGCATGGAAATTTTAAATATATAGGTACCAAAACGTCCAGTCTTGAGATTCGTACAAAAACTTTAAAAATATGGGTTTTATTATGGCTTGATGGACCTAACCTCTAAGGAATGACTTTTCCAATAGCATATAGTTTTTGTATGCGATTAAATAACAAACTGCAGCCCCAAACAAGCTGTAGATGAGACGGCATGAACGAAATTCCCCGCAATTTAAGTGCAGAAACCAGTCAAGCGAAGTCGTTTGACATGTTTCTGCACTAAAGCTGAAATTTAACATGCTGGAAAACTATTTTAAAATTCCGTTATTTTTATTATTCTTACACTAGAATGTGCGTTTACCCCTACAGAATCATATGACACCAATAGCTCATTTTTGAAAAAATTGGCGTTTGACATGTTTCTGAAATAAGTGATTCAAATAATGTTTTGCTCATTCGATGCGTGACATCCACCCTTTCTCTTCCAGATTTTCGGAAGGGGTCGGCAAAGCGTGTGGGAGCACCTGTGTGGGGAGGATGGAGAGGGATTGTCCCACCTGTTGATCTCGGAGGGAGACGGAGCCTTGGCGAAAGAGCTCTGCGCCATGCCCGCCAACAAACTGCGCCGGATCGCCATTCAGGCTGCCAAGGAGATAGACTACCACGATCTGCTGTTACAGGTAAGGGAAAAATTTTAGGTTTGCTTTTTTTCTTGAAAATAGTTTTTTTTACCGATGGTCCGTGATGGATTCGGAAATAGTTTTGCAAGCATAATACATAAAAAAAGTTGTTCAATGATAAGGATTTTGTAACAGGTTGAGTTGTTGAATCAGATAAGATGAATAGAAGATGTTCGTTACTGAAATATACAGCTCTAAGAATTCAGAGTGAGGATAATAATCCCCACTAAAATGTTAGCAATACATATCGTTATTTTATAATTGTCAAACTGCAATAATGCGGTGCAATTTACGTATTAAATCTCATTATGTATTTCGGAGATAATTAATAATGCATAGAAATTTTAAATGTAACTAGTAGTTACGTTGGAATTTCATTAAATTTTAATAATAAATTATTATGTAAAATACATGTTAATGTTTATGTAACAGTATGTTTATATGGAAAAAGGTTTTTCACCTTTACATTTCGTCTTGGTGTAGGGTTCTAGGAGATGTAAGGGTGGGGGGCCCCATATTATTTTAAAAAGATATTTCGAGATATTAATATACTTTGCATTATGACACTGCTCTATTTATAAAAATATGTCCAAAGTTAAATGTCCATTTACTATTAATGTAACTTTTTATGACTCACTCCAATGATAATCGCAGTAGTTAAGATGAAGAGTCGTATGGGATCTGTAAAATTCTTAACTTTGTGTTATCTATCACTAGAAAATTAATCTGTGTTACTTCATATCATCTTTACTTCTGATGCTTAGTTTATAATGTTTCTTTAATTTCAGTTTTCAAGCGTCGTATCGAACAATACAGGGAAGAGCT
Source organism: Tetragnatha montana (assembly GCA_963680715.1). NCBI lineage: Eukaryota > Metazoa > Arthropoda > Arachnida > Araneae > Tetragnathidae > Tetragnatha > Tetragnatha montana. Next base: position 11,155,858 of record OY796677.1, on the reverse strand, counting down.
TGCATCTAAAAGAATGGCAACATATCATCACAACACTTGGAAGAATTTACAATGAAGTAAGATACAAGTTTTCAGCTACGACTTTTTCTTGAAGTTTAGTTTATTAAAGAAACACTTTAAAAAAACTTTTAGGCTGTAATTTTACCTTTGTAAGGATCCGTTATTGGTTTAGATAGTTAACGTTATTGGTTTAGAAAAGAAAGAAAAACACAAAACTTCAGATGCAAGTACAAAAAAGAAAAGAAAAATTAAGAAGAAAAATACACATAAAACAATTACACGTTTTTTACACACAATTATTTAAATTACATCTCCCATAGGAGAGGAAAGAAGAAATTGATAAATTTTCTTGGAAAAAAAACTGGAGATGGATTATACGATTGTAGACTATAGAATCATTGTTGCTTTTGGCCTATATTCATTTTGAGACAGGGTGGGATCGTAAAATGGGATATCCGCTATAGTAGGATTTTTACGAGTGAGTGATTAGAAATAGAATCGAATAGCCAAAGGATTTATGAATTCTTTAAGTGTGGGTAAGTTTAGTGCATGTGTGATATCTTGATTACTTTAAAACCATTTTGCAATGGAAATTTTCCGGAGTCAAGTTATGAAGTGAAACGGTTATATTAATGTGCAGATCCACTACTATCTATCTTTTTTCCAGCTTCAAGGACTGGTGAGCGTGCAGGACTTCGTAGAGCAAGGCAGCTCCAGCTGGGAGCGGCTCTCGGAGCTGCTCTCTTCGGAGGACGAGAACCGCACGGCGCAGCTCGTGCAGCTGGTCACGTGCGGACGCAACGCCTCCTCTCTGTTCGACCCCGAGCAGGGGCAAGGGGGGCCCGCCAGGCACTTCGAGGAGCTGAGACAACAGATGAAGAACGACCGAGAGGTGTTCGGCAAGAACGACGATTTCCACTACGTCTACGACAACACGACCAGTGAGCATCCGGATTTTGCAATGAGTCTAATACTCACCACTAAAATATTTAATAAATTTGTATTATGTGAACGTATGCAGTATTAATATCCAAAGCTGGTATCGGTATGGTTCGAAAAATTAATTAGAAAACCCAATGTCGGGTTTCATCTGATAAACAAAGGCCCCTTTTATATGCGTCAATTTTATACCCGGTTATAATGCAGGGGAAAAGGAAATTGAAAACCGTGCTTTAAACCCGTTTACTTGGCCAGTCCTCGAATCCCGGGTACAGACGTCACTGGTCCCATCATTCATTGCGATTTGTGTATGTTTACATTCTGTTTTCGTCTTTGAATTTTGCGTTCATAATGTATTATTTTCAAGTTATATCGACATTTTCAATCTTAAATATCCAATTGAAATAAAAAATAACAACTTACTTTCCAACAAGTACTAACTAAAGCCACGTTGATGACTTTTTTTTTGAGTGCGACCGAAATGCATCATGGGAAAGCCGGGTATTCAAATTCCCGAGTAAATAGGTGGATTTATTTATACCCTGCATATTTTCCCTTTCATAGGGATTGCTTCCCGGCCACTTATACCCGGGTATATGGTCCATGTAAACGGGGCCAAAAGGTGGATTAGGGATACGAACCGTGTAGCTTCACGGTTATTGGTGGAGGGAACACGGTCTGAAGCCAAAGGAAGCCTGGCAATAAAAAGTTTCAAACATTGTACCTCTAGTTCTGTATTAAAATCAAATATATGTAGTCCTATTTGGAATTTTTAAACGAAGTGTTAAATGTTAATGCTACGATTAGTAATAGGATTTTGTTATTACGCCTTTTAAAATATTAAAATTATGTTTTTTATCAATCCTGGCATCAGCACCCATGGCCTAGTAGTAGGGGAGCCCATGATGCTAAATGTGGATTTACTCGAGCGCGTCAGATAATCATAGGGGAGATACCATGCATGCTTTTGAGTAACTCCACCAAATATAAGCTCTCCATGTTGGTGGGTTTGTTTAGAACAGCCCTTCAAAATTTGAAAGAAAACTAGTTACATTGACATACTCGAGCGCGTCAGATTGGCTACCGAGACAGTTTACAACTAGTTGAGCCTATTATCCTGGCTACTAGTCTATAAACATTTTGTTTCGTACATTTTTCTCAAAAAGAGCGATAGCGTCTTACCGGTCTTGGCTTTACTTTGCAACTTTGTATTCCTCCCACTCCTTTATCCACCGCTCAAATCGGCAGATTTTAGAAAATGTACACTTTTTAGCTGGTACCTAACCTACCTTATCATTATCTGACGCGCTCAAGTATGTCCATGTAACTAATCTGACTAATCTGTACAAATCTGACGGGCTGTTCTAAACTTACCCACCAACATAGAGAGCTTATATTTGGTGGAGTTACTCAAAAGCATGCAAGGTATCCCCCCTATGATTATCTGACGCACTCGAGTTACTACCCAAAAACACTCTGGGCTCCCCTACTATAGAGGTATAGTGTCGGGTTGTAACCCAATGGTCCTCGGTTCGATTCCTGGCTGCAACTTCTGAGTATTTTGCTTTAATTTAACTTGTAATTTTTCAAAAATAGCGAGATTAGAGTAAAGTTTAGTTGTTACTTTCGTGCAAATAAACCAGTGCCATATTTAAAACGATTTCGAAGTTGTATTTTGCAAATTTACTTTCTTAAAGAAACTATGAGTAAAACATTTCAAGTTTTTCTCCTGCTTACATGAATATCGATTTCAAACCCTGTGTAAAATATGTCGTTTACTATGTGTTGTATGCTTTTAGCGGCTAAATGCAACCACCTGTTCCGCACCCTGGAGATGAACCAAATGACCCGGATGCTGTGGAGCCAACTCAAGCCTTTCGTCCGGGGTAAAATCATCTACGCACCGGACACTCCTCCTGCGCACAGAATCATGACCAGGGTGAGATCCATCCTTCCTATAACTACAAGAATATCTATTATAGACACTATACAGGGTGTATCTGAAATGATGCGACAAACTTTGAGGGATGATAGTACTTATCAAGACGAACACGAATTGGTATAGAAAGGGGGGGGGGTCGCAGATACGCCGTTAAAGAGCTAGGACCTAATGTAGTGCGAGTGCGTTTCAAAAGGCCGTTTTCAGAAGGCCCGTGTGACGAAACAAAACATAATAAAATGAAAAACATTATTGCGTGAGGTACAGGAGTATCCATACTACTTAAATCCTCAATGTGATAGAAATTGGACCACTTGCTAAACCGTGGGGTGAGTTTTAAAACGTGCAATATTCATCTTTTAGCCAAAGAATGGAGTTCCCTTAATGGTACTTAGAAAAATGATGATCGAGGAAGGAATTTTCAATGATCATGCAGTTCCAATGATCAACCCTGAATAACTTTCTCTACTTCTAGAAAGGCGAGACCGCAGTTTCCGGAGTCGCCCAACGGCAATTGGTTTTGTAGGGATAGGGTTGTGTGGGGGGAATATTACACCCTATTAGATTATGAGTAATTAATGTAATCGCATTTGTACTATTTCTTTGGGATTTTTTTTATAAATTCTTCTAAATTCTCAATTTAACACTTCACACATTGAAATTGAGGCGCTTGCAGCTACAATGAGTTAACTCCAATGTAAAGTTGTCAAAGGTAGTTCGTTGCTAATGCAAACACCCTGATTTCAAGTTGGAATTGATAACCTCCGAAAAGCCTTACTCTGTCTTAATACAAAATAATTAATTATAAGAATCTAAACAAGAACTGCAGACTCGTGTATGTATTATCTTCCTGCTCTCTTTCAGAAATACAAAAGTTATCTCCCTTCAAAAGAGCTAGCAGAACAAATTATTTTTTTTTCTAAAAGAACTTCCCCTTTATCCGCATGAGAGTCCTTTGATACTTGCACAAAGGCCACTTTCTTTACCTATTTCTTTGAGAGATTACTTTATCTAGAAATTCATCTGCTCTTAAGTTTGCTCTTAACTACTCGCTTGAGATGATTGCTACTGATTGTTGCACTTTGCATTTCCTGTTACTTGGAAAAATATAACGCTTAATGACAGTTCGTACTTGGTGATTCAGATTAAAATGAATCATCAGATTGGTAACACATCGTTGGCACAGAGATAAAACTGCGAATATACAAAAATCAAGTTACTCAATTTTTAAAGTTAAGGTGATCTGATTAATTTGCATTTATTTTATTCGGGAAACTCTTTTGGATTCTCGATGTGCTAAAGAGTCCTACGAAAGAATAGTAGGTGGTTTTAGTCGATGTAATTGGGAAGGGATGTAATTGTTAATTTTAAGTTGTTACCTCAAACTTTACAGATTTGCAGTTTTGTCATTGTACCAACGTCATAGTATGGTTTTTCATACATGCGATTTTATAATAACAATATACAATTTACAATATACAAACAATACAATTTTGGAAAGGAATTTTAATTGTGTTCTTTTTTTTGTCGTGGAAGAGTTACTAGTTCCCCAATTAACAAAAGTTATGAAAAATTTGCATTTTGTTAAATTCTGGTTTACCGAGATAGCAGTTCCTAGGATTGATAGACTGACTAAGAAATAGCGAAGTTTATGTCAGTTAATATTTATAGCCCAATTAAATTGTTAAACTCTTTGAGTGGTGAGTATTCTCGCCTCGGGAAGAATCTTTAAATAAGGAGGAGGTTAATACTACTTTGTGACAATGGGGAGAGCAGGGTTGGCAAATATCATGATATTTATATAAATATCAAAATATCGGATATTTTTGATATATATCGGATATATATATCAAGATTTTGATATATATCCGATATTTTCAGATTTAAAGTAGAAAAATACTGTTCTTTAGAAGTAAATACTAGTCTGAACCAAAATATTACTACTATTTTTAATTAAATCTTAATTACCCAGAGTATAATTGCTGATAATTACAAGAAAATATCAGTGTAACATGAACGATATGCATGCATCTATGCATTTGTATTATAATTCCATTTCTGCTTCTAAGAAAATATTTTTACTTATAAAATTTTAAATAATGAAATAAATAATTAATATAAATTGGAACAATTTATTCATTCATGATTTAAAGGATACTATTAGTTTATTTGAATTATCTTCCATTTTTTAAATGATGATTCTAGCAATCATTATAAAACAGATAAAACATTATGGTAATTTTCTTTTAAAATAAAAGGATAGATATAATAAGATTTGAAAATACAAACTTCTAAGCATTGACATTGTTTTAACTTAATGGTTTTAAAATTTTTTAGGTATTTTATTATAATTACAATGTTAAAATTTTTTCACAACTTAAAGTACTCAAAAATGAATTTAGGGAGATTTTAGCTTGAAAATTGTTGATTTTGTTATAGACTAGTGTTCGGCAACTAGTGGTCAAAAAGTAGTTAACTACCAACTACTAACTAGTCTGGGAAAATCTAGTTGCAACTAGTAGTTAACTATTTTTTCCTGGGACTAGTTGCCACTAGTAGTTAACTATTTCCCAAAGTAGTTAACTACTAGTTAACTAGTCTATTTAATTTCATAACCTATTTTTTGCCCAAATTCTAATACATCTTTTTTATCTATAGAGTGTTTTCAGGTGACGTCACAACCGGTTATTTTCTATTAACTGCGTATCTTCTGTAGGGCTTTTAACTGTTGCTAAGGCCGTTGTTTATCTGTTGCTAAGGCGGTTTTTAGGTATAGGATCACGTGATTGCAAATGCTCCAATAGAAGAATTCCTCGGCCAGTCATTTTCTGTAACTGTTAACCTCTGTAGGGCAAAAAACTGTAACACTTCTGTTGCTAAGGACGTTGTTAGGTCCGAGTCATGTGATTGAAAATGCTCTATATCACAAAAAAACTTTATGCTTCGCTCAAAACGAGCCTTTATTTCTGGTTATGGTATTTGAGTACTCTACCATGACATTGTAGAAAAAAAAATAGCAGTGTAATTTTATGTATATTTTGATAAAAATTTTAAATATTTTGATCAAAATTTTAAATATTTTTGAAATTTTAAACGAAAAAAATTTTTTTTAAAGTAGTTGAAAATTTGAAAGTAGTTTCAACTAACTAGTAGTTATTAAAAAAAGTAGTTCAACTAATAGTTAAACTAGTTTAAACCAAAAGTAGTTAAACTACTAGTTAACTACTAGTTGATCAGTACTTAACTACTAGTTGCAACTAGTTCTAGTTAACTAGTGCCGAACACTATTATAGACTGATATATATCATGATATTTATCCAATAAATATCATGATATACATATCATGATATGTATCAAGTGATATATATCGGCCAACCCTGGGGGAGAGGGAGGTTACTTGAATATTATGACATCACTCATTGGAAAAGAGGTTTACGAAACTTTTGATGGGTAAAAGAGTGTAGTAAAGGTGGATACAGTTAAGTAAAACACCTTATGACGTAGGGAGGAAGGGGGTCAAAAATTATGAGAAATGTCAAAAATTATGTGTTTTTAAAAAATAATTTATAATTGCAGGTGAACAAGACCTTCGCTCCTTTAATAGAAGCCGTCAACCTCAGCACCATGTGGCTGGACCACTGGTCAGTTCAGGTTTCGGATGTACTCGGTAACGGCTCTCAAAACTTGGCACTCATAGAGGTAAGAGAGGTTATTCGTTTTAGTTTGTGTCATTTTTACTGGCAACACTAAGTTTAGATCGATTTATCAGATTATAGCTATCAAGAATGATTGATGATACGTCGTTGATTAGGCATGGTTTCCAACTGCAACCTTATGGATCCTCGGCTCCTTGCCTTCTTTGGGTGTTCTGATTGGTCTGTTTCAATATTAACAACCACAAAATCAGGAGTGACATCATTCCAAGGGGTGGAAATCGGGGGCAAGATCTTTATGGGGGGAGAAATTGAGAAATATGCGTTGATATAAATAGCTTTAGTTATAATGTTGTTGTTTCTAATGCCACCTGGAATATTGAAGCTCCTTCCGCAAATCGTAAAAGAATTTAGGGTATGAGAAGCGACCAGTGAAACCCAAGAAATTTGCGATGATCAAGAATGATGTGTAAAATATCTTAAGAAAGGCTTTATTCTAAATCAAAAGCAATCTTCATTCTACTCTGTAAAAAGAATGTGGATTTTTAACAGAAAACTGTGGAATTTGATGCCAAAAAAATCCTTGTAACTTGTGCATTTTAACATAAATAATAGCAGGATATAAGCTTACTGAAAGAATTTCTCAGATAAATTAATTGTATCGTTACTATTTCATTAATATTGGTCACCACTAAATAGTTGCATAAGTAATAATAATATAAGCTATTCCATTGAAAATTCCATGAAGCTTGGCATATTTATATGGATTAATTATAAAGGTCTGGTGGATAGCTAGACTAGAAAGGAATAGTTGGTAATTTCATATTATGTGAGTTGGTTCAAGCATCCAATGGACTCTAACCGCCTATCTGGTTCGAGACTTCACACGGAACCAACACATGACCTACTGAGCTTGCAATTGGTGTGCAATAGTAGATCTACTAGTGTAGTATCTGTGGTAACCAATTGCAAGCTCAGTAGGTCACGTGTTGGTTCCGTGTGACGTCAGACGGTTAGAGTCCATTAAGCGTTGAATTTTGCTCCGGAGGGAAATTAAATATTATTTTGGTGCATAATTTTGTATTCCCGAAATCTTTGAAGAGGCAGATTTTATAAGATGCAGGCAAGTCGAGCGAGCACGTATAGGTTACTTCACCACATAGTGAAAACAGAAAAATATGGGAAGCAACAACTAGCTGTATGGTAAGGTTTGTAGCTGGTAAGGTGAAATGGTAGGAATACCATGGACAGATGCTGTTTTAATTATTAATGTTGTTAAAATTAACCTCATAACAAACGAGAAAACGATTTTAATAGAAAGCGAAACTGTTGAAACCGTCCCCACTCTCTCCCCTACCTCAAGTTTTTTTTTCCGATTTCCATTATCGCTAATCGTATTGAACCCTCTCTTCTGCTACTTGGTGCTCTCTGATCCGTCAAGGCTGATGTAGGAAGCATGCGTATTTATATTGGCAATGCAGCGCTAGAGAAAAATTGATGACTCTAATGTATCATAGAGACCCTATATATAGAGAGACTGGAAAACAGCTCACCGGTATAATCGGTATTTCCGCCATTTTAGTTACAACTTTCCTATACTTTAACATTACGAGATGTTGAAAATCATGGAAAATGCTGTTAAAAGTTTTGAAAAACACCGAAAGAAGAGCTAAAATGTAAACAAATAAGTTATTAAAAATTTATTTGTTTACTTTCTTTCATAAATAATGCCAAATAAATTAAAAAAACTAAATATTTAATTGTTTAACTGGTTGGCGACTTTATTGGCATCCGCCGTTGGCTACCAAGACTAGTGAACCATCTATTTGGATACGAAATTAAAAACAAAGTAATACAAATAGATAGGAGAGTTGAGACTAGTTTCCTGGCTACTAGTCCATAAAAATTTTGTTTCATACATTTCTCCTCGAAAAGAGCGATAGCGTGTCAAATGTTATCTGTGGCATCCAAACAATCACTTTGATTTTTTAAAATGCATTTTCTAAGATAGAAATAATTATTAACAAAATAAAGAACATCAATTCGTGTTCGAAATGAATTGTTGAAATTTTTTGTATAGTTTTCGCTTTGATTTTTGTGCAATAAAAAGAGTTTTAGGCGGATGAATTAGCATTACAGTCTATGGAGATTCATGCATTTTGTAACTAAAATGGAGGTGAAAAGTTCATTGTCCAGTCTCTCTATATAAAGGGTCTCTAATGTATCAGATAAATGATCAAGAACTTATCAAAGCCGTCAGTCATACTCGATCGGTATTCTGATTCGTGGAAATGAACCTAGCACTGCCAAATCAATATGACCCATGTTTTATTACAATTTCATTGGTTCAAAGATAAAAGTCATATTTTTTCCAATCCCACTTCATAAGGGGACATCCATACGTGAGGTGTTTTTTCTAAAATCTGGACCCCCCCCCGTGGTGATATTTTTCTGGACCCCCCTTCCCCCACGTTAGATTTACCAACAACTTTTGAAAAATGATTTTCTATCCTATTCATTTGCATTTCATATCCCTTCATAGCACCTAAAACCTTACATTATTAATAATGTTGGGGGAAAGGACATTATGTTATCATCCGGTCGAAATTGGGAAAATGACAGCAATAAATAGAAGTTAACTCTCTAATAATTTCTAACTTAAAAAGTTCACGTGATATTTTAATCGACACCCCCCTCTTCCCTTAGTGAGATTTTTCCAAGCCACTCCCCCCCTTTTTTTTTACCTCACGTAATTTATGGATGTCCCCTAAGATGCGAACAAGAGCTCTGATTGGTTTATCAGAAGGCTCTCTTTACTGATATGGGATTGACTGTAGTTTTTCGAAAGCTCTATTGGTGGGTGAAATCTAACGAAGTGGGATTAGAAAATATGCTTCCAACCAAGAGATGAGCTGAGATCTTCGCGTCTTTTTTAGGAGCTTCTCCAGCCTGAAAACGTTCCTTACCAAGAGATCCTGACGGAGGTGCTGACGTCTGGCGGGGGCAACGAGACTCTCCTGTCGTTCTTACAAACGCTGACCGCAGTCTCGCGGACCTTGCTGACCAACTCCTCCGACTGGCTGGACAAAGTCAACCTCGTGGTCGAAGAAGTCAGAGATTATCTGCAGGTGAGTAACTTTTTTTATGCAAACCTTTTCTTTACTTGTATGAAGGTGTATATGTTACAGACAAAGTGATAAAACCGGCATTGTTAATAATGTCCGAAGTGAGGTGGGCAATGTGATAAATTCAATGTATTTATCACTTTGCCCGGAATACGAGGGCATTATTAATAATTTGCCGTCACATATTGTATACAGCCTCTCTCTGATATTTTCAAACTAGACTTATCAGGATTTTTATTTTGAATATTCTTTAACAGGGTCTACGTCTATTTTTATATTTTTTCAGCCTCAAAAAGTATGTAGCTTACAAAGAACGGTCGTCAATTTGTGTAACCAAAATGGTCTCAAAATGAGTTAAAACTCTACTCATAAGGGTCAGATTTTAAAACATTTTCTGGGGGAGGACCCCTTAACCTCCTTCCATTTGAAAGTTAGACACCTATTTATAGAGCGAATTCCCTTGAAAATTTGCCGGCTAATGGCCCTGCCACTTAACCAGCTGCTAAAATGAAAGAAAATGAGCTTTTCGCTGACTGTTGTTGGAATCCTTCTTTGACCGATGGTTAACCGCTGGTCAGGTAGCAGTGAATAAGACCATAAGAGACCTCTTTGAGAAAACCCAAAATTTCTATAAATGAACACTATTTTTAAAGGTAAAATTTACAACATTTTTGCGAGGGTAGACCTCATAAATCCATCATCTTTTCTTAGGGTTCATATTCTCCTCGTTATTTTGGCATCTAGGTTGCCAAGATTTAAATCCTATCTGTGAGTGCTTCAAAACTGAAGTATAACTTAACTCTTAGCTAAAGTTAAACTTAGCTTAAAAACTCTAAGCTAAAACTTTAGTATATACTCGTTTAGGAGGTACCTCCACCCAAAAAATCTCGTTAGCAGTACTAACGTGTATCCTCCGTAAATTTTCTTCCGAAGTTTCTAGACGAGATCAACCGGAAGTTTACTTTTGACCCCGAGCACCCCTACTTCCGGTTTATATTCCTCAACATGAAAGATTAATCGTATTTCTGACTAAAACTTTTTATAGTCGGAAGTCTTTGGGGTTTTTGTGACAGCACGTAGTTAAACCCATAGAGGAAAGACAGTGGTGGAGTGAGCAATGGTAACTCTAAAGAGTTACTAAGATCTTCCTGGAAATTGTTTTCACTGCCGAACTTTTATGCCGTGCAGTGTTGCTAATGCGTGCATTCTTGGCGTCGCATTTCGTCACCAAGCTTTAGGGCCGTATTCAGAAACTTTTAACACGATTATGAAATGAGTCGATAACGATTCGAGACCGAGAACGACATCGAAATGATATCGAAACGATCATTTTCAAACGAGTACTTCAGCTCTCTCGTTTCCTCAAAAACGAGTAATATAGCGGACTCTGATTGGTTGAAAAGAAATTCGCGAGGTTTGCAAACCTCCCAGCGATGACGCGAATTTCTTTTAAACCAATCAGAGTCCGCTACATTACTGGTTTTTGAGGAAACGAGAGAGCTGAAGTACTCGTTTGAAAATGATCGTTTCGATATCATTTCGATGTCATTCTCGGTCTCGAATCGTTATCGACTCGTTTCATAATCGTGTTAAAAGTTTCTGAATACGGCCCTTAGTTTTGAAATTGCTAAGCAAGCGATAACGAGGCAACTCATCTTTAGAAGTCTTGCTTATGTCTCGGGTATTTTTTCTTGGAGTCGATTCAATGGGAATTGCTCACTCCACTTCTATTTCTTCTCTATGGCTCTGTCCAAACTAGAAGACTTTTGCGGCCCGAAACGATTAAGGTCTTTATCAAATGGGGGGTGGGGGTGATGCACTAGGACTAGACTACTCCAGTAGCGGTTAGAAGAGGAAAGGATGAGATGACCCCCGTTTCCCTCCGCTACTGGAGTAGAAAAGTGCATCACCCTCAAATCCCCTTCGTTTGATAAAAATCTTAATCGTTTCGGGCCGCAAAAGTATTCTAGTTAGGATGACAGAGCCTATTGCTTCTATGCCACCCACCATCCATCTCACTTTCGGAAACTTATTACGGACAATCCGTAATTGTTTTAATTCAGAAAATTAAAATATTCCTACACGTAGTTCTTGAAAAATGCGCATAAGTAATATTTTTATTGACTATCTTAGTGGTGATTGTGTGTTTGTTGCAGTGCTTCGAGCCCAACCGCTTCGTTGCCTTCCCCTCGGAGGCGGTTCTGGAACGAAAGGGGATGGAGCTGATCCGCGAGAACAAGCTGTGGGCAGGGGTGGTGTTCCGGGGCTTCGAAGGCCGCCAAGAGCTGCCCCACTTCGTCAAGTACAAGATCCGGATGGCCGCCAGCAAGGTGGACTCCACCAAGCGGGTGGAAGACAGGTGAGGACAATTTTACTCTCACTAGCCGCGTTCACAACCGACAACCTGTTTAACCGGAGAAAGAGCTAAAAAAGTAGGGGAAAAAGGATCCCCGAAAACTAACCGTGGGGAAATAGAATAGCCCGTTCAGAAGTGCAATCGTCTAACTCGTCCTACGGGTAGAAAGAATCACGTGACAAGCGAGCGAGCTCATAGAAATACATTACGGGAAACGAGCAAGAGCGCCCTCTACAGGCGGTTAGTGCAATTAAAACATTTCCTACTGCTATGGCCCAGGGGAGAATTTTCAACGGATGGTCCGGTGAGGTTTTCCCTGCGTAGGGAGAGCGGTGGAAGAAGAACCGGTTTTCTCTGCCTTTCCCCGGTTAGAGTGGTGTTTGTGAACGCGGCTACTGAAGCATACATTACGTTAAAAAGATCGCATCGAGAGAATCGATCTTTCCGCCATTTTAGTTGCAACTTTCCTATACGTACTTAAACATTACGGGATGTTAAAAATCGTGTAGATTGCTGTTAAAAGCTTTGTAAAAGGCCTAAAGAAGAGCTAAAATGCTTTCAGGTACAATATTCCAGATTTATTAGTACTTCTCCTTGAAGTTTGTTCCATTACTATTGATCCTGTATTGCACTCTTTGGTAGTTTAGCAAATCCGCCCAACGGTTCTGGAAAACGTTAACACATTGATTTGGGTATGTTTGCGGACTGAGATGTTGAAAATATCCATTGCACATGCATGCGCACACCGTGGAACTAAATAATCGGATTTTTATCGGATATAAAGTCACATTTTTCGAAAAATAAAAGTCGTAGTAGAGGTACAGTTCTTAGTTCTCCAAGCAAGGAATCTTTCTATGCAGAGTTGAGGTGGATAATTGATGAAGCCCCTTGTGTAATATTTCAAAGGGCTGAAGTACTGGCATAGTGGTTAGAGTATCTGACCGCGAAGCCGTACGTTCGAAACTCGCTTGGCATGATGATTTTTAATTTCTTTCTCCTCAGGTTCCACACTCCGGGCCCGCGACGTCGTCCAGGGATCGACCTCAAGTACATCACGTTCGGATTCGCCTACCTGCAGGACATGATCGAACATGCCATCATTCGAGAACAGACGGGACGGTCGGCGGACACCGGAGTCTACCTGCAGCAGTTCCCTTACCCGTGCTACATCTTTGACCAGTGAGTCTCAATATACTTTGACTTATCGCTCAACAAAATAATCTTGAATTATTATTTTAATCTAAACCAGTAAAACTCAAGATCGGATGTTATTTTTATACCAAAAACCTGGCTCTATTATTAAAATATCGATCCAAGTGTAACCACGGCTTATTAGATACTTATACAGGCTAGCCGAGTTTTAAACAATGAAAACCATTTGACAACTTTTCCCGCTTGGAGCGCTACAAGACCTACCTATATCACCCACCGCCTTCAACACTGTGGATATGCTTTGCCAGTTGGTCCAGCATTACCATCTGGATTTGAAATGATTAGTAAGCCGTGGTGTAACCATCAAAATTTAGGACTTCGGTGCAAGAACAAGGTATCTCCACTTTCAATTCAAATTTACTTTAGGTTACTTTTTAGGTATGGTTAATTTTGGCGTGTTTTAGAGGGTTAATGTGTAAACTTTGCGTAAGTTAGGATACGGGAGTCAAAACAGCAACATTTGTATTTGTACTACAATTCCTCTGTACTAAGAAAAGTTTGAGTTTGTTATTGCGTTTTACAAATTTCAAGCTGAAGATATTAACCATCTTACATTTTTTTTTTTAAATGTATCAAGTTACTTATTGATTGATTACCCTGAACCTTAAAGGCTAGCGCGCACGGGCGACTTTTGTCACGGTGACAAAGACAAAAACAACGTTGCTAAGGCTGTTGTTAGGGGCGGGAACTAGAAGCATCCAATAGAAGCATTCGCACATGACATCACTGGAGAATAAAAACAACGTTGCTAAGGCCGTTGTTAGGTAAAGTCATGTGATTGAAAATGCTCTATTGTTTTCTAGTGAGGCTGGGCGCGCACGAGTGACTAAAGTCACGGCGACCAGGATTACTAGTATCAAAAATATCACTAGAAAACAATGGATCTCTATGAAGACTGTCACGTCGCCTAGTGCGCGCACTCTCCTTCAATTTTTGTTTGTTTCAATAGCCAAGGCAACAATTTTGTCTTCTTCACCCATGACAAAAGTCGCTAGTGCGCTCTCAGCCTAAAGATTTATTACCATCACTGTTGTTTTCACTCAAGTTAAGTCTATAAAAGTTGAATTGGACCCAAAGTTTTTTTTTGCCAAGCTTGCAATTTTAGAACCCCCATATCTACAGCAACAGGCAACTAGCGGCAGCTCCGTACACGTCACAGTACTACCGGCTGAACAAGCGGCCGGCCTAAGTCTATGATTAATCACATACAGTAGAGCCCCGATTATCCGCGAGCGGTTGATCCGCGGTGCGGATTATCCGCGAGTGCCAAGAAATTTTTTTAATTACGAACCGAAAAGAAAAGGTGTTTCCAAAGCAAGAAGCAAAAGAGAGTGACTGATTTTTTTAAACAGGCATAACTAAACACTTTTTGTTAACAGTACAGTATATTGTTTTTTGTTTACTGTTCTTTATTTTAGTGATTTAGATGTATACAAAGCAAAGGTTTCTGCTGTACTCTCCATATTTTAAAATTTTTACATATCATGATTTTTGTACAATAAAGCATATTTTTTTCGTGTTTTCACCCCATTTTTAGTATTTTTTCAGATTATCGGCGCATTTCGCTATCCGCGGTACCCTTGCCACCCTATTCCGCGGATAATCGGGGCTCAACTGTAGTTTGAATATCCACTTTAGTAAGCGGACTTACAGTCATATTCATAGACATCAGCGTCAGTGTTAAATCCTTGGTCAAAGAAGGATTCCACCAATCAGAGACAGCGAAAAGCTAATTTTGCTTTCTTTAGCTGCTGGTTAACACCGACACCGATGGCTGTGAATATGGCTGTTACAGTCATATTCATAGACATCAGCGTCAGTGTTAAATCCTTGGTCAAAGAAGGATTCCACCAATCAGAGACAGCGAAAAGCTAATTTTGCTTTCTTTAGCTGCTGGTTAACACCGACACCGATGGCTGTGAATATGGCTGTTACAGTCATATTCATAGACATCAGCGTCAGTGTTAAATCCTTGGTCAAAGAAGGATTCCACCAATCAGAGACAGCGAAAAGCTAATTTTGCTTTCTTTAGCTGCTGGTTAACACCGACACCGATGGCTGTGAATATGGCTGTTACAGTCATATTCATAGACATCAGCGTCAGTGTTAAATCCTTGGTCAAAGAAGGATTCCACCAATCAGAGACAGCGAAAAGCTAATTTTGCTTTCTTTAGCTGCTGGTTAACACCGACACCGATGGCTGTGAATATGGCTGTTACAGTCATATTCATAGACATCAGCGTCAGTGTTAAATCCTTGGTCAAAGAAGGATTCCACCAATCAGAGACAGCGAAAAGCTAATTTTGCTTTCTTTAGCTGCTGGTTAACACCGACACCGATGGCTGTGAATATGGCTGTTAGTGCATATTGCAATTAAAAGGATGTCTAATAAACGAAGCAATTATTGCAACAGCAGTATTTATCTATTTATCTGCAAGTGTTACAGCGGTGAGTTTCGTTTTCAGGTTCATCATGGCGCTGTCCCGCACCTTCCCGCTGTTCATGGTGCTGTCGTGGGTGTATCCGTGCGCCATGATCGTGAAGGGGATCGTCGTGGAGAAGGAGAAGCGGCTCAAGGAGGTGATGCGCGTGATGGGGCTGAAGCCCTCCGTGCTCTGGCTCTCCTCCTTCCTCTCCTCTCTCGTGGCCATGGCCGCCTCCTGCTGCCTGCTCATGACCGTGCTCGTCGTGAGTACTCTTCGCTTTTCGTCTTTCTTCTTAAAGTGCTGAACTAACTCCAACTGTAGAGTCAGCTCTTTGTGCTTCAATTCGTCACCTTAATATCAAACACTACTTATCACCTCTCGGCAATCCCAATGCTGGGCGATCGGATCGTTGGAGAAGCTCATTTGATTGGTTTTGATCTTTCCAACTCGATGATGTGAGCGAACCAATCAAATGAGCTTCTCCAACGATCTCTTTTTAAATTTGTTTCAATTAAAAAAAAAATCCCGAAGTTTGACGAAGGGAGATAGAAGTGTTTGATATTGAGGTGACGAATTGTGTTTCTTGTAGTGACTTGGTGGGGAAAAATGTTCGTACGTCCATAAATTACGTGTGGTGTTTTTTCCCCTCACCCTTGGTGAGAGTTAGTGATATTATGCTAACAGCCCCTTCTCCTCAAATTCTCACTTAAGATTTTCTCAATCACTTTTAAACAAGTTCATTTCTTTGACAAGCCAAAATTTACAGAAAAAATAATATAATATAAAGGTCTGAGACGTTGGACTCTCATCAGGGGGTCCATCCAACGTCCCACACCCGGACGGCCGGGTTAAGAATTTTTCTAAATTGTCAATTTCATTTCTTTGATATGTTTTATTTTCGTCTTATCGGCATCACTGAATATGCTCATTACAAAAGTTTTGATGCAAATACATGTGGGAATCGAGCGTTTACTCTTCTATGGATGAGGCTGTAGGGCAGCACCTGATATTAGTGCAAGTGGCAACAGTCGGCAAAGCACGTGCCAACTACTATAAAAGAGCAGCGAGAGGGGAGTGAGGGGAGAAGGCTTGACGGAGCACGATGTAGCAGAAGGCTAGATTGCGGAGGAGCGTGATCGGGGCAAGACTCGACTAGGGGAGATAGAGCATGCCGGAGCAGACGGCTCCACCGAGGAAGAGATCGTGACCGAGCAGACGGCTCCACCGAGGAAGAGATCGTGACCGAGCAGACGGCTCCACCGAGGAAGAGATCGTGACCGAGCAGACGGCTCCACCGAGGAAGAGATCGTGACCGAGCAGACGGCTCCACCGAGGGAGATGATCAAGACCGAGCAGACGGCTCCACTGAGAGAGATGATCGTGGCGCGGAGGTGTCATTGCAACGTGTACTGTTCATTTTAGATTGATCCCTTTGGATTTTAGACTGAAGCCATGATGTGTTTTAACCTAGTTCAATGTCTAGTCTACAATAAAGTGTTGTTGTTTTAACCATGAATGTGTTATAGCCTCCCCCTCCTCCACATACATGTTGAATTAAAAAGCAAGGTCTTAACTTGTAATTATCACGATTGACAGGATAATAATTCGCTGTTTTGACTAATCTGCACATTTCTCCTAAACTTGTGCTTCAAAAATATAAAAGAAAAACGTATACTTTCGAAATAAAGTTGTCGTGAGATTGTAATTGTACAATTCATGGAAGTACCAAAGAAACCAGACTACGCACAAAGCATATAAAGGGAAGGAAAATCTCAACTGACGGTCATAGATAAGTTACTCAAATCAATGCCCAAACTGCCCTGATGCTCAACTGTTTCCTCAGAATTTCTTCGGCTGCCCAGCAATCAGGCCAGCCTAGAAGATCCAGAGGATTTGATTTTTTCAGACAAAGCTGTTAAGGTTGCCTAGGCTGTCTTCGACTGCTACTATTGTTTTTCCATTTTTGCACATCATGGACACGACAACAACAACAACAGATTATTATAATTGACTCCCCCTCCCAATGGTCAGATTTTGCTTAAAAAAACCTCCCCCTTTTTCTGACCTCACGTGATATTTGGACGTCCCATTATTGTAAATAAGTAGTATTTTTAATGTTTTTAAATAGTTTTTCTGGTTATACTGTTTTGAATATTTAATGGTAACAAACACGTCTGGTGTTTCAGTGCGAGGGGACAAACAAAGAGATCGGGGGAGATAAGCTGAGGGTCGGCTGCCATAATAAAATTTTACGTTGCCCTTAAGGCTGCGGTCAGCCAGAAAATCAGTATGGTATCTGTTCAAAAAATCTGCAGTATCTGGTTATCGGACAATAGGAAAACCGCAATCAACCCCTTCAATGGTCCCTCCAACAAAAGACAGCCCTCGGGGAGGAGCGAGAAATCACTATCGGGTGTCTGCTAATTGACTGGGGGAGGTGACTTCGGACTCCTTCGCTATTGTTGGAGGGGTCATGAATGGGGAGATAGGGCAGATTTTTTGAAGAGATACCGCAGATTTTTTGAAGAGATACCATAGGTTTTTTGGCTGACCGTGCCCTTATGGTCTGTGTGCTTTGATGAGTATATTAAGGTGGTCTTCGATGGTGGTGAAAAATTTATTTGCTGTGTTTTCAATATACTGGATAAGGGGTTCAACCACGACTTACTAGATGCTATACGGGCTAGCTGAGTTTTAAATAATGAAAACCATTTTACAACTTTTCCCACTTGGATCTCCACAAGTCCTACCTGTATCACCCAACCAATAGGATAACACACTGACAAATAAGGAAAAATAAAGGCGTGTTTTCATGACGTAAACTGCTGATTGTTGGCCATTAGTGGCTGAATTGAATTTTTGAGCCCGCCTTCAACTCTGCTAGTAAGTATCTAGTAAGCCGTGGTTCACCTTTTAGGTCCTTAAAATAAACTCATCGCTAATTTCATAGGTTATTGAACCCATCAGCAAGCGAAGCTTCGTTTGTAATATACGTGGTCAATTCTCATAAACTCATCTGTATTTAATAATGAAAAATTATGCAAATATAAATTATTAATAACAACGATTTTCATTGTTCAGTACGGACGGGTGATGGAGAACAGCGACCCGGGCGTGGTGCTGTCGTTCCTGCTGTGCTACTGCGTCTCGGCCATCGGGCTCTCCTTCCTGCTCAGCGTCTTCTTCTCTCGCGCCAACATCGCCGCCGCCGCCGGGGGGATGCTCTTCTTCCTGCTCTACGTCCCCTACCCCTTTCTCGTCATGTGGGAGGACAGGATGTCCATACTGCAGAAGGCCGCCGTGGTGAGTTACTGCAATCCTCTATTCTATTACGTCGGACGATTATTGACATGAGAGTAGATTTATCGTAGTCACCACTCTGAAGTTGAGGGAATTTAATTTTAGTTTGAAAATTTTACTCGTAGGGGAGAGGGGGGCACCTTTCAACAGATTTCGGTTTTTATTTTTTGTGACCAAACGAATTGACGGATCTTAAAACTTTAACTTGCATATCCTACCATGGACTTTCGGACACATTGTGTAATTTTACCCAAGTTCCTTGAGAAACTTAAAAGGTCCAAAATTGCGTTTTAAAAAAGGTTCTCGGGTTGGGCAGGTTTCAACACAGGCGGGGCACATTTCAACAGTGGGTTAATTTTAAAATTTTGAAAGTTTCAGTTGATTTTAAGTTTATTATATTCAAATATACATTATAACAAATACATTTCATTAATTTAGAGTAAAAAAAGTGAAATTTTTTGCAAATTTTGGAGTTTTTCTGTTGTTTCGTAGGTTATGAGTTTTTCCACACAACTAAGTGTGATGTTTCTTTGTTTTTTTTAATTTAAAAGTTCTTTTGAGTTATATTCCGAAAATATATTGTTAATTCAACTGTTTTTCTTCAGAATTCACCAAAAATTTTATTTTTTTTAATCGCTTTAAATTCATTTGAATTTTTTCTAATTACTATAGTTATCAAAGTGGTATATCTTAAATAATTTTATTTAAATCAATGCTGATAACTACTAAATGCATAAAATTGCTGTTGTGAATCGTATGGTAGCCTTACCGTTAAAAATTATATGTGTATTTGAATAAATTATCTAAATCGATTTTCAGCTGGTTTTTCGCTAAAAATAAATAATTAACTATTACAATGCTATTATTTCTTGAATAAGTTATTTAAGAGCGTTTACTTCAAGAAAAAGCATTCTGAAAGCACAATATGCTAAGCAAAACGAATTTTTGTGGTGTTGAAACCTGCCCCGCCTTAAGTGTTGAAAGGTGCCCCACCTTTAGTCGTCACGGTTCAAGACCCCTCAAACGCTTTAGAATAAAGATATCGGTTTGAAAAAGGTATACATAGAAGCAGAAGACTTTATTTAATAACATATGTAAAAATCAATCACCTAAATTAATAAAAAGTTGTTAAAATCCGATTTTTTAAAAGAAATTCAAAATTTACTTTTGGACGTCAAAAACGACTCCACTCGATTACAAAAAAACTAAAAGGTGAAATGGTAGGAATACCACGGACAGATGTTGTTATGATAAGAAACATTACTTGACACCAGGTGGCATTTAAATTAACCTCATAACAAACGAGAAAATGATTTTAATTGAAAACGAAACTGTTGAAAGGTGCCCCGCTCTCCCCTACGTGGGTATATTCTAGGAAAAACACAGCAATTGCTAAAGACCAGACTGGTAACATTCGGTTAATAATAATAATAATAATAAATAATAACGAAGTGGATAATGTTACAACCATGGGCGTCGGCGGCCATCAAATATTGGGGGGGACAGATCCAGAATTTGGTTCCTTGGTAAAAAAAATGAAAAAAAGAGGATTTTTTTAAATTACCATAGAACGAAACTTTGCATTTTGAAACAGACCCTTCGAAATTAATTTGATTCACCATACAAACAAGGGCGGTTTCAGACCATATTTTCGAGGGGGGGGGAGAAGACTGCTCGCTTTTACTCAGCTTTTTAGGGGTTTATAGTAACTTCTTAGAGAATATCCAGGGCCCATGCCATTGTTTTAGAAAGTGGGGGGAGGGTGAAACATCTTTGTAGGGCTACAAATACTTATGTTTCGCAAGGTGTTTGGCTACCAATTTTTCGAGTATAACATAAATAAAATGCGAAACTTTGTTAAAGTTTAAAATGGTTTCATCAGATAATGCTAGCTCGAAAGCAAAGGGGGGGCTGGGGGTCCTCCCCCAGAAAATTTTGTGAAATTTGGCTTCAAAAAGAAGTTTTTTTTAGTCATTTTTGTACATTTGGTGCCCGTATGGATAACACCTAAAGAGGGCAACTTATTTCTTGTACTCCTAAAAGGAGAGAAGAGAAACACGTTCAAGGAGAAAACAGTAAATAAGTAACCATGAGAAATTAATAGGGGGTCTGGGGGGAAAAAAGCATGAAAAAGTTTTTGAAAGCATGTAAACCACAGAATTTTCAAGGATGAAATTATAAATAGATGCCAAATTTTGAAAAGGGCTGGGAGTCCTCTCCCAGAAAATTTTTGCCAATACGCCCTTTTAATTAAAGTATATTATTACATCTATTTTAAAACTTCCCAAAAGAGAACAGCTTCTTTTAAGCGGAAGAATTTTCAAGGGAAAAACACTCTAATTTTTATAAAAAAAAATCTTAAATATTGGAGGGGACGCGTCCCCCCCGGTGACGACGCCCGTGGTTACAGGTAACAACAGTTGAAGCATGCGTTGTAGTAGAAGTTTGTTATTACGTGTTAAAATTAACAAACATTAAAATTACGTTATGGATCAATCCTGGCATCAGCACCGATAGCCCTCAGGTGTAGTGTGCGGCTAGGGTAACCCCAGTGGTCCCCAGTTCGATTCTTGCCTGCTACTTTTGTTATTATGTTTTAATTTAATTTTTTATTGGTATTTAGATGCATATATTTTCCTGTCTGTGATAAATAAGCGGTTTTATACTAAATGTGGCAGACAGAGTGATTCTCGTGTGTTTACGTTACATTCACGACTGTGTAGTCCAGGGGCCGTATTCTGAAAGACAAACACGTATTAGAAGAAACGAAAACGGTACGGAAACGTTGAAAAAGCTGTAGAACGAGAGAGTTTTCAAACTCCGAAGCTCTCTTCCACCATATTGTTTTAAGATTCGAATCGTATGTGGATTGCTTTTACACTTTTTGTGGTCCGTCGTTTCCGTATCGCGTTCCCGTCTCGTTTCTTCTAAGTGTTAGAGTTTCTGAATATAGCCTATAGTCACCACTCTAAAGTTTAGTATCAAGATTTGAAATTCAGGTAAATTATTTATAGCAGTTTCTGTCTCTATAGATAGGTAATTGGAAAAAATGCAGCATGTCTGCAGTGTACTCCATAGGAATTTATGATGATTCAGTCTTTAAAGATACCTACTTCTGTTAACTATTAAACGAGACCTGAATTAAAACATTCGGTTCTTAATAATAAGAAGCGTTGTATACAAATTGTGGCTATACAGCATAATACAGCAGCATTAGTCGACTCCGCTTAATGTGATCACATTTGTCCAGGATCAGAATGATACCATTATCCAATTGATAATAATAAATGGTTCTGTAATAAAGAGTGGCAAACAGTGTAACACGAGTGTTTACATTAAAATCAAAACTGTTTTCTCCAAATTTAAGTATTTAAAACGATACAATACCAGTATAGCATTCTTGAACACAGTTCGTCACAAATGCGGAAGGAGATATCGGTAAGCTCAAAGCCTGTTGGGTTGTGCTAGGAGGAGTTTCGGTAAGAAAATCGTGATGAAAAAGCACTATATATACATGGGTTAAAAAGCTAAACATATTTTTATATTGACGTTCTTCATTTCACTCAAAATTCAGACACCGCGATGGGAACTACTTTGTTTGTGAGTGACGTTATAACGTCATCTTAAGTTTCTGCCTAGTATAGAGCAGTGTTCTTCTGGTGTTTGCATTAAATTCAAGACTGTTGTCCAGATTTGAAATATTTAAAATGATTTTCTAGTATGTATTTTGCAACTGAAACATTCTTAAAGAAAAATATTGAGTGGATCATGTTGCACTACTAAATTAATGACTCGTTTTGTACGTTTATGTATTGAAATCAGCCAACAAACGCTAAAATAGGAGGTTTTAAGGGATTTCACCAAATTTTGATAGAATTAAGCGATATATTGATCTCATAAAGCGATGCATTTTGTGTTAAGTTTGATTTTATAAGATGCGGGCAGAAATGGGGGGTCATTATAGTGATCATTTATGATTTTGCTGAAATTGTTATGGTGATTTCTTGTAGTGATTTTAATGGTAGTGTGTGGTGGTGGTGGGGAGTAGAATCCTCTATGTCGAACGTTACCTGTGTGGTGATCTTAGAGTCATATTCTGAAAGACAAACAATTAGAAACTTGTAGCTAACAAAGCAAAACCAAGTCATTTTGGTAACCCTGTATTTTAGAGCACTGAGGGTCAGTAAGAAACTTGAAAATTACAATTCATAGTATAACCCCTGTCCTTTAACAGATGTTGGAGAGAACTTTGGTTAACGGTCATGCGAGCACTTAAGGCTTACTTCTCCCTACTTAGTGTTCCTGGACACTTTTTATTTCTGGCTATAAACCTTACCATGCATACAGCTAATTGTATTCTTTTCACATTTTCTCTTTTATCTGCGTGGAGTAAGCCTTACGTGCTCGCTCGACTGGCCTGCATCTCATAAAATCTGCCTCTTAACACTAGAACCGCCGGACTTTGCTACCTACCTAGAACCGCCAAAGGGGACAAAAATGTCCCCTTGCTGCTTAGGCCGGGTCGAAAAAGACGAAAGTCTAAAATTCGAAATGTAATAGTGCGGAAAAGTTGTAACACATTAGTACAAGTATAATTCAACAAAAATTTTTGAAATCGGTCAACGTTTGACCGTTGCGCAACGCGGTCAAAGTTTTGATGTTTTGGTCATTTTGGGGAAATTAGCCGAAAATCCTAGATAACGTTTTCAAATATTCTCCTCAATTTTTTCATGGTTGTGTACCTTCATTGTCAATAGTATGTGACTAGTTTAATTTCTTTGTGTCCGAATATTTAAAAGAAATAAATCTTGAAAGTTTTAAAATTTACGTAAAGTTGTTTTTCCTGCATTCTTAAAAAATTAAAAATACAAATGTTTGTAAATTTCTAATTTTATTACAACTAAACATATCTTAATAAATGTGTCTGTAAATTTTTAAGTTGAAATTCTAATATTATCCAATGGAAAAAATTCATCTTTGGAAATTAGCGCAATTTCTAAGTATCTCAATTATGTACCAATTTATGTATCGGAAGTTAACAAAAAGCCATCAAATTGTATATCTTAGCAAATAAAAAGAACAAACAGGTTTTTACAAACATTTAAAAATTAATGATCTTCTAAATTTCTACTGTTAATTTTTCGTTAGCGCAATGAAAAGCTTGTAGCCAGCTTGCACTCAAAGGATAGCATTTCTTCTCGCGATTTAGACGAGTTTTTAAGGGAAACCTTGTGAAATTTTGAATATTGGGTACACAAATGAATGTCTGGTTAAAGTGTGGGAAGAGTTTTCCATAAATAACCACACAGAGACTTGGTAAAATGTAGATATACTTGTAGTAGATGAATCGGTAAGCCACCTACCTCCAAAGCAAAACAATGAAACGTCATAACATCACATTTTTTAAGTAGTATATATCAAAGAGGAAATATCTTCGAATATTTCATTGCATTCAATAAGGGAACAACGTCTAACAAGCTGAGGGGAAGAGATATGGGCATGTCTGGTGCCTGAAAGAATAGTTTTGCTGTAGGGGACAAAAATGTCCCCTTTGGCGGTTCTAGTATAATCCGCATTTTTCTTCTAAAATTTGCAACCGATCGGGAATTTTTTTTCCGTGTTAAGTAGAGGGCGTAGAATAAATAAAAGTCACCGAGTTTCAGAATGATCTGAGAAAAAATATAGAATTAGCAAAACTTTGAATTTGCGAGGGGACAAAAAAGGGCACTTTGGCGGTTATAGTGTTAAAAGATTTTGGGCAAATTTTAAGTACAATTAAGTTCCGGAACACAAAATCATACACCAAAATAACATTTAATTTCCCTCCGAAGCAAAATTCAACGCTTTATTGGATGCTTTGCATTAAACAACCGTACTTTTTGGCAACTGGGGTTTGAACCAAATGTCACAAATGAAACTGCTTTGCCCATGTTTAGTCCAGCACACAACCAGACTTTTTATAATAAACTAGACAATAACTTTTCATCTATAGTTCATAAACAAAAAGTAGATTTATATATACATTATTTATTTAATTATTTAGTGGTGACTAATAATAATAAAATAGTAATGATTAACCGACTTTTCAGCACCCATTGGGTGTCGTCGTAATTTCTAGAACGGAGAATCACTCGTCTAGGTAGATAGAATCTACCAGACCTTTAAAAATAACTTTTTCTAGCGCAATATTATATATATTCTTTGTTGATGTCTCCTATCTGAATTTATTACATGGTAAATTAAGTTATTCGTTTAGAAAAACACACACACAAAACTACAGATACAAGTTCAAAAACAAAAAATGAAGAGAAAAAAGATAAGAAAAATATTCAACTTAAAACACATTAAACAATTACACAATATTTTACACACTATTTTTTACATTTTATCTACCATAGGGGAGGAAAGAAGAAATTGGGAAATTATCTGGAGATAGATCATACGATTGTAGACTATGGAATCATTGTTGATTTTGCCTATACGTATTTATGTTGAGGCAGGGGTATGATCATAATAAGGGATGCCAGTTATAGTAGGATTTTTATGAGTGGGTAATTTGGAATAGAATCAAATATCCAAATGATTTATGAATTCTTTAAGTGTGGTTAAATTAAGTGCCTGACTGATATCTTCATTTCTGTAAAACCATCTTGCATCGGCAATTTTCTGGAGAGTTAAATTTCGAAGTAATTCTAGTTTTTTTAATCAGGGATTTTGATGAGGGGGTCCAGCCCTTTTAGTTCTAGCCGCCCCAAATTTACCATGAGATTCAATGGCAATCTCGGACGGCTTAGGACGGAAAGGGTTAGTCTAGTGTCTAGCTAGATATACTAGACTGCAACGTTACTTGGCCCTGGAGAAACAAAACAAAGTAGTTCCCAGAAGAAATATGATTAGTTTGTTAAACCCATGTAGTATGTATAGCGTCTTTTTTGTCAGGATTTGCGTACCGAAACTACTCCTCGTAGCAACCCAACAGACTTTCTGTTTACTCAGTTTTTCCTTCCGCGTAGTAACGTTATAGGGTCAGGAAACGTTGCAGTCTATACTAGACAGTAACGTTTCCTTAACCCAGTACGTCACTAAGCTGAAGGAGAAAATTGGTAAACACAAAGCCTGTTTGGTTGCTAGGAGGAGTTTTGGTACGCAAATCATGATAAAAAAGACCCTATATATACGTTACGGGCAAATAGATTAATCGGGCATTATTAATTAGGCCCGAAGTGGAGATGGGTAAAATGATAAATTCGATTGAATTTATCACATTGCCCGTAACATAAACATGGGTTTAACAAAAAAAATATCATATTTTAAAATTGACGTTCTTCATTTCACTCAAAACTCAGACTCCACGATAGAAACTACATTGTTAGTGATGTCATAGAGTGTTTTCAGGTGACGTCACGACCAGCTAATTTCTTTTAACTGTTAACCTTTGTAGGGCTTTTAACTGTTGCTAAGGCGGTTGCTAGGTAACGAGGTATACGTTGCTAAGGCGGTTTTTAAGTATAGGGTCACGTGATTGCAAATACTCCAATAGAAGAATTCCACGGCCAGTCATTTTCTGTAACTGTTAACCTCAGTAGGGCAAAAAACTGTAAACTGTCTGTTGCTAAGGCCGTTGTTAGGTCCGAGCAATGTGATTGAAAATGCTCTATAGGGTCAACTAACGTATAGTAGTGACCGATGTTACTTTCTACGTCTAGTCTAGCAATGTAATATCTGCCAGACCTTTAGAAATAGTCGTTTTCATTTAGACCACAGAGTACTAGAACAGAGAGTCCACGGCCATAGGCCATAATGGAAATCGAAAATCATGACATCTTGTTACAGGTTGGGAGAATTGTGGCGCTGGGATCGCACTAAACTCACTAGCGTCTGGATCCAGTCTGAATCGTTCGCCGGCTGCCTATGGGAGATCGAAAACACCTTTTTGCGCATGCGCTGAGTTCTAATTTGGCGAGAGATTTAAGCGGCCGGCATACGTTCCAGACTCTAGTGTGACGCCCTCACATCAGTAACGCATTTGAAAATAGTCTCGTGGACCCTCTGTTAGGATATTTCTCTGTGATTTGGACTATAGCAATTGTGCAGCACTACTATCTATCTTGTAGTTATTTCTTTGAAGTTTTTAGTGGTGAGGAAAATGCTTTTTGTTGCAGAGCCTCTCTTCAAACGTGGCGTTCGGCTTCGGCTGCAGCCTCATCAGCCACTGGGAGGAAGAAGGAGTGGGTGTTCAGTGGAGCAACGTGTCCCTCAGCCCCATCCCAGGGGACGAGTACAGCATGCTGCGCGTCATGGGCATGATGCTGAGCGACGCCGTCCTCTACGTCCTCGCCGCCTTCTATCTGGAGGCCGTGTGTCCGGGTATGGTTTTTTTTAGTCCGTCCCACTTTTCTTGTGATGATTGTAGTAGTAATTAAAGTTACGATTTTAAAAAGCTGTTAAAATAAGCAACTAATGACGAGGGAGTACACCGTCATCTATTGTTAAATTTTAGAATTACAGTTTATTCTTTTATTGCCATTTCTTTTCCGAACGTGGGTTTAAACAGACCGAAAAACCAATCTAAGTGCCATCACCAACGCCCTATAAATCCAGGTAAGTGCCACGACCATGATTAGTAGGTCAAAAACGGCCTGTGTATTTCTATGGAGAATCAAATTTAAAATGATGAATTACGGGAAATTTACTTTTTGGCACTTAGCTCGTTTTTGAAGTTCAGTCTTCAAATATTATTTGATGACATTGGTATGGAACATGTTACTGCGACTTCCCTAACGATATGGTTAATCTTTTTCGACAGGACAATATGGCGTTCCGAAACCATGGTATTTTCTGGTGACCAAGACTTTCTGGTGCGGTCCGTCCGACAGTGCTGAGAACATTCTAGACGCGGAAGCCGCCGCTACAGCACACAGTGAGTTACCCTATCATTTTTTTCTTTCATTATAGTTTCATTTCATCAGGGATTTAATATCTATGGGTTGAATTGACTATTGCAAAGGAGAAATGATTTCGCCTTAGAAATCATTTTGGGACGGGGATTACATACAAAATTGTATGTTGTAATTGTTGAGGTATAATTGTTAGAAGTGACAATTAGACTTCGACAAAAGTTTGAATTGAATCTAATGGACAACTTGCACCTGTTAGGAAAAAGCCCAATTTTGTACTATATCGATAGATTGTCTTCTCAAATGTTGGAAAACATCAACAATTTTTACTCATTTTATTTTTTAAGTATTTTATCATTTAAGTTTAAAGTTACCTAAAAATCACGTGACCCCAAAACGCTATTTGACGTCACTGAGCCCGATGCAAAAGGTCGTCGGGAGTTCACAGGAGTTATGGTATGGCACAAGTTTTGACAAGTGATCAAGGTAAGTTGAAATGATTGGTTTAAGAACTTAAAAAGTTTTCCATGAAGAAAAATGCTTCGAAAATTACCTTCACCATACCACCGCTGCTGTGAACTAGCGACGACCGATGCAGTGACGGAAGTAGGAAAAATAGCGTTTTGGTATAGAGCATTTTCAATCACATGACTTGACCTAACAACGGCCTTAGCAACGTTGCTTTTGTCCTCCAAGTGACATCATGTGCGAATGCTGCTATTGGATGCTTCTATTTCCCGCCCCTAACAACAGCCTTAGCAACGTTGTTTTTGTCCTCCAAGTGACGTCATGTGCGAATGCTCTATAGAAAGAAGTACTAAATTTAAAAAAGAAGATGCGTTCTGTCATAACTTGAGTTTTTCTACATGATAAACCCAAAATTGAAAAATGTGCAAGTGGTCCATTGCCAAAAGCCAATTAAGGAGGGAACTCTTTTTCTTATGTTGTCAAAAGAATTCTTTTCGCGTTGAAAGTCCTTTCAGCTACCACATTTAAGGAGCTGGACGTTGTAGATTATATTCAATTTATTTAAGGGGGATTTTTTGAGGGAGTACCTAGGTCGTTGGACCTTCAAACTCCAGTATAACTAGCCTCACTGGGTGAGGCCATGAGCTGAACTGTTACAGAACGTGTGACTTGAAAGTCACAGCCAGCTGAGGAGTGGCTAGCTTGATGCTAACCCCCTCTTGATTTCCCCAAGTAACCTTGGTACTCATTTTATCGACCCCGGAGGGATGAAGGGCTGAGTCTGCCTTGCCCGTGGACCGGGATTTGAACCCCGGGCCTGTGGTGTGGGAGCGCAAAGCTCTTCCTCTACGCCACCGGGCTTCTATTATATTCAGTTGTGATTTTCCTCCCAGGAGATGCAGCCGACTTCGAGAGCGAGCCGAAAGACCTGAGGCTGGGCGTGAGTCTTCACTGCCTGAGCAAAGAGTACTCCAACAAGAAAGTGGCCGTGCAAGACCTCAGCCTCAACTTCTACGAAGGGCAGATCACCTCTTTCCTGGGCCACAACGGAGCTGGGAAGACCACCACCATGTAAGCACTCTCGATTAATCAATGGTGAAAAACTTTAAACAGCCTTAACCCTCAAACTAATTGATGGAATTGGATAAAGTTGGCATTTTTTTTTACCTACAGTGGGTGGCCATTGAATTAGGGACACTACTGAAGTTTTTATAATTTCAGTATTAAACGATTTTTAAGCATATAAATGAAATTTATTTATGTTTATTTTACTTTTTATTGATTCTAGCATTATTTTATAAGAGTTTTATGAGTGGACACAATAGATAATTGTTTTATTTTCGAAATTAAGTGATTTTATTCGAATCTGGGATAAATTTGCTGAAAATTGCTAATAAAGATAAATTAAAAAAATAAGTTTGAAATATTCTAAGCACGTTTTTCTTGTTCAAAAAATGTATAGAGAACATGCCCCGACGCGTAGAAGTAATAATTTCAGAAAAAGGCGGTATTACAACATACATACATTTTTCTCATCATATTTCTATTTATTCATACATTTATTCCAAATGAAAAAATATTAATTTTACAAAATAGGCTGTATTTATTATCCTAAGAACATCCCCTTGTAAATAAAAAATACCCATGAGGTTTAAAATAAATAACTTAGCTGAAAAATGCAGTCGTTATACTTGAAAAAACTGAAATCCGAGAAGTGTCCCTAATTCAATGGCCACCCACTGTATATTTACGCTTACATTCAGTGGCGGATTCAGGGGGTGGCACTCTGGAAAGTGCCCCCCCCCTTGGACCCAAAAAATCACTCATAAGTAACAAAAAATGTCCCAAAAAGTACGCAAAATTAGTTAAAACCCTACTTTTACAGGTCAAAGTTCAAAATTTTTTCAGGGGGAGGACCCTCATACCCCCTAGCGGTAACAAAAGGGGATCTTGAGTGATACTTTTTAGAAAATCCCCAAAATTTTGAAATTTTTCTCAAAAGGTAAAGGTGATGGTCTGAAAAAATGCCCCCCCCCCCCTTTAAGCCGTGCTGGATCCGCGCCTGCATACATTAAGCATACAAAATTTCATAAAAATCTAAGAACCTTTTGGCATGGAATGACCCTTACGTAGGTCAACTTTTGAGATTATAATTTAACTACCACTAAACTATGGAATATATTTTATTTATAATATTTACCATATTTATTATTTTACTCACTCAGTTCATCTTTTTTTAATCTTGATCACTGGGCAAAAACATTGCACAGTAATAAGTTAATTTTAAAATCAAAGAGCTTACTAGTTGGTTCGGTTACTCTAGGGCCGTATTCAGAAACTTTTAACACGATTATGAAACGAGTCGATAACGCTTCGAGACCGAGAACGACATCGAAATGATATCGAAACGATCATTTTCAAACGACTTCAGCTCTCTCGTTTCCTCAAAAACGAGTAATATAGCGGACTCTGGTTTGCAAACCTCCCAGCGATGACGCGAATTTCTTTTCAACCAATCAGAGTCAGCTATATTACTCGTTTTTGAGGAAACGAGAGAGCTGAAGTACTCGTTTGAAAATGATCGTTTCGATGTCGTTCTCGGTCTCGAATCGTTATCGACTCGTTTCATAATCGTGTTAAAAGTTTCTGAATACGGCCCCTATTCTGCGTTTCTGAACCAAAAGGCCCTATCTCCGTTACACTTGATTATTCCAGGAGAAAGAAAAACTAAAATTTAAGATTTTAATTCGAAAGGCAGAACACCTCTTTCCTAGGACACAACGGAGCTGGGAAAACCACCCCCATGTAAGCTGTCTTGATTAATTTTAATCATCATTAGTGAATGGTTATGACCATAGTGGTTGAGGCTTCGGGACCGCGTTCGAATTCCGACATCGCTATAGAGACCCACGTAGTATATGCTGAGCAGTAGCGGCTCGTGAGTTGATAAACTGGGGGTTCACACCCATTTTATAAAAATTAAAATTTACAAAAGATCTAGAAACAGAAGGATGTTGGACCAATGCATAAAAAAATTATCTCTCTTAGGAGAGTAGTTATAAATGCTTAAATTCTTCACTACATGCGCTTTCATTTTGAAAAAAATATGCATTTAATGGAAATAAACAAGCACTTATGAATATAAAATGCTCCTTTCATTTTTTATACCATTGAGGGGAAAGTCATAATACTTATACATAACATTTTTCCTCACAAACACCTTTTATAATTATCAATTATTAAAAATTAGTTGACATGAAGATTATAATTTTCTTTTCAAAAAGTACTTGTCTCATTTTCTAACTAGCCGAAAAAATCCAGACCACAAAAAAAAAAGCTGAGCTTCAAAAACGCCAGCCCCGGCACACAAAATCTGTGCTAGCGGGAATCCAAATTACGAGGCCGTAAGCTTAAAATTCCCCCGGTAAGCAGTCGGGGTTTCTTCGGAATCACATATTTTTTACTTTCACACGTGCGAAAAAGGAAAGAAAAATAAGAGTTCATTCTATTTTCGATTGCTTTCGCGTTTCCGGTAGGAAATTTTTCTTATTGAGTAGAGAAGGGGGGAGGAGAAACATAATTCTGAGTGTAAAAAAGAATTTGAGAATATATTTCCATTAATATTTATTTATCTTTATATTCGATTTTTTTTCTACTTTTTCTGTGGGTGTTCACGTGCTCCTGTGCTCCTATGGACGAGCCGCCACTGATGCTGAGTATGTGATCGTTAAATTTGTAGGTCTTAAAGTCCGGTGTATGATCATGGCGCAGTTTACCTTGGGGGACGTTCAAATAAATACTACGTAATCATGGTTTTGGCCATTTTTGACCCCCCTAACCCTTGTCAGCAGAGATAAGCAAAACCGTAAACCCCCTCTCATAATTGCGTAAGAAAACTGCTTCCCTCAAAATAAAAAGTCAAAATGCTTGAAAAATTTTTGCCGGTTAAAATTTATTTTTGGTTGAATTTTTTAGATTATATATGGAAAAAAACAAGAGATTTTTGAAAGTGCAGTGTTTCTACTATCTTACTTAAGCATCATTCATACACCCTCTCAAATATAAGCAAATAGCAAACCCCCTTTTAGGTGTCTACTTAGTAATATTTGAACGGTTAAACCTTATCTTACCAAATTTTTACTTATAAATGTAGAAGCTTTAAATTTCGTTTATTTACAATCAACAGTCTACTATATAGAATGGCAGAATGAAATTTAAGATTGAAACTTATAATAATCGTGGTTAAAATGTCACTTAAGCAGAAAAAAGTTTTTTTTCATAGTGTCTTAAAAAAATGTATGAAGCAAAAACCTCTATGAATATTTTCTAATAAATTATAAATTTCTAGAAAGAAAAGGAAATAAGCAAATTTCCTCTTCTTTCTAGAAATGTACTATAGTTTATTGGAAAATATTCATACAGATTTTTGCTTGATGTGTTTTTTTAATACACTATGTTTAAGGGGCATTTTAATCACAATAAGGCTGGGCGCGCACGAGTGACTAAAGTCACGGCGACCAGTATCACTAGTATCAAAAATATCGCTAGAAAACAATAGAGCATTTTCAATCACATGACTTTACCTAACAACGGCCTTAGCAACGTTGTTTTTATCCTCCTGTGATGTCATGTGCGAATGCTTCTATTGGATGCTTCTATTTCCCGCCCCTAACAACAGCCTTAGCAACGTTGTTTTTGTCTTTGTCACCGTGACAAAAGTCGCCCGTGCGCGCTCGCCCTAAAGAGTTTTAATCTAAAATTCCTTCCGCTATTCGACTCTGTAGGCTATTGACTGTTAATAAATGATATTTTAAGCTTTTACCTGTATAAACAAGAATTTGGTTAGGCAAAATGCAATTAAACACCAGCCCGAAATCAGCTCAAAGTCAAGATCTGTAAAACTCAGCCTTAACTCTCAATCGAATTGATAGAATTGGATAAAAATTGGTATTTTTTTACCTATATTTACGCATACATTTAGAATTTCATGAAAATCTGAAAACCTTGGGTGTACTACAATTGAGTTTTCGCTGGATGATTTGGTATGGAATTACTACTACATATTAAATTTTTGAGATTATAATTTAACTACCACTAAAATATAAAACATATTTTATTTATATTATTTACCATTTGAATCATTCTATGTTCGTCGAACTCCTTGCAGAATAATATATGAAATCGCCGGGCAAGTAATGCACGGTGATAAGTTAATTTTAAATTCGAAGTGCTTACTTCTTTACACAGGTAAATTATTATACATTTCTGAACAAAAAGGCCCTTTCTCCGTTTTACTTAATTATCCCAGGAGAGAAAAAAAATTTAAGATTTCATTTCGAATTTTTAACGTCGTAAAAGTTTGAAATTAAGTTAATTATAACTCAAATTTCCACTGACTGAATAAGCAAGTTGTTTGTGATTTACACACTACTCCAGATTTACAGACTCCGACTAGACTAGAGAAAACTTGTATTATCAGTTTCAGAATTCTACTAACACAATCTCTTTCATACATTACTCAGATCTCTTTTCGTGGTCTTTGGGTTTCCGAAAACAATGTTTGCCGAAAAACCTTTCCACAATAGTATTTAAGTGTTAGCATGACAAGGTTGCAAAAAAATCTTGATAGAAATACCTTCTCAAAACCTGTCACCTCAGTTTCTAACCTTGTTTTAAGTTTTCCCGTAAGGTTACCTAACCTTATCAGGTAGCGCAGGTTGATTTTACCTTGTCACAAAGTTACAGCCTTATAAAACAAAAACAACCTCACAAAAACCTAAAATAGGTTATGCTGTAAGGTTACAAGAAGGTTTATAAAATCCTACATTGCTATCTTGGTAAAGGTCTGTATCAATATAACGGGATTTCCTGGGCGTTTCTGGTTGACAGGATTTCCTTGGTAAATAACAGGGTTTTTAGAGTTTGACTGGATGAAACCTCTTGTTCTGGTACTTGGAGGTCCACTGTAACGTTTTAGTGTAATACTACAGTACGTATTTTAAAACAGGATTTCTCTCTTCTTTTTCAGTTCTATACTGACAGGGATGTTTCCTCCGACGTCGGGTACGGCCCGCATCTACGGCCGGGACATTCGAAGGGACATGGACTCCATTCGAAGGAGTCTCGGTACTTGCCCCCAACACAACGTTCTGTTCGACGAGTAAGTAAAAGTAACCGATAATCCCATGACTGCCCCATTCTATAATTTTCAGATTTCATACCTCATTATGTTGCAAAAAACATGTATAATTTTCAAACAAAAAATTTAAGGACACCAACATTGCTTTATAGAAACTCTTTTATGAAAAAATAATGAAGTATTTTTTCATTGACATAGTCAAATTTTATATCAAATTAAACTTTGCTCCTGAGAAAAACTCTGATGATTCTCTTCAACAATTTAATTTCCTTCCGGAGCAAAACTCTGATCCTCGTGAACTGTTCAGTTCTCCACCCCCTCCGGAGGAAAGTTGACTAACCATCAGCTTTGAATTAGGTTCTAAAACAAAATAAACTCCTTCAAAACATTAAGTTTTTTCCCGAAGCGAAATTAAACTCAATCATATTATTTAAATTTCTTTCCGGAGAGAAAACGTTGAATTTCGTTCCGGAGGGACACGAAACCCGATTATCAACCTTAAATTTTGCGCAGGAGCAAAATTAAACTGTCTTCAGCCACGGCTTACTAGATACTATATACCGAGTACGGAAATCATTAAAAATCCAGATGGTATTACTTGACAAACTGGCAAAGCATATCCACAGTGTTGAAGGCGGTGGGTGATATAGGTAGGACTTGTAGCGCTCCAAGCGGGAAAAGTTGTCAAATGGTTTTCATTGTTCAAAACTCGGCTAGCCTGTATAGTATCTAGTAAGCCGTGGTTGAAGCATTGAATTTCTTTCGCCGGAGCTAATTTATTTTCCAATAAAGTGTTGAATTTTCTTCCGGAGCGAAATAAATGTTATTTTGGTGTATAATTTTGTTCCGGAACTTAATTGATCTTGCAGCTTAGTTGTGAATATATATAAGGAACTGGAAAAAATTATTTTATTCCTGATTTTTCCACACTTTGTCTTGACGGCCACTAACAACACTGTTTTTCCGGACGTGTTTCAGCCTGACTGTTCTGGAGCACCTGTGGTTCTACGCGCGTCTGAAAGGAGCCAGAGAGAGTGATGTGATCGAAGAAGCCAACGAAATGATCAAGGACATGAACTTGGAACCCAAGACAAACGAACTTTCGAGAAACCTATCAGGTGATTTTGAGCGACGATGTGCTCCAATATTGTGAGGATCCTGGTGATAAAGATTGTGTGATCATTTGATGGAAGATTGGATGAAGTTAGCCCTTATTTTTGAACGGCCTAAGGGCAAGGATGCATGTATTTTTGTATGGTCAACTTAAGGGTCACCGTAAAGTTTTATTACAGCCAGCCACTTGCTGTAATAAAACACTTATCTCCCCCAATCTCTTTGTACGTCCCCTCGCACTCGCGTCCGAGGAGGGGTCGGTAATTGACCACACAAAGAAACCGGGACCATAAATTGAGGTTTCCTCTGCTGTAATAAAAGTCTACGGCTCTCCAAAAGCTGCTGTTTGCTAAGGGGGATGTTTTAGTTCCACCGATTTTAAGATAGCGTGGATTTGCGAGGGCAGTCGCGGAGTCATTCAAAAGGGGGTAATCCCCGCACGGGAAGTTTGGGGACAAATCTTCAAACTCCAAAATACTTCCATCCTTCCCTTTGAGTCTGTTTAAAAATTTACTACCAATTTCTTTTTCTTCAAGTGTCACCGGTGGTAGACATAAGACCAGAAAATACCAGTCCGCTTTCTGTTAAAAAGTAGTGTTAAAAGAAAGAGCGCTACGAAAAGATTAATATTTGTAGAAATAACTAAATTATTAAACTTGGATGTCAATATGATCTTTTTAAGAGACAGGGGAGTATTTAACTAGAACAAGGTGATAAGAAACTTTTGATTTTGGCCAAATTTTTAATTAAACTCACTGGAAAACTATCAATGAAAATACCTAAAACATAAATGGGGTTTTATATAAGAAATTTTAATAAAACTTTCATTTAATTTTTAAGTACTACCTTAATAAGTAAAGAGTTGACATTTTTTCTTTTTGAGTAACAAGATAGATGCTTTCCCAAATAACTTACTTTCAACCCTCACTTAGAAACAAATCAAATTATAATTACTGAAAATATACAATACTGAGGTCAAACAAACGCGGTGGTTATTTTTACCGAAAAAGCTAGTGATCATATACAACATTGTATAAAATATTCAGCTAAATCAATGTTAAACTTTTGTATATTTCTTATGAGTATACTGCATTCTCCCTATGCCAATAAGAGGATTGTTTTTGCTGGAGTATGTGCGTGTTTTTACCACAGGTGG
Source organism: Tetragnatha montana (assembly GCA_963680715.1). Taxonomy (NCBI): domain Eukaryota; kingdom Metazoa; phylum Arthropoda; class Arachnida; order Araneae; family Tetragnathidae; genus Tetragnatha; species Tetragnatha montana. Next base: position 11,119,135 of record OY796677.1, on the reverse strand, counting down.
CATGCAGCGCAAGTTGTCCATCGGAATAGCCTTCGTGGGAGGGTCTCAAACGGTCATCTTGGACGAACCCACTGCTGGAGTCGACCCCTATGCCCGAAGGTCCATCTGGGAGCTCTTGCTCAAGTACAAAGCAGGTCGGTGTGTCTTCATTGCAAAAAAAAAAAACCACATTTAAGGACACTTTTTTTTGTTCTCAAATTAACAAAACTTCGGTTGTGTTGTTACACTGCAAATGGGTGTGTAACACTTTTGCAACACTAAGTAAACACAATAACTAACACTTCTACTCACTAAACACTTGCGTTGTGTGAGAAAAAGAGTATTGTGAAAGTGTTGCTATAGAGACAGAAAATGTGTTCTTATGGTGTTGCGATCGAAATTTAAGAAGACCTAATTTAAGATCTTAAACCTATTTTACAACACTATTTTAAGAATACAGTCTCTGGATAGAACACATTTCCAACACTTTTCAAGCGTATTCAAAACACTTTGACGACACAATAAAGCGATAAAGTGCAACATTGCACCTAACATCACCGAAGTGTTGGTCATGTGAGGACAAAATTGCGTTTTTAAATGTGTTTATTTTTGTAATGAACATTTGCTGTGTTTTTATAGAAAGAATACTCTATCACCTTATTGTGTGATAAAGTATCTTTCACTCAAATAGTTATTGTTTTGGTCATGTGTTTCTATGACTGAAGGAGCAAACATTTCATCTTGTTAGAGATTTATTTTTAATTTTTATTCTATCCATGCTTTAAGTGGTTAAACTTGCAATGAATGATTTTGCCGTGAAAAAGAATCACAGCTGTTTTTCTCCAACGAAAAGGACAACAAATGCCCTAAAATCTGGAAAATTTTTACAAATTATAATGCATCCCCTGATCACACTCACCAGTTAAAAAGTTTATCTTTAAATGGCTGGACTAATACTCAATCATATTTTACTGTAGTGATATATGAAAATTAGTTTCTGTTAAACACTTCAAGATAATAATTGCATGTGTTATGTAAAGGGGAGATGAGAAGAATTAATATGGGTATAAATAAATATGTTACTTAAGTCAACGTTTTTTCTGTGGGATCATTGGAGGATAGACAATTATGAGCATTTCTACTTAGTCCACAGAATTACTGCAATATTAATAATAATCTATATCTATAAAAGCGAAATACCACTGACTGACTGACTGACTCACTGACTCACTGGTAAGTGACAAACACTCAACACGAAATCTCCGAAACTACTGGACCCAGAGGCTTGAAATTTGACAGAGACGTTCCTCTCTGCTATGCGACGCGCACTAAGAAACGATTTTAAAATCCAACGACTCCTTCCCTGTTTTTCGGCGCTTTTTCGACTCCGTTTTTCCCATTGAAATAGCATTGTGCATTGTTGAAATGCATAAATTGCATTAGGTTTATTTCTCTCTTGAGGTTTCGTCTGGAATCATTTGTTAAAATATAATTTCAAAAATTTCATAATTTATAACAAATTAAGACGAAAAATACAGTGTAAATTTCTATTTCAAAATTATAACAATTTTCAGGAAACATATAAATTCAAATAATTAATTTTGAAACAACATTTTCCTTTATTTGTAATTTTAATTTTTTTCTAAATTAAATGTATTTATGATGGAAAGGCTAAAATAAATGGTTTCCATGGAAACAGAGCTGAAATTATTTCATTGTTTCATGGGGCATGGTTTACTAGACTTATACATTCACTAAATTTTTATTGTTAAGTACTAGGAAACCGTTTATACTAAGAAGTTGGGCTATCATGATAAAAAGAAAATGAGATTTATCAAGCATTTTATTATTTTGATAAAAATGTTTTTATTTTTGGAGATGTAGGATCATACAAATAAAAACTGTATTCTTAATAATTTTTGAATATAGATTAAATTAGGTATAGTTAAATATTTTGCTTTAGCGGCGAGAGTTGTTGACTGAATTACACATCGGGATTATTTTTTGATTATATTAATATCATTTTTAGAAAACGATAGAAATTTCATAAAATACGGTTTGTAACATCCTGTAGGAAATTATTCCCAAGGGGCTCAAAGAGGGTTGTGATTTTTACTTCCTAAGTTTTTTAAAGTGATTTATAAAAAGGTATATAAAAGATTTATAAAAGTGATTGTTTTTTTACAGCCGTAGTTAAATGCGGGACGGGGTGAGTTAGGGTATATTTTCACAGTAAGGAACCGGGATGAAAAAGACGACGGGGGTGACGGGATGATAAGTGACTGCTAATCCAGAAAAAGAAAAGACATATAACTTGATAAACCTGAGGATTTCAATTTGATTGTTCTTTACAGCGAAGGTAGCAGCCAAATTTAAATGCGGGACGGGATGAGTTAGGGTGTATTTTCACAGTTAGGAACTCGGATGAAAAAGACGACGGGATGATAAGTGACTGCTAATCCAGAAAAAGAAAAGACATAACTTGAAAAACTTTTTAAAATATTTATGAATTAACTCAACCCGTGCAAGGCCGGGTAAGTCAGCTAGTCTATATCTATAAAAGCCAAATACCACTGAGTGACTGACTGACTGACTCACTGGTAAGTGACAAACACTCAACACGAAATCTCCGAAACTACTATACCCAGAGGCTTGAAATTTGACAGAGACGTTCCTCTCAGCTATGCGACGCGCACTAAGAAACGATTTTAAAATCCAACTACTCCTTCCCTGTTTTTCGGCGCTTTTTCGACTCCGTTTTTCCCATTGAAATAGCATTGTGCATTGTTGAAATGCGTAAATTGCAGTAGGTTTATTTCTCTCTCGAGGTTGCGTCTGGCCTCATGTGATAAAATATAATTTCAAAAATTTCATAATTTATAACAAATTAAGACGAAAAACACAGTGTAAATTTCTATTTCAAAATTATAACAATTTTCTGGAAACATATAAATTCAAATAATTAATTTTGAAACAACATTTTCCTTTATTTGTAATTTTAATTTTTTTCTAAAATAAATATATTTATGGAAAAGCTAAAATAAATGGTTTCCATGGAAACAGAGCTGAAATTATTTCATTGTTTCATGGGGCATGGTTCACTAGACTTTTATACATTCACTAAATTTTTATTGTTAAGTACTAGATAACCGTTTTTACTAAGAAGTTGCCTATCATGATAGAAGGAAAATGAGATTTATCAAGCATTTTATTATAGAGCATTTTCAATCACATGACTCGGCCTAACAACGGCCTTAGCAACGTTGTTTTTGTCCTCCAAGTGACGTCATGTGCGAATGCTCTATTTTGATAAAAATGTTTTTATATTTGGAGATGTAGGATCATACAAATAAAAATGGATTCTTTATCATTTTTGAATATAAATTAAATTAGGTATAGTTAAATATTTTGCTTTGGCGGCGGGAGTTGTTGACTGAATTACACATAGGGATTATTTTTTGATTAAATTAATATCATTTTTGGAAAACGATAGAAACTTCATATACGGTTTGTAACATCCTGTAGGAAATTATTCCCAAGGGGCTCAAAGAGGGTTGTGATTTTTACTTCCTACCTTTTTATCAAGTGATTTATAAAAACCGAAGCGAAATTTTTGAAAAGGACATCGGAAATACTTCATAGAAATTTTGTTTAAGATTTTAAACTATAAATTTCAAAAGACTGATCATTTCAATTAGATTGTTCTTTTACAGCCACAGTGAAATGCGGAACGGGATACGTTAGGGTATATTTTCACAGTAAGAAACCGGGATGAAAAAGACGACGGGGGTGACGGGATGATAAGTGACTGCTAATCCAGAAAAAGCAAAGACATATAACTTGATAAACCTGATGATTTCAATTTGATTGTTCTTTACAGCGAAGGTAACAGCCAAATTTAAATGCGGGACGGGATGAGTTAGGGTATATTTTTACAGTTAAGAACTGGGATGAAAAAGACGACGGGATGATAAGTTCCAGAAAAAGAAAAGACATAACTTGAAAAACTTTTTAAAATATTTATGAATTAACTCAACCCGTGCAAGGCCGGGTAAGTCAGCTAGTTTCTAATATATTTAATTCATCAAGGAGCTGTGCTCTCTTTATATTGTTGAGTTCAAATATTGTATTCAAAATAAAGCTATTTTGTGCTTTATTCGTTTGAATTTCGGGGAAATATTGGAGAATCTCATTTTCTATGCCAGTGATTCTCAACCTTTTCATACCTACAGACCACTAGATACTTTACCAAATCAATAAAACCTGAAATCCTCCCACAGACCACATGTCGAAGTGACACATAATCTGTTCTAATGATTTTTAACCTTTTCATACTCAAAGACCACAAGACACTTAACCAAATAAATAAAACTTGCAATCCTCCACGGACCGCAGGCTGAGAATCACCTACCTCTCTAGACGTTTCTAATAATTCAGGGTTGATGCTATTGCTATTGGCATTAAAACGCGATTTAACGTAGTTTAAAATTATCTTTAAATTATTTGTTGCATGTTAAAAGAACCATGTTTTATAAAAATCATTTTAATGATTATATTAAAAAACAACCTATAATAATAGCAATTTTAATGAAAAAAAAAAGGAAATCATTATAATGATTTTAATGACACAAAGTCATTATGATGACATTATATTAACAATTATTAATGCCTTGTGTATTGCAGGCCGAACGGTGATTCTGACAACCCACCACATGGACGAGGCAGACCTTCTTGGCGACCGCATCGCCCTGATCGCCAACGGCCGGCTCCGATGCTGCGGATCTTCCCTTTTCCTGAAAGCCCGCTTTGGAAACGGCTATTACCTCACACTTGTGAAGGCTCACGGATACGGATCAACTTCAACCAAAGGATCAGGCGTAAGATTCGCAATGTTATTCAAATTATACTTGTGTTAACCCAATAGTCTACGAGTTGGATGCGTGTGTGAAATATGACTCGGTGCGCGAAATATTTCACCTGGAATAGATTCGATTGATGTTGGCAAACCGAAATGTACGACAGCCAGAAGGCTAAGTGGGGTCAAACGTGCGTATTTTACATAAAAATTAACTGATTTGGAAATGGCTGTAAATTGACATAAGTATCAGATGAATGTGAGTAAAAGTCAGGAAATACAGTTAGAAGGACAAATAAAGAGTTGCCAGTAGGCACCATTTCATTTTCTTCTTGATTTTAAGGGGTGTGCCGTCCAAATCTTTTTAGAATTGAATGTAGATTCTATTTCTATATAAAGCTCGAAATCAGGGGACATATATAATGGGAACAGACCCCTACTATTGGAAGATTGGAGAAACATACTATGCATTCATTGGATTTTAGATTCCCACAGAAGTTAAATATCTACAGAAAAAGTTAAACTTTATAAACAATTTTCATTGACTTGGGCAAACAATGTATAAATTAGTAGGTAGTACCACGGCTTACTAGATAGGTACTCATACAGGCTAGCCGAGTTTTAAACAATGAAAACCATTTGACAACTTCCCGCTTGGAGCGCTACAAGACCTACCTATATCACCCACTGTCTTCAACACTGTGAATATGCTTTGCCAGTTTGTCCAATATTGCCATCTGGATTTGCAATGATTTCCGTACTCGGCTAGCCTGTATAAGTATCTAGTAAGCCGTGGTAGTACTATAGGAAAATATTAATAAGTTATTCATTCATATTGAAAATTGATGGCGGTTCAGGAAATAACCTCTCCCTTTGTAGCAGTTAATCTGACTTTCTAAATCAAGGGGGAATTCCCTTAAATACTTCCAAGAACCCTTTTAAGAGCCCTTTCTCTTTGAAAGAAATTTCTTTAGCATTTTTTTCAATCCAACAGTTATATTGTTTTATAAGGACTAGGGGGCCTGCCCCCTGCTCGCTATCGCTCACCAACCCCCGTAACTGCTTCGCAGTTCTTTTCAGATCGCTTCGCGATCTTAGCGAGCAGAGCTCGCTTGTTCATCTCAACAATCCAGCCTAACACTCTTCTCGACTTAATTAAGCCTCTTGTAATACCGAAAAGACCTCTCTCTTGCTTATAAATAATTTAATTCGTATCATTCCCCTAAATTAACAACAAAACTGTTGCTGAAATACATTCCTTTTTTAGCTTATCAATAATTTAATCGAAATGTTAAGAAATATCCAGCAAGTCTACTAATAATCATCAACCATTTTGTAGAAAAAACATTGTTGAAAATAAAAGAAATTAGACTCATCATAAAACTCGCCTGTTTCTCTAGTGAACGGCAACAGAAAGAGAAGAAAAAATTAAAACTTTGAATCTTAATAACTCTAAAACTAATTAGAATTTTTTGAAAAACAAAACGCCAATATTTTTATAAAAAATAATTGTATGTGTGTTTAAAATATCATAGTTCTACTGTGATTAGTTTTTCTTTTATAACGAAAAAACCGAAAACCCGTCAAAAATTTCGAAACTTTAAAACTTAATTACTCCAAAACTTCGAAATTCGAAAAAAGGGCGACGAGGTGCAAAACTTCACATCTAAGAGAATGCGGCTGCAAAAAATCATATTTCTGCTGCGAATAGATTTTGCTGGGGGCGAACTCGCAGCAGAAAAAAATAATTTTCGACTTTGACATTAAATAATTCCAGAACTAAATATCTCATTAATTAGCTATTGGAACGAAAAGGACCCTCATACATTTGTCTACAAATGGTCAAAATTTCAATAATTTCCGTTCCATAGTTTTTGCAAAGTGACAATTCAAAATTGTCAAAGTGAAGATTTTCTGAAACAGCGGCGGCGGCAGCGGCGGCGGCGACTGTTACTTTTTTTTAATATAGAGAGATAAAAAAACACTAAAGTCACCACTAGTTTTAAATGGCTTTATTGATTATTTTCTAAAAAATTTTACATTCATGTTTATCCTGTCTACACTCCTTAATATTTTTAAAGCTCGACTAACTAAATTGTTGGAGTAATGTTGTAAAATAGGTTAGGTAATTGTTCCAATCTTTATCTATTAAAGAACGTTATTAATTAAATAAATAATATATTTTTCGCTCAATTATATGGATCAGGGATGAATAAATTTAGTTCTGACAGTCTTATGTTCTAAAATGTCACAATCAAATGTAAAGAACCTCAAAGCATCAAATCACCATAGATATTGCTTCTTGCCCAAAACGGGATCAAATTTTCTGGCTTATCACTATATTTTACAATTTGGTTGATCTAAAATTTCCTTTCAGTTTAGAATAAAATTGAATGCACGTTTTTCCTGAAATTGAAGTGGTAATTTTTATAATTGTACGACAAATTCACTGGGACACAATTTGGTGCTTTTACTGTTATTTTATGGTGTACGTTTTGTTCATATGCTGCACAAACCAGTTGTATACTATACTCGACAACAACGTTCCCTGAACCCAGTACGTCACTAAGCGAAAGGAGAAAATGGGTAAAAACAAAGCCTGTTGGGTTGCTAGGAGGAGTTTCGGTACTCAAATCGTGATAAAAAGGCACTGTATTATGCACATGGGTTTAACCAAATATTCATATTTTTAAATTGACGTTCTGATCATTTAACTCAAAATTCAGACACCGTGATAGGAACTACTTTGTGTATTAGTGACGTCATAGGGTCAACTAATGTTGCTGTCGAGTATAGCACATAATTTTAAATTAAAAAACACATGCTTTGAATTTTAGGAGTTAACGGATGAAGGAGTGGCAGACATGTCAACTGTGGACTCCAAATCGGACCTGTCGGAGAATACTGAAAACGGACCAAACTCTGTATCTAGCGCTCAATCATGGGGTAAGTAAGAAATCTTTCGAAATATCTTCCAAAATCCTTGAGGTTTCATGCATTTTTGAAAGAAATATGTTAAAACTACTCATTCTTTTGGTTGGTGTTTGAAATTGATTACTATGGAGACGAATAGAAACCCCTTAAAATTGTATAAACTCGCGGAAAAACTCGAGTCTTAATCATTACTGGTGATCATAATTTTAATGATTATCTGTGAGCATTATTTTTCGTTTCTAAATAGAAAAATCACGAAAGAGCGCCAAATTGCCAATAGAGAGACACTTAGATTAGCTCTCTATTCTAAAAAAAGAAAGCTTTTGGATGAACGGTAGGGATGTTACGGTTCCACTGGAACAGTTCCATGGAACCTAATCCCAGCATGGAACCGTTGGAACCGGTTCCACGAAGAACCCCTTAATGGTTCCACCCTAGAACCGATAAAATTCAATGCAAATTCATATTTCTCCGCAACCCAACTCAACGTTTAACGAGAATCCATCAAGCCACTCCCCATCCCCAAGCTGAATTAAAACACGCGCGCTTCTTTCTACCAGTGTGCAGTGTCTCTCTCTGCTCCCTTCCCTCTCTATGCATTGCGTAAGTATTACGTCACTCTACTACTCCAAAAGAAGTGAGAGTGGCTTGAGGTATATGTGAAGTTGAGGTGGTTCAATGAGTGAGGCGGAACTGTTTGGAACTGAGACACTGGAACGAAATAAACGGAACTCTTTGGAAAATTTGACTAGATTGGAACTGCTTTGGAACTTATTACTCGATTGGAACTTTTAACGATTTTGGATATCTTTGGAACTTATTGGAACTAGGCACTCAGATTGGAACGTGTAACATGATTAGAAGTTTTTGGAACTTATTGGAATTTATTTCCAGATTGGAACTTTTATTTCGATGGGAAGTTTTTGGAACTTATTAGAAATTATTACTAGATTGGAACTGTTAATATGATTGGAAGTTTTTGGAACTTATTGGAACTTCTTACTGGATTGGAACTTATAACATGGTTGGAAGTTTTTGGAACCTATTGGAGCGTATAGGGTTTGTTTGGGGCTCCATTGAAACTGGTGTAGCTAGCTGTCGTGAGAATTGAGATTAAAGGTACGCGTGCGTTTTAGAATATCTCGGTGGGGGGATGGGTTAATTTTTTTTAGGAAATATTCGTATTCTTAAATTTATTAATGTACTTAGTCCTATTAAAACCATTACACGAGGAAGTTTTCCTAGAAATTAAGGTGATGCACTAAGATTGTAAAAAGTCAATTTAAAGTCAAGTCTCCGTTGAAATGGGTGTAGCTAGCTGTCGTGTCGTGAGAATTGAGATTATCGGAAGGAATGCGTGTTATGGTGTGTTAATAGATCTCGTTGGGGGACGGGTTACTCGATATTCTTTTAAATTTAATAAACACCCGATTCCGAAAATTGGTTAATAGTCTAATATATTAATTTGTTTATGTTCTTTACACGTAAAATACCGACATTTGCGTGTATCGCAAATGGAATTGCTTCGATGCATTAAGATTGTAAAAAGACAAATTTGTAGCTCACGAGACGAGTCTACGCTATGGTAATTCTATTTAATTCATTTGTGATTTATTTTTTATTTTATTAATATTTTTCAGGAAATATTCGCTAACTTAAATTTATTAATGTACTTATTGCTATTAAAATCAATACCGGAGGAATTTTTCTTAGAAATTAAGGCGATGCATTAAGATTGTAGAAAGACAAATTTGTAGCTCACGAGACGAATCTACTCTACGGTTATTCTATTTAATTTAATTATGATTTATTTATTAATTTTTTCTGGAAATATTAGTATTCTTAAACTAATTAATGTACATACTTAGCCCTGTTTAAACCCATACCCGAGGAAGTTTTTCAAGAAATTAAGCGGATGCATTTAGATTGTTAAAACAATCACTCGAGATTATTGCCTTCGGCGATGGACGTGAGAGTTTGCGCAGACAGCTAAAATCCACATTTAATTACAAATTTTCGGAAAATAATCTAATACTTTTCATCTTTAAAGTTTTATAAATACTATCATTGTAATATTAGTGAATTTCGAACAAAACTCTTAACGATGAACAAGGATTGTAAAGTTTCGAAAGAAAAATCACCCTGTTTGATTCGACGAGATCCTACGCTTTGAAGCGCACGCGTGTAGAAGACAAAGATATTAAGAAACTGGAATACTTATACGTTTTAAATATTAAGTTAAAAAGTGGTGACTAAAGACTTTGTTGCGATACATCTTTCGCACACAATTTAAAGCGTTACTGGAACACGTTAGTTTATATATTTTAAATATTAAAATTAAAAGTAGTGATTAATAAAGTTGTTTCAGTATTATGTGTCTAGGAACTCAGAGAACCCCCTACGTACGTCATGAACAAGACGATTTGTCTTCTTTCTTGTTCTTCTGAGGGAATCAAATCCTATTTCAGAGGAAGGTCGACATTACCCGGCAATTTGAGTTTGAATTCGGTAAAAGGTTAGCGACGGCGACACTTCCCCGTATTTCTTTGGATGGCGCCCCTAGACATGATTCGGGCCCCCTCCCAATCCCCAGTTATTATTTTATTAAAATTTCCAAAAAAAAAATCAGCAAAAATAAAATCCACACGCATGTGCATTGGATCAAAGAATCAAACTCAGGGGCACTTTTGCCAACACGAGTACAGCGTTGGGGACTATATTGGGCTTTCCAAGTCTGGGCAGAACTTCTTGGAACTGGAACTGTTAACGGAACCTAATCCCACCGTGGAACTGGAACTGTGGAACCGGTTCCACATTTTAACTAAAACGTAACATCTCTAATGAACGGTTTCCTGGTAAAAACCCCACTCCAATGTGCCCCACTCTCCTCTATATCTTTGAAAAGAGAGAGTAAAAATTTTGCGCGCAATGCATAGCACTATTTAAGAAGGTCTCCAGTGCTTTCCTGAAATTACCTTTCAGACTTTTTACTTTTAATATTACACAAACACACAATGTCATCATTACTATTCAGTGGAAACTGTAAGAAGAAATCTTTCATTTTATTCTTAACAGAGTCAGACGACTCTGTTTTACAAGATGAAGAATTATGGATCAAGAGAAGTTACATCCGTTTAAAAATATATATATAAAATATATATGTTTAAGTTTTAATAAAAAAGTGGTGGCTATTATATTTGTTTCTTCCTATTCTTAAAAGAAATATTTTGGTGAACAGTTTCCAGGTAAAAACTTTTTAATTACTGATCCGTATAACATATTTTTGGTATTAAACTGTTCGTTTTCTTTTGAGGATATGCAAAAGGCCATTAGAATTCCTAAAAAAATTCGAAACAAAGCTCTTTTTAATTAAAAATAACTTAAAAATTAGCGCTTTTAAAGTATATTAAAATGTTTTCCGAAGGTTTTAAGCCATTCTGAATACATTAAGATTTTTTAAAAAATTGACTGCAATTGTCCATTAGAAAAATTGTTTTCACGCATGTTTTATAAAGTGAGTAAGTTCTTTGAGCTGGGTTTTGATTTAACTACGAAACGATTCGAAAGGTCCTGCATAAGCAGTTTACGGGGGCGGTAGCTTTCTAGTTTTTAAAAATACTAAAGAGAACGCCTATGCTCGTAAAATTAGATTGGCGATTTTTTCTTGGTGTAAATGATTTTTTGGCATTGTTTGCTGAGTCTTATTTTTTGATCGAAATATGTTTCATCATGAATTAAGGATTATTATCTGAAAAAAACCTTATCTCTCAAAATTAATCCTGATTTTTAAAAGAGCATTTTCAATCACATCACTCGGACCTAACAACAGCCTTAGCAACAGACGCTTTGCCCTACAGAAGGTTAACAGTTACAGAAAATATCTGGTAGTGGAATTCTTCTATTGGAGCATTTGCAATCACGTGACCCCACACCTAACAACCGCCATAACAACAGATACCTCGTCACCTAGAAACCGCCTTAGCAACAGACGCATTTCCCTACAATAACTGGTCGTGACGTCACCTGAAAACACTCTATAGAGAGATACTACATTCAGGCTCATGGTTAATTGACATTTTTTAAAATGTATTAAAGTGTTCAGTTGTTTCATTTCATAAACTTCTTACTTTATGTTAATGTTTGTAATTTTATTTTCTTTTGATCTTTAATTTCCCCATCCCTATTAGCAGTGTTATTCCTAGGATTTCTATATGGAGGAGTAAAAATACTCCTTGACTTTTTTAGGAGGAGTAAAATTCAATTATGAAGAGTGAAATACGGAAATAGCATAAACTACATATACATGGACAAAATTTCTATTAAAAACTCTTACGTTTTAATGAACAAAATGAAATTGAAAAAAAATGAGGATGCTATTTTGGGTTTCAATCAATCAAAAAAAAATTACTATGAAAACACAATTAAAAAGTATGATAATTAGGATGCACTGGCTAAAGGTTTAAACTAAACCTTTGTGAAAAATTCAAAGAGTGAAAATATTCCTGCATAGTTTTTTAAAGAGTAATTCCGATTTTCAAGGAGTGAAAACTCTCTCAGAGGAGTTAAAAATATCTCTGCCTATTAGTGTTCCGTCTGAATTCTGATTCATCATCTAAATTTTGATTCATTATCCAAATTCTGATTCATCATCTGAATTCCGATTCATCATCTTAATTCTAATTCATTGTTTGAATTCTAATTCATCATCTTAATTCTAATTCATTGTTTGAATTCTAATTCATCAGACCAGACGTCACCTGAAAACACTCTATCGAAACCAATGAAACTCAAAATCCGATCATACGAGTTTCTTGTGCCAAAACAAAGCCCGATTTATACGATTTTAATGAACATTAATCATCAAACCGATTAAGTATGATCATTCAATTGAAACCTTGGTATTTCCACAGGCAACGGCGGGGGCACGGTGCTGAGCCAAGTGAGCGCGTTCGTGTCGCGCCACGTGCCAGAGGCGCGACTCCTGGAGGAGGTGGGTTCGGAGATGTCCTTCCTCCTCCCCGCCAACCGACCCGATCAGCTGCAGAGGCTCTTCCGCGCCCTCGATGCCTCCCTGCACAAGTTGGCCGTCTCCAGCTACGGAGTCTCCGACACGTCGCTCGAAGAGGTAAGTTGATCACCACTACAAAAGATAGATATTTATTTTCATAAGAACAAAAACGGTAGTGTTTACTACGTAAGCAGATAACTGGGCTGTATCAAAGTTAACGTCTCCACTCGTTTGATGTGGATAGACCGTTAGTTAAGGTAAGCTAACCATACCTCCTGGTTTTTCGTAATAATTTATGACTGGGCAAAATTTTTTTACCCACTTCTACGGCTTCACTTTACTCATATTTAGACTGCTGAAAGGGGCAGACACTCTATTTTTACTGTCAAGCACCTTTTAAATGTGAAAATTAACTCTGAACTTAATTGTTGTGAATTTTATGATTTAATTAAATCTGACAAAGAATTTTTGAAAAAAATGATAAGTGAAAAGTACAAATGATTAAATAAAGCATGTTATTTCAGTTTAAATGTTTAATTTTTTTTTAGTTTGGGGTTTGGGTGTTTGTTTAGTTTTTAATCTTTGATGGATAGTGGATTTCCGTGCTAGGCCGGGCAAATCAGCTAGTAGTTCATATATTTTACATTTATAATTTTTTTCTTTCATAAAGTAAAATTCTTCTTGCAAGATCGGAGGTAAAGGCCGGTACTCCATAAAATCGCAGATCATCAAAAAGTAAAATTAAATTAAATTTAATGAAACTTGTTAGGGGAAGGCTTTTTTGGCTATTAGTTTCGTAATTTTAAGGATCTTAATTTACATAGTTTTACAGCTTTTTTTTCTAATTAAAAGCTAGAAATATTTGATTTAGTCTACTTTACTTAATTCGAAGCTCAAACAGAAATTTTATTAATGATTAATAGTTTAATTTTCATGTTTTACCTTCAAGACAGTAGTAAATGTAAGCAAATTTTGAAAATGACCCATAACCACACTTTACAATATTTTATTACCATATTGTTAGTCACACAAAATGTTTTTTTTCCTGCATAGGTGTTTTTGAAAGTGACTGGAGCAGCAGGAACCATGGTAGATTCAGAAGAAGAAAATACACCGGATGGTAAGAACACTTTAGCAATTTATACGAATTATTTCAACTACTAACATATTCTGTTCCCCATAAGTTGCTAACGATATTGACCGATATTATATCTTCACAATGTCAGGTTATAACCGTAAATATCGTTGCTACTAGGGGAAGTTTAAGAAATTTTTTCATTCCTTTTTTAATAATTGACTGCCTTGCACACAGCATAGTAGTAATATTTAAGATTTATGAATGGTACTTTTACGCCCAGTGGCGTAGTGGTAGCGTTTTGTGCTCCACTACTAAAAGGGGCTAAGCATCAGGCCACCCACTCAGATTTTCAGTCACACGTTTTGACATGGTACTGCATCGCCCAGTGATACAGGTTCTATTGGAGTAGGTTACACATTAATGAATTCAAAAGTGATTTTTATAAGGGATATTTTTCTTATTTCGTTGGTTGATTTTCAATTAGTATACGATTATTTTCTGGCGTTTTTTTGTGTTCTTTTTAATGTAGTTCTTTTAACGTTCAAGCTTATTGAAATCACTTATATTAAAATTCCTCTCATGTTTCAGTTGAAGAGGAAGGCAAAAGCCGATGGTTCAGCCTTCGTAACACTCTAACTCGCCTCAAGTTACACAGCATTGCCAGATTCTTCGGAAAAGAGACTCCGGACACTCCAGAAGATACAGGTCAGTCCTGATATAATATAGGGTTAATATCGATTAATAAGGGTTAATTCTCCTGAAAACATATGCACTGCAAATGCGTGAAAGACTATTTTAAGAAATTAGTGCTGTAAAAGTGTTCTTAAAAAGTTACAGATTCAGAAAATGTGTTCTTTTAGTGTTCTGATCTAAATTTAAGAATATTTTCAACGAACTGTATTTTAACTAGGCACATTTTAGAACATAGAAACATATTTGGAATGGAAAGAACACAGAGAGTGTTCTTTTTTCAGTGTAGTATTAAGTATAGATGCCTAACATGATTGTAATAGGTATTTTCTATACCTCAGCTGATGCTCCAAAGATTTAGCGAATAAAATATAAGAGGTAGCTTTTGTGTGCGTGATAAGAAAAATAATTATTTCCGTTTTATAAAACATATTCTGAAATACTCTTTTACTTAAATCCCTGTTACATGTTGGTTGATTTTCGGGTTCTTTCATCGTTTATCTGCACCATGTTCCACCTGAAAAAATATGTTCCATGGGAAAAAACTAAGTGGACCCTTATACACCGTTGTGTAGATATTTTGGTTAGATGTCTCTTGGTCTTGGCTGCCTCTAGCTTAAAAGCTAAGAATAATAAGAAAGAAAAATTTTCAAGTCTATTAAATTAGATTAGTACTTTAAGATGAGATGAGTAGTTCTTAGTTGTAGAAAATTAATCAGAGATTGTAGGATTTTTAGAAACAGTCTCAAGTTAGTTCTTAATTGAGGGTAGATTCTTTTTTTTTTACCTTTTATTCATTGAGTGTTTTCAAGTTTATCATTCATTGAATTGACTTTACTTTCTACAGTTCATTTGTGTAATACTACAAAATACATATTCACTGCTTTTTAAACCTGTGTTTCTTTTCATGTTTCGCATAGTTGCTTGTATGATTTGTCTAATGTTTTGTAGTGTTTCATTTGTTGACCTACTGTTGTAGATTGTTTTTCTAAGCTTTTTACAAATTTTTCCAGATTTTTTCATTCGAAATATTTTTGTGAATTCCCTCCCCTAATATTCCTTTTCAATTTGATAGTAGTAATTAAAAAACTTACTAATAAGGATCAAATTCTTTATAATAGATTAAAAATGGGACAAATTTCATAAATTTGTTTAACATTAAATAAAAACAATGAAAATGGGCATTAGTTTGCAGCTTAATATTTTCAACATGTAAAAATGCTTTAGTTTCAAATTAACCTTTCATTCAATTTTACATAATTTAAAACACGTTCTTAAGCAACTGGATCCTTGTCTAGTATTAAAATATAATATAGTATATACCTCGATTGTTAATCTAATTAAATTTAAACTATTCAATTTTAAAAATCAAAGATTTGCAAGATTTACCAAAGACCACATCTTCTACTGTATTTTCTGTTAGAAAATAAATGGAAATGACCTGTGTTAGGCTTAACTTAAATTAATTTTCTATTGGTCAATCAAACATTTAAAAATAAATTGCATTGGATTTTTAACTTGTAAAATAATAAAATAGAATTTTCAATCAGAATCTATCAAACAAACACTAACAGTGACCCTTCTGTTGACATTTTTCGAATAAATCCCAATAAAGATAGTTAATTAATTATTACGATGGGAGAGGTCGTTTTGGAATATATTTTTGTTTGTTTTTGTGAGGTGTATTCTTTTTTGTCCGTGCTGTGCTTGTTTAGTAATGCTTATTATCGTTTGCAGCCGTGAGGGAGAGCCTGACAGGCGCCAACGGTAAGTTCACCCCCTCGTGTGTCCTCCTCCTCCTCTTTCCCTGTCTTGGGTTCTTCTGGGGTGGTTCTAAAAAGAGTGTGTTCCTTTTTCTTCTTGCTCTCAAAACCGTTTATAGATCTTTTCCTAATTGCATAAAACCCTATGCAATAAATCGTGGCGACTTTACTCACCACTATAAAGTTTATGTAATATAAATGCAGTATAAATACTAACTGTAACCCGTGCCAGAAGTGTACTTTAGAATTTTATGACTTGTGGATTGCCCTATCTCAAGAAAACTACAGTAGCTATGTTATGGTTTTTAAACCTAATTACAATCTTTACAAATATGCTATGCTGAAAATTTAATTCTGTCTTGGCAGAGAGCATAAAATCGTGAGTTTGAACGTAAAATTGTATTTTATTTGTTTTGATGACAGCCAGCCTAACGACGATTCGAAATCACATGTGTAACTGGGAATATTGGGTCGTAAACGCGCTTTTGCGGCGATAAAAAGCAGATAAAACTTAAGAGGAGCTGTGAAAGAGTTGTTATTGTTTAGGGCCAGACGAAGTTGTTTTTAGCAATACGTCTTCATTTGAAATTAAAACAAAGTAAAATAAAAAACCAAAATTTAATCTTGATATTTTCATTATTTTTTGTCCCTGATTATATTATTAATCCGAAATTTCTCTTGGAAAATTTGTATGCCCTTTACCCAGCTTTTACCGCTTTTGGATTTCTTTTGCAACCAACTTTTTTATGGAATTCCGAATCCTCTTTGATGAGTTCAACTTGAATATTACAAAGAATAAATGTATTATAATATTAGGAACCTGTCAAAACTTTGAAATGTTGAGTGTGTGTGTGCGTTGATATTAAATACCTGGATGACTTCTCTATGTGATGTTAACATGTTAAATACTTAGTATGTATATTCTGTAAGAAATTGGAACCCACTCTTTTATCCGTTCTCCTAAAATCCCTCAAATCTTTGCATGTCTTCTATAAACTCTGGGTCATCTAGGTAGGTGTGCCTAAATTTTAGGGAACAAAGTATACAACAAGACGAAAATTGTAATTTTATAGACTACAAATAAAATGCCCATGGATGTTTTTCCTTTCAGGATCATATACAGAAAAATATCTGTATCAGTGTTATCTGATATATGTAATTACATTATATGTAATTATTTGTCTTGAAGACTAAAACGTATTTTGAAGAACTATACAATTAAATAATTATGAAGTAATTAAATTATTATTTGGAAGTGTGGCAGTAATTAGATACTGTAGTAAGGAAAATAGGTTCCCTTAAAATGCTGTGTACAAATCTCCAAAAAAGTAGGAATTTGCTTCCTATATACTCATTGTTTGTAGAGAAGTTGAAAAACCTAGAATGACTCTAAACATCCTTTCTTTATACTTGTGGTGTTGGTATATTTTTTTCTCCCTTATGGTTTGCATGTTGCTAATTTTCTCCTACTTTCATAAGTGTTTGGTGCTGGTTTTTCACTTAACTTTATTAGTTTGTGATATCTATATTATTTATTGTTTTCCTTTTGAAATATGAGTCAGAATTGTTGTATTTGTGTTTCACGTGATATATTTTTGGTTTTTATATTAAAAGAACAATTTATAGACATATTCGTCACAAAATATCTGTAAGGTTAAAGAGGGTTGTTTTAATGAAAATACAGACCATTTATCTATGTTGCAATTGAGCTGAAATTCTAAAGGATCCTTTCTTACAATGATGCCTTATTGGTACCGAATCTCAATTTTGGTTCTGTATTCATAAGAGGACAATCTGATTTTTGAGGGTTTGTTGAAAATTACTCAAAAACTTGAAACCCCTGAAAGCAAGTGTCTGATAGGTACTTTCGCATTAGCCCGTCGACCATTTTCGCCAACTTGGCGAAATTTTGCCAAAACGCGCCAAAATACGGGATTTTAAAGTCTGATCATCAAAATCCCCCCAAAAACACATTTTATCCAATAGAAGAATTCCACGGCTAGTTATTTTCTGTAACTGTTAACCTCTGTAGGGCAAAAAACTGTAACATCTTCTGTTGCTAAGGCCGTTGTTAGGTCCGAGTCATGTGATTGAATATGCTCTATGGGATAGCGTGTTGCCTTGGCTATTGAAACAAGTTCAAGTATTGGTAGAGTGCGCGCACTAGGCGACGTGACACTTGGCCGATTGCCAAGAATTTCTTCATAGAGATCCATTGTTTTCTAGTGATATTTTTGATACTAGTAATCCTGGTCGCCGTGACTTTAGTCACTCGTGCGCGCCCAGCCTAAGTGTGACACTTTGTGACTAAGGGGAGGAGATCATAATGTAGAAAAAATGTGGGCCATCCTTAACAGAGGACCCTAAATTATTCATCTTCGTTTCTAATTATTGGATGTTCGTCTGCAGCGTGCGAGCACCCCCACCACGTGGAGCTGCCCGCTTTCCCCGAGTTGAGCGATCGGAGGGCCGAAGGGGCGGAGCTGATACGCCGACAAGTGGCCGCTTTCCACCTCAGACGATTACATCACACCAGGAGGAACATCAAGGGACTCTTCTGCGAGGTATATACCTACTGCACTTCCATATCCTCTTATGTTACCATCTAATTTTTCTGTTTTGTATGTTTTAAGACTACCTATACTTAGTGTTCGGCACTAGTTAACTAGAACTAGTTGCAACTAGTAGTTAACTACCGATCAACTACTAGTTAACTAGTAGTTTAACTACTTTTAGTTTAAAGTAGTTCAACTATTAGTTTAACTACTTTTTTAATCAACTACTAGTTAAAACTACTTTCAAATTTTCAACTACTTCAAAAAAAATTGTTTAAAAAGATATTTAAAATTTTTATCAAAAGTAGAGTACTCAAATACAATAGAGCATTTTCAATCACATGACTCGGACCTAACAACGGCCTTAGCAGCAGAAATGTTACAGTTTTTTGCCCTACAGAGATTAACAGTTACAGAAAATGACTAGACTTGGAATTCTCCTATTGGAGCATTTGCAATCACGTGATCCCATACCTAAAAACCGCCTTAGCAACAGATAAACAACGGCCTTAGAAACAGTTAAAAGCCCTACAGAAGGTACACAGTTAAAAGAAAATAACCGGTTGTGACGTCACCTGAAAACACTCTATAATCAGAAATAAAGACCATTTTTGCGCGAAGTATAAACGTTTTTTTTTTGTGACATAGATAAGAAAGATGTATTAGAATTTTTCCAAAAAGTAGGTTATGAAATTAAATAGACTAGTTAACTAGTAGTTAACTACTTTGGGAAATAGTTAACTACTAGTTGCAACTAGTCCCAGGAAAAATAGTTAACTACTAGTTACAACTACAATTTCCCAGACTAGTTAGTAGTTGGTAGTTAACTATTGTTAGACCACTAGTTGCCGAACACTACCTATACTAGACTCCTAAGTTTCTTGACAATGGAGAAATATGCTGAGAGCAAATGAAGGAAGTAGTTCCCTGAAAAATGTCCGAATGCCGAGTGAAATTATACATTTTACTTTAGAAATATTATTAGTTTGTTAAATCAATGCATGTATCGTGTGTTTTTGGGTAATAATTTTTGTAAAATGTTAAGGATTTTCAATTTCGCGGCATAGTAAATTCATTTAGAATTGAACACGCTTACCAATGAGAGCTCACGGGCGATTTGTTGACTTAGTTTTTTTCTTCCGCTCGTCATGACATCATAGTCAAGAAATGATGTAATCTAGTATAAATCTAATAGCCAGATTACTACTACTTCACTGGTGGTAAATTTACAAATCCAAATAGCTTAATTCCGATAAGCATGAAACTAAAATAAAATTCTTTCGCCGATATTTAATTTCCGTGTATCACTCTACTTTTGCCAAGGTTTTTCTACAAAAGTGTTGTGCAACTCCAGTCAGATTCTGTTGATGCTGAAATAGTTTATATATGAGGGAATCGAATGATATAAGTATTACCTCAAAAGCTAATTTTATCTTACATAACCGCACTTCCTATTTCCCAGGGTTACAATTTTGATACTCACATTTCAATCTAAACAAATTTAATGATTAAATTTTTAAAATGGATTTCATTCTCCTCTCTATTCTATATGAACTATTTTTTAAGGAAGGATTGTCCCCTTTCGTAGAAGAACATTTGAGACATTTTACTTCAATTTTTCCTTCCTATTTTTAGAAGAAAAAAAAGTTTTTTACTATTTTTTCCCCAGACTCAACATTCTTTACTGTTCTTGCTTATATTAGAACAAAATTTTGGTGTTCAGTGGTACCCCCCGAAAATTTTTTAAACATTTTGGAATGTTCTTAAAGGCAAACAAAAAGAAAAAGTATGAAATACTTTTTGATACGTGATAAGCATTGATCTGCTGAGTTTGCACTATACAAGACAGCAACGTTAGTTCACCCTATGACGTCACTAAGAACACAAAGTAGTTCCCATCGCGGTGTCTTAATTTTGAGTGAAATGAAGAACGTCAATTTAAAAATATGATTATTTTGTTAAACCCATTATAGTGTCTTTTTATCCCAATTTGTGTACCGAAACTTCTCCTTCCTTCCTTCCTCCTCGGCTCTACAGTCCATGTAGGACCTTGGCCTCCCTCACAAGGCAGTTCCACCCTCTCCGATCCCTGGCTCTTGTCTTCCAATTTCTCACCCTTAATTTCTTCAAATCTTCTTCAACCTCGTCCAGCCATCTCTTTCTAGATCTTCCTCTTACCCTCTATTTTTCCTCTGTAGATTTTCTTTGTAGCTCTCTCGTCACTCATTCTCTCCAGATGTCCAAGCCATTGTATTCTTTTAGATTTTATTATATTGACAATATCTATGACTTCTATTGACAATATCTATTGACAATATCTATATGACTTCTATTGACAATATCTATATGACTTCTCCTAGCAACCCATTTTCTCCTTCCAAGTAGTGACCTACTGGGTTCAGGAAACGTTGTCTCTCTAGTATAGCATGCCAGTAACCACGTGACCATTGGTATCATTAAAGCGATTGATAGCAACAGCTAACTTCTGTGTATCTACTATATGCAATACGCATTGTACAGTTGGGGAAAAAAAACGACTCAGTTGAGATTTCTGACGAACCACTTGGGTTAGGAAGACAAACAAGGTGTCATTTTTCATGAAGAAAAATTTCGAGTCCTTAGGGGGTCGTCTTCATATTAAACGAAACACTAACTTTTTTTTCCTATGGGGACCACCAATTATTATGCGATTTTCTGAAAGAGCATTCTCATGAACCCCCAAATACCAAGTTTCATTCAAATTGTGCGGTAAATAAAGCTTTTACGTTTTGGGGGTCGTCTCCAGAGTGAGAAGGGTTAATTTTCTGTAAACACTATTTCTTAAAAACGGTGGGATAGTAAGACTTTTACCCACTATAATTTTTATAAAAAAGTTTATAAGTAATTTATTGAAATTTTTTATCAAATTTAAGTTTTAATTTAAGTTATTGTGATTAAAATAAGGCGACTGTTTCCAGAAAAAGCATTCGCCGGTATATATTTGGCAGCGGTATACGGTCCCTTAAAGAAAGTGAATTTAGTTTAATTCTGTTTTTTCCAAAACTATTAAATGAAATCGACTGAAATTTCGGTTTTCCACATAAAATTACTACCAGAATCGATTACCATAAAAATATTAAAAGATTTTAAAATTTAATTTTTGGGTCAAAATTAGATGTTAATTATCTATCTATTAACCATTAAATATCGCTACAAAAGCATAATTATTTTGTTTGGGGACACAAATTTGATCTAAATTCAAAGTTTCATAGTTTTACGCCGAAAATATTTTGACAAATTTCACATTGAATGGTTGACATTTCAAAAATTTATTATGCTTCTATTTGGATACTTACGTGGATGAAACTTGGTATTTGGGGGTTTAAGGGGATGCTCTTTCAGAAAAACGCATAATAATTAGGGGTCCCCCATAGGAAAAAAAAAAGTTAGTGTTTCGTTTAATATGAAGACGACCCCCTAAGGACTCGAAATTTTTTTTTATTTAAAGAATACTTCATGATATGAAAAATGACACCTTATTTGTCTTCCTAACCCAAGTGGTTCGTCAGAAATCTCAACTGAGTCGTTTTTTATTTCCCCAACTGTACGTTTTGAGTTGGGTATGTGGCGATTCTAGCGGGAAAGGTTGTCAAATGTTTCTCATAATTCAAGATTCGTCTATCCGGTATGAATCTAGTAAGCCGTGATCAAACACTGGAATTATTTCACCCATTCTGTCGCTTTAGGTCGTGATGCCCGCCGGCTTCATCTGCCTTGCCCTCATCCTGGCTTTGTTCATCCCTCCCCTGGTGGAAGAACCTCCTCTGGAACTGCAACCGTGGCTCTACGGACCTCCGAATCACATCTTTTTCAGGTAAGGTTTTTACACAGAGATATTGGTGGAGGGAGCAATGGAAAACCTAAAGAGTGGCTAAGAAAATTTCGGGAACCTTTCATTTGCCCGACACTTAACAACTGCACGACGTTCATTTGCCCGAAAATTATCCTTCCTTCCCGTTGTATTGCACTGGCGATATGATGATGATGTCGGGAAAACGTACCTGTCGGGCAACTGATTGTCGGGA
Organism: Tetragnatha montana; assembly: GCA_963680715.1. Classification (NCBI taxonomy): domain Eukaryota; kingdom Metazoa; phylum Arthropoda; class Arachnida; order Araneae; family Tetragnathidae; genus Tetragnatha; species Tetragnatha montana. Next base: position 11,096,209 of record OY796677.1, on the reverse strand, counting down.
TTTCGAACCAGACCCTTAGGGCCAGCCAGAAATTCAGCATGGTATCTGTTCAAAAAATCTGCTGTTTCTGGTTATCGGACAATAGAAAAACCGCAATCAACCCCCTTCAATGGTCCCTCCAACAAAAGACAGCCCTCGGGGAGGAGCGAGAAGTCACTATCGGGGGTCTGCTAATTGACTGGGGGGGGTGACTTCGGACTCCTTCGCTATTGTTGGAGGGGTCATGAATGGGGAGAAAGGGCAGATGTTTTGAAGAGATACCATGCTGAATTTCTGGCTGACCGTACCCTTAGGGTACGGTAACCCTGTTTTTCAGGATGGTATCAGTTGAGAAAATCTGCTGTTTCTTGGTATCAGACAATAAGAAAACCGCAAACAACCTGATTCAATAGCCCCCTTCAACAAAAGGGAGGAGGGAGAAGTCACTCTGAGGTCTGCTAATTAGGTGACTTCTTTCTCCTCTATTTTGTTGGAGGGGCTATTGCATGGGGTTGTTTGTTGTTCCTCCTTTGACCGATACCAAGAAACAGCAGATTTTCTCGACTGATACCATCCTGAAAAACAGGGTGACCGTACCCTTACTGAAAATTGTTTTTCGCTGCCGAACTTTTATGCAGAGCAGTGGTGCTAATGCGTGCATTCTTGACTTCGCGTTTTGTCACCAAGCTTTAGTGCGTGCCTGTAATAAAGTTTGTCTGTCCTCGCTAGGCACGAGTGGCAAACCTAAAAGCAGTACCCACAGCAGAAAAAGCAGTGGCGAGTGCAGGGTATCGGGTATCTAATAGAAGTGAGATAACCATCTTTACGGCTTTTTTAGTGCACTCGTCACTGTTTTTTCTGCTGTGGGTACTGATTTTAGGTTTGCCACTCGTGCCAAACGAGGACAGACAGACGCAGGAGATAACGCGCCAACTCATCGCTATAGAAGCCCTGCTTATGTCGGGTATTCTTTTACGGAGTCGATTCAATGGAAATGCTCCCTCCGTTTATATTTCTCCTCTATGGTAAAAAGCATAGTAGCCACACTGACCACGAGAACCCAGGGAGAGCTTTTGGGCAATACCCCCTATTTCTAAACTGACCACATAACTCCACTTATCAAGGAATTCCATAAATCCAGGTTTGACTGCACTCGGCATTTTTAAAACTGAGTAAAAATTACTCAAATATGAGTAACTCACAAACTCCAAATCAAATTTACTCAAGTTTGAACCACGCATAATCTCATTTCTGAATATAGTTGCCAGAAACACCCCTTTCGAAAGTACAATATTTGACAGAATGGGACTTGTGATGCTGCATCTGAGATAAGCAGGGTATCACGTTTTAAAGCGAGAAAACAATTTTAAATATACTACATCTTCTTTTCAAAAATTGCAAAATTGAGTGGTGATTATTGAATTGCTTGAAACTTAGTATTTCAAAATTGAAAGAATAGTGTTCTTTTATTTGAAACAAAAAGTTTCAAATCACAATGAAACTATCAATATACTCATATTTGAAATCGTCATTTTCCTCAGTGTGTAATTGGGCAATTCCACGGGTAACTGACTGACATTATTGAAGGAAATCCATTAGTATTTTGTAATTTACTTCCCAAAAATAAATTTTAAAAAAGTACTTTCTGCCCAATTTATTGCGTTTTTGTTAGCTAAATCTAATGGCATAATTAAATTTTCAAAAATATTTTTATTTATTTTTTTAAACAATTTTAAACAACAGGGTAACTGACTGACATTTGTGATTCATAAATGTCAGTCAGTTACCATGTTGTTTAAAATTGTTTAAAAAATAAATAAAAAAATGTCAAAAATGTCAGTCAGTTACTCGTGGAATTGCCCAATTTGAATAGGCACCCCAAGGTCACGTAATGTATCTATTCTAATTATTCACCTTCCCCCGTCCACACTTTCTTCCCCCTCTCAGTTTATATGATTTTGGCATAGCTTAACTACAAGAAACACAGTTCGTAACTTTAATATCAAACACTATCACCATTCGGCCAACTTCGGGAATCCCGATCCTTGGTGATCGGATCGTTGGAGAAGTCATTTGATTGGTTCGCTGACATCATCGAGCTGGAAAGATCAAAACCAATCAAATGGGCTTCTCCGAAGTTCCGATCACCAAGGAACGGGATTACCGAAATTTGCCGAACATTGAACAGTGATAGTAGTGTTTGATATTAAGGTGACGAATTGAGGCGCATGGCAGTAACGAAAGACAGCGCCATCCATGATGAACCTAAGCAACAAAAGTCACCACTATAAGATTTGTTCATAAATATTTATATATTCTGCTAAATTTTAATTTGGTAGAAATGTTTAATCCCACGGATAATTTATTAAGTCCGCTTTATTTAAGTGGATATATAAAAAAATATGGATGATAATTGAATAGCTACATCTCTCAAAAAAAATCGAAAGAGGTCGATATCTTCCGCTTGAAATTTAAAAAAAAAAGGTTGCTATTCTTCGGTCACTGTTCATCATGAGTGATTCGCTTGTGTATCACTCGTTGCATTGAAAATTGGAGGAGTAAAATGACGATTTGTTATTTTCACCTTTGATATTTCCTACTAAATGATTTTCGAAAGTGATAAGTCTGAACGAGTCTCAATAGTATGATATTAAATTAAAATCATGCATAAAGGCTATCACTATATAATATAAAACGCTTAAAGTTGTATTAAAAATGTATTCCTTAAGTTATTTGGTGGTGTTTAACGTAAAGTATGTTTCTGTGCAGCAACGAAGACCCTGGAAGCCCACTTGCCCAAAAGTACGTGGATTCTCTTCTTTCTCCCGTTGGCATGGGAACCAGATGCGTCAAAGGACATCCGATTGAGTGAGTATACCCTACCCGTTATTGCGATTTTGAGATCTGTTAGCATAAGAGTGATCTTCTTTCATTATAAGTGCAAATTAATATGCAGCGACTTGAACAACCACCGAAACTAGTTCAAACTTTTCTTCATATTCTGACGTAGTTAATGCATCATAGCGCCAAGAACCAATGAAAAGACCAGGTTCTACATTGATCAGGAGAAAGATAGGAAATTTTTACCGTGTTCTCCTTGCGTCCCGGTTACGTTGCGATAGTCGTTGTTTGTAAATCCACCTAGAGTACTAAGAGCATTATTGGTAGCAATTATGCTGCCTGTCTATCATAAGATGAGCTTAGAGACCCTATATATAGAGAGACTGGACAACGGCTCACCGGTATAATCGGTATTTCCGCCATTTTAGTTACAACTTTTCTATACTTTAACATTACGAAATGTTGAAAATCGTGGAAAATGCTGTTAAAAGTTTTGAAAAATACCAAAAGAAGAGTTAAAATGTAAACAAATAAGTTATTAAAAATTTATTTATTTACTTTCTTTCATAAATTATGCCAAATAAATTAAAAAAACTAAATATTTAATTGTTTAACTGGTTGGCGACTTTATTGGCATCCGCCGTTGGCTACCAAGACTAGTTAACCATCTATTTGGATAAGAAATGGACTCTAACCGTCTGACGTCACACGGAACCAACACGTGACCTACTGAGCTTGCGATTGGTTACCACAGATACTACACTAGTAGATCTACTAGTGTAGTATCTGTGGTAACCAATTGCAAGCTCAGTTGTAGGTCACGTGTTGGTTCCGTGAAGTCTCGAACCAGATAGGCGGTTAGAGACCATTGAGAATAGTTTCCTGGCTACTAGTCCATAAAAATAAAATTTTGTTTCATACATTTCTCCTCGAAAAGAGCGATAGCGTGCCAAATGTTACCTGTGGCAACCAAACAATCACTTTGATTTTTTAAAATGTATTTTCTAAGATAAAAATAATTATTAACAAAATAAAGAACATCAATTCGTGTTCGGAATGAATTGTTGAAATTTTTTATATAGTTTTCGCTTTGATTTTTGTGCAATAATAAGAGTTTTAGGCGGATGAATTAGCATTACAGTCTATGGAGATTCATGCATTTTGTAACTAAAATGGAGGCGAAAAGTTCATTGTCCAGTCTCTCTATATAAAGGGTCTCTAGATGAGCTCTCGTTTACATTTCTTACATCCATTCGTTTAGTATTGTTTCTATAGCAACCGCCACAACCAGGCAACTAGTCCAGAGCTCATCTTGTGATAGACCAAGGCTAAACTGGATCTGTTAACTGTGTTATATCACAGTAACAGATATAACACAGTTAACAGATCCAGTTTAGCCTTGGAGAGACAGACAGTAAAATAAATTTCTTACTCGCGCTAACCATAATAATAGCAGCACTATCTTAGAGGCGGAATATCATGAATCCTACAGAGTTAATGTAAAAATAGCAATGTTAAATATTATATTTATAAAAGTAACTTTTCTATGCAGGGGCAGTATTATAAATTGAGAAATCTTCGGGTTAAAATCCTTCAGAGGACGTGGATGATGTTGCCATTTATGCCTTTTTCTTGGTATCATCATTAGGAATAACAATTGTTGTTCTGCTCTTTGCGAGGCAAAATCCTTAACTTTTTACAAAAATGTTTCTCAAACTTTTGGTTGATTATCAGTTTTTGGCCTTTCAAAGGAAGATCGGTGCTATATTACAACCTACTCCCACTATTCTTGGGGTTGCTTGAAAATAAATTATCCCCCTAGTTGGCAACGCCCAAAAAACAAATGGCACCCTGTTGAAGTATGAAACCAGAAGATCTTAAAAGTAAGATACGAATTATTTTATAAAAAAATTTCATGAAGACTCTTTGATTATCTCTTTTTTGGTTTGCAAACCTTTCATACTACAGCTACGTCATGATATAAAATTCTGTAGTATAAGTCATAAAACCATGATGTTAGTTTAATAGTAGTGTAGAGAGTGGTTGAATAGCTATTGCAATTTTCATTTGTTTCAGTAAGGAAAATTTTCTTAGCTTAGAGGGGATTGATCCAAATGATCTGGGCTCTCTCACAGTGATGATAATTAAACTTCAAGATAAAGCTCATAACTACTAACATTACTTCAGAATTACCTAGAATTGCCTCAGTACATACTCATAACGTATTTTTACTGTTGGAGTCACTCTGTCATATTTTGATTTTCTATAAAAAATTAGTATATATGTTATGAGCAAAGTGATTACTGGGGGTAATAATTAATGCCCGAAGTGGAGGCGGGCAAAGTGATAAATTTCATTCATAAATTCCACTGAATTTATCGCATTGCCCGTAACATATATATCAATATCAAAGTTTGCTGACTATTCATGATCTATTCGTTTCAGCCGCCTGCCGTGTGAGCCACTTCCAGTCAACCGCACCGCCCTGATTCCCGGTTCCGACCCCCGTTCCGACCGCTCCTACCTGCACCCCTGCCCCTGTTCCCTGGGCACGCAGTCGTGTCTGGCGGGGTCGCACGGCCCCTCCCCTCCCGCCACCCCCCTCTCCACCTACGACACCGTGCACAACCTGACCGGAAGGAACGTCTCCGATTGGCTCATCAAGACTAGGAAGGACTTCTACAAGCAGAGGTAAGGGGAAAAAATCCTTTGTCCGAAACGCCAAATGCCATCGTATGATGGAGGCAGTGGCGTATCTTCTTCTTCGATCTTCAGTGGTGCACCAGCCCAGGGTGGGCCAAGGCCTTCCGCAGAATCGATTGCCAGGTTGCGCTTAGGGAACGTACCCATACTACGTGACCAGTTTAGGGGAGAGGGGGTCTTCAAAATACCACGCTTGGTCACAGGGGGGGCTTAGGGTTTCGTCACGTAGTCAAAAAAATAAAGAAAAAAATACTTGTTTTTGTAAATTAAGTTACTGTTACAATAACTTTTACAAAAGTTTTTTCTTCTTGATAATATATTTTCCACTTGTATGCACGCACTCTTGGTGCCACGAGGCAAGCGCTGTATAAAAAAGACAAATTAAACCAAATTAATTTTTTTTTTAACTTTCTGTTTGCTAAAAATGATTGAAAACCGTCTTTATCTACTACTACATGAAAATTTGAGGGGGAGGGGGGTCTTGGCATATACTACGAGTGGTCACCAAGGGGGGGAGGGGTGGTCAAAAATAGTAAAAAAAAAATAGGTCACGTAGTATGGGTACGTTTCCTTATCATAAATAGACTCTTCCAGTTTTTAACTCAGAAAATTTTCAAATCTGTTTCGAGACAGTCAATCCACCGGATCCTTGGTCTTCCCCTTTTTCGGTTTAACAACGGTTTGGCTTCAAAGATCCTCTTGGTGGCTCGTTCGTCGTTCATCCTAATCAAGTGCCCTGCCCATTTTAATCTTTGAATGGAAATGTATTTTATTATATCTGGCTCCTTGTATATCTTATAAATTTCTGAAATGGTTCTCCTTCTCCAGTTGTCATTACATTTTACACCTCCTAATATGCTTCGGAGTACCCTTCTTTCAAAAACAGCCAGTCTCTTTGTCACTTTCAGTCATTGACCACGTTTCAGAAGCATACGTGGCTATGGGCCGAATTTAATTTTTTTTGTTCAACTGCTAATGAGACCAGATCTCAAGTATTTTTGGATTCCAAAAAAAACATCTCATCTAGTTATCGAGTTTACCAAGTGCCCACAAACTTTTTTCCTGCCGGCCCATAGAGAATATCGCTTCACATTCATTATTCCCCCATTTCTTTAGGTCATGAATAAAAAACAAATGAGTGATATGAAATTAAAAAGAATGAATAAATTAAATGCTCACCACTTAAAAATAAATATTATTTATAATTAGTATTATACTATACTTTACTACGGCATCTCACCTTCACCTATATTCTTGTTTCATGGTAAAGCATTCTAACATTGGCAATGCTTTTTAGTTATTTAGAACGTCAGAACTTAGTTATTGGATCCCTAAGCTAAATGTGGGTATAGTCGACCCTTCAAGGAGAATACTGATACCGACCTGAATCCCTCAGTGACACTACCCTTGGAACCACACTACACTACAGAAAATGACGACGCAATCCCAAAACATAGTGTACACTGTTCCTTCCACTACACTTTCCTCCATGTTACGGTGTAACGTCTCTCAAAGTCACTGTGTAAACTCTGTGTAACGTCTCTCAAAGTCACTGTGTAAACTCTGTGTAACGTCTCTCAAAGTCACTGTGTAAACTCTGTGTAACGTCTCACAAAGTCACTGTAAACTCGGTGTAACGTCCCTCAAAGTCACTGTGTAAACTCGGTGTAACGTCTCTCAAAGTCACTGTGTAAACTCTGTGTAACGTCTCTCAAAGTCACTGTGTAAACTCTGTGTAACGTCTCTCAAAGTCACTGTGTAAACTCTGTGTAACGTCTCACAAAGTCACTGTAAACTCGGTGTAACGTCCCTCAAAGTCACTGTGTAAACTCGGTGTAACGTCCCTCAAAGTCACTGTGTAAACTAGGTGTAACGTCCCTCAAAGTCACTGTGAAACGTTTCTCAATAAAATGGTGGAAAATTCTATCCACAACTTTTTGGTGTAACGTTCCAGACTTTTTTTTACTGTGTACGCTAATACTGAATGGGTTTTCTGCAGGTACGGCGGTTTCACGTTCGGGCTCAAGAATCCCCTGTCGTCCGTGAACTTCTCCGTTCTCCACCAGGTGGGAGAGCGGTTCGGGAAACTTCTTCTGGGCAAGGAGCAGCTGAAGGGACTGCACGCCAGACTGGGAGACCTTCAGAACACCCTGAGATCCCTGGAAGTTTTCGACAATGTCAAGGTAAGAATGCGAGAAGATTGCTCACCACTCAAAATGTTTTAAAAATATTTTAATATAATTTGTTTAAATTAATTGGCAGTATTTTATGCAACTCAATATTTTTTTTAATCGTTCGCATTTCGTGAGTGTGGTCGAATGATATTGGAATTATTTATCAGTGCTGTATAACACTTGGAACTACCTGCGGGTCAATCCATGCCCTGTGATCCGAAGGTGCTCACTCGAGACTTTTAAATAGAATTATTTTTTGTGTGTTAATTCTTATATTATTACAGGACCGTAAAAACGTAATTTTTTAAGAAAATAAAATTTAACAATGAGGTATTATATGTTATCATTGAGGGATTATATAACATGTTCTCAACTAAGCATTTTCACGGTCCTCTAACTCGACTTGGACGTAAGTACCAAGGATGAAATTTTAACAGGGGGATGATTCCTTAGTGAGACCACGGCTTACTAGATACAGGCTAGCCGAGTTTTAAACAATGAAAACCATTTGACAACTTTTCCCGCTTGGAGCGCTACATGACCTACCTATATCACCCACCGCCTTCAACACTGTGAATATGCTTTGCCAGTTTGTCCAATAATGCCATTTGGATTTGCAATGATTTCCGTACTCGGCTAGCCTTACTAACGGCATTATTCACATCCCTCATGTAACCCTAAGCCGGCCGGTTTAGGTCAGCTTTCGTATTCATATCCTCTGGTTAACGTCGTTTTAGGAGCTAAGCCAACAGATTTTAAGCCGCCCGATCCTGCGCTGGCTTAGCTTTGGTTAACCTTACGGAGCATGCGCAGTAGTTCTTTTTCTTGGCGAAATTTGTTTTTTGTTTACAAAATGGCCGACTACCGCGATATTCACAATTTGCTCTTTGTAATCTGTACAACTAAAAAAACATTTGTATGAGTCTAATTAGAATCCGGAATCTTACAGTAATTGTATTTTTATTTTAATTCATCATTATTGTTTGTTTTGAAAGCCCAAAGTTTATATATTTTCAGGCAAGTGAATTGCAATTTTGCTGAGAGAAAATTTTGCATTAGGTTTGAAGCTGCATTAACGGCATTATTCACATCCCTCATGTAACCCTAAGCCGGCCGGTTTAGGTCAGCTTTCGTATTCATATCCTCTGGTTAACGTCGTTTTAGGAGCTAAGCCAACAGATTTTAAGCCGCCCGATCCTGCGCTGGCTTAGCTTTGGTTAACCTTACGGAGCATGCGCAGTAGTTGTTTTTCTTGGCGAAATTAGTCTTGTTTACAAAATGGCCGACTACAGCGATAATCACAATTTGCTCTTTGCAATCTTTACAAATAAAAAAAACGTTTGTGTGAATCTAATTAGTATCCAGAATCTTACAGTAATTGTGTTTTTATTTCAATTCATCATTATTGTTTGTTTTGAAAGCTCTAAGTTTATATTTTCAGGCAAGTGAATTGCAATTTTGATGAGCGAAAATTTTGCATTAGATTTTAAGCTGCATTTAAAGTTATAGTATAAATAGTTTTAATAAACCTTTTTCCAATAGATTGTTAACCTGGAGGTAATTACAACTCCTACACATCTTTTTTAATTATTATTTTAATCATCAAATAGATTTATAAGAATTCCAACAGAACACGCTTTTCTATTGCTAAATATTTCATATCAAAATGTTCAAAGAACAAAAAAAGTATAGTTTTTTTTGTTTAAATTATTTCACAAATTTAATACAAGAATACCAAACAAAAACAAGAGATAAAATATGAATCTCCAAGTGGAAAGAGTATATACCTAATAGAACACAATTAGAGGGTGAAAGCAAATAGTAATTTCAAAACATCAAAAATAAGGACAACCCTAATGTAGTAGAAATGAAGGTTGGGTGAAATTTGGTAAGAATTAGCTTCAATTATATTTGCAATTCTTGAAATTGAAGTTAATAAACCAAATGTATCTTATATTATTAAAATTATATCTTTTTTTAGCTTCGTGTTCTTTTGTGGTTCTGGTAACATATAATATAGCTCAAAAAGAATAAATCAAGTTTTATAAAACATCTAATAGCATCTTAAGCATCTAATAAACAGGGAAATTATTTTTAAGTTCAAACTTTGACTGGGCTAATTATTTATCTGCTTAGTATAAACAGCTGTAGTGTGAGTTTGCCTGGTCTTTTAATATTAAATGGGCAGCTGTTAGCAGATGTAAAAAATATTTTGATGAAAAAAGAATCTACCTGGATTAACAGCTGTATTCAGACAAAAATTGTCACTTTTTAGAGTACCCCCAATACTTGAAGAATTTATTAGAAGAAGAATAAATTTCATTCAATTTAAAAACCTTTTTTTTTTTTTTAGAAATTTTCAGACCATCTTTAAAATGAAGGAAATAAAACTCATGGTAACAATAAAAGGCAAAATACAGAAACATTAATAAATAACCTCATCATTTTTTGTAAGCACACTTTTCTGAAATAATTTTTAGAAGACTGAGAAATACTGAATTAGCAAGTATATTTGTTATTTCAAAGAGTTTTCTTTTGTTATTTATCAAGTTTTATGCAAAAAAGATGTTTTGGGCAGGAATTTCGCGATTCCCGTTTGTTGGATTGGATATTGGATTGGTAACATTATATTTTCCGGTCTTGTGCTTGATTTCCCGCCTGAATGAAGCGTGGTGAAAGCCGAAAATAATATCATGTGACAGTCAACAACCAATGAAGACGCTTCGTTGAAGGGCGCCAAAGGCAAACACTAGTTTGCAGATATCTCGCCAGATCAGGAAACGGCTTATGAGCTGGCTAAAAAACCAGGCGATGTGAATAAGGAATAAGCCTAAGCCAGCCGGTCTAGGTTAAAGCTCAAACTTAAACCGGCCGGCTTAAGCTAGAGATGTGAATAATGCCGTTAAAGTTATATAAATATAGTTATAATAAACCTTTTTTTTTCCAATAGAATGTTAACCTGGAGGTAATTAAAACTCCTACACTTCTTTTTTAATTATTATTTCAGTGATTAAATACATTTATAAGAATTCTAACAGAACACGCTTTTCCATTGCTAAATATTTCATATCAAAATGTTCAAAGAACAAAAAAAGTATAGTTTTTTTTGTTTAAATTATTTCACAAATTTAATACAAGAATACCAAACAAAAACAAGAGATAAAATATGAATCTCCAAGTGGAAAGAGTAGCCCTTCAAGGCGATAGAGAATCTATACTTAAATAACATTGCAAAATATTTAAGAAATAATAACACAAGACCAAGGCAAGAAAACAATTACTAAACAAATATAAATTAATGAAAATGGCAGAAAGCTGGTAACAGTAACAAAATAAATATGCTTCATTAGAGTGAAAAATATAGATCCAGGTCGTCGATGTTTATAAGTTAAAAATAAATTTCTTTTGAAAACTGAATATTTGTTACTACTGATTGGACTTAAATGTAAGGTATTATATAAATTTGGAGCTAAATAATAGAAATGTTTACAAAATAAATTGCTATTGATGTTGTGTTATATGACCTTTCTCTAATTTTAAACAGAGATTTCTTAAGATTAGGGTAAAGCAGAATACGAAAAAAAAGCGTTTTATGGAGAGGCAATAAATTAAGAGATCTAAAATTATATGGATAAAACTGCTGATTTAGAATTTTGAATTGAAATTATTGGTTGTGAATTGGATCTATATTCACCACTCCGAATAGTGGCACCATAATTTTTTAAGGAATAAAACCAGGAAAAATATAAGGTTTTTAAAAATGATGAATCTATTTTACATTTAGGTGGTAGAATTTAAGTAAAAAATCCTTAATTTTCCTTCAATTCAAAGATGTGAGTGGTCCATTTAAGGTTTGAATCTATATAAAGTCCAAGATATTTCTAACTCACAGCAGATTGGAAAATATGACAATAAAAGTTTTATTTATTTATACAAGATAAGGTGTGATATTTTAATTCAAAATTTAAAGCAGAATGTCTTAAGCTGAAATGAATGTAGGGTAGGGTGGTCCTCATTTTCTGAAGTTTTGAAAATTATTGCTCTCGCCCTCTAAATTTGTTCCATTATATCTAAAAATAATTCTTGTAAAATTTTATCACTTTCAAATAATAGTATTTATTGGTGGTCTTGAGTTAAAGAAGTTGAAGTTTGAAAAATATGGGGGGAAATTACCAATTTTCAGAATTAAAAAAAAAATAAGATTTATATTGTGATAAAACTGCTTCAAATGTGTTATTTAGGACTTTTTTAGATGGCTTAACTACTCTATAGCCCCCATCTTTCCTACATTTTACAAACTTTAATTCCTTGAGCTAACAATATTATAAATATCATTTGAAAGTGATAAAACTTCACCAGAATTATTTTTAGATATACCTAATAGAACACAATTAGAGGGTGAAAGCAAATAGTAATTTCAAAACATCAAAAATAAGGACAACCCTAATGTAGTAGAAATGAAGGTCGGGTGAAATTTGGTAAGAATTAGCTTCAATTATATTTGCAATTCTTGAAATTGAAGTTAATAAACCAAATGTATCTTTATTATTAAAATTATATCTTTTTTTAGCTTCGTGTTCTTTTGTGGTTCTGGTAGCATATAATATTGCTCAAAAGGAATAAATCAAGTTTTATAATGAATCTTAAGCATCTAATAAACAGGGAAATTATTTTTAAGTTCAAACTTTGACTGGGCTAATTATTTATCTGCTTAGTATAAACAGCTGTAGTGTGAGTTTGCCTGGTCTTTTAATATTAAATGGGCAGCTGTTAGCAGAGATGTAAAAAATATTTTGATGAAAAAAGAATCTACCTGGATTAACAGCTGTATTCAGACAAAAATTGTCACTTTTTAGAGTACTCCCAATACTTGAAGAATTTATTAGAAGAAGAATAAATTTCATTCAATTTAAAAACCTTTTTTTTTTTAGAAATTTTCAGACCATCTTTAAAATGAAGGAAATAAAACGCATGGTAACAATAAAAGGCAAAATACAGAAACATTAATAAATAACCTCATCATTTTTTGTAAGCACACTTTTCTTAAATAATTTTTAGAAGACTATGAAATACTGAATTAGCAAGTATATTTGTTATTTCAAAGAGTTTTCTTTTGTTATTTATCAAGTTTTATGCAAAAAAGATGTTTTGGCCAGGAATTTCGCGATTCCCGTTTGTTGGATTGGATATTGGATTGGTAACATTATATTTTCCGGTCTGTGTGCTTGATTTCCCGCCTGAATGAAGCGTGGTGAAAGCCGAAAATAATATCATGTGACAGTCAACAACCAATGACGACGCTTCGTTTAAGGGCGCCAAAGGCAAACACTAGTTTGCAGATACCTCGCCAGATCAGGAAACGGCTTATGAGCTGGCTAAAAAACCAGGCGATGTGAATAAGGAATAAGCCTAAGCCAGCCGGTCTAGGTTAAAGCTCAAACTTAAACCGGCCGGCTTAGGCTAGGGATGTGAATAATGCCGTAAGCCGTGGTGAGACTTAACCAGTAAAATTTTTACATTTCTAAACTTTGTTAGAGATATGGAGGGTTAAAGTTTGGATTTTTTTTTTTAAAATATCAGAGTTTGAAGGCACATAACTAGACTTGGAAGCAAATAACAAAGATGAAATTTTACAGGAGTTTTATACCTTAGTGAGGCTTAACCTGTGTAAATTTCAGATTTTTAAACTACGTTCCAACAGAGATATAGAAGGTCAAAGTTTGGATTTTTTTTTTTTAAATTTTCCAACTTTTAAGGCCTATAACTACAAAAAAGAACTAAATATCTGGTTTGAATTTTTTTCAGGATACAGTCCAGTAAGGGACATTGTCTACAAAAAATATTTGGAAAATATATATCTTTTGGGAATATTACGCCTTCAAAACTTGAAAAATCATCATTTTTAAAGTTTAAATTTTAGGCTGATTTTCAATATTTGGGATACAATTATCCTTAAATTTGTACCGTACATAATGAAGGCTGTATCTTTCTGAGTAAAATGGCTTTTGTTGCATGAATTTAAGTTAAACCAATTAGGAGTAACGCAAGTTAACGTAAACCCTTACAAACACAAAAATCACCATTTTTCGTAGAACATCGATAGCTGCCATAAAAATTCAAATAGAGATAAAAAAAAAATTAAAACTTGTGTTTTTGAACTCAAATAAATGTAAGAATCAACACACAAAAAATAATTCGAGTATAAAATGGTCGAACGACCATTTTTATTTTTTCTGGATCACTTGTGATATGGATTGACCCCTACATGTTCGATGTTGGGATCAAATTACCCTAAAACTAGCTTAAGGAGGGGGTTCAGTGGCCCTCCAATTATAAAGGAGTTCCGTATACATTCGGAATAGTAGCAGAAATGTTCATGCGAGGGTAATTATTAAAAAATTACCTGTTAGTTGTAAAGTAATATGATATATCTGCATTTAATTTTAAGTGCGTTGAATATCTTTAAGAAGGATTTTTTACCGAGATTAAGTGGCACATCCTCAACCTCAATCTTTATTTTATGCGGATTATAATCCAGGATCCTTTACTGGCGGGTAGCAACCCTATTTTTCGGAGCTTTAATTCATGTGTTTGTTTCTACTTATGTCAGGGGACCCTGTATAGTACATTACAAGAACTAATATTTGTGTCATTCATACCCAAAAAATTAATTATGAGGTGTTTTCCCGTTTTGAGATTAAATTACATTAAAATAGTAGTTAGAAAACCATGAAGAATGACGTTTAAATGAAGTATTTTCGTAGCCTAGTTTCTGAGATATAAATTTTTGAAATTTCGTTTTGCGTTTCGGCGCGAAAACATAAACAACGTTGCTTACATACGCTGTGACGTCACATCCAATTAGAATCCCGTTTTCCGATCATTGAAAAACAGTAAAAATACTTATTTTCGTGTGCGCTGTGAAGTCAAATCCCGTTTTCTGATCACGTGACTTAACCAGTGTTTTGGCAAAAATAAAATTGAATTTTTAGTTATTTAAAACCTATTTTTGAACAAAAAAATCTGATATTTGAGAGTTTTAAACTATATCGTATCAAAAAAGTGTAAAATTAAGCAAATATTGTTTCTATGTATAAACTTGATTATGGTCTCTTAAAGGTGTGGTTCAACAACAAGGGCTGGGCGTCTTCCGTGGCCTACATGAACGCTCTGAACAACGTTCTGCTGAGGGCTCACCTCCCCCCCGGCTCCGACCCTAGCTTCTACGGCATCGCACTCATCAGCCATCCCATGAACTTCACCCAGGACCAGCTCAAGGACGAAGTGCTGTGAGTATATCCCATCACTCACCATGCACTAAATAGTTACATGTTACATGTATATATTATAAGGTGTTATAAATCGATGATTCAACTTGGGACACTGCACGACACTGCACCCTCTATACTAGAAAGCAACGTTAGTTGACCCTATGACGTCACTAACAAGCAAAGTATAGATCCCATCGCGGTGTCTGAATTTTGAGTGAAATGAAGAACGTTAATTTAAAAATATTTGTGAAACCCATGTATAATAGTCTTTTTATCACGATTTGCGTACAGAAACTCCTCCTAGCAACAAAAGAGGCTTTGTGTTTACCCATTTTCTCCTTCCGCGTAGTGACGTAATGGGTTCAGGAACAGGAAGCGTTGCTGTGGAGTATAATCTTTATACTCGACATCTTTATCTCGACGTTTCTTGAACCCAGTAGGGGAGACTGGGGACAATTGTAACACGGGTCAATTGTAACACTTCGTATTCCTGGAAAAGTATAGATGCCAAGCTGTTACAAAGGTAACAGCATGTGCATGGCTTGTAAAAAAATAATGTCCGAGAGCGCCAAGACTGGTAGTTGAGGTATAACCGTGTACTTGAGAAAAGAGTGTTTTTCGAGCATAAAAGTAAATTTTTACTTTTGAGTGAAATTTTTTCTGCTGCACTACAGGTATGTAGCACGAAATAACTTTTTTTACAAAATGAACCTACATTTATCATAGTTATATTCTGTTTAGTTTTAAGTTAATATTGTTTTTAGTTTCTTTGAAAACGAAGGTTGAATTAAAAATGGACACATGGGGTCAAATGTAACACTCAGCCGGGGACGATTGTAACATGTGAAAATTGACTTTTGAATGCCGAGATCTCGTACAAGGACAACTAAAAGGGGTCAGATTAGTCAGGAAAGAATGGAGGCAGCGGCTGCTGAAGTTTGGGGGTCTGGAATGTCAGTGAGAAGTGTTGTTTGTGAGCAGGGTATTTGTTATGGGCCGTTATACAGGTTCTGTCAGAAAAAATGAAAACAAACCCTAAAGTGGGTTATAATTAATTTACACGTTATCGGCACATGATCTTACAAAATTGTTACCAGCACAATCACCTGTATCACCTACACAATCTCTTAATAAAACATAACCAAATTCGCTGCCATCACCACAAATATCAAAATGCTCAACACAGGCTGTTCTGCCAATACCAAAAGTGGTACAAAATGACAATGCAACTATTAAAAAGGAAACTCAAGGAGAAAGAGCCCCATCTGCACCTATAAACCCAGTGTAAAAGAGAAGAAGTCTATACAAAAAAGAAATTTAAATATTCAGACTGTGAAACCTCATCAGACGATAAATATTTGTGTGTTGTTTCCATGGACAATTTCAAAAACAATCGCCCCAGTGAAAAATGGGTTCAGTGTGTTTCGTACAAAATATATTGTTAAAAAATTTGTATAATTTTCCGTATTTCTTATGAAAATGTGTTGTGTTACAATTGACCCTTGTATGTGTTACAATCGACCCCACTTCAAGGGTCGATTGTAACAATATTCTTTGGCATATTTTTTATTTACTATATTGTAATGCATGTTCACAGGACAGTTTTCATAACGCAAATGTAATTGAATTGGGATGTTTCAACCTATTTTCATACCAATTTTCATAACTCTAACATAAAAAATGGCTTGGCTGGAGATCAATTTGTAAATTTTGTTACAATTGTCCCCAGTCTCCCCTACATCACAAATGCGGAAGGAGAAATCGGTAAACACAAAGCCTTTTGGGTTGCTAGGAGAATTTTCGGAGTCCCTTTGTCAGTGTGGTTGAAGAAGATGACCAACACAGTAATTTATATAAGCAACAAAAACAAGCGTTGCCAAAGAAAAAAGGTTATACAAGAAATAAATTAAATATTGTTACATGGCATCAACAATCAACAAGGCATGAAACTATCAAAAAGAACATAAACTAAACTCTAACTAGTACCCCGTTCCTTTCCCCAATTTGGATATCTTAAAATTAATCTTGTAATGTTTTATTCTTTTAATAAAATTAATACATTTTCCGCGATGACGGCAGGACACGGCTTTAGGACATTAAATTCATATGTTTTGCCCTCTGCTTCGAAAGGCATCTTCAGAAGAACCCCCCCTAAAATGCAACAATAATTCACTTTTTTAGTGTCGCATTTTAAAGATGACCTCTTGAGGGTAAAAACTTCTCATGTTTTATTAATAAGTCAAAACATAAAAATTGGCAGCGGAACTTTATTTCTATATCCAACTTTTTGTCTACACCTGCCCTCTTTCATTGTTTTTAATAATTTTTGTCCACGCTCCAACACCTCGGGATTGCTTCGCCGACCTCCTTTTAGGCTTTCTTCTGAGTCTTCTTGGTGTTCTCTACAACTTCTACCATTTTTGGCCATAAGTTTGCCTCATCCTGTGTGGGCACTAACCAAAAATATACAGTTAGTTTGTCATATTTCGCATTAAACCACAATCTTTTGTTTCATTCACCACTTTTTATGTTTTTATTTATAAATTTAATTACAATATTAAGTACCGTATTGTATCAATCTGGAGTTAAGAAGCATTTAATCTGGAACGTTTGTGTTGACTCATAAGCTAGAATTTAATAGTAGATAATGGAACAGATGGGGTAGCCAGCATCTATTGCATACAATGCTTCAATAATTTCACGGACCAGATCAGATGCGTCTTATTATTCGAGTACTTTTCCTAAGGTCAGTGTCTGTGTCACAAGTTTTCTGAATTTAAGGCACCTCCACTGTTCCTGTTCATAAATTTGCAATTTAGAAAAACTTTCCAAAACATTAGATTTTATTTTTTTATGATATTGATTTCCTAACAAAAATGAATGGTCAAAGGATCCCTCAGAACGTTTTTGGAATTCGATGCTTTAATCCCCCTATAACTCATTTTTGGTGATTTACATTTGGGTAACACCTAATCCCTATTTTTACGTTACAGAAAATCGCAACGTAATCATAAAAAACAATTTAAGATTTGTTATCAAAACTTCAAGGGAGTTAAACCTTAACTTCTCCTTGGATAGGGCCTTGCAGTATTTGTATGTCAATTTACATTGTTCAAAAGATGACGCGATTTGTAAAGGTGTGAAATTAAGTTTTTTCTTTACGAAAATTCTGTAAGCAGCTCTTATGTTTTTCTTCTTGGAATACTTTTCCATTCTTTTTGTGAATTTAATCATTAAACCAGGTTTTGGTCGATCAGATAAGTAAATTCAAACCCTGCCATTAAAAATGCTCGAAAATTTCTATAGCTTTTCTTACTGTTCTTGTAAATTGTTGGATGGTTTTCGCTAGGATATCATGTTTTTTACTTATTTATAAAACCTTTGTTTAAGTTTTTTCCATGGGAGGTCATCTTTACTTTGCGACAATAGTAATTTTTTATTGTGACCGTTACTTTTTATGCGGCAATTTGTTTATTGTCACATTTTAAAGATGACCTCTTAAAGACAAAACATTTACATAAGTTTTGTAAATAAGTCAAAACTTGGTAATTGGCAATGGAACTTAATTTCTTTCTCCAATTGTTTAACTTTCAGGGTCTCTTCTGCTTCTGAATCGTCTTTAGGTTCTCTACAATCTTTTTGCCCACGAGTTTGAATTACTCTGTAAATTACTCTCAGAATGGCTGAATATTTGAGTTTTACGTCATATTGCGCCTTAAACCACGAACTTTATGTTGTTCTCACCACTTTTTATATTATCATTTATAAATTTAATAAAAAATCAATCATATAAAAAGCGCCCTTTTTCTGCCGTTTCAATAATTAATTGTGAAGTTTATATTAATTCATGAACAAGAATTGGAGAGTAGATAATGAAGATGATATGGGCCAACATATTTCGTACCATAATCAATAATTTGACGGACGAAATCAGATGGGTCTTATTAGGGGACGTCCATAAATTACGTGAGGTGTTTTTTCCAAATTTTGGACCCCTCCCTCGTAAACAAGAATCAAAAAGTAGATATAGAAGAGGAAGGTGGCCAACCTATTGCATACCATCTTCAATAATTTGACGGACGAGATCAGATTGTTATTACTCGAGTAATGCTAAGTTGAGTGTCTATTGTTGCTAAGGGGTATAGCAAACTTAAAACGTTTTCGCTTGGTATTGCAGTCCAGAACAGCTACAAAGATGGTTCACAAGACCTTTCTCTCAAAAATAACCAGTGTCATATCCTCCTTTGACGTTTAAGTCCACGTTACGTAAACTGGGCATATTTGGTACGAGCTGTGCTACTAGAGTAACGAATGCAATATGTATTTTTTGTAGGGAGCGCAAGGGCCTGGGGCTGATGCACGCAGTGTGTCTCATCTTCGCCCTGTCCTTCGTGTCCGCCAGTTTCGTCATGTTCCTCATCGAGGACAAGGTGTCCGGATCCAAGCACCTGCAGTTCGTGTCCGGTGTCAGGCCTGCCGTCTACTGGATGGGGACCTACTCTTGGGACCTGGTGAGACTTAACTTTTTTTTCTTTCTGTCAAAGCAGTGGTACCCTACTGCTGTCTGTCTATCACAAGATGAGCTCTCGTTTACATTTCTTACATCCATTCGTTTAGTATTGTTTCTATAGCAACTGCCACAACCAGGCAACTATCCAGAGCTCATCATGTGATAGACAGACAGTAGGTGGTAGTCTATTGGTTAAGGTATCGGTTTCGGGATCGGAGGGTCCCGGGTTCGATTCCTGACACCACTGATGACCCACTGAGTATAAATTTTAAGATTTTTCTGGGTTTAACTGGCTTTCTGGGCTGTTTTTGTCATTTTTGAGACGAAAATCGAAGATTAACACTTTTTGCCTTATTGACCGAAATTCATAGGTTTATAAGTCTTTCAAAAAGATTTTTTTTCAGCCTCAATTTATATGACTTGGTTTTACTTTCACAACTGGTTGTAGTAAATTTTTTACTTGAAAATTGGTGGCAGACGAGGGAATAGAATCGATTCAACGCAGGATACTATTAAAAACACAATCACCGCTTTTTAAATGAAAGAATATAATACATATATACACATTCAGATAATCCTGTGATTTTTTTGTCATTTTCTTCATATCAAGCTCCGCGACTCCGCGATTAGAAATGTTAGCGTAGAACTCACAAATGATAACTGTAACCAAGAATAAACTATGGAGAGTTTAACGATAGAGGTAACAAAGATAGAGACAGCTTTAAACATGGGACATAATGGACAATTCCCGTATTTTTTAAAAATAGAAATATAGCCATTTTTCCTGTAAAATAAACGGTTCTAATCCCAAAAATCAGCATTAAAATTTCCAAAAATTACTTAATTAGATATTTGAAAACAAAATTAGCTAAATTTTAGTTGACCTCGAAACGCTCATGACGTAATTTGATACAAACACACATAACATAAACTAGCAACAGCCAATCAAGAATGTTCTTGATTGGCTGTTACTAGGGTTTTTTATACCAACTGGACGTCGCAAAACTATTTGTGACGTAGCAGTCGTTTTTGCGCCCTTTTTACGAACTTTGACATTATAAATAAAAAAAATAATTAAGCATCAGAATCAAAAAAAATTTGAGACAAAATTTCTTTTTCAACCATTTCTATCATAATAAAATGCGGGAATTCTCCATTGGCCCTCGAAGATGACTCGCAGGGAACTTTTTGAAGTTCGTTTTAACTTTTGAAAGAAAATTTTGAAAATATTTGCAGCTTTAATAATAAAATCTGTATATTCTAAATCTCATTTTTAATTGATGCTTCTACCAATTGAATGCTATCACCCAATTTTTCCTGCGATTTTTTTTTAGGAAATATATCCCCCCCCCCAATAAAACAGGTATTTATTTTAGTTAAAAATGTCTTTGGTAGGTCCACTTAAAGAAATATTGTATTTTTAATTTTAATTTGAACAGCTAATAAATTTATTTAATAATATATATCTAAGTCTTCATATCGCTACCTCACAGCTACAGTGGGACATCTTCTATGGCATGTCCATAGAAGATGTCCCACTGTAGCTCTGAGGTAGCGATATAGTTATTGAACTTGGAACAAACCCCTTTGTGTTTTAGATGAACTACATGATACCGTTCTGCCTGGTGATACTGATCTTCTACGTCTTCGGGGAAGACGCTTACGTTTCTTTGGACAATATCGCTGGATTCTCGCTTCTACTTTTCTTATACGGGTGAGTTAGTCATTTTTATTACACTAGGGGGCCTGCCCCCTGCTCGCTATCGCTCACCAACCCCCGTAACTGCTTCGCAGTTCTTTTCAGATCGCTTCGCGATCTTAGCGAGCAGAGCTCGCTTGTTCATCTCAACAATCCAGCCTAACACTCTTCTCGACTTAATTAAGCCTCTTGTAATACCGAACACACCTCTCTCTTGCTTATAAATAATTTAATTCGTATCATTCCCCTAAATTAACAACAAAAATGTTGCTGAAATACATTCCTTTTTTAGCTTATCAATAATTTAATCGAAATGTTAAAGAAATATCCAGCAAGTCTACTAATAATCATCAACCATTTTGTAGAAAAAACATTGTTCAAAATAAAAGAAATTAGACTCATCATAAAACTCGCCTGTTTCTCTAGTGAACGGCAACAGAAAGAGAAGAAAAAATTAAAACTTCGAATCTTAATAACTCTAAAACTAATTAGAATTTTTTGAAAAACAAAACGCCAATATTTTTATAAAAAATAATTGTATGTGTGTTTAAAATATCATAGTTCTACTGTGATTAGTTTTTCTTTTATAACGAAAAAACCGAAAACCCATCAAAAATTTCGAAACTTTAAAACTTAATTACTCCAAAACTAATTCGAAATTCGAAAAAAGAGCGACGAGGTGCAAAACTTCACATCTAAGAGAATGCGGCTGCAAAAAATCATATTTCTGCTGCGAATAGATTTTGCTGGGGGCGAACTCGCAGCAGAAAAAAATAATTTTCAACTTTGACATTAAATAATTCCAGAACTAATTCAGGGTGGCGACGGATCAGGGAAATCAGGGAGATCAGGGAAAAGTCAGGGAATTTCATTCATCTGGAAAAATCAGGGAAAAGTCAGGGAAATTCTGAAAAAAGTTAAAAAATCAGGGAAAATTTTAGTAATTCACGCCGCAAATACGCGCGATCCGCGATCGCATCCTTCACTCATTTCCGTGGCTGGGAAAGTCTGGAATTCCTATAAAAATCTGGAATTTCAATGAAAAATTCCGGATTTTCATACGTGCTTCCGGACGTTTGCCTGTAAAGTTGGCATTTTTACGGGGTGAACGCGGGCAGAAAAAACAACTTGACGGTAGGTTCGCGATCGCGTTTTTCCAACTTCGCGTCAATATCCTTGACTTTAAATGCTTGTTTTTGAAGATTGGTAGTTCAAATGTCATGAATATTTAGCTGGCAAATTAAGAGGTTTTTTAGAGGAATTTCCTGTTTGCAAGAAGGCAAATAGAAATTTGTAGTTTGAACTTAAGAGTTTTAATATCAAAGAATTACAAAGTGTATTGATAATAGGATATATATAAATATTTGGAAGTATCAGAAAGGAAATCTTAAAAAATTTTCCATATGGGTATTTTTTTGGGGTTGAAATTTAACTTTTTGGACTAAAGTTTTTTAATTCCTTTCAGATTGTTTTAGTTTTTCATTTTCTGCAATAATTATACATTTTGAGTCAATGCATTAGAATAACTATTGATCATTATTTACAGTTTTATTGAAAGTATAAGATAGTTTTATTTTTTGAAATTAAATCTGTCTAACAGTGGTGTAATATAAGGGGGGATAATTCGAACTAGGTGTTCCAAATCAAGTTAAAATCCTGCTTTTAGGGTCAAATTACAAAAGTTTTCTGGGGGAGAACCCCCAAACACCCCTTTTGTATTTGCAACTTATAACGACTTAATTATAATAAGTTCATCCAAATCCTACCTAAAAATGTATGTCCAAAATTCTTACTAAGTAGGTATACAAAAAACAATTTGAAACCATGTTTTTAGAGTAGTTTTCCAAAATTTTTCTGGTGAAGGACCCCCAGATCTCCTTTTGTACTTGAAACTCTGTTACTTATAACTTTTTTAATATAAAGTTCATCAAAATTCAAATCCTATATAAAAATGTACATCTAAAATTTGGGCTAAGAGTAGTACCAAAACTAGTTAAAAACCTGTTTTTTGAGTCAAATTTCCAAAAATTTTCTGGGGGAGGACCCCCAGACCCCCCTTTGGTCTTTTGATTAAAATTTTAAAATATTCTATGTATATTATTTCTACATAAGAAATATTATATATAATTGTAATTAATAATTTAATATGCTTATTACGTTCAAGTATTTCTTGGTTTAAATAACTTCTAGTTTACAGTTTATTAATATTTATCGTTTAAATTAATTTTGATGTTGGTATATCAGGGAAATTTTAAAATAATAGTCAGGGAAATCAGGGAAAATTTTTCCACAGATTCTGTAGCCACCCTGTAATTATCTCATTAATTAGCTATTGGAACGAAAAGGACCCTCATACATTTGTCTACAAATGGTCAAAATTTCGATAATTTCCGTTCTATAGTTTTTGCATAGTGACAATTCAAAATTGTCAAAGTGAAGATTTTCTGAAACAGCGGCAGCGGCAGCGGCGGCGGCGACTGTTACTTTTTTTTAATATAGAGAGATAGAGAGATAATTGGTCCTTAAATGGTAATGACCATGTTACTTTATTTCAATATACCTACTCTATAGATTAGGGGGTTTCAACCCACAAGTGCTCGAAGGCCGCAAAATAATTAGGCTCCTTCTCCTTTCAAGTCCATGATGTATTTTTCAGGGGGTAGGGTCTTTAATATGGAATTTGTAAGGAACGGGAGGAATGTCGGTCATATACAGTAATGTTATGTAGGCACTACTGTGGGGGAGAAATCTTTAACCCGACCTGTTTTATTACTGAGTTTAACGAAAAAGTGGGGATCTAAGGGTCTTCCTCCAGAAAAATTTTAGAAATTAAACTAAGAAATTGCTTTTAAACTAAATTTTGATTTTTGGATACTCGATCTAACATCTAGGATCCTCCATAACTCCTTTTTGCATTAGGCCGGGCGCGCACTAGCGACTAAAGTCACGGCGACCAGGATTACTAGTATCAAAAATATCATTAGAAAACAATAGAGCATTTTCAATCACATGACTTTACCTAACAACGGCCTTAGCAACGTTGTTTTTATCCTCCAGTGATGTCATGTGCGAATGCTGCTATTGGATGCTTCTACTTCCCGCCCCTAACAACAGCCTTAGCAACGTTGTTTTTGTCTTTGTCACCGTGACAAAAGTCGCCCGTGCGCGCTCGCCCTTAAAGGTGTGTATTAGGGTAACACCCCGCTCGGAACTTTTCTATTTACACCATAAAAAACGACTATAATATCCCCTAATCTAAGTGGGGTGTCCTATGAATATTCACCCTAAGCGTTTGTGAATTATACCATGCAAAAAAATTTTCTGAAGCTACTTTTGGGTGGGTTCTTGTAGGGGTTATAGACCCCTTCCTTGAAGTGCTACATGTTTGATATATCTTCACAAAAGGGAACCAAGGACCGCCAGTTGGAAACCTCTGCTCTAGATTGATACTTAACGACCGTTCTCTACACAAACCTAAACTAAGGATAACCTGGAATCAAAACCTCTTATTGGTAGTTGAAGAAGGAAAATAAGTTTTAAACCCAATCAGAGTTGGAGAAAAGTTTGATTCCAGGTTAATTTTAGGAATACATCTGTAAGCGTTTAATAAAATTTCTATTCCAATGTGTCGTTTCAGATGGGCCAGTATACCTCTGATGTACCCCCTGACTTATTTGTTCAGCATCCCGAGCTCTGCCTTCGTAGCTCTGGCCTGCCTCAATGTCTTCATTGGTATTGTCACCACGTTGTCCACCTACATCCTGGAACTTTTCACTGATCAGGTACTTTTAATGGCCCAAATTTTTGCCATCCTTTAAAGGCGGGTGGAAACAATATTTTTTGAATCTCTCAAATGTGTTTGCTTCGACTTATTATTACAGGAACTAAGATTTATCTCAGTATTCCCCCGAAATCACAAGTTATCCTTAATTTTTTTGGACACGATTGTAATAAGATGGAAATTTTCCGTTTTCAGGAGCTTCAAGACATTGCGGGAATATTGAAGCAAGTGTACCTGGTGTTCCCTCACTACTGCCTGGGACGAGGTCTTATGGACCTCTTCACGAACCAACTAGCGTCAGAGACTCTCGCCAAGTTTGGTCAGTATACGCTTCTTCACTGTAGGAAATTGTTTCTTCAAATAACGGAAATTAACTGACAGCACTCATGGCGGTTAATTTCTGTACTTTGAGGAAATGGGGTTTTTTTTTGTCAAATGAGAGAGACTTTCTGTTATTTGAAGAAACTTCAGAGTTCTTTTGGATTACTTACAGGAGGCGGGCATTATGTTAACTAGTTTTTTTTCTAGTAATTTTAACTAGTTCCATAGACCCAAATGTCATAGAGCATTTTCAATCACATGACTCGGACCTTAGCAACGTTGTTGCCTGTCCTGCACGCCTATCCACGTCGTCAAGTGTGACGTCATGTGCGAATGCTTCTATTGGAGCATTTGCAATCACAAGCATCCAATCCAACACATGGGAGGCGGGCGTGACCTAAATATTTTGAAAGCGATAAGAACCTTTCGCGGGCCCCCACGTGCGGAGTAAAGCCTTTGGCTGATGAAATACTTGAAGTGATTATATTATAACAAAAGAAAAACCAAATTATTTTAATACATAAGATTATGAAACTGTGTCATTAAGGCACTATCAATGGATGAAGGTAGCTCAGTAGTGTCCTTAGTTAGGACTTGAAATAAAAAGCGAAGCGGACTGTATATACACAAGAATAATGCGTTTATTTCGCCTAGACGGCGGCAGAGTAAGAAGTACAAGACCGCTCTCGTTGAGCGTCAAGTAGAGCCTGAATATATTTTACAACAGAGCATAGAGGGCGCTACTGAAACACTGAACAAACAGTATAGAGGGCGCCACCAGGGAAGCTGGTAGCCAACATCCCGGCCCCCGTTGAAATAATATTTCAAAAAATAAATTATGACACACAAATGCACTTGAACACTAAATGAATAACAAATTAGCACACTTAAGTAAAACACTAAGATAAAGGATAAGCAATAATCAAATAACTGAACAAGAATAAAGTCATTAGTAAATAAATGCTTAAGTATCTGTATTAAACACATCATTAGAAATTGGCAAGATACATATATATTGGATATAGCTCTTTTGTACTCTCCCTTAGAGGTTTTTACCTGTACCACACGAATGAAACCATCCTTACCTGGAATTACAGCAGTAATTCTTCCGATCGACCAATGTAAAGGAGAGAGATTGGGTTCCTTTAACAATACCATCGTTCCAACACTTAGAAATACCGGGTTAGGTTTTAATCTTTCAACAGGTAAAACTCCCATTATTTGGGTAACTTCAGTAGGTTTGACATGAAAGCAGTCAACACAATTATGAACAATTTTTCTAGAAATATTGCGACCATTAATTGGCCAGTATTGCTCTCTTACTGCATTCAATAGACCTAATGGACCAACATGTGAATTCACACTATGAAAATGCATAAAAATAATTTCAGTTAACATACTATCCTTTGGCAATACAATTGGATACTTTTTATCAAAGTTAAGAGTAGAATTTGTAAGACGAATAAGGTTATCAAAGAAGTTAGTATTAGAGTTTGCAGTTAGAGTTACTTCAGAAAGAGTTTTTAGTTCATTAAGATAGAGTTTGTCAGTCAAACTTGGAGAATCTGGCAAGTCATCGTGTAGAGGCAAGTCTAGACCAGAAGGCTCAGGTCCATTCCACCAAAGCTCACTGGAAGCAAGAGCCTTGGCATCAAGTCCCCTGGAAATGAGGTCAGCTGGGTTGCTTTCTGAAGGAATATGGTGCCACTGGAAGTCTTTGGACAGCTGTTGGATCTGGGCGACCCAATTGCTCACGAACGTCTTCAATAGATGCGGGGATGTGTTGATCCATGCAAGGGCTATAGTTGAGTCAGACCACAACGGCACAGAGTCAACAGGATGGTGTATGGCTTCCAAGACCTTCTGGACTAGCTGTGCGAGAAGAAGGCAAGCAGACAATTCCAGGCGTGGAATCGTGAGGGACTTGAGAGGAGCAACTCGCGACTTGCTGGTTAAAAGTTGACTTTTAGGGCTGGTAGAATCAGTAGAAACAGTTAGGTAAATAACTGCTCCATTAGCCTCGGCAGAAGCATCAGCAAACCCATGCAAGACCGTGTGGGTTGGATTTGGTTGAAGAGCAAATCTGGGGATTCTGATGTCTGCGATGAATCGCCGGTTTTTAGTAAAGGTAGGCCAGTCGCTGATCACATCAGGAGGAAGTGGATCATTCCATTCCACTTTACGTTGCCATAGCTGCTGCATGAAGATTTTAGCTCGAGAAGTGACTGGTCCAAGAAGCCCAAGCGGATCGAAAATGGATGCTAGTGTCTTGACCGTCATTGCGTCAGAGTTGCGATCCAAAGAAAAAGTCTCATTCTGGGTAGAAGCTTGAGGTTCGTTGTTGCACCATTTATGCAGTTCCATCCCTCCTCGTTGTTGGAGTTGTGCCAATTCTAAACGAAGCCGATGAAAGTCCTCAAGGTTTGATGAGCCCGAAAGGCAATCATCCATATAGAAATCTTGGCGTAACATATCAGCAGATAAAGGGAAGTCCTTCCCCTCCACCTTCTTTGAACATCCAAGCATAGCTTCGGATGTGTTGGGTTTGAATGGCATCTGAACTACAAAGGTGCCATCTGTGTCCCTCAAATGGGTTTTCTCAACATGTTCATTGCAATAGCTTAGTTTATCACTGATAAAAGGTTCTTTAACATCTAAGTTCTCTATCTCCCAAAAAGATTTAAGGGGTTGGTCATGGGACTCTAAAGTCTTAGAAAGGAAACAGTGTATAGATGAAGCACTAGAAAAGTCTAAAATGCTGCCAGAAACTAAATATCCAAAGCAACTGTTTTGCAGGATTAAGTTATCCTTTAATAGAATTTTATCTTCCTTTAAAAATTGGAAGAAGAGCTCTGCACCCAAAAGAATATCTATATTTTGAGGAATGTGAAAGTTTGGATCAGCTAATTGGATATTTCTTGGAATGTCCAACGCGGAGATATTCAATTTCTTAGATGGCGTAACGTCAGTTATTTTCGGAACCAAGAGAAAATCCACTTCCCACATCGAATCTCCCTCTTTATTTGATAGCTGAGCAGTTGATTTGAATTTAACATCAACTGATGCGTCACTCAAACCGCAGATCGGGATGTTCACCCGTTCTTTCATGAGACCCAAAACTTCAGCTGCCCTTGAAGTAAGAAACGAGCATTCCGACGCCGAATCCAGAACAGCGCGCAAGGCCTTTCTCTTGCTAAGAGAGTCTCTAACATAAACAACTGCAGTATTTATGAGAACCGTTTTCGATTTCCCGCTTGCAATCAAAGAAATTCGCGGTGAGTCAGGCACTGTTGGGAGCATGGTTGGGAGGGGCAGCTGGTTAGAATCACTATCGTTTTCTGAAGGCGTGACCTTGGCTGAGTGCGAAAACGGAACTGAATATCGATGAAGAAGGGTGTGATGGCCTGATTGCTTACACACGTAACATGAACTTTTGGAATGGCAGCTCGAAGATGAATGAAAGGCACCTAAACAGTTATAACAT
This sequence comes from Tetragnatha montana, assembly GCA_963680715.1. NCBI lineage: Eukaryota > Metazoa > Arthropoda > Arachnida > Araneae > Tetragnathidae > Tetragnatha > Tetragnatha montana. Next base: position 11,067,446 of record OY796677.1, on the reverse strand, counting down.
AGTCTATGTTTCTTAACTACGTTAACACGATCTTCCAGTTTCAGTTCTTTGAATTTAAGACACCGGTACAAGGGATGCACTTGAGTTTTGCACACAATACACACTTGAGGAGATTTATGGAATTTTGAAATTAGAGTCCTTTTCCGTTCTGGTTGATGGTGTTTTTCCGGAATAGTAGAATTTATAGAGCTTAAAATTTGACATTTTCGCTCTAGGAAAATCAAAAAGTCATCTAATTCAGGAACATCCGTACCTTTAAGAGTTAATTCAAACTGTCTCCTTGTTTCTTTATCTAATTTTTCTGATATGATGTGAAATAACAATACGTTAGAAAATGTATCTCGTTGATACTTGAGGGACTTTAAGGTTCTTAAGTTTCTGTTAATATCATCTAAAAAGGCTCTCAGATCTTTAAAGGATTCAGACTTAACTGGAGACAAATTCATAATGTTTTCAATGTGAGTGTCCACTATAATTCTTTTGTTTTCAAACCTACTTTCTAAAGCTTTAAATAGTGACTCATAAGTGTCATCAGAGGCCTCTATAGCTTTAGCTTCACCTTTAAGAGAGGCTTTTAGATAATACAGTTTTTCTTCGTTAGAAATATCTGAATCAACATCAATTAGGTTCTTAAATTGAATTTTAAAGTTATTCCACTCGTCAAATTTACCACTAAATGTGGGGAGTGGTATCTGGGGGAGCTTAACATATCTCTTAATTGCATCAGAACTACTTTTAGATTCATCTTTAAGCTCACAAACACTTAAATCAACAACAGAGTTCTTTTCAATGTCCTGAATTAGAGTTTTTATTCTTACCTCCAATTTATGTAGTTCGTCGTCTACTTCAGTCAAAGCGGTTTCAATGTCCGTAAACTGATCGTCTGGTACTGTTTCATAATACTGATCTTTGAGTAAATCAAACTTAGTTCCAAGTTTTTGCACAGTTTCTAGAAAAGTTTTGAGTTCAACTTCGGAAGGCTCATTGTCTTCAATAGCAGAAGTGGTTTTTGTAATTTGACCCTTGATGGCTCCACGTTTTCTGTTTAGAGTTGCAAGCGTAGTTTCACCTTTCTCAACTTTCGACATGGCGCAAAGTTCGGCGAATAGTTCACAGTTAATAAGCGATAAGCGTTTCGTCAAATCGAAACTAACATCAAGCGATATGAAATATGCGATCGGATCGTTCTCCGGTTCGTTAGGACCAATGAAGGTAGCTCAGTAGTGTCCTTAGTTAGGACTTGAAATAAAAAGCGAAGCGGACTGTATACACAAGAATAATGCGTTTATTTCGCCTAGACGGCGGCAGAGTAAGAAGTACAAGACCGCTCTCGTTGAGCGTCAAGTAGAGCCTGAATATATTTTACAACAGAGCATAGAGGGCGCTACTGAAACACTGAACAAACAGTATAGAGGGCGCCACCAGGGAAGCTGGTAGCCAACAATGGAGTAAGTGAATATCAATGGAGTCATATATTCACTGGATAAAGAAGGTGAAAACACTTTTAAATTAAAAGTAAATTTTATTTCAGCTTAGTTTACAGTCCGAAGGAAAATATTAAAAAAAAAAGACAAATTAACTTAAATTTCAAATTCAATAAAAAAATATAATGAATGAACATCGATTTCGCATATTTGAAGGGCCTATATCTGCCGATATGGGTATTTATTTTTTTCCTCTTCACACTCATGTGTAGAGCGCAGCTTGGAGAGTTTTCGTACAAAAAGTCAATTTGCCATTTTTTGGACTTTTTCCGTTTTTTAAAGAGGCGATTCATTTAATCGTTTGCCTCAATTTTCCCCATAGGCATTTCGATGTTCCGAAACCCGTTGTCGTGGGACTTCTTGGGCAAGAACTTGCTGTATCTGGCTCTGCAAGGGATCATCTACTTCTCCATCACTCTTCTAATCGAGTACAAATTCTTCATCAGAAAAAGGTGAGCACCTTTCTTTTTGCACTGAAAACCAATGAATGAGGGGCATGGAAGCATAACAAACTATCTCCACCATTTCAAAATTATCAAGAGATAACATTTTTTTTTGTTTTATATTGGGAAAAATAAGAATTTTACACTGATTCCTGTTTTATTAGGTATTTCTACATTTCCTAATTTGTTTTTAAAAAGTTATCACCTTATATAAGTGAGTCGTCTAGTTTCAAAACCAGATAAGTCCCTTTTCCCAAATTTTTCAGGAACAACCAAAAACTAAATATTCAAACAAGAGAAATGAGGATAAGTTATAGCTCTGTTTAATTATTTTATAAGAAATATTTTTCTCCCTAAATTAATCATTAATGTCATAGTAAAACCTTATTTATTATTAGTAATCCTTAAAATTTAAATAAAAATTTAGAGGAGACAGATCCTATTGGTTTTTATACGGCCTAATTTTTAAGTTATCAGCAAAAATTTCATCATCGATTATTTAAGTTTTTGTATGAAATGGTGTTTATTTGTTCTCAGGACCCCTCCGATCCTCCCATCCTCGTCCTCAGAAGTAGAGGACGCTGACGTGGCCAATGAGCGAGCTCGAGTCCTCGGAGGACACTGCGGGACTGCAGTCCTGCGTATGGAGAATCTCACAAAGGTATTCACCAGCTCTTACCACCTTTTCATACTAACCATCCATACTTACCACCTTTTCACCCCACAACGTTTCTTGAACACAGTACGTCACTACGCAGAAGGAGAAAATGGGTAAACACAAAGCCTGTTGGGTTGCTAGGAGGAGTTTCGGTACTCAAATCGTGATTGAAAAGCACTATACAGGGTGTATCTGAAATATTGCGACAAACTTTGAGGGGTGATAGTACTCATCAAGACGAACAAGATTTGGAATAGAAAGGGGGGTCGCAGATACGCCGGTAAAGAGCTAGGACCTAATGTAATGCGATTGCGTTTCAAAAGGCCGTTTTTAGAAGGCCTGTGTGAAGAAACAAAACATAATAAAATAAAAAACATTATTGCATGAGGTACAGGAGTATCCGTACTACTTAAATCCTCAATGTGATAGAAATTGGCCCACTTGCTAAACCGTGGGGTGAGTTTTAAAACGTGCAATATTCATCTTTTAGCAAAAGAATGGAGTTCCCTTAATGGTACTTAGAAAAATGATGATCGGGGAAGGAATTTTCAATGATCATACAGTTTCAATGATCAATGTCTGATCATTGAAAATTCCTTCCCCGATCATCATTTTTCTAAGTACCATTACACTAATGTAAGGGAACTCCATTCTTTGACTAAAAGATGAATATTGCACGTTTTAAAACTCCCCCCACGGTTTAGCAAGTGGTCCAATTTCTATCACATTGAGGATTTAAGTAGTACGGATACTCCTGTACCTCATGCAATAATGTTTTTCATTTTATTATGTATTGTTTCGTCACACAGGCCTTCTAAAAACGGCCTTTTGAAACGCACTCGCACTACATTAGGTCCTAGCTCTTTAACGGCGTATCTGCGACCCCCCTTTCTATACCAATTCTTGTTCGTCTCGATGAGTACTATCACCCCTAAAGTTAGTCGCACCATTTCAGATACACCCTGTATATGTATACATGGGTTTAACAAAATAATCATATTTTTAAATTGACGTTCTACATTTCACTCAAAACTCAGACACTGCGATGGGAACTACTTCGTTTGTTAGTAACGCCATAGGGTCAACTAACGTTGCTGTCTAGTAAGAGTACTGATGAAGACATTAGCTATACTAGACTGCAACGTTACTTGATCCTGAAGAAGCAAAACAAAGAAAGTACATAGTTGTGAGTGAAATTAAGGGCCGTATTCAGAAACTTTTAAACGAGTAATATAGCGGACTCTGATTGGTTGAAAAGAAATTCGCGTCATCACTGGGAGGTTTGCAAACCTCAAGAGACGTTGACCAATCAAGAGACGTTGCAGTCAGGTATAGAGGACTGTTCTGGTCAGTTTTGCTGATTATTTTGCTACCCTCAACACTGGTCACTTCTCTCTTTTTGACGACAGTGACGGCCGTATTCACAGGTAACCTGACCGGCGGTTAACCGGGAGTCAAACCTCTGATTGGCGGAAAACTAAGTTTTCCTTCTTCAACTACCAACTATGAGAGGATTTGATTCAAGGTTAACCTTAGGTTATGTTAGTAGTGAATAGTACAGCCGTAAGTTGAACAGAGTCGTATAGTGCTGTCCTTTAAAAACAACCCACTGTTTAATATTTTATCCATTAAAAGCTTAATAAAAAGGATAATTAAATCGAACAAAAAGCTGTTGTAACGGCTCATCCTCCTTAACATTTTAGTACTTAGCATGTTTAATTCCAATTATCCATTACAAATTGGCAGTCAATGGGCAATACCACTATTTTTTAAATATTTATTTATGGAAGAAGTCATTGTTATGCAGATTTTGCCTCTTGTTAATTAGAATGGCTCCAAAAGTGTTTTTTAAATAACTAGTAAAATGAAAATAAATAAGAATAAAAGTAACACTTTATGTAAGTTTCATCTCTTTTTATACATCTAAGGAATTTAATTTAATTAAATGTTAAGTTTGTCTGTAAAATATTCTTAAATTCTTATTCTTAAAATACTGTTATATTTTTATTTCTACTAGTGTTTTAAAATATCAAAATCTGCATAACAATGATTTCTTAGTTTCGCCAGTCGGTGGCAATGCGACTGGTTTGTATAGGATGGAAGCAAAACCCTCTATATACAAAGCCTGACAACTACGTCACTGTGACGTCAAAGGTGGCGGAAAATGAATTATAAAACATGGCGTCGTTTTGCATGTGACGTCAAAGGTGGCGGAAAATGTGACGTCACCCGTCCGAGTTGTGAGGCCATTATATAGAGGGTCTTGATGGAAGTACATACATCACAACTTTCCCCCGCGAAAATTTTGATTTCGCGCGCAAAAAAAAAAACGCAAACTTTGAATTTAATTTTAAAAAAAAGTATGCATCGCAGAGCAAAAATTTTTGAAGGTATATTTATGTTTATGCAATCTGAACCAAATAAAAAAATTAAAAAAAAAAATAGTGGTATTGCAAGAATTTGAAAAAAAAAACACTTTTTCCTAGAAGGACTCTAATTTTAGGACTGAGCTAAAATTTATTATATTATTCTCATAGTAATGGGAAAACATAAAAACGCGCGAAAAATGCTCTAAAGTCTTTATAACATACATATTACAAAATCTGTAAATCTGAAGCACATTTTTTGCCGAAAATCTACATTATCTCAGCTTGTTTAAAAAATAAGTAAATAAACCGTTCTTTGACCAGTTTTTACATCCCTGACACTCTAAAAGGCATAGAAGGACAGGGCATATGAGATGGTAAAATTATTTTAATTATGTAATTAAAAAATCTCAATGGGTTGTTTTTAGGGTACAATTTGGAGCGGGTTGTTTTTATATAACCGTGGTTCTCCTTCCGCAGGTGTACAAGACGGGTCAGTACCCGGCCGTGAACGGTCTGTGCTGCGCGGTGCAGAGGGGAGAGTGCTTCGGGCTGCTGGGGATGAACGGCGCGGGCAAGACGACCACCTTCAAGATGCTCACCGGGAACACCCCCATCACGGCGGGAAACGCCTTCATCGCCGGACACAGGTAACCGCACCCCGCTCTTAAAAGCAAATTTTCTTGAGTTTATCATTATTTTACTATTGATTAGGGAGTTACTATTGATTTCTTGAGTTTATCATTATTTTACTATTGATTTGGGAGTTACTATTGATTTCTTGAGTTTATCATTATTTTACTATTGATTTGGGAGTTACTATTGATTTCTTGAGTTTATCATTATTTTACTATTGATTAGGGATTAAGTTATTAAGGGACCTACCAAATGTACGGTGAATTTTGTTTTTGTTTTTTTCAATGTGATCAAATTCAATTTCTGTCTTTATATTTGGTAAAAATGTATGTATTAGAAGGGGAAAATCAATAAAATTTATTTTTTCAAAAATTTCCCAAAAATTTTATATTTTGAAATTTTTTTTTAAATTTTTTTCTCCATTTTTTTTCAAAGTTTTGGAATTTTTTTTAAAAAAAAAGGAAGTTTGTAATAACGCCCCTAAATATAAAGAGAATAAAATTACGAACAAAATGAGCCCAATTTCATGTGTTTAAGTTAAACGGTTGTAGATAAGCAGTTGTTTTCAAAGTGCGGGAAAAACAACTTTACAACAATTGCTAAACACTACAAAGATTAACTACTCCGAAATGAAGGGTGACAAAAAAACCAAACCTATGCCATTATATTTCTAACAATAGTAATAGTAGTTCATCTTATAAAGATTGGTTAAAAATTGTGAAGATTTTATCTTGTTTTTTTTTTGCCTGTTTTTCAAAAAAAAACTCAAAAACTCAAAACTTTAAGGTGTTTGGGGGTCACCTTCATGTTATCAGATTTTGCTAAAATTTTGCAATTATAATTTTTTTGTCCATTGGCACAAAGTTAGGGGGTAAGAGCTAATCATATTGAAAGTTCGAAAATAAGGGCCAACCTAATGTATACACTCGATTAAGTATCTGGTTACGCATTGTGGTTCTTGTTTCCAAGATGTCATAAAACAGTTTTAGTTACATTGCAGTACTGAGCGAGATTCTTTCGTTTCAGCATCCGGAGCGACCTGGGCAGCGCGAGACAAGGAATCGGCTACTGCCCCCAGTTCGATGCTCTGGACTCTCACCTCACGGGATACGAACACCTCGAGTTCTACGCCCGCCTCAGAGGAATTCCAGAGAAGCACGTCAGGAAGGTCAGTTTGAAACAAATTTTCATCTAATTTTCACGAAAAAAAAACATATTCATGAATAAATAGTTTGTTAGAACACGGCTTACTAGATACTATAGCCGAGATACGGAAATCATTGAAAATCCATATGATAATAGCTGACAAACTGGCAAAGCAGATCCACAGAGTTGAAGGCGAGGCTTAATGGTTCAAAAATTTAACTCAGCCACTAATGGCCAACAATCAGCAGTTTACGTCATGAAAACACGCCTTTATTTTTCCTTATTTGTCAATGTGTTTTCCTATTGGTTGGGTGATATAGGTAGGACTTGTGGCGATCCAAGCGGGAAAAGGTGTCAAATGGTTTTCATTGTTCAAAACTCGGCTAGCCTGTATAGTATCTAGTAAGCCGTGGTTAGAGAACGTAGTGGAAATACGTTCCGACACTTCAGATTTATATCTGGACGTGCTGAAACTTACCACATCTCAACTCTCTTCGTGACCCAAGTACATACAGGTGGTTTCTAAAGTCCGTTTCACCGCTTTTATTTGGAACCAACGTCTCCTAGGGTCTTGGAAGTATGGTCTACCCCTAGATTAGTGACTCTGGAGAATCCATTGAGATAACTTAGAGCGCCCTAAGGGTCGATTTGGATGAACTTTATGTAAAAAGGTTTTAAATAATAAAGTTCCAAGTACAAAAAGGGGCTTTGGGGGTCCTCCTCAATATATTTGACCCTATTAAACTTGTTTTGGTCCGAATTTCGGGGGGGGGTACTCTCCCTATTACTCAAAAAAAAAAAAAAAAACTTTCACATTTGCGAACCTTTTTTATTTTTTGAGGCATAAAAAGTGCTATTTTTACATGCTAATATCTCCTTGAATATTCACGATATCTTCATGAATTTTTTTTCCAGTGATAGTTTTATAATATTGGCAACAATATTTGTATCGAGAAATACTCTCTCTGTCTCTGCAACGGAAAGCAACTTTGATCACCACTAAATAATTTAAAGTAATAATTACAATTTAGACAGTAGCTCATTGTTGAATATTAGTAACCTCAAAAAATGCGTTTTAAAAAGTCTGCTAGGTTCTACCTAGCTAGACATAAGAACATAATCAAAGGATGGATAATGAGTGATTAGCCGCTATTTTAGTTACGTGGATCACTACAAACTGTAATGCTAATTCATCTGCTCCACACTTTTAATTGTTCTAAAATCTCAGAGAAAGATAACTATATTTTAAAAACTTCAGCCGACGAAGGATTATTCGCAGAATTTTTGGCGATCACAAGTACGGTCTTCTTCTCGGAATTAATGCAATGCACGCATATGTTAGAGGCTTGGATTAGGGAACTTTGACAATAATAAAGAGTGATTCAAAGCAACAAATGAGGAGAGTCCTGTTGCCTTGGCAACAAAAATGTAAACGAGAGCTCAACTTGTGATAGACAGACAGTAAGTACTATGTATTTTAATAGTACTCATTCCAAAAGCAACGAATTGAATTATTGCATGCGAATTAGCTCGTCGTTGTTGTTGTTGATAGCGCACCCATTTTGATGGCACTTTTTGATGCTTCGCAGGTGGCTGTGTGGGGGATCCGCAAGCTGGGACTGGCGGCCCACGGTCATCGCTGCGCTGGGACCTACTCCGGAGGCAACAAGAGAAAGCTGTCCACTGCCATTGCTCTCGTGGGAAACCCCTCCGTCGTGTTTCTGGTGAGTCTCTTCTACACTCGTGTCAAGGATAATTTTATTTTTGTTGGCCACGAACCGGAACAGCATTTTACTTTGACCAGAAATCCCTTGAGAACTCCCGGTGTGTTCCATAACTTTGAAAAGGAATCGGTTTCAAACTACACTCGTGTCCAAAATATTAAGGAATAATGGCACATTTTGGAATAATGGCACAAACCGGAACGAACAGCATTTTACTTTACAGCATTTTACGGCTCCAAGGGAGGGGGGCACTTTTCCAGGATACCACCTTTACCTTTTGACACAAGATGTCAAAATGTTGGGATTTCCTAGAAATTATCACTCAAGATCCCCTTGTGGTACCGATGGAGGGTATGGAGGCCCTCCCCGAGAAAATGTTCTTAAAATTTGACCTGTAAAAGTAGGGTTTTTACTCATTTTGAGAACCTTTTGGGTCTAAGGGGAGACAATGTCCGGAGTGCCCCCCTCCCTTGGAACCGCGCCTGGGCCCGTAATCCCTTGGGAACTTCAGATGTGTTCCATAACTTTGAAAAGGAATAGAATTTCCGGTTTAAACAACACCTAGTGTTCCATAATTAAGGATAATTTCATTTTTAGGACTATGGCACAAATCTTAGTTCCTTATCAATGAAATTCATTCCATGGGATCTTCTAAAAGCTAAAAGAGTGGAAATGTTTGTTTGGGAATCAAATTACCCTAAAAATTGTTTAAGAATGGGGTACAGAGGACCTCCATTGATAAAGGAGTTCCATATATAAATTCGGAACGGTTACAGAATCATTTAGTGAAAAATTTCCTATTATTTGTAAAAGATATGGTATTCCTGAACTCTGCATGATTTTATGTGCATGGAATACTTTTAAGTATGACTTTAGACTATATTAAGTGACGCCACCTCAATCTTCATTTTCGGCGGTGTGTTTATTTCATCATACGTCTTGGTAACCCTGATGAATACAAATATTCGTGTCATTATTCCCAAAAAATTAAATGGTCCTTAATTTTTAGGCAGGAGAATAGAACAAGTTTCTAACCGTTTTAGTAATTTTTAACCTATATACAGAATGATGCAAAACTCATTATAAAAAAAGGCTAGAGGTTGTAGAGAGTATCCAAAGACAGTTCAGAAGCAATCAAAAGGCGTTGGAGTGCGGATAAAAGCTGCCAAAAGTAGTGAAGAATGGGTTACTGTTTTCAAACGGTTTGAGGGTATAAATGAAGTTCCAATGCCAATTATCATGTTTTAAATTATTAATAAAAGCTGTTTTAAGTTTTTCTCCTTGACAGTTCGTTTTAAAAGTCCGACAATAAAATATCCTTATTGTTGCTTTTTTGAATAGGGCAGGTTAATTTCTTACCTGCCCAAAATCGTAATCTTTCAATCTTAAACCTTAAAATAAGCTCAAAATAATAAGTCGTCTAAATAAGTCAGTTTGAATCACTCTGTGCCTATAGAAGTGTTTTCAGATGACGTAACAACCGGTTATTTTCTTTTAACTGTGTACCATCTGTAGGGCTTTTAACTGTTGCTAAGGCCGTTGTTTATCTGTTGCAAAGGCAGTTTTTAGGTATGGGATCACGTGATTGCAAATGCTCCAACAGAAGAATTCCACGGCCAGTCATTTTCTGTAACTGTTAACCTTCTGTAGGGCAAAAAACTGTAACCTTCTGTTGCTAAGGCCGTTGTTAGGTCCGAGTCATGTGATTAAAAATGCTCTATATATACTGCGGCGATTTCATTGACGGCCGTGATTGTTCCGTAGGACGAACCAACGACGGGGATGGACCCGAAGGCCAGACGATTCCTCTGGAACTGCATCATTGACATCGTCAAGGAAGGGAGGTCGGTGATACTGACGTCGCACAGGTAAGGAAAGCAAAAAATAACCGTGTTTTACACTTAATTTTCCATTGTATTTAAACGGAAATTTTCTGTATGCCTATAGAAAACCTCCTTTTTCCGTAAATTCTTCCACACAAAAAAATGTAGATTTAATAAAACCACCCACTAAAAGAATAAATCTTTATAGAGTAAATTCTGAAAAATTACTAATTATCTTGTTAAAAAATAAGGGTTTTGTCCATTACACGTATGTAAATGAGTTAGGAAATGAAAATATTATGGTTCATGATAGTGTTTGGGTGGCACAGTCCTAGTGGTTAGAGTAGTACACGATTGGGAATCTCCGTTTTGCATGGATGTTAGTTTCTGTCCTTGTGTGAGATGAATGAATGAGCCCCAACCTGTAAAAAGTATAGAAACGTACACATTAACACGCACAAATACTAAAGGCGCCATTTTATTGTAATTTTTTTTCCTTTCAGCATGGAAGAGTGCGAGGCTCTGTGCACGCGGCTGGCCATCATGGTGAACGGGCAGTTCAGATGCCTCGGAAGCATACAGCACCTCAAGAACAAGTGAGTGATAGGGAAATTTTTTGCTGTCCTAAAATGTGTAAACCGCAGTTATGAGCAACCCTTAAAAAAAACCTTCATTCAGGGCTGTAACATAAGGGTCCCCCCACGAAATTCAGATTAGATGTACTAAAATGAGTAATAGCTCTGTTTTTTAGGGTCAAATTTCCAAAAATTTTGTGTGGGAGAACACCCAGACTCCCTTTATTATTAGGGAATAATAACTTTATTAGAACTCTATTATTCTAAGTTTTCTTTAAACGTTAAGTTCAGCAAGGTGCAATTTTACCTAAAAATGTACTAAAAATACATTGAACCTAATAAATATATGCATGAGAGGGGGTAGGGACAATTTTGGATCCACTCTCCCCGTGCAAAAATCTAGCTTTGAGCCTTATAATGACTATTTTTAGAGGATATTTGGGCCCCTCCCGAAATTAAATTCTGTATACTCTTCTGCCTGGGGCGTATATAATTGAGGCGCCCCCCAATTCGGACTACGTGAACTAAAATGAGTTATAACCCTGTTTTTTAGGGTCAAATTTCCAAATATTTTCTGGGGGAAGACCCACAGACCCGCCTTTTGTGCTTGGAACTCTTATTATTCAATTTTCAGGATGCGAATTTATTAAAAAAAACTACATTGAATCTATTGAACATGCATGGGAAGGGGGCTTAGGAATATTTGTGGATCCTCTCCCTTTGAGCTAAAATCTAACTTTGGGCCTGTTAATAGCTAAACTTTTTAGAGGATATTTGGGCCCCTCGCGAAATAAATTTCTGTAAATGCCAATAATGAGTAGTGGATGCGATCCCATCCCTATATTTTTTCAATTTCCATTATCGCCTATGGCCTTGAACCCTCTCTTCTGGTACTCTGTGGTGTAATGAAACCAACCTTTAGTATCACCCTGAATTTTCTCCATACTGACCATTGATTTCTTGCCCTCAGGTACGGCCACGGTTACACGCTGACCCTCCGCGTGAGCCCGGGCGGAATGTCGGGCGCCCGTTCCCTCATCACTCGCCACTTCGGCTCTCGCGCGTGCCTGCTGGAGCAGCACCTGAATCAGCTGCAGTATCAGCTGCACCCTCCCATCGCCCTCGACCAGGTGTTTCAGCTGCTGGAACAGGCCAGGGCGGAGCTCGGCATTGAGGACTACTCGCTCTCGCAGACCACTCTGGACCAGGTCAGTACTCACTCACTAAAAAGAGTTAACTCGTTTACCTAGTCTTTTTTTAGTTGGTTAGCAATGGGAGATTTAACGCTTTTATCTTAAAATGAAGTAACTCACTCGAAATGAGCTAACTCATTTACGCAACTTAGAAAGTAACCTAAACTAAGTATAAACATCTCAACTGCTCATAATTAAGTAAATCACTCACTAAATGAGTTAACTTTCTTACGCAACCTAAAATTAACACTAGTAGACCACTCTGAACCAGGTCAGTAGTAGTAGTACTACTACATGTCGGAACAGATTAACTCACTCACTAAAATGAGTTACTATATAGTTTACCCCCTCATTTTCTGTTAATTGGCAATCAATGGGAGATTAAACTCCTTTATTGCTCTAAATGATGTAACTCAACTATTTTAGCTGATTTAGATAGTGATGAGGGATTTAACTTAACTTTTAACTCAAAATGAAGTAACTAATTCACCAAATGAGTTAACTCAATTACGCAATTTAGTAAGTAACTTAAAATTAATGGGAGATTTACGCACATGGCAAAAGCGAGATAAAAGCTGCAAAAGCGATCGTTTTCGAGGCTTCCTATTGGTTCTTTTGAGAAAAAAATGTCGCTTTTGACGCGCTGCTGTAAATCCGCAGTAAAACTCTCACAGACCACTTTGGACCAGGTCAGAAGGGCTTCATCTACATCGAGAAGAAATAACTCACTCTCTAAAACGAGTTAACCAGGTAACTTCATTATTTTGTAATTGTATTCGGTTCGGAGATTCAACTCTTTATTTCTCAAAACGGAGTAACTCGGGCAGTTTCAGTACAAAATCCACGTAACAAAGGAGAAACTCATTCATTAAAAAGAGTTCTCTTTAACTCTTCTCTTTCTCTTAACTCTTTTATGAACTTTAGAGTAGAACTTACGTTAAACCTAAAAAACAGCATTTAACTAAATTTCTACTAAAAAAACTCTTCTCTAGAATTCTAGAAGACAACTTTGAACCAGATCATACTTCACATCTCTTTACTTTTTCGTTTGTTGGTTCAAAAGGGGACATCCATAAATTACTTGCGATCAAAAGGGGGGAGGGGGGTCCAGGAAAATCTCACCAGGGGGGAGGGGGCAGTCAATTAAAATCTCACGTCAACTTTTAGTTTAGAAAATATACGTTTTTTCTTTAATATTTTTTAGCACAAGTTTAGAAGAAATGCTCAGATTAGTCACAACAGCTAATCATTGGCCAGTCAGTCGTGATAATTACAAGTTAGAGTAATGTTTTCGATTTCAACGGGTTTTTGTATCAAAATTTTGCAATCTGGATGGTAATTTTTATGCCGATTTAACAAAACTAGTGGTTAAGAAAATCTCTCTTGGGGGGAGGGGGGTTCAGCAAAATCTCACCAAGGGGGAGGGAGGGGTCCAAAATTTGGAAAAAGCACCTCACGTAATTTATGGACGTCCCCAAACTACTCTCAAAGGTCAAAAATACCCCAGTCGACATCGAGAGTACGAATTCTGATTTCCGTCGTCTCTATAGAGTATTTTCAGGTGACGTCACAACCGGTTATTTTCTTTTAACTGTGTTCCTTCTGTATAGGGCTTTTAACTGTTGCTAAGGCCGTTGTTTATCTGTTGCTAAGGCGGTTTTTAGGTATGGGATCACGTGATTGCAAATGCTCCAATAGAAGAATTCCACGGCTAGTCATTTTCTGTAACTGTTAACCTCTGTAGGGCAAAAAACTGTAGCACTTTTGTTGCTAAGGCCGTTGTTAGGTCCGAGTCATGTGATTGAAAATGCTCTATTCCAACAGGTGTTCATCAGCTTCGCAAAGATGCAGGCGGATGTCGCAGAGGGGGTGCCTAATCTAAGGAACAAGCGGACCAAAAAGACAAAAGGTAAGAACGTTCTCTTCTGGTTCCTTATTTCTCTTGGGACTGTGGTATCGAACTTGTGTACTACCTCATAGAGAGCTCGGTAGGGCTGGTTTAATCATAACCACCTAAATATAAATGGGCAGAGTAGTACAATCTCATTGAAATGACGTTTCCGAAGGCCAGTCACAACGGTCCCAGGTCACTTAATCATAAGCAGCACAAACGTTCAAGATTCGTCCAATTTTCGTAATGTATGGCTAAATTTTGTTTACTTCTAGTTGCAAATACGTAAACTTGACATATTTGGTATGAGCAGTGCTACTATACTCGACAGCAACGTTTCCTGAACCTATGACGACACTAACAAACAAAGTAGTCCCCTGCCCGGTGTCTGAATTTTGAGTGAAATGAAGAACGCCAATTTAAAAATATGATTATTCTGTTAAACCCACGTATATAGCGTCTTTTTATCACGATTTGCGTACCGAAACTATTTCTAGAAACCCAACAGCCTTTGTGTTTACCCATTTTCTCCTTTCGCGTAGTGACGTACTTAGACGTACTGGGTTCAAGAAACGTTGCTGTCTAGGATAGACAGCAACGTTTCCTGACCCTATGACGCCACTATGCGGAAGGATAAACTGCGTAAACTGAAAGCCAGTTGGGTTGCTAGGAGGAGTTTCGGTACGCAAATCGTGATAAAAAGACGCTATATACGTGGGTTTAACAGAATAATCATATTTTTAAATTGGCGTTCTTCATTTCACTCAAAATTCAGACACCGCAGTTCAGGAAACGTTCTGTCGAGTACCTATTGTTTAAAATATTACGCGACCCAATTCTTTCAATTTTGAATTTGTACTACTAGAAATACTCAGTTTTAACTTTATAGTCACCAGTCAAAAAATAATTATTTTTATTTTATATAAAAAATTGGACGAATGCAGTTAGAGTTAGAGTGTCATGCTAAACTTGACTTTTAAATCGTTCGTTGCTTTCAAAGGGGCGAATAACTTTGAAAATTTTAATGGAGGTCCGGAGAAAAAATACAAATAGGCACTTATTACTACTTTGAATATTTTTCTCAAAGATATAATTTGACTACACTACTTTCTTAATTAAATTGTTAGGTTAAAAAACCGGTAGTAATTGCTATTAAATATCCGCTTAAATCGCAACGCTATTTAAAAATCGAATTATCCATAAGATATTATAGAAAACATTGATAAGGCTATCGCTCAAACAAATGGCCCACCATTAACAAGAAAATGTTGAGGGTGATGGGCAAGGAATTTGGTATTCCTCCACGAAAAAAATTGCAAAACTCCGCGCTGGGAACTAATTGTTTGTTAGTTACGTCTAGTGTTCGGCAACTAGTGGTCAAAAAATAGTTAACTAGTAACTAGTCTGGGAAATTGTAGTTGTAACTAGTAGTTAACTATTTTTTCCTGGGACTAGTTGCAACTAGTAGTTAACTATTTCCCAAAGTAGTTAACTACTAGTTAACTAGTCTATTTAATTTCAAAACATACTTTTTGGCGAAATTCTAATACATCTTTCTTATCTAAATCACAAAAAACATTCATACTTCGAGCAAAAATGGTCTTTATTTCTGGTTATGATATTTGAAGTACTCTACCTTTGATAAAAATTTTAAATATCTTTTTAAATTTTAAATAAAGTTTTTTTTTCAAGTAGTTAAAAATTTGAAAGTAGTTTTAACTAGTAGTTAATTAAAAAAAGTAGATAAACTACTAGTTGAACTACTTTAAACTAAAAGTAGTTAAACTACTAGTTGATCGGTAGTTAACTACTAGTTGCAACTAGTTCTAGTTAACTAGTGCCGAACACTAGTTACTTCATAGGGCCAAGAAACGTTGGTGTAGAAGAGTATTGGCATGTCAGTTTCTCTCTAACATCGTTTTCTTGTGTTCCAGGTGACGGGGTCGCGGGTTCGGCCCCCGGGGACATCGAGCTGCTGGTGCAGCACAACACCCCTCGTCGCAGCGGGGACAGGTCCCCCGTGCACATGCTCTGACCCACCAAGGGTCCTTCTCTCCTACCAGCTGTGATATGAGCTCTTTCTTCTCCTTTGCTACAGACCCTCCCTCACTCTCTCACCGGTATCGAACCACTTGGAAAGTTCACTGATGAGGGGCTAGCCTGCCAAAAGAAGGAACGGAGTGCGTTCTAATTGAGTGCGACATCGAATCGATCACTCACTCTTTTGTATTCATGAGTTATAAACGAACCGTATCATTGAATGCAACCTCAAATTGATCACTCACTCCTTTGAATGAGTCACTCATTTGTACTCTTGATTTTTGACTGGGCCATATTGATAATCTCTTGAAAACTAACGAAACGAATATCATGGCTTGAAATGAGACATTTAAAATTAAGTTTCCTGTTTTTCCTGTCCTAGAAATTTAAATAAAAACTCACTCTTTGAAAATGAGTAATTAAGTCATTCAAAATCACTCGTGAGTCAGTATCTGAGGCATATCAACACTTTGGTCGGCATATATTTTCCACAAAAAATTTAGCACATATATGTGTAATCATTCATGATCTTCTTGTTTTGTGAATGAATAAATTAAAATTAATTAATATCATATACAATAAATAATTACCGAACTCATGTCTTTAATCATAACATGACATTTATCATGGTATTTCTTCTCACATCAAAAGAGTCAACCATGTCTACCATCAGCATTTTTTAATGGGGTTATGTGTTCCGAACCTGCAAAGATAAAATCAACAATGTAATTTTCGACTGAAAGGCAGCTTATGTGTTAAATATCTGTCACATTAAGTACTAAAATATGCTATAAATGTATAGAAAAAATTTTAACTTGAAAATTTCCGTACAAAAAATTAGAACACTCTGTTCCTTCTTTTGCAAGGCTACAACCATCACCCTCGAAACAATTCTTCGTGCGCCATTTATGTGACTCTGGCGCGTCAAGACTTTTTTTCTGCCAAAGAATGTCGCTATTGATACACAACCAAAATGAATTGTGAAGAGAGATGACGAGGGTTAAGTGTTTAATTCTTAGCAAGACGAAGACACAGACTTCCTATTACTCGTGGGCTCGTCCGCAAACTCAAGAAACAAAATAAAGTCACCGTGACTGTGCCGGGTCGTTTGTTTGTTTGTGGACGAATCCCCATTGTTTTGATTCTGCTATATGTGTGAATTCTTGACGAACTTTTTTCATCAAAAGGAACAATGTTTTTTTTTCGCGGAAGTGTTAAGGGACCATATTGCGTTTGGAGAGTTAGTTTGCAACGGCCGTTCCCCTTCGGGGAAAGGGGCCGTCCACAAAACTGGAACCGTTTTGTGTGGTATGTAATTTTATTTTTTTGTGTGTGTATAGTATTTGACGAGTCTCTGGAAGAGTTGCTACTTGTGATAGCGAGCAATGAGAGGGGCCATCCAAAAATATAAATAGGATCTCGATTTGGAATATACTTCTGATTGTGCATCGTTTTAATTTAGGGATGGTCCCTTTCATTCTACGGACATGGAAGTAAGGGATAGGGAAGTGCCTTCACAAAGTAAACGGTGAAGCCAAAATGTTATGGAATTAGGCAAAATGCAGTTAGGAAATGATGTTAGAATAAAGACGAGAGCACTGATACGTCAGTGATGACGTCTGCTGGCCAAATGGCGGTTCAAGATAGCCTAAATCCCTTGAAAAAAGTTCAATTTAGTTCGCTTAAATCCAATGAAAAAGTTCGTGTAAGCTCCAGCATGCTCAGATTTTTTTTAAGGGATTAAGACGATCTTGAACCGCAATTTGGATCAAAGACGTCATCACTGACGTTTCAATGCTCTGACCAATAGTGAGACACTGAGACAAGCTCAGGGCACTTCCCTATATTCCTTCTCTATGATTACGACTTGGACTACGCTTCTCTTCTGTTTTTATTTATTTTTATGTGATCCAGAATTAAAAATAAATTAAGGTCTAAAGTCGAAATTCAGCAGGTATCGGCCTCATGATTTGTTTATGTTGCGGACATTGTTACTAATGCCCGAGTAATTTCATATTGGTCAATACTCTTGGTTCCTAAGGACGTTTTAAGACTATGCTTGATTACAGCATCCCAACCATCCTTACATTTACTTACTCAGCGCTTCAAGGTTCCATTTTAATCAAATTCTTCAAAATCTGTGAAATCCATAAAACTCATGTTTAAAAAACACAATTACGATTGTGTACTTTCTCAGTTAATATAGAAATGATTTTTTTCAAATAAATTGTCGTGATCTTATTTAGTATTGAAAAATTCTTTGGTAAAAAGATAATCATATGTGATTATTTCTTGATATTCTATTTTCATTTCACTGTTTTTCATTTGCACAATTATCAAAGGCCATATGAATATCTTGGAGTATTTATAAAACTTAAGAAAAATACTTCTACTCATTTTTCACGAGGCATTAATTTTGATTATTTTATGGTGATTTTTCCCCTTCAATTATTTGGTAGTGTATTGATTGAAAACAGTGATGAGCAAAAATTGATATTTGTAGTTATCAAATGCTTTGATATCTATCACTTTTAAATTTTCGATTTTAATGTACAGAATTTATGTAAAATACCTAAAAAAAGTCATAGCATAAAATATTTTGGGTACTTACGTATTATCCCGTCGACCATTCAGCGGCCGTCTAATTCAGCGACACGGTAAGATCTGATAACGTTTTCAGATTCAGCGTCACGGTCGACGGTATAGTACGTAAGTACCATATTTTGTTACCCAAATACATTTGTTTGATACATTCAATACTATGAGTTTACTCATCTCTAAATTAATAATTATTCCTATTTTATGAACTTGTCAAAGAGTATTACCTTATTGAAATTTAAATCTAATTTTTCTCCATGTAAAGAAAAGGCAGGCTATACACTGAATGTCTCAAACTTTTTTGGAATTTACGTATTATCCCGTCAACCGTTCAGCAGACGTTAAATTCAGCGGCACAGCTATAGAACAGTCAATAGACTTTCATAACATTTTCGAATTCAGCGGCACGGTCGACGGGATAATACGTAAGAACACTTTTGTTCTAAATATTTGTGTTCTTTTACCAAATTAAAATATTTCTTTAGTGGAAATTTTGTTTAATAGATAATTATGTATCATCCAACATATTTCGGTGGGAAGAAATGGTGACTATGATAATTTTACTCCACTAAATTTTATTTAAGGGGGAAGAAAACTATGCCAAAACTTAAACGTTTATGTATTTTCTTCTCTTCCGGATATACAAGTACAAAATACACTTGGCTGCTTTTATAGTAGAGACAGTGACTAAACTTCTTTACTCTTCTAGCATATTTTGTACTACACGTTTGCTCATTGGGTTTTTGCTAAAATATTTCTAAATACTTTTAGAGCATAGAAATTATCTTACTCAGGATTCTCACTCACAGTTTTCTCTTTAAAGTTTGAGATAAAAAAAATTAGTTATTTTTTTGTAAATTTCTAAATAAATATTTAGTCATCCGTTTCTAAATATTCACGCTACCAAGTCTTCAAATATGTTAATTGATCAAATTTTTGTGGGTACATTTCTTTTTAATAGCCATATAAAATCCGGTATTAAAAAGTGTACAAATCCAATTAATTTAAATTATTTTTTGTTCTTCCTAATTTACACTTTCTTCAATAATTTAATTCTTTTTAATTTACTTCTCACATTACTTCACTGCTGGAAGTCTCAATTTCTAAACTTACACTATTCTAAAAAAATCCAGAATTAAGTATTCGATTTCTAAATATTTAGTTAATTTTTTTTAGTCCTTCTTGGATCACTAGGTAGGAATGCCTTGATATCACGGGGACTTATTGGATCCTCTAGCTAAAAAAAACAACAGGAATCACTACTGAGATAGCTTTACATACTTATTTCACCTTTTCAGTGTTGTATATAATTTCAGTGTCGCACGGCGTTTGTATTATTTATTCTTATTTTATATTAGTATCGTATTTGGACTATCCATTGGAAATTCACACAAATTGTTTGTCTTATAGTGTGATCATTTATGTAATTATCATTAGATCTCTTTCCCAAGGCATCTTTAAATGTGGAAAAGCGAGTGGCACATACTAGCTGTAATTTATTTCTCAATGAAAAGAAATGGATGGTTCTAAAATAGTGTAATTTGTTGAATCTGATCCCGTTTAGGCGAATTTTCCACTATTAAACTACCGAAAGGAACTTGTTTTGTTGCTTTTTTTATATTTAGAATAGGCGTATAAGATCGTTGCCTTGGCAACAATGTAGCTTAGAAACGGAACAGGAAAGATGTCAGCCAATCAGGGCTTATGTCTCACCTTACGAAGTGGGATTTTGGAAATATGCAAGCAGAGAAGGGAAAAATCGTGTGATCTCGATACGCCTATTCTAAATTGAAAGAATACAGCTATGTATCCTGTTTTAAATACGAATAATCAGTTGGATTTTAAGAATAGGACTTATAAAAAGAAGATATTTTTGTGATTAAGATATTCTTTTTCACGGTTCAGACGAAAATTTCAAAAAATGGGTGTTTTTACGGGCCTAAGTTGTCTATTAGTTTTGCTATTTCTTTTATTATGCCAAAAATTATAATAGAACTAAAGAAATTAACTTATGTTTCTATACCCGATTTAAATATTCTTCTCACACTATTTCCTCGTTCGCAATTTGTATATCAGGTTCTGAATATACTGAACATTTTCCTGGCCATCAATAGACAAAATATGTATGTAATGTGTATTTAAGTACAAAATGCTGACCCGTGAATTTTTTTTCAGGACCTCTAAGTAATTAATAATTTTTTTACACTCTTTTACATAATGTGAGTTGGTTTTTGTGCTAACATGAAATCACACAGTTATTTTAGTATTTATTTACGTATGTTATCGGTCTTGTATTTATCATGTGTTTGTTTTGTTCATTTGTGTGTTATGTATCTATCATCTTTATGTTACTAGTCCTGAGAACATTGAAATTTTTAGCAAATGGACTCGATTCAATAAACATAATCATTTGTATTATTTTTAGAAGATGTGTGCCTTTGTGTCCTAAACAATATTTTTTAAGAGGAAAAGGGTGGGATTAACAGAGAATTTTCAGGTGACGTCACGACCGGTTATTTTCTTTTTAACTGTTAATCTTTTGTAAGGCTTTTAACTGTTGCTAAGGCGGTTGCTAGGTGACGAGGTATCTGTTATGGAGATTGTGACGTGATTGCAAATGCTCCAATAGAAGAATTGCACGACCAGCTATTTTCTGTAACTGTTAACCTTCTGCAGGGCAAAAAATCTGTAACCTTCTGTTGCTAAGGCCGTTGTTAGGTCCGAGTCATGTGATTGAAAATGCTCTATTCGGAAATGTTGTATTATATGATTGAGTGGAAATGGGGAAAAATAAAGTTACGGCTCTCTAAACCTGACTTACCACTAACAGAGAATTTGAGTTTTATAATGACTGAACTTTCGACCCCAGTCATTTTTTACTATCGCCATCTATAGGTCAGGTCGGGTACTTTTGGGAGTACCGTAAAATAGTTTGAAATCTATAGTTAAATTTTCCCAGTATGTAAGAAAAAATTTTGCATTATCTTAGATCTTAGCATTGTATTACACTCTAGTGCAAAAGTGATATTTATGGTGTAAAATGTGATAAAAACTTGGGATTGATACTTTTGAAATTAATTTCTTATCGTTGGCACAATGAAATAACCGCGAATATCCAAAAATCAAGATATTTTATTTTAAAGTTAAGTAGTGAGTCATTTCATTTGGGCGATTTATTACCAATTTGAAACTACATTAATATCAAATGCAACAAGGGATCCTGTAATTTTTGCTCATTCATTTACTACCACTTTTTAAGTAAAATCTAAAAAATATATATATTTAAGTACGATATCTTTAACTATTCCATCGTTTTCCCGTATACACTATTGTTCTTAATAACGTCGTATCCTTTTTATTCTTAGGATACGATATGTTTGTAAACCTAAAAATAAAAATTACCTCGGTTGAATTTTGGTGAACTCACAGAATTGGACGAAAATTTTATAGGCTTAGTATATAACTCAAAGCAGAGTTGGGCAAAATGTAATCAGATTAATGATTGATGATTACGATTACAATTGTAATCTGATTACATTTGTAATCTGATTACAAATGTAATCAAGAAAGTAATCACATGGAGATTAATGATTACAATTGTAATCACGAAAGTAATCACATGGAGATTAATGATTACAATTGTAATCTGATTACTGATTACATATGTAATCTGTAATCTGATTACAGATTACAATAAGTAATCATAATAAATCTTGATTACTTTTTGATTGATAATGTGAAGGCACACAGTTGTTGGTTCTTGTTGGTACTTGTTGGTTCGCATCTTGCCGGAAGTGGTCCAAAACTTACCGGAAGTGGTCTGAAACTTAGCGGAAATGGTCCAAAACTTACCGAAAGTGGTCCAAAACTTACCGGAAGTGGTCCAAAACTTATCAGAAATGGTTCACAACTTACCGGAAGTGGTTCTCAACTAACCGGAAGTGGTTCACAACTTACCGGAAGTGGTCCTTAACTTACCGGAAGTGAGTTGCGAACCACTTCCGGTAAGTTGTGACCCACTTCCGGTAGATTAAGGATCACTTCCGGTAGGTTGTGGACCACTTCCGGTAAGTTGTGGACCACTTCCGGTAAGTTGTGGACCACTTCCGGTAAGTTGTGAACCACTTCCGGTAAGTTGTGAACCACTTCCGATAAGTTGCGAACCACTTCCGGTAAGTTGTGACCCACTTCCGGTAGATTAAGGATCACTTCCGGTAGGTTGTGGACCACTTCCGGTAAGTTGTGGACCACTTCCGGTAAGTTGTGAACCACTTCCGGTAAGTTGTGAACCACTTCCGGTAAGTTACTGACCACTTCCATTAAGTTATGGTTCACTTCCGGTAAGTTTTGGACCACTTCCGATAAGTTTTGGACCACTTCCGGTAAGGTATGGTTCACTTCCGGTAAGTTTCGGATCACTTCCGGTTATCTAAGAACCACTTCCGGTTAGCTATAAGAACCACTTCCGGTTAGCTAAGAACCACTTCCGGTGAATTGCGGACCACTGTAATTAAGTTGTGTCAATCTGATTTCAAAAGTAATCTGATTGACAAATGTAATCAGATTACATCAATCAGATTACAAATGTAATCAGATTACTTTCTGTCAGATTACAAATGTAATCAGATTGATGGTTACAAATGTAATCAGATTACAAATGTAATCTGATTACTTTCAATCAGATTACAAATGTAATCAGATTGATGATTACAAATGTAATCAGATTACAAATGTAATCTGATTACTTCAATCAGATTATTAATCTGATTACAAAAGTAATCTGATTGCGCCCATCTCTGACTCAAAGCACCTTCTGTAAAAAAATAGCTGCTAAATTACAGTAGAAAAGCTGTAAAAAATTATTTAAAATTATCAATTTTAACGCCAAATGTAACCCTACTAGGCGAGAAACGCAGAGAGAACGCCAAATGCTAGACAGTTCCACGCTAGCAGCACTTCCTGTGCACTGTAGGGGAGAGGGGGGCACCTTTCAACAGATTTCGGTTTTTATTTTTTGTGACCAAACGAATTGACGGATCTTAAAACTTTAACTTGCATATCCTACCATGGACTTTCGGACACATTGTGTAATTTTACCCAAGTTCCTTGAGAAAATTAAAAGGTCCAAAATTGCGTTTTAAAAAAGGTTCTCGGGTGGGGCAGGTTTCAACACAGGCGGGGCACGTTTCAACAGTGGGTTAATTTTAAAATTTTAAAAGTTTCAGTTGATTTTAAGTTTATTATATTGAAATATACACTATAGCAAATACATTTCATTAATTTAGAGTAAAAAAAGTGCAATTTTTTGCAAATTTTGGAGTTTTTCTGTTGTTTCGTAGGTTATGAGTTTTTCCACACAACTAAGTGTGATATTTCTTTATTTTTTAATTTAAAAGTTCTTTTGAGTTATATTCCGAAAATATATTGTTAATTCAACTGTTTTTCTTCAGAATTCACCAAAAATTTTATTTTTTTAATCGCTTTTAATTTATTTTAAATTTTGCTAATTACTATAGTCATCAAAGTGGTATATCTTAAATACTTTTATTTAAATCAATGCTGATAACTACTAAATGCATAAAATTGCTGTTGTGAATCGTATGGTAGCCTTACCGTTAAAAATTATATGTGTATTTGAGTAAATTATCTAAATCGATTTTCAGCTGTTTTTTCGCTAAAAATAAATAATTAACTTTAATACAATGCTATTATTTCTTGAATAAGTTATTTAAGAGCGTTTACTTCAAGAAAAAGCATTTCGAAAGCACAATATGCTAAGCAAAACGAATTTTTGTGGTGTTGAAACCTGCCCCGCCCTAAGTGTTGAAAGGTGCCCCACCTTTAGTCGTCACGGTTCAAGACCCCTCAAACGCTTTAGAATAAAGATATTGGTTTGAAAAAGGTATACATAGAAGCAGAAGACCTTATTTAATAACATGTGTAAAAATCAGTCACCTAAATTAATAAAAAGTTGGTAAAATCCGGTTTTTTAAAAGAAATTCAAAATTTACTTTTGGACGTCAAAAACGACTCCACTCGATTACAAAAAAAACTAAAAGGTGAAATGGTAGGAATACCACGGACAGATGTTGTTATGATAAGAAACATTACTTGACACCAGGTGGCATTTAAATTAACCTCATAACAAACGAGAAAATGATTTTAATCGAAAACGAAACTGTTGAAAGGTGCCCCGCTCTCCCCTATCGGTCGTCCTGATTCGATCTGATAGAAAATTCGAAGTGGTGTTAACTGAATGTGTTTGGCATCTCAGAACCCAATTTTCAAAGTTAATTTACTCCTTTCCTAATGAAATTTAGCAGCTAATTTTTTCACAGTAGGTGTTTTTATCCATCTTCTTATGCCTGTAAAATTTTCGTCCAATTCTGTGAGTTCACCCTGAGAACGTTTCCTTAAGTGCCGTATCCAAGGGCGTATGCAGGCAAGGGCAGGGGGGGGCAGCTGCCCCCCCCCTAGAAAATTTCAAATACAATTTTTTTACTAATACATCGCTACAAAGTAAAACCGCTAACGCATTTTATCCCCTCACTCCGTCGTTGTCCGTAAATTATCCCAAACACTAGTATGTGAAATCCGAACTGGAATGATTAACAAGTGCTACTACGGAACAAGTCTCGGTCAGTGGGGCAGATACTCAATGAAAGAAATTTTTTGCTATTTGATCCCTTCTTTTCCCTCCCGTATTGGTCATACATGTTCATTCAGGTACGGTCGAAGAGTTCTATTTTCTTTACTGCCCCCGAATTTTCGGAGAACTGATAGTGAGAAAGAGGGGTGGTTGGAACTAATTGCTTCCAGAAGGACTTTTCCGCTGGATGTAATAAAACAATTTGCGGCCGGACCACCATCAGTTTATCTCCCCTATCCCCCTCAATCTCTTTGTATCTCCCCTCGCACTCGCGCCTGAGAGGGGTCGAAAATTGACCACACCAAGACACCGGCACCATAAACTCAGGTTTCTTCCTGGAGATAAGTGTTTTATTACATCCAGTGGAAAAAGTCTACGGTGCACCGAAGAGAGGGGTGAGGCTGTGTTTGTTTAGATAAGATTCAGGTTTCTTCCTGTCTTTTCGTGACCACCTGCAAACCAGATGTCTTATCTTTCGCGGACATCCAATGAGAGGACACTGGTCACAAACTTTCAGTTAAACATTCATACGAAACCCCAGAACGACATAGCAACTACTAGTAAAGTCAAGCGCCCGAAATCCGGACGTCCAAAAACCGGAATGGCCTGAAAACCGGACACTTTTGACCGATTGATTTTTTTAAGGCATCGTTGCATTTATCTCAGACCATGCTACGCTGTTTTTTCATTACGAACACCTTTTCTAAAACGCAGTATCGGAATATAATAAGATCACTGATTATTTTCTAAAGTAGAACAAAATGTGCCGTTGCGCTGCAGGTGCATTCTTACTCGTTCTGGGTCTATTTAGATTTACATTTAAGTAGCAAAAATTGTTCGGATTGGGCTTTTTCTGAAGCCATTTGAACTTGATTCTCCTATTTTAAGCGAAGGCGGGTGAAAACGGTGAAAATAAAGGACCGGCGAATGTTGAAAAGCCAGCTCCTGAGACTTCTATGGAAAAGGTAAGTGCTTGAGCTGATAAAATTAATCGAAACATATGGATCCATGTTTTTGTGTCATCTGGGACTTTTATATTAGGGTGATTTGAAAAAAAAAGTTCTTTTCGATGTAAATCCGCTTTCGGATAGACAAATGGGGCTTCAATAAAGCATGATTTTTGTTGGGGTTTTAGGTAATAAAAGGAAAATTTCCAAGCGTGGGGGGTTATTCCCCCCCCCTTTGGCTACTCCCCGGCGGCCCACCCCCTAGAAAAAATCCTGCATACGCCCTTTGTATCAGTGCAAAAGCGTGAGATTGCGATAAAAACTTGAGATTGTTACTTTTAAAAATAGATTGGTATCTTAATGGTTGTCACAATGAGAAAACCGTGAATTTTTAAAAGTCAATTATTCAATTTATGCCATTGAATTTATCACATTGCCCGTTTCACATCGGGCATTATTAATAACGACCGGATTTATCGCATTGCCCGTAACATTTAAATTAGGCAACTCTTTTGGATTCTAAATAGCCCAACGGGTCCTTCGAAAGAATATTCGTTTTTAGTCTAGAACAATAACTGCAGTTTAATGTATGTCGTTAAATTCGTGGTTTTGAATTATGTGCCCACAATATCTGGGTTAGGATGTTCTTGAGGAAAATTTCAATAAATTTATATATTACTAATTTGAAGCTAAATATCAAATGAAATAAGGGATCCTGTGATTTTTGGTCATTCAGTTGTTCTCTTATGCTACTTGGAATATCCATGGTCATTCAGTTACTAACACTCTTTAAGTGAAATCAAAAAAATTATATGTTTAAGTTCTCCAATATTCCGTACGATAATTTGGCCGTAAACTGAGTTGTTCATTTAAGAACATCGGATCCTTCCTTTGTTATGATACGATTTGATAGTAAGCATGAAATTAGTGCCGACTGCCGGTATTCCTAGGTCCAGTTTAGAACACTGGAGTCCATGTTAGTGCTAGAGCGCCATCTATGTGGAGAAATGCGATAAAATCCTGGGATTGTAACTTTTGAAATTAGATTAGTGTCCTTTCGACGATACAACGAAAATAATCGCTAATCTGCAAAAATGAAGTTATTCCATTTTTAAAGTTTATTGGCTGAAGTTGCTGAAGTTGATTGCACGGTTTAGGGTTTAGGTAATAGTAGAGCACTGGGGTCCGTATTAGTCCAAACGCGCCATCTACGATGGGAATGCGACATAAACTTGAGATTGTTACTTTTGAAAATAGATTAGTACTGTATCACATTTGGCAAAATGGGAGAAAACAGTGAATTCGCTAAAGTCAAGTTATTCAATTTTTTAAAGTTGAAGTGTGTATACTATACCCATTTAAATCAGGCTACTCTTTTGGATTCTGATAGCCAAACGGGTCCTACGAAAAGATATTCGTTTTTAGTCTAGAACAATAACTACAGTTTAATGTATGTCGTTAAATTCGTGATTTTGAATTATGTGCCCACAATATCTGGGTAAGGATGTTCTTGAGGAAAATTTCAATAAATTTATATAGTACTAATTTGAAGCTAAATATCAAATGGAACAAGGGATCCTGTAATTTTTGCTCATTCATTTACTACCACTTTTTAAGTAAAATTTTTAAAAATTATGTATTTTGGATCTCTACCTTCTCGTATTCCATGGTTTAACCGTAAACCGAGTTGTTAGATTTTGACGTCGTGTCCTTTCGTTCTTAGGATTACGATATTATAAAGAAAAATTATTGACGAAGTTTGTTGCACGGTTTAGCCGTTTAGGGTCTCCGCACAGTGAATCTGAAAAATCTGGCAGAGAGAAACTCGATCCAAAACAGTTGTCCGGCACGCGACCCCTCGTAGTCTTTCCAATCCAATGCAAGAGATAGTCTAAGCGGTACAACCCGAATTTTAACGATACAATTTAATATATTTCGTTAAATTAGCGGTTTTGTCATTGTGCAGACGATATCTAGTAGATTATAATTTTCTCTGATTAAAATTTCACTAATTTGAAGCTAAATATAAAATACAATAAGAAATCAATCAGTTTAACATTTTTTGCTTGATTTACCACCACTTTTTAAGTAAACTTCGAAAGATAAATATTTTTTCGTTCTCAGCAAATTGGTTACCATGGATATTCCGTAGGGGAGAGGGGGGCACCTTTCAACAGATTTCGGTTTTTATTTTTTGTGACCACACGAATTGACGGATCATAAAACTTTAACTTGCATATCCTACCATGGACTTTCGGACACATTGTGTAATTTTACCCAAGTTCCTTGAGAAAATTAAAAGGTCCAAAATTGCGTTTTAAAAAAGGTTCTCGGGTGGGGCAGGTTTCAACACAGGCGGGGCACGTTTCAACAGTGGGTTAATTTTAAAAGTTTCAGTCGATTTTAAGTTTATTATATTGAAATATACATTATAACAAATACATTTCATTAATTTAGAGTAAAAAAAAGTGAAATTTTTTGCAAATTTTGGAGTTTTTCTGTTGTTTCGTAGGTTATGAGTTTTTTCACACAACTAAGTGGGATATTTCTTTATTTTTTAATTTAAAAGTTCTTTTGAGTTATATTCCGAAAATATATAGTTAATTCAACTGTTTTGCTTCAGAATTCACCAAAAATTTTATTTTTTGATCGCTTTTAATTTATTTTAAATTTTGCTAATTACTATAGTCATCAAAGTGGTATATCTTAAATAATTTTATTTAAATCAATGCCGATAACTACTAAATGCATAAAATTGCTGTTGTGGATCGTATGGTAGCCTTACCATTAAAAATTATATGTGTATTTGAGTAAATTATCTTAATCGATTTTCAGCTGTTTTTTCGCTAAAAATAAACAATTAACTCTAATACAATGCTATTATTTCTTGAATAAGTTGTTTAAGAGCGTTTACTTCAAGAAAAAGTATTGCGAAAGCACAATATGCTAAGCAAAACGAATTTTTGTGGTGTTGAAACCTGCCCCACCCTAAGTGTTGAAAGGTGCCCCGCCTTTAGTCGTCACGGTTCAAGACCCCTCAAACGCTTTAGAATAAAGATATTGGTTTGAAAAAGGTATACATAGAAGCAGAAGACTTTATTTAATAACATATGTAAAAATCAATCACCTAAACTAATAAAAAGTTGGTAAAATCCGATTTTTTAAAAGAAATTCAAAACTTACTTTTGGACGTCAAAAACGACTCCCCTCGATTACAAAAAAACTAAAAGGTGAAATGGTAGGAATACCACGGACAGATGTTGTTATGATAAGAAACATTACTTGACACCAGATGGCATTTAAATTAACCTCATAACAAACGAGAAAATGATTTTAATCGAAAACGAAACTGTTGAAAGGTGCCCCGCTCTCCCCTATACGAAAAGGTTGTTTCAATTTATTATTAACGTTGCTTTCTTCAAAGGAAGCGATACATTAGGTAACATAAATTTATAGACGAGTTCTGTCACACAAAGAGTCACTCGGTTGAGAGTATGGGGAGGGCTAAGTTTTATGGCCGTCAATTCTATTTCTTTGGGGTGCACCACGTACTCCCATCCGAGGAAGGGTTTTCTATTGTTCGCTAATTGACCACACAAAGAGACCGGGGCCATAAAAGTATCCTCATCCTGCTTCTATTGAGGAGAGCGACTTCCAGGGGGCTATGGAGCATGAAAATGAAAATTTAGGTTCCACGAGACACTAATTTTCGGCAACAGTTGTTCCGCGTTGCCTAGTAATCCCGAAAGTTAGTTTTTTCCTCTCCTCGTACACTTTAGTAATTGATTTTTATAAAAATACAGGATGAATTAAAAATTATGGCCACAAATTGGGGGAAAGACGT
Source organism: Tetragnatha montana (assembly GCA_963680715.1). Classification (NCBI taxonomy): domain Eukaryota; kingdom Metazoa; phylum Arthropoda; class Arachnida; order Araneae; family Tetragnathidae; genus Tetragnatha; species Tetragnatha montana. Next base: position 11,037,429 of record OY796677.1, on the reverse strand, counting down.
TTTCCCCCGAGAGTCCATCACCATGATTAACGCGGTTTTCGGAAAAGGAGTTTAATCTGTCTTCTACCTTAAAAAAACGATTCAAGCAGATGGTCTGAATTTGTTGAGTCCACATTTTGAAGATTTACGTAATTAATAAAGTACGCATGGTTAATATTGAAGCTCGGTGCGCGGAGATTAGTAAATCGTTCTGATCAGCGTTATGAGGAAGAGTAGTGAAAGAAAAATTATATGAAGTTGGGAGTAATTTTAGAATGGTAAAGATAATTGTAAATAAGATTTCTGTGAAAAATCCTATATTTTTTTTTTCTAAAACACTTGTGAAGAACCGAAACTTCAGGCAGTGTCAAAGATTTTAGTATTGTTCTACATTGTATTTTTTCCTATTTAAACTTGCCTTACATATTAAATAATAAAAACAGTTAATTCATAATAGATACGTTTTTATTTTAAATTATAAAGAATTTACTGCACTATGTGGTTTCTATCGAAAAATTTAAGGCTATTTGAAAAGGTGGCGAAACACTTCTTTAGGCAGGACATACATGCTTTTATGTAAAAATGTGTGGGGCCTAAACCTCCTGATGAAATTGAAGTTGAGTTAGGGGGGGCTTTTTAGGTAATAGGTTGAGAAACAATCCCTAAGTGGGTATTACATCCCACTAACTATTTTATTAAATCACCAAAAATATTTCCCTTATTCGAAATTTGTTGGGTTAGGTTTGTTAGTGTATCAAATCTCGGAAAGATGTGTTAAAAATCGCAAATCGGCTTTCTCAGCAAAAGGGATTGTTTACTTGTTATTTATGATTTCTGATTACAGATGGCGCCATAAACAGTGAACAAGAAATAATTTATTTTGCCTAAAGCTCTTTCCCAGTTTTTAAAAAAATCACAATTTAAACTATTTTTTAAATTTAAAATGTTTACTTGTCCCTCTGTTTTTCTTTCAAACTGCTTATCTGCATCAAATTCATAAGAAATAAAATTGTAGAAATTTTCGTCACGGACAGTTTGGTCCCCGACATTTTCGTCCCCTTTGATGGGGGAGATAGAAGGGTATTTGGATAACGTGAAATGGAAATTAGAAGAAAGGGATAGATTTAATTATTTGTATAAGTCTGAATTAGGAAGGGTTTATGAAGGAAGATTGAACTCTGGAAATGCTATTTTATGAAATACCAGTTACTATTTCCAAAATAACAGTTATATCTGTTCTTTTGGGAGTATACCGTTTTTTGATTTCCTTATACTAACCACCTATTATTGCGTCAATGCTGTTTGAATTTCGGAAAATACTGAAAGGAAGAACATTAGGATAGAAATATTAAACTCGGAAAGCGCTATCTTACGAAATACTAGTTCCTAGTTCATAAATAACAGTTATATTCTGTTCCTATGGGCATATAACTATCTTTATTTTCCTTATACTGACCACTTCTTGCGTCAATGCTTTTTGGATTTACGGATTGGATCTAAGCACGGTAATATTCAGGATGTTTCAACACGTCGGCACAAATTTTGCAAAAACTAAAAATTTGATTTTTTTAAAATTTGTCTTAATGCATTTTTATAGATACCTTTTTTAACGCTGATAATTTTTTTTTCAAAAACTGAAAAATTAAATTTTATTTAATAAAGAATATTAATTAGCTTAAAAAATGCACTGTGCCCCATCGAAATTTTCTTGCAGTGATTCCAATCAATTAGACCTTGCAAATACCTATGAAAATTAACTTTATATAAATGGTTTGTGGCCATAATGGCGTAGCCGGAAATTTTTTTGGAAAAATTTGATCTACTTTTGGTCGTTTTAGGAGAGGAATAGATTATATTTTTTTCACTGATTGTTCTGATTACGGTTTTCGTGTCTCTGTATATGTAGTTTAAGCTATTTCCGTATTTCAATCCTCCTAAAAATGTCAAGGAGTATTTTTACTCCTCCAAAAAAATCCTAAGAATAACACTGGTTGCATACAATATGCTTTGTATCGTATCCTATAAACAAGTATTAAAAACTCTTATCAATGGTATTAATTTGAAATATTTAGCCATTTTTTTTTTAAAATTTCAATATAATTTGTTAACTTTTCATATTCGATGTTATAAATATTTCTTAATTATGCTTGTCTGGGGGTGAAACAAGGAAAACTCAAAACTCATGGAACATTCTACATATAAGTTAGCGCCCTCTAGTGATAATTGTAGAAAACAGACTGAACAGTTTTAAAAATATTAACGACTAATGATTTGAAAGTACTCCCTATATTCTTTGGTTTCTTCACCCTCACACAATATCACTATACTATACAAGGTGATTGGTAAGTACGTGGACAAACTTTGCAGGGGGGGTATAGGTACCTAGACAACAGGGCCGTAACCAGACTTTTGTTTCGGGGGGGGGTTTCGGTTTTGACTCAAATATTTTCTGAGGTACCTCCTTACGGGTACTTTTATACGTTAAGTTTTAGATTACAACACTGGATTGAAATTTTGATGCACTAAATTTCAAGATTGTATAAACAATATGAATTCGAAGTAAAAGGGGGGTCTGGGGGTCCTCCCCCAGAAAATTTTTGGAAATTTGCCCCTCAAAAGAGTGTTTTAGCTCATTTCTGAGACCTTTTAGATTACACCCATAGAGCACCACTCATTGTAAGCGGCCGAATTTTCAAGGTAAAAAGAAGATATATTGTAATAAATGGCGAAATGTTAAGGGGGTTTTTAGGTTCCTACTCCAGAAATTTTTTTGAATTTTCCTCCTAAAAGTGGCATTTTAACTCATTTTGAGACACTTTAGGTTACATTAAAGAGGACCACTACTTGTAAATCACAGAAGTTTGAAGGAAAAACCGTATACTTAATAGATTTCAAAATTTCGAGGGCGTTTGGGGGTCCTCCCCAGAAACATTTTGGAAATTTTACCCTTTAAAGTAGGGTTTTGACTAATTTTGAGACCCTTTGGGTTATACCCGAAGAGGATATCGCTCCTTGTGAGACATAATTTTCAAGAAAATAGCAGTATAAAAATTGATGTCAAAATTTCGGGGGGGGGTTGACCCCTAAACCCCCCCCCCTTGGATACGGCCCTGCTAGACAAGCATATTTCGAATAAGCATTGGGGGGGGGCGCACATGCACCGTTAAAGAGCTAGGACCTAATGTAGTGCGAGAGCGTTACAAAAGGTGGTTTTCCCAAGGTCCGTTTAACGAAACAAAACATAATAGAATAAAAAAAATATTTCATGAGGTACAGCAGTATCCGTACTCTTTACACCATCACTTTGATAAAAATTGGACTACTTTCTAAACCGTGGGGCGAGTTTTAAAACGTGCATTTAATCTTTTAGCCAAAGAATGGAATGGAATGGTATTTAAAAAAAATGATGAACGGGAAAGAATTTTCAAAGCTCATAAAAATTTTTGAACATAGAAGGGTCTCTAGGAGTATAATTGGGACCAAAGGGTGGATGATCAAACCTCCTATTCATCACCATTTTTTCTAAATACCATATGCAATAAATTTTTTCATTCTATTATGTTTTATTTCATGAAACAGGCTTTGGGAAAACCGCCTTTTGTAACGCCCTCCCACTACATTAAGTCCTAGCTCTTTAACGGTGCATGTGCGCCCCTCCCCCATTCCTATTCGAAATATGCTTGTCTAGGTCCCCTTCCCCTCTACCCCCCTACAAAGTTTGTCCACGTACTTACCAAACCACCCTGTATAAATTAGTAGGAAAATCCTTTAAAATATTACTCACCACTCGAAATGTGTTAATATAAATGTACTATCAAAAATAACTTCAATTACCTTTAACATTCTCCCACCTATCTTGCAATGCCAAGGGCTGTAGAGCTCTAGCTTAGTGTTAAAATAACAGATTGTATCCGAATTTGAACAGACACAGCACTTATAATTATTATGTTTAAGAGTTTTAAGTGATGTACTAACTACGCAAGTATCTTACTCTTTCCAACAACCAACCAGAGCTTATTTGCTCTTGGCTATTCAAGACGCTGAGTAAGTTTGTTGTACGCAGGTACAGGAACGTAAATTGAAATTAATTTAATTTTCTTAATTTTTAAACTAAAAGTGGTGAGCAAAATTTTTAAATACAGAGTCAGTAGGGGAAGCGATTTGGAAAATCTTCTATAGTATGTAAATCACTCAAGGAGGATCCCCCTTCTTAAATTTCATCCCAATAACATTGTTTTTAAAACAACAATTTGTTACTTTGCAAAAAAAAAAAAAAAACTATTTCCCTTACTAGAAAATAATATTGTAATTCAAGAGTAAAAAACTATGTATTTGTTTTAAATTTTTACTTTTGTAACTCGGGTAACGCCTTAAGTAATGGGAGGCCAAGCCCTCATTCTCCTAAGAGTAAATTAGGACCTGAGAAAAGGTTCGGAAGGATGTGAGAAAAATGGGTCTACTCTTAATCCAGTAATTAATGAGCTGGTATTTGGTATTTAAAGCAAATTATTAATCCTTCACTGCTTCACTTATACTAATAAAAATATAGAGCATTTTCAATCACATGACTCGGACCTAACAACGGCCTTAGCAACAGAAGTGTTACAGTTTTTTGCCCTACAGAGGTTAACAGTTACAGAAAATGATTGGCCGTGGAATTCTTCTATTGGAGCATTTGCAATCACGTGATCCCATACCTAAAAACCGCCTTAGCAACAGATAAACAACGGCCTTAGCAACAGTTAAAAGCCCTACAGAAGGTACACAGTTAAAAGAAAATAACCGGTTGTGACGTCACCTGAAAACACTCTATAATACTGATAGCATAACTGATTTAGATAGTCAGCTGATGATGAAAATAATAAAACTTAGCTCACAGTGTCTTTGCTTTAAATATCCATCTCTTTTTTGTACTTATAGAGCATTCGCACTTGACGTCACACTTGACGACGTGGAGGCAACAACGTTGCTAAGGCTGTTGTTCACCCGTTGCTACAGAATTTGTTAGGGGCGGGGTCTTGTGATCGCAAATGCTCCAATAGAAGCATTTGCACATGACGTCACACTTGACGACGTGGATAGGCGTGGAGGACCGGCAACAACGTTGCTAAGGTCCGAGTCATGCGATTGAAAATGCTCTATTGGATTTTTCATTTTAGCACGAAATATTGCATGGATGGTATACATGGGTAGGGTATGTCAACAAAACCACAATCAAAACGTTCCAAATATATTTATATACCCTTTCGTATTTTCATTAAGAAATAAAGTGTCACTATTGGAGTTCTTTTCGGATGCATTTACTTTGGCACGATAATTTAGAATGGTGAAAGAATTGAAAAATTTCTGTAAAGCAGAGTTTCAACAAGGTAGTACAGTTGATTAAAATTAGTTAAAAATAAAATAACATAGATCCTATCTATAATAATAAAAGAGCTTTACCACTCACTCATTCACTCACTCACTTACCAACGCACAGCAAAATCTACCGGGGCTAAAGACTCGAAACTTGGTAGGGTCGAAGACCTTACGGTGTATACGCGCACTAAGAAAGGATTTTTCGAAATATCTTTTTTCTGACCCACAGGGGGGTTTATAGCGTGTTTGACGTTTTTGAGCCCAGCGGCGGCGTCCCAAATGACCCCAGATCTTTGTTATTTCGCAGGAAGGTACCTAGCAACAATTTCTAGAAAGGCATTTTTCAGATTTTGGATATTCGAATTTTAAGAGGTCTGAATATTCCAAAAACCCGTTTTTGCTGAGCATAAACCAAGTTTTATATTTTCGAAGAAAACAATACCGAGAAATCGATATTACGAATTGAACTGTTGGTAATACCTTCTTGAGAGAATTTCAAAGAAAGTAATTTCTGGATTTTTCGATATTCCATTCTGGAGGGGGTACACGGGGGTTTGAATATTCACTCCCGTTTTTAGTTTTTGGATCCTAGCACCCACATTATTAATGTGATTGTTATGAAATTTTAGCATATTGTTCCTCATACAACCAGGAAGGTTTGCGAAAATGAATTTTTAAAATCAATGCATTCCAAGCAGCATTTTTCGGCTCTTTTCTAAATTCTTATGCTTAGCCTTCAATTTTAAATTGGTAACGGTTATTGCTCCTTCCAAGTGATGCAAAACCTCTATTGTTAGAAATATTTATTTGAAAATGTTTTATAACTGGTGAATTTTTTAAAACTCTGATAAATAAATAATTTTTGAAGATTAAATAATTTTTTTATGATGACCGAAAACCGTTCCACTGAAAAATTTTATTATTTTTCTATTTAATCAAATTTAAGTATTTCCAGCAAAGTTCAAATTAAACAATATTTTATCACAGGCATTTTCAGTGTCGATTCAAATTATGTTTACTTTTATTTCATGTTTGAAATTTCTTTAAATGAATGAGTTGGTGATAAATCAGCAAAGGGGGGTTCAGGGGGTCTCCCCCTGATTTAAAAAATATTATCATTATTAAAAAATGGTTATAAACACTAATTCTAAACCGGTTTTTTATGATTTTTTTTTAACATCTTAAAAAAAGTATAAAAGTATGTAGTATATATTTAATTGTTTTGTATTTTATAAAAATTTAGCGGGAGGAGGGGGAAATACGTTTTATCTATAGACATTGCTGTTCAATAATATATCTTTATTGTGAAGCGAAGGGGGAGAAATTTGCCTCAAATATACATTTATACCAATTGCAGAAATGGATGGAGGGAGAAAAGGACAAAAGAGAAAAAAATAATGGGGTTCAGAAGGTCCCCTGACTTTTTTTCTATTTTGAAAATTACTCTTTAAAAACGGGGATGGGGATTTCACACATTAAATCTAAACAGGTGGCATTTTTAAAGTTTTTTTTACATCTTAACGAAGTGGTATGGCATCAAAAAAGAATCCTAGCGGGAAGACTATGTTGACTATTGCATGTAAACGATAATGCTTTTTTTAACACACAGTTTGATAAGCCTTTTATCCCCCGAGCAACGGCGGGCATATCAGCTAGTCTAATATAATAAAAGTCAAATCTTATGTGTTTGTATGTTTGTTTGTCTTTTATTCAAATCTACAGTTTCCTTCCGATCTGCATCAAACTTGGTATACATACGTAAAGACATCCCATTTAAAATTTAGGCTATGTTTCTAAGTTCTAGAACGACCCCTTGTGACCCTCTTTTGGCCGTTTTTATTGTCATTTTGCCGGAATAGCTTTATTACTGTTCAAAAAGAGATCTGTTTACCCCATTGTTACAAAAAAAGCATAATGTAAAATAACAAGTTTTTAAAAGAAACACTAGTATCTAACTAATTGCTAATGGACTCTAACCGTCTGACGTCACCCGGAACCAACACGTGACCTACTGAGCTTGCAATGGACTCTAACCGTCTGACGTCACACGGAACCAACACGTGACCTACTGAGCTTGCGATTGGTTACCACAGATACTACACTAGTAGATCTACTAGTGTAGTATCTGTGGTAACCAATTGCAAGCTCAGTTGTAGGTCACGTGTTGGTTCCGTGAAGTCTCGAACCAGATAGGCGGTTAGAGTCCATTGGTTACCACAGATACTACACTAGTAGATGTACTAGTGTAGTATCTGTGGTAACCAATTGCAAGCTCAGTAGGTCACGTGTTGGTTCCGTGTGAAGTCTCGAACCAGATAGGCGGTTAGAGTCCATTGAGCATTCGCACATGACGTCACACTTGACGACGTGGAGGACAAAAACAAAGTCGTTAAGGCTGGGGAAATAGAAGCATTCACACATGACGTCACTGGAGGTCAAAAACAACGTTGCTAAGGCCGTTGTTAAGTCCGAGTCACGTGATTGAAAATGCTCTATTGAACTGAATGGACTCTAACCGCCTATCTGGTTCGAGACTATAAAAGTCACGTGACGGTGGTAATAAAACTCTCACTATGAAATCATATCTCACTACGACTACAAACTACAAACTCTACTAGTGTAGTATCTGTGGTAAGCAATGGACTCTAACCGCCTATCTGGTTCGAGACTTCACGGAACCAACACGTGACCTACAACTGAGCTTGCGATTGGTTACCACAGATACTACACTAGTAGATCTACTAGTGTAGTATCTGTGGTAACCAATCGCAAGCTCAGTAGGTCACGTGTTGGTTCCGGGTGACGTCAGACGGTTAGAGTCCATTGCAAGCTCAGTAGGTCACGTGTTGGTTCTGTGTGACGTCAGACGGGTTAACTCCATTGTCCAAAACTAAAATATATGAATTGCACAAGAAATAACTTAGCAAGTGTGAAACCAGGAAGAATTTTATTGTGATAGAAATTCTTTACAATTTTTAGAATTGAAAAATTTCCCTAAACTAAAAGCAGTTCAGGGAATGTATTAAATTTAGAAAAAAAAATATTTGTAAGAAATTTATTGTGATGATTGTGGTTCATCAATAACGTATCAAAAAAGTGTAAATTAAGCAAATCCCTCACCTATGCAAATACCTCATTCCCACAACTATACCCAAATGCAGTTTTTTATAAAGTCACCACTAATTTTATAAATAACTTAAATAAATAACTTCTAAGCTGCAGCATTACAAGCTGTAAGCCTTACAGTTCTCATGTCAACACCTTGATGGACCATGTTCCCTCTGGATGTTAAGTATTAAGGTAAATGTGGGTATAGTGGACACTGTCCCAATAGTGGCCACCTAGTTGATTAATTTTAAATAATAAGAGTTCAAGGCATCAAATAGCGTTAAAATTCATAGGCATAAATTAGGGTTCTAAATATTTCGGATGGAATCGATTCCGGAATCGAATCGGAATCGAATGCCTTGGAATCGATTCCAAGGAATCGAACCCCCTGAGGAATCGATTCCAAGGAATCGAACCCCCCGAGGAATCGATTCCAGCCGGAATCGATTCCTAGGAATCGAACCTTTTTTTTCCAAATAAAAACGTCCTAGCTATTAATAATTGTGTTTACTAATTAAGCATTGTTTTATATCAGTTAAATAATGTTTCTAAAATAATTTTAATTAATAACTAATAATTATCTAAGATTAAACAGTAATTGTAAAATACCTAGGAATCGAAAAAATTTCTTATTAATTATATTTTAATTTTAATTAGGTTATCGTTATCGATTCCAAGGGATCGAAAGAATCGCAAAATTTGTGTCCAGTTTAGAAATTTTACTTCCTTTTTTCTCATTTTCTAGAAATTATGTGTCTCAATTATTTAAATTTTAATTTCTCATGTCATGTCATTCTCACTGACTCCAGGGAATCGGATAGATAGGACCGGTATGGAATCGAAAAGAAAGGTCCGAACTGAAACAAAATTTGTGAAAATAAAAACAACTTCTTTATTTTTTGCATTTTTACGGAACTGAATGATTTTTTCTTAATTAAATTTTATTTTTACTCTAATTATCAATTAAAAGGAATCGAAAGAATCGCAAAAATTGTCGGGATTTGAAATTTTGCGAGCTTCCTTTTTCTCACCTTTTAGAAATTAATTATGGTTTGATAAGTTCCATTGTTTAAATTTAATTTAGATTCAGGGTTCTTTTTTTTTTTCGATTCCAAGGAGAAATTCTTTCGATTCCTTGAAACTAGAAAAAATGGAGCTATTTCAAAATTTAATTTTTAATTCAGGATTTTTTTTTTCCGATTCTTTCGATTCCTGGGATTTGATAAAGAGAAATTCTTTCAAATCCTAGAAAAAGTAAAAAACGGAGCTATTTCAAAACTTAATTTTTAGTTCAGGATTTTTTATTCCTGGAATTTGATGACATGTGTGAAATTAAAATTTGATAACGAAGAATTTTTCCGATTCCTAGAAAGTAAAAAAAAAATTGGAGAAATTTCAGAAGTTTAATTTTGAATTCATGATTTTTTTTTTTTTTTCGATTCCAAGGAGAAATTATTTCGATTCCTTGAAACTAGAAAAAAAATGGAGCAATTTCAAAATTTAATTTAAGTTCAGGATTTTTTTTTCCGATTCTTTCGATTCCTGGGAGTTGATGACTTGTTCGATTCTTTCAATTCCTTGGAATCAAGGACATAGTTGAATTAAAAATTTGAAAACAAGAAATTAACTTGATTCTTAGAAAGTAAAAAAATGGAACCATTTCAAATAATTTAAGTTTTATTTCGGGATTTTTAAGGGACCCGATCATTATATAAAGGATTCTATTATGTCCGGCGTTTTACCGAAAAACGCCGATAATTCTTAAGTAAATCTATTTATTTTTTAAATAATGGTTTAAAAGGTGATTGATTCTTAAAATATACATCGAGATGCTCATCATGTCCGATTTTCATGAATCTATCTTTATTATTTAGAAAGTTATTAGACCTATTAAAAATATATAGGATCATTAAAAAACACAAGTCCACTTTTTGCTCAATAAATCGATAAATATTATTTTAAATTTTTTTTTGATTTTACTTATTAGTAAAGGACTGTTATGGCAAAGTTTTTCCAGAATTACGGGTTTCCATGGTGATTATGGCGTAAATGAGAATTTTTGAAAGCCGAATTGAGCTTACTGGTCCTTAACGCGAATAACTCTGGAATATTTCCCAGATTTGAACTCTAGGTTTGTTTTCTTTTAAAGTTACATTTTAATGCTTTACATTTTTAGAAAGCTTATAAAAAATGGTTCCAGGAATTCGAAATTTTAAGGGGAATATATACATATCGCGTTTGTAATTTAGGTTCAAAGAATTTTCGTTTTACTTGAAATTTTTTTCCCAAATATTGAGATAAATATTTAAGATTTTAATGTTGTAGTAGACCTTTAGGGGACGAACAAAAATATGTATCGCATTAAGGGGTTGATGAATTAGTTCTGGATTTATAAATTATTCAAGTTTATTAATGTAGGTATTATGTATATGGCCCCCTAATTGAAATTGGACCCTGAAAATTTAATATATTGTGTGGATTCACACCATGAATAACATATTAAAATTTCATGATCCTAGCTCTAAGAGAAGTCTCTTAATTAGCCTAATTACATGCACATCCGGTGTTTTCTCGAATCTTTCCATTATTCCTTTCGATTCCTTGGAATCAATGACATAGTTGAATTAAAAATTTGAACTCAAGAAATTCTCTTGATTCTTAGAAAGTAAAAAAATGTAACCATTTCAAAATAGTAATTTAAGTTTGATTTCGGGATTTTTTTAACGATTCTTTCGATTCCTGGGTGTTGATGACATGTTGTGTGAAATTAAATTTGTTAAGGAGGAATTCTTTCGATTCCTTAAAAAGTAAAAAAAAGGACCAATTTAAAAAATTTAACTTTGAATTCAGGACTTTTTTTTCGATTCCAAGAAGAAATTCTTTCGATTCCTTGAAACTAAAAAAAATGGAGCTATTTCAAAATTTAATTTTTAGTTCAGGATTTTTTCCCGATTCTTTCGACTCCTGAGCTTGTTCGATTCTTTCAATTCCTTGGAATAAATGACATAGTTGAATTAAAAATTTGAAAACAAGAAATTCTCTTGATTCTTAGAAAGTAAAAAAAAAGAACCATTTCAAAATAGTAATTTAAGTTTGATTTCGGGATTTTTACAGATTCTTTCGATTCCTGGGTGTTAATGACATGTGTGAAATTAAATTTGTTAACGAGGAATTCTTTCGATTCCTTAGAAACTGAAAAAAATGGAGCAATTTCAAAAATTTAATTTTGCGTTCAGGATTTTTTTCCCGATTCTTTCGATTCCAAGGAGAAATTCTTTCGATTCCATGAAACTAAAAAAACGGAGCTATTTCAAAATTTAATTTTTAGTTCAGGATTTTTTCTGATTCTTTCGATTTCTGGGAGTAATGACTTATGTGAATTAATCATTTGAATCATTGAAATCCTTTCGATTCCATCCCATTAGTATAATTAAAGTTTTAATACGATGAACTTTACTCGATTCCTGCCTGCCGAAACGAAAACGCAAAACGCGTTCTCTGATTTGATTCTCTCTCACTTGCACTTCAACCCGCTCCCTACATTCAGTCAAAAAACAAGAAAAACAAAAAACAAGCTTCCAGTGCTCAGTCCCCCGGTTGACCGGGATCGACCACACGGAAACAGTGACAGTTTCAATTAGGAATTTTTTTTTTCCGATTCTACTTTTTCGATTCTGGCCCTAAGGAATCGATTCCAGGTTGGAATCGAACCTCAGGAATCGATTCCAGTTTGGAATCGAACCTCAGGAATCGAAACCTGGAATCGAAAGAATCGAACCTCAGGAATCGATTCCGGAATCGAATCGAACGATTTTTTAGATCCCTAGGCATAATAGATTATGCTACCAGGTAATCAGTTAATTAACCACCGATACCACAAATCAGCATGGGAAGGATATTTAAGTCTTTGAAAATAACACCATCGGCCGATTGACTGAAATTTGATTTTGCTTATCGAATCGCGTTAGGAAACGGTTAAGTCGGAACTGATTTTTTAGTATTTATTACGGTTTAATTGACTTTTAAATTCATTTTAAGATAAAGTAGAGTGCATACAATCATACTGAAGAAAATTTATTTGAAAATTTTGATTTTACGAGGATTTAGGGGGGGTGGCCACTTTACCAACACATATTCTAAGATTTTCCAATAGTGGTCACTGCAATGGCTTCTAAATTAAAAATAAATCATTTTAAATTGAATCAGATTTTCTTCATAAACTGTTGATTATGCTTTAAAACGGGTGTTGTACGAATTAGGTTTCATTCTGGCTTCGGGAAATTGCTCTCACATCAGCTACAACGTAGGCTATGGGCCGGAAACCATCAAGTCTATTAATCTAATGTCAAATAAAACTAATTTTATTTTGATCTAAAATATATTTCGCTAGGAAGGAAGACTTTTTTAGAACTAAACAACCATACCTACTCAATTTCATGCATAAACCCTATCATATAGGCAGAAAAAGAGAGGTGTCCACTTTTGATGCAAAAGGTGTCCACCATAGAAACATCAGAGACATCTATGTGGCCACTATAGAAGCAATTTGGAGTACTTTTAAAAAATTAATTAAAAATACTTTCCCCGATCTAATTACAGTTTTAATTGGTAAAATCGAAAGAAGAAGATCCAGTTGATCTAAAAATAGGATGGCAACAGTTTCCAGGCAAATAGATTGATATTTATAGAGAATTTGAGCGAAAAATTTCCTTAAAGTGTCCACTATACCCACATTTACCTTAATAAGGGTTTCTCAAGTGTTAGCGGCCGACCATCGAAAGCAGAAGTCTTATGTGGGGGAAACAGCACACACTCTCCTTTCGAATCCATGATATTTTTTAGAGGGTAAGGGTACGCGCATAGTGCGGCAGAATTTCAGATTCCGAAATCGGATTTTCGGAAATTAGCGCTCTGAATTTGTCAGCGAAATCTGATGCACTATGCGCACTCACCGGCGCTGACAAATTCAGAGCCCTGATTTCCAAAAATCGGAAATCTGATTTCGGAATCTGAAAATCTGCAGCACTATGCGCGTACCCTTAGGTCTTTAATATGGAAGCTTTCTGGTGAGGGACAGATTAAGGTCATTAAACAAGGTGTAAAGATATATTTTTAAAAATTTCAGAGGTTGTATAGATTTTTGACCCTACCTCTTTTAATACTGAGTTTTACAAAAAAGTGAAAGTCTTCCTCCAGAAAATTTTCCTAAGAAATAGTGTTTTAACTCTACACACAATAGTGCCGTTTACATGGGAAAAATATTACTCGGGTAGCTACCCGGGTAAAAAGTGGGTTGAAGGGAATTTCCAACTCTACCCGGGTAACGAAATTTGAAGGCGTTTACATGAGACATGATCTAACCCGGCTTTTTCTCGGTCACGTGGTAAGAAATAAGGGATCTGCCTGTTTCCATGGTTTCCAAGTTTGTTTACAAATAGCTCATTTTTGTTCTTGCAAGAAGCATCAAAAGGAATTTTAAAAGAGCGTTGGCGATATATGCAAAAAAAATCAACGGATGATAGCAGATTTGCTTACCGAAGACCTGCGAAGATGTAGGAAAGTAATCTTGTATTATTTGTTGAATATTTTGTTTCTTTACTAGTAACACTTATACAATTATACAAAATTGTGTTGGCAACATTGTTTCAATTCCATCAATGTTTATTGTTTTGATTTCCGTTTTTCATGTTTGTAAGTTGTGCTTGTCTTAAAAATTAAATGGATGTTTATTAAACTTAACGTTTTATCTTCACATTTCCAACTGCATTTGCTACTTTCTACGTTATTGATGTCCATTACAAATTATATCAAAACAATCAACAGAGCACACACAAACAATTAAATGGCGGACTACACAACACGCAAGGTAGTGTGGGATGGGACACGAAATGCATCATGGGAAAGGAGGGTACTACCCGGCAATTGACTAGGATTGAATCCTACCCGGCTTTTTCCTATCTTTTTCCCTTCGTAGGGAATGCCGGGTAGAAAAGAGGAGTAAGAGCCGCCTTTTACCCGGGTAATTGGCTCATGTAAACGGCACTAATGATCTATAAATAAAATTATTCACTTTGGAGACGGGCCTTTAATATCCAGCCATTTTGAATAGCTTAGCATCTTTTTAATGGTGGATATATTGGAACGCTACTAGGTATTTAGCCACTAGTAGCTTCATATCATATCGTCGGGTAAAGAACAAAAGCGCAGGAGCGTCATTTGGGGGAGGTGGTATACCCATTTAGAATCCTACCTTTGGACATTTTTGAGAAGTAACGTTTTTTAAAACTTCTAAAATTAAAATAACAATTAGTTATATAAATAAATTTAAATAACTGGACCACTTCCCATCAACTACTCGAAAACTTATATTGATCTTATTAGTAAAAGGTCGTTCAGAAATTCATCTTAAATGGATTAAATATCAGTGTCAATGTTCTACGCTGTGATTTTCGAAAATTATTTTGAGGGAAATTCCTTAAACCTTCCGTTGTACTTTTGAACCTTTCCTATATTTGAAACTTTCTTTAAATTTTTTAACATGTTTTTCTTGGTTTTAATTTTAAGTCTTTTTAGTCACGGCTTACTAGATACTATACAGGCTAGCCGAGTTTTGAACAATGAAAACCATTTGACAACCTTTCCCGCTTGGATCGCCACAAGTCCTACCTATATCACCCACCGTCTTCAACACTGTGGATATGCTTTGCCAGTTTGTCCTAGTATTGCCATCTGGATTTGCAATGATTTCCGCACTCGGCTAGCCTGTATAGTATCTAGTAAGCCGTGTTTTAGTGATAGATATATAGCTACTATATCCATAGCATAGAAGTTTGATGTAAAAAGCAACCCAACGCAACGCATAATATGCACATATAAAATGAAGGTTAAAGCTGGCATGCAGCTGTTTCGGAGATACCAAGCATCTCGTTCGACAGTGCCTAGAGCAGTGGTTCCCAACTGGTAATCCGCGAGCCATAGGTTATCAGTGAGAGTGGAAGGGGTCCGGTGAAGCACAAAAAAATCCAACAAATTTAAACGAATTGAACGAGAAAAGATAGAATTATATCCGTGACGATGACTTTCGGCTGAGTAATTTATGTGGATAATAGTCGCTACTTAATAATTAACGATACTTTTGTGTTTTGACTTAATTTTATAACAAAATTTCTAACTCTTGTGAGATATATTTAAAATTTTCAGAAAATAAAATTATAATTCAGAGCATTACATAAATTTATACATGCTTAATTAGGGAGAATAAACTTTTATCTTGCAATTTTGTAAAGGTGTAGGATTTTAAACTATAATTTTTTTTTAATTTCCTAGATAAACTTAATATTGTGAGAAAAACCTACATGACATGCATTCATCATTTGCAAACTGAACTAAAAGCCATGTTAGTCCTAAGGCTAAAAAACTGAATGAAAATACAAAAAAACTGTACAAAAGGGACAAAATTTTGATTCTAAACGAAAGATTTTGAGTTTCCAGAACAGTATTATCAGCCTTGAAGGCATACATAACGCGAGGAGTTAAGAAAGTAAGTTTTTATGCTCCATAGACTTAACAAGGGAAATTTAGCTGTTTTCCGCCACCTTTGACGTCACAGTGACGTAGTTGTCAGGCTTTGTATATAGAGGGTGTTGGTTATTTTCACCAAAGAATGATATCCGCCTTCGTTCGACAACTGTTGTTTTTTAAAAATATGAATATATTTTCATATTTTTGTTTCTATTTATGTTAAAAATCAACTAATTAAATTGTTTAAACCACAATTTTTTTTAAATAAATTCATTAAAAATCAATTAAAATTTAATCAAATTTTAAGTTAACGACAAGCATTAAAATTCTGATTGAGTTTGAGTAATATTTTAACTCGCAATGGGAATTTAAATTCAATTATCTAGTCTAGTGAATAACGTAGAAATTTTAAGGTAATTGTGAGGTAAACTGCTCGATTCCTCAATTTGCTTGGATTATTGGGAGATTATTGTATTTGTGGCAACAAGGAGAATAAGTTTTTATAAGTGCGAGTGAAACGTGTCAGTTGTGATTATGTTATGATTGTTTGTATGAATGGAAGGTGCTGCTGTTGAATAAATAGGTTGATTTTATCCCACGGTGTTTTTATTGAAAGGCTCACGTTTCACTGGCTGGACCCAACAGTAATTAAATTTACTCAGAAGTTATAGAGTTCATCTTTAGAATTAGAAATCATGTTTTTACAACATTTTTTTTTTAAATTTTTACACACGAAAAGGGCACTATACAAACTTCTGTTAAATCATTCACTATCAAAAATATTCCTACCAAATTTCACCACAATACACGCAATAGAATTTGAAATATCATGCTCATTTTAACTAAAAAAAACTGTTTTGAGAAAAACTAGTTTGAAGTGACATTTTGCATGTGACATTCTTTCTTCAAACAGCTGAAACTTTTTTTCTAGAGCCCGTAGAATCAAAAGTGAGACAGTTTCAGAGTTTAAGAACGCTAAAAAGATGTACTAAAATATAGAATCAAAAACAAAAATTACTAATTTTGGTCCAAATTGAAAAAAAAATTTCAGAGGGAATATTAGATAAAGTGTTTTCTCTGTAGTGAAAAAAATTAAATTTATGATTTTTTTGGGATATAACTTCAATTCCCACCTGCAGCTTCCCCACTTACAGTATCGCCAGACATTGTACTTTTGGCTGTATTGTATTCTACTCAAACATTGTAACTCATTACCATGTGATAGTGATTTACCCTGTTTTTGGACTTTTTGTTTTCTACTCCTCCATAAAACCATGTTTCATTCATGTGGTAACAGTGGCGGATCCAGGGGCAGGATCCAGTGGCGGATCCACTCCACTTTCTTAATGCTAAAATTCAAAAAATTTTCTGGGGGAGAACCCCCAACCCCCCTTTAATATTTTGACATGTGACATCTGTTTTAGAGTGTTTTTCCCATGAAAATTCTTCCGCTTAAAAGAAGCTGTTCTCTTTTGGGAAGTTTTAAAATAGATGAATACTATAGTTTGAAAGGGCGCATTTGCAAACATTTTCTGGGAGAGGACCCCCAGTCCTTTTCAAAATTTGACATCTATTTATAATTTCATCCTTGAAAATTCTGTGGTTCATGCTTTCAAAATGAGCTGAAACTTTATTTTTAGAGGCAAATGTTCAAAATTTTTCTTGGGGATTACCTCCTAGACCCCCTATTAATTTCTCATGGTTACTTATTTAATGTTTTCTACTTGAATTTGTTTCTCTCCTCTCCTTTTAGGAGTACAAGAAGTTGCTCTCTGTAGGAGTTATCCAATGGGTACCAAATGTACAAAAATGAGTAAAAAAACTTCTGTTGGAAGCCAAATTTCACAAAATTTTCTGGGGAAGGACCCCCAGAACCCCCCTTTTGCTTTCGAGCTAGCATTATCTGATGAAACCTTTATAACTTTAACAAAGTTTCGTATTTTATTTATGTTATACTCGGAAAATTGGGAGCCAAACACCTCGCGAAACATAAGTATTGTTATGCCCCTACCACTACCAAAAAGGTTTCGCCCCCCCCCCCACTTTCTAAAACAATGGCACGGGCCCTGGATATCCTCTAAGTTACTATAAACCCGTAAAAAGCTGCTTAAAAGCAAGCATTCTTCAAAAAAATTTCTGAGGCACTGAAAATTTCGAATGTAATACCCTCCGACTCTGACATGGCCCCCCCCCGAAAATCTGGTCTGGATCCGCCCTTGTGTGGTAAAATGTAATCCGGTAAATTTGGGACAGTATTAGGTGGGCCGTAGACTTTCTAGATGTAATAAAACTTGGATGTAATAAAACAATTATCTCCAGGAAGAAACCTGAGTTTATGGCGCCGGTGTCTTCATGTGGTGAATTTTCGTCAGCTCTCAGGGGCGAGTGCGAGGGGAGATACAAAGAGATTGAGGGAGATAGGGGAGATAAACTGCTGGTGGTCCGGCCGCAAATTGTTTTATTACATCCAAGCACTGGATGTAATAAAACTTTACGGTGGCCCTTAAAAGCGGATTTGTTGAAAGGTCAATTTGTTCCGATCAAAGGCCCGATCAATTTATGGCTGCCATCTAGCGGTTCAAGATTGAAACAATCTCTCAATATCTACCTTGCATTGTATCTCACATGCTCATTACAAAAGCGGATTGATCTTTTTCTGTAAAAGGTTGGAAGAAAAAAAATTCTGCATTACAAAACATTCGGCTAAGGTTTTCTTATGAGAGGACTGAAATAAAATATTATTAAATGCATTTTAGTACATGTATGTTATGTTAGAGTACAAACATCGTGTTTAATGACTACCACTTTTAAACTATGTTTTAAAAATAAATAAACTTTTTACTTCATTGGGTATTTCTATCATGTTCGACAAGTTCTGGAAAAATTCTGTGTTAATTGCATATGGATTTTGAAATGTTTAAATTACGTCGTGTTCCACATCATCAACCAGTGTACTGACTTACTGACACTCAATATCACTAGGATATACCTACTACCAAAATTTGACACCTTGAAGGCTATAGTGTTTCATAAAAGTTGGAGAGCCGAAAAGTATCACGGTACCCATTGGTGTAACCAGAAAAATATATTTAGTAGGGGATATTAAATAAATTTAAACTTTTTCCATAGTGAAAAAAAAAGAAAAATTTATGACTTTTGCAAGGATATATCCTCAATGAGGGAATTGCACGGTTTTTTGTTTCAATTTTATTATGATAGAGGATGAAAATCCATGAAAAATGACATAAAAATTATTGAAATCGGAAAACTATTCCCCAAGATATTAATTTATAAAATCTCGTTTCTAGTATTGGCGGGAAAAACAGTAATTTCGTTATGGCTGCTGTGTGACGTCACAGCGCTTGGACCCACTTGGACCAATATGTTATTGAATAGAGCATTTTCAATCACATGACTCTGCCTAACAACGGCCTTAGCAACGTTGTTTTATTCCTCCAGTGACATCATGTGCGAATGCTCTATGCTTAGCTTGCTTCATTCTGATTTTCTTCATAAAGTTTTAACTATAAAGCTATGATATTTTAAAAACACATACAAATATTTTTTATAAAAAGATTGCCGTTTTGTTTTTCAAAAAATATTAATTGGTTTTGGAATTATTGGGATTCAAAGTTTTAATTTTTTTCTTTTTCTGGCCGTTCACTAGAGAAACAGACGAGTTTTATCAAGACCCTCTATATAATGGCCTCACAACTCGGACGGGTGACGTCACACTTTCCGCCACCTTTGACGTCACATGCAAAACGACGCCATGTTTTATATTTTTTGACTTCTTAACACTGAACAAGGAATATTCGTGTTTTTGTTATTAACATTAATGTATCGATGTGAAAACATACGCCGTGATATTAATTTTTAATGGCTATCGCTATTCAAACCAGAGTTTAATAAGTAGAAATCTGAAATAAGCATAAAGTATCAAAAATGTCTTTTAATTTAACAAAATTGATGGAACAACAAACAAAAACGTGATGCCATCTGAAAAAAATGTAAAAATACAAATCAGAAGAATTAACTAGAACTTAGTGCTACTAGTGCATTTCCCGCAACAATAAATATAATGCTTGATTCTCATAAGTTTAATCTTATAATAAATTAAAGAATTTAGTGTAATTAAATAAATTGTTTACTGTTGGAAGAATTCGAAAATTCAATGATTTGTTTTAATGTTTAATAGATTTTACTTTTTATTTTACTAGTGATTTTTTTTTTAATTTCCTAGATAAACTTAATATTGTGAGAAAAACCTACATGACATGTATTCATTATTTGCAAACTGAACTAAAAGCCATGTTAGTCCTAAGGCTAAAAAACTGAATGAAAATACAAAAAAACTGTACAAAAGGGACAAAATTTTGATTCTAAACGAAAGATTTTGAGTTTCCAGAACAGTATTATCAGCCTTGAAGGCATACATAACGCGAGGAGTTAAGAAAGTAAGTTTTTATGCTCCATAGACTTAACATGGGAAATTTAGCGATTTTCCGCCACCTTTGACGTCACAGTGACGTAGTTGTCAGGCTTTGTATATAGAGGGTTTTGGTTTTATGCGTGTTTTGGTTTAATGATAAGTCTGATTTCTTTTATTTTCAACAATTCACTAGTTTCGACGGCGCTGTGACGTCAAATCCCGTTTTTTGTTCACATGACTTTACTAGTATTTTGGCTAAAATAAAATTGAATTTTAAGTTATTTAAAACATATTTTTGAACTTTAAAATCTGATATTGGAGAGTTTTATACTATAACGTATCAAAAAAGTGTAAAATTAAGCAAATCCCTCACCTATGCAAATCCCTCATTTTCACCTCTGGTTCGCCCTGATGGTTCCCTTTATTTTGTTTATACAGTAATAGTAGAAACGAATGTGGCAAAAGTGAAATATTATTTCAATATCTATAGAGCATTTTCAATCACATGACTCGGCCTAACAACGGCCTTAGCAACGTTGTTTTTGCCCGCCAGTGACATCAAGTGCGAATGCTTCTATAGAGCATTCGCACATGACGTCACTTGGAGGACAAAATCAACGTTGCTAAGGCTGTTGTTAGGGGCGTGACATAGAAGTATCCAATAGCAGCATTCGCACATGATGTCACTGGAGGAATAAAACAACGTTGCTAAGGCCGTTGTTAGGCAGAGTCATGTGATTGAAAATGCTCTATTGGATGTTTCTAGTTCCCGCCCCTAACAACAGCCTTAGCAACGTTGTTTTTGTCCTCCAAGTGACGTCATGTGCGAATGCTCTATATTGCGTTTCGTCGAGCGCGTGCTCAATTTCATCAGCATAACCTTTGACAGTGGCACTGCCGACAGGATTGAAATTTTGGGAGTAGATATGGGTAAGCTTACTCCTTTTTTATGGTAAAAAAGGAAAATTTCTGACTTTCGGATTTCGAGTTTAATTGGTTTCGATTAAAACTAATAAGTACCTTTGAGCAATTACAGTTTTACTCCGATAGTAATGATTAATTCATGATGAAAAATATTTTCATCCAAAAATAAAACTCAAACAAAGCATAAACGTATCGTTTACACTGCGCCAAAAACCGGGGCTAATTTTCCAACATTTTTAAAATTTTCCTCATGTACATTTTATTTTTACTTAATTTTTAAGTAAACAATTTATTATTCTTTTCCTCTTACTTTTCTCTACAAAATATTGCATTCAGTATGCGGGGCAATTTTTCCAGAGTTCATGTTATTCCTTATTTGAATGCTTATCAAATTAAAAACTATCTCATTAGTGCCGTTTACATGGGAAAAATATTACCCGGGTAAAAAGTGGGTTGAAGGGAATTTCCAACTCTACCCGGGTTACGAAATTTGAAGGCGTTTACATGAGACATGATCTAACCCGGCTTTTTCTCGGTCACGTGGTAAGAAAAGTGATCTGCCTGTTTCCATGGTTTCCAAGTTTGTTAACAAATATCTCATTTTTGTTTTTGAAAGAGAGCATCAGAATGAATTTTAAAAGAGCGTTGGCGATATATGCAAAAAATCAACGGATGATAGCAGATTTGCTTACCGAAGACCTGCGAAGATGTATGAAAGCAATCTTGTATTATTTGTTGAATATTTTGTTTATTTACTAGTAACACTTATACAATTATACAAAATTGTGTTGGCAACATTGTTTCAATTCCATCAATGTTTATTGTTTTGATTTCCGTTTTTCATCATGTTTGTAAGTTGTGCTTGTCTTAAAAAATAAATGGATGTTTATTAAACTTAACGTTTTATCTTCACATTTCAAACTGCATTTGCTACTTTCTACATTATTGATGTCCATTGCAAATTATATCAAAACAATCAACAGAGCACACACAAACAATTAAATGGCGGACTACACAACACGCAAGGTAGTGTGGGATGGGACACGAAATGCATCATGGGAAAGGAGGGTACTACCAAGACCCTCTATATAATGGCCTCACAACTCGGACGGGTGACGTCACACTTTCCGCCACCTTTGACGTCACATGCAAAACGACGCCATGTTTTATATTTTTTGACTTCTTAACACTGAACAAGGAATATTCGTGTTTTTGTTATTAACATTAATGTATCGATGTAAAAACATACGCCGTGATATTAATTTTTAATGGCTATCGCTATTCAAACCAGAGTTTAATAAGTAGAAATCTGAAATAAGCATAAAATATCAAAAATGTCTTAATTTAACAAAATTGATGGAACAACAAACAAAAACGTGATGCCATCTGAGAAAAATGTAAAAATACAAATCAGAAGAATTAACTAGAACTTGCTACTAGTGCATTTCCCGCAACAATAAATATAATGCTTGATTCTCATCAGTTTAATCTTGTAATAAATTAAAGAATTTAATGTAGTTAAGTAAATTATTTATTGTTGGAAGAATTCGAAAATTCAATGATTTGTTTTAATTTTTAATAGATTTTACTTTTCATTTTACTAGTGATTTTTTTTTTAATTTCCTAGATAAACTTAATATTGTGAGAAAAACCTACATGACATGCATTCATTATTTGCAAACTGAACTAAAAGCCATGTTAGTCCTAAGGCTAAAAAACTGAATGTAAATACAAAAAAGCTGTACAAAAGGGACAAAATTTTGATTCTAAACGAAAGATTTTGAGTTTCCAGAACAGTATTATCAGCCTCGAAGGCATACATAACGCGAGGAGTTAAGAAAGTAAGTTTTTATGCTCCATAGACTTAACAAGGGAAATTTAGCTGTTTTCCGCCACCTTTGACGTCACAGTGACGTAGTTGTCAGGCTTTGTATATAGAGGGTTTTGGTACTACCCGGCAATTGACTAGGATTGAATCCTACCCGGCTTTTTCCTATCTTTTTCCCTTCGTAGGGAATGCCGGGTAGAAAAGAGGAGTTAGAGCCGCCTTTTACCCGGGTAATTGGCTCATGTAAACGGCACTTATATCTGTGCTTTATAAATGTGCCTCTCCTCTCTCTATAAGCCAGAGAATACGATCATGCGGGGTAGTAGATTGGTTGTTAGACTTTACTGCAATTTCAGCTTTTAAGTTAGTTGTCTTTAATAAACGCAAATCACACTGGTTTAAATTGAATCACTTATTTCAGAAACATGTCAAACGCCAATTTTTTCAAAATCGAGTTATTGGTGTTATATGATTCTGTAGGGGTAAACGCACATTTTAGTGTAACAATAATTAAAATAAAGGGATTTTAAAATAGTTTTCCCAGCATGTTAAATTTCAGCTTTAGTGCAGAAACAAGTCAAACGACGTCGCTTGACAGGTTTCTGCACTTAAATTGCGGGGAATTTCGCTCATGCTGTCTCATCTACCGCTTGTTTGGGACTGCAGTTTGTTATTTAATCGCATACAAAAACTATATGCGATTGGAAAAGTAATTCTTTAGAGGTTAGGTCCATCAAGCCATAGTAAAAACCATATTTTTATAGTTTTTTTTACGAATCTCAAGACTAAGGACGTTTTGGTAGATGTATATTTAAAATTTCCATTGCTTGTGGCCATTTATCACATCCATGTGATTGATATTTTGGATCTATGAATCACTTCATTAAAAGTGGACATCAAATCTATACCCAAGATCATAATGCTGAACTAATTAACTAATTTTGTAGGCTTTTAAAGCAAAATCGTTTTTCTGTTACTTCTAAGCAACTATCTAATTGACTTCGAAGATGCCTATATTAACATTTCGAATTGGCTGACCATTATTTTTGAGTCTAGAATTGAAATCATTTATAAAAATAAGTATTTGTACATCTAATAACCAAAAGAGAAAAAATAAGAACTATATAATAATTTTATGGGTTAGTATTTAATATGGAAATGCTATTTTCAACTAATACTCCCACTTTTATTACCAAATCCTTAAAAGAATTAGAGTTAAACTATGAAAATTGGCCTGAATACTCGGTTTATTGCAGAAACCTGTCAAATGCCAAAATTTAAATATTTTTTTATGCAAAGAATAAAAAAAATTTAAAAAGTTCTTTTTGTCTGTAAAATACTCAAATGAGGTCTACTTTAAGAAAAAAAATTACTAAACACCTTTATAAAAATGTAGTGAGCTTCTATACAGTTTTTCTCGTTTATCTCAAAACAAGAAAAGTGGCGTTTGACATGTTTCTGAAATCAGTGATTCAATTATGGTCTACAAAATTTAGGTTTTTTGACGATTTTTGCGATTTCGCCATTCTGTTTGAATTAAAAGATATTTTTTAAAAATATGTTCATAAGAATTTAAATAATCGTTAAACTTTTTATTGTTATTTTTCGTTTGTGTGTGGAAATTGCATCCAGTCCTGTTAAGATACTGTGCTTTACTGCAGAAGATTTCTATATTAACAATTCTTTTAAATTTCCGGTCACCTGGCCCCGCAGGGGCCGCATACCGGGAACTAGTTTTTGTTTACATAGAAATTTAGTTCTTTGTTTGGGGAAGGATCACGGGAAAAAAAAAAAAAAAAATTATAAACAATCAGCATTAATTCAATAACTTGAGGGTATTTAGGAGTGCTATAGCTTACCCTCCGAGAGCTCACACTTGAATATTATTTATTAAAGCCTTTGGCCTGCTCTTATTTTTTGGCAGTGTTTCATCGTACTTTGCCACCTCATTTATTGTGGGATTTGTGTGCTCGTCTAATTTTTTGAAGAATTTTATTGAGAGAGATGTTGTAAATTCCTTCACTGTCGGGATCCCCAATGCTTCCCTTATTTGGGAATTCCTGAAGTAGTATGGGGAAGCCGTCATTTTTCTCAATGTTTTGGCTTGGGCTACTTCCAGTTTCTTGAATTGAGACTTACACACATTTCCCCAAACCTGTATAGCATAAGTAATGAGTGGCCTCATGAACGTCAAGTACACGAGTTTTTTGTTTTTTAGGCTCAGTTTTGAATGCCCACTAACCATTGGGTACAGCATTCCCCATCTCCTATTAAATTTCTTTATTATCTCCTGTATGTGCTTACCCATTGTTAGATTGCTGTCCAGGGTAACTCCTAGATATTTTGCCTCTTTTGCCCAGGCTACTTTATGTCCGAAGACTGACACTTGGTCAACATTTCTCTTGTTGTTATTGAATTTTATTGCTACAGTTTTGTTTACATTTAATTTTATTTTCCATTGGTCTAGCCAATGCTCTATCAAGCTTATGTGTTTCTGTAGTCTTTTTGTTACGCATCTCGACTGAGTTCTGCACAGGACCGCAGTATCATCCGCGAATAGTGCTAGGGTTGTATTAGGGGTAGTGGGGATATCATTTATATATAACAAGAACAGGCAGGGCCCTAGTTTTGAGCCTTGCGGAACTCCTGACTGTATTTTCCTTACGGCTGATGATTCCCCTTCAATGCTGACCCTAAAGGTTCTGTTTATCAGGTACGTGGTGAGCAGTCTTATCAAGTACCCTGGGAAATTGTTGTTTATCAATTTGTATATCAGCCCTGGTATCCACACCTTGTCGAAAGCTTTCTCTATGTCAAAGAAAACTGCTCCCACAGTTCGGTTTTGCTTTCTGCCTGGACTTTTTACCATCTCGATTAGCCTCAAGAGTTGGTGGGAAGTGGAATGTTCTGCTCTAAATCCGTGTTGCTGGGGGATAATTATATTATTTTGCTCTATGTGTTCATTATAGAACTTCAGTATGATCCCCTCTGTCAGTTTGCTTAGTGTTGGGAGCAATGAGATCGGCCTATAATTTACTGGTAAACTCAAATCTTTTCCTGGTTTGGGGAGTGCTATTACCTTGGCTTCTTTCCAGGGGGAGGGAAAGTGCTCTAACCACAGTGTTGCATTAATTATGGCTGTTAGTACACAGACAGCTAGTGGGGGAAAATTTTTGATTGCTCTGTTGGGTATGTTGTGCCACCCTGGTGCTTTTTGTTTTTTCAGTTTGTTTATTTCATTGACTATTACTGAGGGGATTATCTGGGGGGGAACTGAGTATGGCTTGTCTATCGTGTACTGCTTTATGGTTTCGAGCACCATGACTTCTGTTTCTGTGTTTTTTGTAGGGTTTGGCATGAATTGTTTTTCCAGAGAAAGGGATATGGCTTCCGCTCTTTCGCTGCTAGTGCAGGCTACCCCTGTATCTGTTTTTAAATTTTTCATTCTCGGCTCTTGCTTTCTCTTGAGGGCTTTAGGGATTCTCCATATCGAATTATCCGCTGGGTTAAGTGACTCTAGCAGGTTTTCCCAGCTTTTCTGATTATGCTCTCTTAACTCCCTTTTGACTAATTTTGTTGCTTTATTATATAGCCTTTTGGTTTGGGGGTTTCTATCCATTTGGTATTCTTTCCTTAAATTATTTTTCCACTTTATCAGGGCTCTTATTGCATTTGGGAAATAGGTGCAATTTTGTTTTTTAGGTGGTAACTCTGCCCCCCTCATTGCATCACTAACTTTTTGAGTGAAATTCGTGACTAGCTCATCCAATTCCTTTTGGGATGCAGGTTTTAGTTTGGGTATCAGTCCTAGTAATTTCCAGTTTAAGCTTGTTCTAAACTCCTTCCAGTTTATTGCTTTTTGTTGAAAGGTCTTTTTTAGATCTAGGGATACACTCAAAAAGTCCAACATGACCGGGTTGTGGTCAGAGGATAATTCATCTAAGCTTGTGACTTCGCAGTCTGAGAATACATTTTTATGTAGGGCAAAATCCAAAACGTTTGAACTACAAGCCGTTACTTTGGTTGGCTTTTCTGGTGCCGCTACCATTAAGTCTCCCTCCTCTATAATACTTTTTAGTTCCACTCCCGCTGCACAGATATTTCTACAATGCCAGTCTGTGTGATGCGCATTGAAATCTCCGCATATTATGATTTTTTCATTTATTTTTAGTGTTTCCCTTATGCATTCAGTCAACCTCGGCTGCTTTACTGGGGGGGAATACAGGCTCACTACGGTCACCTCCTCTTTATTTTGCAGTACCACATTAATCCCCGTAGTTTGGGTCACTCCCACCAATGGTGTATCTATCTGGTAGTGGGGTATGCTGTTTTTGATCAGAATTGCCGTGCCCCTTTTGGTTGTCCCTCCTGGATCACTTTTAAAATCAGTTCTATATACTGCATAGTAGGGTACGGTTAATGTTGTCCTACTGTTTGCTTTAGTTTCTTGTAGACAAAGTATGTCTGGGTTGTGACGTGTCACGAATTCCCTTAAGTCGTCTAGCTTTGTTGAAATCCCAACATCTCTTCTCCTTATATACTTCTAGCCTTTTTAAATATCACCTAATTATACCGTTCTTTTTTTTTTTCGAAGGTTTACCTTTAGGCATAGAGTTTGTAACAACTGTTACATGAAATATAAGCCGTGTCAAGTAGTATTTGTTTATTTCAATAGATCATACACAGAGGGACAAAAACTTCAAGTAGATGTGTATTAATTGTTAATCAATCATCAATAAAATCAATTATTTTATGTTTGTACCATCCAACTAGTTCTTTGAAATGAAAGAAATAGTGTTACTAAACATTTTATTATACTGTTACTTTTCTCTTTTTTGTGATTATTCTAAATTTATAAGAAGTAAAAGGCTTCAAAAATTAAAAAAAATACCTCTTAAGAAATTAGGTTACTAAAATTAATTTTGTTTTTAGGGATTCAGCTCTAATAATTCTAATTCTACACTTAAAGAAAAGAACTGTTATTTTTCCAGTAGCAATAACATACCTCTGTGCTTGCGCTATGTGCCAGCCTCATCTCACCGATGCCATACCCTCCAACGAAACTTTCCGCCAGACGTCGCTTTGTTTACAACTCGCGTGCGAATCTTCGGCAGCAGACAGACGCCCGTCAGTGTGCGAAACGAACCATCAACAAAAAGTGCGCGTGCGAAAAAAGAACAGACTCGGATATATCGAAACAAACGCAGTTCCTCCGGAATAAAAACCGACAACAAAGATGGCGTCGCCTTCTCCGTCCGCCGAGGAAGAGCTGCAAGTGACACCCCGTCTCTGCCACCTCGTCAAGTGGCCGGATTTCGAAGGGTACGGCTTCAACCTGCACGCCGAGAAGTCCCGGCCCGGACAGTTCGTGGGCGCGGTGGACCCCGGGAGTCCGGCCGAGCTGGCAGGACTCCGGCCCGGCGACCGCATCGTGGAAGTGAACGGAGTCAACGTGTCTCACGAAAACCACCGTCAGGTGGTGGAGAGGATCAAAGCCGTCGAACGCGAGACTAGGCTCCTCGTGCTCGATCCCGAGGCTGACCGCAAGTGCAGGGAGAAGAAGGTGGTGGTCAAGAGTACCATGCCAGGGGTGGTTGTCATGAAGACCCCGGTCCCCAGATCCCAGGACCCTCCCAACTACCTGAACGTGGAGCCTCCGCAGCAGGTGAGTGGATTGAATAAAACACCGTAATATCTTCAAATGTTCAGTCATCTCTATATTCCGTGTATTTATAATAGATGTATCAAAGTCGTGCGAATTTTCCCTCCGCACACTTCCCCCCGTGAGTTGCCATAGTTTCGTTGATTCTTACGTATTACTACATTTCGTAAATGTGGTCAAAACCCATTGACTTTTTAAAGTCTGTAATTCCTCGCTAGGCGGATAGTGTATCCCCAAACGGGCGAGGCCATTCACTTCTTAGTTTTGGGGAGGTATATAAAGAGAGCTAAACTGGTTATTTCTTGCCAATAACTACCCCACCTCCCTTCCCTCTTCTTCGAACAAGCTAGTTACCCAAATTTCCCGCACCCCTACTGAAACTAGGATTTCCCCATTCCTAACCGCCTAGCAAAGAAATATAAATAAGACTATACAGCTGTGCTGCTGAATGGTCAACCAGTACTAGGTAGTATACATAGGTACTACCCTTTCGGCAAATCTTAATTTTATTTCCATATTATGCCAATCCTTTACGTTTCTGTAAGAAACACTGGAACTTGTGTATTAGCCTGTCTACTGTGAT
Organism: Tetragnatha montana; assembly: GCA_963680715.1. Taxonomy (NCBI): domain Eukaryota; kingdom Metazoa; phylum Arthropoda; class Arachnida; order Araneae; family Tetragnathidae; genus Tetragnatha; species Tetragnatha montana. The sequence goes on along the minus strand of OY796677.1, from coordinate 11,008,034 downwards.
GCTAAATGCGCAAACAACATTAAAGCCTATTAACTCTGCTGCTAAACGATCAACTGGCTCATTTGTAAGTACCCGATACCATTTAAAAAAGCATATGATATATGATCCTAATTACAAGGAGTATAGATCTGTGTTTTGGGGTAGTTCTGCATCAATCTGAGTTAAAACTCGCATATTATATTGGATTTTATCTATAATTGCATTGTAGTCTTTTCGAAAGAATTCTGTATAGCCTCGTTTGTTAGGCATGAAATACCCCGTCAAAGGAGGGTTGAAACCAGTATGGAAGAGAAAAAAGGGTTCACTTCTTTTAACTGTCATATCACCAAGCTATTTTGTACATTAACCAATACATACAACCAACCGATAGAAATATGCAGTTATATCACTGACAACCAAACAAATTTGGTCACAATTGAAAATTTGGTATTTGAACCAGCTTGGCGATATGTATTGGGACAGCTAGTGGTATTGAACCGAAACGGGTAGTAGTTTGTTTTCAACCCTGTCAGTGGGTACCTGCCTGGTACTTGGGTCGTTTTGTTTGTACAGATATACACACGGTTTAAGTCATGAGATTTTCTCACTCTCCATACACTTTCTTCCTCTCCATTTCCATACCATAGTTATAAATTTTTTCAAAGCTACCCCAATCCAGTATATTTCGGTAAGAAACAACATTTTCAACAAAAAAACTTACATGCCAATGTTAAGTTGCTTGTGCAGAAATTTTGTGCCCTGCTTTAACTGATGTGTGTGGTATAAGAGTGTTGTTTAGTATATAAAGAGCATTTTTAATACATCTGTTTATACATTCAAAGCCCTTATGAATGTTTTTACTTCTTGAATCTAAATGAATAACATTTCATGAGGCACTATGCAGGATCCGATCATGATAAACTAGGGCATAATGCTCGAGTACTTTAATTGGCCCTTCAGGCACTAATAGGTCAATTTTGATTTACTGTTTATATAGTCACCTTTTTAAAAATGTACTATTAAAAACGGAACCTTCACAAAAATTCTTCTAAATATTTTACATCTTCGCAATTATGTTGCCAAAAATTGGAAGCAACAATTATTGACTTAATTAATTTATATCATGAAATTATATGAATTAATTTAATTGAGTATTTTAATTGCTGCCATAAAAAAATCAATCGTAAATTATTATAAATTGCGATAGTAAATTTTCATGTATAGAATGACAGAGGAAAAGGTTTGTTCTTCACTGACTCGGCTTTAGCCTTCTCTAGTAGTTTTTTCCAAGCTGTCCTTCCTTTGGCAATGGATTTCCATTTTTTTATTTTCAATGTAGAGAGATCTTTCTCCAGGGTATCTAGCCATCTGAGACTTGGCCTACCCCTTCAGGTTTTTTTACACACAAGGTTTGTTATACACCCTAAAATCATAGGCCCAAGGTCTGGGCCTAGGCAATAATCAGGGCCTTAGAACAGGGTTCAAATCCAAACGTAGCATTGCTATGTTTGGGTTCTTGTGGTGCTAAGAGTTAAATTTAAATAATTTATGTACGTTTTCTTTTAATGTGTATATGTGCACAACACACAGTGATTTTAAGTACAGAAAATTGTCAAAATTGGTTCTCCTAAATCAGGAAAATTAAGTTTAACGAGGGATGTTTTTTTAGACGGTTTCTGTGGATACCCAGTCAATATCAGGTGCTTCTAGGGATGTTAAATGCAATTTTGTGTTGCTCTTAGCACCACTATTACCTTGCATCACAAATCTAGAATTCTTTCATCTATCTTCTTATCTAATCAGTGGAGAACATAAAACAATATATCCAGATCACTTTAGTATCTGAGATAGGTGTTGAATTATCTCTCTATTTATGATGCCGTAAAGTGAGACCTGCTGGCCCTGCGTTTCTCTCAATCCGTGAGCTTCTCTCGGTAGCCTGATTAGATAAGAGAACCCAATTAGAGCAAGATACGCGGCGACAAATAGTGCTCAGCGGGAATTTTCTACACGCATTGTATATTTTCCGTGCAGTTTACCATGAGGTATCACCGATTAGGAGACAATACTAGAAAATTCCATGAAGATGATGCTGCGAGAATTTTTAAGGTGCAGCAATCTCTTTGGAAAGTTCTATTTATCCTTTTCACCCCCTCCTGACATTTTTGACCCTGTCTACTGCAGTGGTTTCTAATTTGCAAGTCCTGAGTCAAACTATTTCTAAATTTCTTTTTGAATTCACCAACAAGGATAAACATTGTTCACATTTGTAGAATGTAACAGTTTGTATGAAAATATGTTCAAATCAATTCTGGCTGTACCTTTTTAGTTCCTTTTTTCAGGCGCGAATCCAGCACGACTTCAATGGCCATTTTGCAGAATGGCTACCATTACTTTTAGGTGTAAGTAATCGAAATGCTTTTTTAAGTTAACGCCAGGGCCCAACTAGTGGTATTTCGTTCCCCCTCGTTTTATTAATATAATTAAAAAAATCAATGTTTCTTAAATTGTCATCACAATCAGAATGTATTTAGAAAATTTTTTAATTTCTTGTAGCACTATGTGAAGGGGTTTGGGGAGCCCCCCCAGAAATGTTTTTGGGAATTTGACTCTTTAAAACTAGTTATTGACCATCTCCACGGCTTACTAGATACTTATACAGGCTAGCCGAGTACGGAAATCATTGAAGCATATCCACAGTGTTGAAGGCGGTGGGTGATATAGGTAGGTCTTGTAGCGCTCCAAGCGGGAAAAGTTGTCAAGTGGTTTTCATTGTTTAAAACTCGGCTATCCTGTATAAGTATCTAGTAAGCCGTGCCATCTCAAGTGTTAGATCAACATAGAACCAAAGTCGAAAGAGTTTAATCAAATGTTCGTTGTAATTTGTTTTTACTTATCTGAAATAAAAAAAAAACCTAAAATTAATTTTGAAAAAAAAATTGAACAGTTAGTTGGGGAAATGCCCCTAATCCTAATGTAAAAAAAATGGAGGAAGAAAGTAAAAGGGTGAGAGAATAGGGGCCGTTCAAATATTACGTAAGCACCTAAGGGGGGGAGGGTTTGGGTATTTGCTCATTTTTCCTGACAAGGGGGGAGTGGGAGTATGGATGATGCTTACGTAAGATGTTACAAACACTGCATTTTCAAAAATCTCCTTTTTCTTTCATAAATAATTTCAAAATTCAACCGGAAATAAATTAAAAAGAATGAACTAGGAAAAAAATTTTTTTAAGCATTTTTCACAAGGGGCCGTCCATAAATAATGTCACACTTTTTTTGCCCATTTTTGACCCCCTCCCCCCCTATGTCACAAACTGTCACACTTCCCGATACCCCCCCCTATGTCACATGTCACGCTTTCAATCGATCAAAAATTAATTTTTTTGGATAGAAATCTTAGGAAAAAATTCGGTTTTTGTTATTTTTGGTTGATTTTCAGTTTTGAGAGGATGTGATGCCACAACTTTTGAAACCCCCACCCTCCCCCTTGTCACAAATTGAGTAACCCCCTACCCCCCTCTGAGCGTGACGTCATTTATGGACGGCCCCCAAGGGAAGTTTTAATGATAGGTTGTGTGCATAGAGAACAACGAATTTCAGAAATCTAAGCATTAAAGATTTTGAAGAACAAAAAAAAGAACAAAGAGGGGGGGGGGGGTCGGAGAGTTTTCTTACGTATTTATGGTAGGGGGGGGGTTGCGGTTTGCTTATTTTTGCTGACAAGGGGGGAGGGGGGGTCAAAAATGACCAAAAACTTGCTTACGTAATATTTGAATGGCCCCATAGAGAAAAATTCCTTCAAAATGTACTTTCTTTCTTCATTTTCCTCACTTCTTTCGAATTTTAGAATGTTAAAAAGTGATTTTGAGTTACTTTTACCGGATTTTTGAATTTTTTTTATACATAAAATGATATTAAACAATAGTTTAAAAGTTGTCAACGCCCCCTTTTACTCTAACCACGTCCCCCAATTTTCTAATAAGTCATCACCGCCCCCCTAGAATGCTGCAGCGCCCCCTGGGGGGTGGTACCGCCCTTTTTGGGAACCACTGGTTTAGAGTATGTTTGACTCATTATTTCCTATGTATCCCTTAATGAGTACTTTTAACTGAAGTTTTAGATCACTTATTGGTGATATTTGGATTTTGGTCCAATTTAAGTAAGAAATTTGGGTACAGTGTAAAATTTGAGGGGGGAGGGTGCGAGTCTGGGAGTAAAAGCCCCCACAAAGATTTTGGAATTTTGACCCTTCAAACCAGCGTTTTAACTCCTTTTATAAGTCTCTTTGGTCACAATCGAAGAGTCCTCTCCTTTTAGGACGCAGAGCAGGGCCCGACTTACAAGTTTGGGGGTCCAGGGCAAAAGACCCATTTGAGGGCCCCCGACATGTTTTATAATAAAACTTAAATTTATTTGACTTAACTTATTTCACATTTTCCTAGCTTTTTAAGCATTTTGGGGCTTCTTTCGGAATGAGGGCCCTGGGCAAGTGCCCCGAATACCCTACCATAAATCCGGCTCTGAAACAATACAGGGTTCGTACGCCTCCTGAAATTCCTGAAAAACTCCTGAAATTTGATTTATTTTTCTAAGGGCCTTTAAAACTCCTGAAAATTGTGTTTTTTCTCCTGAATTTTCCCCCTAACTCCTGAAAAACATCTATCCAAGAGCAAAATGAAGTTTGATTACCGATTTGGTGGAAGTAATTGTTTTTTATTCAATAAAATTCCATTGGAATTTGAAATTCTAATATCTTATGCAATTCTTTGTTCCAAACTTGATTAAGAACTCATTCTGCTTGTTATATGATAAATAATCTAAGGTTAATAATTATTCACGTTACCTCCTGATTTATTTGTAATCTACTCCTTAAAGACTCCTGAATTTTACTTTGTTAGATAGAGTATGAACCCTGACAATAGTTTTCAAGGGAAAGAAAGGTTCATAAAGAAGCGTTAGGATTTTGGAGGGGGTTAGGTGGTCCTCCCCCAGTAGGATTTTTGAAATTTGACCTTCAAACTAGTGTTTTAACTCATTTTAAAACCATTGATGACCGCTCCTTGTAAAAAAGAAAAAAGGAACGGAGTAAATACCCCCTTCCCTTGGATATACTGACTTTTTATTAAATAGTCCTTACTCGTTCCTAACTTTTCAAATTATCCCTTGATATTCCTGTTAAAAATCTTTCATCTCTACCCAACGTCGATCTCTTTTTGACTTCGCTTCCAGGCACGTACGGTTCAAGGGAATGGGGTCCAGAGCCTTCGGGGCAGTTCAGTGGCTCCGAGACCGAATTCCTTCCACCTCGTTCGTGTGGGAGTAGCTCCATCCCCTTGTCGGCAGCCGATGACTGTCATGTTAGTTCAGGGATCCGTCTGCAACCCACCTACTTCAAACAGTGGTTCGGAAAAATCAATGATCACCACTAAATAGGTGGTAGAAAATATGTCTTATAATTATTGTCATTCGTTACTTTATCTTGATATTCTGCTTGCTTAATTTTTTAAATTTGACCGCTTAGTTCGTGGGCAAATGTAAGCTAAATTAAAGACTGAATTTGGGTGTAGAGTCGCACCTATAATCCCAACGTTATTTTAGCTTCGATTACCACCAATATGCATGCGTCGATTAAGCCTTTTTTCAAAGCGACCGAGATACAGTCACTGCAGAAAGTATTCGTGCACCCAACAAATTTGCACTATTCAAGAAACGTTGCTGTCGAGTAAAATTATCCTAACATAGTACATAGTTATTCTTCATTTTTATCTACCGAAAAAAAAGAGCAAAAAATATCAGAACAGTCAGTGGCATAGCCAGAAAAAAATTTCGGAGGGGGATATTGATATTTCGGGGGGGGATATGGGGTATTTTTAGTGGTTTTCTATGGTCAAAAAAAGAAATTTTCCAAGTTTCGGTGGGGGGGGGGGATATATCCCCAAATCCCCCCCTCTGGCTACGCGCCTGAGAACAGTTAAAAAAGATGAAGTGATATAAAAGCTTTTGGTAATATGGACCTCAAGAAAAAAAATTGCATGCACGTGCTTTTAAATTAGGATTAAGAACTAAATATGCTGTTCAGCAATGCAATGATCCCTTGTTAAGTCTATGGCTGTGCGAATATTTGTTTCGGCTTTCAAATCGCTTCATTTTTTTTAAATATTTTTTTCTAACAGTTCTGATATTATTTTTGCTCTTTTTTTGGTAGATTATAATGAAGAATAACATACTATGTTATGATAATTTTTGTGTGGATTTTGCACTTGGAACTTAGCCGTAATAGGTATACAAGTGCAAATTTGTTGGGTGTACGAATACTTTCTGGAGTGACTGTATCTGTTTCATAGTCATTTCTTCTCTTCTCTTTAAAAACCTGAAATATCGGTCATTATCACATTTTGACAACAGTACAAATCTAAGAAAGTTGATAAAAATTCATGTTCGACCAGCTAGCTTTAAAAAAGACCAGTTTTCCTATTCGAAATGTTTGGTTAATGCAGGGGGAAATTGCATATTTTTACTAAAACCTTGAAAATTCATACAAATTACTTAGAAAATACCGAATTTTAATGTTGTCGGTATAATTTTTGTCTAAAAAATTTTTGTGCGCTTTCTCAATACTCACCACTCAAAGAGTGAGAATATTATATTGGGTGTTAAATACCGACTGAAAAATAAAACCAGTAGATATTCAGAAGTTTTACTTTTGAGTCACAATGTGAAAAGTCAGCAAATTTTATTTCCAAAATGGAGAACCCTGAACTGATATTTTCATTACAAAAATCAAATGGTGAGTATCACTGTAGTTGGGGATATTAGGGGGAAATTTGGTAAATCGAAATTTCTTCCAATGCGCATTTTAAATACTAATTAGTTTTTTATCGACCGACCTTGTCTTCAATTGGAACTGCATTCAATCGCCGTTCCCAAAGCGTAACTAACGCGGCATTTATCTAATAACCGTTCCTGTTGTAATTAGTCTGATCTGATGTGTCCTTTTTGTGGTCCTCCTTCCTGTGTTCTGGATCGTTTCGCTTCAATTAGTGTATTGAAGGCAACTCGTAATGGCTGCCGGCATGCGGAATTTATCGCCTTTTTGGCGCTGTCTGTATGTATTGCGTTTTCTGTACACAGAATTAAGACAAAACGAGCACTTTCATGGAACGTATTGCCATAGTTTTATCATATTAATTAAAGCCTTCCACACGTGAAACCTGAACTAAAATGCTTGGTCACGTGACCTAAGGTAGTGTGGAATCGCTATAGAAAAGATTCTGGATTTTTAGTCCGACCGCCATCACGTGAAGGCGGTTCTGGTTATTTCCCCCAGTTTTGGGGGTATGTATGGTAATTCAAAAACGCTGAAAAAACGTTTGTGCCAAATCTGTGTGGCTATCATTCTGATTTGAACTTTTCAAAGTTTGTTTTTTCTGTCAAATTTTTTTCTCGTGGCGGTCGGATAGCTTGATTTTCTTTCAGAAATGTTCCGAAATAGTATTCTAGAGTCTAGACTATACACAGAAGAATTAAGATCAATTTAAAGTTAGTTATTTTTTACCTCTTTTGCAGAGCGAAGCTTGGGAGATTTTTTGAGTACATAATAAAGTCAATTTGCCATTTTTTTTACTTATTCCCTTTTTTAAAACTTTTACGATTGATTCAAATGTGTTGTGACCGTTTATTGTGTAGCCCAGTTTCGAAAATAGTAATTTAAATCGTCTGGTATTGTTTGAGACCTATCAAAAACGTAACGGAACTATCGCTGAGAAATTATATTTGTTATACTTGAGGTTTTAAATGTGCGTCCGTGTAATTTACTGGTTACAACTTTTCCCTTTCTCGCTGATGAGTGAGATCTTGAGAACTAAATCATCTCGGAGGAACTGCAAGGTTAGATTTCTCTGATAAACTTCATCCATCTTTTCTTGTTTTTTTATGACCGCTTTTTTTGTGTTTGTTGTTAGGCGGACTATATAAATATCGTTAAGAGTTACAGCATAGCTTATGAGTCGGTTTGTCGTAATTAGAGATGTGAGTCGAGAATATTCTCCGGAGAATATTCTCGGAGAACGAGAATATTCTGAGAATATTCTCCAGGAGCGAGAATTTTGAGAATAATCGAGAATATTCTATTTTTTGATTGATAAATGGAAATAAATGTAAAATTTTTTGATAATATGAAATGGTCATGTAGTATTAGTGTTAGAAACCTGAAAATAATTACAAATTCAATGAAACTTACCATTTAAAAGTCACCCTACAGTTCAGAGAATATTCTCTGAACTGTAATTTCATTATTTCGCAAAATTTTTTTTAAATAAGTTAATTTTATTTAATAGAATACAAAATAATTTTTAAAATATTAGAAGCAAGTTTTACTGGGAGAAAATACCCATACAATTAAAAGAGGAGTCTAAATTATTGTTAAAAGCAAATGTAATAATACCAATAGTTGTCAAACTGAAGGACCTTTTGAACCTGACATTTAGTTAATTTTGATAGAACTTTGTAAAATTAGGAGACGAGAATATTCTTAAAAGAAGGAATATCACATTAGAATTATCTGTAATAATTACTTTACCTATCAAACATGTTGTCTTATCAATTAAGTAGTGATTTTAAAATATTTTTCAATTTAATTTGGCTTTTTTTATTTATGATAACTTCTCATTGTAAAACCTTTAATATTCTTCTAATTTGAAGTAGATATATCCCTTATAATTTTTTTAAAAAAAAAAATTATTTTAGTATTTAGTAGCTTCTAGGAGAATATTCTCGAAAATTCTCCAAAAGATTATTACCGAGAATTTTACATCTCTAGTCGTAATAAAAGTACTATATTCTTTCTTTGAATAGTTGTTATTATAGTGATACATATTTATTGTAGGAAATTTAGGCTCAGTTTTCACTTTTATATTGATTTCATGTGTTTTGGGCGATGTCTGAAGGGGCGTTTTATGGCTGGGGTGCTTTTACACTACCCCTTATTTTCTCTCTTCATTCTGGGGGGTGGGGATACAAAAAAAAAGAGAGGAAAAGGTGGAATCTCCATTCCTTTTCACCCAGAATGAGGATAGAAAAGGGGTGGTAAAAGGCTTTCTGAACTTACAATCGAGCGTGCTGACACCAACCTGATGCAATGTTAGCAAAGGCGTTTTATGTCAGAAAATTGTATCTCGCCCATTCTATACTCGACTGCAACGTTTCTTGAACCCAGTACGTCACAAATGCGGAAGGAGAAATCGGTAAACACGAAGCCTGTTGTGTTGATAGGAGGACTTTGGGTATGCTAATCGTGATTGAAAAGCACTATATATACATAAGTTTAACAAAATAATCATATTTTTAAATTGACGTTCTTCATTTCACTCAAAATTCAGACATCGCGATGGGAACTACTTTGTTTGTTAGTGACGTCGTAGGGTCAACTTAAGTTGCTGTCTAGTATAGGGGTCATTTTAAGGGTTCGTCACGTAGTCAATATTTACATAAGGTTTTTTCTTCTTGATAATACATTTTCCACTTTGTTACTATAAGTATGCTCGCACTCTAGGCGTCGCACGCGGCAAGCGCTGTATTAATAAAGACAAATTAAATTAAGCCTAATTGAGTTTTTTTAACTTTCTGTTTGCAAAAAATGATTGAAAACCGTATGTATGAATTACTACGTGAAAACAAGACGGGGAGTCTTGGCATATACTACGAGTGGTCACCAAGGGGGGGAGGGGGTAAAAAATATTAAAAAATGGGTCACGTAGTATGGGTACGTTCCCTAAGCTAAACCGACCCGTAGTAGTAGCTGAAATCTATCCGGCACCGCCCTTCATGTTCTTCCTGACACCCTCACAGCCAGATACGGATTTTTACGTATTTAGTTGAAGTCCCAAGATGTCCGGCGACGTGTGTCCATCAGAGAGAGGTGTTTTCCTGGTGTCGCAAGACCGACTTTCCTCATTAGCCGAGTGACCTTGCCGCGGGGCGGTTTCCTTGCCCAGATGATGACGAAAGCGGCGAGGATGCAACAACAGCAATAATAAAGGCCTCTTGCTTGGCGGCTTTTCTCGTTACATAGACGGCAGGGATATACAACTCTTCTGCGTTAATTCTTGAAAATATTTCATTGGTGTCCTTCCAGTTCTTTCCGTTTTTTAATTTTCTCATTAGTTTTTATCAAATTACCTAACAATGCTGTATTCATTATAACAGTGGTTCTCAACCGGTGGTCCGGGTACCACAGTTGGTCCGTGAGAGTCTTGGAAGTGGTCCTTGAAGATGCCCGGAGAAGCACGAAATAATCCAATAAATACAAATTTGAGTGAATTGAACGAGAAAAGATGGAATTATATCCGTGATGATGACTTTCGGCTGAGTAGTTTGTGTGGATAATAGTCACCACTTAATTATTAACAATACTTTTGTGTACTATAAATATTTAAAGTGAAATTAAGAGCTTCATTTCTGTAGGTCCCGAAGTTTTAATTACATCATAACAAAAGATATAGTTAAAATTTTCTTAAAATAGAATTATAATTCAGAGCATCATATAAATTTACACGCTTAATTAGGGAATATAAACAAACTTTCATCTTTCAATTTTGTGAGGGTAAGGGATTTTAAGCTATAGTACAGGGTGGTCCGTGAAGGTTCCAATTTTAAACTTTGTGGTCCGCAGACTTTTCTGAGTTGGGAACCACTGCATTATACAGATGGAGTACAGGGTGGCCACAGACCTGGAAAACCTTAAAAACCTGGAATTATCAGGGAAACATAAAAAAAAAATCTTGCAACTATCAGGGAATTTTAGAAAATCTGATTGTAATGAAGGAAATTTTAAAAATCTGCCTAGTTTCAAAAACGAATTCCACATTTTTATGATTTTCAAGTCTTTAAATGTGCATTTCCGTTCTCCTTCCTACAAAATAAAATATCGAATGCGTATAAATTAGCGTGGTTTTAAATGTTAAAACAAATATATTCCAAGGGTTCGGGTTACCGTAGAGTTTTATTACAGCCAGCCACTGACTGTAATAAAACACTTATCTCCCACAATCTCTTAGTTTGTCCCCTCGCACTCGCGTCCGTGGAGGGGTCGGTAATTGACCACAAAAAGAAACCGGTGCCATATAAACTGAGGTTTCTTCCTAGAGATAAGTGTTTTATTACAACCAGTTGGCTGGCTGTAATAAAACTTTACGGTGGCCCTTCCTTTGTGATTAAAGTCTAGAAACAATCTCATTTATATTGTTTTACCAGTTTCAAGCCTACCTGATTAAGGTTGGAGACTTCGGATCTTCCTTCTTTCTCCCGTTTTCCTGTTTTTTAGTCATTCTCCTGTTTTCTAGAAGATAAGAATTTAGTACATTTATAAAATATCAGAGAGGGGAAAATCCTACCAGATTATCAGGAAAAACCTGGAATTATCAGGGAATTTTGAGGTATGTTTTCTGTGGCCACCTTGTAGTATCTCTTTTTAACAACCTCTTCGCTACAACATCCGGTAGTTAAAAGTTAAAGTACCGATTATTTTATTTGTTTCGTGATAGCGACCCCAAATTTAGTCAGAATTCGTAAAAATAACCTTTTTTAAGAGGGATCAGAAGATAAGGGATACTGATAGCCAGATTACGCCAAATGATCACGTTCTTAATGTTTCGTAATGTTCGTGTTGATTGCTTAACATTTTGCACCCTTTGAGAATGTGTTATTCGAGTTAATATTATTTCTTTGTTGTTCTGATTCAAGCGCGGATCCAGCACGGCTCCAAGGGGGGTGCACTTTTCCAGACCATCACCTTTACCTTTTGAGAAAAATGTCAAAATTTTGGGAATTTTCTAAAATGTATCACTCAAGGTTACCCCTTATGGTACCACTTTGGGGTATGGGGGTAAAAATTCTTAAATTAAAATTGTATCGATTTTTTTTTTACTTTCTCAAAATTTTTTTACCCTGTGCTATAGCACACTGAGAGAAATGACGATTTCAAATTTGAATACATCGATATTTTCAATTTTTGAAATTAAACTTTTTGTTTCAAATATGAAGACACGATTCTTTCTCAATTTTGAAATATACCAGAAGTACTACTCAGTTTCAAACATTTAATAATCACCTCTTAAATTATATGTATTTTTCTTTTATTATGAACTTTGCAGTAAATGTTATTTAAAACAATTCATATGGTTGGTTCTTTTAAAACGTGATAGCCCGTCTCACACAGTTGCGGTATCACACTCAAATTGCAGGTAGATTCGTCATTTCCATGATACGTTACATGATGGACTTGTCAAATTATTCTGATCAAATGAGGGAATTGCATAGGTGAGGGATTTGCTTAATTTTACACTTTTTTGATACGTTAGTTTAAAACTCTCAAATATCAGATTTTAAAGTTCAAAAATATGTTTTAAATAACTTAAAATTCGATTTTATTTTTGCCAAAACACTAGTAAAGTCATGTGAACAAAAAACGGGATTTGACGTCACAGCGCCGTCGAATAGTGAATTGTTGAAAATAAAAGAAATCAGACTCATCATAAAACCAAAACACGCATGAAACTCGTCTGTTTCTCTAGTGAACGGCCAGAAAAAGAAAAAATTAAAACTTTGAATCCTAATAATTCCAAAACCAATTAATATTTTTTGAAAAACAAAATTCCTTATAAAAATATTTGTATGTGTCTTTAAAATATCATAGTTTATTTGTTAAAACTTTGTGAAGAATAGCAGAATGAAGCAAGCTAATCATACAATAACATAGCGGGTCCAAGTGGGTCCAAGCGCTGTGACGTCACACAGCAGCCATAACGAAATTACTGTTTTTCCCGCCAATACTGGAAACTACATTTTAAAAATTAATATCTTGGGGAATAGTTTTCCGATTTCAATAATTTTTACGTCATTTTTCATGGATTTTCATCCTCTATCATAATAAAATTTATAAAAAAACGTGCAATTCCCTTATTCTGTACCATCGATGGGGGGTAATTTTGAAAAAGACCGATATTGTCAGACGGATACTCGCCAATGCTTATTCCTGAAACATGCACTTGCTCAAAAACGAGTTTATACATGCTTCAAACTTGAGTAAATTTGATTCGGAGCCAGTTTGAGGTGGTGAAATACTCAGATTTGATTATTTTTACTGAATTTTGAAAATACCGTTTTAAGAGTGCACATGTTACGCATGCGTAAATACGGGCCTGGGTGAGATTTTTATATTTTGTGGTCAAATACTTCTTTCACAATGCTAATATCTCTGTTAATAATGGCTCCAGAGCGATGGTATCTGTTCTAAAATGTAGATCTGAGCTTACCCCTGCATTCATCCACTACTAAAGGGTCTAAAATTATTTGTAATAATGTTTTCGTGTTTCGCTCCTCCAAAAAAGTCCAACAGTGTTTTCAAAAAGTCTTAGGGGCCATTCATTAATTACGTAAGTATGATTTTGGCAATTTTTGACCCCTTTACCCCTAAGTAAGGGTACGTAAGATTTTTCAAACCCCTCCCCCCTATTCTTACGTAAGATTCCGTTTGAAAAAAAAATTCCAGTTAAGATTTCTCTCTCTTTTTGCTTTTGCTTTGTTTCGAGTTTTGACAACTTGAAGATAGATTCAACAGTTTTATTTTTTATCTTAACTTAATAATAATCCAATAAAAAGATACATCTGACGTACCTTAATTTTTTTTAAAAAAAATTAAAGCTTCTATAATGTACCGAGATTGTCAGCATTTTTAAGTTTTTCTGGAGTTATAATAAATAGTAATTTGATTAGAATAATTGGAATTTGCTTACATTAACTTGGAAAATCTTACGTAAGAATGGGTTTGACCCCCCCACCCCCAAGTAAGGGTATGTAGAGATTTTTCCAACCCCCCTCCCCCTCGGGACCCTTACGTAATTAATGAAAGGTTCCTTAGCTATATCTCTGCGGAAAAGGTGTAGGTTCCTCTTGTACTTGTAGCATTGTCCCCCATGTTTTAGGTTTGAATAATTTATATAACTTGCACACGCGCTCACACTACTACTGCTAATATTATCCCTGTCCATTTCCCTGTCTGTGCTGCCTCAAAACAACAACAGCAAATGAATAGGGAACGTGTCCTTTTTGTTGAAAAAACAACGCGAAACAATACAACAGAGGCCTCTATGTGATTGAGTGATGCAACAACGAAAGATCTGTCATTCTCTTTTTCCCCGCGTGAGTCAGGGCTTTCCATCTTTCTGGCACTTCCTCCACCTACTCTCGGTAGGATTAGAAAGTTTTCAGAAAAATACGGTCGAAAAATTGCTGCCCCTCGGCTTTCTTGAATTTCAAAACTTCCTTCTGTCAAAAAACTAACGATGAAAATGTGAACATTGAACGTTTGTATGTTGTGGCGGTCACACTCACCACTTTAAGAGGTTTAATTTTTAAATCAGAAATAATTTTTTTATGATCAGTTAATTTTATTGTTTTACCACCAATATCCACTATTTTAGTAAGCTGACTGTTATTTAACAGTTTTCAGCAGATAAAACCTTTCTGATCTTAAAGTTTTTTGGAGTGTCGAATCTGAAAATGACCTCAGTTTTTCCCTGGGACGCCACATTTTCTGACAATTCAGGTTTTTATGTTTCATTGGGGGCCTCAAAGTTTTGGAATATGGACTCGTACCAAATTTTTAACTCAAAATTTTCCTTAAAATCATTTTCACCATCATAATCATTTCGCACTGTCTAGAGTGCCCCCCCCATTGGATCCGCGCCTACGTAAACCCCAAGCAACCAACAAAAAAAACAATTCACAGTATTTAGCATTTTAAAAGTAATTCTAACAGAATTTTATTATCTAAAATCAGGGGCGTCATTTCAGTTTTTGGTTGGGGGGGGGCAAGGATTGTTTTTAAGTGGGTCTGAGCCACGCCGTAACCAGACTTGTTTTTTTTTTGGGTGGGGGGGGTGACTCAACATCATGAGCTCTAAGTAAAAATAAGGGGTCTAGGGGTCACCCCTAAAAAAATTTTGAAATTTTGCCTCATATTTACAACATTTAAGTTACATCCGAAGAGAACAGCCTCTTCTAAACCACATAATTTTCTAGGGAAAAAAGTTACAAATAAACGTCAAAGTTTCAATGGGAGCCGGAGGTCCTCCCTCAGAATTTTTTTTGAAAATTTCCCTTTAAACTAGTGTTTTATCTCCTTTGCAACCTCATTGGGGAGCACCCAGAGGGAACCGCTTGTTGTGAGCGGCAGAATTTTCAAGGGAAATATACTATATAACATATATGTCTAAAAATTTTAAAGGGGGGGTCTGGGGGTTCTTCTCCAGAAAATTTTTGGAAATTTGCCTCTTAAAGTAGTGTTTCAGCTCATTTTGAGGCCCTTTGTGTTACATCCAAAAAGAACAGTTCCTTGTAAAGCATAGAATTTTCTAGGGAAAAAAGTTTTTAATAAACGTCAAATTTTCAAGGGGGGGGGGGCGGAGATCCTCCCCAAGTAAAAATTTTTGAAAATTTCCCTTTAGACCAGACTCCTAGGGGCTTCAAACTCTTTGGTTCCCAAAGGGAACTGCTTCTTGTAAGCGGCAGAATTTTCAAGGGAGACACATTGTATAACAGACATCAAAAGTCAGGAGGGGGTTTGGGGGTTCTCCCCCAGAAAATTTTGAAATTTGACCCTCAAAAGTAGTGCTTTAACTCCTTTTGGGACGTTTTGAGTTAAATCTGATGCTCCTTGTGGAAGTTACAAAATTTTCAAGGGACTCTCAGCAATTTTTCACTTAAGAGTGGAAACCTTGGGGGGGGCAATTGCCCCCCCCCCTGCCCCCCCTAAATGACGCCCATGTCTAAAATTAATACCACATACCACATGGTCAATAAAAATAAAGAATTCTGAGAAAAAAATAATAAACATTGATCATATTTGTCTATCCCAAAGAAGCAACTGCTCGACCATGGGTAAATGGCATATCTAGAATTAAAATCAGAAATATCAATAATGTTAGTTAATATCGATATGTAATAATGTAATTCCATAGACCGAGAAAACATCAAGAGAATGCCACTCTTTTCTCTTTGTCATTAGCAAGTATATTAATTTCTTTCCGCGCAGAACTTTCTGGTGAGTTTCGAATCGACTGGGTGCAATGCTTCGAGGAATGTTCCTCACGGGGAGCCTCGGGGCAGGAGAAAACGAGTCGAATGTGTCCATTAAAAAAAAACTTTCCCTTCCACTTCTGTGCGGTCCCCTCTCGTTCATTAGTTCAGAAGTCAGTGTTCTTCTTGCTGTAATATCACCTGTTCGCTTTCGGCGGATCCCTTGACCTAAAAGAAGGGCTTGCCGCATCCTTACCTTTTGCGCCCTTTCGTACTATCTCAAAACAACTCTGTCGTGGATATTTGGGTTCTCTATTATTATTATTAGGGGCCATTCATTAATTACGTAAGGATGATTTTGACAATTTTTGTCCCCCCCCTACCCCCATGTAAGGGAACGTAAGATTTTTCAAACCCCTCCCCCTATTCATACGTAAGATTCCATTTCGTTTTTCAGAATAATAAAATGTTAGAAAAGGATCAGTTACACTAAAACTCTCAGTTTGACGTAAATCATTGATTTTATTTTTCAACAGATAAGTAATATTCTTGCTGTCAACTACATATTACCATTATATTATTATCTCTAGTGTTTGGAATACCGATAGCTTCGATAATATACCGAGATGGTCAGCATTTTTAAGTTTTTCTGGGGTTATACAATAGTAATTTGATTAGAATAATTGGAATTTGTTTACATTAACTTGGAAAATCTTACGTAAGAATGGGTTTGACTCCCCCCCACCCCCAAGTAAGGGTATGTAGAGATTTTTCCAACCCCCCTCCCCCTCGGGACCCTTACGTAATTAATGAATGGCCCCTTATTATTATTATTATTATTATTACTATTATTATTACTATTATTATTCATTTACATGTATACAACATTAGCATCAACAAAAGGAGAGAAAAAATTAAAACTGTACACTTAGGAGATTTGCATCCCTTGCAAGTGCATTTTTAAACTAATTAAATAACACATATATAGAACTAGAAGAATCTAGTGAGAAAAAGTGAAAGAAATGTGGGTTTTTTAGTATAGTGTCAGTACCACTTACGAAATTCAGGGATTCATCCAGGTTTTTCTGCCAGGGTCCTGTTTTTGGAATTTGTGAAAAATCAAATGGAATTTTGTGAAAATGAAGGGCGCACAGTACAAGCACCGCATCATTCATAACTTATGAAATGGGTCGAAACAGGCAAATTCCGTTCCAAAATTATAAAAAACTCCTGAAAACAATTTTCAAACCATATTTGATCTATGGACTATTGTGAAGAGTCCATTTTTGGGAATTGGAATTTTGTAAAGGGTCCTTTTTTGAAGATTAGAATTTTGTGAAGGGTCCTAAAACGAACCCATTTTTCTTCTAGATCTAGATGAACCCCTGAAATTAGAGTACTTTCCAGAATTGAAACCAAAACAGCAGTGTCTAGTCTAGTAGTTGTGATTTAGGAACTCTGTATAAAAAAATTAAATTTCCTGGCGTTGCAATCGTCAATTTTTTTGATGTTACTTGTTAACTTCCTGCATTAGTTATCATTTCATTTCCTCCATATAGCGAAGTGACATAAGGTTTTTTGTGTATTAAGGACCGTCGTGGTGTCCTACTATAGTCTGTGTAAATAGAATCGGCGGTTGACCTTGAGTTTTTTCTCCATGTATTTCTTCTGGCGTTGCCATGGTATAGCATGACGTGAAACCGCCGATTTTATTTACACAGACTATAGTGGTCCCAAGCAGCACAAACGTTAAAGATTCGTCCAAATTTTGTCATGTATGGCAAAATTTCGTTTACTTCTAGTTACAGTTACGTAAACTTGACCTATTTGGTATGATCTGTGCTACTAGGGGTGTTAGGATATCTACGACGCTGGCCACCTGGGGTTCGCCACTCCGCTATGACTTATTTTAGGATTATGAATTTTTTTCCAGATTTACTGACCCCGTAATCGACACCTAGAGCATCATCGACCTCTTTGAAAACCTCTTCAACCCCCAGGGAGTCGGTATCGAACACTTTGGGAATCCCTATTTTTGAGAGTTATAGAGCAATCATTTGTCACCAGTCTTTTGAATCTGAAGAAAATTATAAGGCTAATCCAGCTAATCTACGCAATGATGCAATGTAACGTGCCTAATGTGTTAACTTGATATCAAAATTTTTCTTATATTGTTGTAATGTTACTTTAAGGTTTTTTTTTTCAAACGTAAATGTATCCCATCCAATCCCATCTCTATCAAAAAGAATAGAATACAAATGACAACAAAAACCGACATGGTGACTTTCCTTTTCTTTTTCCCGCCAAATTGGCGTTCTGTTCTCGTGTTTCGTGTCGAGGTAATTAGCGGAAAGGAGAGCAGAATAATATTTTTACACCGATCGTCTTTTTTCTTTCCCGACTTACAGAGCTCTTCGTATTTTTAGAATCGGCTTTTCCAGATAGTTTTTCCACCGTTTCAGATGAGGCTTATGCCTGCATTTACTTGAAGGCATTGAAAGAATTACGAAATTATGGCTTCTTAGTAGAGTTAATGAATGGTCTGGAGCTTGTATTTAGATGTTTCCTATTGACCTTAATCCATTGTGTATGTTCTTACCGGTAGATGTGTAGAATAATTTTAAGACATGTGCAATATTTTTTTTTCGTTACTAATAGCCTCATGCAAGGGTGAATTAAATGATTGAACGTTTTTTTTTTCATTAGTCGGAAAATCCTGTATTTAGGGTTCTCTTTTTTCTGTGCCTCAACTTTCATGAACTCCAACTGTTTTACCTCATTGTTTTTAAGTAATTTAAGGTAATAAAAATATCATTTAAATGTTTTTTTTTAAATATTGATATTTTAATTTTTTTGCATGCTCACAACTGCTTGTTTAGAGAGTATTCTTTAGTTTAAAAAATTTTTTAAATGTTTATTAGGTGCCAAACTAGTGACTTTTTAAAGTACGTGAAAGATATATAAATTGAGTAAATAGTTAATTGGTAATTAATGTTTCATAATTAGTATTTTTTAATTAAAATTTTCGACTAAAATTGCATCTTTCTCGGTTCAAGTTGATGTTCTTGGCTTGTGTAATTATTTCCAATGGTAAATTTTCATATTCTGGGCAATAAAAAATCACAACTGAAATATTTATTTGATTTACTAACAGGAATGAATAAAAAAAATGCAATGCGGTATTTAATCTAGTTATAATAGTTAATATAATCGGTTTTAAATTTTAGACATCATTATCAAAAATTGTAAAGATAACTTCGGTTATTTTCTATCTCTTACTCTTATAGAGCATTCGCACATGACGTCACTTGGAGGACAAAAACAACGTTGCTAAGGCTGTTGTTAGGGGCGGGAACTAGAACCATCCAATAGGAGCATTCGCACATGATGTCACTGGAGGAAAAAAACAACGTTGCTAAGGCCGTTGTTAGGCCAAGTCATGTAATTGAAAATGCTCTATTACTTAATGAGAAAAATCTTCGCTACATAATACTCCACGTTTTGCCTGTATTTTCAATAGAATTTGCATATTGGGCTTTACTTTTGGGATGACTTCACTGTCATTTTTTTCTGGACATAAATCGTGTTTTCTAAAGGATAACTTTTATTTCTTTTCCTTCTTAATTATCAGTAGAATGTTTAAGTGCAAGAATTTATTTATCGGATTTATGATTTCTTTTCAATTTAGGCTTAAAGTTTAATGATGTATAAATATTTTCGATCAAATGCCGTCCAGGAAGCAAAACAACCTTGTTTATTACACAATAAGTTAACAATAAAAAAAAACATACAATTGTTTCGGGGATCTTTGGTTTGTCAATACTAAAAGCTGTTTACACTGACTAAAATATCTACTACATTCTAAAAGCTCTTAGCACTGACGAAGGAGATCCAAAGGTCTCCGAAACAATCGTATGTTTTTTTTTTTTTTTTTTTAATTTTTAATTCATTGTGTTATAAACAACGTTGTTTCGCGCGCGTTTCCTGCTTTGCATCATTTGCATCACAAGCACCATCTTGTCTTACAGCTTTTTTTTTTATCTCATCCCTGAGTTATACTAAATTGAATCGCCAGTTTTAAAATGAAATAAGTCCAAAAAATGGCAAATTGACTTTTTGTGTGCTAAAGAATCTCCAAGCTTCGCTTTTCGCTTCGAGTGTGAAGAGGAAAAAAATAACTACCCCCTATCGGCAGATATAGCTCCTTGAATTTACGAAATCAATGTCCATTCATTGTATTTTTTGATTAAATTTGCAATTTAACTTAATTTGTCTTTCTTTTCTGATTCTTTGGCCTGTAAACTTCGTAAAAATAAAATTTTATTTGAATTTAAAAGCGTTTTTTCTCTTTTTTAACCAATGAAGGTTTGACTCCATTGATATCCACTTACTCCATTGATAGTGCCTTAATGACTGTTTCATAATAATTTTTAATTTTATTTGTCTTAGACTTTCTATCTTTCACTTTTGTGCTGTGAACCACGGCTTACTAGATACTTATACAGGCTAGCCGAGTACGGAAATCGTTGCAAATCCAGATGGCATTATTGGACAAACTGGCAAAGCATATTCACAGTGTTGAAGACGGTGGGTGATATAGGTAGGTCTTGTGGCGCTCCAAGCGGGAAAAGTTGTCAAATGGTTTTCATTGTTTAAAACTCGGCTAGCCTGTATAAGTATCTATAGTAAGCCGTGTGTGAACTAAGCAGAAATATAATTTAAAGATTAATTTAAGTGGTTTTTAAGATTTTTGTTCAGCTGAAATTTCATAAGGTTGAAGAAGGGAATAAGTCCATCCTCTTTTTTTTTAACTGTAAAACATTTTTAAATACACTTATAATTTTTTCGATGATTGTTCTATATTTTTAACAGTGTCATGAATTCCCTGTAAAAATTTGGTGGCAACAGGATAAAAATTCCATTTCTTATACATTTCCCCCCCGATTTTCTCAAAATTTCTTATTCTCTTCTTGTAACTGACGATTCGATTGTTTTAGAGGGGCAATGCTTTAATGCTTGTTATTATCTTAATGCGAACTACCGTCTCCCGAAGCATGATATAATTTCGTCGATTATGTTTCCACTTCCGAGTCCTTTTTCCAAGAACGTGGCAATGAGTTATTGCGGCACTTTTTGTTGCGTCATCCTTATTTCCGAGAGAGCCTTTTTCGAAATTCGATTGTTATTCCCTCCTCGTTCTTTTTTTTTTCTAAATCGGAGCTATCTCCTAAAGCTCAGCCGGAAGATAAAAACTTGCATCTCTTTGTTTCAACAGCTATGGTTTCAACCAGTGTTATTCTTAGGATTTTTTTTCGGAGGAGTAAAAATACTCCTTGACCTTTGCAGGAGGAGTGAAATTGATTTATGAGGAGTGAAATACGGAAATAGCATGAACTACATTTAAACAGAGGCACGAAAACCACAATCAACTCCCTAAGCATCAGAACAGTAAATGAACAAAAAAAAAAATACTATGGCAGTATGAAAACACAATTAAAAAGTATGATAATTAGGGTGCCGTGGCTATTGGCAATTTGTTTTGGCCAGAAGTCGGGCGAAAATGTCTCCGTTGAGATCAGTTGGTGTTTTGAGTTGAAAAGTATTGTTTGTTGATTTCGGTGATTTCCCCCCTCTAATTTTCTACGCAAACGAGCAATTCATTGGAGTGAATCACTCAAGATGTGAACATTGAAAGTGAAACAGAGTAAATGAGCCTTAATATCTCTGCGCGCTGAACATAAAAAAAAAACATCAATGAAACTATTCTCAAACGTTTAAAAAACCTCATCGTGTTTCGAATTGCGAGAACCTTCTTTTTGAAAGGAGGGATCGCAATAACAAGGAAGTCGTTTTTACCACGCGTGGGCTTGCAACGAATCATCGTTTAAGACTCCTTAATTCCCTCTTTAACTCCCAATAAAAACTGGATTACTCTGGAGTTCTTTATTACTATGGTGATTTTCAGTAACAAGGCTTTGCATACCATTTTAAAACGAAATATTTCCGCTGGTCTGCAAACTATAAAAATTATTTAAAATTTATTACTTTTAGCTGAATTTGTTTCCTTAATTTCTTCTGTGTTTTTACAAAAATAACACAGTATTTTGTTCAGGTATTTTTCAATACGAGCTATTTCTTACTGTCTTTAATTTCAAGTTGAGAAATAAAAAAAAATATTTTAAAGCAAGTAGATATCTTCAAAAGAAGGATGTTTACACGATTAGAACACAGGATATATACATTATACAGTGTTTATGAACAATGTAACTAAACAGTTTTCACATGCAAAAAAAAGAGCTTCCCTCAGAAGAAGTGTTTCACATGACTTAGTTTTTATTGGTCTTTCATCCCTATGGTAGGATAAGAAGCTCCTTTCAAGAAGCGTTCGCACAGCGTTCGTAATCACGAAACACTGTATATCCTGTAACACTGTATGTACCCACATTGAATTATACCAGAGGTGCCGTACTCTGGCGCTTTCACCGCGAGTGACTGACTCTCGGCGGTCCCGGGAGCCACTGTCGAAGTTGATTCGTCCCTTTTCGAAGGTTCAAGATCACCCGGAAAGTTATATTGTTGGGTTTTTTTTGCAAAGTTTCGTGTTTGAAATTTAATTTTGAAAAACTGGTATTAGGTGTGGAGATTTCAAACAAAGGTGTTTTTTGATTTAGATATATGTATGATTTTATGAATACAGTGCATGAGTTTTGTAGTTATGGTGATATTTCTTTTCAAATCGGTGGTTTGAAAAACGATTGCATAGGACGATTTTCGTAACATTTTACTCTGCCGCTTTAAAACCAGGGAAGAATGCTTGATTCAAGGCTAATAAAAGTTTTGCTGTATGTTGACAATGTTTTCATTATGATATCAGAGTTCCATGAATAATTTATCAGTTTAAGATGGGAAATTTTTGTCAATATCAGCAATTTTCAGTAAATAAAAGGATTTCTAGGTTGTATAAGTGTCTCTTATGTACTTTTAAGAAGTATTTAAAACCTAGTTACCGGAAATTGATTGTTTTTCAAAATGGCGGGCGGTTATAAAATCCTATTAAAATCTATTCACTGTCAGTATTCTGCAGGACTTGTTATCTCTTCCAAATCTCTTTTCCACTCGAAAACGCTCCTTCCGAGGCCAGATGATTCGATGGCTCAAGTCTCTTCCGATTTGAGGTGATTAGTTCCGGTGATCGAACGTAACTGTATCCGTAATTGGCTGTTTTCGGGGGTCACTCACACGGAAAATCTGTTCTGGATCCCTTCATTTCTCGTCTAAGTTCCTCTCCGTCCCGAAAAATTCGAACGAAGGGTCGCATATCTGTCCCAGAAGACAATTTGTCCGACTTGGCCTCTTTTTTTTTTTGCTGGGAGAGATAAACGAAAAGTTCTGGCGGCCATAGTCACCACTTTAAAGTTATTTAAATTCTGAATTTAGTTTAAAAACCAGCTCTTTGTTCTATGTAATTGAATCGTCAGTCATTGGCAAAGCGCTTAGTTCGTAGCCAGACCCGTGCTCCGCAAAAAAAGAATCGTCAGTTGCAAAAAGGGAATGAGTCCAAAAACGTAGTTTCGAGAAAATCGGAAAAAACTGTATAAGTAACGGAATTTTTATCCTATATCCACCAAATTTTTACAGGAAATTCATGGCACTGTTAAAAATATAGAACAATCATCGAGAAAATCATCAAACCCATTCTTACGTAAGATTTTTCAAGTTAATGTAAAGAAATTCCAATTATCTAATCAAATTACTATTGAATAACCCCAGAAAAACTTACAAATGCTGACGATCTCGGTATATTATCAAAGCTTTATTCTTTAAAAATTTTTTTAGTAAAACTGATCCTTTTCTAACATTTTATTATTTTGAAAAACTAAATGGAATCTTACGTAAGAATAGAGGAGAAGGGGTTTGAAAAATCTTACGTACCCTTACATGGGTGTAAGGGGGGGGGGGCAAAAATTGCCCAAATCATCCTTACGTAATTAATGAATGGCCCCTAAGAAGGTTCTACTGTAGTTAGTTACGTTGTTGTCACGGAACCATTCGCTACTTTACAATTTTACAATAAATTATTTTACTTATTTTTCTAGTGCAAACTTCCAATACTTCGGATTGCTGTTTTTTTTTGTACGCTATTTGCCGTTGCTTAGGGATACAAATATGCTCAAAGGGGCAAAACATTAATTCTAAAACAAGGTAAGCGTTTACTAAAAATAGTTCCTTAAAAAACTCTTATTATTTATTTAAGGGAATTTTAATTTCACCTAAAAAGTCAGGGAAAGTTGCTCATTTCAGCCATAAACCAGGAAAATCGTACAATGGAAAATGAACAATATTTAATGTTTGCGTGTCAATTTTGGCTCTAGAAAGTGAAAAAATAGACCATTTTTTGAAAAAAATATGTTTAAAATAACGAGAAATAACCGAAAAATGCCGTGAATTTCTCGTTTTTTGACCAGAAAATCTTCAAAATTGACCTGGAAAATCGGTGAATTTTATTTCTGAAATTGAGTGTGTGAACCCTGCTCTTAGTTATTCCCATTCATCATTAACGATCACTATAATTTCCACTTAGCGAAAACGCCACTATTGTGTTTTGATATTTTCATTTCGCTTCCTAAAAAAGTGGTGAGTATCTTGTAAAACAAAACAAATCTTGAAAAGGAAGGAGAGATTGATTCCCCGTGTGTTGAAGATGGATCTCTCTGATGTGCGTGTACTCATGCTAGAGACCCTATATATAGAGAGACTGGACAATGAACTTTTCGCCTCCATTTTAGTTACAAAATGCATGGATCTCCATAGACTGTAATGCTAATTCATCCGCCTAAAACTATTATTATTGCACAAAAATCAAAGCGAAAACTATATAAAAAATTTCAACAATTCATTCCGAACACGAATTGATGTTCTTTTTTTTGTTATTAATTATTTTTATCTTAGAAAAAGTATTTTAAAAAATCAAAGTGAGTGTAAATGATTGTTGGGTTGCCACAGGCAACATTTGGCACGCTATCGCTCTTTTCGAGGAGAAATGTTATGGAGTAGTAGCCAGGAAACTAGTCTCAATTCCTAGTTGTATTACTTGGTTTTTAATTTCTTATCCAAATAGATGGTTCACTAGTCTTGGTAGCCAACGGCGGATGCCAATAAAGTCGCCAACCAGTTAAACAATAAAATATTTAGTTTTTTGAATTTATTTGGCAATATTTATAAAAGAAAGTAAACAAATAAATTTTTAATAGCTTATTTGTTTACATTTTAACTCTTCTTTTGGTATTTTTCAAAACTTTTAACAGCATTTTCCACGATTTTCAACATTTCGTAATGTTAAAGTATAGGAAAGTTGTAACTAAAATGGCGGAAATACCGATAATACCGGTGAGCCGTTGTCCAGTCTCTCTATATATAGGGTCTCTAGCTCATGCAAAAGAGCGCGATGTAAATAAATAAAAAAAAAACTTTCCCGAGGTCGTACGTAATCGTGCGGTGATTGATCTGTGTCGAGGCTAGACACCCAATCGCTCTGCACTTGACGTTTCCTTTTCCTCGTATCATGACGGAACACTGTTTGAATCGGGCTCTTTCTACTTTATGACGTTTCTTCGCTAATTGAAATTGCAGTTTCTTGTGGTTGCGGTAACTATTGGAAAATCTGTGTAAAGTACATAAATACGTTTTGAGTTTATTTGCAAATCACGTAGTGATACGATTTTCGTGGGATTTATAACTTTCCTCCCATGTCAAAGTGTTCTGAACCAACAGGGAATCCTGGATTTTTATGTAGGGGGACTTCGGTACCTAAAACGTGTATTGCCATGACTTTCTCGTTTTAAAATGATTTAATTTTTAAATTTTAAAGGATTTCTCTTAGGGGCCGTCCAAATATTGCGTAAGCAAGTTTTTGGTCATTTTTGACCCCCCTTGTCAGCAAAAATAAGCAAACCGCAAATCCCCCTCTCATAATTACGAAAGAATACTGCCCGACCCCCCTTTATTTTTTTTTAGTATATACAATCTTTAGTCATGCTTAAATTTCTGAAATTCATTGTTCTCCAAAAACACTTAACCTATCGTTAAAACGTTCCTTGTGAAAAATGATTAAATGTTTTTCCTAGCTCAGTTCTCCTAGTCAGTATCTCCTTCTTCAGTTTTTCCTAGTTTTTTGTGAAGTTTATTTTTGGTTGAATTTTGAAATTATTTGTGCAAGAAACAAAAAAATTTTGAAAATGCAGTGTTTATAACATCTTTTCTTATGTAAGCATCACTCATACTCCCCCTCCCGCCCCCTTGTCAGGAAAAATAAGCAAATAGCAAACCCCCTCCCCCCTTAGTTTATTACGTAATATTTGAACGGCCCCTCAATGTAACATAAATTCCCTATTGCTACTTGTTTTCAGGATAAAAAGAGAAAGCTAGTTTTAGCGTTGTTTGAGTTTTATTTTTCGATCGAAATATTATTTTCATTGTGAACTAATTATTATTATCTGAGTAAAACCGGATCGCTTAAAAGTAATCACGATTTTTAATCGAAACAATTAAAACTCAAAATCTGATCTGAGTTTTTTTACCCCAATTTTTACGATTTTACTCAAAATTTAATCTTGAAACCAGGTTTTGTCGAACAATTATTGTGATCATTAAATTCAGCGTTCGAAATTGGAGTAGTTGGCTAGTCCGGGACAACTAAAAAACGGCTCGGACCAGTGGAATCAGAAATTCACTGGTCTGCCGGACCAGTGTGTGTGTGGTGAAAAAATGTCACACCCTCCAGTTCTAGCGGTAAAAAAATGCGTTTGATGATTGCATTTGGTGAAGCAAGTACATATTTTTGACAGAACCCGAAATGTGGTGATATGGGATAGGGGAGCCCCCGGCGAAAGAGAAAAAATATTATTGAATATGTATTAATTTTTAACATTACTATTTGCTACTCACATTCAATATTATAGTTAATTTATAATAATATTTAAACCGGTCCTATTTAATTTGTCGGACCAAAGATTTTTGTTGCGGACCAGTAAGATTGGCAAAGCACGGGTCCGCAGGACCTGTGGTCCCCCCCCCTATTTCTAACGCTGATTAAATTCAAACCCTGCATAAACGTTTAAAAACGTTATTCGCACATAACGGTATCAGCCTTCCATCCATCCCAGACGACGCGGGAGGAATTGTTCTATCCTGGAAGTTCATCATCTGCTCACCGTTGTTCGAAGACATGCCTGGCATTCCACAGGTGCTACGGGTGAGAGAACGCTAAAAGGAGGCGGAGGGAAAACCCTTTTTCAGACGGAAATTAAAAGCGAAAGTTGTGCTTCCGTGATGTACGGCACCCGTTAGTTATCGTGACTTTATTTTTTTATTGTAGTCGACCCGATAATCGTTATTAGATTCCTGTTTATAAACCTATCTTTGTTTTTAAGCTGCTCATAAATGATAATTGGTTGTTACCAGTTAATTTTTTAATTTCTGTTTAGTGTCTCTCTATGCCTTTATTTATTTTTTCATTAAAATATATTATAATAGTTACTACTTGGTAAGCTAGGTATATTCTTTTAAATGTAACAAAAGTGTGTAGTCATTTCAAACTAAATTTTAGGTTGTTTTTATGTCTATTTTGATTTTTTAATACACTAATTTTTTATTGGACGAAAACTTCGCAAATCATTTTAAACTTTCACCTATAGTCTGTTCATTTAGAATTGGCGCCTGAAACAGGATCAAAAACGCTCAATAATGCTTCATAACGGTCATCACACAACCTCAGTGACCGATTTGTTTTTACAGTATTTTAACTACTTCTGTTTCGGCTGCCTTGTCATTGCAGAAGAAAATGCTTTCGATGATAATTACAATAGTAACTGCTTCTAATACATTTCGTCTCAGGCGCAAATTCTACTAAATAAACAGACTATAATAGGGTACCTTTTAAAAATACTAGAACACAAAAGTTTTGTTTTTACTCGAATGTTTTAAAAATTATCTATTTTTCATGTCGATATTTTATGTAGTAAAACTATCAATTTTCACAATCCTAGGAGACCCCCTGATAATTTCTGTTTATGCTTATTTCATTATGAGGATTTCGCCTCTATAAAACTCTTCAGCATAGGAACATTTTCAATTTTCCCTGAACTCATAAAAAGGTTTGTGACACAGTGTGGCATATTCCAAGAAAAACGTCTTATCTGGTAACAGCTTGCAATAAATCAAGGGTGATGATAAAAGACTGAAGTTAATGTTCTGGAACTGCACTTAGAAGGGTAAAAACAAAATGGGTTAATAAGATTACAAAGTACCTAGCTCCTAAAATGATGAGGTAATGAAAATCTAAAAATACATTTTAATATGTAACTTATGTCTTCGAATATTCTATAAAGGTATAAGCTATAAATGTTCGTTTGCTAAATCGAATTCTATCTGTCGAGTAGTGTATATCTTTCAGAATACTAACAAAATATCAAGCAAATTTTTCAGACATTGTTTTCAGACCTGTCGTCTCAAATTTCTCATACGAGACATTTTTCACCGTTTCCGTTTCGTTTCCATCTCGTTTCAGTTTCTTCAGTTTCAATTCTCCATCAGTTTCTGAATACGTGTTTGAAATCCACCTTTTCCGTTCCGTTCTCGTTTCTTCTACGTGTTTGGGGCCTTATTCAGAAACTTTAACACGATCAATTGCAAATGATCACTCCAGAGATGCCGTTTCTCAATGGTGAAGGTCGATCATCCGCTGCTGCGGCCTTCTATTGGAAAAAATACCAGAAAATTCTGCTAACGCTAGATTTCCATTACTTTCGTAATATATTAATGTCTGAGGACTGTTTTTGGTAATTAGTAGCTGTTATAGATTTTTTGGAACTATTTAACGGACCACAAAAAGTGTAAAAGCAATCGGAATACGGTTCGAATCTCGGAACAATATGGCCGACGAGACCTGCGAAGTTTGAAATCTCTCTCCTCTGATGCTCGTTTGAAATCTCTCTTGTCGAGAGCTTTTTCACCGTTTCCGTACCGTTCTCGTTTCATCTACTACCCAGTCAAGCTAATAGTGTTCGGCAACTAGTGGTCAAAAAGTAGTTAACTACCAACTACGAACTAGTCTGGGAAAATCTAGTTGCAACTTGTAGTTAACTATTTTTTCCTGGGACTAGTTGCAACTAGTAGTTAACTATTTCCCAAAGTAGTTAACTACTAGTTGCAACTAGTTCTAGTTAACTAGTGCCGAACACTACAAGCTAAATCGGGCTTTATGTATACATTTTCTTGTAAATGGACAGAATATTACTCCGATGGAAATAACTGGCGGGTTCACTATACCGATTTGTTTTTCATCATCACACGATCCTTGTTTTTGTAACAAATCGCGTTCGTCAAACAAAGAATGACTGTTGCATCTATCTATCTATCGTTGCCCTTTAAATTTCAAGTGACGCATCATTGTTTTGGCGCAGATCTTGGTCGCAGGTGACGCGGGAGGAATCATGTACGTGCGGCAGGTGTGCAAAGATGGGACAGTTGAAGCCCCGAGTCGCGTGCGAAAACGAGAACACGCGCTGTCTCTCTCTCTCTCTCAAAGGGTTGCGCTTGTCGTGCGTCCCCCGTATTAAATAATAACACGACCTGCTATGAAGGATAGCGACGCGAGTGCAAAATTATGAAATTCGAGATAAGGGGCCATCCATAAATGATGTCACACTTGTTTTTCCAACATTTTTTACCCCCTCCCTTATATTACAAAGTGTCACACTTCACCATACCCCCTCCCCTCCCTCAGTCACATCACGGACTGCTACCAATACTAATAAGTTTAGAATAAAGTTGGTAAGAATTTGGGACCCGATGTTTTTATTGAAGTTTAAGTGCACCCCACCTTTTATATAGTGCTGTCCTTTAAAAACAACCCACTGTTTAATATTTTCTCCATTAAAAGCTTAATAAAAAGGATAATTAAATCGTACAAAAAACTTTTGTAACGTCTCATCCTCCTTAATATTTTAGTGCTTAGCATGTTTAATTCCAATTATCCATTACAATTTGGCAGTCAATTGAGTAAGAATTTGAAAAAACCCACTTTTTCCTAGAAAAACTCTAATTGGCGGACTGAGCTAAAACTTTAATATTTTATTCTCATAGTAATGGGATAACATAAAAACGAGCGAAAACGCTCTAAAGTCTTTATAACATACATTTTTAAAAAATCTAAATCTGAAGCACATTTTTTACCAAAAATCTACATTATCTTAGCTTGTTTAAAAAATAAGTAAATAAACCGTTCTTTGAACAGTTTATACATCCCTGACTCTCTAAAAGGCATAGAAGGACAGCGTATATGAGATGGTAAAATTATTTTAATTATGTAATTATAAAATCTCAATGGGTTTTTTTAGGGTACAATTTGGAGTGGGTTGTTTTTAAAGGACAGCACTATAAGTTCAAAGTAAACTCTTATTTCTTTGGTATGAATCTTGCAATATTGTCATTTAAGCTACATTTTCCAGAAAAAACTTGTTACTTAGTTTTATTTTTAATTTCCAATGTGTAATGTCACAAATTCTTGAAACACCCCTCCCCCTTGGCACAAAATGTCGCAGACTGATGAACCCCCTCCCTCCCCTCTAAGCGTGACGTCATTTATGGAGGTCGTCCCTAAGCTCTTTTTTAATTTCTTGGGCGTTAGGTACTTTATTTAGTGGGATAGTCAAGAATCCAACGTGGACTGTGCAGGGGAAAAACGAAAGTTCTCAAACCTTTAAATTCGTTTTTCTTTGAATCAGTTTTCGATCCATGTACTACTTTTTGTATGTAAGGTACTAAATGCTTTTTTGGTCAATCTTTAATTTGAAACTTTTCACAGTTGCAACATGTAACTCCCTGTGATAATTAATTAAGTTTTTTATAAAAACAGGCAGTGTAGCTTTGAATGTAAAAACAATAATAAATATATTTTTTACTTTCTTACTGGTGACTAAACAAATAGCACATCGTATATCCAGTTCATTTTACCAAACAGGGCAGTACCGTTATGTTAATACTGGAAAAAAGCCGAATTTTTTTTTTTAAAGTATAAATAAAAGTGGGGCATCTTTTTAAAAGAATTTTAAATGTCAGAAATTCTACCAAAAGTCTGCATAAAGAGTTCGTTCCGTGTTGCAATTTACCTTCTGCGTTACAATAATGTTAATCTAAGAGGAGTGGTGTGTGGGGGAACGTCCCCTGCTTTGGTCCCCTGGTTTTAAAGCGGATATAATTTACGATAGATTGAATTCAGTGCTGAGATAAGATGTGGGAAGCTGCCGTGAAAATATTTAGACCATCCCAAAGAAATACCTAAGTTTCTGGCAAAAAAGAGAGCCCCCCCCCAAAAAAAAAAAAATATTTTTTCTAACTACACCACTGATTGAAGTATAAAAATTGATTCTGAGACTCCGAAAATGAGTTTTAACATTGTTCGTATGGGTCAATTTTCCAAAAATTTTCTAAGCTACTGATAATTTTATGAAATTTGACATTGACAAATTTTATGAATTGGGCAAAATTTTCGGAAAAAGATAATTCGATGGTTATGAACCTTTCGTATAATTTAAGTTAGAAATACAGAAAAGCAAAAAGTTTCGGAAATCCTTTCCGTGATGAGAGTTCCCTTATCCTTGGGTCGTCTCCCTCAATATTCTGATGCTGATAACGCCGACGGCTGTGATTCTCACTTTAAAAAAAACCCAAAGCAGAGAGAATAAAAGATGGTTATCTTGTCTTATTTCCATTCCAGATATCCCCTTCGTAATTGATTCAACTCAATTAAAAATTCTGGAATCTCCTGTTATTCAGGTTAAATCTTGCTTTTTATAGAGACTGAGGGTAGTTTTCGAACCCCCTATGGGCAAATGCCTTAATTCGTTTGGCGGTGTTTCGGTAATTAGTTGATTACTTCTCCCGTGACCGGTTTCTATTGCCCCATTTCTTTTAGAGTTGCTCTATTTTCGGATAGTAGTATTTTGACTTTCTTAAGTGTAGGGTTTTTAAGTTTTTAGCTGTCAAGTACTGTGATGTATGCGTATGCGTATAAACCCTTTAGCGTAACGATTGTTTTTGTATTTTGTTTCAATGTGCGACTCTTGTTTTTTTTTTTAATGTAACCCCATTACATTCAATTTGAACTTGGAGAGTTATTTTAATTATTACCTACTGATTCTCTCAATGTGTAACGTGTTTAATTTCGCTTTGAATTTATGACAGTAGATATTACTGTACTAGACAGCAACGTTAGTTGACTCTATGTTGTTGTTGTCTTATGCCACTTGGAATATCCAAGCTCCGTTTGCAAAGCGTACCGGATTTAAGGCAAAGGGGGTGCGGCTCCTGAGAAAGTGAAGTGAGGCCCACGAATGGCAGGAGTCCGACTTGAGCCTCGGATGATAGATGTCGCCACCATCTATCGCCACCTCCACAATTTTGCCATGTCTCTGAAGGGGAGGGAAATAGTCTCCAGACACCTGGACCCGTGGTAAACTGCGCCATGACGGACCACAGGACTTTCGGACCCACAGATTTAACGAGCACGTATGACGTCACTAATTAACAAAGTAGTTCCCAGCGCGGTGTCTGAATTTTGAGTGAAATGAAGAACGTCATTTTAAAAATGTGATTGTTTTGTTTAACCCATGTATTATAGCGTCTTTTTATCACGATTTGAGTACCGAAACTCCTCGTATCAACCCAACAGGCTTTCTGTTTACGCAGTTTCTGCTAACGCGTAGTGACGTCATAGGGTCAGGAAACGTTAGGGTGTGTCTTTTCCCGTATAACGCGAGTTACTATAGCTTCTCTTTCTTCGGAAGGCGGCTGAGAACTGTAGAAAGGTGCCTTCCACAATATACAAGATTCCGCGGTTGTGTGTTCCGTGTTGTTGTAGAAATTCGCCTGTTTATCACACTAAATATAGTAAACTATAACTCTTTGTGTGTTACCTAGTATTTGCCCGAAATATTTCAAAAATATGAAAATTCATTTCAAAGAATGAAAAATTTTTAGATGGGTCGTCTCCATCTACTTTACATACGTGTCACTCTGCAATCCCAGAGACGGAATTTTAACACTTAAATATCAGTTCTTACATCGCACAATTCGCCAAGAAATAAGATTTTACTCAGATTCAGCGTGTTATTCCTAGGATTTTTTTGGAGGAGTAAAAATACTACTTGGCTTTTTTTAGGAGGAGTGAAATCAATTATGAGGAGTGAAATACGGAAATAGCAAAAACTACATATACAGAGACAAAGTTTCTATTAAAAACGCTTACTTTTTAATGAACCAAAGGAAATTGAAAAAAAAAAATGAAGATGCTATTTTGAGTTTCAATCAGTCAAACTCCCTAATCATCAGAACAATAAATGAAAAAAAAAATACTATGGCTGTATGAAAACAATTAGAAAGTATGATCATTTGGATGCCGTGGCTGAAGGTTTAAGCTTCTTAACCTTTGTGAAAAATTCAAAGAGTGAAAATACTCCTGGCTAGATTTTTAAAGAGTATTTCCGATTTTCAAGGAGTGAAATACTCTCTCAGAGGAGTTAAAAATATCTCTGGCTTGAACTTAAAATTTGGTTTCTGTTGGGCTGGGAAAAAATGATTAAAAACATATAGAAGTTCAGTCTTGCAATTTTTGAAGAGAGGCGCCCATGATAATATACTAATCCGATTGAAAAATGGGAATCTTACATCTCTTCTATATTTTTTATATATGTGTAGTAATGTGTGAGAAGAGCCGATTACAAAGATAAAATTTGTATAAGGGTCGCGTTACGAAATGTTCTGGGACGTCTATTCATTTATTATCGACTCGTCTGCATCGTACAATGGGATATTTCGCGCATTCTATCGCCTTGTGCAATTTCTGAAAAATTTCTCCAATAGTTTCTCTGTCATTCAATGTCTGTGAGGAAACTTATCTCCCTGGACGTTCATTTACTTAAGCAACACACAGGACAATACGACGTTTTATTGCAGGAACTTGTTGTTATATTCTATATGAGTTCTTAAAATGATAGTGGGCTGTGTTGATTACACATTGATTGAGATATATACTGTCTTGAGATTCGTTTAATGTGACCACTTTTGTCCCAAAGTAGAATGATAACAATATCCGATTGATAATAATAAACGATTTGATACTAGAAAGTTTCAAACAGCGTAACTAGAATGTTTGTTTTAAAATCACAATTATGTAGTCCTAATTGAAGTATTTAAAGCGATAACCTGGTATGTATTTTGCAACTTATACATTCTTAAAGAAAAATATGAGAGGGGAACATATAACACTAATAAATTAATGTATTAAAATTGGCCTTCAAACTGGGGGTAAAAGGAGGTTATTAGGGGATTTTACCAGATTTTGATAACATTAAACGATACATTCTGCGTTAAGTATAATAGGAGTGACCGGGACCTGCCAATTTTGATAACATCCGATTGATAACATTAGCGTGATCACAATAAATACTGTCGTCTATTTGTTTTAATTTGAAGTGTTGTTATTAGATAATTTATCAAAGTAGTGCTGGTTACCTTTATAACAAAACTTCAATAATATTGACCTGTAAAAGATCCCCCCGAAAATACCTTCTCTATGGAAACAACACTGGCGCAGAAAAACACAGAACAGAAGAACAGTTTCAGAAAAACTTGATTTCCTCGAAATTAAACTTGTACTTATGCCATTGCCGTTTTTAGCAGCTCACATTAATACTACCACAAAATATTCGGATTTTGCAATTTTAACGCATTATTCTGCATTGAAAAAAGCTTGAGAATTTATCTGGTTGCATCATTTATTATTGTCAGTTGCTTTATTTTGGGCAAGGTATGCGAAAAGGAAGATTTCGTCCATTGCGTGATACTTATTCACCAATTGAATGAATTAATTGTTTGAATTAGCTTTTTAATGAGTAATCCATTCGAAATTAGAAGCAAAACCTGTTATGTTTGTAGGGGAGAGTGAAGGCACCTTGAAACGCTTTTAAACGTTATTTTTCTAATTTTGTATACAATTACATTAAAATAAGCTAAATAGCAGATATAATATGAAAACAAAACAGCTAAAATATTAAATACACTTTGCTCACACATCTAATTTAACATTTTTCAACCAACTACCCCACAATCAACGTAATTTAGTTAGTTATTTAGTATTAAAAATTAGATCCAACACCAAAGCGTAGTAGGTAAAACAAACAGAACCAACTCTCAAAGGCCATGGACTTAGAGTAGTGTTAAAGAAGTTATCTACCACTTTTTAATTTAAATTTGAAAAAATATTGCATTTCATAGGTCGAGTGTAGGCTATACTGTATGAAAACTGCTTAAATTTAAATTAATATTGAAAGTCAGGACTTATAGTTGACCTGACTGTTACTAGATGAAAAAAATAGATGATTAAAGGGTTCGGAGGCTGTATCCACTCTTTATGAAGGATGTTTATTTTAAGGCCCTTTGAGGGCAAGAAGTATAGGTATCTCAACTACAGTAATTTATTGATACACTCTCGATAATCGTAGCCATAAACACCCACCCAAAAACAACAGTTGAAACATCCAAAATAATAACAGTTATCATGAAATTTGTTGGATTTTGAAATCATTGAAATGTGGTTTAAAAATCATCCTTCGTGCAATTTTCATACTTTTTACTTTTATGTCCTTCTCATTTGCCGGCCTCCCTGAAGTGTTGCGTATTGAAGCTGAATATACTTCAGAAGAGGTTGACGACTCAAGTCATAAAATTTATGACTTTGATCTGGGAGCTCTATATTAAAGCTATTTTTCGTCCTCGTTTCTAAAATTCTTCTGTTAAAGTTAGTTGTTTTTTTATCAAGGTAACGAACTTGGTTTTGCAGAGGTAGAAAAATTCAACTGGATGAGACTGAAATTACTGTCTGTCTGTCACAAGATGAGCTCTCGTTTACATTTCTTACATCCATTCGTTTAGTATTGTTTCTATAGCAACTGCCACAACCAGGCAACTATCCAGAGCTCATCTTGTGATAGACAGACTGTACTGACTGTTTCAGTTAAATCACACATTTCTTTTAGTGAAAAGATAAAGTTTTCTATGCATTTGTAAATTTAATATTTCAATAAATTTGCAAAATCTCTTAAGTGTATTAGTCTTCGAAAAAGATTTAAAATTTCGAACTTCTTCAATGATGAAATATGATGGGAAATTCCAATACTCTGTTCTGTAATTGTTTTTATGAAGTGAACAAGTAAAAGTTTTACTCTTGTATAAACTCTGTGAAATATAACCTGCTAAATTATAGTACTTAAACAGTCCCATCCATCTATTAGTTATTTTCAGAACTACAAATTACTTCATTCTTGCTCATGCACCATTCGTTTTCCTACGCTTTGAGCCCTCATAACATTCTAACCAGTGGTTCTTGTTTGAACTTTTAAGTTTGGGCTTTTGGCTTTTTAAATTTAATTTTCTTTTCGTATTTAAGAAGAAAAAAAATAATAAAATTGCTGCTAAAATGGACGTTTTGATCACTCTACCGACCTTTGAAAAGAGAAATAATATGTGGGCGTGATCGTTGCTAGAACATTTTTCAGCAAATCCTCGGATCACGTGACATGTGATCTGTGTTGTTATCTTCTA
This sequence comes from Tetragnatha montana, assembly GCA_963680715.1. Taxonomy (NCBI): domain Eukaryota; kingdom Metazoa; phylum Arthropoda; class Arachnida; order Araneae; family Tetragnathidae; genus Tetragnatha; species Tetragnatha montana. The sequence goes on along the minus strand of OY796677.1, from coordinate 10,971,323 downwards.
TTATGTGTGTTACTTCTCCAGCAAACGATCGCTGAAGAATTTTGACCAAATTTCAAGATTTCTAGTAGTACCCAGTATAGTTAGTAATAGAATTTTTATTGGGGTATAAAACGAGCCCTTTCTCAGCTATTTTTTAAAATCAAATTTGTATAAGATACTACGTCATCTGCTTTAACTTCGCAGTTCCTTTGGGAAATATTTCTTTTCTGTCGTTTTTTTGAATGCTGCAACAAAAGGCAACCGTGGGCTGTTTCGGGTCCCACCCTCTGAAAGAGTGGGTCGTGAATGCAAGTGATTTGCAGAATCGAAAACTATAGATTAGATATGATATCGTATCGATGCTTGGATATCGATTACCTTTTAGGTATCGATACTTCGTTATCGATTACCTTTTAGGTATCGATACTTCGTTATCGAATATATCGATTACTTTTAGTTATTTTTTTTTTTTTTTTTTTTTTTTTTTTTATTTATTATTTATTTATTTCAAAAAATTACAGTCAAAACGAACAAAACAAGAAAAATATCCATATCACCTGGGATCGCAGCGATCCATGTAGGTGAACAAAACATGCATAGAATAATTACAAAAAACTAAAACGTGAAGTTATGAACTAAAGAGAACAATACATAAAAATAATATAGGAACAGTATAAATATAAATGTATTAACCGGGGTGGCAAACAGGGTGTCTTAATTTACGGGTTTAATATCTGTCATAAGGGGGTGGTGCATAAAAAATGAGGATAGTTGATATTATACAATAATATAAAATTTAAGCAAGAAAAATTTCAATATTTTCTATAGAAAACAAAAACTCTTTTAATTTCTTTTTAAATACATGTTTGGATGAACTATCTTGTATTTCTAAAGGTATTAAATTAAAGAATTTAGGAGCTAAATAAAAGAAATGTTTACAAAAAATAGTTTTTTCAGGTTTAGGTATATCATATACTATATTGGGTCTTCGAGGGTTTATTACGTATCGCCTTTTGCATATTTCTGAGTTTAAGTAAAGATAGAGACTTGTTTTAAAGAAAAAGAGGTAGCGAATGGGTAAGATATTCAAAAGTTTGAAGCTGTTGACGGAAGGTGCTTGTGGTGATATCAATTTTAAAAATCTTTCTTGGAGCCTACAAATTCTTTTTAAATTTATCAAATTAAATTAAATTAAATTGATCAGGCTTTTAACTTTTTTCTTTGAGGGAGTGACTTAAAATTATTTTCTTTTAATATAAAATTTTTTTAAATATTCACTGGTAGGATTTAATTTTTTTTAAAGTTAATTCTTAAATTTTGTGGGTTTTAAAGGAAAATGATTTGTAGAAATTTTTTTTAGTTTTAACTCTTTATTTTTAACATTTGGGACTCTGAATGACACTCTTGAGCTCGAAGATCTTTTCGCGTGTGCCCAGTATTTTCGAAAGAATATTTAAGACTCTTTTGTGTGACACAGTAAGAGGACTGCTCTTTGTACGGCCTAGAATTTTAAAGAAGATAATTCTAGACTAGAATCATATGTGAGTCGGAAAGCGAAAAGGGACCTCTTGTCGGGAAAGTTGATTTCGAGAAAAAGCCAAAAAACCGGAAGAAGGTTTCTCTCGATTATCGATCCTTGGACCCTTTAGAACCGAATAGTATTGGGTTTGGGCACAATTTTAGGCGAATTTAGCCGTTGGAATCATTCCTTAACTGAAAAATAACGAGAGGGTAGCGTTTTGAATATTTAAGGTCGTTTTTCGCGAAACCCACTTATTCTATTATTAACTGGCGATTCGTCATTTTTTGAGCTACAAGGCTGGTGATGGTCTTAAAATCTTCATAAATCTGTATATTGAGAAAAAATAAGAATTGAGAAAAAAATAATAACTCCATTTCGACAAACGCCGACAAGAGGTCCCTTTTCGCTTTCCGCCTCACATATTTTTCTGATTTTCAAGTCTTAGAAAAGTACATTTCTGTGCTCCTTCCTAAAAAATAAAATTGTGAATTTCGTGAAAATTCTACAAAATATTATGAAATGAAATGCTTTCTGCACTTTGCGAATTTCAACTCATTTTATAACTCTTCCTGCTTTAGGCAGGACATTTCGTCATTCTAGGAGATTATAATTTATTATTTTTATGAAATATCAGGGAAAATCATACCAGATTATCAGGGAAAACCTGGAATTATCAGGGGATTTTGAAATTAAATTTCTGTGGCCACCCTGATTTGTTATCTATATTTGGATTTCGATTGCTTTTGAGTATCGATTATTTTTAGATATCGATGTCGTCGCCCACTAGTGGGTGGTAGAAACCATGTTGACTCTTTATTATAAAGAGGCAACTTGGTGCTTAAGATAAAAATCAAAAATTTTTTGCGATATAACACGTTAAAAAACAGTTTCATTCCTTTTGCTTTCTTTACCTGTCCCTATATAAGGAAACGAGGAAAACCAACCGTTCTCGGAAATCCCAGAAGACTATTTCCGTGATCGCAGCTGCAGGGAATCGTTAGGGAAAACCTCTCAGTTTCGCTTTCGAGCTCTTTTTTTTTTTTTTTTTTTCGAAATAAGCGGTTTGTTTGCTCAACTCCGCTCGATCGTGATGAAGCTCCCTTTTCGTCCGAACACGTGCGCTGAGATGGCATTTTAGCCACTCTGTGGAAAAATGTATTTTTATTGCGTTCGATGGGAGCTATCAAAAAGCTTATTGCTGTGAAAGTCGTAACTAGTTACGATCAGAATCGATTCTCTTGGATATCGAAAGTTATTTTTGAGTGCGTTTGATTCGCTTAGTTGTAATCAAATATTAGTTGAACCTTGACTACCCATACTGCCTTTTCGGAGGAAGAACCACGTAACTGCAAATGGTCGGGAATTTTTACTACACTGAAACTTGACCGCAGGACTTCTAAGATTGTTCACATGTCCAAAAGTAGAGTTGGGGCGGGGTTACTCACCACTCAAAGAGTCAGATAATTCAGATGGGAATCTTGCCTCTGAGTCGAAATTTATCAAAATTTCCTTGCCACCAAGTTTCGACGTAATAAAAATTTCACCATTTGCATTTACGAACGTTTTGCACTTACATTTTCTTCCTCCGGAGTGCAAAAGGATGTTAAATGTTGTCGAAACCTCAAACTAAGAGTGTCCTGATTATGATTCAAGGACTAAAACTGCCCCGTGATCTGCTAAAATTTAGCACCCTCTTTTTTTTTAATTCGCAGCCAGCCTCAAACGAAATTTGGTCGTACTTGACAAAAATTGGACGGTTCTTGAACGTTTGTGTTGCTTGGGATAGAGTATCCAGTCAGTCGTGGTAAACTTTGGGGCCCTATGATAGAGTAATGTCGTCAGGGGATCCGTTTTTTATGATTATTTATCAGTTCTCCATCTTTTGCATTCTATAGAAGTCATTTCAAAAATTGTGAAGCAACTACGAGTCACAGCACATTCATCATAAAAACCGAATCTCCAGACACTAGTATAAGAATTGGAATTTTTGTGTTTGCGTTCCATTGATTCCTCTCTTTGTCTCAGCCAGAAGAAGGAACAGTTCTTTTGCGTATCGCTAAAAACAGAATCGGTGATGAATTTTCGCCTGCTGTCTCCCAAATGAAAACTCGGGCTCGTTCTTGCACGAACGCGTCAACTTTCCATAAATGTCACCCGAATGAGTTGAGTTGAACGTCTCCCCCCCGGGCCCACCGCGTTTGTTTTTTGCGCGTCTCTTTTCTGCACCCCGCGAAAAAGCGCGCGGAACCGGTTCTTCCATCGAGGTATAATATATTGAGTGAGCTTTCGTACGTTTACTCACCATGGCTAGTGAGAGAAAAAAAGAAATCCGTAACATGTTGTAAGGCTTGTGGTAATCGCGGTCACCAGTCAAGAAGTCGACAATTTTATCAGCTCTTTCCAACTTTCAAGTGTTTGCAGTTCCCATTCAAAAAGCACCAACCGAGTGGAGGGCCGCAAAGTAATCTGGCTCCTTTTTATCCGTGATATATTTTTCGGAGGGAGAGTCTTTAATATCGAACTTTTCTGGCGAGGGAGGGACGAAGGTTCATGGTGTGAAGGTAATACTGTATATTCAAAAATGTCATATGATGCTGAGCCCAAAAATCAATATAAAAAACACCTGAACTTTACTTAGTAGTGCGATCTTCTAGAAAATGTTTGTGAATATCCCTAAAAAATAGTGTTTCACCTCATTTTTGGATACTTGCCTTCCTTGTGATAAAGGTTGACCCAAGAAGATTCAAGGGCCCCCAGAAAATGTTTTAAACTTTAGCATGCTAAAAAGTGTTTTGAAGCTACTTTTGAGGGTTCTCAGGGGGTTTCGACAGTTCACAATCCCTGATATACTTCAACCGATGGTTCAAAGCTTTAAGAATGATATGCTACATGTTTGAATATTAAATTATTTACTACTGGGGGATTGAGTTACAGTTACAAAGCTAGACAAATTTTGAGAAAAGTTGCTACTTTATTCTTACGCCGAACTCTCCCAAGAAAACTTTCCAAATTATCGGAAGCAGGAGCTGAAAATTATGTGTGAGCAAAATTTCTCAGTGTTTCATTCGCTATTAAAACTAAATGTTTCAGAAAACGATTTTGAATTTGTTCTTTGAGTATTAGTTTGTTAAGTAATTTTTTCCAACCAAAAAAACCCCTCCCGTATGGTATCTAACCAGTTGGTAATTTTGGCATTTTGCTCTTTTTTTCCATTCCATTTTAGCTTCTTTAAAGGAACTTATTCTCTAGTTTAAACCCTCTTCTCGACTCAACTGAAACCTTTGGCTGTTCTTTTCTTGGAAACTTTTTCGGATACTTTCTATTTGTTTAACTGCAAATAGTTTTGTACACTCCAGTGTGTCTCACTTTCCCGACTTCCGAAACATGATGCCTCTTTAGGAAACGTTGCCCTGTATACAGAAAGTTTCTGTCGACAGATAAATCCTTGTACATGAAATCTCTCAACTTTTGTTACCTGTTTGCTTGATTTCGCAGGGTTTCACGCTCACCTGTACAAAAGCACATGTTCAACGCTCTCTCTATATTTAGCAACTCGATGCTTCTGTGGATTTCCTCTTCCTCGGAATTCCTTTCCGTGGCCTTGACCCCCTCAGACGACTTTTGGTTTCTGTGTCGCTCGTCTTCCCTCGTTGCGTCACGCTGCGCTTCTCCTTGGCCCGTTGCAATTAGTGCTCTTTGGCGACGTTTTTGCGTGGGGACTTGACCCCCTTTTTGTGAATTGTCAATGTTCATTTCGAATATTCGAATCTGAAGCTTTTGTATCCGATTTTATTTGTTTTTGTATGTCTCGGATTAAGGAATACAGTATTCTTACTGAAAAATAAAACCTCCTAAATTTAGCTTTTGTTTTTTACAAACCTTTCAAACTCGTTAAAATTGTTTTTTTTCTTCTCCTCTGATATTTTTGTTTCTCCTTTGGGAAATATTAATCGAAGTGTAAAAGAAATTGTTTAACTGAAGTAACCTAATTTCTTTTATTTCAACTCAAGAAAATTCTGTTGGAATTTAATATAGAATTCTTACTTTCCTTCAATTCTCCATTCATATAAAATGTTTTGAATAATTTTAGAAATAATAGCGTATTGAGATTCTGATTACTGGTGTTGTGAATTTGAAAAAAAAATTATACAGGTTGATGATTTTTCCCCAAGTTAGCTTCTAAAATTCCTCTTCTAGTATTTATTTCTCACAAAACTCCTTTAAAATGCTTGAATTTTACCACTTTAGAGTGTGAATCCTGAGTATGAACTCTGATAGCCTCCCCCTGTAATGTATACTCAAAACAATATATAGGGGCTGTCCATTCCATAAATGAAACGTCACGAATGGGTTTTCTTTTGTTGTTTATCAATATGTGACATGGGTAATTTGATATTTGTGAATTCGGGGTATTAAAAAGAGAACTAGTTTTGTTAATTGTAAATTACTTTTCCACCTTTCTTTGGTTGTCCATGAAAAATTTAAAATGTGCCTTTAAAGGTTCTTGAAAAGTACTTGATTTTTCCCTCACAAAGGAGTGGAACTACTGTCTAATTTCGCTTTTCCCTTAGCGTCACTCGTACATCCTATCGTGTCACCCTTTGAAATATGTTGAAGTTACCTAACTTAACGATGATCTCTTTCTTGCAGAACGGTAAAACGAACGGTGAAGAGGTTCCCGCGGCGAACGGAAAGCACGAGAAGACACCCGAAGAGAAGTCCAGCCCTGTCCTCCCCCCTAAGGTGGACACTCCACCCCCCACCAAGACCAAAGAAGAGGTGAGGAAGACACTCTGAATTTAAGTTTTTGAACCATAAACTACATTGGATCAATACTAACTCCCTCTCTAGACTAACGAGGCTTGGATCTTGACTCTTCCTAATTAAGGGTCGCATTCAGAAACTTTAACACGTAGATGAAACGAGAACGGTACGGAAACGGTGAAAAAGCTCTCGACAAGAGAGATTTCAAACGAGCATCAGAGGATAGATATTTCAAACATCGTAGCTCTCCTCCGCCATGTTTCGAGATTCGAATCGTATGCGGATTGCTTTTACACTTTTTGTGGTCCGTTAAACAGTTCAAAAAAATCTAGAATAGCTAATAATTACCAAAAACAGTCCTCAGACATTAATATATTACGAAAGTAATGGAGATCTAGCGTTAGCAGAATTTTGTTGTATCAGCGTATAATTACTTGTAAATCTTTCCGATAGGAGGCAGTAGCAGCGTACGATCGACCTTTACTATTGAGAAATGGCTTCTCTTGAGTGATCGTCCCCAATTGATCGTTATCGTATCGTTTCATCATCGCGTTGAAGTTTCTGAATACGGCCCTACATTGGATCACTAACTCCCTCAATAGACCAACGAGGCTTGGACCTTGGTTTTCTCTAAATAAACTTAACCTTGTTTCTTTTTTAACAAACTTCTCTATAAAGTTTTCAAAATAAATAACATCTTTTATGTTCTCAATGAAATTAAATATTGTGTAGTCTTTCACTTGTAAGGCAGAATGTTTAGGAAAAACAAATGCAGAGAATATAACAGTACAATTAACAATAAAAAAAATTATTTCAGATCGTGACGTCACGAAGCTCCACCCCTTCTATTCCAGACTCGCCTCGCTCCACCAAGAGCTCCACCAGCAGCGGGGGCGTGGCTTCGAACGGCGGCCCCGCCCTCCCGGTGACGCCGGTCCAGGGAGGCGGCCTCAACTTGAACATGAGCGCCTCGGAAATGCGCCAAATGCTCGCCAACCGACGCAAGAAGGACCCCAAGAAAGAACACATGGACATTCGTCAGAAATACGACATCATCCAGCAAATGTAGAAAGGTATGTTGTTTGTGCCTCCGGTACTTATCCGTTAGCCGGGTGCAAATGTCGCCAATTTTGAACCAAACGCTCGCCAAGCGAGGCGAATGACAAAACAATCAACGGGAAACGAAACGAATGAGTTCTACTACATTATTTGGCTATTTTCGCTTCCGCCCGGCTAACGGATAAGTACCGTAATTTCATGAGCTTATTGCATAAATACTAGTGCTTTATTGAAAAATGGATTGAATGTGTTGATTTTCTTTTTTTTTGTAAGGTGGTTAGTTTAGTGCAACCCTAAAAAGTTCGAAAAAGTTGAATGAAAGAAAACCTATTGGTGTGATTATTAAACTCCAAATAATCATTAAATGCTATAAACATAAGATTTTATTAATTTTTGGTAACTTCGTAAATAAAATGAAAATTTCCTGTACTTTGTTAGATACCTTATCGTAGTACTACCCAATTCTGTTTATGTATCTCCTAAGTAAAAGAGGTTAAAATAATAGATTCTGAATTTTTATTAAGTAGGAAAAATCACCACTAAAAATGAAACTAATTAAAAATATTAATTTACCTCTGCACTTAATGAAGAACATTTTAAAGTTCACTGGGTAACTCTGCAGTTAAACCATTTACCCGTAGCATTCTACCGTAGGCGTACGCTATAGCCTATTTAGATACCCGCCACTGTATAAATATATGTATTTTTTCCTTGACTATATACCAGTATATCTTATTTCAACCTTATTTTGTAATTTATATAGTTTTACACTCATATCCAGAAATTAAGAATAATTTGATTTTTTGGGAATAATGGCACAAATATTTGTTCCTGTAATGTAATTTCCAGGGTCCCCAGACATAAGTCGAAACAAACACATATATGAGAGCTTCAAAAATGTGGTTACCCCCCCCCTCCCAGTAAAGGATCCAAGAGCTAAAATCCGCCTAAAATGAAGATTGAGAAGGTGTCACTTAATCACTTTATATCAGCGTTAGAAATTGGGAAAATAAAACAGTGGTCCTGCGGACAAGTGCTTTGCCAATCTTACTGGTCCGCAACAGTAAGATTGTCTGGTCCGATAAAATTAAAAAGGATCGGTTTAAATATATAAAGTAACTATTGCACTGAATGTGAGTACCAAATTGTTATGTTAAAAACTAATACATATTCAATTATATTTTTTCTTTTTCGCCGGGGTCTCCCCTATCCCATATCACCACATTTCGGGTTCTGTCAAAAATATGTACTTGCTTCTCCAAATGCAATCATAAACGCACTTAAAATACCGCTATCACTGATGAACAACTCGTCTAAATGATTTTACAAAAACGCTGCTAGAACTGGAGGGTGGGATATATTTTCACCACACACACACTGGTCCGGCGGACCAGTGATTTTCTGATTCCACTGCTCCGAGACGTTTTTTAGTTGTCCCGGACCAGCAAAACACCCCATTTTCGAACGCTGCTTTATGGCACGTGAATTTTATTGATAAAGAACTAAAATTTGCGTCATTATTCCAAAAATAAAATTATCCTATATTTTTGGACATGAGTGTTTGAGTGTATTTAACTTAATAATGTTCTACTACTAGCCACTTATTATTTTACTTTTTCCAGGCTTTGGTGCAGATTTGGAAGGAAATGTCCGATATTTTCTCCGGCCATCCTTTAGATGGCTTATACTGTCTGTATATATATTTGTCTATGTATGCTGTCCATGTATGTCTGGCCTTCATAGTGCTACCGGTGGGATACAATTCTACATCAAAGTTTCATATACACCAACTCTTGTTAGGAGAACCTGTGTTATCCTTTGGAAGTACAGTAAAAGTGCCTCAGTAATTTTGTATACTAACAACGGGCAAAATCAATACTATTAGCTACCAATACTGAAGAATGAAGTTGATTGATTAACTTAAATTATTTCAATCTTGTTTGTATCGAATACAGCTTTCAAATGGATCAAGACACTCAACTTCCTATTTTTTGTTAAAAATAATTCATACTTTTGATACATTTTCGTACTTTTGATACTTTTCTATTTGAAAATACTATTGTTAACTTATAAAACTAGATTTTTTACATTAAATTCACTCACTAAATTCCCATTTTCCAATTTGGGCAGCTATGGTTTTATAAGTATTGAGTGGTCAAAGTCTAGGTTTAAATGCTTACAGATACTTAAAAATAGACACAATGTATTTGGTACCTAATTCTATTTAATTTTGCCCATAAAAAGTAAAAGCATCATTTTAGATATTCAATAATTATCTTAACAATTGAATGTTAATTCAGTTTTTTCAAACTCGGATACCTAAATGAAATCATCACACAAAATAACTTGCAAAGTATACACTGATATTAACTGATTAATTAAGAACCCCACATGAAATCATACTTCATAATCTCGGTTAAATAATTATTGTCTGTTAAAAAAAAATTTAAATGTATAGTTTTTTACTTGAATTTAGAAACAAATTTTTTAGATGAATTCATAAATGTATCCACTTTGTTATGCTTATTTACTTCACTTCTGAAGCTTTGATAACGAATAAGTACGTGTTCAAACTGACTTTTCCAAAAATATACTTCTGCTTAAAGGAGATTAACCAGTGATTTTCAGTTTGTTGATCATACAGAATGCCTTCAATAGTTTTAAAATCTCGTAGATACTTTTTTTTGCATTGTAAGCATTCCTTACATTATTTGGATACCTAACAACCAGTGAACTCTTGTTTGTTTACCATATATAGCAACTTTAAGAGGCTCTTGTTGCTATTAATTACATGAAGTTGTTTTTCATTTCCATTTTCTACTTATTATGATAGAATAACATCTAATTAGATTGTTTTCACAAGATGTATCTTTTATTAAATTTTTTAATTCAAAAATTTTCCTTCTAAATATTAAGTTTAGTATCGACAAGAAATATCTGAAAAATTAGTGTTTGACCTGAAAATTATTTCAAATTTTAAGGAAAATCTGTAATTAAAGTCTGGGAATTTCATAAAAATTATTGTTTGACCTGAAAATTATTTCAAATTTTAAGGAAAATCTGTAATTAAAGTCTGGGAATTTCATAAAAAAAGAGGGAGAACCCCTGATTAATAGTTTTATTTAGTGACTTTTGAAGTATAATTACGATTTTTATCAATTTATTTAAAAAAAACTTGAAGATAATTTATATTATGTCTGAAAGATTTCATCTTAATTTCGTAAAGAGTCACCAACCATGAACTGAAAACAAACTTAACAAAACTAATTGAATAGAATGAATGACACGAGTTTTCGCTACACGCATGTCGCTCAAAGTAATATGAAATTCTGACAAAACAGTTGATTCTCGTTACTCGACATATGGAGAAAAAATGAATGACATCATTGACGAAAAAGTATCTACGCGATTTGTAAACACATTGTTTGAATGGATTCTGCAATGAGAGATTTTAATGGTACTCGTGCTGCCCTCTGGTAGCGAAATTTCAAACCGACAGTGAATTGTTAGTATAATATTAAAAGTAAAAAAATCGTGTCTCGTGCCTTTAGTAACCTCAGTGCCTTATATTTGCAAATAAATATATTTTTGTAAAATTGTTAGAGCTGATTCAGAACATTTATATTGCCGTTTTTGGGTCCAGTTTTTTTTTATTGGAAAAATAGAAATTTTATACTTGCATCTGTTAAATGTTAAGAGGAATTGAAATAAAGTTGTACTTATTTACCTTCTGTTCTTCATTTTCTTCTTTAACATTCATTCTTGAATATACTATTTTTATATATTTTTTACATCCCTCCTTCATCCTATAGACTACTCCTTCATCTTTTAGACTATGTATAATTAGATTTTGCACTTAATGGGAAGATTAAATTGAGAATTCACTCCTTTTAGACATTTTTTGGAAAACAAATTAATTTTCAAAACACTTATAACTTCCAACAAAATATTAAGTATAAAAATTATGGATGCTGGGCCCTCTTCTGGTCCGTGTCCCGGAAATATTACCAAACTATATCCCCTCTTGTCTGGTATATTTGTGAAAGGTCACAGTATTCATTCCTTATTCTTAGTACCTTGTATTTAAAAAAAAACCTTCATTGAGTTTACCTTAGCTCTCCATCCAAGTCTCATATTAAACGGTACAAGAGTTCCCGCTAAACATCGCCCGGTTCTTTTATACATCAAAAATAGTAGAAGTATTTATAAATAATTTCAAACTCCTGAATTAAAATGTTTAATTAGATCAATAACTATTCAGTTTATTAATAAAAGTCAGAAAATTTTTTTTATATTTGGATATAATGTGTCCAAAAGAACCGGGCGATATTTAGCAGGAACTCTAACGGAATTGAACCTATTAAGCTAAAACCTTTTATTAGAGGGGGCAAAAATAATTATTCTTACTCTTATTGATATTTAATTCTTAAATTATTTGTATTTTCTGTGTTGAAATGTAATATAGAACTCTGAATTTTTTTTCTCGGAGAGTTGTCTGGTTTTTATAAATATTAAAATTTGGTGAAGGGAATTAAGACATAACTGTGCTCAAATAGTACAACCTTTTTCTAAATTGTAAAACAAGATTCCTTCAACAATTTAAATTTATTTGATACATTTTTAATGAAAAAATGCAATAAAAGGGAATTTATTGTGAAGCAGTAGCTGAAGGAAAAACTAACCTGGATCCTCCCACAATCCCTAGATTTGTTACATATCGAAAGAAATTATAAGTTTTATTTTTCCTGAATCTCTTAAAGGGTGAAGCGAAAATAAAATCCGTTAATTATCAGGAAATTATAATTATGCTATTGTACTAACAGTTTAAAATATTCTGGATTTTCTTATTTAATATTATACCACGTGCTTACTAAACATGTATCAAATTTTTCTTCACGATTTCCTACCTGCATGTGCTGCCATCTCTTTACAACTCTGTAAATAAAAATACGAATGAAATTTTGAACATACTTTCGAACCAAGTTGTTCGAACCAATGCATGTTTTTCAGCTCTTTAATTCTACTTTCTTTCTTTAGAAAATCCAGAACCTTTAATTCTACTTACAGGAAAACTCCGATATATTATATTTAAGCAACAGAATGCGTAAATATATTAGGTCTATCTGAAATATTTTATTATTTTATACTTTATAGTAAATTGTAACATGACTATCATTCAAAAATTTTTATTGTGACAATATTTTTAGATTAAACAATGCAGGAAGATCTTGTTAAGACATATGCACTCTAAATGTCTCGAAAATCGAGAAGATTTAAATTTTTTTATTCATTTAAATTTATCTGTAATTTCTTTGATTTAGAATAATACGATCTTAAATTTAGTATTAATTCTTTTAATAGAGAATATCAGGAAAATATTTACATTTTCTCAACTATTCAAAAGTTTAAATTAGTAACAAATCATATACTATATTTAGAAAGCATTTATAAACACAATTTCTGAAGAATTCCGTTTTTCTAGGAGATTTAGGTGTTTAAAACCCCTACACATCAATTTTTACGTCTTTTTTTATACATATTTCTTTTTTAATTCCTCATACAGAGAGTGATATTTTTCATCGGGTGTCACTGAAAGGGTCTCAAAATGAGTTAAAAAACTAGTTTTAAGGATCAAGTTTCATATATTTTTCTGAGGGAAGACTCCAAATTCCCCAGAGAAAATTTCTCTTCTGATTGGTGTTTTCCTCGAAAATTCTGCTGCCTACAAGGAGCAGTTAGTAAGTGTTCTAACACTTTTAAGACATAACTTCAATGTTTCCTCGTGAACCCTCAGGGGTTTGTGAGGCATGTAAAAAGGGGTTGTGAAAAATTACTTTTGCTTTGGTAAAATTGAAAATGTAAAAAAATAACAAAACAATAAACAAATAATTTTTGCTCTATTAATAATTTTAAATTGAAATAAAAACCTGCTGTTATCTTAACCACAGAAGGGGCTAATAAAATTAATTTACTTTCATAAAGGGGGGTTCGCAGGAAAAATATATTAAGAATCAGTAATTTTTTAATAGTATTTAATTAAAACTTGACATAATTCATCATTTTACATAAGCCTTGCCTGCAAGGGCCTTCTTTACAGCTCCAGATCCTTATATTTCTGATATTTTCAGCAAGGAAAAATTTAAAATGTCCCCCACCAAGAATAAAATCTGGTAGGTTAAAATTTCGTAATTTCAAAAGTGAGTATCTAAGTAAATATACTTAATTTGCCAACCTTGAGGTTTGAATGGTTGAAAGGAAATGCTTGAATAGTTTGTAAAAAATTACATCAAGAAACAAGAAGTGAAGAAAGAGGAAACATTTGCTTTACTTTTGTGGCATCAGTTCATTATGTTATTGAGTCGAAGACTGAAGATTTTCGAGAATCGAGGGTAAGTTTTGTCATTGTGATAATTTTTTGATATTTCATTCTTCATTTTTTGTTATAGTACTACATATACTAGTTTTTAAAATTTCTATTTGTTAACAGAACATTTGAACAGCTTTAGAAAGGGTCCACTAGCCGCCATGTTTAACCCCAGCTCCCATAACATGTTTGAGTGTTGTCTGTATAGAGATCTAATTGTACTATTAGATCTCTAACAATATTCTACTAATTACTATTATTTTAGGATCTAATAATGATATCAACAATTATATCTCACTGGTTGTTGGTCATAAATTGAGCTGTGGTTAAACATGGCGGCTATAGCGGACGTTTTCTAAAGCTGTACCGTATTTTTATTACAAAACATTGGTATAAAATTCTATGAAACATAAGGAAATTAGGGGAAACATTTGTAAGAGGGCGGTGGAAAATTTCTTGAAAAGGGGTAGGTGGTCTCGAAAAGTTTGGGAACCTATGGTATATACCAGGGCCAGGGATGGCCATTCCTCCGCACGCGTGCCACAGTGTGGCACGGCAGAATCAAAAGAGTGGTACGCGAAGACATTGAAATATTTGAAAGAATAATATCTAGTGAGCGTCATCTATGAGATTTCAGTGCTCTTTCTATCACCTAATATCTTAGTTCAAATTTTTTTCTACAATTTCATTAATGATTTTGTTTAAAAAATATTGTGAAATCGTGGAAAGGAAGCAAGACCCTTAAAATCAATCCAGCTTTATTAACGGGTGTAAAAAGGGTTAACATCAAACAAACACAACAGCTTATATAAAAAACGAAACAGTTAAAATTAATGTTACAAGATAAAAGTTTAAAGTTAAAGTCGCTTCTTTACAGTATCTTAGGTTATGATAATTTGTGAGGTCAAATGTGTTCAGGTTCCCAAATTTTAAGATGCTTTTTTGGGTAGCTTATCCACCCGTTTAGTTGCAGTTTCTTAATTTAAAATCAACTTTTTTTTTGTAAACTTGTATGATTGTCTTTTCACTGAGGATAACTTTTTCGGGTTTTCGATATTTATCTAAATATTGTGTTTCTGGCGATTTTCAAATCAATCGGCGTTGCAAAATGCGTTCCAAGTTCGTCTCTACAGAGAATTTCTAAACTTATAGGGGAGTGCCCGCTATATTATTTTTTTTATATCTACTACTCAGTTCTCATACTCAGTCTGGATATAATTTCCAACTTATTTTTATTGCGTTTTGGTATAGATTCCAAAAAGGTTAAGTGGCACGCCTATTTTTTTTTCTCCCAAATAGTGGCCTTCCTTCTAAAAAGGTTGGCCACCACTGGTCTTCACGTATATAAACCATCCGTCAGATTCAGCGGCACAGACGGCGAGGGTTGTGGCTAAGTCCGATCATTATGATTTATTTAAGGTTAGATGGTCGGCACTCGGAAGACCACAGTTTACTTAGCCCCTATAGTGGTCAAAGTTAAACTGAAGTGAATTTGATAAATTCATATTTATAAATTTTTCAATTACTCAGTGGTGACTAACTACTTTCAATGGTGCTGGT
The DNA here is from genome assembly GCA_963680715.1 of Tetragnatha montana. NCBI lineage: Eukaryota > Metazoa > Arthropoda > Arachnida > Araneae > Tetragnathidae > Tetragnatha > Tetragnatha montana. The sequence goes on along the minus strand of OY796677.1, from coordinate 10,956,075 downwards.
GCCAGAACTTAGTGATGACTGTGGTGGAATAACCCGCTGATGATGAAGGACCAATTCGTGCATGACTTGTTAAAGTCAACTCCTCTCACCCCTTCTGTGCGACACTCTTGACCAGCTGTGCGACTGTGCTGTGCGACACTCTTGACCAGATCTCTGCCTTCATCTCCTTCTGAAAGGTGAGTACATTTGTCTACTCCACACCAGACCCCCGTAGTAAAAAGGGTGTTTTAAAGGACAGGGATTCAAATTGATAACAATAAGTTAAATTTCGTATCTTTCCCTCTTTGCCAAGCTAAGGTCCATATTCAGAAAGACAAGCACGTAGAAGAAACGGGAACGGTACGCGGAAACGGTGAAAAAGCTCTCGACACGAGCGATTTCAAACTCCGGAGCTCTAGTCCGCCATATTGTTCCGAGATTCGAATCGTATGCGGATTTCTTTTACACTTTTTGTGGTCCGTTAAATAGTTCAAAAAAATCTAGAATAGCTACTAATTAGTACCGAAAAAGCCCACAGACATTAATATATTACGAAACTAATGGACATAAGTGTTAGCAGAATTTTGTATTTTGTTTTATCAGTGTGTAATTACTTGTAAGGTGTGAGACAGGAGTGTGAAATCTCCCGTTTCGGTATCGTTTCTATCTCGTTTCTTCAACGTGTTTGAGTTTCTGAAAATTAAACGTCAAATGTTAGGAACATCGCCAAAAATTGCAAACTTATCGACAGTTAACCACAGTAGGGTATGCATAATTGTTTTTCTGGTTGGACCCAAATATCCATCCCCCTCATCGTCAGGCCAGCAGCTAGAATTCTTCTTCCGGGGAGATGACCGAGACCAAAAGTACCCTCAGTCCCTTTATGAAATGGGTGTATTAGGTTATTCATATTAGGTTTACAAAAAAACGGGTTCATATTGTAAAGACGCAGAAATAATTACGACTAATTAAAATTCAAACTCAACCTGGTTTATTCAAGAGTAAGCCCACATCCAAATATAGTGCTGTAAACACATCCAAATATACTAGCTTTTAAAAATTCTATTTTGTTTGGGATTATATTTAAAGTATTTTTTTTTACAAAACGTTGGTATAAAATGCAGTGAAACATAAGCAAATTAGGGGCAAACATTTGTAATGGGGCGGTTGGAAAATTTTCTTCTTGAAAAGGAGGAGGTTGTCCCAAATAGTTTCGCGACTTTTCCTGGATAATTTTTATTAGATACATTATCCCAAAATCGTCCATCTTTCATTAAAACATCTTAAAAGATAATTAAGGGCCGTATTCAGAAACTTTTAACACGATTATGAAACGAGTCGATAACGATTCGAGACCGAGAACGACATCGAAATGATATCGAAACGATCATTTTCAAACGAGTACTTCAGCTCTCTCGTTTCCTCAAAAACGAGTAATATAGCGGACTCTGATTGGTTGAAAAGAAATTCGCGAGGTTTGCAAACCTCCCAACGATGACGCGAATTTCCAGATATCTCCTGAATGAACTCCCCCGTTTATTACAAACGAATTAAAAGCAAGCTTCGCTTGCTGATGGATTCAAGAACCTATGAAATTAAAAAAAATGCCATATTAGTACACCGGAACATTTTAAATTTTAATAAGCGTTACCACAATGGGAACGTACGCATACGGAACAGAACAGCAGTTGGCGGGCCAGAGCCAGGTCAGACAAAGCTGGGGGAAAAGTCTCTAAGTAACAGTTTAAATCCCCCGTGAGGACTTTCAAAACCTTGGGGGATTTCTCATGTGAATTTAGCTTTAGATATATTTAAAGTTCATTACATTTTTACAAATATGGAAAGAAAATTGTATAAAAATAAATTCCATTTTGTGAAGCTATGGGATTTATAGTATTACTGCCCACGCTGTGTAAATTTGTTTTTAACATTTTGGATTTTGGGAGGGAAAACGTTTACCTCTATACTTTTAGGAATACTATTTTTTATATAGTGGAGTCGCTTGTGTCAAAAACCAATGGTGTAAAAAAAACTTTTGGCAGAAGCTTAGTGAGTGGTATCATTCGATTCGTAATGACGTCTACATTAACGTGGTACCGGGTGTTTTTTCCGAATTCCGTGCAGGGGGTCTCTATGACGTCATGAATGCAAGATGGCCGCCGCAGGAAAAAAGCTGTAAATGGCGATCTAGCAATGTTATCGGAACTATTTTTTGACAAAAAGCTCAGAAATATATATTTTTATCGAATAACTACAAAAATAAGCATCTAAATCGGTTAAAAATTGCGTTTATGACGTCATAACCAAAAACTGGCTATTTTCACCAAAAATACAGTATTTTGTCATGTAATACTTTTAATAGATGCTATTTTCAACGTGAATGTAATGAAAATATGTTCATAATAAAAAAACCAACAATGAAAATTTCATTGATGGTCACAAAAGGCGGATATGACGTCAGAAATCCAAAATGGCTGTCACATAGAATACAATTTTTTATTTTTTTATTCAAAAATTTTTTAATTGGGAATTATTACACTTATATGAATGTAATAAAGGTATTTTGAGGAAAAAATTTAACAAAACATTTTAAAATTCCTGAAAAAAGCATCGAAATATTAGGTGTGAAAGACAGAACTACAGTATTTTGTCATGTAATACCTTAAATAGATGCTATTTTCAACGTTAATGTAAAAAAAATAAGTTCATAATTAAAATGCCAGCAATGGAAATTTCATTCTTTGTCACACAAGGCGGATATGGCGTCAGAAATCCAAGATGGCTGGCATGTGAAATGAATTTCTTTAGTTTTTTACTCCAAAATGTTTTATTTGGGAATTATTTTATCCTTAAAATGACTTTATTACAACATTAATAAAAGAATAATAATTCCCATATAAAAAATTTTGGAGTAAAAAACTAAAGAAATTCATTTCACATGCCAGCCATCTTGGATTTCTGACGCCATATCCGCCTTGTGTGACAAAGAATGAAATTTCCATTGCTGGAATTTTAATTATGAACATATTTTCTTTACATTAACGTTGAAAATAGCATCTATTTAAGGTATTACATGACAAAATACTGTAGTTCTGTCTTTCACACCTAATATTTCGATGCTTTTTTCAGGAATTTTAAAATGTTTTGTTAAATTTTTTCCTCCAAATACCTTTATTACATTCATATAAGTGTAATAATTCCCAATTAAAAAATTTTTGAATAAAAAAATAAAAAATTGTATTCTATGTGACAGCCATTTTGGATTTCTGACGTCATATCCGCCTTTTGTGACCATCAATGAAATTTTCATTGTTGGTTTTTTTATTATGAACATATTTTCATTACATTCACTTTGAAAATAGCATCTATTTAAAGTATTACATGACAAAATACTGTATTTTTGGTGAAAATAGCCAGTTTTTGGTTATGACGTCATAAACGCAATTTTTAACCGATTTAGATGCTTATTTTTGTAGCTATTCGATAAAAATATATATTTCTGAGCTTTTTGTCAAAAAATAGTTCCGATAACATTGCTAGATCGCCATTTACAGCTTTTTTCCTGCGGCGGCCATCTTGCATTCATGACGTCATAGAAACCCTCTGCACGGAATTCGGAAAAAACACCCGGTACCACGTTAATGTAGACGTCATTACGAATCGAATGATACCACTCACTAAGCTTCTGCCAAAAATTTTTCGAAACATGACATAAGCGACCCCACTAATACTGGTATACGTTTTGATTCCTTCAAACCTATAAAAAATGTTAGCTATCTTGCAATTTTTTTTTAAAACTGGCTTGTTTCTCATCTTACTCACCAGTCAAAAAACTTGTCTGCTAGATAGCGTTAATATTAAAGGGATCGGCAGTTTGCCGAAGCCCAATGAGACATTGATACAATAGCATTATTAGAATATAGAGCATTTCCAACCACATGACTCGGACCTAACAACGGCCTTAGCAATAGACACTTTGCCCCACGGAAGGTTAACAGAAAAATAACTCGTCGTGGAATTATATTATAGTATTTGCAATCACTTGACCCCTTGACTATTGAATGGGAACACTGTTTTCTTTTTCCAGCTTTAAAACATCTGGAGAAGTTTTCTATGTGGGGAGAGGTGTCAGGGTTTTGCTGGTCGCATGGAGGTCTTTTAACATTAGGAGAAAAAATAGGTGCCGCCTTTTTTATTAAAAAAAAAAAAAAAAAAAAACTGGTCGTATGAGGAGGTGATCGTTGTATTTATAGGGGTGGTCGGTCAGTGAGGTTTTACAAATTATTAAGCCCAGTTCTCATGAAATGCGCTTTAAAAACCGCATGCGAAAAACACAAGAGAATTTCCCTACGTTTTCTGAATAAGAGCAATCCTTTCTTTCAAAACTAGACTCACATGTCAAAAAGGGGCCAATCACAGGCCTAGAAAAAAGCACCCGGATTCAAAATCCGCACGCTGTTTTTCTTGGTTTCAATCCAAGAAATTAGGAAAAACCGTATGCACTTTTAGTCACAAGGGGAATTCAAGGGGGGATTCAAGGATTTAGTCACAAGGGACTTTAACAAAATAGAATTAGTTTTATATTGATGCTCCGAACCAGATTTTGCATAATCGTCTACCACTTAAAAAGAATACCCTAACAAATTAACCCTTTCAGTCCCTGCGATTCTCCAGAGGATCCTTTGAGGTATTTTCACGTTTTGAGATTAAATTTTATTGGATGGGAACTACTTTGTTTCTTATAGTGACGTCATAGGGTCAACTTAAGTTGCTGTCTATACTTGACTGCAACGTTTCTTGAACCCAGTACGTCACAAAAGCGGAAGGAGAAATCGGTAAACACAAAGCCTGTTGGGTTGTTAGGAGGAGTTTCGGTACGCAAATCGTGATTGAAAAGCACTATAAATACATGAGTTTAACAAAATAATCATATTTTTAAATTGACGTTCTTTATTTCACTCAAAATTCAGACACCGCGATGGGAACTACTTTGTTTATTAGTGACGTCATAGGGTCAACTTAAGTTGCTGTCTAGTATAGAAATTTTGCTGTTTGTTATACTATACTGGGTTTCTTTTAATATTCTGTCGCTTACAATGAGCCATACTCTTAGGGTGTAATCCAAGTAAGCCTCAAAATGAGCGAAAACACTATTTTGTGGATGAAATTTCCAGAAAAAACCCTCTCCAATCTTACTTGGAATTCCCATTAATTATAAAATTTTAAAATTAAGTTCCCCAAAATTAATATAAAATGTGTAAGTCATCTAAAACTTGACATAAAAAATACTCGCAAGGAAAAAATGTTTGGTCAAACCCCCTCCCGAAACAAAAGTCTGGTTGCGGCCCTGCATGGGTAGTTGGCGGGAATTCTTGAGACAAGCAGTGATGAGTTAAATGTCTTAACCTTTTCTTAAATGGCATATTTAAAACTCGTAAAAATAACTGTAAATCTCTAAATAACTTTGCATATGTTTTTCTGTGATTCAACTCCCGTCAGAAGTTCAAAAAAAAGTATCAATAAAACTTTTGTAGAACAGTAGTTGTGCGAACTCTTAACTATCCAATTACCCATTATCCAAATCTTTCTAAGGAAAAATGTTAATGCTTATATTTTGCCTTGAATGAAAATGTCATACAAATAGTTCATAACTACGCACTGTAGAAATTTTAGAAACCGTAAACAACGTTGTTTTTAAGTCATGAAAAATAATACTTTACACCCTATTTGTATGTCAATGAACTTCCCGTGCTTCTGACTAATATTTTTTGTGTTTCTGAATGATTTTCAATGGGAGTGTAAATATTTTATAATTTCTTTTTTTTTTTATAACTTCGCATTTTTTACAACTTCTTATGGTTGGTTATTTCTATTTTATTACGATATCTATACCATATGAAGCATTATTCCCGTCTTTCACTGTCTTATATTATGAATTAACTTAAAATTTTTTTTGGAATAGGTAGGTATGCTTTAAGCAGTGTTTTAATTTAGTGAATACCTTAAAACATTAAAATTAATTTGTAAGCATAATAATAATTCATTTGACGGAAAATACGAACTTTTATAATACGTTAAGAAGTTTTTAAAGTTTTAAATTATTGTAACTTTGGACACTAATACTATAGTAAGCAAAAGCGAGCGGTCTATAGAGTATTTTCAGGTGACGTCACAACCGGTTATTTTCTTTTAACTGTGTACCTTCTGTAGGGCTTTTAACTGTTGCTAAGGCCTTTGTTTATCTGTTGCTAAGGCGGTTTTTAGGTATGGGATCACGTGATTGCAAATGCTCCAATAGAAGAATTCCACGGCTAGTCATTTTCTGTAACTGTTAACCTCTGTAGGGCAAAAAACTGTAACATCTTCTGTTGCTAAGGCCGTTGTTAGGTACGAGTCATGTGATTGAAAATGCTCTATAGCGAGCAGAATGAGAAACAAAGCATGTGAAGCTAGGGAAAAAACCTCTAAAAAAGTAAGACTCTAAATTCCTAAATCTCATGTGAATTCAGATTTAGAGACATTTACAGTTCATTAGTTTAAGTAAAGAATATTCCTAGGAAGAAACATTTCTAAAGCAATTTGTGATAGTAATGCTATGGGATTTAGAATGCTACTGTCCACGCTGTTTTTTGTTTTTAATTTAGGAATTATGAAAGAAAAAGTTTTTTTTTATACCGTTGTTACATTTTGTGTCCTTCAAACCTATAAAAAGTTTTATCTATATTCTATTTTTTTAAAGTGGCTGTTTCTCATAAAAATCACCAGTAAAAATATTTAAAAAAAAAATATATTTTGTATTTTTGTAATTTATGAACATATTTATCTGCAATCAATTCTATTTTTTTAACACAGGGCTTCGTGGAATGCTGAGGCCCAATGTAAGTACAATAATAAGTAGGTCTTCCCGATTTGGAGCTTCTGAGTGACGTATATTCTGCCGTCCTTAGCAAGAAGGGCGCATCTCCGAAAATCAAGATTTTCAGTACAAGCACTTTTCGTTTTTTAAGTTTCGCGTCCAGTTAATTATACTTTTACCCCATTTTCGGGACTTCATACTGTAGGTCCAATCATTCTTCAACTTACTACGGCCTTTTTTTCACGGGAATTCACACGTCATAACCAATTTAGAGGAGATACGCCCTTTCCGCTTAGTAAATGAGGGTGATATTCGAGATATACGCCTTTTTTGTTAAGCATTCCAAGCACTTCAAGCGGTTTCCTGGCAGATTTTAGCCGGGGTTTTTAACATGATTTGTTAGTTGTTTCTACACTACTTTTTTACGCAGATTATTAAATTTAATCATTAAATTAAATCGAATTTTTGCTAAGCAAAAAAGCCGTATGTCAGGAGATGCGGCTTTCTTCCTTAGTAGGGAAAGGTATTCGGCATGATATCCGCCTTTTAGGCTTAGGAAAAACGACATACGCCTAATCGCCTAAGGATTTCAAGAAATTTCAGAGGTACGCCCTTTTTCACTAGCGTTTTTGTGTACCTTTTCGTACCCATAGGTACATGAATGAGGTATCATAAGGTGCAGAAGACTCCAAAGATTCTAGATATGCAAAAACCTGAAAATCTCCAAAATCCGAGATACGCCCTTCTTGCTAAAGACGGCAGTATTATGAATTCACTTTAAAATTTTGAGGTATAGGTATGATTTAAGCAATGTTTGAATTTTAGTGGATAGGGGCACCTTGGGACACTCCATTTTTCAGACCCAATTTTACAGTTATGAACTCGTGCTTACAGGTACTAATAAATGATTTGAAAATTTACTCTTCAACGTGTTTTGGAATCTTTGGCGCGTCTGGGTCGTTATTTATTGTAGTTTCAAAAGATTTTTTTTCTACAAAATAAGTTTATTTATGTCATTATAGTTGTGTTGAGATTAAAATATGTGTATTTATTAATATTTTAGAAAAGAAAGAGAATTTTTTTTGCTAAACCTAAAAGAGTAATTAAGTTTTATATATCCAAAGTGTCAAGTGGGACACCTTGGGACATGTTAAAAGACACCAAAAAATTTTCAAGAGTAAAAAAAAATTGTTTTTTATTAAAAAATTAAATGATTTTAAGAAGTTAAAGGATTATAATTTAGAAACTGGTGCAAAAAAGTTTCTGGAAGGAAACAGACGAAATCAGTGATTTATTTATATATTAGCTTTGTTTGAATGAATATAACGGCAGAAATAAATTAGAAAAATAGCATGGAACTAGAAGACTAAGGAAGAGCCGTATCGGGAAACGAGTGAAGCATTCCCTGTAACCGCGGCGCCATCTTGTTGCGATGACAACATTGCGATTTCCCATGCAAAGCAATGGGTGATTACGTATTTTATCGGTGTATTTGATAGTAATTTTCCTGGATATTTTTTTTAAATAATTACATTCGGTGAAAGAACAGTGTTCTGCCTCATGTTCAGCGGAATAAATAGTGAAGAGGATTCTTAGAAAACGTTTTTAGGTAAGTTGAACAATTCATGTTCTAGTTACTTGTCTCATTCTATTTAAATGTGTTTATGCAATAATATTTCTTTATTTTATGTAAGTAATGAAATAATTGAACTAAAAATTTATGTAATACTGTTTGAAATGTTAAATAATTGATGAAATAATAAGTTTAAGTTGTGTTGCTTGGATCTGTTTAATTCATATGTTCTTGGATGTTACGACGACATGTAAACATTCTTATTTTAAAATATTGTTATTAATAATATTATTCTTATTTAAATATTATTAAAAAATTTGGAATTCTAAACATTATCATAATATTAGACTGCTTAGGAATTAAGGAAAGGGATTTTTATCAATATTTCGTGGTTCTATGCTTTATTTAAATAATTTTAATTATGACTTTGAAATGGAGAATTTATTGTATATTTGCATAGGTTCCATCCTGGGGACGGAATTCCGTTTTTTTAAAATTTCTGTGAATGTAATTCCGTCCAGTGTTTTTATTACAAAATGCAAAATCAGTTGACTGATTGACAGCGATTGGTACTAAAATTCAGTACTTACATCGCACATTTTGTCCACAAATAAGCCTGTTTTATACTGTAGATACAGCTTTAACTTAAAATTTAAGGACCTAATATTTCATTTTATTTACATGATATTTTATAACTTTTTCTGCAATTTTAAAAAAAATTGCTAGACTAGGGGAAAATGATTTAAAAGCTAGTTCAAAGTTCAGTCTTGCAATTTTTGAAGAGTAAAACACCCATATATATTTGTTTTTGATAATTTTATAACGTTTCTTCTTTTGCTTCAGTCTTATATTTAATGTGAAGGCTGATTGTAAATTTCTACGAGAAAATCCATGGGTTACATTTTAACCACTGGTGAAGTTTCTTATTACATACTTAAAAACAAAGTTTATTTAATATTATCAAATTGTCTACAAAATGTTAATGGCATTTTTTAAATTTCAGATCAACAGTGCATCAGAATACGAATTATGCACATAGAATATGAATTTCAAGACTAAGAACTTGACTGTATTTTTAAAATTGTAATTATCTCAACTGCTTAATTTTCTAACTATGTATATAGCCCATGGCAAATTTGTATTTTCTTTTTGCTTGGACCCCTGGAAGATATGATGAAAGATTTTTACTATGAAAATCGTTTAATAAAAGATATATTTGCAAAATTGGAGCTCAATCAAAATCTTTGCATTAAAATTTACTTGACAAAGTTCTTAAAGATAAAAACAGTAAGAAAAATATTTCAAAGAATTTTAACAAGTTACAAAACATATTTTGTTATAAATATTAATTTTTTGAATAACTTATTTTGCCTCGAATTATCCTGGGTTTTGATACCCATTTAAAAAAAATTATACAAAATCCTTTCTTTTACTACTTTTACTAAATGAGTAGCATGTTTTTTGCTTTAAAAAAATATCAAACTTTACTGTTTCAAACTTTCTTTTGATAAAAAGTTTTTAAAATCATTTACTTATTTGTTTATTATTCTATTTTTATTTTCAGAGATTTATTTATAAATCTCTAAAAAGTATTTTTATCTTGTTTCATTTCTAAGTTCATTGAAATATGTTTAGTGTTTAAAAGTTTTAATTGTGTCAAGAAGTTAAATTTTCAAAGGTAAGTAAAAAATGGTAAGTATTTTATGGGAAAGGGTAACTAATAGGGCAATAATATGCCTTTAATTTTTTTTTTTGAAGTTGGAACTAACTGCCTAAATTTGTAAAGCGGAAAGACCGCGTTCTTCACTTACGTCGCTCAAAACGAAAAGCGCGTTAGAAACGGCAAACATCGTGAATCTGAGCGGCCGCCATCTTGTTGCGATTATTTCTAGTCTCATAATCGGCTTCAGTTAAACCGGTAGCTCGGACCGTTTATGGCACTTCCTTATTGTACTAGTTCCATGAAAAATAGTTAAGTAAAAAGTGTCCCAAAATGCCCCACTCTCCCTTACCTAAAAAATTTAATTTGTAAAGTTAATAATAAGTAATATGAAGAAAAATACAAACTTATCTAAAACTTTAAGAAATTTTTAAAAGTTTAAAGTTACTGTTAATTTGGCCACCAATACAGTTAAAGTAAGCAAAGGCGAGCGGTGTCTAGCGAGCAGAATGTGAAAAAGCATGGGAAGCTGTGGAAAAGAGTATCTCAAAAAAGTAAGAGGCTTAATTCCTTTGGGAATTTTTAAAAACGCATCTTATGGTGAATTCAGGTTTAGAGATATTTAAATTTCATTGGTTTTAGTAAAGAATATTTCTCTGAAGAAACATTTTAATGCAATTTGAATGCTATGTTACAATAATATGTGTTATGTTGCTAAACAATGTTACTCTCCACGCTGTATTTTTTTTTTTTAATTTCAGAGTTCGGAGGGAAAAGTTATTTTTATTTATACTGTTATATATTTTGTGTCCTTCAAACCTATAAAAAGTTTTAACTAACATGTATTTTTTTAGAAAGGCTGTTTTTCATAAAAATCACCAGTAAAAAAACCTATAAATATTTTTTATATATGAATTTTCGTTTATTTTTGTATACTATCATAACAACTGTAAAGATTGTAAAAGGGCATAGTGGGATGCTGATGCCCTATTTAATGTAAGCTTAATAAATTATAAGACGTTATTTCCATAAGTACATTTTACACTATAACTGTTAAGAAGCATAATTATTTTAAAATTACACATTTCCTTTTAATTTTGAATAATATAACTATAATTAGTTCTAATTACTGATCGTTACAAAAAGTCATTGCCAAACTTTTTGGGGTGTTTCAAATACAATAGTCAGGATCATAAGACAAACGAGGGGTCACAAGCGCGTTAGTGCGTCACTGTAGAGTGCGAACAAAAGTTGCCAGAAGCTACGAAACGTGGGTTGTTGTATGCCCAACCCGCGGCACGCATGGCACATTTTTTGGCTCAGACTATACAATGAATCTTTTCACGCAACAATATTTTGTTTAGTTAAACGGGCCTTGGGAAAATCACTTTTTCATATACTCGGCAGCAACGTTTCCTGATCCTATGACCTCACTGAATAACCAAGTAGTTCCCAGCACGGTGTCTGAATTTTGAGTGAAATGAAGAACGTCAATTTAAAAATATGATTATTTTGTTAAACCCATGTACTATATAAAGTGCTTTTCAATCACGATTTGCGCACCGAAACTCCTCCTAGCAACCCAACAGGGGCATTGTGTTTACCGATTTCTGCTTCCCCATTTGTGACGTAGTACTGGGTTCAAGAAACGTTGCTGTCGAGTATAGCGTCTTTTTATCACGATTGTGCACAATTATGTGGGACCCGAAGATTTACTTAACTCACAATAAAAATTATACTAATTCTCGGGAGATGCAACGAAATTTTCATAGTTATACTTCAGTTCATATTATTTCCACGCTTAACTAGGGGATAATTAATTTTCATCTTGCATTTACATGAATACTATAACAGCCATATTCAAAGCCGTCAGTGTTAAATCCTTGGACAAAGAAGGATTCCACCAATCAGAGTCAATGATGACCTAATTTTTCTTTCTTTAGCTGCTGGTTAACACCGATGCTGATGGCTGTGAATATCGCTGTAAGAATTTTAAGCTACAAAGGGTAGTTCGTGAAGGTTTTTTTTTAGACTCAGTGGTCCGCGGACTTCTCTGAGTTAGGAACCACTGGTGTAAATAAAACAGCTTTTTGAACTAAATATAATTATTGTGTTCTATTTTTAATATACTTTATTAGTTTTTTTATTAAGTGGTGGCTATACTCATCTTTAATTTTATTTAATAATTTCAAACATTGGTTCTTAAACAGTACAAACTTTCATAATTCGACCTAATTTGTCATGTATGGCCAAATATCGTTTACTTTTAGTTGTAGTTACCTAATCTTTACATATTTGGGTGTGATCTGTACTACTAGGGTTGATGGTGTTTCTCCTATAATTTTCAGGATAATGGATCATTGGAAGTGCTTTGATTAGACTGAGAAATACTGTCCCGGAAAGTTCTTCTGAAAGATGCAACGTTCATTATGCATTCTTACAGTGTGGACAGCTCTGCTCTGTAGTTTTATGGAATTGGAGCTGATAAAATGTAAGTCTTGATAGTATTTCTAACTCAATATATTACAATGCAATATTTCCTAAACTTTTCTGTGCCTCAAAATTAAATTTCTGAGAAAATACGATAGGATTATAAAGATCTTTTATTGAATTCTATCACCAACTCATATCATAGTTGTTTAATATTATTTTTAAGGCTGTACTTCATGTTATAGTCCGCCCAAACAGTGCATTCCATGATGAGAGTTTATAAAAAATGCTCATAAACCTATACCTAAACGACCCATAATTTTCGTGAAAATCTGGATAGAAAAATGTATGACGCCACATCTCGTTTAGGGGAGATAAATATAGATAAAAACTTGCCTAATAAAAAGGTAGTTAAATGATAAAGTTAAAGAAAAAAAGTTAAAACATTTTGAAAATTAATTTTACTTAATTAGTGATTAGGATAATAATTAAGTAATTTATTTACATTTTTACTATTAAAAGTAAAAAAGTAACTTAAATAAACACCTAACACTAATAAATACACTTTTTCTATGAAAATATTTTGCTACCAAGAGCCTCATAGGATTTACTACCACTAACGTCTATGGTGTTTATGCTACCATCATTTTAATTACTTATTTATTTAAAAATTTAAAAAACATATTTAGATGGATTTTCTTGTGCAGAGTAATTAAGCAACTCTTCGTATAAATATACATATCAAAATAATATATATGAAACAATAAGCTGAAATTAACCCTTGTAGAGGCTATTTTTTGGCCGAAAGTGGTAATTCAAAAAATTTAAAAAACATATTGGAATCGGGGATTGAATCTAAACTTTAGAAATTATAACACCTAAAGATGCAATAATTCAATAATAATTTTATTATTGATAAAACTTAAAAATATGTATTCATTTTGTTTAAAATTTAATTTTTAACTTATGTTAGTACGAGTATATTTGCTAACATGGGCTGTAGATGTTTCTGATATAAATTTATAATGTATACTTTTATTTTAACTAACATGCTTTCTTAATTACATACAATTTAGGCTAAACTTTTAAACTGAAAGTGATAAGAGTTTAAAACATTACTAATTATATAAATATGAATTTTAAAAAATTATCTTATTTAGAGATGGCTATGACTAATGCTAGCATTAGTCATAGCCACCACTAAATAAGACATATTTTAAAAATTCATATTTTGAATCTTTAATATCACGCCACGCCTACTAAGTATTTGTTCAAATTCTAGTGAATGCTCCAACTTTTGGAGTGCAAACATCTACAATTTAATTCAACTATCAGTTATTAGTTAATAACTGATAGTTATTAGTTTACTATCAGTTATTAGTTAATAACTGATAGCACAGGTTTGCAAGAAAAAACTTTCTAAAAGCTGTTTTGGATATTTCAACTGATTTTGGTAATATCTGATGCGCTGAATCCGAATATGGCCTCCATTTTTCTCCTACACGTCAGGTTTTTTGACAATTTACGTTTTATGTTAATAAGGGAAATACCTCAAAATTAATGAATATAGACTAATAAAACCAATTATTTAATTCAGAATATTCCTTAAAACCTATTTTCCTATGTATTTTGGTGTGCTGAATCCAAAAATGACCTTTTTTATGTCCTAAAGTATCATGTTTGCTTTCAATTCAGGTAAAAAGGGCAATATCTCAATAAAAGTTAAATAAAATTTTAAAAAATAATTTTTTTATTCAAATTTCTTATAGAAATGATTTTCCTTATTGTTTTTGGTGTGCTAAATCCGAAAATGACTACCGCTTATTTTTAGGACGTCGCATTTTTTTACAATTTAGCTAAATATGTAAGAAAATACAATTTCAACAAATGAATATTTCTCACAGAAATTTATTTTTATTACATATTTTTCATGATAAAAACAACTCCTGTAGTTTTCTTTAGCAGCTCATTAAAATATAATCCATCATTGGTTCATGAAAATCTAGCGAAGAAAAGAATCCCGCACTCTTGTACTACTGCATTTTCTCCCATAGAAATACACGGTCTGGTCGAAATGAGGCTAGCCGAGACGCCGGCGCGATGCTGCTCACATTAAACTCTTCTCTGGGGATTTCTTTTACAGTTAGGGACTTATGGAAATATGCCTCTTAAAGGCCTTGATATGAACGATATAAAAATAGCTTTAACTAAAAATTTCGTTGAAAACTCTCGGATAAAAAAAACACCTAAATTTGGGGAAAATAGGCCAAAATTGAAAATAAATATGCGTTTATGAAAAATCCTGACGTGTAGGATTTTTTCATTATTTTTCCCGTAATCAGCACACCAAAATACATAGGAAATTGATGAAATTACTCAAACAGCTTTTTCGTTGCAGACCTGTGTAGTTGAAATACATTATAGATGTAAGCAATTCTTTTCAGGATCCTAGTTCAGAAAAGTCGTGGTCTTCCAAAAGATGAAGTCTTTACTAGAATTTGAATAATAGTTTGGCTGGTGTGAGATTCAAGACTCACCATGCTCGAAAACGTCTTGTGATGTTAGTTCCAAGTTGAAGCTGCTCCAAACTTCCTAAAATGTAAGCTTTAATACATATCCTCAAATCTCAATAAATAACAACGTAGAATTTCAAAAAATTTCTAAAAATAATTTTTTTGTCTTATAAGTATCACATTAGTTTAGAGATTTCTTTGCCTAAGGACTACAATATAAGTTCTCATAGATTGTATCGTAAGGGCGAGCGCGCACGGGTGACTTTTGTCACGGTGACAAAGACAAAATTGTTGCCTTGGCTATTGAAACAAGTTATTACAAGTTAGAGCGAGCGCGCACGGGCGACTTTTGTCACGGTGACAACTGACAAAGACAAAAACAACGTTGCTAAGGCTGTTGTTAGGGGCGGGACATATAAGCATCCAATAGAAGCATTCGCACATGACATCACTGGAGGATAAAAACAACGTTGCTAAGGCCGTTGTTAGGTAAAGTCATGTGATTGAAAATGCTCTATTGTTTTCTTGTGATATTTTTGATACTAGTAATCCTGGTCGCCGTGACTTTAGTCACTCGTGCGCGCCCAGCCTTAAGAGTGCGGGCACTAGGCGACGTGACACTTGGCCGGTTGCCAAGAATTTCTTCATAGAGATCCATTGTTTTCTAGTGATATGTTTGATACTAGTAATCCTGGTCGCCGTGACTTTAGTCACTCGTGCGCGCCCAGCCTAATTTATCACCGCTACGATAATTGATCAGTCGCATTCAAACGTTAATTGATATACTTCGTCTATATTTAACTCTTTTAGATACCCTTAAAGTTTAAAAGATATTTTGAAAAACTTTTTTGTCGATCAGAATTGAGTTCGTTACTAGAAAATACGTTTCTTTAACAAACTCCATTGTTAACAATGAACAATTCACTTCCATTAATAACAAAGGGAATATGTTAATTTTACCGTTTATTGGTAAAATTTTTTCACAGGCGTTCCTGTTTCTAAATATCTTACTATTCCTTTGCTCCATAGGATTCTTAACTTTTCGAGATACCAACCTAAACTGGAAAACTTCATTATTTATGCTCAGAAATTTCATTTTTTTTCTATTGTTTCCCCCTTTACTTTGAACAGAAAAAATATCATGCATACTAATCACTCGTAAGTGCAATTTTAAACAACTTCAAAATTAAAGCGGCATGATAACAAACTTTAAAAACCTTCTTTTTTTCTGTAGATAAATGTTTTACCCAAATTTTGCTGAATATAATCTTTGTAATAATATATACTTTCTCATTTCAAAAATACACTTGCGGTAATGTCATGGTTCCATGTATTTTAAAGATAACTTTAACAAAGAGAAGAATATATAATTTTAGGCTTAGTAATTTGAGTGATCTGAAGGTGTAGATTTGACCAATATAGAGGGTATAATCCAAAACTCGTGAGGGGAAAGGTAAGAGGTGATGAATATACTCAAAGACAATTCAAAATTACCCTTGACAGGGGTGAACAGATGGTCTAGTCTCTAGAGCAGCGATTTCCAACTAGTAAAAGTACTACTCGAGAACGCAATCGAAGTAATGGCAGCAAAGTAATCAAGCTCCTTTCGTATCCATGATATGTATATTCTTCGAGAGAGGGAGTCTTTAAAATGGGGAACAGTTCTGACAAGGGATGGACGAAGGTCATTTACATGCTGTGAAGGTGTATATTTTCATAAATTTCATAGGATATAGACTTTTGGGCCTACCTCTTTTAATACTGAGTATGCAAAGGAGGGGGGGGGGGTGTTCTTCCAGAAAATTTTTACATGTTACCCTAAAAAATAGCGTTTAACGTCATTTTTGGATACTTAAATCAGATAATTCTTATGTAAAGATTGGGATAGGAATTACTATCGCAAATACTCAATATGGAAATTTTTCGACTTACTGTGATTTTTCCACCACCAAATATTCTGCCACCCTGTACCACATGCCTACATACGGCCCTGATTATTTCTAATTCATTGACCCTTATTCTTTCAATAACCTCTCCCTATATAGGTGCGTTCTGAAAATAAAGTTTCTATATGCTATACTAGACTGCGACGTTTTCTGGCCCTAATACGTCACTAACTAAGTAGTTCCCAGCGCGGTGTCTGAATTTTGAGGGAAATGAAAAATGTCAATTAAAAAATTATTATATCCATGTGTATATAGCGTCTTTTTTTTCACGATTTGTGTACCGAAACTCCTCCTAGCAACCCAACAGGCTTTCTGTTTATGCAGTTTCTGCTTTCGTGAAGGGACGTTATAGGGTCTGAGTATAGTCACTAATGTTTCTAAAGCAGGGTCTCCAAAGTTTTTAGCTCAAGGGCACTTTTACTAGTCTAAACTGCCCGTTGTGTCAGGTGCAATATGTCGGGCTATGGATCTTACTCCATAAAAGTCAATCAACCAACTGAAATGTGCGTGGACCACACTGAAAAACGTAATTTCGAAATTCAAAGGTCAAAACATTATCTTATCGGAATGTTTAGAGATAAAATTAAGTACTATTTGCTTGAAAATTTTAATGTTCTACGGTTTATTTAGATAAGTTTAATTGTAATCCTTTAAACCAGAGATTCCCACTTGGAGAACTCCTCGGACCACCAAGTCTAAAAATAGGAACCTTCACGTACCACCCTTTGAAACTTAAAATCCTCAGTCTCTTCACAAAATTAACTAATTAAGCATGAAATTTTAATACTCTGGAGTGTAACTATTTTAAGGAACTTTAATTACAATACTTAAGCAACTTTTTGTTGTGATTAAGTAAAATCTACGAGACCCACACAGAAATTTAGCTTTGCTTTGTAAATTTATACTACAACACAAAAATTGTAAACAATTTAGTGGTGGCTTTTATATTTAAAAGTTACTCAGCCGTAAGTCATCTCGTATTCGTTCAAATATCTATTTTTTTTTTTTTAAATTGTGTCCTTTTGGGTCCCTCAGCCGACCATTTCCAAGACTCTCACGCTGATCACCAGTTGGGAACCACTGCTCTAAACTGAGAAAAAATTCCAAGTTTTACACCTTTTCTTTTGTACTCGTTGAAGGATGGTTGCAAATCTCGTAAAAAAGACGGGGTGGACACTGAAAAAATCTAGTAAATTACCACGGGCCACATTTTTAGCAACTGGTGGGGTGGTTTGTAAATTTCACTCTGAACATTATGGAAAATAAATTATTATTATTATTATTATACTTTGGAGACTAATTTATTAATAATTATTATTAATAAATTATTATTATACTTTGGAGACTCCTTTTTTAAAGCATTACTGACATACAATGTGAAGGAACGTTTCTTATAAGTTTTCAGGACAGACAAACCTTAGTATGAAACACAGAGTACTAGAACAGAGAGTCCACGGCCATAGGCCATAATGGAAATCGAAAATCATGACATCTTGTTACAGGTTGGGAGAATTGTGGCGCTGGGATCGCACTAAATTCACTAGCGTCTGGATCCAGTTGGAATTGTTCGCCGGCTGCCTATGGGAGATCGAAAACACCTTTCTGCGCATGCGCTGAGTTCTAATTTGGCGAGAGATTTAAGCGGCCGGCATACGTTCCAGTTTCTAGTGTGGCGCCCTCACATCAGTAACGCATTTGAAAATAGCCTCGTGGACCCTCTGTTAGGATATTTCTCTGTGGTATGAAATACTGGCATTAAGTGATGGTTACATTTATTCGATCGCCATTATTACACTTCTGTATAAATTTATTTGTTTAACAGTATGTTAAGTATTTTCTAATGTTGCCTTTCTCTTCCAGGAATGGTAAAGTTATCCCACAAAGGAAGTGTCTATTTGGACGGCAAAACCGGCAGTTGGCACATGCGCCGTAGGTCTCGCGGTTACGTAGCAGTCCCGGCGCTCCAATCAGAACTGTTGCTGGGCATCTGCCGGGTAAAAAGAGTAGAGTTTTGTTGTATATCTGCCGGCCAAATAGACAGTGCCATCTACAAAAGGATGATTCCGTTTTAAAGTACGAGCCTGATGAACTGATGGTCAAGAACCGGGATGCTATTTCAAGCCTGACGTGTATTCATCAGTGAAGAAAATCGCCCAATTTACAAAACAAGCGAACGTTTGACTGGTTAGAATAGTGCTGCAGGTTCTTGGACTCCTGAAGGTGAAGACCTGACTATCTACTGACGGATGGTTGATTGTTTGCCTTTTTATGACGCAAGATTTTTACCTTCGGAGATTTGGGAGTTGGTATCCTCAGATAATAATGACTAGCTCCTATGGAACTGCCCAATTGATAGACTTTCTACGACAGTTTGACTTGACAAGATTTGCATTGTGGTATGTTAAAATATCGAGTGTCTGGACACTTCTTTTGTAACACTAAATTGCTTGTGTAACCCCACCCCTCTTAGTGATCTAATAAAGATATTTCTCTAAATGAGGTCTTTTCATTCAATTCCCATACACTTACTACTTGGTCCACGCCGCTCAGACTGAGCATGCGCGTGGACTTAGTATATATAGGGCGCGCAGGTATGCTTAGAGCGCATGCGCAAACCTGGGAAAAGGTAGAAGTTGCAGCCAAGCTAAGTTGGAAAGTTAGCCAAGGAGTAGGGAGGGTTACCAAGTGAAAGGTAGAGAAAGCAATCAAGGTTGGAAAGCAAAGTCCAAAGCTGACTTGGTTGAAAAGATCAAGTTTGAAGTTGTGCTTGGTTGACAAGTCAAAGTTGACTGAATTTTTCCAAGTCCAAGAATGGAATTGGAACTTAGAATCAAAGCTTAAATGAAGGAAATTCTTAAGCCTTCAGATTCTAAGTTCCAATTCCTTCTTGGACTTGTAAAAATTCAAAGTCAACTTTGACTTGTCAACCAAACTCAACTTCAAACTTGATCTTTCAACCAAGTCAGCTTTGGACTTTGCTTTCCTACCTTGATTGCTTTCTCTACCTTTCACCTGGTAACCCACCCTACTCTTTGGCTAACTTTCTAACTTAGCTTGGCTGCAACTTCTACCCTTTCCCGCGCATGCGCTCTAGGTATACCTGCGCGCCCTATATATACTAAGTCCACGCGCATGCTCAATCTGAGCTGCGTGGACCGAGTAGCAACTACTAGAAAATCGGACCGATAAGTTCAATGAATACAACGTATTATTAGACATCGAACCTTTATTGGGTACCAAAAAATATTACATTTCATTCCAAAGTGGGAATGCTCCACTTACAAGTTTTTGTCAGTAGGACTTGGTGTCTTGATAATCAACTGATAAGACACAAGAGAGGTCGAACTTCAACAGTTCTGGGACATTTCTTCTCAATCAATTGCCAACAGGAACATTCTAGCAACATGACTTTAGGGTTGTAGGATGATGCCCCAAAACCGCATTCACACAAAAATGACCTAGAAAAAAGAGAACTGACTTAGTAACATGCATGGTCATGGGCAAATAGTTTGACGGTAGTTGATTTTCACATGTTATTGCAACAGACTAGGTGGGGATTCTTATAAGTTTCTTATGTGCAACATGGGGTCTATTCAGGAAATGTTCTACACATGTGTAAAGTGAGAAAAAAATAACTACCCCCTATCGGCAGATATAGCCCATTGAATTTGCTAAATCAATGTCCATTCATTGTATTTTTTGATTAAATTTGAAATTTAAGTTAAATTTGTCTTTTTTTTTTTAATCATCATTCACTTACTGCATTGATAGTGCCTTAATGACTCAGTTTCACTATAATTCAATTTTATTTGTAGCAGTCTTTCAATTTTTCACTTTAGTGCTGTATACTAAGCAGACATATAGTTTAATTGTCGAAAAAAGTGTTATTTAAGATTTTTTTTGTCATTTGAAATTTCATAAGGTTAAAAAAGGAAACAAGTCCATCAACAAAATATTTTTGAATAAACATATTTTTTTTCGATGATTATTCTGTACTCTAAATAAGGTCCTGAATTTCCAGTAAAAATTAGGTGATTATACAACGAAATTTCCGTTACTTATACAGTTTTTTTCCCCTCGATTTTCTCAAAACTTGGTTTTTGGACTTATTTCCCTTTTCAAACTGACGATTCAAATATACTATTTAATATCGAAATGTAAAACATAATTACATAACTGTTTTGTCTTTCTTAGTCTTAAAAGGAATAAGCCCAAAAAATGGCAAAATGATTTTTTTGTACTACGTAAACAAATCCCCCAACTTTGCTCTACACACTAGTGGGAAGAGGGGGGAAATAACTACCCTAAAGGCAGATAGTCCCTTGAATTTGAAGAAATCGATGTCAATTCATTGTATTTTTATTTAATTTTAAATTAAGTTTGTTTGTTTGTTTTTCTTTTCTTATTCTTTGTGCTGTAAATAAAGCCAAAAATTTTTTGAAATTAAAAGTGATATTACCTTTTTTATCAAGTCAATATTTGACTTAATGGATTAAACTGCCTTAATGATTCATTTTCATATATATTACGTTCTTCAAGTTTTATTCGTCTTAGTTTTTCCGTTTTCCACTTTTTTTTAAATAACTAAACAGAAATGTAATTTAATCGTCAATTTAAGAGGTTTTTAAAAATGTTTAAAATTATACATTTATAATTTTCCATAGTAAAATATTTTTAAAAAACTTATATGATGATTGATCTGTATTCTAAACAGGGTCTTTTGAATTCCCAGTAAAAATTTGGTGTTTATAAACCTAAAATCCAATCACATATAGAGTTTTCTTAGATTTCTTCTGCTTCAAAATACGACCGTTAGACCGAATATACTTCGTTATTTTTCAATTAAGAATATGTGTAAGTATTCACTACTCAAATTAGTCAAAAAACAGTTTTAATGTAATTTAAATACTGACTTTCAAGAATTCGGAATATTAATTACTTGCAGGATTTAGATCTCATGATCACAATTGATCGCCAAAACCTGGTTTAAGAATTAAATTTTGAGTAAAATCTAAAAAAAACTTGTCGATTGAATTTTATTGGTTTCGATTAAAAATTATGATTACTTTTTATCGATATGGTTTTATTCAGATAATAAGCATTAATTCATTACGAAAAATATATCGCTGAACATAAAAACTCAAAAAGTGTTAAAACATTCGTTCATATTTGCCTAAAACACCAATCTAATTTTCTGAGGATATGCGTTCTCAGTTAGCATTTTTCAGAATAATCAAGTTATCTCTTTGTTGGCAATTTGGCGATCTTTCGTGCGAGAAAAGCGATTTTTATTTTCTGGTGCAAAAAATAAAATCAAGAAATAATGCTCACAGATCATCATTATTATTTTTATGATCACCAGTATTGATTACGACGCGATTTTTTCTTTTCTGATCACCAAACGATGATCCGTGTTTGAATTTTAAAAGATTTGAGTTTTTCCTCAGCCAACTCAACAACTTTTCTTCAGTTCAATTTCAAACCCTACTTTATTGTCCGTGTAGCTCATATTTTTCTCAAATTAATTAAATGTTTTTTGAGTGGGTAAATTAACCAATACCAGTCACCCATTGCACAAAGGTTATTCAAGGAATCCCTCATAACACTGCTTACTAGATACTACACAGGCTAGCCGAGTTTTAAGTAATGAAACCAATTTGACAACTTTCCCCACTGGGATCACCACAAGTCCTACCTATACCGGCCAACCAATAGGATAACACACTGACAAATAAGGAAAAATAAAGGCGTGTTTTCATGACGTAAACTTCTGATTGTTGGCCATTAATGGCTGAGTTGAATTTTTGAGCCATTAAGCCCCGCCTTCATCTCTTTGCCAGCTATTGCCATCTACATTTTTAATGATTTCCGCACCTCGGCTAGCCTGTATATAGTACCTAGTAAGCCGTGGTCAAAAAATTAAAATATCTGTACGGAATGAAAGAAAAAGGTTTCAGTATTGATGTCGAATGCGAATCAATTCCTCTCACTTTGAAACTTTAGCATAATTATCTGCATTAAATTCATTAAAGTTTGACACTTTTCTGCCTTAGGCGTTATTTTTAAAATAAATATTTTCTCTTTTAGCGGTGACTAATGATCGATGTCATTTTAATAAAGTCCAAACTTAGGCTGCTTAGGAAGTTTTGTGGTAGGTAGGACGCGGAATTATTACTCTGCCTCGTGCCAAATATTTGGGGCTACCTTTCAGAAAAACCATTTCTATATAAGTGTAACATATAAAATCGCACAGGAGTTTAAATTTTACCTTAAGCAGCCACAGACACAACTTGAATATAATTCAACGAAAGACAATTCATCGCAACCGGTGGCTCGGAGTGTCACGGCCAGCTTGTTCTAGAAGGCTATCGTTGATGTCATATATGTTTGTTGACCCCATGACGACACTAGGTGGATTGAAAAACGGAATTAATAAAAAGCCTGTTGGGTTGCTGGGAGGAGTTTCGGTATGCAAATCCCCATAAAAGACGTTATAA
The DNA here is from genome assembly GCA_963680715.1 of Tetragnatha montana. NCBI lineage: Eukaryota > Metazoa > Arthropoda > Arachnida > Araneae > Tetragnathidae > Tetragnatha > Tetragnatha montana. The sequence goes on along the minus strand of OY796677.1, from coordinate 10,932,621 downwards.
CGTCTTTTACGTAGTGTAGTGTGTTAAACTCATTATCTATAGATAATGAGTTTAACACACTAATCCTATTTCTAAATTGAAATTCTTAATTTCACTCAAAATTCAGATACCGCGGGGGGAACTATTTTCTATGTTTTCTCTCAGCTTGTTTCTCCAGGGTCAAGTAACGTTGTAAGGCTATACTCGACAGCAACTTTTCCTGAACTCACATCAGTACGTCACTATGCGAAAGGAGAAAATGGGTAAACACAAAGCCTGTTGGGTTGCTACGAGGAGTTTAGGTATGCAAATCCCCATAAAAGACGTTAGATAATGAGTTTAACACACTAATCCTATTTCTAAATTGAAATTCTTAATTTCACTCAAAATTCAGATACCGCGGGGGGAACTATTTTCTATGTTTTCTCTCAGCTTGTTTCTCCAGGGTCAAGTAACGTTGTAAGGCTATACTCGACAGCAACTTTTCCTGAACTCACATCAGTACGTCACTATGCGAAAGGAGAAAATGGGTAAACACAAAGCCTGTTGGGTTGCTACGAGGAGTTTAGGTATGCAAATCCCCATAAAAGACGTTAGATAATGAGTTTAACACACTAATCCTATTTCTAAATTGAAATTCTTAATTTCACTCAAAATTCAGATACCGCGGGGGGAACTATTTTCTATGTTTTCTCTCAGCTTGTTTCTCCAGGGTCAAGTAACGTTGTAAGGCTATACTCGACAGCAACTTTTCCTGAACTCACATCAGTACGTCACTATGCGAAAGGAGAAAATGGGTAAACACAAAGCCTGTTGGGTTGCTACGAGGAGTTTAGGTATGCAAATCCCCATAAAAGACGTTAGATAATGAGTTTAACACACTAATCCTATTTCTAAATTGAAATTCTTAATTTCACTCAAAATTCAGATACCGCGGGGGGAACTATTTTCTATGTTTTCTCTCAGCTTGTTTCTCCAGGGTCAAGTAACGTTGTAAGGCTATACTCGACAGCAACTTTTCCTGAACTCACATCAGTACGTCACTATGCGAAAGGAGAAAATGGGTAAACACAAAGCCTGTTGGGTTGCTACGAGGAGTTTAGGTATGCAAATCCCCATAAAAGACGTTAGATAATGAGTTTAACACACTAATCCTATTTCTAAATTGAAATTCTTAATTTCACTCAAAATTCAGATACCGCGGGGGGAACTATTTTCTATGTTTTCTCTCAGCTTGTTTCTCCAGGGTCAAGTAACGTTGTAAGGCTATACTCGACAGCAACTTTTCCTGAACTCACATCAGTACGTCACTATGCGAAAGGAGAAAATGGGTAAACACAAAGCCTGTTTGGTTGCTACGAGGAGTTTAGGTATGCAAATCCCCATAAAAGACGTTAGATAATGAGTTTAACACACTAATCCTATTTCTAAATTGAAATTCTTAATTTCACTCAAAATTCAGATACCGCGGGGGGAACTATTTTCTATGTTTTCTCTCAGCTTGTTTCTCCAGGGTCAAGTAACGTTGTAAGGCTATACTCGACAGCAACTTTTCCTGAACTCACATCAGTACGTCACTATGCGAAAGGAGAAAATGGGTAAACACAAAGCCTGTTGGGTTGCTACGAGGAGTTTAGGTATGCAAATCCCCATAAAAGACGTTAGATAATGAGTTTAACACACTAATCCTATTTCTAAATTGAAATTCTTAATTTCACTCAAAATTCAGATACCGCGGGGGGAACTATTTTCTATGTTTTCTCTCAGCTTGTTTCTCCAGGGTCAAGTAACGTTGTAAGGCTATACTCGACAGCAACTTTTCCTGAACTCACATCAGTACGTCACTATGCGAAAGGAGAAAATGGGTAAACACAAAGCCTGTTGGGTTGCTACGAGGAGTTTAGGTATGCAAATCCCCATAAAAGACGTTAGATAATGAGTTTAACACACTAATCCTATTTCTAAATTGAAATTCTTAATTTCACTCAAAATTCAGATACCGCGGGGGGAACTATTTTCTATGTTTTCTCTCAGCTTGTTTCTCCAGGGTCAAGTAACGTTGTAAGGCTATACTCGACAGCAACTTTTCCTGAACTCACATCAGTACGTCACTATGCGAAAGGAGAAAATGGGTAAACACAAAGCCTGTTTGGTTGCTACGAGGAGTTTAGGTATGCAAATCCCCATAAAAGACGTTAGATAATGAGTTTAACACACTAATCCTATTTCTAAATTGAAATTCTTAATTTCACTCAAAATTCAGATACCGCGGGGGGAACTATTTTCTATGTTTTCTCTCAGCTTGTTTCTCCAGGGTCAAGTAACGTTGTAAGGCTATACTCGACAGCAACTTTTCCTGAACTCACATCAGTACGTCACTATGCGAAAGGAGAAAATGGGTAAACACAAAGCCTGTTGGGTTGCTACGAGGAGTTTAGGTATGCAAATCCCCATAAAAGACGTTAGATAATGAGTTTAACACACTAATCCTATTTCTAAATTGAAATTCTTAATTTCACTCAAAATTCAGATACCGCGGGGGGAACTATTTTCTATGTTTTCTCTCAGCTTGTTTCTCCAGGGTCAAGTAACGTTGTAAGGCTATACTCGACAGCAACTTTTCCTGAACTCACATCAGTACGTCACTATGCGAAAGGAGAAAATGGGTAAACACAAAGCCTGTTTGGTTGCTACGAGGAGTTTAGGTATGCAAATCCCCATAAAAGACGTTAGATAATGAGTTTAACACACTAATCCTATTTCTAAATTGAAATTCTTAATTTCACTCAAAATTCAGATACCGCGGGGGGAACTATTTTCTATGTTTTCTCTGCGCAGTCGTGATAAAAAGACACTATATATACATGGGTTTAACAAAATAATCATATTTTTAAATTTACGTTCTTCATTTCACTCAAAATTTCAGACACCGCAATGGGAACTACTTTGTTAGTGGTCTATAGGGTCAACCAATGTTGCTGTCTAGCATAGTAGTGAGGCTTGTGTAGATTAACATACACGATGTACTGATGTAACTTTATACGAAAACTTACATTTTTATAGGTGAAACAGTTGCTCTGGATTGTCTTTAATACTCCTTCCTGAAAACCTGTGAAAAGGTAATAAACATAAATTACAAATCGGATTACATTCAAAATGTTATTATTTGCAGAATGTTACTAAATTTAATGGATCTCTTTATGTATACTTAAATTTACTTATTTTTGAATATTTCCGCAGTCATGGTAGTCATCATTAGAACAAATATTATACTGGTACAGTGGAAGCTCTTATAGCGTAATTAATCCGTACCGAGTTTTTTGTCGCTATAAGAGCAAACTTCGAGTGATACACTCGAGTGTAGAATATCACTCGTTTCAAGCAATAAACTCGTTAAGCTAAACTATCAATTTTGATTCTTTTCGGGAAGGTGGACTCGATTCCCTCAACGATGTATTTTAGTAGACTAATTTATAAAGTCTGGAGGTTATCTCAACCTGAAAACGATATCATTGGGATTTAGAACACAGTTCGAATCATCCAATTGATCTGTCCTCACTTTAAACAATTATTTCTTATTTTATGAAGTCTTGATACTAATTTCATGTTATATTACCTTATTTTTTGCTTTTATTTTAATTTATATAAAGTTTAAGATCAATATTTTACAGAGTATTAATATTCGCTCTTTAAATTTTGATTTTGATATTAATTTATTGCATAGCTTAGCTTCCTTAGAAAGGTCTGATGCTTAACAAAATTTACTACATCAATTTCACCTGAATCTGCATGCAATTTGAAAAATTTATGTCTTAAATATAAGTCAAAAAATTGGAAATAAAGAAAGATAAATGAATACGCTAATAAATTTAAAGTCTAAAATCAAAAGGACATTCGGTAGCGAAAGGTTTCGTTTGGGATTGTAGCCGGTTACCCCGGGCGAAAGCAAGCGAGAAGAAGATGCGATCGTTACTTGGTGCTGTTTGTCATACTCTGATATTTGTTTATTGGCTAATTCTGGTGTGACGCACACAAACCGATCCAGAAAAGTATTCGATAAGCTGAATCGATTCGAAGATTAGTCTTTATAAGAGCACAAAAGTGCTCTTATAGAGACTAATTTTTGGGTCTTTATAAGAGAGTATTTTTATAAGAGCAGGTCGCTATAAGAGCTTCCACTGTATAATATTTCCAAAATTTGCATACTAAAAATTGCATAAGTTATAGTCTGTTCATTTAGAATTGGCGCCTGAAACAGGATCAAAAACGCTCAATAATGCTTCATAACGGTCATCACACAACTTCAGTGACCGATTTTTTTACAGTATTTTAACTACTTCTGTTTCGGCTGCCTTGTCATTTCAGAAGAAAATGCTTTCGATGATAATTACAATAGTAACTGCTTCTAATACATTTCGTCTCCGGCGCCAATTCTAAATGAACAGACTATAAAAAAGTTTTATTCAATTACAACCAAAATTTTTGAGCAGCATTCAGAATCCTGTCTAAATAAAAGTTTTGAAATAAAATTCAAACTATGAGACTGCAAGCTTGTTAATTTTCAACTCGGTTAAAATGATAAAAATAAAAATAAAATTTAATAATATTTTTGCTTAGTTCAATGGAAATAAATTATTAAACTAAAATAAGGTAATGATATTAATTCAATATAATAAATAATAAAAAGTAGAGTCTAATTTAAAAAGGAAATTTTATATTTTACCCAATTTATAGAAAAGTGAGAAAGTAGAAAATCGAAATTCAATTTAAATTACAGATTGAAAAAAAAGTTGTGAGTTCAGTTTAAACAACAAGGAAATTTTTATTCCAGTGAATAAAATTTGTAAATTTTATTTTCTCCGAAATACCCTGTATATAAGGGATTCTCAACCAGTGGGTAAGAAACCTTTGGGGGTCACAAAATGCAGAGAAACAATAACAGACTCAATTATAAGCCACAAGTGCAAAAATCAAACTTTAGAGCCAATAGCTAGAAATACCCGCCCATGATTGAGCTTGTTTGAAATTTTCTTAATCGCCATACAATCCGATATTTTTTTTTAGAATCAGAATACATATATGAAAGTGTAGCGTTGAAGATTTCAGAAATTTGAGGAAAAATTAGTGATTTTCAGGACATTTTTAAAATTTTCAGGGAAAACAGGAACTTCTGGACATGTACAAGGTCTACAATTTAGAAGGGGTCGGCAAAATATATGACTTAATGAAGGGATGCGATATCTAAAATGTTGAGAACCCATGCTGTATATAATGTAAAGGTCGGGTGTGGGTCAAAATCCCGACACTCAGAATCCCGACAGATCAGGTTCCCGACGGTCGAAATCCCGACAGTTCATAATCCCGACAGGGTCAGAATCCCGACAGTTCAAAATCCCGACAGGGTCATAATCCCGACAGGTCGAAATCCCGACAGGTCGAAATCCCGACAGGGTCATAATCCCGACAGGTCGAAATCCCGACAGGGTCAGAATCCCGACAGGTCATAATCCCGACAGGTCATAATCCCGACAGGGTCAGAATCCCGACAGGTCGAAATCCCGACAGGGTCAAAATCCCGACAGGGTCAAAATCCCGACAGGTCAAAATCCCGACAGTGTAATGTCACTCTTGAGCCGTGAGAGCATGAATTATTGAATTTTTTTGAAATTTTAAATTTTTTAAAATTGATTAAAAACTGGTTTAATACTACACTCCTGCGCGTGCAAGACTTTTTTCTAGGCAGCTTTTCAGTGCTGACTACAGATGCTTCTTCAATACTGTGGTTAGAAAGATTTTAAAATTTTAAATTTTTTAAAATTGATTAAAAAATGGTTTAATACTACACTCCTGCGCGTGCAAGACTTTTTTCTGGGTTTTTTTTCAGTGCTGGGGGCCTACCACGAGCCTCTCGACAAAAATAACGACACCCTTACTTCTTCTGTGTCGAGAACGCTGAAGAAGCAAGCAAGTTGTCGACACCACACTGTCGCGGAAGGTTATCCATAGGAAATAGCATTAGTGATCTCAAGTGAGGTCGAGAGTATGGGCTCACTTAACAAGAGGGTCTACCATCAGACTGTCGGGAAGTTTTTAACTGTCGTTAAGTGGTATCGAGAAAGTGAAAAACTCAACGACACCTCAAGAGGTGTCTATATCTTGTTAACGACACGAGAACAAGCTCTTTTATACGCTATAAATTATGTGAATTGTTTACCCTGTTATCATTGCACGTTTTTTGAGATACTTAAAGGTGTTTTTAAAGTAAAATTGGCTTGCATTACATCTTTTTTTTTAAATTATCGACTTAAAAATCGGGCCGGTTTTATGTACTAAAAATTAAAGTCGATTTGTGGGTTTTATTTATTAAGAGAATTGAGGATTACTCATACGTTTTTTTTTTCAGATAATATATAAACAATCGTGCATCCAAAAAGCAGCTTTAAAATGATTATCTGATTTAAAAAATTTTAATCAGAAATAATCACCGTGGTGATGGGAAAAAATTTTGTTCTTTATCCAAAACTTATTTTTTTGCGATTAAAAAATTGTAATCAATTGATAACAAAAATTTCCTGAATTTAAGTTTGTCCTCCGTTATATGTTCGTAAAGGTATTCGTTTTAAGCGTCTTAATCTTATTACGATCATCCCTTGTTTAGAGTGGCGAGAATTTTGCTCATGAAAAAACGAGTTCCTTCCCTTGCGTTGGTGATCATTTCAAATTACGCCAGTGTAACTTAACTCCCCGCCTATTTCTGACGTACAAGATGACTAAAACTTTTTACACCAATCAAAAGCGTTATTTCTTCTCGACACCTATACTCTCGAACTCAGTTGCAATCGGTAAAAGCTTGCATTTGTCGACATTCAAAAACTACATCGTCGTGGTAGGCCACGGTAGGCCATCGAGAATTTGATCTTGATTTTTCAGAATTCCCAACACCATTGTGCTGCCATCTATAAATCGAAGGATGAAATCCACATGAAATCACTTCTGTGGTTATTCTACCTCCAGACTCTTTTTACTGTATTAATATAAACTTGAACCTTGTAAAAATATATTTTAAAAATGAAAGAAAAAATATTCCATCATAAATAAGTACCCAATGACGTGTATTTTTATGAATAGAATTTTCATCTATTTCATACAAAGCAAATAATGGCGGCGATTTGGGCTATTTGCAATGGAAGATCTGATGACTACGCAGAGAAAACATAGTTCCTACGCAAAATAAAAATATTGTTTCATCTATAGGTTGAAAAGTAATTCCTAAGAGCGCTTTTTAATGTACAATAGCTATTAATTTGAAAATAATGCTACAGCCCTCGATAAGAGGTGTCGTAGAGCTTTTTCGCCTCTCTGTCGTTTTCTCCTCTTGGTTTCTCCTCTCATGGTAGGACCTGTAGTTAAGTTTGAGGCGCATCACGTGACTGTCGATAATTTCGGCAATATTAACGATAACGACACGCTGGTGGTAGAGCCCCTGATTACAGATATTTCATCAAAACTGACGTTTGAAAGATTTTAAAATTTTAAATTTTTTTAAAATTGATTAAAAATTGGTTTAAAATTTTAAAATCTTTCAATCGTCAGTTTTGATGAAATATCTGTAATCAACACTGAAAAAAGGCCCAGAAAAAGTCTTGCACGCGCAGGAGTGTAGTATTAAACCATTTTTAATCAATTTTAAAAAATTTGATGAAATATCTGTAATCAGCACTGAAAAAAACCCCAGAAAAAAGTCTTGCACGCGCAGGAGTGTAGTATTAAACCATTTTTTAATCAATTTTAAAAAATTTAAAATTTTAAAATATTTCAAACGTCCGTTTTGATGAAATATCTGTAATCAGCACTGAACCCCCCCCCCCAGAAAAAAGTCTTGCACGCGCAGGAGTGTAGTATTAAACCATTTTTTAATCAATTTTAAAAAATTTAAAATTTTAAAATATTTCAAACGTCCGTTTTGATGAAATATCTGTAATCAACACTGAAAAAAGGCCCAGAAAAAGTCTTGCAAGCGCAGGAGTGTAGTATTAAACCATTTTTAATCAATTTTAAAAAATTTAAAATTTTAAAATCTTTCAAACCACAGTATTGAAGAAACATCTGTAGTCAGCACTGATGCCTAGAAAAAAGTCTTCCACGCGCAGGAGTGTAGTATTAAACCAGTTTTTAATCAATTTTAAAAAATTCAAAATTTCAAAAAAATTCAATAATTCATGCTCTCACGGCTCAAGAGTGACATTACACAGTCGGGATTTTGACCTGTCGGGATTTTGACCCTGTCGGGATTTTGACCCTGTCGGGAATCTGACCATGTCGGGATTCTGACCCTGTCGGGATTTCGACCTGTCGGGATTCTGACCCTGTCGGGATTTCGACCTGTCGGGATTCTGACCCTGTCGGGATTTCGACCTGTCGGGATTCTGACCCTGTCGGGATTTCGACTTGCCGGGATTTTGACCCTGTCGGGATTCTGACCCAGTCGGGATTCTGACCTGTCGGGATTTTGACCTGTCGGGATTTTGACCCAGTCGGGATTTTGATCTGTCGGGATTTCGTCGTCGGGAACCTGATCTGTCGGGATTCTGACTGTCGGGATTTTGAACGGAACCCACTGATAACCTAACCTTTGATCTACATTCTACATCATTATCCGTTCATATTTAAAATAGAACAGACTTAATAAATAGGCTACTGTCAATCTAGAATGCATTAGAATTGAACATCTAACATAATAAAAATATTGATTTCACTTTTTAACTGGTGAGAACATGAAAAATCAGATACTCATTGATAGCTAATTTTTATAACCTAAAAATCGATTTTTTGAAGCCGTGATGAAACTTTAGGAGTCAATAGCGCGTCAGTCAGTATATCAAATACCTACTATAAATCGAGAAATTCCTAATAACGAAAAACTCTGTACTTGGATTTTTTTATAAAGAGTGAAAAATAATTACACTATTTTCAAAATATGCATACCAAAAAAAATTGAACTGTCAATTTAAAATTATCAAGTAAAACAAATGTATAAAGCATAAAAACCCGTATGAATTTAAGATTTATTCAATTACCACCAAAATTCTTACGCGGCATTCAGAATCTCGTCTAAATAATAGTTTTGAAATAAAAGTTTTTACATGAGACTGCAAGCTTGTGAAATTTCAACTCTGTTAGTTATAATGATAAAAATAAAACTGAAATTTAAACTTAAATAATATTTTTGCATGGTTAAATGGATATAAATTATAAAACCTAATGAAAAGGTATTAAAATGTAACGAAATTAAGTCAGTTTAATAAATAACAAAAAGTCGAGACTAATTTTTAAAAAATGAAATGATTTATTTTACCTAATTTATAAAAAAGTGAGAAATTAGAAAAACGAAATTTAAAATACAGATTGAAACTAATAACAAAATATAAAACCTTTTTGATTTTGGATGTCACTAAACGTTTGCCTATAGTTGTGGATTCCCCTTTTTTTGCGGAAAAGTTTTAAAAAAATGCTCGATCTAGTATCAGTACTACTATGTTACCGAATAGTAATAGTTAGGGAATATGGTTAAGTGTAACACTACCAGTTTCTAAAAATAATCTTTTAAAGCCTGAATTTTGTGTCTGAATTTTGAATAAAATGAACGAACGTCAATTTTAAAATATGATTATTTTGTTAAACCCATGTATATAGCGTCTTTTTATCACGATTTGCGTACCGAAACTCCTCCTAGCAACCCAACAGGCTTTGTGTTTACTCATTTTATCTTTCCGCGTAGTGACGTACTGGGTTCAGGAAACGTTGCTGTCGAGTATAGATTATTTTATACGAGTTAAATTAAAACTACTTATAACAATTATTGTTAAGTACCTACTACGGAGTATTTACGTGGTTTTATTTGTGGCGGTTGTTTGGCAACATACCTATCATTGCCAAAAAAGTAATTGTAAACTAAAATATGTCTTCTAATTCTGAAATGCTAGCTAATTTAAACTCAGATTGTTTAGTTTAAGTATTTTCCCATATCAGAAAGCGAGTGATTGTGGTGAAAAAAGTGCAGCCAAGAAAATTACCCTTCTTGATTTAAATAAAAAAATACCATAGCAAATTAGTTATGATGGGATTGGGTTGTGTTATTTTCGATTTGACTGTTTGATACATTTTTTATAACACCGGACACAGGTGAGAAACCCTAGAGCAAATCTCTAATGCCCAAATCAGCAGAAAAGTTTTAAAAAACTAGATTTATTTTAAAATATATTAGATAATAACTTATTAATAACCCGTAATAATTATATAATAAAATACAGTAGATTTATTTTAAAATATTGATATTTGTAGTTTTCTGGTAAAACAAAAACATAAAAGGTCTTTTAAAGTTAATTAAATCAATCGATTACTTTAAAAACATTTTGAAAAAAGATTATTTTTAGAAACTGGTAGTGTTACACTTAACCATATTCCCTAACTATTACTATTCGGTAACATAGTAGTATTGATACTAGATCGAGCATTATTTTAAAATCCAAAATCAAGGTGTTTTTTTTATTTTAGGTTTTAAGTTATTCTATCACTAATTGGTGGCTATGAAATCGCATCATCCTGTTTTCAATAACATGAACTTTTTACTTTTTTGGGGGTCTTGAGTATCATCCAGTCAACCGTCAGATTCAGCGGTAGAGATTTGGTATTGCTCATCGGATTGAGCGGGGCTGTCGACGGGATAATACGTACTACCATTTTTTTTATTAAATCAGCGAATCATTACAAATGCATTTTTTTTAAAAATTCAAACCAGTGACAATTCCGTCGAACCAAAATAACTGACAAGGTTTAAAAAAGGAACAGCTTTAGAAAGAGTCCTCCAGCTGCCATGTTTACCTACATCTCAAATGACGACCACTGAGCTATATAATAGCCAACTTATAATAACTATCTAATAACGATTTTCATGATGTTAAAGTATAGGAAGTTTGAACTCCAGGTTTATTTATAGCTCAGTGATGATGACATAACACTTACTTAAAAGCATATGTTGCAGTGGGAGCTGTGGTTACACATGATAAGGCGGCTGGAGGACTTTCTAAAGCTGTTCTGGTTTAAGATTTCTTAAAAATGGATCACGATATGTATTAATATTTTCCCCGAGTTTACCAAGTTACAAGACATCTAAAGGACTAACTACTTTTTTGAGATCTAAAATAGTTGACACAGATAAAGGTACGAAGCCAACTTACCTGAAAGATTTCAGACTTGAAATTCCAAGTAAAAAACGTCATGATGGGTCTCTTAGCAGTCCGAAGAACTTTCGCTGCCGATACAGAACTTCACTTTCGGAGAAAATGTCCTTTCGGCTACTTAGTATCATCTCTGTGCAAGCTAAAAACACAAGAATATGTATTAGATATTGAAAATATTTTGCATTTGTACTTTTCTTCAGTATTGAAAGGCCAAACTAAAATTAAAACTACGCTTATACTCTACAGCAACATTTCCTGAACCTATGACGCCACTACTCGGAAGCAGAAACTGCGTAAACAGAAAGCCTGTTGGGTTGCTAGGGGAAGCTTCGGTACGCAAATCGTTATAAAAAGACGCTATATGTACAGGAGTTTAACAAAATAATCATAGGTATTTTTAAATTGACGTTCTTCATTTCACTCAAAATTCAGACACCGCGCTGGGAACTACTTTGTTTGTTAGTGATGTCATGGGGTCAGGAAACCTTGTTGTTGAGTAAAGTAACTTCGGCAAGCATTGATTTCACAGGGCTAATAAAATACATTTGTATTCCTTATCAGCTTTTTGAAAGTTCCTATACAAACTTTTTCCTCTTTATAAAAGATTATAAACAGAAATATTCCACTTTAAAGATAGTTGTAAATTTTCAAAGTAAAATTTGTTTTTTTTCTTAAGAGATATGCTTTTTTTAAGTTAAAACAAGTTTCCAATATTTTGATCTCAAAAACAGTTTTACACAGTTTGAGGATAGTTATAAGATAACCTTTCCACTAAAAAAAAAAAAGTTAAAATATTACAAAATATTCAGTAAGTAAAAGATTGACTTTAAAGTTCGCAGCATACTTTAAAATTTTAACTTACATTAGACCATGAAAACGTAATTCTCAGAGTGGCATAAGTTTACACAACTTTCGAATTTTAATTTAAAACCTACTTTGAATATCAACTTAACCTAAAATAATTCTATCAAACATTAAGATAAGCTTTTAAATATATTACAACTATGAAACTAATACCACTTTAAGAACTATTGACAAATTACCTTTCATATCATCTAGTTAAAGTTTGCCAGGAGCTTACTAATTTAAATAAGTCAAATCCCATAACTAGGTACTCTAAACTGTCATTTTCCAGATCTTTTAAACAAGCATCATACAAAAGTTATATGAGAGTTTTAACGTAAAACGAACTTATCGGAAATTACAAGAAGCAATAAACAGTAAGCATAAGAGCACCTCTATACTTCAAAATGATATAATTTATCTGACATATTTGTGTTCTGCATGAACGCGTTATTCTACATGTCATAAAACAAAAAAATTGAATAACAGAATACTTAGGAAAAGTCGAAAAGGTGACAAATTGACCAGCTTTTCATCAGCAAGATTCCCCGCCGCATCGGCGAAATCGGCAGTGCGACTGACTGTTGCCACTTTGAGGGGAAAAAAAAGATGATATTTCAGTGTGATTTGTTGATTGGTTATGCAGTTATTTTTAGAAGATGTTGAGGATTAATCCCGAAAATTTTCTGTAGTATTAGTTGATCCGTTCCTCGTCCCTACGATGATTGGTTAAAGTCCTCAAGAAAAATATCATAAAAGCGTCAATTGATTTCGGTGGATTATGGAGAAGAGATTTGTGGATTTTCTTTGACGAGGACTAATGATTCCGCTGTTTTACAAAAAAAAGACGATAAAAGCAATTCAAACTAGATTTTTTTTCAACATCGTTTGATTTAGGAGATTCGTAACCAATTTTTTAATATAAAAGGTGGTTAATATTAATCGTAAAATTTAAAATGACTATAAAAAAACTACTTAATGAAATCTTCTCAAACTTGGTGACATTTATGAAAAGGTTATGGCATTTTATTTTTCGTAAAAATTTTTTTGTTAAAAAATCATCATAAGAGGAAATTGGTGCAGCATAACATGTAGTCTGCCGAAAGAAAAAAAAGCAAGTTTTCGATATTAAATCCCTATACATTTAAGAACTTCAAATGTTGTTAACGTAACGTAAGATTTTGTATAAATTTAAAATAATTTCGTTAGGAAAAATAAGAAAAAGATTGAAACTGGTGTTTTAAATCGTGTTTTAGGGTTGAATTAACACTTGAAACTCACTTAAAAGCAATTTATGGGACGAGCATAAATTTGTGATCACAGTTCATGAATTTGGGGATTTAAGTTCGAATCCTAGCTCTTCTTTTCAGCTTTACAGCTTTTTACTCTGAGGGTGAATTTTGGAATTTCTTTTAATATGAAATTTTTATAACCTCTTTTGACCTCTGAATGAGTTTGTCAACATTTGATCAAGTAGTTTTCTTTTTATAGTCATCTCAAAGTGTATGTTTAAGAAAAGTAAATTAATTCAGAAACATACTTGGTTTAAATATTCCGCATCAAATCCTACATTTTCTGGCCCCTAAGGGTTATTAAAATTTATATTTTTTTTTCACTGGAATAAAGATTTCCTTGACTTGAAACTGAATTTGTGATTTAGTTTTAATCTGTGTTTTAAATTGAATTTCGTTTTTCTACATGCTCACTTTTCTATAAATTGGGTAAAATAGTATATTATTTCAATTTAGGTGATTCGCCCTAAAAAATCACGGCACACACATAATATGCTTATAGTCTGTTCATTTAGAATTTGCGCCTGAGACGAAATGTATTAGAAGCAGTTACTATTATTGTAATTATCATAGAAAGCATTTTCTTCTGCAATGACAAGGCAGCCGAAACAGAAGTAGTTAAAATACTGTAAAAAAAATCGGTCACTGAAGTTGTGTGATGACCGTTGGAGTCATCATCAGTAGCAATATAAGGCTGGGCGCGTACGAGTGACTAAAGTCACGGCGACCAGGATTACTAGTATCAAAAATATCACTAGAAAACAATAGAGCATTTTCAATCACATGACTTTACCTAACAACGGCCTTAGCAACGTTGTTTTTATCCTCCAGTGATGTCATGTGCGAATGCTTCTATTGGATGCTTCTATTTCCCGCCCCTAACAACAGCCTTAGCAACGTTGTTTTTGTCTTTGTCACAGTGACAAAAGTCGCCCGTGCGCGCTCGCCCTAAAAGTCTTATTGAATAAGACATCGATTTCAAAGCAACGTAGAAAACAAATAAAGATCAGTAAGACTTTTATATTGCTACTGATGATGACTCCCGCAGTTGGGGTCGAAACGTACCTATAGTTCTTCTTTTACATCTAGACTACGGCCTACAAGCCCGGAAAAAGTGCCTTTTAATTATAACTCCGGCCGTATAAGCCTTCATAGTTTTACCGTTATGAAGCATTATTGAGCGTTTTTGATCCTGTTTCAGGCGCCAATCCTAAATGAACAGATAAACTGCAGTTAGGTTTAGTTTTGTTGGAGTTTTTACTCTGCAAGAATCAAGTTAGATCGTATTGCGTCACGGCTGTAGTTAGAAGTGAAAGTTACATAAAATGAGGGTGATAAAAGTGAATTACAAATAGTCGATTAAGGAGATTCATAGTCGAAATTATTGTTATTGTCCATTTTGGTCTACGAAACTGTAGCATGTTAGCATGCTTTTAAAGTAATTTACTAAATATTCTCATTAATATGGTTTATTGAAAAATTAAAAATTGATTTTCTAAATGAGGGACATGCATGATTTTTTTTTATATTAACATTTTTATCCGATTCTCCACGAAAAGTTAAGCTGATAAGCTAAATTTCAGGTTGATTAAGAAAGTTTTTCAATTAAAAAAAACATTTTTTTAAAAGTCGCCTTTTTAAAGAACGCGAAAACACTTAAATCGAGTTGACAAGACAGTGACGTCACTATATCTGTGCGCAATCGACCTCTTTCTGTATACCTCTTACGATAGACCCACTATAATAGACCTCTTCCCATGAGACAGATACAGTGACGCCACAGTATTGTCAACTCGATTTAAGTGTTTTCTCGTTCTTTAAAAAAAAGGTGACTTTTAAAAAATGTTTTTTAATTGAAAAACTTTCTTAATCAACCTGAAATTTTGCTTATCAGCCTAACTTTTCATGGAGAATCGGATAAAAATGTGGCCATAGCGAATTGGTATATGGGAAACCCTGTATTCGAAAATAATAGGGATTGAAGGAGAATTTAAGACTTGAAATTTTTTTATATTAATATTAATGGTTGTAGATCGGATAATATTCTCAAATTCCAATTGATAAAAAAGGAATAGAAAAAGTAAATTCATTAGTTTTTGAAATAATATAGTAGGATATTAAATAAAATAACTTTGTTCACCAGTAAGTTAATAAATATTATTTGTAAATGACTTTTTTTTTTTAAATATTTTTGCTCACTCATGAATCTAGATAAAAATTTATTTATCGTTAAGCTCAAGTTGAACGGTATTAAGGTAAATGTGGGTATAGTGGACACTGTCCCAATAGTGGCCACCTAGTTGATTAATTTTAAATAATAAGAGTTCGAGGCATCAAATAGCGTTAAAATTCATAGACATAGTAGATTATGCTATCAGGTAATCAGTTAAAGAACCACCGATACCATATATCAGCATAGGAAGGATATTTAAGTCTTTGAAAATAACACCATCGGCCGAGTGACTGAAATTTGATTTTGCTTAATGAATCGCGTTAGGAAACGGTTAAGTCGGAACTGAATTTTTAGTATTTATTACGGTTTCATTGACTTTTAAATTCATTTTAAGATTAAGTAGAGTGTATACAATCATACTGAAAAAAATTTATTTGAAAATTTTTACTTTACGAGCATTTAGGGGGGTGGCTACTTTACCAACACAGAATCTTAGATTTTCCAATAGTGGTCACTGAATGGCTTTTAAAAGAAATATAAATCAGTTTTAATTTGAATCAGATTTTCTTCAGAAACTGTTGATTATACTTTATAACGGGTGTTGTACGAATTAGGTTTCATTCTGGCTGCGGGAAATTCCTCTCAAATCAGCTACAACGTAGGCTATATGGACCGGAAACCATTAAGTCTGTTATTCTAAGTCAAGTAAAACTGATTTTATTTTAATCCAAAATATATTTCGCTAGGGACGAAGACTTTTTTAGAGCTAAACGACCATACCTACTCAATTTCATGCATAAACCCTACCATATAGACAGAAAAAGAGAGGTGTCCACTTTTGATGTAAAAGGTGTCCACCATAGAAACATCAGATACATCTATGTGGCCACTATAGAAGCAATATGGAGTACTTTTAAAAAATTAATTAAAAATACTTTCCCCGATCTAATTTCATTTTTAATTGGTAAAATCGAAAGAAGAAGATCCAATTGATCTAAAAATAGGATGGTAACCATTTCCAGGCAAATAGATTGATATTTATAGAGAATTTAAGCGAAACTTTTCCTTAAAGTGTCCACTATACCCACATTTACCTTATATTAGGAAAAATTAATTAGCAGTAACATATGCTAAAGAGCACCTTCGAAGCAATCTCATTTTTACTTCACAACATTAGGGGACACTATTCATATTCCACAAAATTAACATGGATAAAACTAAAAAATTTCGAATTTCGTTTCCAGGGCCGTGTTGTGGAAAAATCGCTCCCGGGGCGGAGGGCTTTTTTGGCGCCCCCCTGGCTTTTTTGCGCCCCCTCCCAAATATAATTTCTTTACATTATTCTCAGATAGATTCGCAAAAAAATGTTTGGGCAAAAATTTGGCGCCCCCTGAACACGTTCATCGTGGTTCCGTTGGAAAGTATTGAAGAATCTACGAAGTCCAATGGTAAAATAATTTTAAATTGCAAAATACTAAAATAATAAATTGCAAAAAAAAAAAAAATTCGGGCACAAATTCAGCGCCTCTCTTGAATACCTGAATACTGCGCCCGGGGCGGACGCCCCCTTCGCCCCTCCCTTAACACGGCCCTGTTCGTTTCAACTATGCTCTTTCTAATGAACTTACTTTAACATTTAATTATAAGTATGTTATACTAAGTTTTGTTAAATTTTTAACTTTGTGCACAAATTCACTTACCTTGCCTTATCTGTGAAATTAACATAGGGCCTTCTGTGTCTTTCTTGGAGAGGATTTTCCTTCCTGAAAATAAGTTTTTCTCTTCATGGCACGCTAAAACCTTATTTTAATTAAACATTAAATCTTTTAATTAAACATTAAATTATTTTAATTAAACATCCAGTGTTCCATCCATTTATAAATACTAAAACATTATAAGGTAAATGTGGGTATAGTAGACACTGTCCCGATAGTGGTCACCTAGGTGATATTTAAATAATAGGATATCGAGGCATCAAATAGCATTAAATTTCATAGGCATAGTAGATTTTGTTATTGTGATTATTTGTTTTTCCAAAATTGTGATGAATTTGTTTTTCTATATGATTGTTTGGAAGTTCCATCTTAAAATTTAATGCGGACCAAATTATGATGCCTTACCGTGGGCCAAACGTGTTGATCTTATTGCAAAAAGTCCAGTTAAATAGTATTTATTTTGAGAAAATTCCATGGTAGTTAATACTTTTTTGCTTAATGTAAGTTATTTTGGGTGTTAAATCTGAATCCGAAGTTTTCCAACATTCTTAAGAATCCTGATTAAGAATTGATATTCTTAAGAACCCGGTTCCATAGGAAACTAAAGTTGCTTCTTCGAGAATAGAGGAAGAAGGTGTTTACTCCCAAGACAGCACAAACGTTCAAGATACGTCCAATTTTAGTTGTAGTTACGTAAACTTGACATATTTGATATGAGCTTTGCTACTAGTGTTGACAGTTTAAAAAGTTTATTAGGATGTGAAATTCAAATCTGAACATTGCTAAAAAAATTGGTGACGTAACACTGAGGAAATTGAAAAAATGAGTGAAGTTTTTGCTTGTAAAACACGAAGATGACAAAATTGAAGGACACAAAACAATCTACAAAAAAGTCAATATCTTTTCTGCCAGAAAATTGTTTTAAAGTCGGTGACGGAAAATCCAAAAAATGTCACGCTATTATTTCAAACGCGTTATGTTTTGGATAAGAATACCATAAATACCTTTAATAACATGTCACATGAAATTTAACTTAAAAATACTTCTATTATATTTAATTTAATGCACGGTTATTTAGCCAAAAGATTCTAAATCACAACGTTTCATGTAGCAGAATAATAATATAATTAAATTAGGTGTAGTCATAATATATTCATATAAGACCAATACATTTATTTACGTATTACATAAAATTGAAATAATTTTAAGAAATAAATTAACTCTTTGTTACAAAGTTACCCCTTAGTAACAATTTAGATCATCACAGTGAAAAGTGACCTCTGAACTAGCGGAGTGGGTGTGGGTCAAAATCCCGACACTCAGAATCCCGACAGATCAGAATCCCGACAGGGTCAAAATCCCGACAGGTCGAAATCACGACAGGGTCAAAATCCCGACAGGTCAAAATCCCGACAGGTCAAAATCCCGACAGGTCAAAATCCCGACAGTGTAATGTCACTCTTGAGCCGTAAGAGCATGAATTATTGAATTTTTTAAAAATTGATTAAAAAATGGTTTAATACTACAACACTCCTGGCCGTGCAAGACTTTTTTCTGGGCTTTTTTTCAGTGTTGATTACAGATATTTCATCAAAACTGACGTTTGAAAGATTTTAAAATTTAAAAATTTTTAAAATTGATTAAAAAACGGTTTAATACTACACTCCTGCGCGTGCAAGACTTTTTTCTGGTCTGTTTTTCAGTGCTGATTACAGATATTTCATCAAAACTGACGTTTGAAAGATTTCAAATTTTAAAAATTTTTAAAATTGATTAAAAAACGGTTTAATACTACACTCCTGCGCGTGCAAGACTTTTTTCTTGTCTGCTTTTCAGTGCTAATTACAGATATTTCATCAAAACTGACGTTTAAAAGGTTTTAAAATTTTAAATTTTTTAAAATTGATTAAAAATTGGTTTAAAATTTTAAAATCTTTCAATCGTCAGTTTTGATGAAATATCTGTAATCAGCACTGAAAAACAGCCCAGAAAAAAGTCTTGCACGTGCAGGAGTGTAGTATTAAACCATTTTTAATCAATTTTAAAAAATTTTAAATTTTAAAATCTTTCAAACGTCAGTTTTGATGAAATATCTGTAATCAACACTGAAAAAAAGCCCAGAAAAAAGTCTTGCACGCGCAGGAGTGTAGTATTAAACCAGTTTTTAATAATTTTAAAAAATTTAAAATTTCAAAAAATTCAATAATTTATGCTCTCACGGCTTAAGAGTGACACTACACTGTAGGGATTTTGACCTGTCGGGATTTTGACCCTGTCGGGAATCTGACCCTGTCGGGATTCTGACCCTGTCGGGATTCTGACCCAGTCGGGATTTTGATCTGTCCGGATTCTGACCCTGTCGGGATTTCGTCGTTGGGAACCTGATCTGTCGGGATTCTGACTGTAAGGATTTTGAACGGAACCCTAGCGGAGTGGATTTGATCGTAGCCACTGATTAGAAAATGTGAATTTTATTTTAAAATAACCGTTTCTTCCATGATTAAACTGTTTTTAAAAATCATAACTCAAAAGAGATGTGATACATTTCATAAGGCGCTTTTGAACCGCAGGAAATAGGGGACATGAGTGGTACAAAACATGAATAGTGTGGCCATGATGCCAGTAAAGAAGAAAAGAGGGTAGAGGGGGGGGGACGAGAACACACGGAAGAAAAGAAAAAGGTCGAGGACCAACAAATTACTCGAGAGTAGCTTGATAATTGATGGTGAGTTTCTATAACAGAATTAGGAATTTGGGCACGATTTGGGACAGCAATACAGTGATACAATACAGACAGCAATACAATGTGCCAGGAAAAATAGAGCGATACAATGTGACAGGAAAATAGAGCGAACATTAGTACTAAATTAATTAAATTTCCTAATCAATGAAGTTATTAATATACTTTTTTTATGCTTTTTAACTGGTGAACAAACAGAAATTTTATCGCCATCTACATTTATAACAAGTCCTTTACTGAAGCCTTAATGACATTAAGATCTAAAGGGTGACTATTGCCCATGCCCATATAAGCTTCGGGGCGGGAAGCCTGCGTACCCCTCCCCCCTCATTTTTTGATGGAAACATAAAGGGATCAGGCACATGAGAAAAAGATTCCCGAGTTAGGAATGTTAGGAAGAAAATTAAATAGTAATTGGAATAGTATAAGAGATAATAGTGTGAGATAAATTATGAATACTGAAATATTGTATTTGTTATAAGTTTTATTCATCTATCTATATATAACTAAAACCTTTTGTGGCTGTGTATGTGGGTGGGTGGATGTAACATCTCCTCCCAAAAAAAGCCGCAGGCGTACACAAAACTCGGTATATAGACGTATCTCGAGGCGGGTCAGACGACCATCAACTTTTCCAAGTTCGAAAATCGAATATTTACGAGTAATTAACGATTTTATGGTCAAAAACGCTTATTTCTCCATTTCTCTACCAGAGTAGATCCGCTTGACTCACTATTGTAGTAAATGAGATTAAAACCTCAAAATTACATCTCCTCTCAAACTAAGCCGCAGGCATGGACAAAACTCGGTATATAGACGTATCTAGGGTCGTGGATTATAAATTCAAAGTTTTCCAAGTTCGAAAATCGAATATTAACCTGTAATTAACATTTTTATGGCTAAAAATGCTTATTTTTCTACTAGAGTAGATCTGCTTAACTCACTATTGTTAAAGAGATGAAAATCTTAAAATTAAATGTTTTACTAGGGGAAACTATAAATGTGCAACATAGGAACTGGATGGGTTTGGGTAAATATAAACAGTTGGAACCGGGATGAAAAAGGCGCCGGAAACACCAACATGAAAAAAGACACCGGGAACGCCGGGATATTATAAATTACCGGGACACCGGGATATTAAAAATTACCGGGAACACCGGGATATGAAAAATTACCGGGAACACCGGGATTTGAGAATCTACCGGGAACATCGGGATGATTGGTAATTGAGGTTACAGAAAAATTAGACATGTATAACTTGAGAAAACTTTAAAAAAATAAATTGATACACTACACCCGTGCAAGGCCGGGCATATCAGCTAGTATATAACTAAAACCTTTTGTGGCTGTGTATGTGGGTGGGTGGATGTAACATCTCCTCCCAAAAAACGCCGCAGGCGTACACAAAACTCGGTATATAGACGTATCTCGAGGCGGGTCAGACGACCATCAACTTTTCCAAGTTCGAAAATCGAATATTTACGAGTAATTAACGATTTTATGGCCAAAAACGCTTATTTCTCCATTTCTCTACTAGAGTAGATCCGCTTGACTCACTATTGTAATAAATGAGATTAAAACCTCAAAATTACATCTCCTCTCAAACTACGCCGCAGGCGTGGACAAAACTCGGTATATAGACGTATCTAGACACGAGGATTATGAATACAAAGTTTTCCAAGTTCGAAAAATCGAATATTAACCTGTAATTAACGTTTTTATGGCTAAAAATGCTTATTTGTCAACAAGAGTAGATCTGCTTGACTCACTATTGTTAATGTTTATTTTTCTACTAGAGTAGATCTGCTTGACTCACTATTGTTATAGAGATGAAAACCTTAAAATTAAATATTTTACTAGGGAAAACTATAAATGTGCAACATAGGAACTGGATGGGTTTGAGTAAATATAAACAGTTGGAACCGGGATGAAAAAGGCGCCGGGAACACCAACATGAAAAAAGACACCGGGAATGCCAGGATATTAAAAGTTACCGGGAACACCGGGATACGAAAAACTACCGGGAAAACCGGGATAAGAAAAACTACCGGGAAAACCGGGATAAGAAAAACTACCGGGAACACCGGGATTTGAAAAACTACCGAGAACATCGGGATGATTGGTAATTGAGGTTACAGAAAAATTAGACATATATAACTTGAGAAAACTTTTAAAAAATAAATTGATACACTACACCCGTGCAAGGCCGGGCATATCAGCTAGTCTCTATATATATAAAACCGTTTGTGGCTGTGTATGTGGGTGGGTGGATGTAACATCTCCTCCCAAAATACGCCGCAGGCGTACACAAAACTCGGTATATAGACGTATCTCGAGGCGGGTCAGACGACCATCAACTTTTACAAGTTCGAAAATCGAATATTTACGAGAAATTAACGATTTTAGGGTCAAAAACGCTTATTTCTCCATTTCTCTACTAGAGTAGATCCGCTTGACTCACTATTGTAATAAATGAGATTAAAACCTCAAAATTACATCTCCTCTCAAACTACGCCGCAGGCGTGGACCAAACTCGGTATATAGACGTATCTCGAGACGAGGATTATCAATACAAAGTTTTCCAAGTTCGAAAATTGAATATTAACCTGTAATTAACGTTTTAATGGCTAAAAATGCTAATTTCTCTACTAGAGTAGATCTGCTTGACTCACTATTGTTAATGAGATGAAAACCTTAAAATTAAATATTTTACTAGGGGAAACTATAAATGTGCAACATCGGAACTGGATGGGTTTGGGTAAATATAAACAGTTGGAACCGGGATGAAAAAGGCGCAGGGAACACCAACATGAAAAAAGACACCGGGAACGCCGGGATAATAAAAATTACCGGGAATACCGGGATACGAAAAATTACCGGGAACACCGGGATAAGAAAAACTACCGGGAACACCGGGATATGAAAAACTACCGGGAACATCGGGATGATTGGTAATTGAGGTTACAGAAGAATTAGACATGTAACTTGAGAAAACTTTAAAAAAATAAATTGGTACACTACCCCCGTGCAAGGCCGGGCATATCAGCTAGTATATAACTAAAACCTTTTGTGGCTATGTGTGTATGTGGGTATGTGTTACATCTCCCAAAATACGCCGCAGGCGTACACAAAACTCGGTATATAGACGTATTCTGAGGCGAGGATTATCAACACGAACTTTTCCAAGTTCGAAAATCGAATATTTACGATTAACGATTAATTTAATTAACGATTTTATGGTCAAAAACGCTTATTTCTCCATTTCTCTACCAGAGTAGATCCGCTTGACTCACTATTGTAACAAATGAGATTAAAACCTCAAAACTGCATCTCCTCTCAAACTACGCCGCAGGCGTGGCCAAAACTCGGTATATAGACGTATCTAGAGACGTGGGTTATAAATACAAAGTTTTCCAAGTTCGAAAATCGAATATTAACCTGTAATTTAACATTTTTATGGTTAAAAATGCTTATTTTTCTACAACAGTAGATCTGCTTGACTCACTATTGTTAATGAGATGAATAGAGACCCTATATATAGAGAGACTGGACAATGAACTTTTCGCCGCCATTTTAGTTACAAAATGCATGGATCTCCATAGACTGTAATGCTAATTCATCTGCCTAAAACTCTTATTATTGCACAAAAATCAAAGCGAAAACTATATCAAAAATTTCAACAATTCATTCCGAACAGGTATTGATGTTCTTTTTTTTGTTATTAATTATTTTTATCTTAGAAAGAGCATTTTAAAAAATCAAAGTGAGTGTGAATGATTGTTGGGTTGCCACAGGCAACATTTGGCTCGCTATCGCTCTTTTCGAGGAGAAATGTTATGGACTAGTAGCCAGGAAACTAGTCTCAATTCCTAGTTGTATTACTTGATTTTTAATTTCTTATCCAAATAGATGGTTCACTAGTCTTGGTAGCCAACGGCGGATGCCAATAAAGTCGCCAACCAGTTAAACAATAAAATATTTAGTGTTTTGAATTTATTTGGCAATATTTATAAAAGAAAGTAAACAAATAAATTTTTAATAACTTATTTGTTTACATTTTAACTCTTCTTTTGGTATTTTTCAAAACTTTTAACAGCATTTTCCACGATTTTCAACATTTCGTAATGTTAAAGTATAGGAAAGTTGTAACTAAAATGGCGGAAATACCGATAATACCGGTGAGCCGTTGTCCAGTCTCTCTATATATAGGGTCTCTAGAGATGAAAACCTTAAAATTAAATATTTTACTAGGGAAAACTATAAATGTGCAACATAGGAACTGGATGGGTTTGGGTAAATATAAACAGTTGGAATCGGGATAAAAAGGCGCCGGGAACACCAACACGAAAAAAGACACCGGGAACGCCGGGATATTAAAAATTACCGGGAATACCGGAACATGAAAAATTACCGGGAACACCGGGATACAATAAACTACCGGGAAAACCGGGATATAAAAAATTACCGGGAACACCGGGATTTGAAAAACTACCGAGAACATCGGGATGATTGGTAATTGAGGTTACAGAAAAATTAGACATGTATAACTTGAGAAAACTTTTAAAAAATAAATTGATACACTCCACCCGTGCAAGGCCGGGCATATCAGCTAGTTTGATTATAATTAACAATGTGTGTACGAATTTAATTTATATTTTTTGTATTTTTTCAAAAGGGGAAGGAAAACTAAAACTTCGTTGTCTTTTGCAAGAGGGTAAAATGAAATCTGAAAGATCTAAATTTCAGTCATAGGTTACAACATAACTCGTGTCCAAAAATAAGGATAACTTCATTTTTGGAATAATGACACAAATCTTATAAGTTCCTACTTATTAATGAAACTCAGACCTTAGGATCTTCTAAGAGTGAAAATATGTTATTTGAGATCACAACTCACCCTAAAAATTGTAAAAGTGGGGTACAGAGACATTTCCATTTCAATGATAATGAAATTCCACACACAATAGAAAGGGTAGCAGAAACGTTCATGTGAGAGTCATTTAGCAAAAGATTCCTTGTTTTTCGTAATGGATATGCTATTCCCGAATTTCTTGCATGATTTTCAATGAGCGTGGAGTACCTTTAAGTATGACTTTAAATGATATTAAGGGACTTCTCCTCAATCTTCATTTTGGGCGGATTTAAACTTTTGAATCTCTAATTGATAGATGACAATCATATTTTTTGAAGCTTTCATATGCGTTTGCTTTGATTTATGTCTGGAACCCTGATAATTAAGGTAATATTCCGATACCTCGATTAGGGAATCTGTCCCAATTAATAACACACACAATTAATTATTACGATAATTACACTACAGGAACAAATACATCAAATTATTCTTAATTTTTGGACACGATTGTATATCATACACTACTTTTGCCAAAATAATTTTTTGGTAGGAAAAGTTATGGTATTTTATCCACTCTAAAGGAGATATTATTAGTAGAATTATGGTGGTGTAAAATGTTATTATATTTAAAAGAAAGAAACGTTAAAGGTGTAGAGAAAAGAATAGACAGACTAGGAAAGTTTCTACTCATTCCTTTATTACTCCGCTATAAGATTGAAAACGAATGACTCATAACATCAAAATACATGAATAAAACTTGGTCGGTTTATATACTCCAACATTACAATATCAAAAGATCTATGATAAAAAAGTTTTCTTCTAAAGCTAGCCATATTATCTGATTAGCAAAATTCATTGAAAACACCGAGATTACTGCCGCGTTACTATGATATGAGGAATGTGTGTAAAAACTCTGTGACAAATCAATTGTGATGTCACATTAGGAGGTATTTTTGTCACATGTCTTAAACTATATAGGTCGATCTCGATTTTTTTAAATACTTATATGGGAAAAAGTTTTTTTAATATTATAAATGTTATCTAAAAACGATAAAAATTTTGTGAGATCTAGGGAGGGGGATTCAAAGATATTGTGTGATTTTTTTCCAGATATTTAGGCCTACCCACAAAGCAGTATAATATGAAGATTCTTATTACCCCACTCTCCGTCTCCCCTAATTTAAATATTAATTTATAAACTATTAATATTGAATTCGAAGAGGCAGAACTAGTATTTTAAAATCAGTATTGGAAATCATTAAATAATTAATTAATCCAATTTAATAAATGAATATCCCATTGCTTATAATTCACATTAATATAAATTTAAAACAATTTATATTAATACAATTCTTGACATTATAGTGGTAACTAAATTACCTTTTTAAACTTGAATTGAAAGAATTGTAAAATTTAGTAGATAACCTAAACACGAAATAGTAGATGGAGGTTTAAACTTAGTTATAATGAAAATGGGCAGTAGTATATTATGTCGATTATAAAAGTTTTAAAAATAAAATTTCAAAGTACAGTTGGGGAAATAAAAAACGACTCAGTTGAGATTTCTGACGAACCACTTGGGTTAGGAAGACAAACAAGGTGTCGTTTTTCAAGTCATGGAGTATTCTTTAAATTAAAAAAAATTTCGAGCTCTTAGGGGGTCGTCTTCATATTAAATGAAACACGAACTTTTTTTTTTATGGGGACCCCCAATTATTATGCGTTTTTCTGAAAGAGCAGCCCCATAAACCTCCAAATACCAAGTTTCATCCACGTAAGTATTCAAATAGAAGCATAATATATTTTTGAAATGTCAACCATTCAATGTGAAATTTGTCAAAATATTTTCGGCTTAAAAATATGAAACTCTGAATTTAGATCAAATTTGTGTCCCCAAACAAAATAATTATGCTCTTGTAGCGATATTTAATGGTTAATAGATAGATAATTAACATCTAATTTTGACCCAAAAATTAAATTTTAAAATCTTATAATATTTTTATGGTAATCGATTCTGGTAGTAATTTTATGTGGAAAACCAAAATTTCAGTCGATTTCATTTAATAGTTTTGGAAAAAACCGAATTAAACTAAATTCCCACTTTTTAAGGGACCGTATACCGCTGCCTATGTATACTGGCGAATGCTTTTTCTGGAAACAGTCGCCTTATTTTAATCACCATAACTTAAATTAAAACGCAAATTTGATATAGAATATCAATAAATTACTTATAAATTTTCAATAAACATTACAGTGGTGAGTAAAAGTCTTACTATCCCACCGATTTTAAGAAAGTGTTTACAGAAAATTAATCCTTCTCACTCTGGAGACGACCCCCAAAACGTAAAAGCTTTATTTACCGCACGATTTGAATGAAACTTGGTATTTGGGGGTTTATGAGGATGCTCTTTCAGAAAATCGCATAATAATTGGGGGTCCCCATAGGAAAAACAAAAGTTAGTGTTTCGTTTAATATGAAGACGACCCCCTAAGGACTCGAAATTTTTTTTCATTTAAAGAATACTTTATGACATGAAAAATGACACCTTATTTGTCTTCCTAACCCAAGTGGTTCTTCAGAAATCTCAACTGAGTCGTTTTTTATTTCCCCAACTGTACATAAATACGATTAAATATTTTTTGAAAATAGTTTTATGTCGTGTAGATGCAACATAGATGTTTTCTTATTTTTCTAAAAAGATGAATAAATAAAATTTTACTTATCCATATAAAATTCAAGAACATTTATAGTTTTTTTCAACAATTTATAACTTTAAATACTTTTTAAACTCCTATAAATGAACGAGTTTATAATATCTGCTTTAATCATTTAATTCCGATCTGTCCATTTCATTTATTCATTCACATTTTTGAACTTACAAGGTTTTCACACATAGCTTTATGCTTTTTTCCCCCATCCTTCCATTTATTATCTGATTATGTATCACTATTATGTGAGTAGGGGAGAGTGGGGCACCTTGGGACACTCGAATTTTCAGACGCATTTTTATAGTTATGAACTCGTGCTTCTAGGTACTAATAAATTAGACTAAAATCTACTCCTCAACGTGTTTTGGAGTATTTGGTGAGTCTACAAAATTATTTACTTCACTTTTCGTGTTTTTCGTGGTCTGAAGTAAGATTCACATGTACTTTGAAAAGCCTTTTTGAAGTAAAATAAATATATTTATGTTATTATAATTATGCTTAAACTAAAGTAAGTGTATCCATTGATATTTTAGAAAAGAAAACGAAAATTTATTGCTAAACCCAAAAGAGTAATTAAGATTAATACCCAAAGTGTCAAGGTGGGGCACCTTGGGACACTTAGGTGTGAGCACCTTAGGACATGTTAAAAGATACCCCAAAATTTTCAAGAATAAAACAAAATTGTTTTTTATTAAAAAACTAAATAATTTAAGAATTTAGAGGATTATAATTTAGAAATTGGTGCACAAAAGTTTCTGAAAGGAAACAAAAAAATCAGTGATTTACGTCATGACAAAAATGAGTAAATCAGTGAAAAATTTTGAATATAAAATATTATTGATGGCTAATTTAAGATTCTTAAGCATAGTTTTATCATAATTTAATGTGTTGTTTTTATATTTTCCAAATAACATAAGTTTTTATGTTATTATTGGAAGTATCCCAAGGTGGGCCACTAGTGGGGCACCTTGGGACATTAAAAGAGGTTTTTAAATTTGTTATTATGAATTCCCTAAAAGAGATAATTGTTTGGAAAATTTTTTATTAGATGCTCAAAGAACTATATTTAATATATTAGCAGCGTTTGAGTAAATATAACGGTATAAATAAGTTAGAAAAATAATTGAGTAAAAAGTGTCCCAAGGTGCCCCACTCTCCCCTACGAAAAAGAGATTATAATAAGATATAATTGAAATAGGATAAACTTTAAAATATTGATGCAGATTTAAGAGAAAAATTGTGTTTTTCATATGCAATTAAAATTGCTATATTTATAGTTATTTTAGAGTTTTCTTTGTTTATGTGCTTATTTTTTTCTTTCTGTTTCTTGGCTTTAAACCACTGCTTGGCCTTTAAAATGGCCGCAGTGTTGCACGCCACTAGGGTCTTCCCTAGACAGCTTTCCTAAAACTAGCTTTACTCATTTACAAACTGCACGTGTGTATATTGTTGGCCCCACAGGTCTAACGAAGTTGACCCGATGCATTTTGGATGGAGGTAGCCAAACAAGCTTTGTCGATGCAAACCTCATTAACGAACTGAAACTCCCAGTTGTAAGCTCTGAGCAATTAAACGTACATGCATTTGAATCTTCCAATACTTCACGAGACATGCGACGATGTGTGCAACTCTCACTTGCAAGTTTGTGGAACAAAAACTCTGTTTCTATAACAGCTTTCGAAAGTTCCAACAGATATACCCCACACCCCGCTGCCCCTGCAGACGTTGTTCGATTTGCTCAAAGCCAAAGACTAACACTTGCTGACCCCCCAGGAGACGACAACTTACCTATTGAATTGCTCATTGGTGGTGACTTTTATTGGCATGTGGTCACTACGGAACCCCCGATTAAAGTTACAGAATCTCTTGCCATAGTACCCTCTATTTTTGGATGGGTCCTTAATGGGTCAAGAACACACACCATCATCAAACATGATTCATCAGTTCACAATGTTTCTGTACAAATTTCGGATAATTGTTTGGACGACCAAGTACGTTGCTTGTGGGAATTGGATTCGATTGGAATCACAGACACTCAAATTAAGAACAAGACTGTTCGAGAGAATGAGATTACGAGAGAATTTCACGAAACCTACCAAACTGAAGGAAATCGTAGAGTTGTATCTCTACCTAGGAAGCCTACAACATCAATTTTATCTACAAACATAGCTACTGCCAAAAAACGTTTGGAGTCTCTTCAGAAGCGACTTGCATCTAATGGTGCTATGAAGAGAGAATACGATAAGTGTATGCTCAACTACATTGTACAAGGACACGTTGAGGTTTGCGAGCCAGAACCTTCGAATTTAAACACTGTTTTTTATCTGCCCCATCATGCTGTCAAAAAAGTGACGCTTAACGAGACCAAATGGAGGATTGTGTTCGATGCCTCAGCACATGATCCAGGAATGCCTTCACTGAATGACACCTTAGAAATAGGCCCAAATCTTCCTGAAACGGTTGGTTGTCTGCTCAGACTGCGAATGCACAAATTTGCAGTCACAGGTGACGGAAAACAGGCCTTTTTACAACTAAGCCTACACGAAAGAGATAGAGATTCCACAAGATTTTTCTGGTACAGACTATCGCAGGACAAGACTAACACAACTTTCACGGACGAAATAATTACTTACAGATTTACTCGCCTACCTTTCGGACTAGCATGCAGCCCCTTCTTGTTATGTGCGGCAGCACGCGAAGTGGCTTCAAAGCACATACATGAATTCCAGATTGCTGCTCCCATGATCGATAAACATCTTTACATGGACGATTTTGTTGCTAGTGTAGAAACAGAATCTGAAATCACCACACTGCATAGAGAAGTCAAAGAATTGATGCAATTGATTGAAATTCCAAGGGGAAAATGGGCTACTAACTCAACAATTCTTCAGAACCAATTGCGAGATCAAGAGGAAGGATTGAAAACAACTGTGAAAGTTTTAGGCATAAAGTGGAACACAGAAACTGACACCCTAGGAAATACTTTCAAAACCTCTCTCTGCGCCGTTCAAGACAAACCACTTACAAAGAGATGGCTGCTCCACTGTATTGCTAGCTTCTACGACCCTTTAGGACTGTTTGCTCCATTTGTAATCTTTGGAAAAATTATGTTTCAAGATACATGGATCCTAGGTATCAAATGGGATGAAATACTTCCCCCAAACTTGGCAACTTCATGGCATGCTGCTATTGGAGAACTGGAGGACGTTTGCTCTATTCAAATTCCTCGATTTATAGGCGTTTCACTACACGTCCCTTTTACAATTCATGTGTTTTGTGACGCATCAGAACGAGCCTATGGAGCAGTTCTATACATAGCTAGCTCTCAAGGTGATCAATCAAACGTGCATTTAGTGTGCAGTCGCAACAGACTTGCACCTATCAAGAAAGTCACCTTGCCCCGTTTGGAACTCCTAGCTGCTCTGATGGGAGCTCGATTGTTGCGATACTTCTGTACTGAGACTAATATTCCTATGTCGAATGCAACATTGTGGGGTGACTCCCAAGTTGTTTTGGGTTGGATTCGCAGTGACCCTAATAAATGGAAGACATTTGTTTGCAATCGAGTAACAGAAATTGTTTCTCATACTAATCCTTCCCAATGGAGACATTGTCCTGGCAAGGACAATCCTGCTGATATTCTATCAAGAGGTGCTTCACCATCAACACTAAGGGATCTAGAAATATGGTGGCATGGTCCTCAGTGGTTAATCAAACGTGAAGAAAACTGGCCTGACTCTAATAACACTTATGAAGATTACACTCACAATTTAGAATCAAAGAAGAAGGAAGTTCAGATTCTTCACATTGCTTCTACTCAGCCAATTATCAATGCTGGAAGCTACAGTTATTACTTTAAATTGTTACGAGTGACATCTTGGGTTTTTCGCTTTATTCACAACTGCAAAACACAAGACAAGATGGTTGGTGAATTGAACGCCACGGAAGTGAATCAAGCTCGCAACTATTGGATACAAATCGTTCAGAAAGAATCATTTCCTTTAGAATATGAAGCCTTGTCAAAATCAAAGTCACTTCCCAAGAACTCGAAGATAGAAAAATTCAACCCACCTTTTGACAACAACTTGATACGTCTTGGAGGCCGACTGCAATTTTCTGACTTATCTGAATCTGAAAAACATCCTATACTACTAGATGGCTCTCACCCTTTTACAAACTTGTTGATACGCCACACACATATACGAATGCACCATCTAAGTGTTCGGGTAGTGCTTTCTGAACTTCGTTCTCAGTATTGGATAGTAAGGGCAAGACAAGCCATTAAAAGAGCCATACGCACGTGCCTTCCATGCAAAATACTGAAGCAAAAGCGTGGTGAACAGATAGAAGCTCCATTACCTGCTGAGAGAATTCAAAAGTCAACCCCATTTGAAACAACTGGAATTGACTTTGCCGGCCCTCTTTATGTTAAAGACGACAAATTGGTTACAAAGGCCTACATAGTCATATTTACGTGTGCTGTAACTCGAGCCATCCACTTGGAAGTCGTGTCTAATTTAAGCACTGATATATTCTTACTAGCACTACAACGGTTCGTATCTCGACGTTCCCTTCCTCATACTGTGTACACAGATAACGCAAGAACATTCTGCGCTGCAGACAAGGAGTTGAGGTCCTTGTGGGATAGCATATCCTCTTCCAAAGTACACCAATTTTATGCTCATCACAACATGCAATGGAAATTCATCGCCCCACGAGCGGCTTGGTGGGGAGGGTGGTGGGAGAGAATGATTGGTACGGTAAAACAGTGTCTAGGGAAGACCCTTGGGAAAGCTTGCTTAGACACCACCGGTCTGATCACAGTTCTGTGCGATATCGAAGCCGCCCTAAACAGCCGACCCATCGTTCACGAATATGGGGTAGCAGACGATCCGGAGGAAGCACTAACACCCTCACACTTTTTAATTGGAAAACGACTTACAACTATTCCTTCTGGCCCATCAAGTTCAGACTCCGACTTAGCCCGTATATGGAGAAGCCGTCGATGTTTAATGGACTCCTTTTGGAGAAGATGGCAGAAGGAGTATTTGATGGACTTGAGATCCTTCCACCATGTGAGAAACCCACCAAAAGGAACCGAAATCCGAGTCGGTGATGTAGTCTTGCTGCAGGACGACGTCCGGCCTCGCCACACATGGAAAAAAGCACTCGTAGAGGCAGTGATCTTAGGCCGTGACAACAAGGTCCGCACATGCACACTACGAGTAAATGGATTGACGATCTCCCGGCCCGTGCAGCTGGTCATCCCCCTGGAGGTCGACCAGGGTGGGGAGGATGTTGCACGCCAGACATGATTTACATTCAAATACTAGTGAAACACTGAAACTAGTAGACCGACCTAGTGTTTAAGATTAACTTTAATTAATTATTAACTTTTACTTTTTATATTTTGGCATTGTTGTAAAATATCTTTGGAATTTTGTAAATATCTAGGGAATTATTATGGCGTTTTTCTAAAATAGACGAGTTGTTATCTCTTAGCTACTTTTACGCAATTCAACACGCAGTGTTTTAAATAGATAATTAAGACAGTGAATTTATAAAGATATTTTTGATCGATTCGGGCAAGTTTTGCATCTATATTAAAGAAAACGTTAAACCAAGTCAAACTTTTATCTTTATGAAGAAATTTTATAGCAATGCTACAAACCAATTATTGAAAATGAAAAAGGCATTCTTAGTGGAAAGTAGTTGGAAAAAAACTGAAAGTTTAAAATAATAAAATATAAGCCTTTACAGATAAATTTCATATTGGGATGGTAATAGTATTTTAGTTTTTCTTTGGATTGATCCCTAGTATCAATTTTATCAGTACTGATAGGCAAACTAGTGATTTCAGGAATTCATAAATGGTTACAAGTATTTGATTCCTAAATGTTACCTTTTGTACATTACCTAAATAAACCTGGAATAAATGGAATTATTTTTTAAAAAAACCTTCAGTCCAGAAAAGCAATTTTGTGTTTAGATATAGTTATGAAAACATCCTTGTAACGATACCTATATACTCTCTGTTAGCTTCAAAAACCTATAAATAACTTTAAGAACAAGATGAAAATTTATGTATCCGCATAACATATCGATTCTTTCACACAAACCGCTTGCCAATATAGGAGATTCGATACAAAAAGGATTAAAACTTGGTTTTCAGAATGCCGCAAGAATCGATCATCAAAGAGGGAAATATCGATTTTTCACAAAACCTTTCATTTTGCTTTACAGTATCTTAAGTTTTATAATTTATTTTTAAAAATCATGTATGCGTTTTAAAGCAGATGTGGGGGGTATTTTTGGAAAATAAAGTTATTTTTACCTCAATTTTCTTTAGTTCATACAATAATTTCAAAACATTAAGATGTTTCTCACCTTGGAAATTATTTGTTCTAGTCGGTTTTTTACTATCACTGAAAGTATTTAAAAATAAAAGATAATCTCAAAAAGATCTTTAAAATTTAATATTTTAATAATAGTTAGCATTATTAAAAAGGGAGTATATATCGATATATCCTCTCATTACAATTATGTTATGTAATTTAGATATTTTTTACTAAAGAAGGATTTCTTTACACATTTAATGGATATGAAGTTTTAAATGTGAGAAAATAAAGAAAATGAAATAAACAGTAATAGACTCTGATTATATATAAACAGGGTGTTTCAACAAGTCCGTTACGCCAAACATAGTTTTTGAGAAAATCAAGACTGAAAATCTATGACGTCACATCTGGTTTACGCTGAAAAGGGTTTATGAAAACGAGAGAATTATTTGGATTTGTTTCCACGATTAAATAGATGTTAATAGTTTGGAGATGTTAATAATATCCATTGCAAATGCATGCGCACACCGTGTAATGAAGTAATTACGTTTTTATCGTGTATGACGTCATATTTTCCCAAAAATAAATTCTTTTGGCAATTTTGATTTACTGAAATTGAATCAAGAAATCTTTCTGGGAAAAGTTTGGGCGGACTTGTTAATAAATTTAGTGCACTTATGTGTGTTAATTGGTATGTCCTTTAGTCTTGGTATTGGTTTAGTATTGGTTAAGTGGCTTCTTCAAAAATTAAGTTCTCACTTACCTTCATGTAGCTATTTCATTCATCCGATCTTTACTTGACGTCTATCTGGTATTACCACAGAACGATTCGAAGATGGATGGTAACCATAGCAACAAAACCCGAACATAAATCACGTCCCATAATCTTAGATTCATATTCGGTTTGAGGCATGGTCATGAACTTCAAATTCTTGTTGGGAGGAGCTTAAGCGGAACATATTAATGAGAAAATAAAAAAAAAAAAACCTAAGAATCAAAAATGAAAAATAATATAATTTTAGCACGCGAGAAAAATTAAATAAAAGATGATTTTATAATTAAAGTGCACAAAATTTTAAAAATATTCCTTTGATCATTTTAAGTATACGGTTCGGTTACCAAAAAGATCTTCAACCTGGTTGACAAACCGTGGTTTGCAACCAAATTGATCGTCTGTGGGGGCTTTTAGAATAATCTAATGACTATATGTTGATGGAACTGTAGATCGTTTGCAGAAATTGCAGTGACAATAATTATGCTCACCAGTAAAAATTTACAAAATAAAAAATTTTGAAAAAAAAAAAAAAAAATATGATGAACTATGATGTACTACTTAGTACTTTTAAATTCAAACTCATCTAATCCAAATCCATGTATAACGAATTCGTGGATTATATCAAATGAATTTAATTTTATATTAAATAATTGGTCTGAATGGATAACTTTTACAAATATCATACACTTCTTTAGATGCTTAATTAGAATGACCTCTCGCTTACTCCAAAGTGTTTCCCTGGCGTCCAGGCTACTTTTTACCAACTTGTTATGACCCTCGCGTAGAACAAAGTTACCCATTTCCATGACCTAATGAGAATCATACTACTATACAGTAGGGTGGGTCATTTTCCTATGGCGAAAATTTTTTTTTATAAATTCTATCGGGCACAGCAAGAAAAAGGTGCCAAATGGTCTGAAACTAACATGTGTAAAATATTATTCCATTATAATAACTCTTTTTGCCTCCGGATTGACCTCAAATGGAACAAAATGATGTAATTTTTTTTAAATTTTAGAAATTTAATTTTTTTGTGTTAAAAATATTTTAGAGCTTACAAATATGTGTCTTTAAAACCAATTTGAATCATATTAGTAACATTAAAGCATTATTAATACAAAAAAAACTTATAAAAAAGGCAATATAATATGAGCATATTAACAAAACAAGCATAGAATAGGAGGCTTTTTTTTTTGTCAACAATGGATGGATTGTCAGTGTCACTGGTATAGATTTTAAATATTGGTAGATCAGATATATTCTCTCTCAAGTCTTGTCATTGTAAAACGATGCTTTTAAATTTTAAAAGTAGAAAGTGATCTTAAATTATAGGATTTCAAAATTCAGCAGACTGTTATTTCACTGGTTGATCAATTTTGATAGGGTGCGAAGTAAATGTTTCTTTAAAATACTGGATAAAGTTTAGCTTCCACCTCTGGGTGGCAAAAAATATCGAGTTGCAGTAATCAATCTTTACATAAAGAGCGAATTTTGATTGCAATCCACTAAGTTGGACCGCATGAGAACTTTCTTCCTAATAATCAATTTTTCAGAAGCAAATTCTATTGAAGCATACACAATTCTACTAGGGTTTTTTTGGCACTATTCTGTTTAAATATTTTTGTTTGTGCTTAGGCTTTGATGAAAAAAATGTGTAATTGGCTGACATACACTTTTAATTAGGGAAGGAAAATAGAGATTTTATATTATGCTTCTAAACTTTTGCCTAAACTCCTTTAAAGTGTCTTGGATCCATATGTGACCACATAAATATGTGAAACAAGTGTCGGATGGATTGGATAGTTCGTTCATAGGCAATAAGCAAATATCAGTATAATGTCTCTTTACATTAATGAGTTACCTAATTTTTTTTTTTCTCTAGCAATGGTCTTAAACCCAGGGCCATGATTTTTGGAGGAATCATTTACCCAAAATAGTTCCTTACGCGTACATTGTTTAAATATAGCAAATTTAGCTGGTTAAAACAACCACAGGTATGTTTTGAAAATTACTGTAGTTAATTTCAAAATTCTGATGATAATACGGAGCTTTAAGTTGAAAACGGGGATCTACCGCTCTCTTTAAGAAAATATTTCAAAATTTGACTCTTAAAATAGGGTTTTAATTTATTTTTTGACAATAGCGATTCGTTTGGGGACACTTGTGGTGGACTGCCCCTTATATGTGACAGAAATTTGAAGGAAATCATAAATATTTAAACTATTATAGAAATTTTCCCTGGGAACGTATATGCCATAATAGATACAACCCTTCTGACACATAAATTTTTATGTGGTTTATTAAATTAAATGTTTTTACTATCCTATTCAACCGCAAATAAAGGCTTTGCGCCTTTTTTAATTCTAGCAAGCAATCCTTGATTGCCTGTTCTATTCATTGAGATATTTCAAAATAGTATGTTGTGATACAATTGAAGTATTTCACCTCTGATTTCATTTTTAAATATTTTATACCCTTCAATGATGATTTTTATACCATTGTAAACATTTACATTCGTGAAGGATTTGTGCAATCAAGGTAAAACCTCGATTTTCATTTTTCCATTTTTACACGGAATAACAATATTGCTGGAAACTTTGAAGTCAATCCGGAGGCAAAAAGAGTTATTATAATGGAATAAAATTTTACACATGTTAGTTTGAGACCATTTGGCACCTTTTTGTCGCTGTGCCCCTGGGAAAATGTGAAAAAAATATTTTTGACCCACCCTACTATACAGTTGTAATTAAAATTATTATTATTTTCTTTTAAAACAGTGTGGTCCAACCTTTAGCTACCCGAGTGCCAATTAAACTTTCTATTGGGAGGCAAGTGCCAGCAAGTAAATATTACATTTTACGATTTTAAAACAGGCAAATCAAGCTTATATTTCCACACTGGAACATTTACTTCAACCATAAAGATTTACTAAGATGCATTTTACTAAGAAATATCTTTCTTTAAGATGGAATGCAAAATATTGACTGGGGTCTCATAAGCATACTTTTTATTTATTCAAGGGAATTTGTTTTGTGCAACAATTTAAACACTATTTTATTTGCTGTTCATATTTATGAAATTTAAAACAAATTATTTCTTTTTTTGTTTTGTTTTGAAAATGAAGATTTCATGTTTAAAAGAAAATTAGTCTATTAGTGAAGAGAAAACCGTTCTTAGAAAATAGGCGATTCTACACGTTTTAAGACTAAAAGAGCAACAAGAGTTTAAGGTTTCAGTTGTTTACAAGTAAAAGTGTCACTTTTAAAATAGTTCATATACAAAGAAACGGTTGGATTTTTCTCAAGAGGTTATAGGAACTTCTAACTATCAAAATTAAGTTCTAAATAAATAGACTAGACACAACTGCAACCCTGAAATTACATTTAGATTAAATGCTTAATAACAAATCATAGCTTCCTGATTTGGTAACTCCTTTTACTATTGCCCCAACTGGATCTTCAATTGGTGCACTTTTAATAACCCTTTTGAATTTTAAGTCAAGGCGAAAACAATTCAAAGGGGGTTCAGGGGTTCTCCCCTGAAAAGTTTTGAAAATGCCACCTATAAAAACGGGTATTAAAACATTTCTGTGTTATGAAAGTTATGAGTGCGATGAAAATCTTTTCGAGGCCGCGGGTTGGACCACACTGTTTTTAAATATTCTCGGATGACGTCATCTGTGTGGTGTTCCGAAATAAAGGAGCAATACGAAATTTGAGAGCTTTTTATTCAGAACCTACGCAGCGTTGAGGAGGAGACACGACAACACATCAGGCCCTTCCTTCGTTGTATTCTATAAAAGAGGGGAGGGCTCTCGGCACGCTAGGTGGCGTTGTAGTAAAAATTGAGGGGGTCACGAACGGGGAACCAATCAAAAGAGAGCAGAGCCCACCGCCTCGCTAGAGTACATCATCAAATAGGGCAGTGGTTCCCAATCTGTAGACCCTCTAGCATTCCGTCACTGAATGACGTCATGGGTTGTTGGGAGGAGCTTCGATTAGACGTCACACTTACTATGTAGTTAAGAGAGAGTCATCTCTGACTAGCCAATAAGGTTAATAGTAAGTGTGACGTCTTATCGAAGCTCCTCCCTGCAACCCGTGACGTCATAGTCAAGAAACGTTGCAATTTGGTATAGATATTTATGTATCTGAGAAGTAAATTAAGTAAAATATATTTAATAATGCTCACTTCAGAAAATTAAATGGTGTCGATTAATGACGGAATATGTATCTTACACTTCAATTAGTATAATTGCAGTGTAAGATACAAATTATGTTATTAATCGGCACTCCATATATTTCAATACTCAATTTTATATTCATATACTCAATTTTAACTAAGTACCTCCGAATTACATTAAATACATTAAAATATCGTTGATTTATGTTTGATGTGTCAGAAAATATCTTTAAAAGGTTTAATGTATTGTAACCCATATTAGTTTTAAAACCTTTTAACCAGGAGAGACTCGCTTCTTCTAGGGGGTTACTGAGTTACCCCCCATTAAAATTTATACCTTCGCTAATTAAAGAGAAGTTTTTGACTTAACTTTTGAAGTTGAACTGAAGTTTTTGAAAATCAAACTTAACATTTAAGTATACAAATAGGCGTCAATTGCATTTTATTACTAACTGAGAGTTAACTAGATACTTTAATCAGAATGTCCTATTAGTGTAATATATTTGAGTACCCTTTACTTGAGTTTGGCACATTCGAGTACTCCTTGATTAGGATATACTATTTATATGATTATCGTGTATCTTATTATTATGTATTTTATTATGGAAACTTGTATCACTGGTTGGGAACCACTGTAACAGAATTAAGAAAACAGGAGATAAATTTTTAGAAAATTTGTCCAATACAGTGGAATCATACGAAACTGCTGAAAAACAACATAATAGAAACTAATATATCACTATTATGGAGAAATTATAAAACTTACAAGCTAATTTTATTTCATTAAGAAGTTTGTGAAATACTCACCAGTAAAATATTTAATAAATTAATTAATAATAATTTTTTTCAGAATTATGTGTAAAAAAAGTTAATAACATAATCATCAAAACATAACCGTATTAATTTTACAGCAATTTGTAAAATTAACAGTCTGCCATTAAAGATCTCTAATGCGAAATTGGTAAATTTGCTAAACTATTTTGATAAATTCAATGAACCAAGTTGATCATTATGCCTTAGCAGCAAATGCTTTTTGGCAGTTTCGCATGTTTCCAAATCGTATAATGGACCTCAACCTTTGTGATCTGAAACCATGAAGAATTTACAACCAATTTTACATACATCTATAAATAAATAAACTTATCTCCAATCAGTTAAAGGAGACATAAAATCAGTTTAGAAATATTCGGAAAGTTAAGGAGAAAAAAACTATTGGTACATTTAATATTAGTACTTCAAAGTAAGTATAATTTGTTATTATAAGCAAGATTTTTTTTAGGAAATAGTTAATGGGGGGTTCAGATCAGAATAACAAAGAATCTTCCAAGTCTTTTCGGTAAGGATTAAATAACTGATTTGGCACCTCAATTTCAGTAGGGTTATTATCAAGAAATAAATTTCTAAAACGTAGATAAAACTAGGCAATAATCAAAAAGGTACAGACTTTGTGTTAATTGTTATTTTTTTCTTAAAAGCGTGGTCTTTTTTCAATAGATAAAAACCGTTGAATATGTTAGCTACAAAATTTATTTATCCCCATTAAAATTTGCAAAGTTGTATAAGAAACGATGGTAAATCCTAATATTTTAAATGCTTACTAGTTAAAACTATTTATTATAGTGAGTGGAAAAAACCCACTAAAATTGTCTTCACCAATCAGCTGAAAAATCCCACGAGAAAACGAGAAGAAATGCATCATGATATGTTAATCAGCAAAATTAAAGCTTTCAATGGATTACACAA
Source organism: Tetragnatha montana (assembly GCA_963680715.1). Classification (NCBI taxonomy): domain Eukaryota; kingdom Metazoa; phylum Arthropoda; class Arachnida; order Araneae; family Tetragnathidae; genus Tetragnatha; species Tetragnatha montana. Next base: position 10,892,040 of record OY796677.1, on the reverse strand, counting down.
CACAATTTCATTAAGTTCCATACTAAATTAACATCAAGTCATCACGGACTGCAAACAGTGCCTCAGTCCGGCTTATGGTCCCAACTATGCAGATGAAAAATCGATACTTTTAAGTATTCGATACTTAGAAATCGACTACTTTCATTATCGATTGTTCCTGTTTCAAATACTTTAATTAAACTTAAAAGATCTAAAAGTACTCAACACCATAGTATCGATCCCTAAAAGTATCGATTTCAACAATCTCTAGTCACAACGAAAGAATCGATAAACCGAAGACAAAAAAAAAAGAAAAGAATCGATACAACTCGGATTGATTGAGAATAGGGCAGAGAGTCAGTGGGCTATGCTGAAGGGGAGTAGTTTCTTCATCATCCGCTAGAGGGCGTAGTGTGGTTCGTGGCGCCCTCTGTTGAAGGAGCCGGGGTCGAAGCACCTGCGGACATGGAGCGGTAGATCTCTTCGTTTCCTTTGCGCACTGGAAGAAAAATGGGAAGAGTCAGTGGGGTGAAACGACAGCAATAAGGGGACATTTAGGGCCGTATTCAGGAACTTTAACAAGAAGATGAAATAATACGATTACGATACGAGAACGATCTATCGTAATAATCACAAACTAGAGAGCTTTCCAGCTTCGCAGCTCTCGACCGCCATTTTGTTCCAAACTTTGAACCGTATTCCGATTGCTTTTACACTTTTTGTGGTCCGTTAAATAGTTCCAAAAAATCTAGAACAGCTACTCATTACCAAAAACAGTCCTCAGACATTAATATATTACGAAAGTAATGGAATACTAGTGTTAGTAAAATTTTTTTGTTTCAGCGTATAATTAATTGTAAATCTTTCCGATAGAAGGCAGCAGCCAGTGGACTGGATCGAACTGGACGAGCAACGCTCTTTTAAAATTCATTCTGATGCTCGCTTGCAAACACAAAAATGAGCTATTTGTTAACAAACTTGGAAACCATGGAAACAGGCAGATCACTTTTCTTAACTAGTGATCGGGAAAAAGCCGGGTTAAAAGCCCATGTAAACGCCTTCAAATTTCGTGACCCGGGTAGAGTTGGAAATCCCCTTCAACCCACTTTTAACCCGGGTAGCAACCCGGGTAATATTTTTCCCATATAAACGGCACTATGGCACTATAGTTACATAAAAAAACATAATGCAAATAAAAAGTTATTAAAAGAAAAACTATATATGTCAATTTAAAAATCATATTTAATGATCTAAAAATATATTTTAACGAAATTTAAATTTTAAAACTGGTAAATATAGTTTAAAATAATTTTATTTGAGTGTTTAATTTTTAAATAAAAAGTTCCATGGAATGGCATTGTTGTTAAAATAATCTCCTTGGAAATGCAATAAACAATGACCACGTCGTTATCTGAGAATTCTGCAGAATCTGAAAAACCAGAATAAATTTAATTCCGGCAAAAATCTGATTCTGACGATCGGAAAGTCGGAACTATGAAAGTCGGCCACTATGAGCACTCTCCACTAAATACGCTAGGTAATTCTCGTTTCCGATTTTAGCTGGTTTTCAGAATCTGAAAATCGGCGGCACTATGCAGACTGAGTCATACTTTTGTCGGAACTCGGTAGAATTGAAATTCGCGAATAATTTCGATTCTAAAAAGTATGAGAACTTCAACAACGGAAGAATACCTCAGGTTTTAGAAGTTAATGTAAATTAAATGCTGAGGAGAGGATGAGGACAGAGATGAAATATGGAAGGGAAACGCTTACTAAATTAATTGTCTTCAGAGTCCAATGGTTCTCAAACTGTTCTCCACGAATTACGAAAACTTTTTCCCCATCTCTTAACTTCGAAAACATTCCACTAAAGCAGCGGTTCTCCCCAAGTCGTAAATGTCAACGGATAACCTAAGCCTAAGTTTGGAACTTTTACGGACCCTCTTTACAACTTAAATCCTTCACTCTCATAAAAATACAAAATGAAAGTTTAGTTAGTTCCTTTTACACAATTAAACATGAAAATTTATGTATGAATCTACTCTGAAATATAACTTCAATTGAAGAAAAATTTAATTTTTTCTCACGAGCGATAGTAGTTCTTATTATAATATGAACCCCCCCCATATATCCATGTAAATGATGCCGGTTTTTTTTTTCAGATTTCTATAGATCAGTAATGTTCAACTTTTCCATCCTCAACAACTACACACCTCTTTAAATCATTGCCAGATCCCCATACATTAAATAATGAAAACCTGTATAGGCCTAGCATTCTTTTCTTACTACTTATTAAGTAGGGTAAATAAAGTGAAAACTTATTACAGGTCACTGGTTTTCTCCTTATGGTGAAGGTACACTTGAAAATTCCAAATGATACTGGATTCCTTCTTTATTTCTCCCACTCTTACGATTACAAACAAATTTGTATTATTATAAAAAAATGTCAGTATTTTGGGGACTACACTACCTAATAGTGTACCCTAGTGTCTAACGGCCCAGTGATGGTCCGTGATTATTAGTTCTTGAGTTTAAAATAACTCAAGAACTAATAATCTCGGACCGAAAATAATTTTTTCTGCTGTGATTTCGCCCCCAGCAAAAACTATTCACAGCAGAATTAAGATTTTTTTTTGTAGCCGCATACTCTTGGATATGAAGTTTTGCAGCTCGTCACCCCTTTTTAAAAATTAGTTTAGGGGTAATTAAACTTCAAAATGTTAAATTTTTTTATACCTTTTCGTTTTTTTTTAATTAGAAAACCTATTTACGGTAAAACTATGATATTTTAAACATACATAACATTATTTTTTGTATAAAAAAGGCCGTTTTGTTGTTTTAGTTCTAATTTGTTTTGGAAATATTAAGGATCAAATTCAAAATTTTGAGTACAAAAAATATTATATCATCATCATCACAAATAATTAATTATTAGAAAATGTAATTATAACTGATGATTAAAACGTGATATTTCTTTTCTTATCGCCTAAAGATGATCAGTGTTTGATGAAAAACGCTACCTGAGTTTTAAAAGTGGCAAATAAAATTTTTTATCTGATTTCGAGTATTTTCTCCATTTTCATAATTATCAATTTAAAACCCGGTTTCTTATTAGTTACATCTTGAAAAATTTAATAAAAACTACAATGTTCCGATATAAAAAAAGCTACATTTAAAGCTTTTGTATAATAATTGGGAGATAGGAATGAAGGAGCAATGAGGGTAATCAGGCAAATTTAATATTAAAAAACAATTTACTTTTAAAGTGGTGACTGTACTCAAATGCAAAGAAAGCTTGGTTAAGCAAACGATAAGAGTATACTAGGTACAGGGTGATTCCGAATTCATCATCAATATTTGGTGGGGAGGTAGAGGGGACCTAGACAAGCATATAAATGGAATAGGAATGGGGGGGGGGGGGCGCAGCCGCACCGTTAAGAGCTCTGACCTAATGCAGCGTTTCCCAATCTTTTTACTCCCACGGAACCCTTTTGACAATGCCCACAGTTCCGCGGAACCCTAGCGTCCATGTAACAATATTTTTCTTACTATTTTTTTTTAAATTATTAAATAAAACGGAAAATAAGTTGCAAAGAAATCGTTTATTTATTATATTTATTTGTTAGAATCATTAGAATACAGCTGTAAGGTTTTGAAAATAAAATTTTAAGTATTTAAACAATTTTAGCAAGTTTTTAAAAAATTAAAGCAATTATTAAATACTAGCTGTTACGACCCGGCAAAGCCGGGTCTTACAGCTAGGCTAGCCTTTTATGCGAGCTTCGCTCGTTACTACTTCAAGTTCCTATTAATTATACATTAAATAAGAAGTTTAACTTTAATAATTTATTATTGTTGAATTAGAAACCAACTTCCCTAAAAGTAACTTTTTAACCTTTATTAAGTAAACCAACTTTCTTGAAAGATATTTAAAAGCTATTATATTATTTTAATTTTAATAATTTTAATTACTTTTATTTATTTATTTTTCTGATTATTGCGAGATGATTATTGCGAGATGGCATCGAGTCAGTGAGTGACGTGGGCTTTTATATTTTTCTGATTATGATTATGATTATTTTGCGAGATGGCATCATAGTGTGCGAGCGTTCCAGAATCAGTGAGTCAGTGAGTCAGTGAGTCAGTGAGTGACGTGGGCTTTTATATGAGAGATTAATTAATGTGATAATTTGAGCCTGTTTTTTGGCACATATATTTTCAATCCTGGGTCTTATTTTCGAAAGGCATACCCAAAGGAGAGATACCATGTAGGCTTGGAATTTTGTGAGAAAAGTCCGTTTTCGGTAATCGGAAACAGGTTTTCGAGGTTCCGCGAGAAATTCGAAGGTTCTAGCTAGATTATAAAATCTAGAACAACAACAAAAAAATTTGTTTCGAATTTTTAGCGGAACCCTTGAGGCGGCCTCGCGGAACCCCGGGGTTCCGCGGAACACCATTCTTTGGCTAAAAAATTAATATTGCATGATTTAAAACTCACCCCACGGTTTAGCTAGTGGTCCAATTTCTATCAAAATAATGGTGTAGGTAGTACGGATACTGCTGTACCTCATGCAAAACATGTTTTCATCCTATAGAGCATTCGCTTCGCACTTGACGTCACACTTGACGATGTGGAGGACAGGCAACAACGTTGCTAAGACTGTTGTTCACCCGTTGCTACAAAGGTTGTTAGGGGCGGAGTGTTGTGATCGCAAATGCTCCAATAGAAGCATTCGCACATGACGTCACACTTGACGAGTGGAGGGCGTGGAGGACAGGCAACAACGTTGCTAAGGTCCGAGTCATGTGATTGAAAATGCTCTATTATGTTTTTTTTTTTCGTTAAAAGGGCCTTTGGGAAAACCGCTTTTTGTAATGCCCTCGCACTTCATTAGGTCACAGCTTTTTAACGGTGCGGCTGCGCCCCCCCCCCCCATTCCTATTCGAAATATGCTTATCTAGGTCCCCTCTACCTCCCCACCAAATATTGATGATGAATTCGGAATCACCCTGTTATGTTACGGGCAAAGTGATTAATCGGGCATTATTAATAATGCCCGATTTATCCACATTGCCCGTAACATATACAGGCAATATGTTACGGGCAAAACATACGTAAAGTTTTTATTACTAAGTTATAAAACGTGATAATTGTCACTGGAATTTTATTTTTACCCTAAACCGTTTGCCAACAGTAACCAATTTTTCATTGCTTTTGGCAACTTTTGTCAGCACTCCAGCACCTCGAGATAGCTTCGGACCTTCGGAGCCATCATGAATACAGGATAATCGTTCCACATACTAGATGCTCCAGCAAATATGAGGATTTTTATATAACTCTTCACGATCACGAAGAAAGAAGCTCATTAAATTAAACCCAGATATATTTATGCAGCGTGGAGAAACTACGTTTAGCACAATACCTGGGGGGGGGTTACAATTTTTTGTCTCTTTTTAAGCTTTAGTTTAGAACATTAATCACAAATTTAAATATTTTATGTTGTATTCCTTCTTTTTAGAATGAAATTTTGAGTTATTTAAAAAAACGAACCCTCAGGAAAGAACCTAAAGTCACCCTAAGAACTCAAGAAGATACAAAAAATTATGGTTCTTACATATTATCCCGTCGACCGTGACGCTTAATCCAAAAACGTTATCAAATCCCATTGACTTTACTATAACTGTGCCGCTGAACAGTCGACGGGATAATACGTAAGTACCAAAAATATTTTCCTTATTGGGGTATTGCTGTGTCCCCTAGACAAGGACTCCACGGACATTTCGTTTATTCTTAGCCATTCAGAGACGAGAAAATATCCCCGCATACACAAAAACACATCTATTTTCGTTCACGTTCGTGTTATTTTGCGTCTATCCAACACAATTCGCATCTTCCCGTTGCGAGGCAACGAGCGTTGCCATGACAATGCAGACGGATTCACCTTTAGCAACAACAAAAATCTTGTTTCGGTTTTAAGATATTGATTCCTTTTCTCTATAGGCTACTTGGCTCTCCCCAAACGCTATCGGTAATCAACCCAAATCATTCATTCATAGTAGAATTAAGTGGATATCAAATAATAGCGATCATCCACTTAAAATAGTTTTAAATGGCATTTACTTTCTATTCAACGCACACGTATTTGATATTGAACCCGGGGTAAAACTTTCTTTTTCAAGAATAGTATAAAACCGTAACTATTCAGTTCAGATCAACTATTAAAGAAAGCGAATTTACTTGTTTCTTATTGTAAGTTACGGAAGAGCGAATCAATGAACTAAATTTTTATCAAGTGGTTTTTTTTTATTCTCTGAAAGTAAAAATAAGAATAATGAATAATAAGAATAGGTAAATAAATATACTAAGGAATAAGAATTATAAATAAGAAAAGAAGAATTTCAATGAATAAAATATAAGAATAAGTTTATATGTAAAGAATATTTTATAAATCCATAGTAGGAATTATGTCGCTGAATCGTACGGTCGGCGAGCTAATACATTCATAGAAATGCCAAACAATGTATGGAACAATAAAAAATTTGAAATCAAATTTTGCTTACTTTTCAATGCTAAACCATGTTCGATTGATTAGCATTTATAAAAAAAAGGTTAAGTGTGGCCTTTCGGACTTAAATAGATAGTAAATTAGGGCTTTTGACTAAAATTATTGATGCCTTAGAAAATTAATTGGTAAAATTCACCCGGATAAAAAAAGTCGGTTCTAAAAAAACACCGTTCACTTGGTTTAGTTGAGCAAGTTTATATAACAGCAAATTTATATTCAATTTATAAAGTGGTGATTACTTTCATCATAGCAGTCTCACATTGGTAGAGACTTTAAGAAAGGAATTGGTTCAAACGATTCTTATAGGTCCAATTATCATTATTTTCAGTCAGTATCCCATTCCAATCGATGTTTTTATTCATTCATTACATACTATTGAGGGGTATTATATAAATAGGAACTGGAATTAGAATACTTTCAGCGACTGGAATTTCCAGTCGCTGTATATATAAAACGATAGTTATGTTAGTTTCATAAACAGCTTTAGAATTTTACACTGTAAAAGTATTAGCACTGTAAAAGGGTTATTTTAAAAGTTCAATTTTTATAGTGTCATTTTTTCTTCAAATAGTGTTAAAATAAAGCCAAAATGCCAAACTGAGAAACAGAAGAAATACTTTGACACATTATAAAAAAGTAATGAACTAAGGTTAAGTTATTTCTTTAAGTGAGTTTATGTGACTAGTATCTAGTCAACTTACTACTTCTTCTAATCTAGCTACTGGTAGTATCATGTAAAATTCGGTATCATCAAGTGGAATTACCCAAAATTTGACTATAAACAGTTAGTTTTTCTTCAAACTAGAGATGTAAAATTCTCGGTAATAATCTTTTGGAGAATATTCTTGAGAATATTCTCGAGAATATTCACCAAGAGGAGAATTTTCCAGAATATTCTCCTAGATGCTACTTAAATCATTTTTTTGAAAAATTTTTTTCATAAGGAATGAATAATTCTTCAAATTGAATGAATATTCTTCAAATTAGAAGAATATTAAAGGTTTTACAATGAGAAGTCATCATAAATAAAAGAAAGACAAATTAAATTGAAAAATATTTTAAAATCACTACTTAATTGATAAGACAACATGTTTGATAGGTAAAGCAGAGTAAGCCAGTTACAGAACTTAAGATTTTCCAACTGTTAAATAGCTTTTTTGAAATAAATGATGTTTATAAGAAATGCTTTTCTGGAAATTATTTTGTGGAATCTTAGTGAGAATATTCTCATGAGGAAAAAATGATGAGATGCACTTAAAATTATGCATATAGTGAATGAAAATTTGAAGATTTAATTATTTCAGGAACACAAGATAAGTAAGATACAAATTTAATTGTAACTTTAAAAATATTCTCATAAAGGAAAATATCAATGACTCTGAAATAAAATTACGCAAACAAAAAGTTTAGACTAACTATTCATTCATAAATAATTTTTAAGTAGAAAGTAAATTAAACTGCATCTGATAATACTCAGTAATTTAGAGTTCTTTGAGAATATTCTCATGATAAATTATTCTCTGTAAAATAAATATTATAAAGTTATTTCAAACATTTTTCTCAACAGATATAATTCTAATGTGATATCCCCTTCTTTTAAGAATATTCTCCAAATTTTACAAAGTTCTATAAAAATTTTAGCTAAATGTCAAGTTTTAAAGGTCCTTCTCTACTTCAAACTATAACTAAGTTAAACCAAAGTCGGAGACAAGCTTAATGGGGACGTTCATAATTACATGAGGGTTTTTTTTTTAAATTTTGAACCTTTCCCTCCCATTTAGTGAGATTTTGTTGGACCCCGCCCCTACCTCCTCAAATTCTCATGTGAGATTTTCTCTGTAATTTTATAATAAATAAAATACTATCTATCTATCTATCTCAAAAATATCTCTGGTTCCAGCCACGTATATTTAGTCTTGTTCTCATAAAGCTTAACGTACACAGTTTAAAAGTTTTAATACAAGTCCATGCTGAAATTCTTGTACGCTGTAATTTTGTATTTATCACGTTTGAATGGCTAATGATCTGCTGTTTTGACTAATGTACTTATTTTCCATAAACTTGAGCTAATAGAAATAAAATTAAAACGTACTGTATTATTAAAATTAAAAGTCGTCACGAGATTTTAAGCAACTCCCCCTGTCTGTTGAGAATTTGTTGAACCCTACCCCCTATAGGCGTTTCCTATGCTTAAAATTTAATTTAAATAGATATTATTAAAGTTGCACAAATGAGACCTTTGGTGCAAGAGTTAGGTACTTTCAATTCAATTCAAATTAGATGATTTTTAGAGATATCGTGAAGGTTGGCGTGCTTTAAGGTATAAACTACATTTGCGTTGGTTAGGAAAAATACGGGAGTCAAACCAGCCACCTCTGTACTATGAGCCCTCTGTGCAATAGTATGAGCCCTCGGTATAAAAGAAAGTTTAAGTTTGTCACTACATTAAAAATTTCAAGCTGACGATATCAAATTTTTATTATTTTATTTAAATTTTTGAAAAATTAGCTATTTACTGATTACCCTCAATTTTAAAAGACCTATTACTAGCTTTCACTCCATAGAGCATTTTCAATCACATGGCTCGGACCTAACAACGGCCATAGCAACAGAAATGTTACAGTTTTTTGCCCTACAGAGGTTAACAGTTACAGAAAATGACTGGCCGTGGAATTCATCTATTGGAGTATTTGCAATCACGTGACCCTATACTTAAAAACCGCCTTAGCAACATATACCTCGTTACCTAGCAACAGCCTTAGCAACAGTTAAAAGCCCTACAAAGGTTAACAGTTAAAAGCAATTAGCTGGTCGTGACGTCACCTGAAAACACTCTATTAACTCTCTATAAAAGTTTAAATGAGTCGAAGTTTTTTGCCAGACTTGCAGTTTAAGGACCCTTATCAGGCAACAGACAAATATCTGGATTTAAAGACAACAATTACACAGGTCTGCAACGAAAAAGCTGTTTGAGTAATTTCATCGATTTCCTATGTATTTTGGTGTGCTGATTACGGGAAAAATAATGAAAAAAATCCTACACGTCAGGAATTTTCATAAAACTCATATTTATTTTCAATTTTGGCCTATTTTCCCCAATTTTAGGTCTTTTTTTTATCCGAGAGTTTTCAACGAAATTTTTAGTTAAAGCTATTTTTATATCGTTCATATCAAGGCCTTTAAGATGCATATTTCCATAAGTCCCTAACTGTCAAAGAAATCCCCAAATCCCCAGAGAAGAGTTTAATGTGAGCAGCATCGCACTGGCGTCTCGGCTAGCCTCACTTCGACCAGACTCCGTATATTTCTATGGGAGAAAATGCAGTAGAACAAGAGTGCGGGATTCTTTTCTTCGCTAGATTTTCATGAACTAATGATGGATTATATTTTAATGAGCTGCTAAAGAAAACTACAGGAGTTGTTTTTATCATGAAAAATATGTAATAAAAATTTAAATTGTATTTTTTTTACATATTTAGCTAAATTGTAAAAAAATGCGACGCCCTAAAAATAAGCGGTGGTCATTTTCGGATTTAGCACACCAAACACAATAAGGAAAATCATTTCTATAAGAAATTTGAATAAAAAAATTATTTTTTTAAATTTTATTTAACTTTTATTAAGCAAGCCTACCTGAAATGTAAGCAAACATGATATTTTAGGACAAAACAAAGGTCATTTGTGGATTCAGCGCACCAAAATACATAGGAAAATAGGTTTTAAGGAATATTCTGAATTAAATAATTGGTTTTATTAGTCTATATTCATTAATTTTGAGGTATTTCCCTTATTAACATAAAACGTAAATTGTCAAAAAACCTGACGTGTAGGAGAAAAATGGAGGTCATATTCGGATTCAGCGCACCAAATATTATCAAAATCAGTTGAAATATCCAAAACAGCTTTTAGAAAGTTATATTTTGCAGACCTGTGTTATTAGATCGCTGTATTGGCGAATCTAACTTATTAAATAGTTCAATAATCCGCTATCCTTACTAGAGGTAGTAGGCTTTCAAAGTCCTAAATATTTGATTTTTTTCAACTTATTAAGTGGTGACTGTGACCACTGAAAGATCCATCACAATGAACTCGAATAGCAAATGGATTCTTACCAAGTTCATCAATAATGGGCGCCATCCTGAGCGTCAATCCCACCAAAAGGAAGCTGAACACCACAAGGGAAAGAGCAACCACGCCCACCGCTAGTCGCGCCCTCTTTGCTGGGGCAGCGGCATTCTCCCCGTGCCCCCTCCGGTGTTTCTTTCGCCTCTTTTTCTTCTTCTTGTGGCGAGAGGGCGCCACGGTTGAAGGGGGCAGAAGCAGGGTGGTCCACAGAGGGGGTCCCCCGCCTTCGAAACAGGGGGCGCCACCATCGCTGCTGAGGCAGCTCGAGCTGTGACTCTTGGCCGAGCACCGAGATTGGGGGAGGGGGAGGTGACAAGCCTCTGGGGGGACAGCACTCGACATTACGACATCGTTGGTGGAATGAATGTCAACTATGAATGAATGTCAACTTTGTTTCATTGGTTTCATGGCCCCGTAAGATCTGTAGTTAGTCAACCTGGATTTATGTCTGGTCAGGGTTACAGTTAAGAAGTCGACAGATGGATATAGAGATGTTGGAAAGTCAGGTATGTAAATCCGAATGTCAGCGTTGCTTAATATTCAGTCCAGGAAGTTGTTGAAGACGCAACTTAAGATGTACAGTTCACCAGGTTAGTTTTGGGAAGCAGTTGATAAGTCAACATTTATAATTTACAGATAGTTAGAAAGTCAATCTAAGTCATTTAGTCAGTTAGCTCTGAATGTTATCGTAGTTCAACGTCTAGTCCAGGAAATGGTCGAGAAGTCAACAAATAATGTACAGAGTTGAAAAGTCAAGGTTTTAGCGTCGATTGTCTTAAAACTAACGTCTGGTCAAGTAAAAGTTTGAGAAGTCAACATAGCATGTGCAAATAGTTTGAAAGTCAGCGTAGTTTAACGTCTAATCCACAAATGCTTGGTTGAGAAGTCAACGTAATATGCACAGTTTATCAACTTAGTTCTATATCTGGTCAAGTAAAAAGAAGTCAACACGAAAGGATGTACAGAAATAGTTGATTTTAGATACAATTCTTTTGGTCAAGGAAACAGTAGGAATCAACGGAAGATTTAGGAATGGTTGAAACGTCAGAAGAGTAGCTCTGTATGTCAGAGTAGTTTTACATCCAGTCAATGAAACAGTTGAGAAACCAGTACAAGTTGTAGAGACGAAAAGTCAGGTGAATATCTCTACATTTCAATTTAGTTCTCCTCTGGTTTGGAAAACAGTTAAGAAGTTAAACGGATAAGTTAAAAAATCAGGCAAGTATCTCCGAATATCAGTTTAGTTTTACACCTAGTCACTGTCGAGAAGACTGCAACGAACAAAAGTTTCTTGAAAGTTCAGATGAGTTAGTCCGTATTTAGTTGTGGAGATAAGTACGACACTCAACAATCATAAAAGTAGGGTATCCTAACATTTTAAAAATCACACCAATCAGTTTTTTGTTCGATTGTGTATCATGAGAGCTTAGTATAGGGATCTTACTGGATGATATTTTATGAGAAGCTTTCGGTTCAGTTCCTTATGATTTATATTAGTCTCTCTGAGTTAGTTGAAAACACGTAAAAGTTGGTATTTCTTGAAAATAGATGTGGATTAAGCAAATGTCAGTGGTCTCATAAATAGAATATCTTCAAGCCACTTATCTGCCTATATTTCAGTTTTTTTCAGTGGTTGTCAATTCAGTGAGGTTTGTATAGGAAGAATAGAGTTTTCATCTATATCATTTGAGTGAATTCTAAGAAAAATCGCCTTTATGCCAAAATACTTAATATTTGCTTGGAACAATAGAAAAATTGGATAAAACCTAGATAGTCTAATATTTTAAAGAATTTGTGTTTCCGAAATTTAAATTCCGAAAACTTTTACTAGATACACTAAGACAAAGCGTTATATAATTCTTATGAGATAATTGTCAGTAAGAACATTTTTAAATCTAAGACAGAAAAGTAGAATTTTTATTTCAAAAAAGTGAAAGGTATTAAAATACTGTTTATAAAGGCAGATTAAGATTTGAAACCCTTTCAATACCAAATAAAGTGCAATGAATATCTCAAACTAATGTGAAAAATAAATAATAGATTATTAAGTTCTTTGTGTTTGGTTCATAGTTATATAAACGAAACTGTTCTTAGTATCTTAAATATAGAAATTATTCTTATATCGATTGAGAATGAGCTCTTTAATCGATATAAGTGCAAACGGATGAAGTAGGACAATAGCTGTACTGATTTTGCAGGTTTTACACAGCTTATTGGATATAGGCCTCTCAAAATAGATTTTAAAAGTTTATGAGCTAGTTAGTTATCACAAATTCAGGTAAAGATAGATATGTTCATTTATTTTGATTGATATGTGTCCACTAGATTGAGCAACTGACTGTTATAAAAGTTGGTCTTGATTCTCTAGAATAAAGGAATTTGATATGAATCGTGTTCTAATTGAATAACAGTGGATTCTTAGCTCGAATATTGGAAGCTCGTGGAGACGTTTGATGTTAAAACGTTCCTTTTAGTCGATAAATGTGTTTGAAAATTCACTTGCAGAGAAGATTGTCTTAGAAAGAACAACAAACAAACAAAGTCAAGTACCTTATGACTATCAGAATTGAATCAACAAGACTAATCAGACAAATCAGCTAGCTAGCTATAAAATTGTGACATTAAAACACTTATACCAAAGCGTTTGGATTTGGTAACAATGGTTACCAAAGATTCAAGAATTAACTTAAAGTTGAGAAAGAATCATTACTGATTCAAATCATGTTGGATTAAAATAATTGTCATTGAAATAGTAGTTCCAGGTTTTTATAAGACGTTATGTAATAGAAAAACCTTCTGAATAAGTTGAAGTAAGTAGGTAACGGTGAATCAGTTTGATAATGGAACAAATCACCGTATATGGATGAGTTTAAAATGTAAAAACACAAAGGAATATCAATGCTTACTTCAAAAATCAAAATTTGAGCAAGGATTCGGTTAAATGTATGTGCGTTGTGACGAGGAGTTATAAAACTAAAACCTGTTTAGACTATTTTTTCTTAGATTTCAGATGTTTTCAATAGTTATAGATGTTTTTTCGTCTAAAACCTCTGAGGGACCAAAAGGAATATGTTTTAGAACAACCAAGTAGTGTTATTCAAAAGATATATCGACGGCATCTTTTTCAGATTATTTATATACAGCAAATTAAGATGTTGTATATTTGACTGGTGAGCTTAATAACTGCACTTTTTCTTTAAGTAAGCCTCACTTCTTTATATCAACCTCAAATACGGAAACAGAATTATTTGAAAGTTATAAAATAATACTATTCGACACCAAAAAAGGAGTGAGAACTCCTTTTAATAAGTAGACCTCTGAAAGAAGACTTCTTAATAAGTCATGTCCCTTCCCCAGGCATAGCCGTCTGATAGAACAAGTTCCTTCATGACCATTTCGAATATTTCAAACACAGTGAAACACAGGAACGCAATCATGAAGTTGAAAACGACTATTGCCAGAACAACGCGAACGAACAACTCGAACATTCTTTATACCTTACTAAATTAAGTTAAGTTAATTAAAATTAAGTATTATATTCGGAATTGATAAAGAGTGAATCAGAATTTACGTTTCTGAAACTAGATTATGAATGTAGTTATCTAGGGACATAAAAACGATTTTGAAAGTTACAATTACAGTTACAAAGAATATCGGTAAAAGTCATTTCGATAATTTTCCTTGTTCAATTATTACAATACGATAAAGCTAGGTAACAACACTATGAAAGAAACTCAACTTTTGAATGACAATACTGAAGAGTATGCATAAGCCAATGACACTAACTAATTCAGTAGTTCAAACTAGAATTCAGTAACTTCAATATTCCCTATGTTATTCTACAGTTTGATTGAATGTCTCTAGGCAGTTGAAATTATCGAAAAAACTCACAATAACCTTATGAGTAACTTAAAAGTTACGACAATACAGTTTTTAAGAACGAGAAAACTTCAGCCTTTAAAATACGACACGGGCACGAAACACCAAATTTTAAAAGTCGCACATTAACTTTAAGGATTACTCAATAAAAGTTTATCCCAAATTCACAAATGTATATCAATAGAGCACCACGTATAGATATGAATATAAGACAACTATTACGAAATGGATACGATAGGGTAAAGGTTTTTGTTAGGGAGTTTGATTCCAAAACCAATGACAAAAGTTGTATATGAGAATTAGCACCGGAAAGACATTACAATAAAATAGAGATATTCATAGCACCTCAAGATATTCATAGACAAAGTTGAATGTCTTGCCTCACTTTCTGATTGTTAACATCTACTGATTGGTAATATGCAAGGAAATAACTATCAGAAAATAGATATCACAGGTTAGTAATCAGAAAATGCAGATTCAGAGATAATTTTAAAGATGGGAAAATACTTCCGTTTTTGTTCTACTAGTTATTATGACGAAAGGAACTGTTCAAGCTTTTATGGAACTTTGTAACGTAGAAATCTTCACACAAAACTATCCAATGGTCACTAACACCTTGTAACAAAATTGTGAACGATTATAACACAGAACTAATTTTGAAATGTTTATTCACAGTGTAGTTGTATAATTGTTTTCAAATAACTGTAAATACCTTATTTTCAAGTTGGTATATCAACTTCATATTATTCACAAGTGAATGTTTTGGCTTGAAAGTTTTCTTCAGATGATGTTGGTATTACAAAAATAAAATAAG